>OX596137.1:689120-1981017 GCA_951394285.1 Epirrhoe tristata | reverse complement strand
CGATTTAAGGAAAGTGTACAGGGACTTTTAGCTGTGAGAGCACGGATATTGATTGGTTGTTTGCATAACAACTATGATTGATCGTTACAGCTACTACAAGCTAGTAGTTTTTCAAAAGTCATTTTACCTTCTTTAGTTCGCGACTGCGCACTTCTCACTGTGACGATTTGACATATACCTACATGACATGTACACGAAACATTGTGTCGTGACGCAAAAATCGAACACTTTTTTTCGTCTAGCCTCTATTCGATACCGTCTGAAAAGAAACGACCATTTCTGTTGATAAAACCATGAAGTGAAGAGAATGGTCTTATCAGTAATGTGTCATACCTACTTAATGTTTTAGGAGCCTCGAAGCTTTCGTGGTCGTGATTTAGGCTTAGTCGTTATTGCTTGAAAGATCTTAGTGGATGGGTGACCGCCAATGGCATTTTTATTTATTACATTATTTATTTATTTAACTCAGGTACTTTTTTTTGGTGCCTAAAAGATATTTATATTTATTAGCATATTCGTAGTAGTTATTCCATTATGAAACGCGTGATTTTTAAACTTCTCATGGCTTTTAAATGTTCTCGTGTTGACAAAGGAGTTGTTACTAAAGAGAACTATCTCCAAGGAGGATTCAATTAAATGCTGTTCACTGAAACGAGACGCGTGTCTCACTGTTATACGGAGATGCAGTTTATGTTGGAATAACTAAACGTTTGAGAGAATTCTAGTTGTGATTCTTTTAGCGTTGAAGTAATATTGTGTGGGTGTTTGAGGAATATGATTGTGAAATGAGGTTTTCTCATAGTCCTTTCGTATTGTATTGGTTTTAACTTGTGTCTGACTGCTCGACAAAGGTCTGTTCCAAATTTTGGACTAGTCGATCTGTCTCTGGCGCTGTAGCACTCTCCTAATATTTCTCACTCCAATTCGCCGAGATCGCTCTGCCAACGCTTTTGGTCGTTGTCTTATTTCGATAACTAGGTCTCTGTGTTGGATCTTCCCCTGATACCGGTATCAAAAATCCACCCGTGATCCCGATTAGTTTTGTCTTGTGATCTGAGGATCACAGGCGAATGAAATTGTCTTTGTCTATGACTGGTGTTATTAAATAAAATATTGGAGCAATTTCCTAGCATAATTTTAATATATTTTGTTCTAGATCTCTGTGTTTTCTATTGTGAACGAGAATATAATCAGTTTGTAAGATAGTGCGATTTCTGACACAACATGCAAGTGACAGAGATAATTACGTATACAAAATAGAGTGTAGCGAGGTCGACGCTCGCTAAGCGGCACACTGTCATTTAGGATTATTTTACTAGGATGTTTTGAAGACTTTCTTAGAGTGGCTACATAGATTACCAAGCAACTTTCTTAATAAAAAGAGTAACATAAAGTGCTCTAAGTTACAATGACTTACGCCATTGACAATGATACCTCCACGCGTTCTTGAAGTGAGCCTTAAGATTCAGACGGATGACCAACGAAGTGATCCTATAAGGGTTCTTTTTGAGGATTGGAACTTTAAAAAATAACGCATATCTATTGGTTCATGCCTAATTTACTGCTATACATTAATTTAGATTTTTCAGCCATAGCTACTCAGTTTTGAATCTGTAATCGTCATGAGTTTCGGGACATATCGGTTTCACGATAATTCAGAATCACGTTCGGCTGGTATCGTACACAATTTGTTCGGGCGGAAAAATCCGAACTTGCACGACTGGGGCTCGTTCAGATAATGTAACACGGCAAAATCCTCGCATTTTTCTGTACAATATCTTCGATTATATTAATCGTAGAGACATTTCTTTAGGGTTTTCATTGTAGATCTATGATTGTTCATAGCAAGCATAGTAAAGCTTAATAATTCTTGATACAATTATACAATGGAAGATAAGAGCTCATCTTAGGCCATTTTCCATCTGCAAGGAAACTTCCGCGAGAGGAATGTCCAACAGTCATGATGCAGATGCTGTCGGCAGTTTCGTGGCAGCACTTGCTACGGAGGACACACTTGCAAACTGCTTTATGACAGACTGTCGAACATTTCTTGCGGAAGGTTTTTTCAGGTGGAAACGTGGCCTTAAACCACACTGTAACAAAATTTCAGGAGTGTGTGATCAAAGGCATCCCTCATCCTCAATTGACGTCGTGAGTCAATCAGTGAAGTCGGTTTTCCTTTTAGTTTTTACCGTTTTTAAACATAATTGTTGAGTTGGTATTTGATGTTCAATTCTTAGAATTATATTCCCTTTACGTATTCGATACTGAAACACATTGTAAAACGGAAACCGATTCGAGTTCAGGTGCACTTCAGAACACGATAATATTCGCATAATCAAGCCGAATGTAAACGCACGAACACGTTCCAACACAATGAACGTGCTAAACGACGCATTGTAGTCGACGAATTTGACTACCCATGGTGAATACGAAAACAGCTTCGAAATGTCATGGAGAAATTAGTGAAGAAAGTTTTCAGACTTGTAAAAATGTGTTGTAGGAATGATGTCGTAACCGTGCTGAGGGCACGTCAAATTGTCGGTCACGGCTTTAAAATCGTTGAGACCTATAGGGGCTTATTACAAGAAAATGAGCCGAGTTTAGACCAAGTCTAACAGTTTTGTTTTGACATGTTGTCAACATGGGGTTCAACCAAGGTTTTACGTTTTTATAATAAGCAGCATAGTATTTTTCATGTAGGAACGTATCCCTGACACATAGAACTTCTACGTTTCACGGTGTACAATAATGAAAAATTTTGAAATAAATAAAATCTAGTGATAATACTAAAAGATACAACTAAAAAAAAAAGGATTTTAACTATTTTTTTTTTTAATAATAGAGCCTTGTCACGGAACCGTTCTTAAGTGAAAAGGACTATAGGAAGCTTAAAAATTCCGTCACCAGAGTTGATCGCTTAATCATATTACATTTTATCGTACGAGTAGAATAGATTGGAATGTACACATGGACAAACATTTGGTACACGCACGTACGACGATGTTGGTATATAAAGGGGTAACGTTGTCTGACATAACATCTCAGAACTAAGTAAAGTAATTGCGAAGGCAAGTTTAAAATAGCTCGCAATTTATAAGTACAGTCAGCAACAAAAGTCTAAAAACCACAATTTGTTATAGATTTACAAAATCTTTTCCTGGAAAACCTTCACACATTTATTTTGTCAGAAACGTTACGGATTTCGGAAATATTGAGATATGTGAAACATGAAATTTTAATCGACTTCCGTCGCTGACTGTACCTAGTCAGCGGGACCAATTAGCGTTGTCACAGCTAGTGGTCCAAGTTTTAATGGTCCCGCAAGAGATAAGAGGCCGCAGAGTATGTACTGTTTAATTTAATAAGTTCAAGGCATCGCTATAGAGATTGTGTGGACCAAGTTTGGGATCTTTGTCTAACAAACAATCAATCTAGTACTTGTTTGTTATTAATTGCACACATAGCTTACTTAATATTATAAACGCGAAAGTGTTAGGCAAGTCAAGTAATATTTAGAGCATATTTTGATGACTTAAAGAATGATAACGGATTACAATAGGTCACTGTATTTCAGGGCACGGTAGACATTATCTCACATCTTTCCTTCAAAATGCCATGAAAAAGCAAATACCATACACACCTACCTACTGTATTTGTAAACTTTTTGAAATACAAAATTGAACAATAACCAATTCTACGTACATTTTTAATTGAGAGCGCCTGAATGGGCCACGAGTGCCCGTATATCAGAATAAACGCTTTGGCCCCGCGGAGCACTCATTTTTACCTGGCTCTATCGTTTCACCCGTTCTATGAATAGCGGTGAGGACTTAAGCCATTGGTATAAAGTAATTCGTATAAATTATTGGCTAACTTTACCGGTGTACCTTGACCACTCTATCTATCTCTAAGGTAAAATTACATTAAAGTTTTAAACAAATGTGTTTTTTTTTACTCTATTTTACCGTAAAATAGGGTAGTCGTGGTAAGCAGGCTGGTGGTGTCGCGTCTGTTGAAAGAGCATAAAAAATTAAGGCTTTTCAGGCGTCCATTCCGGTGACGCCAAGAAGTTTGATTCATACAAACTTAGTACCGTCATGATTCATTTATTCAATAGGCTACTACTACTACTACTACTAGCTGTGCCCCGCTGTATAGTCCGGTGAGCGATGTGGCCTTCTTAAAGAAAAAAGACAGCGTCATTTTCTCCATAAAAAAAAACTTAGGCCTTTACATCTAAATTAGATGACTTATACAGCGTCAGGAGGCAACCTTTGCCTACACTTAACGGGATGCTGTAGTGCCTGGGACTTTGTTTGAGATGAAATAGGCTTGCCTAGCACCTAAGCTGAGAGCTGAGAGGATGCGCACAGCTTAATCATCCTGGCCCACAGGAAAGACGACGTCAATACGTGTGGAGCTGACTAAGCTGCGGGTTTCCTCACGATGTTTTCCTTCGCCGTTTTGAGCTCGTGTTAAAGCGCATATAAATTTTTCGAAACGAAAAATCCAGTGATGCACGGCCGGGATTCGAACCCACGACTTCCTTCCGACCAACACGGCTCTGCATGGTAAAGTAGTAACCAACATTTTTTGTTTCATTCACACTTCAGTACGCAATCTGTAAAAACGACCTGAATATAACAGTCACTTTATATAAAAGTGTTAGGGCGTTCTAGTATGACATTTATCTGTAGTCTAAATGGAGAATCTAAAAAATTCTAAAATAATCCAATTCGTTGAATTCACCGTCCGAAAGGAAATTTTAGATGCAAATTGGACGAAATAGTTTTTATTTTGCATAAAACAGGGACAGTGTTGGCACGGGCTGGCAATACAGCGAACAGCCAATTAGGGTTGCGTTCATAGAGTCGAATTAAACAAGGGTTTGCTTCGAAAGAAATCTTTTTTGAGCGGCGCTAGTGTCTACGTGTAAAGATACCTTTCAATCTCTTGCGTTAGTTCTGCCTAAATTCCGTCGGACTTCTCTCGTCACTCGTGACGCGAGATTTACTTTCGTACATTTTTTTATTATTATTATGTTATTATTAAGAGCCTGTAGTGTCTCACTGCATGGCAAAGGCCTCCCTTCCCGTTCTCCATTCATCTACATTTTGGGTAACCGTAATTCGTTTCTCCATCTACGGCGTGGTCTACCGCGGGGTCGTTTCCCGTTAAGAGGCTTTGTGGTATTGTGATACCAAACATAATTCGATTCGTTATTCTTGTAGGGCTACACCTTCTAGTTTTGCATTCTTTAAAACTAAATGTACCTATACAATCTGTTCATAGTGATGTCCGCTATCATACACAACGTTTTTTATTGCTCTACTAATTTGTTCAGCAGAAACAATGTTCAAACATAAAAGTAAACGAATAAATCGAGATCGTTAAAATCGTACTCCGTGTTTTTATACGAGTATGAACAGCGAAAATTCCGAAGCTTTTGGTTTTCTATTGAGCTATTTCTGTAAATCTATAAGTAATATTTAAATTAAACAAGAATTATTTAAATGAGGAAAAATCGCCTTACAATACTAACTTTTTATATACAAGTAGGTAGTTTTAGTTTTCTATTAGCATCCATAGTTCTGTTGCAAGTGACGTAACTAAAAATAGTACATTTTTATTTCGCCGGCAGCTGAGAGGCTGACACCTAGACAGGCTAGGAACTATCGTCTACAAATACCGGGTATGAATTTTAGAGAGAAATTCTTCTAGCCCCAAAGTAAGCAGAGCTTGTGTTATGGGTACTAAATGACTGATATTCTACTTATATACTTTTTGTTTGTAAATACATACATATTAAACATAGAAAACACCCAGACCCGAGACAAATACTTGTAGATCATACAAACATTTGTCCTGCGGCGGGGATCGAACCCGCAACCATCTGCGTCGCAGGCGGACTTTCGCCCACTGCGCCACAGAGGTCGCCACAGAGTTGACCTAGCCAGCTCCCCAATACTTAAACACTGGGTGTTTTCTATGTAAAAGTAATTAAGTAGTTCATCTGGTACCCATAACACAAGCTCTGCTTACTTTGGGGCTAGATGATGCTATGTGAAATAGTCCAGCATTATTTATTTATTAATTATTATTTAACTTGAGATTGCTTGCTATTGTTTTTAACTGTTGATTTAAGCTAATAGCTGTTTTTATAGGTCTATTGTTTTATATTCTGGTTACATTACAACGTATTTCTAGTCTATACAACCAAAAACTTCGATAAATAAAACGTATTTCAAATAAACAGTTAAAAGAAAATACAAAGCACTATTTTCTTTAACCTCAAAACTAGACATGTTGTTCGAAATCAAAAATCTGCTAACAAAGCGTTACAGATCAAAATAAAAATGAAATAAATTTTAGTTTACTTCAATCACTATTGCTTTGTTTCAGGTACGTACACCACAACTCAATACAGAAGCTGCATCGGCACTTGGGGATATGAAAGTCATCGCCATTCTCAGATGCATTGGTTAGTAATAAGAAACTGACTGCAAAAACATTTAAACTTTCTGATTTATACGCATCTTTTTTTATCTAGTCAAGTATAAAAAATGGTGACAAAATATAAAAAATGCGTACTTAATACTATAATGAGGTTATTTAAGGAAACTAATTTCATTGTTCATTTGTGACAAGCCCGACCCTGCTACAAAAAAACCCCCGCCACTTCTAGAAAAATTAGACATAAGAAAGTTAGTCAGATCTCCTCAGCAAGTATTAAAGAGCTGATGATCTTCAAACGGCTGATCAGGTCATGGTTACCTTACCATATACTTTAAATATCATTGAAGTAACACGGTACCAATTTCGAATCGATCGGACCTAAGGAAGTTAGTCAGATCCCCTCTCTTTTGTCGGGGGTTAAAAAGAAAAGATTCGGTTCTTTTAAGAACTGGGTTATTATTAAGACTCGTCAGTTATCGGTGGAAGTTATGAGCTGTGTTTACCTATACCAGACTGAGTGAGTACGAACGATTTGTTTGGAGTTTGATTAATATCAAACAATTTGTATTGACTCAACTTCAGCGATCCTTGAGTTTAGTTTAATTAAAGTTTTTAAATTGAATCCGTAGGTATACGGTAATATTGTTAGGGTGTCGGGGAGACATTGGGTTTGAGTAGCACAGTACCGGAAATAGTGGCGTAAGAATGAGTCCTATACTCAGCAGTGGGGGGCTAATTAGACAGAATAGTTAAAAATTAAATAAAAAAAAAATGCTGGACATTTTTACACAGCATCATCTAGCCCCAAACTAAGCAAAGCTTGTACTATGAGAACCAGATAACTGATATACTACTTATATACTTAATAATATAATACAGGATCGAACCCGCAACCTTCAGCGTCCCAAGCGGGCTTTCACCCACTGCGCCACAGAGTCGTCAATGTTGAATTAAATTCAAAAATTTATAAATAAATAAGAAGAGGAATAAGAACGAGCATTCGGCTCATCTAAAGGTAAGTGATTACCTCTGTAGCGCAGTGGGCGGAGGCCCGCCTGCGACGCAAAAGGTTTTGGGTTCGATCCCCGCGGCGGGACCAATGTTTGTATGATCTACAAATATTTATCTCAGGTCTGGGTGTTTCTATGTATAATATGTATATATTTACAAACAAAAAGTATATAAGTAGTATATCAGTTATCTAGTACCCATAACACAAGTTCTGCTTACTTTGGGGATAGATGATGCTGTGTGAAAAGTTAAAAAATAAAACACCTAAACACATTAAAATTCACTTCGAATTGCATATAAATAATCTCCCAAAGCGGCACCGTAATATGCATATTTTCATGATAACAAAGTTGGCGATTGTCATAAGTTCATTAGCACCCCTGTTGCGAAACATTCGCGGGCATTACAATAACTGGCCATTTTTACACAAAGCTGCATGAATATGTAATGAACACGTGCATACGTACAAACATTTGCGTGTGTGTACTAGGTGTGAAAGAATCACGTTTAAGTTTCAAAACTTGTTTACAAACATATTTTTCATCAAAGTTGAAGTTTGGTCTTGTGATGATAGTTTTTTTCCCTGAATTAAAATTAAAAAAAAAGGAATATGAAAATAAGGGTTAGGTTAGTATGTAAAACGTCTATGTGAGCAAAATGTCTGGATAGAAAAAAAACTAAGTAAACTGATTATTAATTTACAATCAAGAATGGTGTTTTAGTTTTCGGAAGTATTCTTAGTTCACAGTGTTCATCAGTATACGTGTATAAGCTAAATAAATTCAGTGTTTGTTTATGGCCCGTGCTTTCGTCATTTCGTTTTTATTTCATTCGTCGATGCCATGTCATATTCAATGTTTATGGATTACAAATATTTTATGTAGCTGGTCGCTACGAAATATGCGCTACGATTTCGTAGCTGTGCTACGAATATGGAATTTACTTTTTGCGTTCTCTGACTAAAATACGTTTCAGCCTAGCATTCGCTTGCTACGCCAACATTTTTTGTGGTAGACTATTTAAAAAAAAACTTATAGGCCTCGTTCAAAAATATCATAAAATATTCAGCATTCTCGCACGCCTTCACAAAAACAACTTACCAACCCAATTACCCACTGATTAATTATTTACCCAGGGCTTACAAGCACAAGTTTACACTCATAACCAATATTTCAGGCAAGTTTGTTTGTTGGCAAACTCTGAGGATTAGTGGTTTTATAATGAAGAAACAGTGCGCGCTTGTAGATTAATTCCAAGTTGGCGCACACATGCTACTACTCAATCATAAATTATGTTCAGCTACTTGCTACGTAATGCAAAAGTTGATGAACGTTTCTAATTTCAAAACTAGTTATTATTTTTATTTATTACTAACTGGAGGGAGTGGGGGGAGGTCTTTGCCCAGCAGTGGGACACTGATGGCTAAAATAATTATAATATTAATAACTGGCGACCAACATCAGAACGTACTGCGTTTTACGCTTTGTAAATCATTGGTCTAACACTACATCCACAAAATTTTGCCACTAGCAGTCACCCATTTTGTGACCGCGTAGAACGTCGTATTTTTGTTTATCTTCGAAGATAGATAGAAAATAATTTATTGTACAGCACATGGGCAGAAAGGCAAACAAAGATACAGGAAAATATCAATATCTATCAAGATCTATCAAGAAAGGCTAAGCTAGAGCCAATTGATGCCTACACTGAACTGTTGTTATGTTTAGCTCGTTCAGCCCTTTAACCATCTGTCAAATCACAAAGCTTATCGCATATTATATACATTTAAAAACTTACTTATCTTTGTTACCTGCTCGTTTCCAGTAAACACATTACAAAGAGCTTAAAGGTGCGGCCAAACTTGCGCGTCAGCGACGCGGGAATCGACTGCGAAGCGAGATCGTCTGTAACGCGAAACAAATATGTATGAAAATATTCCCGCGTTGTGGTCGCGTAGCTGTGCAAAACATAGATAAAGTATGGGCAGCGTCCGCCGCGCGGTTGACGCTCCCGCTTCGCAGTCGCTTTGGTCGCGCAGATTTGGCCGAAGCCTTAAACAAAGCAGCCATTACAAAATAAATTGAAAACAACAAAAAGCCCGGGGTCAGCCGCGTAAACTTTCAATTAAATTGTTTCAAGCGATCGAAACGAACGTAAACCAGAATCTAAAAACCTTTTCTGTGTAGTATTTAATCTGGCGTTGGGCACAGAATAATATGTACCTACTATAGTATGTTTCACTTTGAAGAAAACATAATTATACACTAGCTAGCTGATCTACGTCAGAACGGTCAGGACAACCTATGCCTACACACAACGGGTTCTTTTACTTCATCTCTTTTTCTTCTTTTTGATGGGAGAATAATGTGCTAGAATATTATCTCAAACTTTTACTCACATGCAAAAGTCATTCAAAGCTTAAGCCCTCTTACGCACTAGCGGTTGAACAGCGGGGCGGCTAGCCGCGCGGCTAAAATTTTAGTACAATTTGTGCGTACAATGACAAGCGATTGCATATTAAAACTGAAAAGCGGCCCGCCACGCGGCTAGCCGCCCCGCGGTTCAACCGCTAGTGCGTGAGAGAGCTTATGGTCAACGAATGCGTTGTGAAAATCAGTTGTGAAAACGAACCAACGTTTTCACAACTGATTTTCACAACTGGTTAAGAAAATGATCGTGAACTATCGTATGAAATTTTCACATAAAAAGGTTGACCCTTTCACACCGTCGTGTAGTTTTTAGTGGACATTCATAAATCACGGTTTTAGTTTCGCACACTTTGTCATTGTAGTGGATGACCCATGCAATACAGTGTTTTTATTCCACAAAGTGTCTCGTACTTTTGATATGGGACACATGTAGGATGACAGAATGCAGTAAAAACAAAAATGCAAAATCTTTTTTCTGGTTTTACTAGTTTTTGAGTCAGTGTAGTAATAGGTTTAAGTGCATTTCAACGAAGCTCTTTTCGTGTTTTTAACACATATTTGGAATTAAAAAATTTTTGATTCTCGACATGCCGTATTCCGCATGTACTCTTACTTCTTCGTTTTAGATACATCTTAAATACATTTATGGACGTAAAACTCAATAGTGCCCGACGGGATTCGAACCAACGCAATGTTACTATCGCAACTAACATCTACCCATCTTCATCCAAACTTTCGCATTTATATTAGTAGTAAGAATAGCATTGGAGTAGTTTCCTTAGTCGTTATTAATATCTTTGCACGGACATTAAATACAATATTATTATATTTGCTACTAGTAACATTAACAACTGAGGTTCCAAACAATAATAACATTATTAATAACTTACTAATAACTTACTAATATAACTTGACGACCTCTGTGGTGCAGTGGGCGAAGGTCCGCCTGCGACGCAGAAGGTTGCGGGTTCGATCCCCGCCGCGGGACAAATGTTTGTATGATATACAAATTTGTCTCAGGTCTGGGTGTTTCTATGTATAATATGTATGTATTTACAAACAAAAAGTATATAAGTAGTATATCAGTTATCTGGTTCCCATAGTACAAGCTTTGCTTAGTTTGGGGCTAGATGATGCTGTGTGAAAATGTCCAGCATTATTTATTATCATGTACGCATCGTTACTGATTAAACCAAGATTAATTCAGATTAGTCATATTATGTAATGTAGGAATTTGATTGATTCCATACATTTTGATGTGATAATGTAGATCGAATTAATAGAAATACAATGTTCCGCTTAAAACCAATACGCAATTTCACTCATAATATCCCATCAATCTTTAAGTTTGCAAGTTTGGGTGTTTGTTTGAGTTGCGATAATACCTTCGAGCGAATCCATTTGATTGAACTTGGCAAACGAAGAATCCAATATTTTGTTGAAGATTCATGTTCCCGAGTATAAAGTCGAGAACTTTTACAGAAACAGTGTTGGCCACTGACTCATACGAACTTACTTACAGAAACAGAGAAATCCTTAAGACCGAATTTGCCTCTTAAATTTTCCTCCACTGCATTACATTTTTGCTTTCTGCTTTCAAATAGTCTACAATGTTCAATCTGTTCCTATTTCCGAAGTCAGTTCGTTTATGCAGAAGTGCGATTTATTTAAAACCTTATCTCTATACACATAAGGTCTCTGTGAACGTTTTCATAGTTTTTATTTCCTTTATTGAAGAGCCCCAAGATATAATACGATATGGGATCCCAAGTGTCTTTTTTTTTCAGAGCGTGCTCTTGCATTGCATACAATAATCAGACATATATATGGTTTCTTGTGAATTGTGATGACCAAGATTTAGGGTATTTTTTCTAAAGGATATTTACAAGATCAGCTACTAAACGACTTGCACTGTACATCAAGCTCCAAAGAAACCTTGTGCGTAGAAGTATTTTGATTGATGAGATACAAATAATAGGATTAAATTAATTATAATTATGAGCCCTTGTTGTACCAGTCAGGCAAAAGCCTTCCTTTTTTCCAATCTTCTTTACTGTGAACTAATGGTCGTGGATAGTGTAAGTTGGTCTCTCTACCGTCGCCGGACAAAACGACACGAACCATTATAGAGTGGACTCTATGGTACGTGACCATAACTCATTGAAAATACGACAGACGTGGCCTGCCCAGCCTTATTTTAGTTAAATAAAATAAGAAATATAGCACATGCCAAAAACAAATGCACGCCAACTAGCCACTTCTCGCTACAGCAAACCCATTAAACATACAGGAATTATAACAAAACGAGATAGGATATTAGCACTAGTTTCAGAATAGGAGAACGCAAATAAGTATGGATAAATAAATAAATAAATAAATAATGCTGGACTTTTTTACACAGCATCATCTAGCCCCAAACTAAGCAAAGCATAGTATAATGAAACATAATACAAAATTACACCAATTTGTTCTTACACGACTTACACCTTTGCTGGTTTGTTTAGTTAAACGATTCCCTCTTTTCTTCTTTCCAGCAGTCATTTCCCTACCCATATTCCCCACCTATATTTGGTGGCGGTACAACACGTTTTCTACTCCTCTTCTTTATCAGCCGTTAATCCTCTCTTAACATTCCTCAACACTTGCAACACAGCCCATCCATCTTTTATTTCTACCGCAATATCCTATGTCTGTGGCCATATCCTTTCATACTCCAATCTAACATTTTTCTCGTCACATGGAATTCGTACTCATGACAGCTTCTTTTATACCGTGAAGTTAGTCACAATATTAATAAAAAACTTCTTTACATCTATACTAGATGATTTATACAGCGTCAGGAGGCAACCCATGCCTACACTTAACGAGACGCTGTAGTGCCTGGGACATTTTTTGAGATGGAATAGGCTTGCCCAGCATCTAAACCATCCTCTCAGCTTAATCAGCCTGGCCCAAAGGAAAGACGACGTCAATACGTGTGGAGCTGACTAAGCTGCGGGTTTCCTACAGAATAAAAAATGATCCAATCGCAGAAACGAGTGCCAATCGCCCTGATTCCCTCGGCGCAGAAACAACGCTCGTAGCTTCCGCATAATTTCATTTCGGATTGCAGCTTACAGTAATTTAATCTGCAACCCTGAGTCTGCGTGACGTCATTTACAATGTACACTCAACTGCATAACCAATATTTAAACGAAGCCTCTGCTCTTTTATAAAACATCCGAATATTTCTCAACAGAAATATCGAAGTTGCGATTTTTGACCTAAAGGACCCCCCCTGGTCCTTCGCGTTCGTTTAATGAATATTCGGATGCTTCTTACTACGAGCTACATTGTATTCAGTCGATAAGATCAACGATAAAACACGGTCCTAACCTAGGACCAAATATTCCAAACCGAAAAATTGGCCCTTGAAGTCGGAAATAATAGTAAGAAACATCAGAATATTCATCAAACGAACGAAAATAAGAACACGAATAAGGCCCCAGGCTCTTTGAGGCGCACTTAAAATCCTTTCACCGCACTGGTTCCGAACCAGTGATACAAATCAAATCAAATAGTTTTGAACATTCATTCCGCATCCTATAGTAATTTATCATTACGACCCAAGGTTAACACACACATTTAATCACTCCTCTTTCTCGTAGGGGTAGGCAGAGACCACGGACTTCCATGGTTTATTACTATCAATACTCGTATTTGCTTAAAAAATTTCGTTTGTATCGACTTTCCACTCGGCGTTATATTCCATCTGCTCAGTTAATAAATAATTAATTCATCTCAATTTACTCTTTTATTTACGTTGTTTAATAACATGGCTTTTGTTATTCTTCGGATAATGTTGTGCTGTAAATGTGTTATCTCGTTTAATTATGTAGGTATTTTGTCAGTGCTGGAAAACCAGCTTCGTACAGCTTAAACTAGAAGGGAAGTTATTTCGTCGACTCAATAATATCTGCAATGGACCTTCAGAGCTCTGTACCTAAAGCACGAGTTTCTGGTGATAATAAACTTTAACCTATAAGCACATATTCTAAAAGTTGTCTAAAATGCATCGATGGAAATATTTAACCCTATGTAGGTATACTATGTAGGATATTTTATTTCACTTCCATGACTTTCACACAATTAGGATCAATTATTTCTAGACGAATACTTAGAGTTTCTACTGACAGATAGTTTTTCTTTAGCTTCAGATCTGTTTTAATTTTAGTTTAGGGTAGGGTGTTGTTACATCACCAAAAAGAAACATTTTTGCATCAGCTACTTTTGAAGCAATGAACAAGATTTTTGATCACAAATTTATGATACTTAGTATCATCAGCTCAAATCTGGTACATTCCACAGTCATCGATTTAAGAATCATTTTAACACCATCATACTTTGACACTAATTTCAATCACTAGTTTTGACATTTCAAAAATGATCATCAACTTTTGATGCTGACTGTACTAATACTATTACTATGTCACTTACTGATACATACCTATCATTTTTTTCCTGCGCTGATTCGTCACTTTACTTCGTCAATGAATAAGTAAGTAAGTTCATATGAGTCAGTGGCCAACTCTGGTGACGGAGTTTTCAGTCCGTCATGGCTTAACGACTTAGATAGCCGGGACCGACAATTTAACGTGCCCTCCGAAGTACGGAAGCGCTCAGATGAAAATGCCACTGGCGGTCACCCATCCACTTACAGACCGTTTCGAACGTTGCTTAACTTCGACGATCTATCAAGAACGACTAAGCAAGCACGGCCACGAGCGCTTCATCAATGAAAGAAAAAACTAAGTAACAATGTGCAATGGCCGTCAATCTAATATCCAATAATTACTAAGCAAACTGCATCGTTTATTCTAAAAGACTGCATATTCTAATCCAGTATGCCAGAACCGTTTATAACCGTTTATCTCGTCCGGACAATGTTTGAGAGTGATTTATCCGGCCATCTAACAAATGGATACGGTTGGGCCACGCAGACGGTAATGCATGTCAAGCAATAATCACCTTCAGCATCAGTTATGGTTTCCTGTGAGGGTCCCGTGCTCATTCCAGGTCGGGTCCGTCCCCGTCGGTCAGCAAAATATTGAAAGAAAGAAAGAAAGAAAAGAGGTTATTTTCAGCAGTAAAATTTATTTTTCAATACCGATGTTCCTAGTCAAGCATTAGGTATTTGCTGGTCAAATTAAATCTTTTGTTTTTTTTACAAATATTTTAAAAAACGTAAACGATAGATGATCATAATTTATTTTTTAAAAAAATAATAGATTTTTTTCTTTAATTTTAAAACCCTTCAAAATGCCCAGTGCTAAGCCCAACGAATCTGTTGCATCATTTTGACGTCAAATGTCACAGATTAAAGACGAGGTGCAACCGTGCTAGGTGCGCGTGACAGTGACATAATTGAGCTGGGTATTGGCGGGATTTATTACTGCTAAATACTTGGCTCAAATTATTCCAGAGTAATTGCTTGTAACTAAACTAATCTCTCTAGCTAGAACATTGTCCATAAGGTACGTTTAAAGCGTCTATGTATTTTACTCGTCACAATCTTCAGTACTTCAATATTTAGTGACTAGCTGTCCGCCCCGGCTTCGCACGTGTTTATTATAGGTATTTAACAAAAATTTAATAACAACATGGCGATCCCGGAGCGGGATGTATGATCCTTTAAAGTTTAGAGGTTAATATGTAGGTAAGGTCTAAGGTAGGTAAGAGAGTATTGGGCAGTAAGGCAGGTTTGGACACCACCGGCAAATCCCCGTGTTATGCCGGCCATACACCATCATGCCAATCCACCATTAGTCATGCCAATCCACCCCCATACATGGTCAATTCTAACTGATCAAATTCCGATTTGACGATAGGCATGATGGTTTATGGCCGACATGACACGGGGGTGTCCAAACCTCTCTACTGCCCAATGCTCCCCTACCTCCCATATATATTTCATTGATATATTACCACTCCCTTCCATTTATTCCATAGTTCCCAGACAATTTTTAAACTATCATGGTTTTCAACATTTTTAACACAGTTAACGGGATATTTACCATGATTTAATGTTTTTTGAGTTTCCCGATATTTCGGCGCAGTTGCATACGCCATGGTCAATAGTATCTATGGGATTAATCATGGTTAATATCCCGTTACCTGTGTTAAAAATCCCAGACACTTGTCCTACCGAACTAACTGATATTTATTCTGTGGACGCGATGTATCTTACATTTTTAAACTCATGATAACTTTTCAATAAAATGTCCAATTTCAATCATTCAAAAAGTAATCGACGGGTACTGAAACAGCCTTTACTACGAAGGAATTTATTTGGATAAGAATAAATACCAAAATAAGAATAACGTGGTCTGCTTTTGGTCGGCATTTTTATTCACTTTTTAAATTATAAAAGTTGTTATTCTGACACAACCACAATAGTTGGACATACGCTATCGCTGACTTTTTTGTAGATATTGATACGTTCTTTAATATTGTAGAACATTTTTTTGTTCTATCATCAATAGTTTTCGCAGCGCACGCGATATGAAGAATTTTATGTTCAAAATTTTTACACCTTTGGTTACATTATTGCAATTTTCATAAGGATCTCTAATTTTTTTGAATATAATTTATAGCCTATGTTCATCACAGATAATGTAGGATTCTAATGGTGAAAGAATTTTTCAAATCGGTCCAGTAGTTTCGGAGCCTATTCAATTCAAACAAACAAACAAACAAACAAACAAACAAACAAACAAATGTTTCCTCTTTATAATATTAGTGTAGATACTTTTAAATTCGGCTATAAATCCTTATGACAGTCATGCAGATGACTAGCACAGTTTGGCTCAAGATCGAGAGGTGTGGAGAAAGGGGAGGGGGAGACCTTTGGCCTGCAGTGGGACGATGCAGGCTAAAAATAAATAAATAAATAAATTGATGTCCTTGTTAGATTAGCTAAATGGCTAAACATAATACATTATTATTATTATTTATTTACAAAAAAAATAAAAGGGCTTTGTCGCTGAGCGACTATATCGCCCAATCGGTAACAAACATCTTAGCTTAGTCTTCATCATATAGGTCTTCATATTCTTCATGGTTTCCCTTCACTTCTTGCTTTCTTCTTCTTCTATTCCTTCTTCTGCTTTTCACTTTAACTTCACTTCAAATCTTTCTTCAAATATGTATTACTTATGTCACGTCAATTTGAGTCAATTGAAAAAACATGGCGGCTTGTCCTTTCAAAACTCCAACGGAAATCTTTCGTCAAATGAGAAAACTTCTTGAATACTCCCCCATTCCATTTGCCAAATCTCCTGTTACGTATCCAAAGCTTCATTAGTAAAATGCCACCGAAATTACATAATAAAACCTAGTAAAACACGAGAAAACGAAATAAAATAGCAGAGCCACTAGCTCCTTCAAAAATGGCGAAAGAAGTCACATAATGCATTATTAGTAATTCATTTATGTATAGCAGTTTACCTATAAACATTATTAAAGAAAAAGAGTTATCAATAATTTTGTATGTAATGAAATATTTTGTCCCATGTGTCATAGTTTCCGTGGTGTAGCGGTTATCACATCTGCCTAACACGCAGAAGGCCCCCGGTTCGATCCCGGGCGGAAACATACTTTTTGCTTATTTTTAATGTTTGAATACTTTATTTTTAAATTATATTTGCAGGTAAGCAATTTCTATTATTTTAGAATTTTCTTACTAACAAATACTTACTTTCAGTTCTGTATCAAACTTTTTGCGAACTGATCTAATCAAATCAAATCAAATCAAATATATTTATTTCAGTAACTTAATCTACTTTAGTTACATGGGTTTGAGACCTCCTTTTAAGTATGAAAATACCTGTATTAGGATGTCTCGCTCTTCCGTTACAGAATATCTTTAAAGATTAAGTAAAGAAAAATAAAGTAAAAAGTAAAGTAAAAAAGAAAATAATAACAAAAACCATAATATAGTGCGTCTTAGTTTTGTGTGTGTGCGTGTGTGTGTGTGTGTGTGTGTGTGTGTGTGTATTCGTGTGCGTGTGTGTATTCGTGTGCGTGTGTGTGTTCGTGTGTGTGTGTGTGTGTGCGTGTGTGTGTGTGTGTGTGTGTGTGTGTGTGTGTGTGTGTGTAGGAATGTGATAATGTGGAGGTGTTTATGTGTACTTGTACAACTTGAAACTTTGTTTTATAGTAGTTGTATATGGGTAAGTCACTATATTTATTTAATATAGATATAAGTATAAATATAAGCATTACGATACAATATCTAGAAGTTTTTCTACATCATCGTAGCTCATTGTCCGTAACCATTCAATTAATGTTTTTTTACAGTTATATTTATTCATAGGATACATATTTATTTTTTTGTTAATAGAGTTATACAGGTAACTGGATTGAGCAGTATACTGCCGTGATGCAAATTTAGTGCGTACAATTGATTTAGGTGCTACTTTATCTTTTCTTCTCCTATTTAATAAAGCTGGGTTATATTCAAGGGAGCAGTGTAGCTTCAATACCGAGTTTAGTATGTATAGTTTTCTGACTGATAATAGTCCAGAAATTGAGTAGAGCGAGTTAGTTGAGTATCTATAAGGTTTGAAATACATCACTTTTAATAGGGATCTTTGCGCTCGTTCAACTTCTAGGAACTTTGTTTTCGAAGCACCGCCCCAGACTGGAATACAGTAGTTGAGGAGAGATTGGGCAAGAGATAAGTATATCTGGTTAATCAACTCTTTATTTGCAACTTGCCGTAAAATTTTAAATATCCAGATTAATTTACGAACCCTATTCATGAGAATTTCAATTTGCGCGTGCCATGATAGACGTTGGTCAATCATAACTCCTAAGTATTTTGTTGATGTTACTTTATCTATAGTAGGGCAGGTACAAGTTGTTTCGTTACCATTGCATTTGTGTATTTTTATTTCATAGTTAGTTTTAGGTTGCGTGCTATTGTACATTGTGAACGTCATGAAGTTTGTTTTAGAGATGTTGAGTGTAAGTAGGTTATGATTAAGCCAATTGATTATCCTTCCCAGTCCCAGTTCAGCCTTTGTCTTAGTATCTTTCCAGGATGTTCCACTGAAGATAATGGCTGTATCGTCCGCATACGAGAAAATCTTCTCATCGCCAGTTTCGAGGTTCAAGAGATCATTAATGTACACTAAAAACAAAGTCGGCCCCAGTACGCTCCCTTGCGGTACCCCATAGCTAATCTCTTCATAATCACTGATATGGTCACCAATTTTAACTCTCTGTTTTCGGTTGCTTAGATAGCTGGTCAGTAGGGCCAGCGGCACTCCTCGTATCCCTATTCTTTCGAGCTTTTGGATAAGAATTGGGATGGACACAGTATCAAAAGCTTTTTTGAGGTCAAGGAACACCGCTAGGCACTTCTTTCCTTTGTCCACAGATTGCACAATGACATTAGTGAGTGCCGTAATCGCATCTTCTGTGGAGAGTCCTTGTCTGAAACCATATTGTGATTTTGATAGGATGTTAAAGTTATTCAAGTAACGGATGAGTCTAAAGTTAATAATTTTTTCCATTATTTTAGATATAGATATCAAAACAGATATAGGTCTATAGTTGTTAATATCTTTTCTTTCCCCGTTTTTATGTACTGGTGTTATGATTGAATGCTTAAGGGGATCAGGGAATATTCCTTTATTAAAACAGAGGTTCATTAAGTGACATAAAATTGGGACCAATATGTGCCTAGCTAGTTTGAGAAATTTTGTAGGTATGTTATCCCATCCAGGTGCGCTTTCTGATTTAAGATTCATGATAACACTATTGACTTCTTGAAGATCAGCTTCAACGAGTAAAAAAGATGAACTTTGGCTTAGAATAGAGGGAGGTTCATCATGTACATTGTTTTGACTTATGATACTTTCCGCTAAAGTTTTACCTATATTTGCAAAATATGTATTAGCATAATCAACTGATTCTTTAGGTAAGGCCTTAGTATAGAGTAACTGATCGTTTGATGTTTTAGTAGTCTTGTAATGTGTTATGTTATTAATTGTTTTCCATAAAGTTTTACTGTTTTTTGTTGATCTATTTAGTTGTTCCCTGTCATATTTTCTTTTAAGTTTTTTAATTAGGTTATTACAGTAATTTCGATATCTTCTGTAAGTTATTGTGAGCGTTTCGTTTTTCGGATCAGCGCGAAGTTTTTTTTGCATATTATTCCTATTGATGATACAGCGCAGTATACCTTGAGTAATCCACGGTTTAATAATTTGTTTACTTCTGGGTATACGTATTGTAATTGTATTATCAATAAGACTTTTTTGTATTACAGATATTAGAAGTTTACATAACTCATTAGGATCACTTAGATTAAATAAAACTCTGAAGTCATGCTCCGCTAGGCTCTTCATTGCATTTTTATAATTAACAATGACTTTAGTTTTACGATTGTTTGCGTAAGACAATTTAGAAAGACTTAGCAAAACCATTAGATGGTCTGTTATGGAAGTTTGTACCACCGCTATAGCAGCTGCGTTTTTACCTTTATTAATTTTTAAGATAACATGGTCTAGGCAGCTCTCTCCTCTCGTGGGTAAGTCATGTCCTGGTAGTAGACCTTGCATGGATAGCATATTAAGATATTTTAATCTATTGTTTCTTTCCTGACTGACTTCTATTTCTCTGGGCAAGGTATTTATGTTAATATCACCAACTATAACAATTTTATCTGCGCTTTTAATGCTGTCTAGGTGATGATGGAGGGAGTCAATGAATGGTTCCGCATTATTATTATTAGAGGGTGATCTATAAATACATAATATTATTGTACCAAGTAGATTAACTTGTAGACATGATGCATGTTTTAATCGTATTTCGGTGACCAAGGGTTTATGTGTGTTCTTAATATAAGTAGTTACGCCATCATTCTGATTCAAGTGAATCGTCGTGGCAAAAGTGTTGTAGTTAGGTAGTCGTGGTAAAGATTTGTTTTGTGACAGTCTACATTCAGATAAGACAATAATGTCTGCTTCAAATTCTAGTTGTGCCAGGTTTGTTACTAAGTCGTTCATATTTTTGTAAATGCTTCTAATATTTTGTGAAATTATTGTAAAGTCAGTTGATTTAATATGCAACAAATTAGGGATTTCTGCAATTGAACATTCAAAAGAATTTGCAATTTCAGCATTGTCCAATTCATTTACTTCTAGAGGTCGATCCATCATAAACATATTTTAAGAGAAACTTTGTGTATCTTACTTATTGGTAAATGGTAGCAATGTAAGTAAACACGTAATCCTATCAAAGTTTAATCTAATCCCTCAAATCTCAAACATGTTTGCTCAACAAACCTATTTTTGCGTTCAAATTATTACTGTTTATCTTTAGCCACATTGAACGAATAAGTTATATCTACTCCATACCTCTAGATAGATTAATCTTTTTCATAATATTTAGGTAGCCATACCTACTTACCTATTATTATTAAAAATATTTTATTTTTAACCGACTTCAAAAAAAGGAGGTTCTATGTTCGGCTGTATGTATGTTTTTTTTTGTTTTTTTATGTATGTACAGCGATATTTCCGTCAATTGTGGACCGATTTCCAAAATTTTTTTTTTGTTTGAAAGGGTATACTCTCGAGGTGGTCCCATATAAATTTTATTCCTGAGGGATTGATAGTTTTCCCGTAAAACTAAAAAATCACTGATCTTTAAGAAAATTGTGGGCTGATTTCCAAAATTTTTTTTTTGTTAGAAAGAGGTATCCTCTCGAGGTGGCGCCATATATTTTTTTTTCCTGAGGGATTGACAGTTTTCCCGTAACATTCAAAAAACCTCATTCTCACTACACAACACCTGACTCACAATCTGAGTCAAACATTAAATAGTTTGAAAAGGTATATTACACCCGAGGTGATCCACAATATTTTTTTTCCTGAGGGATTGATAGTTTTCCCCCTTGCTGAACTCCGGTGTGCCCTTTAGTAGGCCTGCCCATGACTTCTCTTATCCTTTCCTACTTAAGCTACGATAAGCAGGGTCTTAATGTAGCTTACTATATTATTTACACATACACTTTTATTTACACAGTATTTATTTACTTACACTAAAAAGTGTGAAATAAAAATTTTTGAAAAAAAAATTGAACCGCCTTCACAGAACACAAACAGACGAACCTTGTACACACTAAAAAGATAAAAATAAGAATATAATTTGAAGTCGGTGCCAAGTGAATACGATTAGGTACCTATAAAAATAAGAAATCGAGCGATAGCGTACCAGGATACAATTTTGCACCCAAGTTCTTTTGAATTTCTTAGATGTAAATGAATAGTTGGCACCGACTTCAAATTATATTCTTATTTTTATCTTTTTAGTGTGTAGAAGGTTCGTCTGTTTGTGTTCTGTGAAGGCGGTTCAATTTTATTTTCAAAATTTTTTTTGTATGTTAGAAAGGTACGTATGACTTGGCCAACCCTGTTTTTGGAACGGAAAGTTCCTTTTCTGACGGGATCGAAGATGGAGGAAAAATAGCGTTCGATTTTACCGTCACGACATACGGTCAAAACGTCACAGTGCGAAGTGCGCAGTCGCAATGCAGTCTATAGATTGTAACATTGTTAGTATGGAAGAGCGTTTCTAGGATTTTCATATCTGACAAATGCCAAATGTCAAAGTTGAAACTTTGTTCCAACAGAGTGTTCCACGACACTCACGTACTTTTTATTTATTATAAGTTTCTGAGTATAATTTTACTTAGGTACAGATGGTAATAAAGTTTAGAATGTGTACTTACCTGATTTTGTCATGTGTGGAATGTAACAATATCCCATGTAAGACTTTAACTAGATATTACGAGTAATACGTCCCGAAGAATGAGTTAATCCGTCGAATTTCAGCAAAAACAAAAAACAAAGTAAGCAATTCTCACCAAGGTGTCTCCAAAGAGGGCGCCACTTGCACCTGGAACTCTTTATTCCGGTTCAATTAGTCGCAGCGAATGAACTTGGCCAGGTATTTTTAATTAAAGAAAGGCCCGGGCTTACTTTAGTGAAAGGAGTCGCGGAACTTAATACTAAAAGGGTTATGCATAACTGGATACTTTGAAAGGCTGCTAAGTGTATGAAAGGTTACACCGTCGATAAGGGAAATTCGGGAGTTGTTTTATCAAACATGTGATCGAAGTCAAGAATACATGTGACAGAAATGCATGGTGTATATGAAAGAGAGGGTCAGTGATAGACGCAGGTCTGACAAAAGCACTTTTTACTAAATAATAAAATACCGCATATTTTTGTTTTGTATTGTACTGGCATGGCGTGTCCAAATTGCCCATATTGTTCCAATAGAGCTACAAGTTGCATTTCAAATCGATTAGAATTTGAAATGTGGAAATCGTGCTCTTGACTGCACTAAAGCAACAATATTGCTTGGATATTGAGAACATCGCATGAAACAGTTATTGGTTGTTTGCAATCCTATGCATACAAGTATGAATTACGAGAGCTTTCGTTTCGTACGTCGATAAAAAACGCAGGATAACTACTGTATCTACCCCTTGACTAGTAGATATTCTTTAGTAGGATAATTTAAAAAAAGGTTGCCTAAGAAGATTTTTGACTGACCTCATAGTAGATGGTAACTCTGCCTTCCGCGCTGCAAGTCGTTTGTTCGTTGAAATACATCCTTCATCCTCACAATTTTTTTTTAAAACGCCATCTACGATACCACCATTCTGGCATGCCATTCTTGCCTCTTGCCACAGAGATCTCTTGCTCTGTTTAGTTTAAGAAAGCCAGAGGCAAGAATGGTATTTTTTTAATTGTTGTTTAATAAATAATAATAATAATAAATAATGCTGGACATTTTCACACAGCATCATCTAGCCCCAAACTAAGCAAAGCTTGTGCTATGGGAACCAAGGTACTTCTTATATAATTTTATTAGTAGGTATGTAATAGGTAATAGTTATGTAGGATTTGAATGATATCGAGAAAACGCTCTCGCTCCACCTCCCACAGAAAGCACGCCTCAGCATTCCTACCTGTACTAATGGGATAAAGTTTTATGGCCGGAAAAACGCGTCCATTGAACCGGGAGGATCACATGCAACGAGTTAGCGGAAATTCTTCAGCAACTTTTAACTTCCCCAACAAGGTAGGATGAAAGGAATATTGATTAAATTTCTCTAGCACGGATTGAAATTTTTGCTTATGCGAGATTGGTTGTTATAGTATACGGCTTAAAGATGATTCTTGTTTGACTCATACTCGTACTTGATTACACTGTTATTTGTTTGATGTAGTGGTCAAACTGGTCAAGTTAGAGGTATTCAAGCCGCCTGAAGCTTAATATTTTCAAGCCTGAAATCAACTTGCCTTCAGATAAGAGCTCAATTGTTTTTGTTTGTATGTCTGTCTACTAGCGGTCACCCACGTTGATAATATGATGCTAAAGTGTATGCCCGTGTTTTTTATGCACACAATCTACAATGTTAAAAGCGGCCTATAATAAAATTGGGATCCTAATTAGAATGTCTTAATATCTGGGACCGCTGGGATCACTTGAAAAGTCTTAAAACTAGGTGATTCTACTCCAGTGCCATGGTAGTCTAAGGGCATAGTCAAAAAGCACGTCTTATTACATATTTGGCACATGTACATGTTTACCCATTATCTAATTCATTAGGAATACAAATCAAACCCAAATTAAATTCTGCTTTGAGGATGCTATAATTACATGCACCATCGTAGCGAGCAAAATTTATTACAGCCCACTTACTGGTTTATGTTTCGTATCTTTTACTTTGCGGGGCCTAAGTAAATATTTTATTACGACAGACATAATAAGGAGTTGAAATTTTGCGAGCGTTTTTATGGCTCAGTCAAAACGTGCAACTTGTCTAATCGGTTTTCATTTTAAAATGAGCTTTATTGCTTTAAAATAGACTCGAAATTGATGTGAGTATTTTTTTCTGAGTTAATAGCCGCGTACCCACCTAGCGCACAGGCTCGCGCGGCAGCCTCGCGAGCCAAATGCCTCGGCTGGTGTGGACGTGCCTCGGCCTGCCTCGGGCGCGCGTTTGCTCGACCGAGCACGGCTCGGCCCCGAGCCATCTGTTGTCGGTAAACTTGACGCGCTCAAAGGTGCCTCGGTGAGCGCTGTGCGTTAGGTGGGGACGGTTATGTTTTGGCTCGCGCGCGAAGCTACTTCAAGTTTTGTCTCTTGCCGTGTTTGTATTTTGTAATTTTGATATCATGGGCAGTCAGGAGGAGTCCATTCGCTTCTTTCGTCCATTCGTTTCTTTAAACAATAAGCAGCTAGGAAAATAGCTGCAGCTGAAAATACACGACTGTCCATTACGAATACTCGCGGACTTATGATGGCTCAGCCTGCCTCGCGAGGCGGCCTCGTGTAAATTGAACAAAACTACTGAGGCTGCCGCGGGAGCCATCGCTCGCGATCCGGACACCGAGGCTGCCGCGCGAGCCTGTGCGCTAGGTGGGTACGCGGCTATTGAATACCCTTTTACGTATTTCTAGTGGCTCAAAGTCACTAAAATTGCGCTAGTGCTACGTTTTAATAAACGATTGGGAAAAAAGGGACTTAAGCCAGATACTACTGCATTATTCTCAGAACAGACAAAATTAATTCACTTCAAGATCTTTCTCGGACACAAAACTTCTCGTGGTCATATGAACATATTGTCTGGAGGCACTATATCAGCAGTCTGGTACAGTTCATTCGTTCGTGAATAATTTATTCGAACTGCGTATTCTAAACGAGACAAAAGAAGAAGACCGCTTTAGCTATTCGATTTTATTTCTTCGTTGTATTTTCAACCTTATGTCAAAGTGGCATCTGCCCTTTCTAAACCTTATGGCAAAGTGGCATCTGCCCCCTCTAACTTATTATATTTATAAGAAATTATAACTGTGCTATTACCACGCTTGTGATGTATTTAATTCAGTTAAAGCCCAGTTTCATAGAACCTACACTGATATGATAAAGACTAGCTTTTTATGGCATATCGATAGATCGTGTTATACAGACGCACGTCAAGTTAGTAAATTGTATCTTTAAGCTTCAGAATATACGCTTTCACGTTGGTACAGGCTTACGATATATGAATTGATAAAAAAAATTGATCGTTTATTTGGCACCTACAGAAAAAAAAAATCTTAACAGAAACACGAAAAACTTAACCAAGCAAGTACTTATTGAGCATGAGGATGAGTGCCAAAATGGTGTCCAGCTCAGCATGTTTTGGATGGAAGCGAGTAATAGTCTGAATGCGCGTTACACCACTGTTAAAAAGATTAGAAAAAGAAACACAGACCCCAGCTATATGAAGCCCAATTGATAATCCTTTTTATAAATGTTTAAAAACCCCTAATTTCAACATATCCCACTTCCACCGCAAAAACAGTCCATCTTTTTCAAGTAACAGGAAAAAATGTTCACGCTTACAAAAACGCGGACAAAAGCGAGTCGTTCGAATAGTACATGTTTCTCGTTCACTATACGAGTAGTAGCTGCTAAGCATCAGTTTTGACGCTATCGATACTGTGGTCAGAACTTTTGATCAGGCACTCTTGTAATTTTTCACGAGTATTTAATTTTTCAAACCTTACGTTTGATAGACTCCCCACAGGAGCTTAGCAACTTATACCATTTTAAAGGACGGAACATTTAAATTGCCCTGATTCATACGGTCGCGAAATAAAAAACTGTTGATAGAATTACCAACACTACAAGGTACTAATTCATAAAAAACTACTGCGACTTGTTAAAATGTGATATGAAAAAATGTCTGTTTCGAACCAGCTCCGCTTCAATAACGTGACCTAGCTGCTGAAGGTTTTATACCCGTATCCGATCAACTGATCCTCACCGGATCGCCATTCGAACCGACTGACTGAAAACTATGCTATGATCGCTTTTAAAATATCCAGCTAGCAGTTTTAATCGGCTTTTGAATGTAACCACGCTTTGTCTTTTCTATCTTTTGCACACATTGCTGGATATAAAAACCTCGTTACCGAGCTTTAAAAGTACCATTATCGGAGAAATGAAGTGAGGTTCTGCAAAGAACTTTGTGAAAAGTGGGAAAAGGGAATGACCTAGTGGCTCTACCAGCAGCGCTTCCGTGTTTCTTGTATCATAGACAATATAATACACTAGGTACTTGTATACGTTACTATATAATGGTAAGCTTTATTACGTTTGTAGTTACTTTCTTGCATAAAATCGATGTAAACAAGTCTTCAAAAAATGTTAGCAATAAAACAGAAACACGAATGTATCCCCAAAGCATGCTAGTCACAAATGTTCTACACGTTATATGTTACATTTTTAAACCCTACTAGTTATTCGGGCGGCATATAGTAAGTAAGAATGATAAAAAAATTGATCATAACCCACCATCCCCATCATCCATCCATGATGTTCCTCTCCATCCAAAGGTTGCCTGGAAGAAATCGCTTCTTAGCGATGAGGCTGCCCATTGTACATTTTTATCTGGTTTTTCTTTTGTTTTTGTTTGTTTTAATTTTATTAATGGTGTGCAATAAAGAATTTTCATTCATTCATTCATTCATTCACCATCTAAACACCAGTTACACAAACCAATTGCAGCTCAAAACCTTTGAAGAATCCGCTTTGTAAGTCCGCCGTCGATCCGGATCGTCGATGGTCCGTGAAATCCGACCTGTCGCAACGCCCGGATAAGTTTGGATGTAATCCGGATCAAAGCAGATACTCGTATATCTAGAATTTGCGCCAAATGCATTTACGTAAGCAATCGAAGGACTTTAAGAAATGTTGAGTTAGCAGATTTCGTCTTTAGACAATGTTGAGTCGAGTATTTAATCCAAAAACTAGCTTCACGATCGTTCGCAAATATTTTCAAAAACGTATGCAATTTCAGGAAATTTTTAATTTTATAAGGTACTAGTTGACCCGCGCGACTTCGTCTGCGCATGAGTCATTTTTTCCGCGCAATTTTTTTATTTTTTTCTGTCATAAGAACCTTCTCCTGACAATAACAAACACAACAAAAAAAATATTAGTGAAATCGGTCCAGCCGTTCACGCGTGATGGCGTGACCAAGGGACATAGGGATTCATTTTTATATATAGAGATAACCTAACAAGAATTGGTAGTATTTCATCTGATATTTTTAGTAGATTTTGTGTAAAGATCTATTTAAAAATAATCGAAAGAATTAGTACTTTTCATAATACTTACAAGTTGTTGGTATTGAAGATTTTAATTTTGTAATATTAGTACAAATGGTTACAATTACAACAAAATATCTACTAAAATAACAGGATATCTATTACCATTGCATCAGTACAGCTTACACTATCTTCGTAAGTTTATTGTGAGCTAATTGTTGCTCCAAACTTCCTCAGTTTAGCTTCAAGTTAGTTGCTCTAGCTATTGCATCAAGATAATCGGCTTTCCCGGTTGAAGTGCGGGACTCTGCGGGAGAGTACTGTAAAAAGTTTGTTTGAGTGTTGAAGTAGGTGAATTGACCGAAATTCAGGAAATGTGGCGTTTTCAATGAGATGTTCCTTGCTCTCTATATAATTATGTAGATTCTGTAGGTGATGTTAATGATAACAATGCGCTTAGAAAAACGTATTCTATGCCAAATGAAGAATCTGTACGTAAATGGCATGACCATTTTAGTGGCCATGTTCAGGCATTGTTCTTATGACGAAACATCTAGTAAGTACAGTAAACAAAACCACAGAAATACTGAACCCACAGAAAATCTGGTCCTGAAACTATAGAAAATTTCGTTTATCAATAAAACTAAATACAATAAAACAGGATCATATATTGCAGAATATTCGGGGCACAAGTGGAGACATATTAAAGCGACATGTGCACATTGCAGACTCGTTGCGGTCACGGGCCATTCTGTAGCCAGGGCCCAGGGTTCCCATATCGTCTTCAGAGCGTGTTTCTAGTAAATAAGTGCTATTTTCTTTGGGCGATAGACTTAACGTGTTCCTAGTAAAAAAGACATATTTTGGGCTTTACATTTACATAGATCTTATAATTTTTCTTATTTTTCAGAAAAGTTTCCAAAATCTGCAATTTTAAAGGCTTTTTTATTCTTCAATGATATTTAATTTGTGTCCCAGGTACTACAGCGTCCCGTTAGGTGTAGGCATAGGTTGCCTTGCCTCCTGACGCTGTATAAATCATTTAATATCATGTAAATGCCAAAATTACATGATATTAAATGTTCGGAAATATAACACTTAATCTACATAAAATCAAATATTATTTTCTTGGGGTATAACCAAAGTACACATTTATTTTTTGCATCTAAAATAAGGATTTTATTATTTTAGATGCAACTTTCTGCATGCTTTCTGAACTAGAAATGTTCCATGCCATTTAGGACTTTATAATATTTTGGTAACCCTATCCTGAACGTTCACGGATGTACCCCTATTCAGAGCTTGATGCAGCTTGTTCACTCTTCCTGATCGAAGTAAAGTTATGGTCACAAAAAGGTTGGGAACGTATCACGGTAAACACCATGCCAGTAAACGGATGCCGTGAGAATTGTGTACCGATTACCGAAGCCCAACTGGCTTCGGTAATCATCAATTTTGCCTTTCATCGATTTTTTTTGTTTAAGTTTTAAAGAACTTTGAAGTTAAAAAAACATATTAAAAAAAACATGACTTCATTTTTAAAGCAAAAAGGTTCTACTGTCATGATTGCTACAAGTAACTTATTCAAAGCAGTAATAAAAAAGTCTCAGCGAGATAAAAATCGATAGTAACAAAAAATAAACGAAATCACGTATCAAATTGGAAAACCTAGAATATGCGGAATATTTCAACGATCCGAGGAGCTTCAATATTTTTTGAAGCAGTAAGCTGATTCGAGTTTTTGTGTCGACTTTCTGTGGTTCAAACATGGTTCAATTTTCATTTCAAATGTTACGTTCACATTCAAATGTTTTTTTGACATACTGATCCTCTACCAACTACCCCGCTGCTTCGCTCACATGGTATAGTTGTTTAAAGCAAGTTGGTCCTCATTGCGTGAGTAGGTTTTTGTGTGCGTTAGCGCTTCTGAATGCCGTGGAACATTCCAACGCTTACGCACACAAAAACAACGTGCATGTGCATGCACACACAATTAAGACCAACCCGCCTTCGTAAGATGGAAAAACTATACCAATATAGCCGGAATTACTTAAAATTACACACGTAACAAATCGTAGTAACACATAATTCTGTAGTCTTTATCAACTTCGCGACAACTAAAGTGATAGACGAAAAGGAGAAAGAAGGTGTTATTTTATTAGACAGGTAAATTGCTAAAGTTTGCAAGATAAGAAATTCTCATATTGCCCATATGTTTTTTATACCTTTACGTAGGGTTCGATAGTTTGGAGATAAACGCAATCTCTGAGGAACTCATCGTCTATTTTGAGCGTTAAGTCGGTTGTGGACTATTTGAAATTATTTTTGGTTCAAAAGGTTCGAAGTAGGGACGTGATACTTTTACCGTGAAACTTAAAATAACCTCGCTCGTAATTTTCTACGTAATACATCGTCGATTTCTTTTTAGATTTTACAAGTCGATTAGTCGACACAGCCATCAGAAAAAGCAAAAGATTTTTCCTTCAATTTTCCAATACTGTTTACGACACGGCTCACTACGGGCGCTTAGAGCATCGTGTTACTTTTGTGTTGATCTGTATTGTATTGAGTGATGCAAACCAAAGGCACGTCGCTTAGACATACCAATGAAACACCATGAGATACATATAGCGAGCGTATAATTTTCCAGCAAACTGCGGCGCCCTCTATGCAGAATAATTAATTGTACCACAGCCGGCTGGCGTTTATTTAAGGCGCCCTAAAGTGCTGAAAATTAGCAGCCTCGAGCGGAACTGGCCTGTTTTCTATGCATGAGCGCAGGAAGACAAAAGGCAGCTATGATTTAACCGACTCCTGTCGATATTTACCTGGGAGAAGGCTGAGAATAGGGGTTGGTTTATTCCTGAATTAGTATATGCAATACTGGGCTGGGGTTTAATAACATATAAAAATGTATGTATGTAAAAGCGAGATAGTCGTAAAATTATATTATAATTATTAGATTTAACACGTCCATTGCCTGCGAAGCAAATGCGCTACGCAGTGAGGGGCAGTTTTCGCATTATACCTACTCGTCTCGCCCATTTCGTATATTTTTTGGTTTACAATTTTCGATCAATCAAATTAAAAACATAGTCTAAAATTAACACAAAACTCTATCTAGATTCTGAATCTTTTCACAAACAATCTAACAACCAATTTTCTTGTTAAACCTCCAGAAAATAGCATCGAAATGCAGTAAGCGAAAGTTTATCCACATAATGCAACTATGGGCTGATAATAGACCCCCAGACGAAGTAACTGCTGCACAGTCTGTGGCTCAGACTTCAAGACCGAGGTTAGTACGTGCGTGGACTTCGTAACTGGGATGTTGTTGGTTTTTGAACGGGAACACCTGCGATTTATGGGGAATAACGAGTTTTTAAAGAGAAATGGGGGATGTTGCGAAAGAGCTTTTTTTCATAGCAAACATTTAACTTATGAAAATTATGAAGTGTTTTGTTACTTATTTTGGAGCAAAATTATAAAATTATAATCTAAGTGTAGTATATCAATGGTTTTCCAAAAGATTTTGAATGATAATAAAGTGTTATATGAAAGTAGCTCAAACTCTGGATTAACCCTGGATTTTATATCAAAAAGTCAACTATTCCCGAAGGACACAGCTAGTTTAGAAATACTTACAAAACAATAATCAAGAAGCGTAACCGAGCGCAGTAAATTTTCCTATGTTATAAAGCATTGAAATAGAGACGAAAATCACGCCTCGTTTAACATCGCCGGTGACGCCCATGTGTCTGACAGCTGTGCCCGATGCGAACACCTTAGGTGCAAGACAGGGGAAATGTTACTGCAGTATTCCTCATCTGCCCTAAACAGAAACGGTTGATGTTACCATTTTTCCTATATTTTCTATCACTCAAATCCTTTGTTACTACGGGTATTCTTCAATTATTTCAGTCAGTTAAGTGAAGATAATCGGGCGGGTTAGCAAAGGAATAATCTTTCATATTCTGTTTTATCATTCCCATTTTTCTCTATGACACTAATCTTCTACCAGAGGAAAGTTGATCTTGTGTTAGATTTGAATATGGAATTATTAGGCCTAAAAAAGGGATGGAGTATGTGAAAGAACGAAAGATGAATGAATGAAAGTTATCTGCATTTAAAGAATCAATGATCGCTCCTCGCTCTCGCATTGAACCTCAAGTATTCACAATTTCCGCCATAACGCCTGAAATGACTAGAAATTAACTGCTAAATTCGCCGTAAAACAGCTCTGTTTCGCACTTGCGATGAATAAAACATGCCGTGGACACGTATTCACAAGTGTAGCAACTCTGGAATTTTCACACCAATAAATTCTAGCTTTATCACACCCCGGACACTTGACAACCCATACAAAAACCGCGGTACTATTTTTATACATGCGTATCTATGTAGGCGCGACGCTCACTATGTCGAGGTGAAGCAGCACGGTTGAGGCGTGCTCTTTATACCGAGTCGAGGCGCAGGAGTCTCTGGTTTAGTAGAGTCGAGGCGCACATAGTTATGGTTTTATCCACCGTTTCTCTACTTTGCAATGAAAAAGTGCGTTGCCTTCACCGCGCCTCTGCTTCGACTCTGCCGTGACTGTAGTTATGAGCGCACTACTAGACGGCGCACTGCTTGAACTGCTTTGCCTTGACGTCGGTCGCCTCGCCTCTGAGTAATGTGAGCATCACGCCTAGTGCTTGACCGACAGATTGTGAACGATCACGCACAGTGGATTTGGAGGTAAAGTTAAGGTATCTTTACGTCGCGTCTACTAAGTCATGTAAGTGTCGCGCCTAGTGCATAGAAACGCAGTCAAGAACTCGAGGGAGAAGGAGTGTCCATTCTATCGTAGTATTACTAGATATTCCTTGGCTTTATGCTGTGAGGAATTATCATAAAAATGTATCATCGTAACTCAACTGTGAGATGAAAATGGTACTCGTAAACATGTCCGACTCTCGCGGGTATCACTTGCTTCTGCTTGTAGAAAATATATTTAAGCAGGAGTTATTGAGTTATACCTACTTACTGAGAGTTGAATACACTGTACATTTAGTGAGAAACAACTATAATGAATACTATCGTCACCCTATGTTACCCAGCAATTTTCCTTTTCCTTTACACTCACGTACGCGTGCACACCCTCACTCACATACTCTTCAACAAACTCACACACACACACACACACACACACACACACACACACACACACACACACACACAACCACAAATACTCATACACACTCTACCTACATTATTATTTCCAATCCAACACACCATTCAAACAAACTCACACGCAACCTTGTTTACTTTTTCATATTGTCATATTTGTATTTGTGTTTATTAATTGTCTAACTAGTTAATTTGTTTTTCTGCCCTGTTCAGTGTGCTTCTGTATTTATTAGTAATTTATTTTCTGTTAATCGGGCCACCAGTAAGATATAGTATTTATTAGACTAATTAATTAACTAATTAGACCTAATACACCTAAAGATACCCTATTCCACTTAAATCCACTAATCAAATCCATTAAGGGATTAGTTTCCACTTTTTCTTCCACTCTAATCCACAACCACGATGGATTATTTTCCACTCATGTTTTTTATTCCACTCTAGTATAAGGAGAATCCTTGTAATTAATCGAAGGTTTTAATGAGTTAGCATTTATTTTAATAGATCTAGTTATACGTGGACCAAGAAACAGTCTACTTATCTTTGGAAAAGTTTGCCGACACCACTAAACTAAATTTTTGAGAGTAAACCAGGGAGTAAACAGCATAGGAGACAAATTGGGACTACATTGAAAGCCAAGAATGTTCTATTTGGACCAGTCCTAGGTTTGGGAGTCAGATGAATAAAACATGTTGCAAGTGTGTGTACACTTCGCGGAATTTTCACACCAATAAATTCTCTTTGTGTTGAAGAATTATCATAAAAATGTATCATCGTAACTTTTGGTGTAAAAGAGAAAAAATGCTCTTATTTTGGTTGAGTTTATGACAATTGAGAGGGTACGAAAATAGTCTGTTGGAAGATTTTGTGTACTAGTTTCCGCTCATAGCTTTGTTCAGATTGAACAATAAAGTATTATATTTACTACATAACAGACTGCTGGATATTTCTAGCGGAATTTTTCTTGTGAAACACTCGTACTCAAACTATTTCGCTTATAATATTCGTAGTATATTTTAGCGAAGTTTCGTGCTAATTAATTCAATATATCCAATAACGACGACATTAATAACGTCTTGTGATAATAATCTAAAAGAGTGCAATGCAATATAGAAGATTTAAAAGTATACAATTTTCATGAACTTCAGACGCTGACCGTACCTACTCGTATTGCAAGCTGAAATATTGTGTATGAAAATACTGGACATTTCATGCGGCAATAAAACTTAATGCTCTTACGAATTGCATTGGATTTCTGAAAGAGCTAGATCACTCTCAAGGTTTGAATGTGGAAGTTCGTTATTGCGACCGAGATGGAAGATTGACTGCGCGACGATTTTTCAAGACGAAGTTCAAGTAATGTTTAGGGATTGAGGCAAAGTATATATTATTTATTTATTTAAATAATTTATTGCACAAAATTACAAAAATATTGCACAATAGGCGAGCATAATGCCGAAGGCATTTTCCACCTGCTAACCAACGTGTTGGAAAGATGAAAACGGCGTGCTAACTTAGGTAACAACTTACTAAACTTTAAATTTAACATAACAAAGTTTCTTGAACATTATAAAAAATAAAAAAAAAACCTTAACGATACAACAGAAAGATAAATAAATAGTAAATACACATTATAATGACATTAATATTATTATGTATGCAGTTTGAAACTTTCTGCGTTGGTAAAAATAGAACCTATACAAAATCTTTGGTCTCATGTCTAATACATATTATTATCACTACACTCTTTCTAAACATTTTCTAATAATAAAGACGACCTCTGTAGCGCAGTGTGCGAAGGCCCGCCTGCGACGCAAAAGCTTGCGGGTTCGATCCCCGCGGCGGGACCAGTGTTTGTATGATCTACAAATATTTGTCTCGGGTCTAGTGTTCCTATGTATAATATGTAAGTATTTACAAACAAGAAGTATATAAGTAGTATATCAGTCATCTAGTACCCATAACTCAAGCTCTGCTTACTTTGGAGCTAGATGATGCTGTGTGAAAAGTCCAGCATTATTTTATTTATTTATTTAATAATGTGAAGACTTTCAAAAGACATTTCGATTTCTGTTGCATATGTGAGCCAGCTGCTCAAAGCCGCCTGTTTGCTTCGAAATGGCAAAGATGCACCCAATTTAAGTATATTGAAAACAATAAGCTGGTTCTATTGTTCGCAGAGCCTCGATTTTGAAAGAAATGTGAAAAAGTTACCGCCGTAACCGTTTCGCTTTGAAAGCATTGGATATTATGGCATATTGCATTTTTATAATAAGGTTGTATATGCTTGACGGTATTTTTGACTGCTACATTTTAAGGTGGCTTTTAAAAAGACAGTTTCATTGATTTATACATATATTGTATAGGCTGAATACTTTTAACCGACTTCAAAAAAGGAGGAGGTTCTCAATTCGTCTGTATGTTTTTTTTTTTTTATCTTGTTACGCGATTGTTCCGCCATTTGTTGACCGATTTGCAAAATTCTTTTTATGTTTGAAAGGGTACTTCAGAGGTGGTCCCATATAAATTTTATTCCTGAGGGATTGATAGTTTCCCCGTAAATTTCTAAACACCTTCCCTCCTAGCCATGTCACAAATAGAAATCGAATCGACAGCTTGACGCCCTGAGTCACACCGCGTTTCGAGTCAAACATTGAAGTCGGTTTTCTTTTTAGTATTAAAACGTAATTATTAGATTGGCGGTTATAGCTTCAAGTACTAACTTGACAAAACATTTTCTTAGTACTTAACTTTTTAGTCTAATTCTTTTAAATTTTTAGTTTTATATACAGAACTATACTTAAGTTTTTGATTGTTCACTGTTTGATATAATATTTTGGTTTCTTTCAGGTATGGTATCTGAAATTGTCGTATAAAGCTAAGTGCACTGGGCGCTGGACTATTTGAGAACCTTTGAGGACGGTTAGTAAAGTTTCAGATAGAGTGTCGATGGAGAAAACTTATGGATAAAAAATAAACTCGTTACACTAAGCTGTATTTGAGTGCTGGAATACAGAAACAAAACTTTGATCTCCTTCTAATTTTTTAACTCAATTATATATATGAACTAGCTGGTACCCGCGACTTCGTCAGCAAAATAATATACTTAATAAAAACAGAACTGAAAACTGCTGTTCAGAAGATTCTCATCTGATACTTTTGAAAATAAAAATGTAATAATAGCGCCATCTCGACCTCAGCCATAGAACAGCAACGCCATTTAGTGGCCTTCAACTGGAACTTCACTTTAAGTCCCCATACAAAATTCCAACCCTTATTTCACGCCTTTTATGATTAGTTTTGAAAAAAAAAGTAGCCTATGTCCGTCCCTGGGACATAATCTTTATCCATGTCATATTTCAGCATCATCTGTTCAGTGGTTTAGGCGTGAAAAGGTAACAAACAGACAGACACATTTTACTACATAATAGATGGCGCCACAGGAAAAATTTGATCGCGCTATCGTTGCGTTTTGGGGAACGTAACATATAAACTCGCTAATCCTCTACTTTTCAGCTTTATAATATTAGTATGGATTTATGATCAGCTTACGCTTCACAACACTGTGTGATAAAGAAGCATTGAGATTAATTTCTAAATGAATTCATTTAATACATAATATTCAACTTTCTAGAGCGGTATTATTACGACTACGTCTTCACCCCTATAACATCTCGCAGACCATCACTTTGATTGTTGACTTATAAACAAATAGGTACAGTCTTTAAACAAACATTAGTCGACATTAAAAGCGCAAACTTCACGACAAACAACTCGAAAACAAACGCCATCTCGTAATTACGCTCGTATCGCGTTGATTCCTTTTTCATTTGTTCGAAAAAAACGTTTTTCGCATATTTTAAAAGTTACCAAGTTCCGTTGGAAAGCAATTTGCTTTGAAGTCCTTCCTGGGCCTTGGAATATTGCTGCAGATGTTTTATTTTTGCCATTTTCTTACGTTTTGTTATTTAATTCCATACCGCGAAGCACCAAACACGCATAATAGTACCTCTTAAAGATTTCTAAAGATTTTCCTAAAGATTTCTAAGGATTTCCTCATACAAACTCACCATCTGAGAGTGCCTAGTCGTACTTTTGCTATAGAGAAAATTGTACTTTGAAATTCCCTAAATTGAGATAGCTTAAGTTGATTGAGCAATTTTTTACCCAGAGTTTTTATACAAAAGCGAAAGTTTATTTAGATAATACAAAGCGTATGCCTGATTTATTAAAACGCATAAAATAACAAGATTACCGTAATTTCTCGGACTTTTTCAATGTAACTCTGATTACATCTGTACGAAATTGTTTACTGCCCGAGAGGATCCAAATTGCGTAATTCAAGAGAGAACTAAAATGAACTTGGGTCGCGCAAAAAATCTTCTCAATATTGTATAATAAGGGCACCGTTTAGAATACAGCTGAGAAACTCCATACAAAAAAACTCGGCGAATAAAATAAAAGATATAATTTTATTTAAATACTACCACAGCCACTCTCTCTCTGTCTGTTTACGTACCTACTCCACATGAAAAGTCTTTCTATTTTAGATTTTTTTTTATTTAATTTACTAAAATAGCTATGTACTGTAAAATAACTATGTAACTATGTATTATGCCTGAAAACCATACTAGGTTTAAGTAGGCACTTACATTCGTCTTAAGTACTAGTAAGATTAGGACTTCTTTTCTATTAGTGGCATTTGCAGGCTTCTTTAAAATTTGAACAGCTCCATGTTTACAAAAAGATGTATAGTGAAAGGTACGCCTCAAGAAACTCCTTTTGAGCACTTGACGAACACTAGGTTCTACGAAAATTCTATTAAAGTCTACATTCAAACGTGTCGCGTGTAGCCTCTTGTCAACAAACACTGAGCTAGCTCCGGTTGAGCTGTGGCTCGGATAAACTCCTTACAAAGTCTGTAAGTAAATTGTAGGGTAGCTCGAAGGGCGGCCAACAAATTATTATTTTTATTGCCCTAATAATATGGCCTCTCGGGAAATTAATTAAGTACGCCCTATAAACTGAAACCTCTGCAGATAAAACACAGATAAAAGTAAGTAATGATTACGCAATCGTCTAATTGAGGAGTGGTCGTGTTTTGAATACTGATTGTGATACGCCCTGAAATTTAGTTGCCCCGAGTGTCGTAAACTCATGAACTTAGAGATATTCAGAGAAATTAAAATGAGGAACAGGAATAAGGGTGAACCCAAATGAATTGTAAGTACTCAAAGAATTGTTTTAATATGAAGCAATAAGAAACTTATAATATAGGTTTCAAATTACTCGTATGATAAAGGAGATTCTATATTTATTTATGATTTGTGATAAATTTTTAGCCCCAAAATGTTTTCACATCTAAAATCGAATCTAAAGCTTGTACTACAAACATGCTTGGTGGCAATGTGCTGCAATTTTATGCAATTAATTTATTTGTTTAATCCAACACATTATAGTTATACAGGGTGTAAAAGACGTCTACCGAAGCCGAAAGGGGTAGGTACAGCATCTCAACACACAACTAAATCCAAAAGGATTTTCCGAAAAAAAATAATAATAATATAGATAAAATAAATAAAATTAATAAATAATAATAATGATATAAAATTAATTATAATTATATATATTATATATATAAATTAATAATAATATAGAAAAATTAATAATAATTAGTATATTATATCTGGAAAAAAAACAGCGTTTGAAGATTACTGTTTGCGTATGTACTGGACGCGTTATTTTACGTAGATTGCTGAATTTTGAGTTTTAATTTAATTTAAGGTCTTATCATGTTGTCCTAGTAGTAAATAACCTAACTAACCTAACCTTAAAATGGCGTAGCTAAGTTAATTTTTTTTTTTGCGTTATTTTTTTCGCTAAATATGTTTAGAATCATGGTCTGATTGCAACCGATCAGTTTTCGGTAGTAGTCTTTTTACACCCTGTATATAAATTGTTTAATTTAGTCTTATCCAGTTACCTCGTTAAGGTGTAACTTATTACAATGTAATAGACATATTAAATAACAGTGTGAGGTATTTTTAACCGACTTCAAAAAAAGGAGGAGGTTATATGTTCGGCAGTATGTATGTTTTTTTTTTTATAATACTATCATGATACTGTTGTCTCGTTACCGGTATTTTAAACCACCCAATATCATGCTCATCCATGCTTGTTATACTTTTTGCTTAGTTATTAAAAGCTCGATTAAAACTCTTATTAGATTCCCCCCTAGGTTCACAAACTGAGACTAGGGATGTCAGTTTGGTTTTAGAGCCGAAAATAGTCGGACGGTAATATTGTTTACATCGAGGGACTAAAATGGATGTTATTTATCATTCCTTTGTCTCGGATTCGTCAAATGTCGTAAGTAAGAGATAAACTTTGAGAAAATAGTTATTATGTAAAATGTAAGATAATATAGGTATGCTGGAAATGAACATGCTAAACTCATATTCGCAAAAATATGTATAACCTATCCCGAAAATCTAAAAGACAATGTGAATCTTGAAAGACCCTTACCCTAAAACACCAAATAGAACTTTCGATACGTGTGGAATTCAGAGATATTGATAAATTCTTTGCTAAGATTATTCTCAAAACCCATTTTATAATAAATCATTTTGCGTTTTCCGGCTTTTTCTAGTAAATAGCAACACTACAGGGCGTCCCCAATGTAAACTGTCTGATAAACCGTCTAGACGGAGCTGTGCATAAAATGTACCAGCACTTTGCGGGCACGTGTGAAATACAGCTTAGACTAACTTAGATACAGCGAGTTTCTGGGAGAATTGCCGAAACTTAGGCTGAGAAACGGCGCCTAGAACAGTGGATGGAAATCTAACAATTCTTATATTGTATCACAAATGTGGAAGCGCTCGTGGTATAGCATGCTTAGTTCTTGATACGTTCTGATCGGTCAGTAATTAGATGGGTGACCGCTAGTGATATTATCAACTGAGCGCTTCCGTGCTGAGGGCACGTTAAATTGTCGGTCCCGGCTAAGAAATTATGTAGGCCTTAAGGTGGCCTAAAGACACAGTCACCAGAATAAGTAAGTTGACCACTAACTTAGGTCACTTAAGGTCGCAGGTTCCAGTCCAGGATGGGTCCGATTCTTGAAATGCGTCTTTAAAAAAAATAATTTTAATAATATCGTTTGCCTGCCAGAAAAGATGGATGGATTGTGTAAAGGATGACATGAGTAAGAAAGGAGTGAGTGTTGAGATGACGGCTGATAGAGGAGAATGGAAGAAGATCTGTTGTGCCGACCCCACATAATGTGGGAAAAGGGCAGGAAGATGATGAAGATCGTTTGCCTGCACCTCGCTAAACTAGTTTGCATCCATCCCTTAGCAATATACACACAAAACAGTCTATCTGTTTGTCCCTCACTGAAGCACGTGTCAACAAACAACTGCAAGGTGTTTACCCTCCCGTATTTAACTCTAGATTAAACAAAACCTGCATGCTATTATCGACTCCATTTACCAAACATTAAGACACATTATCCTATGCAGTTCTGTAGTCTCGAGGGTAAGATAGTGCATGCGATTATCGATGCTATTGACTTGGTAATAAGATGCATTAAGTTTTCGATTCGATGCTTCAGTAAACAGTGTTACAATGTATGCACATATGGGATTTATTCACTTAGCTGTAGAAAATATTTTAGCCTTGTAAAATACCTGTATCTCACAAGTCAATTTCTGAGACAAACAGAGGTTTAAGAGTTTGAACACTCAAGGTAAAAATACCTATTTTTATCCACTTCGTGACGTTCTTCGCAGAAAATTGACGCCGTTATGGCTTTTATAAAGGAAATGAAAACATTCTCCCCTATATTGGTTCCTAGCACATCTCTACGACGTAGCTACGAACGTAGCAAGCCTCTACGAGAGCCAAAGAAGTATCGATCATACTAACAAAATCGAATGGAAATCAGAATGGAAATTCATTTTGAGATGTTTATTTTGGACTAATAAGCACTTACAGTTTCATAAAAACTTTGAAATTATTTAGTAAAACTCATGCGATCTTTTATGTTTTAGTCTAAAATTTTTGGTACCCATACTTGTAAGTAAGTTTCTAGTACTCTAGTTTTATTCAGTTCTCAAGTTTCAAATGTACTTTTTGCTGGCTCAATCTAGGACATAGTACTGTGGCTTTCTTCTTTTAATAAAGTTTAGGTCGTAATTGCATACTTTTGGGAGTTTTTTTAAACCTAACTTTTATTTGATTCCCTTACTAATTCATATGCTATTTTTATACTGAAAAGTAAAGTATTTGCGTTGGTTGGTTTGGATTACATAGTATGTTTTAAAAGTTAAATAGTCCAATAAACGAGAATTAGGTCATTAAGTTTTAATCCAAACAACACCTTATTTACTTCGGAATAAGATAGGTAATTTTTCAGCAGATTTCTGTGGGAAACAAAAAACAATAAGGCGTATTTCTTTCTATTTCCATTGGTGTAGTACATTGTTTGTTGTGACCACGGAACTATGAGAAATATAAAATGGATGTGGTAACTATGTGAAATAAAAGCTCGCACAAAAAAGAAACTGGCTGTATCCTCAAAGCATAATAGACATGTTATCTTTAGGAAATTAATAATTTTAAGATTTTTGCTAAGATATAAGTGAACGACCCCTTTCACGTGTATTGGTACCAGTTTTGATTTTCTGGTTAGTTATGATGCCATAGTTATTTACTCGTAGTTTTTTAAAGGGTTATCCACTCTTTACGGGACCTCCTATATTAAAAACTTCCACTACTTTTTCCAAGGACCGCACGCCCATTTATAATGCAAAATCAATTCTTCACAAGGTCTGTCGTTCGAAAATTCGGTCTCCACAATTCGTGCTCGCTGAGTTATACAATGGTTGTTCGGTCTTAAAGATTGTTTTCTTCCGAGCCATTGTGCGGCCGATCGCTGGAGATTGGATGGAAATGAGTCCTGCGGCTACAAAATACGAGTCCACTGTTTGTGTAGACAATTTTTTGAAACAAGGAAAGTAAACGTAAACAGGTTCACGACTGTATCCCCAAGGTGCGGTAGACATTCTCTTAGATCTTTTTATGTTACTTATTCCAGATCCTTTGAAGATGTCTAAGGGGGGTAGTCAGAGGCATGTCCAAACACATATTTGATACATGCCCACATCTTGCAGAAGTTATGATTCCATACGTGACAGGTTGCAAGCCCATCGCCGCCTGTAAGAAAACTAACTGGTTTCCTCACGATGTTTTCCTTCACCGTTTAGAGCACGTGTTAAAGCGCATATAAGTTTTACGAAACGCAAAATCCATTGATGCACGGCCGGGATTCGAACCCACAACCTTCGGATTGAAAGTCGAGGTACAACCCCATTCGGCCAACACGGCTTTTTTTTTGCAATACAAACATTTATAAAACTTTTTAAACGATCATAATTATCGGCTTTTATCACTATAGTATTTTTCACGTAGGAACGTATCCCTGACACATAGAACTTTTACGTTTCACGCTGCAACAATTGAGTGATAACACTAAAAGATACAACTTCAAAAACAAATTATTTTGTCAAGTTCCTTTTTAATAATTTCATAAATTAACATAAAAGAGCCTTCTACGAAACCGTACCTATGTGAGAAAGACCATAATAAGTACACATAGCGTATGCAACTGCGGTGAAATATCGGGAAACTCAAAGACATCAAAGATTTATGTTCATGTATATACATTTTCTCATAAAAGTTATATGACGTAGAAGACGTGTTTCCCTTTCAATATTATTCATTATCATTAATTACCATTAACTTCATAAATAGCTACAAAGTAGCATTCGAATTTAATAGGCGTAAAGGCTTAGCGATGTAAATTCCAGCGGCAATAATTGCAGAAATTGCGTACGAAGCCGGCGGACAGTGGAAAATATTATTCAACGGGAATTCCCCAAGTTTAGTCGACTTTTTTTACTGAACGGCTATTTTTCTTTGTTAACGAAATTGATTTCGCATTCATTGCTTTATGAAGGCTATTTTTCTTTTTATTTTGGACTAGCGTGTGCCTCTTTTGTGTTGATGCAGAATAAGTACTAGTAACTTTAATCCCGGCAAGGTAAGATACACTTTTGACACCGCTACGAATACAATTTTGCGACACAAGCTTTGCTTAGTGCGGGGTCCTGGGTTATTTACTGTATACTATAATATAATCACTTTTTAAACTCACACGATTTAAACTCATTGTTGTTTTTAACGGGACGAGATCGCGTAACTCTGAGACTCCTGAGTTTAAAAATAATAAAATTTTATGAGTATAAAGCTTCGATCTAGTATTTTTTATCGAAAGTGTAAAGCAATACAAGACGACCTCTGTGGCGCAGTGGGCGAAGGTCCGCCTGCGACGCAGATGGTTGCGGGTTCGATCCCCGCCGCGGGACAAATGTTTGTATGACATACAGATTTGTCTCGGGTCTGGGTGTTTCTATGTATAATATGTATGTATTTACAAACAAAAAGTATATAAGTAGTATATCAGTTATCTGGTTCCCATACAAGCTTTGCTTAGTTTGGGGCTAGATGATGCTAATTCGTAATATCCATGAAATGGCATAAATTTTGGCAACCCCGTGACAAAAATCCTGTTTCTTTAATTTTATCAAAACCCGCATCTAACGAATGCGGTGTTTTGCGTTATCTGCCCTCGACAAAAAAAAATACTTTGCAGGAATTTGTCAAGCTTCAAGCTGTAGCCATCTTAGCTTGCCACTATAAAGCGCAGATTTGAATACTGGATATAAAACGCTCCCGAAACTAAAGTTGGGGGATCGTATCTTCAACTGTCACCGAACTTCGCATGCCAGCAATTGACGTGACAGCTCCCGAACAAAGAGACTGTTGTCGACAGTTTAGAACTGACTTTTGTATCATTTCTTTTGAACTTTGTAACGTCATCGATCCACAAATCCGGAACGAAAAAATGGAATCACGGATTTTTATCCTAAAGATCTGAGGGAATGTCTATCGCCTTGGGGTTACAGCCGCGATCTCTCTGTCTTGTTTTCAAATTTTTATGTTAAAAGGAGATAAATTAGTCTGGAATAGCAATTTGGCTACTTTTTATCCCGGAAAAGTGTATTCCCGAAGGACCGCGGTTGAAACGGGGCGAAGCTATTTTACCAATAAGGCACTATAGTGACAGACACTATATAATAGAAGGCACTATACCAAAACGTTAAACCTTAGTTGAACCCCATGTTGACACATGTCAAAACAAAACTGTTACCATGTAAAAGCGTTCTATGTACCTACGAGTATTTAAAATCGTTCTAGGGACAGTTTTTTTAGTTAGTCTTAGTCTAAGCTCGGTTCATTTTCTTGTAATAGGACGGTTGTAGTTGGAAACTATCACTGAATGTCAAAGCTTCATTTTAAGTTTTACAGCTAAATTAGTTCATAAACTTCGTTCTCATTAAGCTATAGTGAAGCTCCGACACAATTAAAAGCCAGCTCAGTCAACGTCATAGCTTAAAATTCGTCGAGGCTTTTTGAAATGTAAATCAAAACCCCAAAAGCCTTCCAATTTCTCTTTGATGTGTTAATTTTATATTCGCAAACTGTCCCGCGCAGAATCTCTTATCGGCTTTACATTAATTAGAATATTCCGGTCATTTTACATATTTTAGGAGATACCTTGGTTCAGGGTGGATTCGTATATTACATCTGTAAAGGCCTAAGTTTTTTTCCTCTCTAGTATAAATTTACTAGATGATTTATACAGCGTCAGGAGGCAACCTATGCCTACACTCAACGTGCTCTGAACGGTGAAGGAAAAACATCATGAACCCGCAGCTTAGTCATGAAGGAACATAAAAAATTACCTACTGACCCCATTACCCATATTTACCTGTTTACTAAATATCTTTTTGTTGACTGTTCTTAGAATTCAATTGGTAGCTCCGCCTTTCTTAGGTTCGACTCCCATCCAAAAATACCATCTCTTTTAACTTTTAAGTATTTTTTTTCGAACATTTCATTAAATATCGTTCCGTTTCACAAAGATATGCTTGTTATGATTATAGTTATATTACGTGTTTTTCAAATACATTTTTATTTGTATTATCGCTATGAAATAAAACAATTTTCTAGGAACTAAAGTGACAATAAAGATCCCAGTTTACGAGCCGCCAACCTTAAAAATATCTTTACGAGGAAAACTTTTATCGCAAAGAGAATCCCGTACACTAACCAACGATAGTTTACTTAGGCCAGCATTCAATGTTTACGCAATAAAAGCAGCAATGTGTTTCGCCTCATTACCTTATTTAGTTGGCACAAAAATACAGAAGCAACTTAACCTGTAATGCCCCATTAGCGACATAATTCCCATCACATAAATACTGTGCCCACTGCCCGAGAAAGATTACGCCCATGAAGCTTTGTTTTCTTTGAAATTTTCACCGTCATTTTGCGTCCGCTTAATAGAGCGATTGGCTAAAATCTTAATAAGTTCTTATAAGAATTTATTTATCAATGAATGAATGAAGGATTAAAATTGTAGGGTTTCGATAAATGTTGTTTTCATACGGTCTCAAAGCCGCACATCGGCTTTATAATGTGTACTACCGTATTGTGTTCGAATTCAGTGTAAAAACTCCGCCACTAGTATTGACCACTTACTCAAGCATGTTAGCATCTCACGTTCTTGTGAACGCTCGCTGCTCCGTTCATGGGAAAACGGACAGTATATTACTGTCGGCGGTTATCTGAAAATGCAAACGATACATTTATCTCAGATAACTGCCCTGCCCATAGGGGGCCATGGAGTGTTCTGGACAGTAATGGAAATAACAATGGCCAAATATATCTGTCCAGTATCTTTTGATATCTTTTACGAATTGAAATGATAGGATGGAAAAATAATTTGGTCGGCTTCAAAATCCCCTTTGGAAATCCCCTTCAAAGGGGATATTGGGAATTTTTGTGTCAAAATTCCCTGGTTTTTTCAAAAACACGATCAGACACGGATCGTGTTTCTGAAATAACTTAATGACAATGAAAAAAAAACAAATGAACTTAAAAACAGAAATATCAATGCACTTAGTTCGCATGAGGTCGCCAACTCCGGTGACGGAGTCTAGACTAGAAAAAATTACGGAGTTTTTAGGACGCCTTAAGGCCTCCGTAATGGTTTAATGTCTCTACGACAACTTAACGTGCCCTCTGAAACACGGAAGTGCTATCAACATAGCACTTCCGTGTTTCAGTAGATGGGTGAGCGATACTGGCAATATCAACATATTGCCAGTATCGCTCACCCATCTACTTTTGTGACTGCACAAAATGCACAACACTAAGAGCGCTTCAAAGCTTAGAATAGAATCATGAATACGGTGGTATAACGTAAATCTTAATTCTTAATCCAAATATACTTTAGGACATGGGAACGTCGTAAATGGTGCTATGGCAGCGAAGTGCTGGCTTCTGGCAACTGTTTTCATAATTTCACATCTGCGCTTTTTAATCTCATTTGCAAAGTGCACTTAACGATATAAATGGATTCGTTACAAAATCAGTTTTTTTTTTTTATTATTATTATTATTATTATTAACTCATTTATTTCAGATTAAAATCCATATAAAAAACACATTAAAAATTAACAGTCAAATTAAAAATATAAATAAAATACAATCATTATATTATTATTATATCATTATTAGTCTGAAAATCAGCGCTGTCTCCCTCACCTGGGAGCAGCACTAAAGCTGAGACTGGACCTTTTTGGCACCACAAAAATAGTTTTTTTTTTATGATGGATAGTTTGTTTTTATTTTAGTTTATTGTTTTATAATGTTTCTTTGTACCCACTCGTGTTTTATAAATGTTTGATGTTCTATTTTCATTGTATTGTGTTGTGTGTGTCAAATAAATGTATTCTTATTCTTATTCTTATTCTTATTCTTATTATAATAATATCTAATACATATCAAATTAAAAAATTAAAAACAATAAAATTATTCCTAACTTAACCTTAACCTAACTTAACCTACTTACCTTTTATGATTACAAAAAAAAATTTAAGGAAGGTCGCAGTAGATGCAGAAAATGATAATGGCATGGTCAGATTTTATTTTTATTTAACTATCACAAAGTTATCAAGAATTTTAGTCCACCAAAACCGAACAAAATTTTATGAAAACTGTACAAATAAGTACTACAGACAACAATCGCGTACGGATTCTCATTCAAACTATGCTCTCGTATCATCCCCAGTCAGTAAAACCCCAGTAGCTATCTTAAATCCATGTTTAAATCGTCTCGTCTCCTTTTTAGGTTATATTTTTTTTTCTTTTTTTGAGTTTTAACTACATAAATGTGATCAGTAACTGACACCAAGACTATGTTTAACATTTTTTGGTAATAAAAAAATAGGGGTGTATACTGTCACGTCTTCTTCTGACACAAGAGAAAGTTAGACAAGCAAATACAAGTCACTGTGTCACTTATTTTATGTGTAACTAGTTTTTCGAACCAGTGTGGTGAAAAAACTTTAACTGCGCCTTTTGTGCACTTGAGAGCAGGGCTTGGAACCGGTTTATTATTAACCTGTTCTTAACCGGTATAAACCGCTATTTCAATAATTTCGTTCGGAGCGCGAGCGTAATCAAAACCTAATGAAAAACCTCTATTAACCGGTTTAAATCGCAGTCTGTGCGATCGTGTCGCCGCGCTGGCGAACAGAGGGAAACTCTCGCTCGCTCGCTCATTCCGCCCGAGATGCTCGCACGCAATAATAAATTGCAGTCAGTCGAATTTATCTAGTCACAGTCGAGCACGTAGCGACTTGTCTCCCGTCAGTTTTGACTACGAACGCCAGATTTGTAATACTCGTATTATTTCTGTGTACCTGCTGCTATCAACATCATTATGGGACGACCTCGTAAAAATTACGTTTACACATATTTTGATTATGACAGAGGTAATAACACTCGCACCTTGAAAACAAAAGTGACACTAAACAAAAAACCCAATTTTTCAGTAGAGCCATTTAAAGTTTTTGTCATGCTTATAACTTCAATAACTCTACAATAAATTTAAATAGATCTACCGTTGTTTTTTTAAATTGTAGGTTAGGTATATTTCTAAGAAGTTCTGGGTTATCTTTATGTAGATAGAGATTGGGTATGGCTAAAAAAACTGTTTTAAAAAAATGTTCAGCATTGTGCCACTTTAGTTCTCACATTGTCAAGTAAAATTTTGCTTAATGCCATTTATATTTAAAAAAAATCAGCATAGTGCCACTTTAGTCCCAAAATTGAGAAGTATTTATTCAATTAGTGCCAATAGTCTCTATAATAATAATCTATTGTTTTGATAAAAATCAAAGAATTATAACAAAAGAAATGTAAGAATAATCAAATATACTGATTTATCTCCTATTCCTAATCAGTTCGACTTTACAAAAAGTACGAAAAAATTTAGTACAACTAAATAAAATATTTTGAACTCATCGCAATTAAATTCGATCAAAGCGCGTGATAGACGTACGATCTTTCAAATCACAGTTATAAATAAGTATACGTGGGCCTTAAATAAACTAACAGACCTTTTTTTTTTAACAAACTCCTTGTTCAAACTTGGGCATTAGAGCAATGGGAACACGCCATCGCATCGCCACCATTTGCAAACTATCCAACTATCGCCCTAAGCTGAAAGTTGATGAGGTAGGATTAACATAATCACCATTCGAATTACCAGAGAGCTTGATGAATCGCAGCCTATAGAACAGGCCGGCTTCTGGAGCGGATACTCCACGATGGATCACACGGTGAAACAGCTAATAGAGAAGTGCCACGAGTACAACTAGCCCCATGTTATTGTCGATTACGAAAAGGCCTTCGAAAGTTTTGAACATTGGGCCGTGTTCCACGCACTCCATCGCTGCCACGTTGATTCACGGTGTGTGGATGTGCTCCGAGAGTTTCACTTCGGCCACAGTGCAAGTACGCATTCAGGTCTTAACGACCCATATACCGGTTATGGGGAGACAGACCATGGTGACACCATTTTACCAAACTGGTCACCACTTTCCTGGGGGATTGGTGATGTGGGTTGAATGTGGTATAAATAGAAATGGCGCCAACTGTATTTATACTCGTGCTATTTGCAAAAAAAAATTAGATATCCAAAGCATGCATAAATATGAGGTTCTGGAGAGAGTTGACCAGAATGTTTATCTCGGATATCTCTATATTTTTGCGAGGAGCTCCAACAAAAAGAATACAGCTTGTATTGTATTGTAATGGATAACATCCGTAAGGCCCCCAATATTCCACAATATCTGAAGTGAAGACCCACTTGTTCAACCAATGAGTTCTGTCCACTGCGACTTGTGGTGCCCAGACATGGACGCTCACGCATGAGGCTGTATACCACTTGAGAGTAGCAGATAGAGCCATAGAGCGCCATGCTCGGTATTCGATCTGTAGATCGAGTTCCTAGTATCGAGATCCGAAAACGAATTAAAGTTTAAGACGTTGGGATCCGCATTATGGAACTCAAATGAAGTTGGGTACGATAATTGCGATGACCGTTGGAGTAGGGCCTGAACCGAGTTAGGACCTTTTGGTTAATAGAAAGCTATCGGAACGTTAGACGTCCGGCAGCAAGAAGGGCAAATGACATTACCGAGGTCATGGGTCGAAGATGGATAGGATTAGCATCGTGTTGGATGGCAAAGGGAGACAAACAGAATGAGTCCTATGCCCAGCATTATAAATAAAATAAGAATAAGAAGGCTAAATAAGAATAAGATATGTTGGATCACCAGCGGTTTTATTCAATTCAGTGATTATAAATTACGCATACTAGGGCCATAAGCGAAAGACAAAGATCTTAATTGAATTCTAAGGTCTATTACCGGGTGATAACGATGAGTGTAGTAAAAAGTTTGTAAATAGACGTAGAGAAAAAGGCAGTAAACAAAAAGGTTTTCTTTTCTTTTACTCATAAGCGGCACTTTACAAAATATATAACTCTTGAATTAAATTATTTTTAATAATTTCATGAAAAGTTACGACATAACTGGCACTAAACAAAATATGTCACTTTTACGCTTATCCCATGAACAATTTATCGCCGGTGACCGGAGGCGAACTAGTTTAGTGTCAGTTTTGGTTTAACGGAATAACACATAACCTTGAAGTTTAAAGTGACACTTGGTGACACCTAGCGATATCTAAGTGAAATATTTAAAAACGGGTCTTTGGAGATGACGTAGTTTTTTCTTTAGAGTATAGATGTCTCTATAACTCAATATCGCCAAATTTCGGATAGTGTCACTTTTATTTTCAAGGTGCGAGGTAGAGGCAATATCGGAAGTGATATGGTGGGGATGAAATCGGCTACTACTCGTGTGTAGACAAAATCGACTACGATTTGCCTACACACGAGGCGATCTAGGGAGCGATCAAGGGTGCCCTCCACCACTTCCCCGATATTGCCTCTGATTTTAGAGCCGTGTGTAGCCGCTTAAAGCCGCGTCTACTGCGACCAAAACTAACCAAACATTCTAACAAAAAAAAATCCGTCTCCTGCGACTTTCAAACACGAACATCAAACATCTACTCGACAAAATGACGGACGAAGAAGACGTGCTCGATGTTTCAAGTCTTTCAAAATAAAGACCTTTGCCCAGCTGTGGGACAACATAGGTTAAAAAAATCCTATCTGGAAAAACAATTAGATTTTGGTGGAAAATTCAGTGAGATTCGGTCGGAGAGCAGTATTTTTAATTTTTCTGCGGCCGCGCGCAAAGCATCAAAATACGAAACGCACAACCTCAATGTTCGAAAGCAACGTTGAAATGAAAAATGACTTCAAACTCACTCACACGCAACGTGCTTCAAATTACATGAACGGCGCGCTCGCTTCCTTTGAAAAATAAAAATGGAAAAGAACGAATCGTTTCGTTCTATACCGGTTTTTCGAACGAAACCCTTTGAACACTTTCGTTCGCATTAACCGCTCTAAATAGAGGTTTCGTTAGAACGTAACCGGAAAATAAAGGTCGCATGTACTTAGGCCGATACCGGTTCGAAAATTTTTTCGGTTTCCAAGCCCTGCTTGAGAGTTGTCACTAAGAATTGTATAGAGATGTCGTTTGGCACCAGCCTGGCACACATTTAGTGTAAACTTTATCATTCAAAGGTATTTCAGAATATCTAGCAAATACAACGATACAAAAAAAAAGCCGTGTTGGCCAAATGGGGTTGTACCTCAACTTTCAATCCGAAGGTTGTGGGTTCAAATCCCGGCCGTGCATCAATGGATTTTGCGTTTCGTAAAATTTATATGCGCTTTAACACGTGCTCTAAACGGTGAAGGAACATCTGGAAACCAGTTAGTGTTCTTATAGGCGGCGATGGGCTTGCAACCTGTCACGTATGGAATACTAACTTCTGCAAGATGTGGGCATGTATCAAATATGTACATAATACAATATGTAATATGACATGCCTCTGACTACCCCCCTTAGACACCTTTAAAGGATCTGGAATAAGTAACATGGAAAGATCTCAGAGAATGTCTACCGCACCTTGGGGATACGTGAACCGACCGTCGTACGTTTACAACGATACGATTCGAGAAAAAGGGCGGTATTGCCTTGCTTCTTTTGACATCAGATTTTTTACTTGTACAAACTTACAACAGTACCCCTTTCATACATAATATCTTCAATTGCATTATCCACGAATTAAAGCCTACTTTACACAAACAATAACCCCGAAATTGAGTCTCATTTCCTATTCGACAAAGCAGGCGATTACTGGGCTCAATTAGGATCAATCTAGCTTGTCTAACAATACCTTTAGCTCACGTAGCCATCTTCAAAGTGAACTGGAGCAGCTAATAGATGAAACCTTGGGGATTAAGGCTACTGTGTGAAAAAGGGCGGGAAAACAACCAACTTTTGAAAAGCCGGTCGAGAATAAAAAAGTCGGGTAACGTATAAAATTCTGTCATAAAAGTAGCACAAATAGCTTGTCTTTTTTTTTTCATTTACAAAAAAAAGAAAAGGGCTTTGTCGCTGAGCGACTATATCGCCCAATCAGTAACATCTTGCCTTGCCTTGCTTAGCCTTCTTCTTCTTGGTTTCACTTCACTTCTTGGTTTCTTCTTCTTCTTCTTTTTATTCCTTCTTCTTCTTTTTAATAATGGCAACTGTTTCACTTCACTTTAAATATGTAACGTATATGACGTGACATTTTTGTCACGTCAATTTGATTTTGACAAACATGGCGGCTTGTCATTTCAAAACTCCAACAGAAATCTTTCGTCAAATGAAGCCTTGGATATGTAGCTTGTCTTGATCATCGTTGCTTGTTCAGTTTGTTAACCCGAGTAGACAAACCAAAGAAATAATGACAAAAATATAATAAAAAAAATTAAAGGTTATAGGTAAAGTACAGTAAAGGCAGAAAAAATGATTTGCTTGTTTAGAAATCGCACATCATGCATATTTGTTTATTATTTTTTAGGGCAGGATCTATTTAACATTGACATTTCTACTTGTCAATGTCAATAAATAGTGATGGCTTAAATAGCTGTTTTAACCGGAAAAAAATCATACGCTACTACTCTAAAGAGGATTAATCCAGAAATTCACTGTACCCTTCATAATTTCACTATTCGTTGAGATCCTAAGCTGGGGGTTTTCGACAGCGGTCAATGAACCCTTGATGTTCATAAAAAGGGTTTTTATAAACTGAAGTGTTTTTGATAGCTGAAAACACAGTGCAAAGCATTTTGAAAAGTGATTTCTCGGATCTTTCATGAAGGTTCACCACTATACTTTACTTCCTTACCGTACCGATCCTTTCCTACCGCCCACAATGTCGACCAACAGGCAGATGGTCCCACCTTATAAATCTCCTTAAATCTCACCTCTCGACAAAAACCCAGGCATAACTCTCCAGGAAATATATGTTTGAACTCCAAAGGCCGGCTTCCACAAAAACAATAGCTATTTAAGTAATCACGTCGCCCTCATACGTCACAAGTCCCGTTAAACGTAATGGCCCTTAAATAACACCTGAATCACACACGTGCTGTGCAAATTACTGCCATATTTTCGCCACGTTTTAATTTAAATTCTCCCTTGTTTACGCCTTAATAAGAAGGCTTTCACTTATACGTACGTTTTCACCATTGTTATGGTTAACGAGTTTTGTAAGTTACTACGTGTAATGGTCTTTTTATTTAACTTGAAGTATTTTGTAGGAAAGGTGTTTAGGGTGTTTTATATATAGTTCTGAGTTTTTGTAATAGATGTCAGTAGTAAAAAAGAGCATATCCTACATCGCGCTATCGAAGCGTTTTGGCGAAACAACCGCCCAAATCAGTTATGTAAATATGCGTATTCCAATTTCACAATGGTTTTTATTATTTAATTGTTTACAACATCTACAAACAAACAAAAGGTTTTAGCTATTTCAGCGCTTTTCACATTAACATACTTATAGGTATTTTAGGTTTAACGTGTACTCGTACGGCCTTACTAATAAACGTTGTATGAAGTTATTCCTGAGGGTAAACTGTCAAAATGTATGGTTATTCCTTTTTTATTCCGAGGAATAACTTTATTCAACGTTTATTAGTAAGGACCCTAGAATACATTTTATGGGCAGGCGAGGCGTCAATGGAAATGCAATTAATTTTATACACTTATACGCTTCATACAGTTTGTATTTATTCCTATTCTTAAGGCGGGATTAAAAATATCGAGTAGACGGGGGAGACAGTGATCTCTGCCTAGTGCTCTCGCATCGCTCAACTCTCTTGGACAAATGCTGTCTCGGTATTTTCTCTCGTGTGAGCAAACTATTATGTCTATTCTGTCCTAGAAATATTCGAGAAGCAAATAAAAATACCAGTGCCACAAATGAAGTAGGTCAACTAAGGCAGGTCCTATAAAATCAAATGCTAGCTCACACAATTCATATAAATATTACATCGAAGGAACTGCCCTTTCAAGGCGGAGTTGCCATCAAAAGGGACGTTGTAAGTAATGGCTAAACCTTCCCCGACATTGGATCGTTGAAACAGCTTCTAATGGAATGGCTACTTCAGTTCATAGATCGTTATAGCTTACAATATATCTGAAATTAGCAAGAATCTCTAAAAGTTTAGAATAGAATCTTGATATCAAAGATATGTATATGTAAAAAGTAGTATTCTTTGTTTTTTTTTTAAAGTAAATGTTAGTTACACAAGTTACACATATTACTAAAAACTGTGAGAAAGCTGAAAACTGAAATTTTCTATAGGATATTTTATGACCTCTAGACTATCATAGTATTTTTCACGTAGGAACGTATCCCTGACACATAGAACTTTTACGTTTTACGCTGTACAACAATGAACAATTTTGAAATAAATGAAATCTAGTGAAAGTACTAAAAGATACAACTTAAAAAAAAGGATTTTGTCTATTTCTTTTTTTAACATTTGAGAATTTAACATAAAATAACCTTGTCACGGAACCGTTCCTATGTGAAAAGGACTATAGTCACAATTTAAATTGTGACATGATTGTCGGATCACGACAAAGGGTCTAAGGTCGGGCCAGATAATTAATAGATTGATATGGCCATCACTGCTATTACCTGTGGCAAGGGGCAGCTACGGGGACACGACTCAAACTATTGTATTATTCAAATATCGCCATATTGCAGAACCTTCGTCCAAAAGAAATCTAAGTGCTTCCAGAATTGTTATTGGCATATAATGCCGGCACAGATGTTCTACTGTTTAGTGGAAGACTATCAAAGTAATAGACTATAGGCTACCTATTGAATAGTAACCATTTGCTTAGCGGGATTTCTTCACGATTTTCAACCCTGCTAAACTAATAAGACTCCAATTTTTGGGTAAGATTAGTAAAACTAATAAAGAGCGTGATTTATTTTTTTCTTTATCGCGTTGTGTCTAATAAGATCTAAGAGAATGTTGTTAAGAGCTGAATAAATAACAATCAGAACCTCCTTTTCAACCGACTTCGAAAAAGGAGGAGGTTCTCAAGTCGTCTGTATGTTTTTTTTTTTTTTTTTGTATCTTGTTACGCGATTGTTCCGCCATTTGTTGACCGATTTGCAAAATTCTTTTTATGTTTGAAAGGGTATACTCCAGAGGTGGTCCCATATAAATTTTATTCCTGAGGGATTGATAGTTTCCCCGTAAAACTCTAAACACCTTCCCTCCTAGCCATGTCACAAATAGAAATCGAATCGACAGCTTGACGCCCTGAGTCACACCGCGTTTCGAGTCAAACATTGAAGGCGGTTTTCTTTTTAGTATTAAAACGTAATTATTTTAAGTCGGTTAGAAACATGTGCCGTACCCACTTTGATGTTGTCGCGTGTCCAGAAACTGCTTCACTTAACTTTCATAACTCTTCCCATGAGTTTAACAAAATATATTTCAACAAATATTGCTGGACTCCCAACAATTATCCAGTGGAATTAATTACCATACGTCAGGCAGTTTGTTTAGGAGTGCACAGGTGTGTATCATTTGTTGCCGTGATTACTGACTTGGAGAGAGCACCCCCGGCGCAACTTACAGGCTGAAGCGGGTTACACTAATACAGGGTTATTTTTCAATGTGTATCAAAATTTTTACAAAAGCGGTAATATGGCTGATTTCTGAATAATGAAAGAAGTTTTTTTTTTCAAAGCTTGTGCATTTTTTGTCCCTAAAACCCCGAATGCGTAGTCAATACGCATGTTGCTTTGCTTGGTAAAAGTACGGAAAGCCATTCTCGCAATACCTCAGAAAGAATAATAGTAAGTAGTTTAGAATTTATAAAAAAATATATATTAGTAAGTACCTTGAATAGCCTATATATTTTTCTCTGTTTTAAGCTTGTATTGATGCGCATACACCCAAAGTCGTACCGTGGGCCGTAGATAACACAAAACAGCATAAGATCCTGTAGAATAACACATACATAATGACAGGTACAATACGTGGCCAATGCCCAACTGCAGACGAAATGAGGGATTGCAAAGTGAACCGTAGAGCCGTGGATGATGATGACCGGTGATCCCGCTCTCGCTTCCAATTACGGCAACCCCCTCAAGATATCCTAGTTATTTAGTCCCCTTCATGTGTGAAGGCTTCAACTAGATAAGTGGCTGCAGTCGACGCGATCAACAAAACAACTTGTTTATACGACTAGATTTATTGCTAGGTTTATTTGCAAAGTTAGTTGAATTGTGCTTTGACTTTGATACTAACAGTCACCTGCAACAAATCTCAACTCAGGCCTTTACATCTATATTAGATGATTTATACAGTGTCAGGAGGCAATCCATGCCTACACTTAACGGGACGCTGTAGTGCCTAGGACATTGTTTGAGATAGAATAGGCTTACCCAGCACCTAAACCATCCTCTCAGCTTAATCAGCCTGGTCGCACGACGTCAATACGTGTGGAGCTGACTAAGCTGCTGGTTTCCTCACGATGTTTTCCTTCACCGTTAAGAGATCGTGTTATAGCGCATATACATTTTACGAAACGAAAAATCCATTGATGCACGGCCGGGATTCGAATCCACGACCTTCGGATTGAAAGTCGAGGCACAACCTTATTCGACCAACACGGCTCTGCAACAAATAGGACAAAGTAATTATGTAAGTTTGTACGAGTTAGTGACCAACTCTGGTGATGGAGTTTTTGACTTAATAGCCGGTACCGGCAATTGAACGTGCCCTCAGAAGCACGAAAGCGCTCAGTTGAATGTCACTAGCGGACACCCATCCACTTACTGACCGTTCAGAACGTTGCTTAACTTCGTCGGTCTATCGCATCGTGCATTATATGAAAATGTCGTGGAGAAATAACTATAATCCTTAGTTAAAAAGCGAGCACTGGTGGTCTAGTGGTAATGGCCCCGCCTTCCGATCGTAGGGTCGAGGGTTCAATTCCGGTCGTGCACTAATGAGTTTTTCTGCCGAAAAAATTATGTGCACTGATTGATTGATTGAGAGCACTGGCATACCAGTGCTCTCAAACGGTGAAGAAAAACATCGTGAGGAAACCGGCATGTCGTAGAACCTACAAAGTTAGAAAACATGTGTCAAGTGCACGAAAGGAGCCTCATTGAGGCGCACTTAAATTCACCACACTGGTTCGACAGAACTGACACGATAAGAAGATAGGATTAGCGTTATTTTTTTGCAAAACGATACCTAGCAATAAATTTAAAATTTTACCTTTCTAACCTGATCACATTTGGCCATGACTTATGACGTTTGATTGACGCATTGATGGCGTCAGAAAATGCGGCTGGCTTCTGACGTTTCAGCATTTCTTCTATTGGATTGACAGTTCGGCGCGGATAAGTCTGTGACCACCAATAATGAATCGAAATTGAAGCCCCAAGGTAGCATTCGATTTCCTCTGCCTAACCTTATAAACAATAATCCTAATAGCCCATTCAAATACCTTCATGGGTATCTTGGTCCGGATTCCCTCAATATCTATAAATCGTGCACCGCAGAGGTCATTTATCCTGTAATTGCTAAGAGCAGTCCAAGCCCCGAACGTCCTTTACTTAGCTTCTTTTCATATAGAAAGCTTATAAATCTTTATAAAAAATAAGAAACTCATGTAGTAATCGATTATAAATACTTATAGATAGAAAAAACTTAGCCTTTACATCTTACACTACCTAGCTAGAGTGTAAGAAAAATTTAATAAATTATTTTTCATCGTCATTATCAATTGACTTTCAATAATATCGATCAATGTGAAACGATAGTATTCGATGATTTAATTCGGTGTAAAACATCGATCCATGCCCTTTAGTGCATTTACGCGGCAAACATTAGAAAACCAGATGATATTCTAATAAGCGATGGGCAAAATGCAACCTGTCACCTTATGGAATGCACTTCTGCAAATTGTGGGCATGTGCCAAAATACGTATTCCGAATGTACTATTTTAACATACACTTTTATATCTTCGCACCAAAAAGCTATATCCAATACTGGGGCCGTATTCGCGTTCCTTTTTTCGTTCGTTTGATGAATATTCGGATGCTTCCTTACTATTTCACTTCAAGTTCCAATTTTTGAAGCGTTAAAACACAGTCCTAAACTAGGACCAAATATTACGAACCGAAAAATTGGCCCTTGAAGATATCGTGGAGGCAAGCATCCGAATATTCATCAAACGAACGAAAAAAGGAGCTTTCATGTTTTTCAAATAAAGAACGTACTACTTACAATGAACTGGCCAAAAACACGTTTCTATATTCGTATTTTCTAATTTGAATTACGCACATTTGAAAAACGGACAAATCGAGTACTTAGACAAAATATTCAGAAAACTACCTATTCATTTTAATCTATGGTTTTTTCAGGCACTGATACCCTGCTTTCTACGTGTAATAAAGCCACTTCGTCCTTAATGGTCGAGTATAGAGGATGTCACATAAAATAACCCAGCTTGCAATATGATGAGCTAAGGAATAGGACATAACTAGTCATGTAACTAGGAGAGTGCTTGGTATGAATGTTGATGGATTTACGAGTAGAGGTAGGCCAAAGAAAAGATGGATGGATTGTGTAAAGGATGACATGAGTAAGAAAGGAGTGAGAGTTGAGATGACGGCTGATAGAGGAGAATGGAAGAAGAACATATGTTGTGCCGACCCCACATAATGTGGGAAAAGGGCAGGAAGATGATGATGAAGGAATAGGACATAAGTAAAATGTATGTTATGGATAAAATCGAAAATAATTGGGACGACCTAAAATACTGCGTAGCTTTTGTCCGAGGGCACTTAAGATTTCTTTATTATAAGCTATTTGGAGGTGGAACTAGTGCGCCTGTTTCTATATTGAGCTCTAAATTACAAAATGATAACAGTTCTTGTCTTGTATATGAAACGTGACCCTTAAGGGCTATAAGATATCTTGTAACTGCCAAAAGCAACGCGTAAACTTTCACTTCCAACTACTTTGCACTCATACGGTAATAGCGCTCCTAAGTTGGAGGTAAACTTCACTTCAGAGAGCCATTGTGCCCTTACCAGCCATGTGGTCGTCCCGAACTATTATTTTATTCAAATCCCGGCTATTGTCACGCCAACCGCTCCTGAAAGGCCTGGTCTATAGATAGAGCCCTATGTATAGTCCTCAAGCACGTAGCCCGGTTCATCCCTTTTTGGATTGAAAATCTATTCAATGAGGTGGCGTGTATTGAAATTGATTAAGCCTTTCATTAGATGCCTGCCTACGAATATATGAATAAGTTGATTAACCCATGATAGAATGCTTTTAAAATTGGCACTGTAGGTACTTATTTAATCTATTGCGAAACTCATGTTCTATTGTAAAGCTTCTGTTAAAATTCAATGCCAAATACCTCATACTCAAATATTGTTGAGTGCGCTGTAGCTGTACAAACTCGTAATAAAGATTTTTTAATAAAAAATATCATAAAAATACAGAATTACCTTTTCATACAAACTTACAAACTTAGCAAGCATAAAAGTAGACTGTAGCAAAAACTATTAATATTAATAAAACAACGAATTTACAAGACCTTATACATTTTTCATAAAGGTGATCCTGACCTTGGCTGAGAAATATTGTCCCATTCTACCTCTCGCCGGGACATTCACTGCGTAAATAGTGGGACTGAAACCTTCATACAATATGCAAAAATACCTTGTTACTCCTCCTTTGATTTCATAAAGAAAACATAAGTAGAATTCTGAATATGTTGGCATTTATAACTGAAATGTTTGGTGATGAAAGCTAATAAATTTTTTGGAACGAAGTTCCTTTTCGGACGGTATCGGATGGGGGCTGGACAAAAAACAGTGTTCTATTTTTGCGTCACGACACATGTATATGTCACAGTGCGAAGTGCGCAGCCGCGACACATCCATAGATTTTTACATTGTTAGTACGGAAGAGCGTTTCTGGATCTAATCTAGTAGTATTCTATTAGGATATCTAATTGTCTAATCTATTAGTATGGATAGTTACTTAATATGTATTTTTTTATGTAAATACGTGGATCGGGTTGAAACATCAATTAGATATCAAAAGAAAGAAAGAAGAAACATTTATTTGCGACCAGCTTCCATCCATGCTATGACAATCTATTTCTTCTCGAAGTTTCAAATAGGTCCACACTGGTTAGGCGAGAATAAAATACACAAAATTACATCAAGTCACCCCAGAATTAAATTGGTTTATAACTTTATAACACAATCTACGCTTGATCTTTGGCCTAACTTAAGTTTAAATTCGGTGGGCATCCTTCAAACTCATTAGTATGGGCCTGAGGTGATTCCAGTTGACAGCGTAGCCCTTAGACCTTTCCAACGCCCTTCGTAGCACCTTCGTAGCAGCGTAGCTTCGTAGCTAAGTCTACGAAACTTGTAAACTAATATTTAAGTAGACTATTAGTCAGAGAAACTAATTAACTAAGCAATTACATTTTACATTAAAATGCAAGTAAAAACTTCTTTCTTATTTTTGAAACTCAAATAATAAACAAAAATTCTTAGAATTTTGCCATGTCTGTTCGTCTGTCTGTTGGTCTACTCGCGGTGTCTCGGAAATACTTTTCCTTTACGGGATAAAAAGTAACCTTTATTAGTTTTATAACTGTCATCAAAATCTGTTCAGCCGTTTCAGCGTGCAGAAGTAACAAACATGCACAAATACGAACTATTATTATTAATTAGTGTGGTGGCAATTATTTTACAAAGTAGCCTTGATTTAATAAGCCAATCTGTAATATAATTAGGTATACCATCTAATTACAACAAACAAAGCATAATATGTTTACAGTAGCTGTGCAAATTGATGCTCGGGACATAATTAGCTATAGTGTGATTATAATTTTCGCGCTTTCGTGCTTCAACACAATTTGCCTTAATTAAGATGGGAGGGAAATTGAATTCTGACTCTCAAAGGGAAGAAGGGCTCAAGAGTGTGTTAATGTAATACGATTTTGCGAAGTGTTTAAACAAAAAATAAACTGCCAAATATCTATTTATCCTACTAATAGTCCTACTATCATAGACATAGACATAGACATTTATTTATTTGCCACTCAAGCACACACAAAATACAGTAACAAAATGAAAACAAATAAAAAAAAAGAGAATACAAGTAAAAAACAAAAAGCCTGTCATGTATGTGTGCTACAGCAGCAAAAGGGCTTCGACTCAGCATAATGCTTCGCCACAGCGAGGTAGCGAGGCGCTGGTATTCTGTCGAAAACCATCGGTCAGCCAATAGACCCTGTGAGGGTATTTATGTGGAGTGTTGTGTTCCATAAACTAAATAAAATATAATGCTTGCCAAGTAAAAAGTAAATACAAAAATTAAGTGAAGGTGGTTTAATTGTATTATTCGGTACTTACATAAATATTACTATCCTATCCTATCCTACTATCCCACATCATTATCTTCCTGACCTTACCCCACGCTAAGTGGGGTCGGCATAACATGTCTTCTTCTTCCACTATCCTACTTATAATATCACTAGCTGCGCTCCCGCGGTGTGACCCACGGTCCCTCAAGATTTTTTCATTTTTACGGGATAAAAAGTAGCCTATGTCCTTCCCTGGGACACACAACAACCTTTAACTATGCCAAATTTCAGCTTAATCTGTTCAGCGGTTTGGGCGTGAAAGCGTAACAAACAGACATACAGACAGAGTTACTTTCACATTTATAATATGAAGTATGGATATGGATAGTATGGATAAATGCGAAAGTCTGTGTGCGAATGTTTGCTACCACGTATCTTCGTGACGACATAACCAATTGTGATAAACTTTGGAATGTAGATAGTTTACGTTCCGGAATAACAAATAGGCATATCAAATTTCCAAAAACCAACTCCGAACGGTGTTCGCAGACGAATTCGCGCGTGGGTTCACTAGAACCCACGCGCGAATTCGTCTGCGCATTTTCCATAGAAACTTTTAAATACCCGTCTAACACCCTTCGGGGTTGGTTTTTGGAAATTTGATAAGTAAGTTTTTGTAAGTATTTTTGTGTTTCAATCACGCCTTGCCAATTAGGATAAGCCATTTTCAAGATAAGCGTGCACTGACAAACAGGCAGAGATGGCTGTGTGTCAGGATCGTAGCAAGTGGAGATCCGTGGTCTCTGCCTACCCCTTCGGGAAAGAGGCGTGATTTTATGTATGACAAACAGACAACAAGCTTAGCATCGAGTTCTATCGCGTTAATATTATATACACCAAAAATTATTTACCTACCAAAATCTACCAATTGCAGGTAACCGATTTGGAATGGATCGTAGCCTACATCCCTACCATACAGGCTTCCAAACTATTGGTACCATGCAAGCGAAGCTGTTGGTGGAAGCAAGTAATGTTTAATTTATTTTTAAATCAGCATTATTTATTTACTTATATTTCCTTTTATGTAAGTTTAAACAACAAATTCATCTTGCAACAACTATTATGCAATGTAAACAGACATAGGTTAATCAGTTTCCACACCTGAGTTTCCGTTGAAAGTGAAACTGAAAGCGAGACTGCTCTCAAGAGACACTTTGTTACTTTCACACCTTTGTTACGTCCCGGCTATTAACAAAGGCTGAGTCGGGCAAGTTTAAACCGAGCTTTAAACTCCATCAATATGCAAAAAACCCAGAACTTGAAATTGAAACAGCTCTCGATCGAATTTCAACAGATGGTCATAATCGAACTTTTTTGTCTAAAAATCATCATCCGAGTGGAGGCAGGGGATTGTCGAAGGGGATACCTACTCATCCACCAGTAGTTGGAAATGCAAGCCTATTATATTATAACAGAAAAAAAGAGAATAAAAATCTCGAAAATTATATGAAAAACTCGACGTGACCTTTCAAGATACCATAAAATTAAAAATTCAGCAAGAAGCTTAAGCATACCTTCTGATGATTTATCCCGACATTATTTAAATACCTCATCGGATACTAAAAGGGCGGCTATTAGCAAAAAACACTGTAATTTATCAACAGAGACATAATTCCGGGAATTCCCCTAAATCCGGGCTCCATTATAATTTTGCGTTTGCCGGAGAGGAATTTGCGTAATCCCAAGCGATTTTTTTGACCTTAAAATGTCTCTGCTTTAATAAGGTTTAGTTGTAACTTGTTTGTACTGATTGAACCTCCTCTTATAATGAGGCAAGTATCTCAGGATTTATATCTTTACACACACTGGCTCAAAATAACGAATGACATGACAAGAATGAAAGGAAAACGCGTGTTGTCTCAATAATTTTATTGAGACAACACGCGTTTTCCTGGATCTTCGTTAATGTTTCTATGTATTATTTTTACATTTACACACACACACAAACACTTAAAAACGAGAATTATAAATAAATAATTCATGGTTCTATAATTTTTTATCGTGAAAAGTTAAACGGGAGTGGTTCCGTACCCGTAAATAACCGATAAGAGCAAAGTTTGTCGCTGAAGCGAGCTATTTAGCGAATAAGCCTCATTAAGCCGGCGCGTCAAACACCTAAGGCTAACAAATGACACTGCGGAACTCCAAAACAGAACTGAGCTTTGCCAAATATAGTTGGTATAAGAGAGTTATAAATTACTTATTATTTTTATTCTATATATTACTAGATGGCGACACAGAACTAATTAGTTCGCGCTATCGTTGCTTAGTCATTAATTTCCAACATTCATTACGAAATTAATTACCTAACCTTTTTAAATAAAATAAGTTTATATTTGCAAGTTGTCGAGAACAGAAGGGGAAAGATGATCGGCCATCTTATACGACATGACAGTATCATTAAGAACATTATAGAAGGGAAAGTGGAAGGCAGAAGAGAAAGAGGACCGAGGATAAGCTACATGAGCCAAGTGAAGGAGAAGGTAGCTGTCATGTCGTATAAAGAGATCAAGGAAGCAGCCCTGGAAAGAGATACATGGAGAGAGATTCATCAGTTGTGCCGACAAGGAGTAAATCCTTAAATAAGAAGAAGAAGAAGATAAGATATCATCTTTTATCGTCAGAAATATTCCCCATGCGAATATCCGAACAGCAATACCACAATAATAAATACATGCCATTTGTTATACCAGTTCTTTCTTTTACTTGTTATGTATGAACGAAACGTGTGACCCAGTGACATGGATTGCTCTGGGACCGCTAAGGAATCTTTTTATTGCCCATATGCCTGTACTGAGCGCTTGAACTGAGTGCTGGACGTGTATTCATACATTAAATGATGCTTATTTTTATTAATACTTTCCACTTGCTACAATCCTAATACAAATCTACAAAATGTGTACAAATGGTGCTACTCGAATGTTTCCGTTTTAATAATCAAAGATTCTCCAATAGGACTAGGAATTTTTCTAATTTTAAGACAAAAATTCTTCAAAAAGTAACTACAAATCCATTGACATTATTTTTCAGGAAAATGGTTCAATTTTTAATTTCAAAGCAGCGTCTTAGCCTTCTGACTCCTTTCAATTATCTGCGCCTAAAGAATACTCATTGCGGACAGGAATCCCCTTTTCGGGACGGTCGGGACATTATTTTGTCCCTTCCGGTTCATTTACTTCAATGGCAGTGATTATTTTCATTAAGCGCAATTTTCTTTGCTTGTCTTTACCCTCAGTACATGGACCAGCAAATGTCAAAAACATAAATGGCGCCCAACGTGGTGCCGAGCCTCAATATAAACTACTATAACTGGCCCCTGTTGGGCTCCAATTATGTGCTTCTTTTCACCTTCAACCCATCGATGCAAAAGTTTTTATTAGGGTATTTGCTGGGTCAGGTCATGCTCAACTCTTTTTCCATGTTTTAGGTATCCTAATTGGTTCCACAAATATAAAAACACGAATTTTTAATTTTCATTAATATTAGTAGAATATAAAATGTTGTATCTCTTGTTTCAGGTAACGTGAACGAAACCCCACATCAATCGTGTTGACGCAGGGCTCATCAATTTGCACAAGAATAACAATAGGGTGTACGGAAACGTAACACCAACGTTTTTTCTCCAAGCAAGCCTTTGCCGTTTTGTGTAGAACATAAAGTGACGTACAGTACGCACAACCGATCTTTAGCTCTCTGAAGTAGCTGCATAGAGCCCTTTTTTGATGACGCCTAAAAGACGAAGAGAGCGTTGTATAGCTGCCTGGCTCACTCGCTTAGTTTTTTGCATCGTGCTATCTCGCTTACTCTACCATACCTGCGCAATCGTTTAATGCACCTAACTTCAGAGAGATAAAGATCGGTTGTGCGTACTGTACTTACTTATCCCCTATTATTCATATTAGCCTTTATAAAGCTTACTATCCAAGTATATCAGTTCGACTTACTTTGATATGAAATGTCTAGCAAATAAATAGGTGATCGCTATCGATAGTCATTGAATGCTTGTGCTTCGGAAAGTCTTAACAAATTGGGTATGAATCCATCAATAAAAACGAACACTCAAGAAAACATCTTCTATGAGGCTCACATAATATTGGATGATTAAGAAATCGGGGTCTTATTTAAAGGGTTTTTAGAATGCCATTAAAAACTCAAGAGGTATCCCTTCCCAAAACCTTTGAGTTCTGCCGACTTTTCCAATCACACAATGACGTGATAAAATTGATGGATTTTTTTCTCAGTCAAATTCGTTTCACTTAAGCTCAAAATCTCTAAGGCGATGCTCTGAGCACGAGGCCTATTTTCCAGTTTAGGGATCCGTTTGAGAAATATTACTCTTTGTGCTCATTTTCGTTAAAGTCAAGTAAAGTTCAAAGTGATCCCAGCGGTCCTACTGAATAAATGCTTTTTGACTTTGACTTTGACTTTGAAAGCCAGGTAAAAAAACGAATGTTCTGGAACATGTAAAAAGATCACGGTTGTAGTTTAAACTCGTAAAGTAAAGTTAAATGGAAAACTATCACAAGTAGGTAAGTAAGCTTTATCAGATAACTTACTTAACAGATAACAAGTAGGAAAATATCGACCAACTGTATAACGAAACTATGAACGGCACCCTACACTGTGCGTGGCCTAACACGCACTTGGTTTGTTTATTTTATAGTAGTTAAGGAGTCAGTGGTGATTTTATTATGTCAGACAAAATACTAACAGCAAGATGTTACATTTTCGTTCACAGACAAGTGCTAGTTTTTAGCATTGATTCTTCTCTTAAAATTTTCATTAGTATTTATTTACCCATAAACGATATTAAATATGGATGAATGGAGACAGGGAAGGGAGGCCCCTGCCTTTGCCCTGCAGTGGGACACTACAGGATATTAATAATAATAATAAACGATATTTGTAACCGTTACTCATATCAAATTAATTGAACTATTGAAATTTTTTATAAATTCTTTCTTATTTTATTTGCGTCAGAATAACATTTCCGTCTCAGATGCTTCGAAGCATCGGGTCTTCCAGCTGTTTTTAAAAAGAGAGTTAATAGGCAGCTTCTGGGTAGGCTCGCTCCATCGTAGTCCTCATTCTTACCTGTGTAAGTTTCGAGGTCAAGGGCCAACACATACATCATAAAAAAAGCGTTTACTAATTGTTACAAACTTAGTATGACGTAGAAATAACTCAACTGTCTCCGAAACCATTCTCTAATACTTACTTCTAATTCAAAGCCGTGGGTTTGTACGAAATCCGATGACAAATCTGTGTTTAGGGAGTCTTATCTGATTCATCTGCGCACGTATCCTTTGCCAAAGTATATCGAGAATACTTTCTCTTATCAGGAAAAAACGACACAAAGCGAACTAGAGACGCATTTCTGTATGGATTCTTTTTACTACTTTTGTGTACTTGTATTATAATTGGTACAGTTGGTAGCCGTGTTGGTCGAATGGGGTTGAACCTCGACTTTCAATCCGAAGGTCGTGGGTTCGAATCCCGGCCGTGCATCAATGGATTTTTCGTTTCGTAAAATTTATATGCGCTTTAACACGTGCTCTTAACGGTGAAGGAAAACATCGTGAAGAAACCCGCAGCTGAGTTAGCTCAACATGTATTGACGTTGTCTTTCCTGTGAACCAGGCTGATTAAGCTGAGAGGATGGTTTAGGTGCTGGGCAAGCCTATTCCATCTCAAACAATGTCCCAGGCACTGCATCGTCCCGTTAAGTGTAGGCATAGGTTGCCTCCTGACGCTGTATAAATCATCTATTAAAAGATGTAAAGGCCTAAGTTAATTTACAGTTGGTACGCTTCAGAGGGCATGCTAAATTGTAGCGCCGGTAGTCGCAGCTTAAAAATTTCGTCAACATACTCGGCCACTAACTCATATGAAACTACTCATAAATATGCTTTTTTAAGGATATTCCGATATTTTTAACGATAAATATATATGAGGGCTTAAAAATAATATTTCATTTTGTTTGCTTGTTTACGGGCGATCATGCGAAAACAGATGAATTTGAATAAAAAAGCATTCAAAGCAAAATCCAGAAGCGATTGTGTCCGCCTGGGTACAGTCGGGCTGGGGTGTTGGTGCTCTTTTGATTTACGACTAAAAGATTGCCTCATAAATCACCGCACAGCGTACTGACACAAAGCGCCGGAAAAATTATAGAAAAAGAACTCGTCAAGTGTCCGCCAAATGCTTTAATGAGGGTTCTGTACAAATATTTTCATAAAAGCTGCAATTATTTAGTAATACTAGCTGCACCATTTTATTTTTTTATTGATATGAAATAACATTCATATTGATTATTTTCAACCGACTTCAAAAAAGGAGGAGGTTCTGAATTCGTCTGTATGTTTTTTTTTTTTTTGTATCTTGTTACGCGATTGCTCCGCCATTTGTTGACCGATTTGCAAAATTCTTTTCGTGTTTGAAAGGGTATACTCCAGAGGTGGTCCCATATAAATTTTATTCCTGAGGGATTGATAGTTTCCCCGTAAAACTCTAAACACCTTCCCTCCTAGCCATGTCACAAATAGAAATCGAATCGACAGCTTGACGCCCTGAGTCACACCGCGTTTCGAGTCAAACATTGAAGTCGGTTTTCTTTTTAGTATAAAAACGTAATTATTTTATTAAAAATCTGAGAAAATGTACCGCACCTTGGGGACATTCGTATTCCTGTTTTGTTTCACTAAAGTATTCTAACGTTCAACCATTTATTAAAATCTTAAAGCTTATTATTTCACAGCACAAGAGCTTACAGTCTGCTTGTTTGTGTTACACAGAGAATAGGAGAAACTTTAATTAGTTATTCTGTTCCTGTGCTAGTAGAAGCGTTTCGGCGTACAGCTGGTGGAATTAGCAAGTTCTTTGTCTAATATTTTAATGTTTGACACGCACATAAAATCCTGTTATCACTGATTCAAAAGAACTATCACAACTAGAAGAAATAATAGGCTAAAAAATAGGTTTGCTTAGCAGCTAAACCAGCCGCATCTTAAAATGATATAACCGTAAAAGATTAGTAGTTTATCAGTAATCGATATCGTGTTTTTAAATCCGTTTATGCATAAAGTTTCGATCCCGAGCAACCTCTGGATAGAAAATCGAGAAAAAAGAGTTTTCAATCGACAAAATTTAGATTTGCATAAAACATTAAGTTTTTTGGAGTGATGATCTGTGGTTTTTACTAAGGAACTCTAAATATAAAGCAAGCTCAAGACAGACAAGTATTTACGATGGTCGAATCCCCAGCTGAGGAGAATGCGATATTAATTAATCCGTCCAATTAAAATTAATTGTTCCGCGGAGAAAAACCTTTTTCTATCAACGGGAAATTGAAATATTCTTATAATTAGGCTTTTCAAAGTTGAATCAAATATTCTGATTTTAAACAAATAAATATTGCCCATGTTTTCCTGGTAGATCAACATTAAATCTATATTTTTTATTTATTTTGAATAAATCTATATTCTTTATTTATTTTGAATAAATCTATATTTGTTATTTATTTTGAATAAATCTATATTTTTTATTTATTTTGAAAATAAACTGTTAGGCCCAAAATATAAATAAGTTAATACATATATTGGTTTTCGAAGTATTTTTAAGAAAAAACGTTTATTTACGATTACGACACTGAATCACTTACATTTAATCTTTAAACATTATCTTTGGGTGTAGAAATTCAGGGATGGGATTAAAATGGACTACGGCTGGGTTAAATCTGTAATATCCAACAAAATGACCTCCAGATAATGTCCAACGTTTCGCATTCCATGGAAGTTTACGCGGTTATTCAAATGAGGTAGGCACGTGAATATTTCAGTTTTATTTTTGTACCAATAATATAATATTTAAATTATTTTTTCCACCCTGAATCCTCCTGAGCTTCCACGTAATATAATTTCATCCATCGCAGGCACTCCTCAAAATTTTATTTTACTGCTGTAATAATATGATGCTCGCATTTTATAAATTACTTTATCATACCGAATGTTTTTCAATTTTACATGTTAATCTTTTAACCGTTGGATTACCTATTAGATGAATGCAATAAGACATGTATACTAAGCACAACGGATCTTTAGCTCTCTGAAGTTAGGTGCAATAGACGATTGCGCAGGTTTGGTAGAGTAAGCGAGATAACACGATTTTCGGCGTCATCAAAAATGGGTTTTCGCAGATATTCCAGAGAGCTAAAGAACGATTGTTCTTAGTATATCTACTCGTAGAACCTTCAAGGGAAAGATTCGCATTCTGTTTCAAAAACGATAAAGAGCATAAACTTTGGCGTAACGGATTTTTTTCAGATCTGTCTCACTCGCTGATTTGCCAACTTTTATGTCATTTACTAAGCGAGGTCAATGTAGAAGGCAAGAGAAAAGGATTTATCGCCAAGTCACAAAACCCGATACGAAAGTTCACACGGCTATATTTTTTAATCAATACTTGGTGAACAATATCTTCTCAACAACCGCGAAGAGTGCAAAGTTTACTGTGACCAACAAAGTTGAAGTTCAATGACCTACTTTTACAGGTGCTATCGATTTTAACTTGGAGATAATCTAATGAATTTTGCCGTAAATTGAACAAACCAAGAGTGCGTGTTGTATCGTGTCACGTAATGGTTTGGTAACAAGCTTATCCAAAAATAAACTTTACTTAATATAGGAGTAATTTTTACTTGATAGCTTTAATTAAGTTGTCTTGGGTAATATGTTTTTGTGTAGCCAATTTAAAGTTCGTAAAATGTTTAAATTAGTTTTTGTGTCTTATGATTTTTCTGTAAGCTTTCTATCTATTTTCAATAAATCATTTCATTTCATTTCATTTCATGATGACACAACAGCGTCTGTAGCCTCACTTAAGGGGTAGCAAAATTCCCTTGTTTTTTCTATCCGCAGGCCCGTTTAATGGCCAACTATGTCCTAGGCGTCCCGTTGATAAACTCAACATAGGTCTGTATTAATAATTTAGTACAAAATGTAAAAGCCTAAGTTTGATATTTTGTTGTTTTCGTTTAGTAGAACATTTTATTTTTTATTTATAACAATTACATTGTCTTTAACAGTAAGGACACCAAAGCAACAATGGAATTACATACAACATAAATACTTTGTAGCGGCGACTGTGAATTTCGCCAATGTAGTGTTAAAAACATTCATATCATCCGAAGCATTAAGATATTGATGCACTTAGGGCACGCGTGAATAGTGCTTTGCTCAGGAGGTTAATCCTTGCGTTCGGGTTTAGGATATATTACTAACCCACTGAGGAAATATCATGTCAATGGAGATTCGATGAAACCATGCTAAGTAGGATAAAACGATTTCCACATAGTAAAGGGAGAGAATGTAATGAAATTGGGCATAATTCTAAGAGCCTACGACACGAAGTCTTGACCTAATTCCGGGCGTGGCAAGGGTCGTTTCCCGACGATTTGCCCCAAATGCTGCCCGAACCTACTCTAAAACGACTTACGATATCTAATTCTGCTGACAAAAAGGAATTTTATAGCTAGTATTAGTGGTCCTAGCTCCGTTTCGTTATGCAATTCAGAAACGGAGCAAATTAATATAACATTTAGGTACCTACGGTGTGTTTCATAAAAAGTTAAATTCGAAATAAAGTCTTGATTTTATACTGTTATTATGACATTACGTAGTTTTCATGAAACAAGAAGTAATAATACCTATTTACAAAACTGAAATCCAAATTACATTAGAATCATTTAAGTCATTTCGTTTTGTTTTTTAACCGACTTCAAAAAAAGAAGGAGAAGGTTCTATGTTCGGCTGTATGTATGTTTTTTTTTTTTTTTTTTTTTTAATGTATGTACAGCGATATTTCCGTCAATTGTGGACCGATTTCCAAAATTTTTTTTTGTTTGAAAGGGTATACTCTCGAGGTGGTCCCATATAAATTTTATTCCTGAGGGATTGATAGTTTTCCCGTAAAACTAAAATAATCACTGATCTTTAAGAAAATTGTGTACCGATTTCCAAAATATTTTTTTTGTTAGAAAGACATACTCTCGAGGTGGCGCCATATATTTTTTTTCCTGAGGGATTGACAGTTTTCCCGTAACATTCAAAAAACCTCATTCTTACTACACAACACACTCTGACTCACAATCTGAGTCAAACATTAAATAGTTTGAAAGGGTATATTACATCCGAGGTGGTCCAAAATTTTTTTTTTCCTAAGGGATTGATAGTTTTCCCCCTTGCTGAACTCCGGTGTGTCCTTTAGTAGGCCTGCCCATGACTTCTCTTATCCTTTCCTACTTAAGCTACGATAAGCAGGGTCTTAATGTAGCTTACTATATTATTTACACTTACACTTTTATTTACAAAGTATTTATTTACTTACACTAAAAAGTGAAAAATATTTTTTTTTTTTTTAAATTGAACCGACTTCACAGAACACAAACAGACAAACCTTCTACACACTAAAAAGAGAAAAATAAGAATATAATTAGAAGTCGGTGCCAAGTGAATACGATTAGGTACCTATAAAAAAAAATTGAGCGATAGCGTACCAGGATACAATTTTGCACCCAAGTTCTTTTGTATTTCTTAGATGTAAATGAATAGTTGGCACCGACTCAAATTATATTCTTATTATTTTATTACTCACTGGTATACTCGTACAACATTTAAAAGCCCTGACTAAGCAAATGTATACAGAAAATAAAAAACTCAATTACATTGAAGTGGAAACAATTTATTGCTTAATTGAATTTAATTAGGGTGTAACAATAAACCATTGATCACGTGGTTTCGACAGTTCAAATGTATTCAATTAATTACTAAAGCAATTTGGTGATTTCAAATTGATTATGTATAGGTATACATAATACATAAACACCTGACAATACGAGCAGTAAGAGTAGGTACTCTTACTGCTCGTATTGTCAGGTGTTTGTTAGCAATGAAAAAGTTAAATAACGTTCTTGCTAATTATTTATTTTATTTAAAAAAGCGAAACAGGATAACAATTATATCCAGGGTAGGGAGAGAGACATTCAAATATTAAGGACTTGTAATTTATACAGGGTGTAAAAAGACTGCTACCGAAAACTGAGGGATTGCAATCAGACCATGATTCTGAACATATTATCGAAAAAAAACTCAAAAAATTTTTTGACTTAGCTACGTCATTTTATTTTATTTTCTAGTTTTTTGCTACTAGTACAATATAATAAGACCATATCTACCTAATCATTTCATTTATAAAAGAAAAAAACAATTAAAACTCAAAATCCAGCAATCTACGTATAAAAACGCGCCTAGTACATACGCAAACAGTGATCTTCAAACGCTGTTTTCTCCGGATATAATGATTTTTTCGGAAAATCCTTTTGGATTTGGCTGTGTTTTGGGATGCTGTACCTACCCCTTTCGGCTTCGGTAGACGTCTTTTTACACCCTGTATATGGGTGGTGGGTGAGGCACTAAATACATTTGGCACATGCTGACTTTTTGCAGAAGTTACCAACTTTATTTTGTAAATACCTTAATATAAACGCAACATGAATTCATATTACTGTTTTTGGATCCCATTCAACAAACAACAAGTTTAAAAGATTCCACGTATACTTTATAACAAAAGCATCGCATTTCTTAAAATTCCTTCAAGGTTCGCCGACTCTTTGAAAGACGTCGGAAAATGGATGAAAACAATCTTATTCAACTAGCTGTCGGGACGTCAGAGAGAAACTAACCGAAGACTTACAATAACAATAAACGCGGTGGACCGAGTTTGGACAGAGATCGTTCCGCTTGGACTGGCGCCCAACACGGGGCACTTTATTTTTTCTAACTCAATAAACTTAGTTACTTTGGTTAGTGGATCATCGTATAAATTATTGCTGAACTGAGATTTACTTATTCAGTTGGCCTAAATACTCAAAAGTTCTGAACTTAGAATTGGATAATTCTACACCAAATTGGCACCCAACGTGTTACCAGTGAAATGTAGCTATTACAACACATAAATCTCGGTACCTATATTGTTTAGCACTTTGACTAAACATTTAATCAATAAAAAAAATATACTTCTCTTTTGTGTTTACTATTTTGAGAACTGCAGATATTTTTTTTTCAACAAAGCAATATTCCGAATAATGTGCACAAATAATTTTCTGATATATTCATTTAGCTATGATGATTTCGGTGTGTTGGCGCCTGATATATGTTTGATATAATATTTTGTATCGAAAATATCTTTGAGGCTTACAATCCAAACCCATTGTTCAAACTTTGATGGTTATTAAGAGCTTAATTTAGTTACTATTATGTTATCTAACACAAACCGTAATGAGTATCAACCTAAGTTATGGCTCGATTAAAGCATCGATGTTCATAAGAGTCTAAAGGGGTATGTAGGCTGGTAAACGTTTAAAAAGCGGTTTTTTGAGCCAACACGAAGACGTTATGTCGGCTAATTGGCGAGAGGGGGCAATTATGGAGCCTAACGACCGGTAGCGTAGCGAAAACGAGAGCATTTCGTATCATGTCTAAATTGCTTCGGTTTTTGTAAGCGTTTAGGTACTGTTTATGGTTATATTGTGTGGGGCTGTTTTGTTTGTTTAATGATTGCTTAATATTTTATTGATATTTGTTTTTAATGTTCCTGAAGACCTTTTCACAGCTCTTCCGTACCCAAAGAGTGACGACGAACGCCGATTTCTTTGGTAAAACGGTTCCGATGGCACTCTCCGCTCCGCTGTTCTTTTATTTGCCTTGCTGTTTGTTTGCCCTTCTGTCACAAACTACCTCTTTGAACAGAAAATTGTAGCCACTAGTGCGTATTTTACCTACTATAACAGTGAATAATAAAATATGAATATTAGCTTCTATGTCTATTTGAAATATTATCTTTAATATACTTCAGAAGAAGCCTAATCAAATAGAAGGATCGCTTCTGCCAACTAGACCTAGACCTTCTAAATTGGCATCGCTCAATCACGCACGAGTTTCGGAAAAATCTTTTTCAATATCCCTAAACTTTTCTAGGTCACACCCAATAAGTTTATCTATAAAAAGAGAATTGGCAAGTTTATGAAACTTAAGGGATGACCCGAAAGTTAGTGTGTAAGGTCCCCTGGAGGTTGTAAGTTTGTTGCTCATTTACCGATCCTAGCACTCTTGAGATGGCTGACAAGGCAACGCTCACACTGCACACTTTAATATTAATGAAAATCGAATAAAAGACACCATAAAAGTCAGGAAACTGAAGTACTTGCGACGATATAATAAACTAGACCGGTACTGAATCATATTTTCTTGCGAAAAACAACAGCAGTGAATGGCAGAAAACGTGTTAAACAAACGGCTTACCTAATACAGATGTCTTTGATAAATACCTCTTCCCTCAATGTTTCAGCAGATAGTTTCAAAACGTTCTATTTGGAGCAGAAACTACTTACGGAGGTGTAATGGAGATGGATTAGTCGCAACTTGTCACCGCTGGCGTTCGATACAAGAGCACAGTAAAACGCCGTTTACACGATACCATTCTTGCATCTTGTTACAGAATGTTAGCTCTTGCACCGTTGAATTTGAGAAAGTAAGAGGTAAGAATGGTATGCTAGAATTGTATCGTGTAAATGGCGTTAACAGCTATAGACAATGTGCAGTGTACTTGTGCTTTAGAAAACGAGCAACCTTGTGTACACTGGTTTACCGATCAGTACCCGATACCAGCTATAATCGGATACGGTTACGGATCTATAACGAGAATAGTGATATTATTATGTAATAACGCGTGGTTACTAGCCGGCTCGCTGGGAATTGAGATTAAAAGATAGTATTTTTACAAGTTTTTTTCCGACCTCTGTGGACAAAGGTCCGCCTGCGACGCAGAAGGTTGCGGGTTCGATCCCCGCCGCGGGAAACAATATACAGATATAATATAATATGTATGTATTTACAATCAAAAAGTATATAATCTAGTATATCAGTTATCTGGTTCCCATAGTACATACTCGTATATAGCTTTGCTTAGTTTGGGGCTAGATGATGCTGTGTGAAAATGTCCAGTATTATTTATTTATTATTATTAAATCCATCGATTATTTAAAGAGTACAATAGCGAGACAGTTTCCTCGGTCAAGTGCTTGGTTTACTCTGACAACTTTGAAGAATTTTCTACCTTTTCGTTAACATGACTATATTGTATAGAACCACTTACTCTACCGGTTTTATTCTAGGCCTGTAATAATTTAACTGCCTTGTCATTGAAGTCATACATATATAAAAATAATAATATAAAAATCAAAATAACTGTAGATATAAAAATCTAAATGTTCGATGTTTTCAATCTCTAAAAACAAATAGGTGATCCGAGTTGCCCCGGCATTCAATAACGTTTCAGTTTACACATGTAGGTCAGTCCGACTAACGAGGGACCAAATAAAATAGAGAGGGCCTACGGTGCAAAAGGTAAGCTCAAGCGAGAGCGAAGAAATAAAAAAATAAGTACGTGAGTGTCGTGGAACACTCGGTTGGAACGAAGTTTGTACATTTGACATTTTTGACATTTTGCGCACTCTGTGCACCACTTTTCGCAGTCTGCGCATCTTTTTTTTTGCGCACCATTTTGCACAATTTGTGAAGTAATCAACGAAAACATGATTTTTGCTTCTCCTGTAAAGTTGTGTTTTTGCAGTTATCCTTTTATTCCCCGGAAACAGCGATATGTCGTGACGGTAAAATCTATCGCTTTTTATTTCTAGCCTCCATCCTCGATAACGTCCGAAAAGGAACTTCGTTCCAATAAAAAAGCTGTGCAATCGGACTCGCACATGGAATTACTTTTATTAATCTTAAGAGTTAAATTATCATTCTACATCTGTTCCATTGCCACCAATGAGTACAAATAACGTGTCGACACCTCACTACACTAAAATTGGTTAACTTAAGAGTCCTATTATCAAGCCTCTGATTGGCCTGTCCGTAAACACTTAAAATGTTCAAAGAGCGTGTATTACCTATAGAATAACATTTAATTTGTATTTCATACAGCATAAAATACAATAGGAACTATACTAATAATATATTTTAATAATATATTTTTAACAACAATGATGTATATTTTATACCGCGTAATTATCACGTACCTACTCGTATCGTAAAAAAATATGTTTACATTTAAATAAATAAATAAATAATGCTGGACATTTTCACACAGCATCATCTAGCCCCAAACTAAACAAAGCTTGTATGTACTATGGGAACCAGATAACTGATATACTACTTATATACTTTTTGTTTGTAAATACATACATATTATACATAGAAACACCCAGACCCGAGACAAATATCTGTAGGTCATACAAATTTTTGTCCCGCGGCGGGGATCGAACCCGCAACCTTCTGCGTCGCAGGCGGACCTTCGCCCACTGCGCCACAGAGGTCGGCAATTTGAATTCAACATTAGGTACATGCTACGTTTAGTATTTAAGAGATGTTTATTTTGAATTCAGCATTGACCACCGCATAAGTAACATGCACGGAACAGAATGCCTGACCCAATAGAAGCACCGTTCTTACTTGACCCACCTATCCCCTCTCCTCCATACACAAATAGACCACAAAAGAGGCGTCTCGTACTGTTGAGCAGGTCAAGTTTAACTGGATGATCATTCAATTGTCGTTTTTATCGCATAACACGAAAAATGTTTTAATTTTATGGACGCGCCGATTATTTTCGAGAAAAGACTCAAAAAAACCTACTAATTATTAATTTGAATTTTTTTATCTTTGAGTTTCAATCACATGTAGACTGATTTGGACTAAATTTGGAATAAACGTAGATCGTAGAACGGAATCCATAATCCATACTAATATTATAAATGTGAAAGTAACTCTGTCTGTCTGTTTGTTACGCTTTCACGCCCAAACCGCTGAACAGATTAAGCTGAAATTTGGCATAGTTAAAGGTGTATCCCAGGGACATAGGCTACCTTTTATCCCGAAAAAATGAAAAAATCCCGAGGGATCGCGGGTCACACCGCGGGAGCGCAGCTAGTAGCATATAATAGTACATTATGGTACTAGTGTGTAACATTGGTGATTACCGCCGAGTTGTTTTAAGAGCCGAGCCGTTAGGCGAGGCTCTTAATAGAACCGAGGACGGTAATCATCAAGACACACGTGTATCATACGACGTTTTTCAACACACTTGTGAATAAAACAACAATAAAAACTCATTTTCAACAGTGAAAACGAGTTGTGAAAAATGTTTCGCTATTGCGGCAAAAATGAATCAGTTTTCCTATGCGCGCGCATTGCGATCGGCCACAGACTATATTTCCGCGCCACGCATATGGTTTGCGGCCTATTCTGCCACGTACAAATGGGGAATTTAAAGTTTTCTTTTATTACAGAGAAAACAAAAGTTATATTTGAATGAAAGTTTTATTTATTAAACACGTACGAGTTAAAATTATCTATTTAAATAAGAAGTTGCATGAAATGAGCAAGCAATAGGAACATTAATTTATTTGTTCTATGGAACACGATCTTTTTTCTGAATAAAAACTTTTTTAAGAACAAAGCAACTCAACTAATAAAATTAAAAAAAAAATCTATTACTCACTAGTGAGTTATAGTAATGAAAAAGTCACAGTTTGATTATGGGTGTCATTATGTGCCTAATTGCGGTGACCATAGAGCCACTTTATGAGCAAGTGTGTTGAAAAGGCTATTTATAATGCTGGTGCCAAGAATACGAAATTTCCAGGTAAAGCTAGTTATAAATGATGGTAAATCGCAAATGATGAAATTAAATTATGTCACCTACGATCTACGTTATCCAATAATCTGTTGCTGTACTGTAACACAGCGTACAGTAATTAGCGATACAAGACGAATGTCTAATAGCGAACATAATTACGCACTCCAGAGATTACAAGATTGGTTAAGACTTGCTATCTTGGTTTGTTAGAGCCGCTATAAAACGGTCATTATTAAGACCTCAAAGTATGATTTCTAGTGGATGCCTATAAACGACGACCTTTTGACGACCTCTGTGGCGCAGTGGGCGAAGGTCCGCCTGGGACGCAGAAGGTTGCGGGTTCGATCCCCGCCGCGGGACAAATATTTGTATGACCTACAGATATTTGTCCCGGGTCTGGGTGTTTCTATGTATAATATGTATGTATTTACAAACAAAAAGTATATAAGTAGTTTATCAGTCATTCTAGTATCCATAACACAAGCTCTGCTTACTTTGGGGCTAGATGATGCTGTGTGAAAAAGTCCAGCGTTATTATTAAACGGGGAACAAACATATAAAATTGCCTCATAGATCCTATCATTGCTATTTTTCCCTCATTATTTTATTCAGATTGTAAAAGACTGGTGCTAAGGCAAGCAAAAGGCAGTATTAAGCCTTTTGAGTCTACTTCAAAATTCATCGCATATTTAAAAGCTCTCAAAGAGATTTGTTTAACTTCTGAAGCGGCTTAGGGACGCCGTTCGTGTATAAATTGCCTTGCCGGGCCGGAATACCCTAAAAAATGCGACATTTGTTGCTCTAATTACTGTTACTCGTATCCTAGACATTGTTTAAATGGGAGATAGGTACCCACTTCATCACTATCACTATCATCACTACATAGTATAAAACAAAGTCGCCTTTTCTGTCCCTATATCCCTATGTGCGCTTAAATCTTTAAAACTACGCAACGGATTTTGATGCGGTTTTTTCCAATAGATAGAGTGATTCAAGAGGAAGGTTTATATGTATAATACATGCATCATATACTAAGGCAACATTGCTAATTTTAGAGGTTTCTAACGTGATGTCGTAAATTAACCTACTTTTTTGGGCTTATTTATGCCCGTGCAAAGTCGGAGCGGGCCGCTATGTTTTTATATACAACGTTGATAGTTTTTCTGTAGTGTATTTAATTTAGTATCAGCATTGCACCCGTGCGAAGCCGGGGCGGGTCGCTAGTTAATTCATAAATTAAAAAAGCCGTGTTGGCCGAATGGGGTTGTACCTCGACTTTCAATCCGAAGGTTGTTTGTTCGAATCCCGGCCGTGCCATCAATGTATTTTGCGTTTCGTTAAATTTATATGCGCTTTAACACGTGCTCTAAATGGTGAAGGAAAACATCGTGAGGAAACCAGTTAGTGTTCTTATAGGCGGCGATGGGCTTGCAACCTGTCACGTATGATTACTAACTTCTGCAAGATGTGGGCATGTATCAAATATGTGTTTGGACATGCCTCTGACTACCCCCCTTAGACATCTTTAAAGGCTCTGGAATAAGTAACATAAAAAGATCTGAGATAATGTCTACCGCACCTTGGGGACACAGTCGTGAACCTGTTTACGTTTTAAAATACTAAATACAAACATCGATCTCTTTAAATGGTAACCAAGCGTTTTAATAGTTACAGTGGTTTTCACAGTTCGGTGTTTAGCGAAACTAATTGCAAAATTATGCGAACACAGCTTTATCAAAACAAAGGTTCGGTTACAAAACCGTATTATAACATTCATAACTACTAAATTAGGGCCCTAATAAGATTTTGTTGTGCGTTTGTTAGCTAATTTAAATTCACACGAACAAAAGTTAGTAGGTATCCAATTAACCTTTCGACATACATATGTTTAAGTGAAAAATAGAGGTAGAAGTTTATATGTATAGTCATATTTTTTTATTTATATCGTCATTTTACTTAATTATGGTGACGAAACGTAATTTTCTTCTAAAATAGTAGGCTAATGAATTTGGAATTACTAACTTTATAATCATCAAAATAAATGATATAGGGTTACAAAAAAGTGTGCCTTTCATTCTATTCAGTAGCTTCTAAATTATAAAAAAAAAATCATCATCATTTAAAATAAAAAAAGTTCATTACATGCCCTCGACTCAGCCAAATAAAACACGAAAAGAACTTGCAATACTGGCATGGTAAAAAAAATAATGTTTCTGTAGACCAACTGTGGACCGTCCGCGTCACATTCAAAATAGGAATTCCTTCATTTTCTTTTTTTGCATTTAAACAACACAAGTGTAGCTAAGTACCTACACTTTATAGCAACCCATTTCCCTAGGTACTTGGAAAACGGCCAGAGATAACCAACTTTACATTTAAACCACCTCCGACCTTCCGCATTCATTTATCGTCATCTCACGATTACGCGTGGTTTAGAGAGGGACGCAAAAATGTAGAGTTATGGGGTTAGATAAGGAGGGTGAATCGGTTCGGTTCCTTTACGCCCTTCATGTGCGTTGTAATGTATTCCAATATAATCATGCAGCGCGGTACGTGGAATGCCTTATCAGGGAGTACCAGCCTTTGAGTGAAAAACCAATCTATTTCATTGCTTTTTACGGTGAGTGCTCAAGTTATGGCCCACTTTAACTGAACCAATCAAATTCGTCAAATTCGTTCCGATTGATATTTTTATGTGGTTTAATTTAATTGAAATAAATGTTCATTCAAAGCGCAACTCTGTGGTTTGAAGAACGAGTAAATGTGCTAAAAAAACCATCCGCCATATTTGAAAAACAATATTAAGTAGATACTCGTAGTCTAAACTTAAACTAAAGGATAGAAAAGAGTGTATGCGTATGTTATGTACTTAGTAGGTATTTTTGGAATAACGAAAATACTCGTACCTTTCATTCATAAACGCGATACAATCGCGGTATTTCAACTCACAAAGGTTACAGAAATTCCCATGATTCAACCGCTAAGGGGTGGTTTGAGTCTACTCAGTCGCGGCATTCCACTAGTTAGTATTTTATTTTATAATGCAATTATATACCTTGTAAATGTTCTGTCTCGAAAGATTTTGGGAGAAGGGAATCTGGTATAGAACTATCCAACCTCTAATATCACAACACCCTTGGATTGATACCACCATGTCTAAAAGAAATCATTTAAAATATATTCTAAGATTACGTTCTGGACAAAAACCTTCCAAAAAATTTGCTTTTCTCATGAAAAAAGTAACTTCGCCAAATTGTGTTGACTGTGGTGTTTTAGAGGATATTCAGCATATTTTGATAGAATTCAGTTTGAAATTCAGCAATTAGATCTACGTGTTTTGATCGTAATAGTATATTACAAATTGGCTTTATAAATTCAATTCTTACGGAACCTTATTGTGAAAAAGTTTTTTTTTTAGTTAAATTATTAGAGTTAGGTTTACATATTTAAGTTGTTATTAAGTTATAATTTTGTTTCATTATTCATTATGTGGTCGCTAAGCGACAAAACCCTGAAATATATATAAAAAAGTAAAAAAATTATATAGATCTTTAGGTAGGTACTTATTCAAGATTATATGAGTATGTAGGTATATATAAAGGAGGTTTTCAGAGAGACAAATATGACACACGCCAGAAATCAAGAAAGTTATTTTGTGAAAGCAAGTAACAAAGGCACCGCGCTAACTACAGACGGCATTTTTAAAAACGTTAAAACTTATAAATTACTCACAACCAAAAGGGAATTTTACTCAGGTTAAAAATAACATGAGTAAGTAATTTTTGCTCAGTATAAAAAGAAATAACCTTCATCCTATGGATTAATACGACCGTAATAAACCTTAGTAAAGTATGTCGGTCAGTACCTTATCCTAGAACAATAAATAATATTTCTCATTACGACCCCTGCGCGGGATTTACGATGCTCGGACGGGCTAAAGCTACACAACGTGACGTTGTGCGACGTTGCCACCGCGATATCGACCAACGTTGTGACTACGATATTGTTTATTACGGTAAACGCTTGCAAAATAAGCACGACACTTTTAATACAAAACTTATTTAAATAAGGTAGCTTACCTATAGCAAACCTACCTACAGCTACAGATTTCCAAAAAGTTAATGCAAAACACATTTATGTATGCTATTATTTTTTGATAGGCGCTGGTTTTATTGATCGACCACATTCTTGCACTTTCCATTTCTTGCAAAAAAAATATTTAAAGAACTAAACTACTTAAATACAACAACTGCTTACTTATTTGTAACATAACAGTAAATACAAGTTACGCCATCTGCCAGTAAACCGCAAGAACTAAATCCGTTCCTATCAGAACCCTGCACGACGATCCCTAAACCCTCCATCCCCTATCGGCACTTTCGGGAACTCTCCATAACTACCCCCGCTCCCCTCAGAGTGCCCCTCCGCAGCCTATCGATCCGCGCCACTACAACTGACGCAAACCGGGTATCTCTACAGCTTCTAAAATTCAAAATTCCCTGTGAAAGACAAATGATCAGGCCTAATTGGAACAATTTGTGATAGTGTATACACCTTCAACCCGAAGGTAAGTCTCGTAAAGTCACGTTGTCCGTCATTCATGCTTCTTCCATTCATGGTGACGTAGAAGAAAACCGATCAAGTGATTTATTACTCTTTACCCTTATTTTGATGTGTATACGATTATATGCCTTTGTTTTGACGTTATTCTGCTTGATAACAGCCTAAAGCGAGGTTTAACATAGTGAGTCTCTGTGAAAAAATTGGGTCACCTCTGAAAATTTAATAACGTGAATGAAGTTTCTCGAATGAGTTGTTTGCAACGCCATGATAGCCCATTAATATTATAGTTTGTTTATCGAAGGTTAAAGCCTGTTACTATTGACTGGGCAAAACGTATAATTGATGAGTGAAGTGATGAAACTAGTTACGAACTTGTGGTAGAAAGGTGTTGGTAATGCCGATGTTATTTACTTTGACGTCATCTATTGACCTAGTTCCACAGTTCCGTTGCCGAGGCCTCGTATTCAACTTTTCATGAATTTCTCTAACCAGCGCACATCCACCCACCAACCACTACAGTTTCCTGCAGTCGAATTCAATACCTCCTTGCTGCCTTAAAATACTGCATAATATGCTAATGCTTTTGGGTCCTGGATTTGAAATAGCATGTAAGTCTTTTTGGTGACCGAGTTAAAGGTAATTCCCTTATCTCGGTTCCCAAAAAGACTAATCTTTCACCAACAGTGTGTATGCATGATGTCAGAATTGAATGTGTCTAATGTCGTTTCCAGGAAGGCATCGCCGCGACGGGCAGCGCGCCCGACTCCATCGAGATCCAGCACGACCAGCCGCTCGCGAAGGAGCCGTACGCTGACGATGACGACGACGGCTCTGGCGTAGAACCGGACGAGAGCTCGGGCTCAGGCTGGGGCGCCGGCCCCGGTCCCGACGACGAAGACGGCCGCGGATCAGGTGACTCGGGCAGACTTCCCATCGAGATACCGGAAGATGACGAAGATTTTGTTCCGAGACACTTTGATCCCATCGCCGTATCGTCCACCCCTGAAACGGTGTACATCGAGACCCCTGAACCGGAACCGGTGGACCGGCCTGAAGACCCCACCCCGTCTCCCACCACGACCGAATCACCGCTCCTTAAACACTTGAATTTAGACGTTCGTGAGTAGTGGCTGAAGCATGCCAGTTTTTATTTGCGTATTATTTTAGTTTTTGGAAGATTTCAAGTTACAAAATCTGCATTAATTAATGAAACCGCAGAATTCGTGAACATTTTCTTTCTCAATCCAACTAATTAGGTATACAAGAATCATAACTAAGAAAGTATTGTTTAAAAACAAATAACTTCAAGTCTTCCACCTAGATGTTACAGTTTATCATTAATTATAGCTGATTAGCCATCAGCTTCATCAAACATAATTTATTTTAAACGTTTAAATGATTACAATGTGTTGAAGCTGCTGATTAATCTGTTTATATCCGAATCATAGCCCCATGGGTTGTTTGAATAATCAGGTGGGTATCGAGTCGTGACTCGATTCTATTAATAACATTCGGGATTTAGCTGGGAGTCATATCAAGATCGCTAGTGACGGGATACAAAACATTCAATTTAAATGGTGTCCTAGGTACAGTCAGCGACAGAAGTTCATGAACAATTGGAGATTTTAAGCTTCATTTTCATCATTATTTGTGGGAAAATAGCCTATTTTTTCATAAATAGTAATGGTGCAAAGTATCCAATGTAAGCTGAAGTTTTATCTAAAACCTTACGAACTTCGAAGATATTGAAGATTCAAATACATGAAATATTCATGAACTTCTGTCGCTGACCATACTATCTGCAAAATCTCTTATGAATTTAGGATTATTTGAGTCAAAAAGTAGTGTCGTATTTTGGCTACTGTTTTTTAGCACAAATAGGTAATTCCTTTTATCTTTAAAAATTGCAAATCCCTTGACAATAATAATTTCATTACAACAGAAGCGCTAACACAATTAGCAACACAATGTACTTTAATTAACATTTATAAATACTATTGTTTGTGCCGAATAATCACTCATCCACGCCAGTTTCCTCCTGGCACTTGGACTTAAACCACTAGTTTATAAATTGTTGAATATTTATTAACGTTGCGCTCTAACGGGGACATCGGTAAGTGTACGCTTCGTCCAATTTATAGCATGACCTTATTCATGCAATTCACTTCTTACCATTGTATTATTAGCATATCCTAGCGTTTTTTCATCTCATTGATCCATTAGCTTTTATCCTTTGTAATGATCGATATAAAGTATTTACTTCATTGGATGCTTTTCATGCAGAATAGTTCTCCTTTCCAAATAACCTTCCTGAAAGTCTTCGTCATCGTTATCTTAAACTAACATTTTGTGACGCATGTCACATTGGTATACACCTATTTTATTTGTGGGTATTAATAGCCAGTAGTTAAAATGACTTTGCCTTGATTGTCTTCATTTTTTAAACATCTTTCCTATAGTCTTTCTTAAACTTTCGCGATCACAATTCATCTTTAGAGATATATTTTGTAACAGGATTTTATCTCTCCTATAAACGTCTTTACCATTTACAGTAGAAAAATAACAGTTTTTTTCATTTCCAAACATATTAAATAGATTTAATACTGTCTTTAAATAAATCAAAATTGATAAACAACACTAACGCAATAACTACGCGCACTACTTACTATAAATACCACGACGGTATTACACGGTGAACTTTTTTTACTATAAAAAATATAAATAATTTTATTCAGAATTTAAGAATTTATACAAGTTGTTGTGTCGCTATATAGGTAGTTGTAGATCAGTTGACTAATCCCTATGACAAATGTTTCAGCAAACGTTCAGAAACCAAAATCAGAGGAAGAGGAGACGAAGGAGCGGGTCGCCACCGGCCAGAAGCCTGCGCCCCCGGAGCAGGTAGACATCGGCATCTCTGGTGAAGACTTCGCCCCATCACCTGTAAGTAGCCACATTCCTTGATGTCTAGTCTACCCCCTTGCTCATAACGAGTTACAAAACATGTTTTCTACATGTTTAGGTACCTACCTAGTATTCGGCCTCATCTAAAAGCAAGACCTTTTTATAAATCAAACATGGGAATGTATTCAATGAGATGAGATCATTACTTTTATCCCTCATTCCGCTGTGAAACATCCGAGTCAAACGGGTAATTTTCCTGTTTGTCAGATTATCAGTGTACAGTACTTCCAACGGATCTAGGCATTCGTGAAGTTAGCCGTTTGTCTGCGCAGTGACAGCTTTTTCATATAAAATTGTGTTCTGCGTAGACAAACTTCATGAATGCTTAGACCCGTTGGAGGAACTGTATATTCTAATATACCTACCGTCTATTGGTATTTGTAGTGCACGAAGGAAGCCTCTTTGAGGCGCACTTAAAATCCTTTCACCACACTGGTTTGACAGAAGATATACGATAAGAAGAAGAAGAATTGGTACTTGTTCGTCTAAATTATTTAAGAAATGAACTCTAGCTAGATACATTATCTATCAAACTTTTAATACTCGTATTAAGAGTCTTCTTTGTTTAATTTAATTTCACGACAATAATAAAAACAAGTGACAAATTTCACTGACTCCTTGACTTTGTGACTAGATATCCAATGATGTTAGTTTATTTAATATCATTGTAGATATCCTATTTTCAAATGCTTATTCCTCCACCATACCTTCCAGGACCAGGACCAGGCCGGCAGCAACGTGAACCCGGAGTCGCGTCCGCCAGACAACGTGGTGTTCACCATCATGAACAACAAGGTCGAGGATCGGGCCACCAGCTTCTTCGCGCAGCCGGGCATTCTAGCCGGTAACCACATTTATTTCCTTTTTATCCATGCTTGGCCCTATTCCACTGTGATCCACTAATCAAATCCACTAAGGGATTTGTTTCCACTTTTTATTCCACTCTAATCCATCAATGGTTTTGTTTCCACTTTACTTGGGCCTTGAACTCCTTGCTCATGAATACATACTTACATAGAAAACACACAGACTCGAGAGTCGAGACAAATGTTTGCAGATCATACAAACATTTATATTATAAAATATTAAATAATGAAGTATGGTAAACTATTAACATTCAAAATAAATGTAGGCCTTTACATTTTAAGTACTAGATGATTTAGATATTGAGGCACCCTACATTGAACAAAACGCTATAGACGTAGTGCATTGGACATTGTTTGTAATAGTAATTTCGTGCCTAGCACCGAAACCGTCCTTTCGGCATTATCCATAGGAAATACAACGTCAATCTGACACTCGTGGATCTGACTAAGCTACGGGTTTCCGCACGAAGATAAAATTATTACAGATACCTTACCTACTAACATTATAAATCTGAAAGTTTGTGAGCCTTACTCGGGCTTAAAAGAGCCTTATCTCTCATTTTCATGGATAGGTTTTGATAAATAAATAAATAATGCTAGACTTTTTTTTAATTCCAGCTGTGATTGGTGGCGCGGTGGTTGGACTACTATGCGCAATTCTAGTAGTGATGTTCATAGTGTATCGTATGCGGAAGAAGGACGAAGGTTCGTACGCGCTCGACGAACCAAAGCGAAGTCCCGCGGCAGCCTCCTACGGGAAGGGCCACAACAACCGCGAGTTCTACGCGTGAGGAGACTCAGAACAAACCCTGCCACGAGTTTACTAGCCACACACGAAACGAAACGCAAACCCCTTCGATAATGCGTTTCGTAAGTTATACATTTATTTTCCGAACGTGGCTAAACTTGTTCTGTGAATAGGCTGACATTAATTTCTAGTACGGATTGTACTGCGAAGTACAGACTTTGTACAACAAACTATGATTTGTCAGAGTCGATGTAAAATAACGTGTCGAGACCAACTTTTTGTAATGTGTGAAATGAATGGGTATGTTGGAAGTTATCGACATGTAAGTCTATTTACATGATTTGAATGCGAACTTATCATTGTTCTGTAGTTATTAATGGTTTTATAGTTTTCACAGAGATTTGTTATTGAGGATATTGAAACAATATTATAAAATGGTGTTTATTTACAGAAAATAAGCTACTATATATTTACATATATTTACAAAATACAACAGGATTAGTCAAGCTATCTAAGGATCGTTAGTAACGATAGCTCAACTGATCCAGGTCACTGTTAGTCGGAAGCGTGCCCAAAACACTGGCGGCATTACCACGCTGGATGGCAATGCTGATCCTTTGAGCCAAAAATGTGCCAGCTCTCGGATCAACAAAAATTTGAAAAAATTTACTAAATTTTTACACAACGAAAATAGAAAGAAAATCGAATGTAGGTACTGATTTAGCTAAACTTTATTCACAGTGATACCGTAAGTCTAGTCCAATAGTCTTGCAAAATCATGATTTTTCCTTCGAGACACATTTTGTATCATATTTCTCGATGTCTTCAGTAACAAATTACTGCTTTCTCTATAATAATTGTGCCATTTGCTTCCTTCTGTATATTGCATCCTTCGCCTAGACGAGTCTGTTTACATTTGGCAATTCATTGCTAACTTAGTCAATGCACTAAATAGTCAAGACATAAATAAATAGTTAGTACACAAAATTACATTTTGATCATTTAACGAAATTGAATTAACAAATGTAAATTGACTCCTTTAATCTCCTAGTTTATGGACACGTCCGTAATGCTTAAATTTTTAAGTGTGTAGTTGTATGTTTTTAGAAATTTAGTAAGGTTTAAATCTAATGATCATAAATATACATACATATACATAAATACAACACACTAGAATCTGATAACATTAATAATTTTCAATATAAGTATTGCTACAATCTCATAATAAATAACTGCGGTTCAGAAAAGGTGCGAATTTAATAATTGCATTTTTGTACGGCTTATATTTTCACCAAAATATATAATGAAACAAAGGCAATATTAATTATATTTGAATTATTTGTATAATTCATTTTTACTAGAATGACATGAATGGAATGAGTCATTTAATTCTAGATAATAAAAACATTTTATTATATAATTTTTACTTTTTTTCGGTTGTGCGACGATTCATTTCAGCAGATCTTAATAACTGTGCCATCTACAAGGTATCAAATTTATTTGAAAATGTATATCCAGTGCTTTAGTTTTAGTAACTTATTTCATTGTTTCAAGGTATTTATTGAATTAAAATCCAATCGATTTAATTTAATAAATTATTTTAAAATAAAATCAGGGCTAGTTTAGTTAGGGATCAAACAAGCATTGTAACTAAGATGTATCAAGTGGATATACCTAAGTTTTAAGCCTAAAATCATTATAGATCATTGAATCATCAAAGTATCATTGAAATGTCGTGTTAATTTAGTTACATAGATGTAAGATTTGATGACACTACAGAGTTGTGTTAAACGGAGTCTCAAATCTATTTCAATGTAGTTAAATGCTAAGAAAATTTACAGTTCTATAGATTTTTTAAGTACCATCAACCTACTAATATACCACTTTAAAGTTTTTAAACCAATAAAAAGTTCTTAAAATTAAAACAAGGAACTTACTACAATCAACAGAATTGCTAACAAAATAGCTACCAAATGAACACTATTTGAAAGGCTATGTTGACGATTCTAAATTGTAAAAGGCTCCGTTAAAACAAAAAACTGATTTCGCATAATGTTAACTACAGTAGAAAAGACAGTCCGAACTCTTTCTGCTCAGTTATCTTATATGCACTGGCCTATATGTATACATACACCCCTATTTTTTAATTACAAAAAAAAAATTAAAACGTGATCTGTTACTGATCACTGTTAGACATGGATTTATGATAGCTACTGCGGTTTTACTGACTGGGGATGATGCGAGAGCATAGTTCGAATGACAGTCCGTACGCGATTGATGTATGTAGTACTTGTTAGTACAGTTTTAATAAAATTTTGTTCGATTTTGGTTTACTTCAATCAGTGGCGTAGCTAGGTAGCCATGGGCCCTGGTGCAAAATAAACCGGGGCCCTAACTGAACAGTTTAGGTTTTATCAAGTCAAAATATGCAGGGTGTGGCAAAATGTAAACGTATTTATTTTTGTGTAAAAACTTAAGATTTGATTCGTCATTTTCTGGGTAACTATTTCAAAAATCTAATAATGCAGTTGTTTTTATTTTCAATATAATCATACCTTTTATGGAAGAGGGGGCAAACGAGCCAGTGGCACACCTGATGGTAAGTGATTACCACCGCCCACAGACAACTGCAGCATCAAGAAGCACTGCAGATGCGTTGCCGGCCTTTGAGGTAGGAATAGGCTCTTTTCTTGAAGGTGCCTAAGTCGTATCGGTCTGGAAATACCGCTGGTATTGTACGCCACTGACTTCATCCCTCAATAACTTTGTGATAGTTAAATAAAAAAATCTGACCATAGCATTATTATTTTCTGAATCTGCTGCAACTGTCCTAATTTTTTTTTTTTTGGTAGTTACAAAATAGCGGTGTATAAGTTAAAAATACTTTTCTGTATAGTTTCTTAGTACATTCCTACTAAGTCCAGAATCACGTGGCATCTACCAATCAAGGCGGCCAGTTTCAAAATATTTCTTTAACTGTAACATAAACCGTTCAATCTACGGGAAAACCATACTGCGATTATGTGACAAAGCGATTACGTGGGTTTATACTACTTATGTGGTATACTTACTGAGTAATATTGGTACCTACCAGATAGATAATATCTTTGGTAAAATGGAAACAAGAGTAAGTATTGAATTGCTTGGCGAAGGTACTCAAATTATTTAAAAAGTTTTGGTACTTACGTATAACATGTTTCAACTGAAGTACCTAATAAGTACTTGTATAACTGAATATAAATAAATACTTACAATAAATAATAATGTGCATTACAGCTGATAGTTATTCAGTCGTTCAAGTATTTATTATATTTTCATAAATAGTTAATATATTATTAACAACTAAAAAAGCATAACAACCACTTTATTTATTAGTAAATAAAACTACACAGTGAATTTGACAAGTTTTAAAAATATTTTGAAAATGGCTTATCTTGTATGTACTCTATCAATAATTAAGGGAGCTACTCGCTCGATTTAGTCTAAGTTTTGTAATTATAGAACGTTAAGGAGTTACGTAATGTTGTAATGAAACGATACATTTAACCAAATATAGTTTAGCTTCAGATCGCAGAGCAACACAGTAAAAATAACTCAGTATATATTTTTATATTCTGCAAATATTTTAATTATTATTTGGTGCTTTTGAAAATTATTTCAAGGTAATATTCCTGGCTTTTTACAGAAAAATAATATTTATAAGCATATTACATTTTTGTCCTTACTTTTCACACAACAATAATACTTATGCATAAGTATTGTATTTTTTGTTTAGATTTCCGATCTAAAAATATGTAATGTGAAATTATCATGACATAAAAAATATTAACATCTATAAATAATTAACAATACCTATTTGATAAAAAAAAAAATCCATTCAAATTATTGAACATGGCTGCTGATATTCATATTCTTAAGAGTTTTTTATTTGCCTAAATATCACGTAAACTGTTATTTTATTGATAAAATAAATGGGTTTGAACAATTATTATCTTATTTTATTCAATCTAGTGTATTTTAATTCGGCATATAATTTAAGTTAAGGTAGGCATAATAATATTGATGTCCACCTTGTAAATAAATATCCTTTACACTTAGGTAAATATACAGAATATTATAAGTGAAATATGTTGTTTTATTATATCTCCTGTCCTAGGATAGGCAACCAATCTCGCTTAGAAGTGAAGCTAATAATACCTACTTCTCTTCTTGTCTCTATATATAAAAATGAATCCCTATATCCCTTGGTCACGCCAGCACGCGTGAACGGCTGGACCGATTTCACAATTTTTTTTGTGTTGTGTTTGTTATTGTAAGGAGAAGGTTCTTATGACAGAAAAAATCTCTATATTAATCATGGATGGCGTAAAAAAGGGGTTGAAAGTTTGTATGGGAGTTGCTAACCTATGGCTGAGGTCGAGATGGCGCCTATTATTGCATTTTAAAAAGTTTCAGAAGATTCTTGCAGATTTCAGTTCTATTCAGATGTTTTCAAGTATGTTATTTTGCTGACGAAGTCGCGGGTACCAGCTAATGAAAAATAAAAAAAATCCTGATCTCAACTGTATCTATACTATCCATACGTATAAATAAAGTTAAGACTGGCTGAGATAAATGTAGAGTGCGTTTCATCAAATAGTTCCTACGTCATGTTGGCAGTGTCATGTTTTTCATCAAATAGTTCCTATGCATTAATATTAGAACCCCTGTCTGTCAACAGTGTCAACACGCTAAGACGTATATCCAGGTTTTTCAAGGTTCTAATGGAATTTCTTGAGAAAATCATGCCTAAAACATGACACTGCTAACATGACGTAGGAACTATTTGATGAAACACACTCTACCTACCCTACCTAATAACCGTTCAAGTGGCTTTATAATAATCCCAGAACTGCATTATTTCGTAGGTAGGTAGGTAATACTTTTACAAATCTGCACTCTAACCCTTCTTTGTTCTACCCCTTGACAATTTTCAAATGAATTTTAACGAATAAGAGATGAGAAAACAAATACCGCGCTTCGAGATAAGCAGGATTTAATTCGATAACTATGCAAATTTACAGCCTATTTTAAAATTTCACGACGCTTGTCATAAGGCAGCGTGGCCGAGTGGTCTAAGGCGCTGGTTTTAGGCACCAGTCCGAAAGGGCGTGGGTTCGAATCCCACCGCTGTCAAATACTTTTTGCATGTTTTTTATTTTAAATATTAGATAACAAAAAAAATACGGATTCTTATTTTTAGATAAATCGAACAGCATAAATCACAACATGAATCGTAGAAAAAATAGTGGCTGGTAGAGTGATTTGAATATCGTTGAAGTTACATTTCCTCGAGACCCAGCTACGGCTACTAGCGTTCAATATATTATGTGACAGGTTGCAAGCCCATCGCCGCCTATTTACAGTTGGTAGGTCTAGGTATACATAGTACCAACCGCCTATAATAATCTGGTGTTTATTTATTTAGGACAGCCAACAGAATAATCACAATAATATTAACAATTTCTTATCAAAGTTACTTATATCTAAGCCCCAGTTACAGGATGCCACAGAATGCGCTATAACGTGAACTCAACTAAACTAAAATAGATGTTTCTTACAATAGACTAACACTATTTAGAAATAGTGTTCGTTTTATGTAAGTAAGTACAAGTAGGTACTTAAATTTCAAAATAAAAGAGTTGCTGTCGTTTGGGACACAAAAGTTTTGGACACTTTGCCCCTATTGACACTTTTGATTTTAAATATTTTTTTCACTGTCAATTGGGACACTATCAGTTTGAAGCTGTTTTGTACAGTCAGGTCAAAAAGTTTTTAAATAATTATAATACGATTATTTTATCCGTATTTATTTGTGAGCCCGATGCACAGCGAAAAATGGGCTAATATTTTAACAACCTGGCAACCTGAAGGGAGACGACGCCGCGGATGGCCAAGGAAGCGCTGGAGAGACGACCTCGACTCCTTTGTTAGTGGGTGCTGGAACCTATCAAAGGAGAGAGATGGTTGGAAAGAATTGGGGGAGACCTTTGCCCAGCAGTGGGACGGTATAGGTTAAACAAAAAAACGCTTATTTTAGAGTAGCTTAAAAGGGCTAGACATGGTGGCGATATGTAGGTATAGAAAATATAGGTATCATTGTAATTAAATAATTTGTAAGTCTTCCTAGAATAATACTAGCGGCCTTGTCAAAATTTATGGTTATTCCTATTTTATTCCATATTATTATTATTATTACAATTATGGAATGCGCGATAATGCTAGGGCGTAGGTACCCCCAAGGCGACGCGCAGGCGCGCAGGTGCAGAACCCGGCGCTTGTGGGAAATGGGCACAGTTGACAAGTGATAGGAGTGAGCGGAAGAAGAAGTCATGTTGTTCCGACCCCACTTAGCGTGGGATAAGGTCAGCGAGATGATGATATTCCTACTTTATTCCGAGCAATAACATTATACCACGTTTATTAGTAAGGCGCTAGGTATCTACCGACTTGCTATTACCACCTAACTGTCTCTAACTGTTGACCTAAAGCTACAGTATTACTGTAGATACCTACTTAGTAGCATATCTTTGTAAAGAACAAAAGATAAATTAAGATGCCTTTAGACAATGATGGAGATAAATATCAGTGGCATCTGATTTGTTTCCAGACGCCCACGTCTCTGTACCTATACATTTTTTAAAAGTTTTATACATTTTTTAAACCAACAGCTACATTAACTAATTGATACACATGGAATTTTGGTTAAATCGGTTGAAAAATGCTACATGCAAGCGAGAACAGACGGACGAACAAAAGCATTTTTAGCCAATCTCGAAACTGAGACGCTTCGCTCACTCGCTCGGGCTGCCATAGTGCCCACTATAGTGGATACGCGCCTGTCGTGGACGCCAACAAAAAACAACTACTTAAATAACAATACACTTGTAAAATAAAAACAAAAGAGTAACTAGCAGAAACCAGAATAACATATAACACAACTAGCAGAAAATGTTTGTTTTTTTTTTATTCGGTTATTGCTTAGATATAACTTAAAGGTATCTAGGCAATAACCGAAAAGTTTGTAAGCTAGTGGCCGGCCCGCGACTTCTTTCACTTGGTTAGTAGCCTATCTATTACCTAATTGCCTACCACTCAGGGTTCCTGCAGCTTTCAACAAAGCCTCACTTTTACAAGCATCCCGCTTTTTATAGGTTATTTAGATTTAATTACTTACCAATTCAGACTTATTTTCTTGATAAGTATTAATTTTCATTAAGTATTAAGTTACCTAGGCTACCTAACCATTTTTTTTTTACGTTTTTTTTTCATTAATTTTTTTGTAACCAGAACGTTCCTTTACCGTAAGTAGAATTGAGATATGAGTAGAGCCGTTTACTAAATCACTTATACACCAACGAATAACTTTATATTTATAGCCATACAAACTAGTGTTATTGAAAATGATTATGTAGATGAATAATAATGCTCATCGAAAAACGTTCCGTTTGTCGGCAAATCTCTGACGCCACATAGTCTGCCACAACAATAGCAAACATTGTGTTTTATAAGTTTCTACAATAAACTTTATTATTATTTACAACATATTCATTCGCACGCTAATTCTAACTTTATAATATTGAGAATCAATTTAGATACTTACCTACCCGTTTTCGCCTGTTTCCGATACTAATAAATAAAAAGTTGCCGGACAAGTATTTTATGTTGTCGCTAAATTATTATGAGACTTGTCATTCGGGTGGCACTTTCCCGTTGAGATACCTAAATTATACAATTACTTATGTGGATTAGGTCTGATAGAATCTGCAAGATTTTAGAGTTTGTGAGCTATAGGTAGATACCTAGTTGGTGTTTTGCTTTCTTAGTAGCCATTGTAAAAAAAACGGTTCTAGGTAAGGTTAAATACCTACCACTAGTTAGGGATTTACGAAACATGACTTTTGACAAACAACTGCGTCGAAAATATCGGGAACCTACAACAATCATGGCAATTACCTTGATTTCTTAATTTTTTACTGGGTTATTTATTAACACTTTCGTCTTATTTAACCAAAACTCTTGCGACGTCTAAGTAAAAAAGCCCTTTGACCTTTGCTTTTTCTATACAGTGTTACCAAAAATTGTTTTACTATACATATAGGATATAAGCACATATAGGTATATAATCAAAGTTTAGAGCATTTTATCGTCAGCGACGCAATAAAATTTAGAGATCGCTCATTACGGTCTCAATAAAAGGCAACTGCCTTAAAATGTTAACAGGACATTGATCTCAAGATGAGACAAGATTCTAAAAATGGTGATATGCAATCCTAGCTATTTTGAAAATATGTTGAATGAGGCTAAACGAGCGTCATTTTTTGAGGTGTGAGTCGCGTAAGCTCATTTTACGTTGACGTTGCACGAATATAAAGTCTGTAGGAAACAAAATGCAAAAAACAAACAAACTGCAAAATGCTTAAAAACTTCGCTCATTTAGTCTATCCTTAATGCTTTTCACAAGTGACTCCCACCGTTTTTATTATTTATTGGATTTATTCTAGACGCAATATTTGCATGTTTTATTTAAATTATAACACAATCATAAATTATGATTAAGTAGGTAGGTACCATGCGTGAACACTACACCCATACACAAAAAACATACGACCTACCTAATCGGATTATGCAAATAGCAATTATCTTGAAATGGGGACCGAATCTGCACCTCTGTCGTCGAGCCATCGAGGTCATAAGAAAAATGCACAATTTATAGCAAAAATGTTTTTGCAACGAAGTTCCTTTTCGGACGGTATCGAGAATGGGGTCTAGAAGAAAAAAAGCGTTCGATTTTACCGTCACGACATATAGGTACATAGGTCAAAACGTCACAGTGCGATGTGCACAGTCGCAAAACAGTCCATAGATTGTTAGTACGGATTGTTAATATTTGACAATATTTTTTTTGACAAATGTCAGAGTTGAAACTTCGTTCCGACGAGTGTTCCACGACACTCACGTACTTTATTTTATAAGTATTGATGAAAATCTAATTAATAAATCCTACTAATTTAATAAAGGTGAAAGTTTGTGAGTTTGTTTAGATGTTTGTATGTTTGTGTTTCATTCACACCTAAACCAGTGAACCGATTTGGATGAAACTTGGAATAGGCGTAGATAGTGACCTGGAATAGCAAAATGCACCAGGCTTCAAAATGTGTTCGTAATAAATTGTCTCTAGATATAAAGTACAATCTGGTTTTTCGGGGCTCATGTTCCGTATATATTATCGCCCTTGAATCAATCGAATCAAATCAATAAAATAAAATGGTAGACCTACATGCGGAAGGTAGGTTTAACGACTAAAGCTAAATACCTTTTAAATCAAACTTTGATAATTTATTATGGGCATTATTTTAACTTTCTCGTAGACTAGATTACCTATGTACGTGTTTTGATCGATCTCGTATCCTTTAACTAGTAGTTTGTCAACTTTCCCTGTCATAAAAATAATGTTTGGGCTTGATAGAGCACGGTACGATTACGGTCAAATAATTTAGATAATTGATAGTGACGTGAGGACCTTTATGGTAGGTCGTTAGAAATTGAGGATTTTTTGAAGACCACTACAGGCGTACACTGATTCACGGCCATATTTTTCCATACCTACTCAATGATATCTTATTTATTATTTTAAAATTGGAACAAAGTTCCTTCTCGGACGGTATCGAGGATGGAGGCTCGAAAAAAAACCGTCACGACACATACATAGGTCAAAACGTCACAGTGCGAAGTACACAGACGCAAAACAGTCCAAAGTTTTTTTTTAATGATAATACGATTTGAATATTTGACAATACCTAATTTATTTGACAAATGCCAAATTATTATTATTATTTTTTCTTTTTTTTTTAATGCCAAATTTCAAAGTTGAAACTTTATTCTAACCGAGTGTTCCACGGCGGTTCCACGACATTCACATACTTTTTTTATTATTTTGAGGAACCTTTTATTTATGTTTATGTTTTCCTAAGATAAACAAACATTTTGCTTACAATTTTACAGCTGTCAGATTTTTGAGAATATTATTATGTAATTTTATTGTTAAATAGATATAACGATTTGGTGCCAACCGTAATGTTATATACTAAAATATATTAATGTTATATACAGAAATAAAAGGTTCCTCAAAATAATAAAAAAGTATGTGAGTGAATGTCGTGGAACCGCCGTGGAACACTTGGTTAGAACAAAGTTTCAACTTTGAAATATGGCATTTGTCAAATAAATTAGGTAATGTCAAATATTCAAATCTTAAAACTAAAAAAAAATCTATGGACTGTTTTGCGTCTGCGTACTTCGCACTGTGACTTACACATATGGCTATGTGTAAGATAAATAAATGATTAAATGATTTGTAAGGCTTAGCATCGTAGACGAAAGGAGTCCTACTACTTAGATGATCAGTAAAGATTAGGTAATCTTTAAGAAATAATAATAAATTCGATCATTTCGATCTGACTCCTTAGTGACCAAAAAATGGAGCAAAACAGTTATCTTGATCCAGTTTCAAATAGTACCATAATCTACCTATTTTATGATGTCCGGCAGCTCAGGTCAATGACATTCATCACTTATATGTATACTAAACAAGGATGTTGATTGGATAAACATGAGAATGATAAAAAAAACTTCTAGACCTTGCTAGTTACAGGATTTATGATATGGTCACCTAGATAATAATAATAAATAATGCTGGACATTTCACACAGCATTATCTAGCAACAAACTAAGCAAAACTTGTACTATGGGAACCAGATAACTGATATACTACTCTAATACTTTTTTTTTGTAAGTACATACAAACTATACAAAGAAACACCCAGACCCAAGATAAATATTTGCAGATCATACAAACAAATGATAGATGTCAAGATCAACTAAGTTATAAGTTTTTCTAAAACTTTGTTCATCAAGGATAGATGGAAGATTGAAATATTTCGGTACCTAGGTATAATGTAATTAATGATTAACTTCCTTAATCTCCCAAAAAAAGATTATTTTTGTAGTCAGGCGCCAGCAAAATGGCTCATAAAACACATTGAAAATCAATTGCGTTTTAAAAATTAATTCTGATCGAACATCAACATATATTAATCACTGCAGGTCACTGCACTTTAGCACTAACCAAGACAGGTAGAGATCCAGTGCTAAACACTAATTAAAAAAAAAACATCGCTCGGCACTTTAATCTACCGTAACCTATCAGTTTAATTTATGAGTGTCCATCACTAGGTGAAGTTCATGGCTTATGGGTCAAGCGTAGCAGGAGGCTAGAGAAAGGAGGGGGGATTGGAGGTATAAAAGCCCAAAGAAAGGCTCTCACTGCATCCACTCATCCGTGTCCCCTACTAGGATAAAGAAATAGACATGGCAGCGAGATTTGTAGTCGGTCTGGCGATCATCGCCCTCTGCCACTCCAGCCCCGTCCTTGTAAACGGTGAGTTTTAATGTTTTTTTCTCTAATAAATTGATTACCTACTATATTGATTGTATACGATTAATTAATTTTTAACAAATTCCTAATACAATTTTGTTTTTTTTTTAGAAATTCGTGATGGACGCTCGCTATCTACCGCTAAGGGCAGCGCCAACGGCGGTGGCGAAAACAGAGCTACCGCCAACGTGCACGGGAATGTAGCGCACGCCACCGGCACCACCAACGGCGCCAGCATCGCCAGAGATGGCCAGTACTATGCCGGCCAGGGACAGGCCTTCGCCAACGCCCAGACCTACGACCAAGTAGACCAGGCCGCCATCGACATCGCCCGCGCTCAGGGATTCTACCACCCGCTCCACGTCACCCAGCCCGCAGTTATCACGTACAACCAGAACATCGTCCCCGCCGAGCAGTTCGTCTACCAGCCCCTCGCCGTGGCCCCCTCGGCCGAGTCTGTCGCAACCACCAACGGCGCCTCCGAGTCCTCCCTCTCCACCGCCACCAACGGCGGCAGCGGTGGAGTGGCCGAATCCAACGCCCAGACCCACGGCAACTACGGAGTGACCAACACCAACGCTAAAACCGTCGGAAACTTCAACACCGCCGCTTCCAACGCTAACACCGGCCTCGGCCACGCCACCGTCAGCTCCAAGGCCTCCGGTACCGGACTCGGCAGCGGCTACGCCTCGTCGAACGCGCAGACCAACGGCGTCATCGGTGTCGCCCCCATCCTCGTCCCCGAAGCGGTCGCCGAGCCCGCCATCTTCGCCGCTAAGAACGAGGGCTTCTACAACCCTGCTCTATACGGCTCCGCGTCCTCCAACGCTAACGTGCACGGCTACGGGTCCGCCGCCTCCTCCGCCAACTCCGGCCCCGCCCGCAGGAGCATCCGCTGGCACTTCGGCACCGCTTACGACATCCCCGCCGGATACGGCTCCGTGAAGGCCGCCCCCGTGGTCTACCAGCCCGCTCCCGTCGTGTACCAGCCCGCCCCCGTAGTATACAGAGCGGTGCCCGCCGAGGTGAGCCCCTACGCCTCCGCCAACACGGCTGCCAGATCCACCGGCCCTAGCCTCGCGCAGTCCACCGCCAACCTGAACGCCGGCAACGGCAACATCCACTCAACCGCCAACTCGCAGCCCGGCGGCAGCGCTGACACCAACGCCGTCATCAACAACAGCGCTTACGGATTGTACCGTTCTGGTGTCGTCGGATCCGGCATCGCTAAGACCTCGGCCAACAGCAATCATCAAGCCTGGGCGGACTCCAACGCTAGCCTGAACCAGGGAGTGGGTATCGCCAAGTCCACCGCCAATTCGAACGGTGGCTCCGCCAACGCTAACGCTGACATCAACAACTACAACAACGGCCTGTACCGCACCGCTGGCGAGAGCGCATGGGGCAGGACCGTCACCGACGCCAAGGCCACCGGTCTTGCTAATGCGCAGTCAAACGCGCAGAGGTACCCCTCTGGCCTGAAGAGCGCTGAATCCACCGCCAAGAGCAACGGCTGGGGCTCCGCCATCGCCAACTCTCAGAGCCTGTGAGCTGTTCCACAGCTCGACTTGTGAAGCAACAACACCACGACGACTTCCGGTATAACCGAAAACTTGTCTTGGTGTATTTGCCGCGTGATGATACACGCAATTATTTATTTTAATTTATTGAAATACGTTATCATCAATTTATCTAACTAATTTTAACAAATTGTTTAAATTAATGGCCATAATGTAATAAAATTGTGAAAACTTATTTCTGACTCCCTTTTAATTTTATACCTTTCTCCTCAATAGTTAAAAGATACAACACATTATTATTAATATTAGATAATTATTATTATTGATAATTTTTTGTATGAAAATAGAAAAAATAGAAATCTATGGGGTCCAGTCACTTTATCCTGAAATTTTGAATGAAACTATGGTGATGGTGCCAAAGTTTTTAAGCCGCCTTATGCCCTATAACAGAGAAAATAAACAATTGTTGGGTACAACCAATAAAAACTACTAAATACACAAACCGTTTGGGTGTCCACACTACACTTATACAGATTCAATACCTACTACGAGTAGGTAGTCCTTGAATCGAGGTAATGAATAGTTACTTGGTTTTTTATACGGGTAAATAATTGGGTATTTATTATCAACACCTTTGATATCACAGCTTTTTTATAAAGCTTTTTTGATATATTATTAGGTAGAGGTCAAAGCTCCCCCGATGATGTCATAGAAACCTTAAACATAATAAATAACTTTTGCATAAAATTGCTTTTTAAATGAAACTTATTGTCTGCCTTGTCTGTTTAAATTAAATTTATTATGTTCGGCCTCCGATGATAAAAAAACGTAATATATGAGAGCATTTTTTAACATATTTCTCCTTTCTCGAGATAATTTATCACTTTGTATAGGTAATTCAATTTCTAAATGGATTCAGAATGGATGACTTTTGAATTTTATTAGACTTATCTAGACTGGATTCTTGGGATGTTTTCAAACTTCAGATCATCAATCAAAAGGATTTAGGACACATTCGCCAGATTCCACATTCGTCAGATTATTTATTTATTCCACATTCGTCAGATTTTTTTACCTCTGACGAAACGATGATTCCTCTTTCGTCAGATTCCATTATTCTAAATTTCTGGCTAACCTAACCAAATGGGTCGTTGGTTAGGTTATGTTAGGATAGTGAAAAAACCATGCGCAAGGCGAGCGAGCGAAGCGAGTGAGCCGCGGCAGCGGCCGCCGAAGCGCCAGGAATAAATAAATCTGACGAAAGGGTCATTAGAAGATATCCACATCCGTCATTCATGACGAAACTGAACTGAAATTATACAAAAAACTACTTCTGACGAAAGTGGAATCTGACGGATGTGTTCTAAATCATCAAAAGCCGTCAAACACACTCGTAAAATGAAGTTGAGTTTAATTAAGCGTAATTATTGTACGATAAGGCAAACTCAGCGCGAGGAAGCTCTTGTGTATGACTGACTTGTTTATTGTGTATATTTTACCTAGGTTTTTACTTCCTACTTAGATATAAATAGGCATTTTGAAAAATAAACGCCCTCGGCCAAACTATCAGTCAATCATTATATCTAATAGGTTGTCAGACACGGAAACATTACTCAAAATAAATAATTAAGTAACCTTGACTTTGAAACAGTTAACTCGATACGGGTTCAACATTCTCAAGGAACACAAAAAGTAATAAAGCATTTATCGATGCAGATCTATCGTTTATACATTATCCAGGTCCAACTACCAGGCACCGGTCGGCGCTGGTAAAAAAGTATCTTCGAAAGCATTCGCGACGGATTCCTATCCTATCGGAATCGAGGAACATCAGCTGTTATTTCGAATTTAAATGACAAAAGTTTCCAAAAAACATCGAAGAGACTTTTTGAAAATGATCATTGAATCAAAAGAAGCCGAATATCCTATGCAATTTTATAATGAAGAACTAGCAGAATGTTAGTGCTGGTCCACTTTCCACCTGCTTACTGTGTATGCTACTCTAGATCTGCAAACGGGTTCTGTTTAGTTCAACATAAACCGAAACTTGCGAATCGATTTGTTGATAATTTGGAGCACAAAAACTGGTAGAGAAAGTGTTTAGGTACTGTTTATAAGCTCTGATAAACAACTTTGAAAATATACTTTGCCTAATCTAGGACATGGATCTTCACCAAAAAGTGCTCGAGTGCGAAGCGCTCGTGGTCGTGCTTGCTTAGTCGTTCTTGATAGATCGTCGAAGTTAAGCAACGTTCGAAACGGTATGTAAGTGGATGGGTGACCGCCAGTGGCATTTTCATCCGAGCGCTTCCGTGCACGTTAATCGTTCCCAGCTATTTAAGTCGTTACGCCAAGACGGAGGCCTTAAGACGGCCTAAAAACTCCTTCACCAGAGTTGGCCACACACTCATACGAATTTACTTACCAAAAAGTAATTACCTAGATAGAGTTCATACCTATATGCTTTGAAAAACAATATTCTTCTTCTTCTTATCGTGTCACCAGTTCTTTCGAACCAGTGTGGTGAAAGGATTTTAATTGAGGCTCAAAGAGGCTCCTTTCGTGCACTTTACATATGTTTTCGAACTTTTTGGTGCTACGACATGCCGGTTTCCTCACGATGTTTTCCTTCACCGTTTGAGAGTACTGGCATAGGGTACATACATTTTTCGACAGAAAAACCCATTGATGCACGACCGGGATTGAACCACTACCATTATTGAAAAATATTGTTAAGCCTGGGATATTCGATCTTCACAGTTTCAGTAAAAAGATTTCAACGCGCATTTACCAGAGCAGTGTTCAAGTTTTTATCAGATTTTTAATGTTGTTTAGATCATTCAAAATATTTACAAATAATATGTCTACTGACTCGATAAATTCAATGTTTACCAATAGAATAAATACAGTCTTGTAGCCTGATTACTTTTAGATATTTTCTTAGGTATGGTATATTATATTGTAATTATAGTCGGTACATAACACATTACCTAGAGAAAATAGTACAGTAATGAGCTTCACTTTCGTTATCTCATCTGGCACAATACCTACAGAACAAATAAATGCTTGGTGTTTTTTACATAACTGTACTCGAGATTAATCGGTGTATTGTATTATTTATCGTTTGGTTATCTTGTATATCTGTGGGTAACAGTTATAGATTGTTTCATTCATTTACCGTTTAAAGCAATTCACAATACGTAAGTTCAAAACCATCTAATCTCTAGACTAATCTATAGAAATATATATCTGTAGTATACAGGGCTACAAAGACCATCGATGTCTTTTAGAATACATACTAGCTGGTTTCTTCCGTATATATATTTAATATAAACTTACTTACTCGGCCGGCTCGGATGAACGATGATCAGAAAGTCATACCTAGACATAAACAAACAGAGGTCCCGTGTTAAAATTAACTTTATTTATTTTTCGATAAATTACGAGCAATCAATCAACTGCTTTTACGGTTAACTAATAAGCAGAAAAACTAGCTCATTTATAAAATACATCGCAAATATTAGGAACTTTACTCTCATAAATATTCATAATCTGAGTTTGGATTTATATTCCAACCAGCTTGCCTGTTTGGGTGGAAACATCAAAAGAAAAGCTGACATTTTCGAATTATCTAACTAAATCTTGGACTAGTTGTATTTTAAATAAACAAGAGAAGGGAAATCGTTTAGTAAAACTATTCAGTTCAATGCTTTGAGAAGAATGCACATATCAGATGCATGTAAAACTAGGTGAGCGTTGTGCTAAAATATCTGCTGCACTTTTGATTAAGATTTACTCAGATTTGACGTAACGTGCATAAACTCCATTCATTCATCTATTTGTATGTTCGCTTGAGCGCTGCTGTAGGTAGGTAAGTAGGTATTAACGCTTTCAACTAGACATGTGCTTAACAGTGCCCTGAAAGTAAATTCCATATGATATCACATCGCCGCAAAGTACATTTCAACTTTTAAAATCAACCATCGCCCAAAACATCTACTGAGAGCAATGTCAAATTATGATGAATGTTACTCGCATTATCTATTCACTTATTAAAACGGAGTGTATATTTATTTCCTATGCAATATTTTATTAAAAATAGATCTTATGCAGCACGCACCAGGGCAATTTTCGAAGAGCGCTGGAAATATCGACTATTGACTAATGCCATACTCTCGGTAGATGTTTAGGTAGATAGTACATGTTTTGATTGCTCGGTCAATGCGAGGCAATGTATTACTCACTCAGTAGATATTAACTTTGTGGTATCAACCGCGGTACATGCCCATGTCTACTTTCAACTGAACAGATAAGTTCATGGCACTACATTAACATTGGCTCATCTTCGTGTCAAAGAACCTGATAATGGCTCCTTGGATTATTGATTTGAAGTTTATTTGAAAGTTACAAATACGGACTTGTTGAATAAATTAGTGATTCTGTTTAGCATACTAATTAATTCATCTCTTTATGTTAATTCTGACTCAGCATACAAAAATAAATGTAAATATTGGGAATTTAAAGCATTTTCTCTATTTCAATATAGATGTCTCGTTAATCTAATTATGAAATCGTAAGTTTAATTAATCTCCTAGCACAAACTGAGTCATAATGGGGCTCTAACTCCAAAAACTCTGTAAATGATTTAAAGTTCCGATGTCTGTAATGTAATACACAAGGAAACTATGAGAAACTGTTGACCATTGGTCATTTTAAAGTAAAATGTATGACACCATGAAAAAACTTAAGAGGCGCACTGTATTTATCTATAAAAAAACCTGTGAACTTGTGACGAATGTGATGAGAAACAAAGGAGAAAAGGGCGTCATTTTATGGTAGGTAACTAGGTACTGTTAAAAATAAGATAATTAATATTAATTAGATAATAAGTTAGATGTCTTTTCACGCAAATAAATTAATTCTAAAATCTTCTTTTTATAATTCTTTTATTAAAGTCTAGATTTAAAGAAAGTCTACAAATAAAAAGGAAAGCATCTGTGAAACTTATTAAGATTGTATATAAATTAATATTTACTAATCAGCAAAAGAAACGGTAGTCAATGTTATTTTAATATTTATCATTTATGTTAACATAAGGTTGAAGGATCTCGAAGCTAATAAAATGAAATGTAAAAAACTAAAACTTATGTTATCCGCTTGCGATAATCGCGAGTAGCAAAAAGGTGTTAATGTTTTTTCTTAATTTTTAGTTGAATAAACTAAAGGATTTCTAGTTTTTTTTATCTTATTTATTTATAATACAAATTTATAGCGCTCGTGTAGATAATAAAACTGCTTTCTGATCAATAAAATGAAAAACGGTTTCGGTTTAAAAGTATATTCGTTCTAAGAATTTATAAAAAACATAATAATTTATAATACACATAGGTAGACGATTATTCAATTTGTTGGAATAATAATGACTTTAATCTTTATAACGTAGGCGGTAGATCACAGTTTCCCCTGCATGAATGGCTTGAGGTACTTGTGGAAGCTCTGGTTGACAGGCTCCGCGTTGAGAGGACTCTTCAACGCTTCTTCCATCAGCCGCTCGTACACGCGACCGTCGTACGCGCCCAGAGTCGAGTTCAGGATCTGGAAGACACAAAGACATTATATCGATAAATTGTTATATTCCAAACTGGTAAAAAAGTTTTCAATTATTTAGAAATACCTAGGCTTTTATCGCATTGCCTTACCTTTATCATTTCCCGAAGTTTCAGTCTCCTTTATTTTTGAAATGAAACTTCACTCAAATGGATTCTCAGATACCTACAGATAGGTGCTTGAGCCTCCGAGTTATGAGTTCCTGACACTGAATTTCAAGCAATGCGATTTAATAACGCACAGCAATTTTTTACGTGTAAATAAACGCTCATCGGATGCTAAAATTCTCGTGAGACGTGAGACTTAAGACTTTGTTCCTAAATAAAAAAATATCTAAAATAACCAAAGTTGCTCAACTATTTATCGACAGACGATTTACCTCATCTCTATAGTCGAAGGCGTCAACCAGTGCGACTGCGTTAGGTCTGATCTTCTCCAAGAGATCTTCGTAAACGCGCCTTAGCTCTATCACATCGCTTTCTGTTATTGATGTGTACTGAAAATAAATGAATTAGTTTCGTTAAGAGTTGCGTCAGGGTCACGTTCAAATACAACATAATTAAGTTTTTTAAAAACGAAAAAGAAAACCGACTGCAATGTTTGACTAATAGGGCGCGGCGTTTCTCACTGAGGTAGAGGTTTTTTAAGTTTTACGGGAAAACTATCAAACCCTCAGGAATGAAATTTATATGGGACCACCTCGGAGGTGTACCCTTTCAAAGAAAAAAATATTTTGGAAATCGGTATATAATTGACGGGGATATCAGTGAACATACATAAAAAAACATTCATACAGCCGAACATAGCATTTAGGATCAGAAGGTTTTGGAAGCTAAATGTTCTTAAGTGCACATCGACTGTAATTTAAAATGCTCTGACAGCAAAACGTCCTCAATTCATTGAACCTCCTCCTTTTTTGAAGTCGGTTAAAAAAGGGTAAACATAAACAAAACAAACATGATCACATATCATATTGTGTTCTCGATTCTTTGGAGTTACATGGCATGATTGGAGCCTAGTAATTCAATTTAAAAACAAATTAAATCATTTATTGCGAAATATGGTCAAATAGGTCTAAAATAAGTAGTTATAGTATATACACATAAATAGTGTCACATATTTGAAATTATTTCACCAAAAAACATTGGCATGCAAAATTACTTTTTTAAAACGAAACATTAAGCTCCTGCTTTGGCGAGCAAATCATACAAAGTAAAGGAAGTATCAATGATATTATATGATTCAACAAGAACAGTAAATATTACCAAGAGCAAGTCTCCAAGTCTTTCCAGCGCCCAGTAAACAGCGTAAAGTTCCACCAGCTGGTCCAACACAATCCTCAAGGATCCGGACAGATTGGCTGCTTTCCTGCTGACCTCAGAGTAGTATGTGAACGCTATGAACGCACGGCAATGTGCCTGGAATACATTTGAATTGTTTATTTTAGAGATCGAGGCCAATGGCAACCGAAGATAGGATGAAAGTGGGTTTAAAAAGGCTGCTATTATAATGATGGGTTTGGAAGCAAACATTTGAAGAAAAAGTGAACTCTTAACTATCAACCACAGTAAATAAAATATTCCACTGCTGCAGTTTGTAGTCACATGATTCATCTATCCATAATCTATGGTGTTTTTTGATGTAATCGAATCACGCTAAATCCCCCAGTTCGACCTCGGCTTATAAGTCCGATTCTCAACCAAACTTACTCCACCTGCCATCACTATCATATTTATTGCAATCCCTCAGTTTTCGGTAGCAGTCTTTTTACACCCAGTATAGAGTGACTCTTCCCGCAACTACTGTTGCAATCCAATCAAAACGTAACGTGAAATTTTGGGTGATAAAATAGCATGATTATGAAATGTGGTGCCTATAAAATTACATCTGAAGCTGCCAGCAGTTGTACAGACGCCTTGTTCCACGCGTCTTCAGGAGACAGACCTGATTGGATGTACTTCTTCATGCTGGTCACAGCACTCGACAGCTTTCTGCAAACCAAATAACTTAGTAATCCTCTTATATCTGTAAAGATTTCATGATTCTTCGAAGATAAAGTTACCTAGTCAGAAGCAAGTCGAAGTTAAAGAAGTAGGGAGTAGCAAATCCAAATTAAAGAAGATGCAACACAATACCCTGGAGCAAGTCGAAGTTAAAGAAGTAAGGAGAGGAGCAGCATATTCAAATTAAAGAAGAAAGGTACAATACCCTGTAGCGACGCGTTGAAAACTTCTGATGATGCCTTGAACTGAGCCATCCCACTTGCGAGCTTTCTTGTCTGCAAGGTACGCCATGGTTGGGCTCAGTGGCTTGCCTTGCTCGGCCTGTTCCCACGCTTTCACTAGAGACCTGGATATACATGATGGATGAGCAGTCTCTAAAGAGATTGGCCAGCTAAGACCATTAAGTATGAAGAAGCCTTCACCCTTCACGTGGCCCACCTTGGAAATAGTAATTGCCAGGAGGGCCTTGGTTGGCTATTTCTTCCATCGTGAATGAAATAAATATGAAAGAAGCTATAACGGTTCAAAAATACGACGAAATGCTTCGAGAATAGCGTCAATAGTGCCTTGATTCTTTTTGCTTGTTTTGGTACGGAAACGTGTCTCCAGATATCTACTATTGATAGCCATGTTTGTTTTATGACTGAAAATTTAGTTCTAATACTGCTATGCGAATTTGAGCTCTACGTGAACGCTACAATAAGTCCAGAATATCGTCTACCTGGCAGTCTGCAGCATCATCACCGTATTCTCTCCCTCATATGTACAAGCGGCAGTGGCAAGTCCGTAGGTTTGAGGGAAGTTGGAAGAGAGCATATATCCGTGCCCACCACAGGACTGTCTACATCGCTCCACTAGGCCTGATGCGTCTGATGACGTCACCGCTTTGAGGCAACAAGCTATCGCATGCAGCTGAAATAAACGTGTCGACTGTTGTCTAGTTCTGGTTATAGGAAATACGTATCCTATTGGTTGAACTTTTTCAGCGAAGTAGACTACGCCTGAAACAGAATACTTAATAATCTTGTTTCCATTGGTCCTAGTGCTCTCTTGTCAATTTCCTTGGTCTACTTTGAAAAGTGTCGTATTTTCAAATCTAGTTTTTACAAGTCCTAATGACGGATCGGAAACTTTGTTATTTTCTAATATTTCTCGGCAAGTTCTGTTTGGGAAGATGAATTCTTCATGATGAGCTTCTGTCACGGATGCTGATACCCATTAGTACTCTAACGTTGTTCCATCTTCAAATCTTACCTCAGGTAAGTTGTTAGTATCCCCCGATTCCAAATCCGTGGTGACCTTAGCATACAAGTCCCATAGCCATGTGGCAGTGAGCGAGAACGCCTGGCTCGTCGCGATAGCAATGAACAACTTGTGTTGCTGGGTCACATAGTCTAGGATCTGAGGCTCTGCTTCACTGAAAAGCAACAGAATGCATAGTTTTTATCACTGATATTTAAATACGATTAAAACAGCTTTTATCAGCTTTTATAAATATAAATGTATCCGATAATTTGCGATTATGGGATCGGTGAAAGCCCGCTTGGGACGCAGAAGGTTGCTGGTTCGATCCCCGCCGCGGGATAAATGTTTGTATAATCTGCAAATATTTATCTCGGTCTGGGTGTTTCTATGTATAATACTATGTAAGTATGTATTCACAAACAAAAAGTATATAATAAGTAGTATACTCGTATCAGTAACCTGGTTCCCATAGCACAAGCTTTGCTTAGTTCGGGGCTAGATGATGCTGTGTGAAATGTCCAGCATTATTTATTTATTTTATTTATTGTGAGGCTCAAAAACACCAGGAGAATGGATGTGTTGTGAGACATCACGGGTGTTTAATTTGCTGAACGCGCGATTTCTAGATTTCTAAATAACTATTTCACAACACTTTCATCTACTGGCACGATTTTTACCCTCCACTCCATACATTCTATTCGTTCTGCAACTTTTCAAAATTAATTTTTCATCGTTCATTTGTTTTTTCATCATTCGTCAAAATCTTTCTAAGCGATTCTGAACTATTCTTGATTATTCTTCGATGAGATATATGATCGAAGTGATTATTCGAAGTAATTTAGGGGATATTAGTTCGAATAATCAAAGAGTACCTAGTAAGATAAAGGTACCTACTTCGGTTTGAGCTGTGACTGCCGTCTAACTGCTGAGTATCTGACGGCCACAGTAGCAGCCAACGCGAGGAGGTTGGCCATATTGTTGACTATTATCACTCGCACATACACCATGGTTCCGTAAGTCAGCTTGTTGTTACGCGAGGAAATGAATGTGCCATCCTGGAGAATTACGACTTAGGTACGACATTCGTGAACAAAGAAAACCAGTCATTTTAGGAAAAGATCCTTTTAAGATTTGTTCAAAACGAGATTAGTACTAAAAGAAAATCAGTCCTAACAGGGCCGGAATTAAACTTTAAACGTCTTCTGATCTGACTACCGGCCACAGGATGACCATCAATTTCATATTTGACATAATAATCACATTTGGTTTTGGGTTATGGGTAGGTGCTTTGACCATTTCTGACTTTTTTCTATTGACTTACTTTCAAGACTTGCGCATTCTTCATCAGCATACGATCTCTGGGTATCCTATGCTTATCGAAACCAAGGAAGCCATTGTTCACAGTGTTGAAGCCTAGCTTAGCCCCAATCTCCCCAACTTTGATCCCAGATAGCGGCATGTGTGTGTCTTCGTCTCGGATTTGGACGATGAAGGGCTGAATGCCACAAGGTTTGCCCTTGACTAACAGTTGTGCCATCACTACGCAGTAGTTGGCTGTGTGTGCCACTGGAAATTTTGAAAGGTATTGAGTGTTTATCTGACACATTCTGGTAAATCAAAATTTAAAAATCCATACTATATATACTATACTATAATATTATAAATGTGAAAGTAACCCTGTCTGTTTGTTACGCTTTCACGCCCAAACCGCTGAACAGATTAAGCTGAAATTTAGCATAGTTAAAGGTTGTATCCCAGGGAAGGACATAGGCTACTTTTTCTTAATTCTTATTTTTTTTATTGTACAAATAGATACACACAGGATAATAACATAAAAAAGGACATGTACAAAGGCGAGCTTAACCCTACAAAGAGTTTTCTTCCAGCAAACCAAACTTTTTATCCCGAAAAATGAAAAAATCCCTAGGGACCGCGGGTTACACCGCGGGAGCGCAGCTAGTGTTAAAATAAAGTTGTTTCATTATTCTATATTTTTTACGAATGAAGAGGAGGCCGAAGTCTATTCTTAAAGGTTTATATTTGTTTATTACAAAATTCGTTATCGCATAGCAGATTAAGATTGGATGTTATGCATTAAAGATAGGAATTCAATATCACTACCGCGTGGCCTGATGTCGCTCTGCACCTCGACAGCTGATGTGTGCACAATGCCTTTGCTATCTTGCTTAGCTTCTTGAATTTAACTAACTTTACTTTTAATTTTACAACTAAGTTAGTTAAGAAATTTGCCTAAGTTTAGATCTAAGATGGATCACCTAAAAAAAGCTTGGCCCCAAACCGTGTTTGTTGCCCTGATTCTTCACGGTATTGGTCGCGAAGGAACAGGAGTAGAATCACCTAGTTTTAAGACGTTTCAAAGTGATCCCAGCGGTCCTACTGAATAAATGCTTTTTGACTTTGACTTTGACTTATGTTTTATTGGTAAGATAAAGAACTATTCTCCTGAGTATTATAATACATGAGTAATACTCATTTATAAGACTATCATTATGATACTATATATTTTAAACTTTCGCATATAAACTATCATAATATATCCTTATTATAGTTTATGATATCCTATATATCTTATAATATCTTATGATATTATGAATATTCCGGGCATCATGTCATGTGGTACCTATTGATTTAAATAATGTATAATGCTATACTTATAGTTGAAAAGGTCTCAAATAAAATTAAAGGTAAATTAATAAAATGTTCGGCGGGCTTAGAAACAAAATTTAATTAACGATTCAAAAACATGCAAAGCGCACTATTGAATAGGAACAAAAGGAATATTATGTACTTACATGAGCCTGGCCACCATTTGTAGGAGGAAACTGTGGGGCTGTGCAGCACAAACTCTTCAGAATCAGGGTCGTAAGTCGCTGTCGTCTCCAGTCCTCGGATGAACGTACCATGCCCTAACTCAGTCTAAAACAAAAAAATCTACTTGAATTTACTAAAAAAATGATATTATGTTGCCATGAAAAAATGGGATAGATAAAATATATCGGTAAATTGTAATCGAATTGTATTTTATATTTTATATTTTTTTTTTGTATTTTGTAAATATATGTAAATATGTAGTAGCTTAGTTTCTGTAAATAAATGTTAAAATTTATCGAATTGTATATATAATTATGTAATAGTGATGGGTAGAATCGAGCTAAGGTACATTCGAATATTCTGTGAAAAGTTGACCACACGGCAAGTGTAGCTGAATAATTCGTCAGAATTTGACGTGCTTTTTATAAAAAGCATTGAATATGGGAGAGCCTTGCACAGTATCGCGACGTCTGGAGGGAATGTGGGGAGGCCTTTGCCCAGCAGTGGGACAGCAATGGCTCATAATAATAATAATAATTGAATATCTAGTCAAATCGTTTTCCAGCTATATTTTCAGTGAATGAATCTACCTACACAGAACTTTATATGTGCTTATCGTTAAATAGTCACAATATAACGATAGATAAACGATAGAAACGATCGATTCTGCACACAAGACTAGGAAGTTGCTACTGTTAGACCTGTTAGTTATATTTTTACCATTAGGTACTAGAAAATTATCTTACCTATAATTATGTATATCACTATGTTTTATTGGTAAGATAACACAGGTTGTGCCGACCCCACATAATGTGGGAAAAGGGCAGGAAGATGATGATAATATATGTATATCAATACCTATACCCTTACAACTACCACACCAGGTTAGCGTCACCAACTGTTTGCCCTCGTAAAATGGTGGACCAGTTTGAACCTACGTGGTTTGTGCGAGTTACCAGTTGGTAACACTGACTGAGGCTCGACAGTTAATTCAACATGATTCAACTAACCTGAGCATAAGTACCAATGATTTCCATTTTCCTAGCCCTTTTCAGCCAATACGCCTTTTGTTCCTCCGTGCCCTGCCCTATGATAGCTGGTATGAACATCGCAACGTGGAGAGATAACGGAGTGTTGTCTTTGAAGAATGCTGTGGTCAGCAGGCTTCGGTAATGTGCCCTGATAAGTCAAAATAAACACCTAGTATGAAAACATTTAAAAACTGCCTCACTATGGATAAAATACTCGAGCTCATAACGGTGAAGGAAAACATCGTGAGGAAAACCGCAGCTTAGTCAGCTCCACATGTATTGACGTCGTCTTTCCTGTGGGCCAAGCTGATTAAGCTAAGAGGATGGTTTAGGTGCTGGGCAAGCCTATTCCAGCTCCAACAATGTCCCAGGCACTACAGCGTCCCGTTAAGTGTAGGCATAGGTTGCCTCCTGACGCTGTATAAATCACCTAATATACTGAATGTTTTTTATGGATAAAATACCTATGCGTTCTTCTTCTTGTCGTTTCACCAGTTCTTTCGAACCAGTGTGATGAAAGGATTATAAGTGAGCCTCAAAGAGGCTCCTTTCGTGCACTTGATCCATGTTTCATCCATCCAATTCAGTCGTTTCAGAATAAAGAAGCAACAAACATCCATCCATCTATCCGAAGCATTTATAATCGTAGAAGGTGTACCACTATTTTAAAATAATACCTACTTTTCCATGTCATCCGTTCAGCCGTTTAAGCGTGCATTAGCAAACGTACATCGATCAAAACTATCGCATTTAAAATATTAGTAGGATAAGATACCTGGATCTTTCCACTTCGGTTAGCTTCGGGTCATGCAGTTGATTCATCAGCTTCGTGTAGAGAACTGCCTTACGGATCGCGTTCTCATACCTCTCTTTGTGGCTCAGGTATTCTTCAGGGATCTCATCTCGGATGCCTTTGACGCTGAGCGCTTTGGCCTCTGAAATATTATGTTGCAATTAGTATCCAAGCGGACTATTCCCGTGAAGTGAGTTGTGTGACAAGTGCAGCATCAATCATAGACAGGGATAGAACGCGAACGATTGGCGAACCCCGATAATGTTAGCCGGTCTTTCAAATAGGTATAAAATATATGGTTCGAATTAACCTCCCATATGAGATTCGAACCGCCATTTTCATATAGTTTGAACTCTACCTAAAAGTAGGTACTGTAGGTACAACATGAGATATATTTTTAAAAACATTTTTTATCTGGGTCTGGGTGTTTCTATAATATGTATGTATTTACAAACAAAAAGTATATAAGTAATTTATCAGTCATCTAGTACCCATAACACAAGCTCTGCTTACTTTGGGGCTAGATGATGCTGTGTGAAAAAGTCCAGCATTATTTATTATTTATTTATCTTTATGTAAGTACTAAGTACTTCGTGCATTTGATCAAAGTTCACACAGATGGGGTAAGAAAAGAGTAAATACGGAGATAGCGAGTCAAAGGGGAGAGTTGATGAAGAGAACTGTTATAATGCTGAACTCATGTGATTTTTTTTTAGGAAAGACCTCGCATTTTTAAAGCCCGTAACAAAAAATAACTCACCTAAATTCCTCCGGCTTTCCGTAAACTTAGCGCCTCCATCGAGAAAGTGTGTCAATTCTTCCACATTGAAACTACAATTCCTCCTTTCCCTCTGCAAATCTTCATTCACAACTGTAGCCACCATGTTCTAATTTCAGCTGCCCCCAAGTGCAAATGTTTAATGCCAAACAAAATCCTACTGATAATATACCTACGTACTTATCAGTTATGATACGACCTATGTTATTGTACTAGAAAATCTTTCGCGGACTTCGCACTGATAAAGAATTACATGTCGTAGAATTATTTGCGCTAAAATGAATAGATACTCGACCTATCGTGACAAGACTTGTGTAACTACTACGAGTAAGTATACCTACAGTTGTTAGTTTACCTGCTACGCTACGATAATGTAGGGCATTATGTAACACCTTCATTTGTTATGATCAATGACTTCATTTTGAACTTTGATCCTAAAGGCATAAGGATTATGTGGAATTACTAAACTGATATTACCTATATTAAACGGGGGAACTTTTATTTTTAACCGAGTCAGTCTAGTTTGAGTGAAAGATGAATCGAAGTAAATCCGCGTTGACACCATCAGAGTATACTCTGACAGAGTGCACTCTGATGGTGTCAACGCGGCTTAGCGACTAAAGATATGGGTGTTAGTTGGAAAAGCAAGAAAATTCACGGACGGAATCCAGTAGTTACCTAACCTACTCATTTCATTTTTCTTTTCATAAAATTATTATTAGTATTTAATTTTAGCACTTATACGTGACTTTTTTATCAGTTTAGTATATCTTAGGATGGCTATATACAGCTCACTTTATGAGTTCTAACCTATTGTACATATTACCTAAATAATTTGTAGGTAATTGCAATAATTTTAGTTGCAGATAGGTAGGTAAAAAATCCGTATTGGCGGAACGGGAAAGGGACTTTGATTGTGTTTAAATCTAGTGACTTACATTAATGGGTAAAGGGTCAACAAAGGAAAAATTTTAAGACGTCCCTATCTTTGGGAAACGTCAATTTTGGAAAAAAAACTAAAATACAGCGAAACAGGCTTTTTAAAAAAACTTTATTTACGTGAGTAACCTTTAAATTAAACTAAGTTATCTATCATTTTGAGCATCACATCTGACAATCAGTACATAGTTCTTAATCACAGTTTCCCTTGCATCATTGGCTTCAAGTATTTATGGAAACTCTGATGGACAGGCTCCGCGTTGAGAGGACTTTTTAGGGCTTCTTCCATCAGCCGCTCGTACACACGACCGTCGTACGCGCCCAGAGTCGAGTTCAGGATCTGTAGATAGTGAAATGATTTAGAAAATGTTAGGAAAAAAGTACGTGAGTGTCGTAAAACCTCCGTGAAACACTCTTGACATTGGCATTTGTCAAATAAATTATTGTAAAATAATAAAATCCTAGAAACGCACTTCCATCAATTGATTTGCGATTGCGATTTGCCTGCTCACTTCGCACTGTGACGGTAAAATCGAGCGCTTTTTTTTTCTAGCCCTCTAGATCATCGATACCGTCCGAAAAGGAACTTCGTTCCAAAATCAGATTAGTTACAAAAAAAGTTTGCAGCCAGGAGTCACAAAGATAGTCTTGCACTAGCAGAATGCATCAGTGAAGGAACTATTTTAAGTCGCTTCGAAAGCCGATGGATTCGGCTTTCACACAAATAAAAAATTTACCTCATCCCGAAGTTCGAAAGCATCAACCAGACCGACTGCGTTGGGCCTGATCAGAGTGAGGTGTCCTTCGTAGTTCTGCTGCAGAGTCACCAGATCTGCCTCCGATATTGATGAGTACTGAAAACACCATATTAATCAATGTAACCTAAATTAATGTCAAACCTATTTAAACTAGGACTTGTTCCCACAATTCAGAGTATTGTTCTAAAAGCTACTATCGGTGAAATGTTTTTAATCAATTCGTGTTTTTTTGCTTTGTTTTTTTTTACCTTATCTCCTATTCAAATCTCAAAGTGGAGGTCTTTTTATAACTTCTGCATTGAGAGTAGAAAATTGGTGCAAGTTTGGGATGCATATAAAAAACTTAATGATCGCAAACTGGAAGGTAAATAATATAAAAATATGGTCTATACTATATCCACACCCTCAATAAGTCCCCAGTTTTTTCCAGTGCCCAATACATCAGATAGAGCTGAGTGAGCTGTTCCATCACAATCTTCACGTTGGCGCTGGAAGATGCCGTCAGTCTGACTGTTTCTTCTCTGTATGTCTTGCAGATCACCGCTCTGCAGTGTGCCTACAAGATAAAAGATTACATGAGAGAAAAACAAGAGAAATGACGGTTGAAAGAGAGAAATGGAAGAATACTATATGCCGATCTCTTACTCTTATTATGATGACAAAGACAATAATGATAAAATAAGATGATGAAACTAGAAAAGTCAGAAGTTGAGATTAAGGCTTCGGTCAAACCTGCGCGACCTGCGCGACTACGATGCGGGAATATCTTCATACATATTCGTTTCGCGTTGCAGACGCTCCCGCTTCGCTGTCGCTTCCCGCGTTGCTGACGCGCAGGTTTGGCCGATGCTTAAGGATATTGATATTATAATACGAGTACCTCAGCAGCAGCCACGAGTTGCACAGTAGTCAGCTCCCAGGAGTCTTCGAATGTCATGCCAGCTTTCATACGTTGTCTTATACTGGATGAACATCTTGATACTTTCCTGATTAAAAATCATATCGCATAAGGTAGGGAAAATTATTAGCTTTTATGCTACGAAAACAACAGTGTATCTGTATATCTGTACCAATATATCTGTGTTCAATCAAACTTCAAAGTGTTGATAACCATGATAGTAGGTAGTACATCTGTATTAATGAACTTCATATTATGAGTTCATCAATATTTATTACAGACTACACAGTAAAGGTATGAACTATGTGAAGAGTAGGTAACATGGCATGGATGCTAAGTCATAGAAGTGAATAAAAGCGAAAAACTTGTTCTTACGAAGCCAAATTGTGTGAAAAAGACAGGAAGATGAAAGAGAACATACCCTGCAGCGACAGCCTGGAATGATCTGATGATTCCATCAGGAGTGCCTTCCCATAGAACCTTGTTCCTCTTCACTGCATCAGAGAGGTAAGCTACCGTCGGGGTAATAGCTTTACCGGCTTCTGCATGCTCCCATGCTTTTAGGAGGAACCTGTAATGATTTCGAATTAAGCCTCTTAGTTCGATGTTATTCTGTTTTCTAAGGATGATTTCCTTCCCGAAACAGTGAGATCAGTGTGAGATCTCAACCTTAACTCAAGTTTATAGATACTGTAAGGTCTGAACTGTTCCAATAGATAGATCGACCAAGATATTATACACGCTAGAACTACATGCGTATGAGTACACCTAAACAAAAGTTTCCAACTAAATGGAATAATATTTAAGAAAAAAATTACTAATTGGCTACTGAATAATTGTTTTTATGTTGATGAATATTTTAATTTGTGTGATTGATGTATGTGCACCAAATTGTATTTTTTTTTTTTAATTTATTTTAGTGAATTATTTACATTTAATGACAACCTTTTGATAAACCCGACTGAATTTATACCTAGATTAAAAATGAATAACATTTGCACGCCTGCATGCAGGTTGAATACATAATCCCATCATAACTAGCAGATCTTGACATTATTATGTACTTTCGCAAATAAATGATTGATTTTGATTCGCATATTAAAATGACGACCTCTGTGACGCAGTGGGCGAAGGTCCGCCTGCGACGCACAAGGTTGCGGGTTCGATCCCCGCCGCGGGACAAATGTTTGTATGACCTACAGATATTTGTCTCGGGTCTGGGTGTTTCTATGTATAATATGTATGTATTTACAAACAAAAAGTATATCAGTTATCTGGTCCCTATAGCACAAGCTTTGCTTAGTTTGGGGCTAGATGATGCTGTGTGAAAAATGTCCAGCAATATTTATTTTATAAAATTGTGGTCCGTATGACATTATCTGCTGTAAGGTAATGAAGTTATGCGTTATAAATCAAAGGCCTAGATACCTAGCAGTCTGCAGCAGAAGTACAGTATAATCCCCTTCGTAAGTTCTGGTGGCAGTCACGAAGGAATACAAGAAAGGCAGGTTAGAAGACAACATGTATCCGTGGCCTCCACACGCCAGTCGGCACTGTTCTATGAACGCGGCAGAATCTGATGTGCTGATTGCTTTGAGGCAACTCGATAGTGCGTGTAGCTGAAACAAATTGCATGTAAGAAAGATTGTCCTGAAATTAGCGTTAGTCATGATGACTCAAATCATAAATCGATTAGGAGTCTCCATTACCCGAAAGAACGAAGATATAGGGTCGTGTGGGTGGTTTGTGGATGAAGAAGCAAAATTTCGCCCAGCATTGCGATCAAAATACAGCAGTGGACTTTTGGCAAAGGCCAATGTCCATTTCCTGAAACATTTTGATGTCCACCTCTAATTAAATAGTTGGACGACATTATCAAAACCACCGATTCCCTAATTTTAATCCATACACCACAGTTTAACAAGCAAGCTTACCTCTGGTAGGCTATCAGTATGGCCCTCGCGCAGGTCTTTTAGAACTGCTGTGAAGGTCCGCCATAACCAATCGCTGGTGAGCTGGAGCGCATGCGCGGTCGCTATGCAGATAAACAGCTTGTGCTGTTGCGTCATGTAGTCCAGAATTTGAGGCTCTGGTTGTCTAAAAATTAGGTTTGGATAAATTATAGTAAAAAAAAAATGTTCCAACAAAGATCAACAGTTACCAAAACATTTCTAGAGTTACGGAAACATCAGGCTGTCTACAAATAAAAGTATGAAAAGGCTTTCTAAGTATGAAAAAGGCTTTGACAAAGATCAAAAAATTTACTAGCTAGTAACGGAAAAAATGGTTAGATAGGTATAATACGCACAATCGTTTTTAAGCTCCCTAAAGTAGCTGCGCAGAACACATTTTTGATGACGCCTAAAATAGTGCTATCTCGCTTACTCTACCAAACCTGCGTCGTCAATCGTCTATTGCACCTAAATTCAGAGAGCTAAAGATCCGTTGTGTTTAGTATAATTTACACACATAACATAAATAGGTCTAGCTATTAGTGGTCATTAAAGCCTAGTAGCCACTATAGGAACCTCTTTGAGCCGCTCTAACTAATGATTTAAAAAAATATATCATTGGTTTTAACCCTTTCACCACACTGGCGAAAACCAGAGACACGAAAAGAAGTTGTGTCTATTCTTCTCATCTGAAGTCACCCTACAACGCTCGTAGTACTCTACAACAACAACAGAAGTCCTTTATCTCACTCACCCAGGTCTTGGTTGAGACTGCCTCCGCACCGCCGAGTATCTGACAGCTATAGTAACCGCCTTCGAGAGGTTGAAGGCCACTTCACTGACTAGCATCACTCTTACGAAGACCATGGTCCCGTATGTCAGTTTACCATGCCTTGCTACTTTTACGTATGTTCCGTCCTAAAAGATAAGTATTTTTTAAGTGCTTTTAGTATTTTACAGCACAATATTTTTATCAACTGACGTTTCTGGCCGAATGGTTGTGCCTTGACTTGGCGGTGACATTTATGGCCGAAGGTCATAGGTTCCATTCCCGACTTTTTTCTTTTTTCTATTCACCTCAGAAGCAATTCTCCTATGTGTCTTACCTTTCGTACTTCAGCATTCTTCATCATCAAATGATCTCTCGGTATCCTATGCAGGTTGAACCCAAGGAAGCCATTGTCAGCCGTGTTGAACCCCATCCTAGGTCCGATATCTCCGACCTTGATGCCAGGGAGAGGGTTATGTGTCTCCAAATCTCGAATTTGGACTATGAAGGGGTGGACGCCGTGACATTCCCCTTTTGTGTATAGCTGGGCTAGTACGATGCAGTGGTTCACTGTTTTCCCCACTAAAAATACACGGATTCAGCTAATTTACTCACATCAATGAAATTATTCGTTCTACACAATTCTATTTCATAGAAGCATTAGAAGCATTAATAATAAGTGCAATAAAATAGCTAATAGGTCCCTCAATAAATCAATAATAATTACAAGCTCCATGCCAATTAATAGCTACTTACGTCCACCAGCCCACCACTTGTAAGACGTGAGAGCTGGACTGTGCAGCACAAACTCTTCGGTCTCAGGGTCGTATGTGGCTGTGGTCTCCAGACCTCTGATAAAAGTCCCGTGCCCGAGTTCAGTCTACAAAATCGAAATTCCTCTTTTGAGATAGAAACTATGAGTTCTCCCCATCTTGTACAAAAGATTCATGCCAAAAGTCAGTGACCAGCGTTATAATGGTCTTGAAGGACCAATCGATCGTTTATCTAACAACCAAACAAGCATACAAAATACACACATAAAAATTAACAAAATACAACTAATTTATAATCTAAATCAGCCTGAAATAAGAAATTACGGTTCGTTGAACCCACCTGGGCATAGGTCCCGATGATTTGCATATCCAAAGCGCGCGGTAACCAGTAGGCCTGCTGTTCTGGAGTGCATTGACCCATGATCGTAGGGACAAACATTCCCAGGTGAAGAAGAAATGGTGATATGTCTTTGAAGAATGCGTCGGAAGTTCGACGGAGTACTGGTGAATGGACCCTGGAAGTTTTAAATGGTTTTTTTGGTCGCTTATAAACAGTCAAAGCGACGATAGGTTAAATAGACTAACCTACCAGTATTAATCGCTAGCTCAAGCACTTATGGTAGCACTTATACTCGTGTATTGTGGAGAAAAAAAAAAAATTATTGTATTGTATTGTAAGCACAGAACTTAGTTCTGTGATTGTAAGTACTTATAAAATTAATTCTTATTTAAAAAAATATTTTTAGAAAAGACTACTGTCTTTTCTATTAACTCAAGCGTAATAATCATCATCATAATCATCATCATCATGTCAGCCATCTTGTGTCCACTGCTGAACATAGGCCTCCCCCATCGATTTCCACAGCGATCGATGTTGTGCAGCCCACACCCAACAGCTCCCAGTAACCTTTACCAGATCGTCTTTCCATCTAATAAAAGCATAATAATAAGCGTAATAATAAGCAAATAAAATATAGGTAGTCCTCTTAAAGTCGCAAGTCTAACTATCAATACTTTTCTTACCCAAGCGCTTCCAATCCCGTGAACTCCATTAGTTCATCCTTGACAATCTTAGCGTAGAGAACAGACTTCCTGATAGCGTTCTCGTATTTTTCTCCAGGGCTTAAACATTCTTCCGGTATCTTGTCTAAGCACGCTCCATTATTAAATGCGACATCCTCTGAATCATTAAATTATACATCTTAGTGCCTATAACTACTGTCAAACTGGTAAATCCCAAAACTTCAAGCCCACGTGCCCACTTGGACAGATTTGGATGAAACTTGAATAGGTGAAGGTAGATAGAAACCAACTGAAGATAGCAGAACTGAAGATTTATGCACTGTTACTGAAGAATCTTAAGCGTCTTAGGTAAGTTCCTAACTCTAAAGACATCTCTTAAAACATAGATCTTCGCTATGGGGCATGATGGTAAAAACACAGGTTTACGACTGTATCCCCAAGGTGCGGTAGACATTCTCTCAGATCTTTTTATGTTACTTATTCTAGATCAGGTAGTCAGAGGCATGTCCAAACACATATTTGATACATGCCCACATCTTGCAGAAGTTAGTATTCCATACGTGACAGGTTGCAAGCCCATCGCCGCCTATAAGAACACTAACTGGTTTCCTCACGGTGTTTTCCTTCACCGTTTAGATGCATGATGGTAGACCAAATTAATACAACTTACGTATTTTCCTTCTCGTAATAGTATTCTTCTTGCCACCTTCAATAATGAATGTCACTTCTTCTAAATTAAAATTACACTGTCTTCTCTCCTTTGCTAGATCTTCATTCACTTTCAACTTATATTGAACTTCACTCATTTTTAAATCGACATCTATTACAATACGTATGTTCAAAGTGCGAGCAATGACTGAATCTGCATTCGTCGATACTAATGTATGTACTTACTGAACATGTAAATTACTTATATTCATGTAGATGTATGTAGACTATAGTGACTTAACATTGATGCCCCATTTAAGTTCAGTTTGTTCCTGGTGCATTTGTTGAGTATAAGTTACCAACTCTCGATATAAGGGGCAAAGTTGGAATGAGTTTAGTGGCCCCGGTTACTGAGAATTTAGGCCGCATTGATGCCTCCGTCATGGTTTAACGACTTAATAGCCGGGGCCGACAATTAAAAACCTTAAGGTATAACATTCCAGACGAACATTGACTATGGCGAAAACATACACACCGTAGACATTACCTCATATATTTTAGACGTCAGTTGTGATCAGAGGAATTCATTTTAACATTGATTAACTGATTGGTGAACTTTGGAAACAAACAATAGGCAGGTCAACGAAGTCATGGTCAGTAGTGTTCATTCTGGACGGAAAATCAACAAATTGAACGTCAAATTATGTAACATTTCTACAAACTGGATCTAAAAGTTGGGGAGGGGGGAGGCCGGATTGACAGTATAAGAGGCGACATTCGATCTTATGTGACCTACAGAAAGACAAAAGCTCTTACAAAACCGTCATTTTAAAGACTGCGGAACGCCGCAGGAGCCAACGGGCTCACTTGCTTTTAGTGCAAAATAGGATATTAGGAACTATGAATCAAATAAAAATGTCTCTGAAACAATAGACTTAAATATTTTTACTTAGTAATAATATTGTAAAAATCTAAATATATATTTACAACTTTTACAAGGTACCATTATGATTGTCCTATGTAACAAGTGTTACTCATACTTTTCTTCGAGTAAACTTAATTTTTTTGAAATGTAGGTAAAATATTTTTTAACCCTGGAATTTTTCAGTTAGTAACATTTTGTTCTGGAAATTTAGGTAGGTAGTCCACTACATATTTTCTATTTTGTCAAATTAATCACAGTTTGGAAGCCGCCATCAACGGCTTCAAGTATTTATGGAAGCTCTGGTTGACAGGCTCCGCGTTGAGAGGACTCTTCAACGCTTCTTCCATCAGCCGCTCGTACACGCGACCGTCGTACGCGCCCAGAGTCGAGTTCAGGATCTGGAAGACACATATAAAATCGTATACGTGCGAGCGAGACAGCAAGTGTGGTTTGTTCGGTGTGAGAGAGGTACAGGCTAAGTTCACGTGATCGCGCTGTACCGCGCGGTACAATATAGGGTCTTTCATTTTAAACTACACAAATTGACAGGGCCTCATTTTTGGGTTGTAAATAGACGTTTGACCGTATCAATTTAATTCCAAGCCCATTTAAGTTTTCACTTCAAAATTTATCATTTGTTGATTTTTTTTAATTGTTGCATAATGATTTTCAAGGAGAACAGACGTTCCACCAATCGCAGCGCAGCTACATCACGAATGGGCTGGAAGTTATACAAGAAGCAACAATCAATTGAAAGGATAGTTTTTATCGATTTTCTCGGGATTTTCTATTCTATTTGTACAATAAAGAATTAAGAATGGGTTTTTTTTTCTAGTCTCCATCCTCGATACCTTCCGAAAAGGAACTTCGTCACAAAAATATGACCTACCTCATCTCTGATATCGAATGCGTCCACAATACCGACGGCATTAGGTCTGATCAGGGCCAGGAGTTCTTCGTATCTGTTCTGCAGAGTTGTCAGGTCGCTTGTCGATATTGTTGAGTACTAAAACATACATACATGTATAGGTAAACAATGCTATTAATAATGGATAAAGAATGTTTGTCAGGCGCGGATCCATCACTCCAAAAAGGTTGTACGCACACCCGGAAATTGGCCAAGTGCGAGTCGAAACATGAACTCGCTCATGATCTATATATAATATAGATTATATATAGTGATTTTTTTTAATATAAGTATCAAGGAACTCGTGTGCCAATTTTAGTCAAATCGGTTGAAAAATGCGACATGTAGGCGAGAACAGACAGATATACAAAAGCATTTTTTAACCAATCTCTAAACTGAGACGCTTCGCTCACTCGCTCGGTCAATTAGGGTTGTGGGCATGCCCATAGTGCCCACTATAGTGGATTCGCGCCTGATGTTTGGTGTTTACATTGAGTATGCTTATGTGTTTGTGTTTCAATCACACCTAAACTTGTAAACCGATTTGATTGAATAGAATAGAATAGAATAGAATACAACTTTATTGTACACCATAAAAATAACACAAATAAAAAAAACAAACATGCAAAAATATAGTACAATGGGCGACCTTATCGCTAAAAGCGATCCTCCAGGTAACCTTTGGATGGACAGGATAAATATTAACAAATTCGGACGGTGGCATACATAATGATACATAAAGGAATAAGTTACAAAAAAATAAAAAATATAGCTAGTAGGTAACTTATAATAGGTGTAGATAGTGACCTAGAATAGCATATTATAGGCTTTTTAATAAAGGTACTAAGCGAGCAAAGCCGCGCGCAAATGCTAGTATAAAACGACCTTTGGACGACCTCTGTAGCGCAGTGGGCGAAGGCCCGCCTGCGACGCAAAAGGTCCCCGCGGCGGGACCAATGTTTGTATGATCCACAAATATTTGTCTCGGGTCTGGGTGTTTCTATGTATAATATGTATGTATTTACAAAAAAAAAGTATATAAGTAGTATATCAGTCATCCAGTAGTACCCAAAACACAAGCTCTGTTTACTTTGGGACTAGATGATGCTGTGTGAAAAGTCCAGCATTATTTATTAAGCTATTGCATAGCTTCTATCGCGGGCCTTGAGCGTGGAGACCGAATCCATAAATTCCGTAACGAAAATAATCTAACACCCCCCACTCCGACCGGCACAGCGGTGATACTTTTTAGTTTTGCCATCTATCGATGAATAGCTGAACTTTAAGTGACTTTTTCTCTTTAGTTCAGCAACTCGCCTCTAGGTGGCAATAATTATAATTACATAAGTTGATAAAAAATGCTATGCTTTACCGCGGCAGTCTCCGAGTGCCACACGTCTTTTTTATTTATTAAAAGAATACTTACAACGAGCAAGTCTCCTCTCTTCTCCAAAGCCCAGTAAACGAGGTAAAGTTCAATGAGTTGTTTGAGCACGAGAGCCAAGTTCGCTGAAACTGTGCTCGATAGTCGCTGCACTTCTAGCCAAGCTACTTCGCATAATATCGCTCTACAATGTGCCTGAAATTAAAATACATTTAGCTACAGTACGCACAACCAATCTTTAGCTCTCTGAAGTAGCTGCGCAGAACCAGTTTTGATGACGGCTAAAAGACTAAGACAGCGTTGTATAGCCTCGCTCACTCGCTTAGTTTATTGCATCGTGTTATCTCGCCCACTCGCGCAAACCTGCGCAATCGTTTAGTGCACTTAACTTTAGAGAGATAAAGATAGGTTGTGCGTACTGTACTAGCTATGATCCCACAAACGTATAGGCACAGAAGTTATTTTCATATTTTTTTTGTGAATTTGATGATTTAATTGGTATTCAGCTATCCTGTGTAATTCACAAAATGTTTTCCATACAATTTCTATCATCTTCTTGTCGTGTCTCTCGAACCAGTGAGGTGAAAGGATTATAAGTACGTCTCAATGGGCTCCTTTCGTGCTCTTGACACATGATTTCGAGCTTTTAAGATTAAGGCTGTGTCCCCAGTAGGCGAACTGTTAGCGGCCGACTGAGTTTGCGGCGTATCGATTTAGTACGCCCTTCCATATATTTGAAATGGAGTGTCCACAGTTTGCTAGTTTTGCGATCACTGTACGCAGTTTGCCGCTTCTTTTTTTCTTGCTCTTTTTTCAGTCGGCCGCTAACAGTTTGCCTACTGGGGACACAGCCTTACGTTACGACATGTCGGCTACCTCACGATGTTTTCCTTCACCGTAACTACACTGTTAGCACGGCAATGTTCACATAGGTACATTTTTCGGCAGAAAAACGCAATGGTGCACGACCGAATTCGAACCCGGCGAGGATCGCTAGTTCTCTCTTTCCATCAAACGTTTTGCATAAATACATAGTTAAACAAATGTTTGTATGACCTACAGATATTTGTCTCGGGTCTGGTTGTTTCTATGAATATTGTTTCTATGAATAATATTTCTATGAATAATTTTATTTATGAATAATATTTTTTTTATTTTTGAATTGTATTTTCAAACAAAAATGTATATACCTAAGTAGTTTATCAGTTATATGGTTCCCATAGTACAAGCTTTGCTGAGTTTGGGGCTAGATGATGCTGTGTGAAAATGTCCAGCAATATTTATTTATTTATTTATTAAAGTGAAACTCCTTATGCGACTTCCAACAAGGTTTCGTTAAACGTTTAACGCTACCATGGACACATATACACCATTGTAAAAGTTGTAGATTTTAATATTTCTCCACTCCAAAATGATAATTAAAAGATGCGATCAATTGTAAGCGATGTTAATAAAGTTTGTCTTAAAGAAACAATATGATTTCACTAAAAATCAATTTCTACCCCTTCCTATTTTCATTTCCACATTACGAAGTTTCACTTCTGCGCGGAGGGACTCCACGCACAATTTTAATTTTTTTATAGTCTTAACTTACTTCACTGGCGTTAACAAGTTGCACAGATGCCGCGTTCCAAGCGTCCTCAGGGTCCATTCCGGAGCTTTCATTAGCATGTAATGCGTCACACGCGGCCTTAGTCTTTCTACAAAAAAAAATCATCGTGTTTTTTTAGAACAGAGTGGAGTTATAGATGCCTGTTATAGACCCAGCAGTGGGTGCAACCGAGCTGACTAGATCATAATTCCCTTGCCCTTAACCCACGCTAAGTGGGGTCGGCACAACATGTATTTTTCCTCCATTCACTCCTATCACTCGTAAAATCTGTATCCACTCCTTTCGCATTCATATCATCTCTCACACAATCCAACCACTTCTTTTTCGGCCTTCCTCTACTTGCATAATCTCCAGCCATATTCATCACTCTCTGGGTGATATGGTTTTCATCCCTCCTCATAACGTGTCCATACCAAGCCAGCCTAGCACTCCTTACCTTTTCAGAAATAGGCGCCACTTTCAAACTTCCCCTAATATACTCATTCCGTATCTTATCTAACCGTGTTACCCCACACATCCATCTTAACATTCGCAACCGAGCTGACTAGATAAAAAGATTATTTTTTTTAGTGAGAGAAGATTGTATCATATACTATGATTTGAAAGGAGTTGATAAGTGATAGGAAATATGGAAGGCATATCTTTGTCAGGCGGCAATTTCAGCGCAGCGCCATGCGTCATATTCATTGATCAAATGGAAAACTATTCTTATTGTAACTATTCTCAGTTAAACTATGCCCAGTCTTACTATTTCTAGTCGAACTATTACCATTTTTTAGCTTTGTGCGCAAACTGCACACTGGCGTCACGGAAGACCAGCGTTATAGTAGCTTAGTTACATAAACTACTATAACAATATGCTGAGTGGCGGCCAATTTTGTTGCCATTTATATTATTACTTCATTCTATGTATGTATTTACAAACAAAAAGTATATGAGTAGTATATCAGTCATCTAGTACCCATAACACAAGCTCTGCTTACTTTGGGGCTAGATGATGCTGTGTTAAAAAGTCCAGCATTATTTATTTATGTATTTTATTGTTTTTTTTTTTTTTAGGGCACAAAATATCATTTATCTTATTTTATCTTATCTATTTTAACTTTTCCCAGTCCAACTATCCCCAGTTAAACTATTCCTATTCCCAGAACTTACCCTGCGGCAACGGCTTGAAGCCCTCTGATGATTCCATCGGGATGGTTCCCCCAGATATGGCTCTTCTTGTTGAAGAAGTCGACAAGGTAGGAGACTGTGGGCGTCATGGCAGTGCCGCCTGTAGCTTGCTTCCACGCCTTCACTAGGAACCTATGAGATCGTTGGCATGCATAAAAGTGAAAGTCAAAAAACATTGAAGTAGGAACGCGACTAAGAAGTTTTAAAAGCTGATGATTCTACTCCTTAGCGATCAATACCGGGAACCAAGGCAACAGAAACTGTTTGAAGACAAATTTTCCTAAATGAGTAACCCAAAAAGCCAATTTTATCAAAATGTTAGATAAGAAACCACACTAATTGTGACCGGTAAAGAAAACAAATAATTTCTAGTTAGTATAGCAAGGTTTTCGCCACGGGTCGCCAAAGTTCGAAGGTTCAAATCCCGCATGAATGTTTTAGGGATGAATTTTAAAACTTTCATTCATTTATTTAGGGTAGAATAACATTCGACGACCTCTGTGGCACAGTGGGTGAAAGCCCGCTTGGGACGCAGAAGGTTGCGGGTTCGATCCCCGCCGCGGGATAAATATTTGTATGATCTGCAAATATTTATCTCGGGTCTGGGTGTTTCTATGTATATTATGTAAGTATCTACGAAAAAAAAAAGTATATAAGTAGTATATCAGTTATCTGGTTCCCATAGTACAAGCTTTGCTTAGTTTGGGGCTAGATGATGCTGTGTGAAAAAGTCCAGCATTATCATTATCTTATCTATTCAAAAAGCTTACAATAGACATTACCTGGCAGTCTGCAGCATCAGCACGGTATACTCTCCTTCGTATGTGACAGTGGCGGTGACTATACCAGCCACTACGGGTAAGTTAGATGACGTCATATATCCGTGACCGCCACAAGCCAGTCTAAACTCTTCTACTCTCGCACTCGCATCTCGAGAACAAACTGCCTTAAGGCAACAAGCTAACGCGTGCAGCTAAAAGAAAAAAGAAATAGACATTTCACAACATAATTAAGATCCAAAGTATGCAGATCCGAGTTTGTTTACTAATAAACTACAGTAACAGCCGTGTTGGTCGAATGGGGTTGTGCCTCGACTTTCAATCTGAAGGTCGTGGGTTCGAATCCCGGCCGTGCATCAATGGATTTTTCGTTTCGTAAAATTTATATGCGCTATAACACGAGCTCTTAACGATGAAGGAAAACATCGTGAGGAAACCCGCAGCTTAGTCAGCTCCACACGTATCGACGTCGTCTTTCCTGTGGACGGCTGATTAGCTGAGAGGATGGTTTAGGTGCTGGGCAAGCCTATTCGATATCAAACAATGTCCCAGGCACTACTGCGTCCCGTTAAGTGTAAGGCAAGTTTTTTTACAGTACAAACATATTGTACATAGAAAACACTGAAACGAGACAAATGTTTGCAAATCGTACAAACTACAAATCTTTGTTCCTGTGGGAATCGAACCTTTGGAGTCGTAGGCACCTTTGCAAAATATGTAAACATCACTTTAGGGATTGGGTCTACAAATATGAATGTGCAAAGGAGGCCCCTTGTCACAGTGTCGCATTCTGTGACAATCAAAAAATCATAAAATTCCTTAAATTTGAGAGTGTGAGTGTCGTGAGTGTTGTGGAACACTCGGTTGGAACGAAGCAAAGAGTACTTTTCTATACTGGGAATTTCAAATTCGCGGCTACGCACTACGTGACGGCCGTGACGGTAATTTTTTTTCTCCCAACCCCCTAGTTTGTTTTTCTTCGATACCGTCCGAAAAGGAACTTCGTTCCAAATCATGAGTATTTACCTCAGGGAGTTGATCCATATTCCCCTTGCCGATATCCTTGATGACCTTGGAGTATGTGTCCCAAAGCCACATCCCGGCGATCCTGAACACATGGCTGGTAGCCACTCCTATGAACAGCTTGTGCTGTTGTGTCACATAGTCTATTATCTGGGGCTCGGGCTGTCTGGTAAAAATAAACACATTCAAATCACGGTAGAACTCGCTTGCTTAGTCGTATTTGACAAATCGAAATTAAAGTCGCGTTGACACCATCAGTGTACACTCACAGAGTGTACTCAGTCAGAGTAGCTTCATACGAGTGTACTAGGATAGCTGTTGACACTATCATAGATGACTCTGATTGATTTGGACTATTTTTCTTTGATTGTTCTATGCAGACGCCATTTTGTTTCCCTACTCGTACGAGCCAGCTCTGATGAGTAGAACACGGTCCTAGTCAACTCTGATGGGCCGCCGCCATCAGAGTGCGCTCTGATTGGGGTGGCCACGATCAGAGTAGCGTCCTAGTAGCCATCAGATTCCACTCTGTCAGAGAATACTCTGATGGTGTCAACGCGGCTTAAGCGGTTATCGTTATTACCCTGATTGCGACCTGTTCACTGATAAGTTGGTCCACAAAATATTGCCTGCATGTTTGTATTTCCGTGAGCGTCTTTCTTAATTCTAATTAGTATTGTGAATTGTGTGTGTTTTATTTACATAATACTATTTTGACTCATTATTTATTCTGACCTATTTTTTTATCATTTGTACCTAATATTTTTAATATATTTTTTACTTATATGTATTTCCATTTTAATTAATGTAATTGGTTGTAAACCGTGTTAATTAAAGTAAATATTATCGTTAGTGGCTCGCTAGTAGTCGCTAGTGGCTAAGTCCAATGACGATTTTTTTTTTTAAATTTTGTATGAGCACGCTGCAGTTCAATCTTTACGTGTAGGTAAAGGCCTAAGGTTGTAACCTGGGGCCTTATCTTATTGTGCAATTCAACTGTCAATGGACATGGACTTCATTTTGACATTTGAAACCCATTCTGGACTTCAATTGTAATTTTCCTAATATGTGATTGGTTGAGCTCTATTGGGATGACAAATGGGAATGGATTTCAAGTTAGACAAAAAGGCTGCAGGTTGTAACTAATGTCTCACCCCGGTTTCGGCTGGGATTGATGTCGCACAGCAGAATATCGTACAGCAATTGTCGCGGCGCGTGATACTTCGTACGCGAGATCTGTCACAATTGTTACTCGCACGAACACCATGGTTCCGTAGGTGAGTTTGTCGTTCTTCGATTTCACGTATGTTCCATCCTTAAAGTAAAAAAACAAATTTAAAAAGTTACTCTACCTTGACTACGTTGAAATTCCTACGAGAATAAATTAGTATATACCTACAGTTCGCCCAACGGATCTAGGCATTCGTGAAGTTAACCGTTTGACTGCGCAGTGAACGCTTTTTCATACAAAATTGTGTTCTGCGCAGACAAACGGCTAACTCCACGAATGCCCAGATTCGTTGGGCGAACTGTACCTAGTTAAGAACATACGCAAAGGCAAACACGAGAAGGGCGATTGGCTTGCACATCGTCACGAATGGAATAACTTCTGTGGGTATTTGTCAAATATGTATTTGGCATTTAGAAATAGCAAACGTGCTAAAATGATAGCCCTTGTATGTCTATGAGATAAGACATGTTATTAATATTTGAAAATTTTACAGATACCTAATCAATATGTAATTAATTATATGATAAAAATAAAATCCAACTGCAAACATTTTATTTTAAATTCCAAATAAAACTGCACAATGGCTAGAGTCCATGTATAGATGACCTAGTGATATTTTATTAATGACGATAGACGGTGGTATGTATTATAATACCTACTATCAATAATGTTCTTCGTCATATCATAATATTATAGTTTAGATCCACTCCATTTCCATAATAACACAGTATGTAACATAAATTACACTATAAAAACGATGGTCTTATGATACTTGGTCTTTTAGAGAAAACGAAACGTCACATAGTCCAGATGCAACACTAGGTTATACAGGGTGTGGTAAAATTTTACCTCATTGAAGGCAGCAGCTTTTCTTTTGTAGTTAGGTTTTTGACCTGAGAATATAATAGAGAATAGAATATTTTGTAACCTATAGTTTCCTAAGGACAAAACATTTTAGCTGCCCTCAATGCAGTAAAATTTTGCTACACCCTGTATAGTGCCTATCATAAACGAGCATCATGGAACCAATTTCAACTTACCTTCAAAACTTGAGCATTCTTCATCAGCATATTCTTCCTTGGTATCCTAAACTGTTCGAAGCCAAGGAATCCGTTGTTAGCGGTTTGAAAGCCGAGCTTAGGCCCAATTTCTCCCACTTTGATACCGGCTAATGGCATATGGGTATCTGTATCGCGGATTTGTACGAAAAATGGATGGACTCCGTGGCATATTCCGTTTGTGTATAGTTGGGCTACTACTATGCAGTGGTTAGCTGTGTGTGCCACTAAAAGAAAATAATATAAGAATCACTTTTTAAACTCATTCTCGTTGTGGTCACGAGGGAACTCACCACTCGATCGAAACGTCGGGGTAAGGTAAGATTCGAAATATTATCTGAAATCTTAACGCGATCTCGTCCCGTCATTAATACAAAAATTAATAAAAGAATGTTATTACTAATTCATTACTTATTTCTTAAATAGTAATAAACTAGCAGTAGGACATCATCATCATGGTAGGAATGGCTTAGTGACCAGTAGTGTTCAAAAAATCTTTGAAAAATATCACTCAAATTATAACATTTTCGAATTTTGGAATGTTTTTATGTACTCTAGTATCAGCTTTAATGCAAATTGTAAAAATGTAACGGACAGCTTCCGTGCTCCGGACTTTAAAATATAAGTTTCAACTGTAATTTCGTAAGCCACGACGATTTTAACGCAATTACTAATATAGAAATGTTTCTCAATTTTAATAATTTTAAATCTTACATCCTCCGGGCCACCACTTGTAGGAAGTGAGTGTAGGGCTCTGCAGTATAAACTCCTCGGTTTTAGGGTCATAAGTAGCCGTGGTCTCCAGGCCCCTGAGGAAAGTGCCGTGGCCCAGTTCAGTCTGAAAGATAAATTGTTTTGAATTACATTTTATATGTAAAATGATTGAAACAATAACACAAATTAATGTTCTGTTACGTTCAAAAATCCCTTGTAATTACGAAAACAATATAATAATATCAGAGAACTCATAAATAGACGTCAATTCGGTTGTTTCCTGACTTAACTATTTCGTAACATTTACGTTTTGAAGAGGCCTTTGAAAGGGCCGGGCAAAAATCACTCGATCGCAGTGACTGGCGAAAATGGGGGAAGACCTTTGCCCAACTAATAGTATTAGTACCTACTTAGTACGTTTTTATGTTGTAGGTAGCTAGGAAACAGAGAGAAAACTGGCATGAACCAAAAATTTTGAAACGTGTCAAGAGCTCAAAAGCAGCTTCATTTGGGCGCACTTAGAACCCTTTCATCACACTGGTTCGAATGCACAAGTCAAATCAAGTCAAGTCAAAAAGCATTTATTCAGTAGGACCGCTGGAATCACTTTGAAACGTCTTAAAACTAGGTGATTCTACTCCTGTTCCTTCGCGACCAATACCGTGAACTCGTTTATTAACATCGTACCACTTCGTTCTTCGTAATTTTCCTTGATAAATTGCATTGCATCTTCGATTTACTGAGTACAACGGATCTTTAGCTCTCTGAAGTTAGGTGCAATAGACGATTGTGCAGGTTTGGTAGAGTAAGCGAGATAGCACGATTTTAGGAGTCATCAAAAATGGGTTCTGCGCTACTTCAGAGAGCTAAAGAACGATTGTGCGTATTATAAGTATTATATCCATCTGAAAGGTGCAATAGCCTGTCAAGGCTTTGTTTCATAAGTTTGAGTGCAGACTCAAACTTATGACTTACTGAGGTACTTTTTGTTAACCTTTTAAAAATCTTTTTAAAACAAAACAAAAACTATGTAGTTAGAACTGACCTGTGCGTAAGTCCCAATGATCTGCATGCTCCAGGCTTTTGGCAGCCACTCCGCGAGCTGTTCCTCCGAAGACTGGTTCAGTAATGTTGGTACAAACATGCCCATATGTAACATGAAGGGAGACACGTCTTTTACTACTGCCAACTGTACCTTGTATTTGTATGTTGGGCTGTGTAAAAGAAAAGGGTTGGGTAGATTATATTTCTAGTCTGAGTGAAGTAAGTTCGTATGAGTTATAGTGGCCAACTCTGGTGATGGAGTTTTTAGTACCCTGAAGTTAGCCACTAAACACAAAAAGTTAATAAATATGAGTATTTCGCCCTCGGCTTGGCGACGGCTTGGGACGATTTGTCGACTAGCAAGATTTGCGTCAAACGATGGGAAAAATGTTTTCATGATCTGCAGATATTTGTTCCTGGTCTGGGTGTTGTGGTAATGGTTGGTAGTTACTGATAGCTGACTCAAGGAATTCTAGTATAGAATCAGGACTGTATGTCAGGAACGGTAGGTATTTTCTTTGTGGTATAGTCGTTCTGAATAGCTTCGTCAGTTCTTGTATGAGCAGGGTCATCAGTGATCAAAATGACCGATTTGCGATTGTGTAGTGAGGTAAAACAATATTACATAACAATACATAATAAAATAGAAGGCCAATTATACATTTTTTGACCTTAATTTTGATGTCTGTGGTTTCGACCTTTTGATTTAGTGTTTAATAAAGTCCCGTCAGATGTTTATCTCCAAATCACGTACAATACGCACAACCAATCTTTAGCTATGTGAAGTAGCTGCGCTGAACTCATTTTTGATGACGCCTAAAAGACGAAGACAACGTTGTATAGCTGCCTCGCTCATTTTACTTTGTTACATCGTGCTATCTCGCCTACTGTCGCAAACCTGCGCAATCGTTTAGTGCACCTAACTTCAGACAGACAAAGATCGATTGTGCGTAATGTACCTACATGTAACAAAGATCAGATGCTCACCTAAACACATCCAAACTTAAATCGTTCAACACATGTTCCTTCAGAACATTGACGACAAGGCATGCTTTTCTGATCGAACTTTCATATCGCTCCTTGTGGCTCATGTACTCCTCGGGTACTTCGTCCTTCAGCCCCTTGATGCTGAGGACCAGCTCCTCTGTAAAAAGTCTTCAATAAAACAACATTGAACAGCCCACTGCTGGAATAAGCGAGGTGTACCTATTGGACTTTAACTCTCTCCTCTCAATCGAAAACTACATGTTAGGCTAACACCTACACTTTCGAAATGTTTTCTGATAGACTTCTTCCCCAAATGGTTATGGCTGTTTATAATTATACTCACCGATTTTCTTCCGTTCTTTAGTATTCTTCTCTCCATAGTCAATCAAGTGAATCAGCTCTTGTACATCGAAGGTGCATTTCTGTCTCTCTCTAACGAGATCTTCATTTATTTTGTTTGACGTCATCGCACGTCCGCTTGGCAGCAAGGTTCAATCTGCAATGATTATTTTGTTATCTAAATACATAAGCTGTAGATATCAGATAATTAAATGTAGTAATCTATCCAAAATTGAAATCGATATAGCCCGCCTGCGATGCTAAAGGTTGCGGGATGGATCCCGCGGCGGGACCAATGTTAGTACCTATGATCTACAAATATTTGTCTCGGGTCTGGATGTTTCTATGTATAATATGTATGTATTTACAAACAAAAAGCATTTATAAGTAGTATATAAGTCATTCAGTACCCATAACACAAGCTCTGCTTACTTTGGGGCTAGATGATGCTGTGTGAAAAGTCCAGCATTATTTATTTATTTTATTTATAAACAAGGGCTAATACTTTTTTCGAACCTATAGGTACAGATAATATACCTTCCAGATGTAAACTGACAAAATTCGCAACTTCTTATGTAGTATGGATTAATCCAAATAGATTAAATGTAATTTATCGCGCCATTAAGTTACCTAGGTAGATAGCTAGCTGTACCTACAGCAAATTGAAAGGGGTCTGATAAGATAGACTGAGTACCTACAACGTACTGGAGAGAATTTGTTACCTACTTAAATAAATGGTAAAGATTATGCAAAAGTAGGTTCCAAAGTGCAAAAAACCGGTAGATCTTCTTACTAGTCTTACAAAATTAAGCTCAGCACCATCTATTGGCCAACTAAGAGACCAAAATGCACACGTGACTTGTTTTATCAATCCAATCCAACCAGTCCGCTTCACTGTGATACAAAGTAAACAGAGTTCAGAAAACAGAAATATACGTAAATGAGCAATTTAAAATAACAATCGACTGACCTTTGAACTGTAGGTACACTTAATTGCCTATCCTAGATAATTAATACACACCTTTACAGAATAAATTCATATATAGAAAACATCACTAAAAAACAGACGACTGTCGGCGATAATGATTGAACACAACTAAACTCTAGCTTCTCTACCACAGTAGTATAGGTAATAAAAACAGTGATTCATCTCTATACTATCAACTATCAAGGAGTATAATTATAATACTGCGCAACTAGGTATGTCGTGCTGTTAATTGTGATCTATGACACTGGTAAGCCACATTACTGTTTTATAAACAATAGAGTTGAGGTACCTCAGAGGGTTAGAGGTTTTTAGTACATAACCTCAGAAAAAAAATCTAAGGTTAAATATTTGTTTTTTTTTTACATTTTATTTGTTTTTTTAAAATTTAATGGTAATAAAGGAAAGTAAGTATCACTAGTGCTTTCTTTGGCTTCACTTTGTTATATTGAGTGCTTCTTGATAAGATTTTTCATCCTTATTATTACTTCATTCTATGTATTTTATTGTTTTTTTTTTTGTGGCACAAAATAAACTATTTTATCTTATCTTATCTTATCATCCTAATGATTATTTTTCTTGATTCGTCCGAATTTTTTTTAATGGTAATAATCTAACCAAATTGTATGCCAGTTACTTTAATATATTCTGTGACTTTGATGGGATAGGCAGCGGTCACATTATTATGTAGGTTTGCTGGCAGTCAATAACATTTTCCAACATCTTTAGATACTTAGTAAAATATGCAGTACTGAACAATTTCTTACAACGCTTTGGTTATTCGCGCGCTATCTAGGAAGTGATTAGGTTGGTAGGTACTTATTGGCCAGTGCAGGAACAATTCGCAACATCAAACCGTTATGTGCAACTTTACGTAATAAAACTATAAACACGTAATCTGGCTTTAAACTTTGGATCTCTTTAGTTAGGTACTATTGGAACGAAGTTCCTTTTCGGACGGTATCGAGGATGGAGGCTAGGCTAGAAAAACAAAAGCGTTCCATTTTACCGTCACGACATATCGATGTCTCCGGGCATAGATTTAGCATGGTACCTTTTTGGTTCCTATATGTCTCCGGGCATAGATTTAGCATGGTACCTTTTTGGTTCCTATATGTCTCCGGGCATAGATTTAGCATGGTACCTTTTTGGTTCCTATATGTCTCCGGGCATAGATTTAGAATGGTACCTTTTTTGTTCCTATATGTCTCCGGGCCATAGATTTAGCATGGTACCTTTTTAGTTCCTATATGTCTCCGGCCATAGATTTAGCATGGTACCATTTTCCTATATACAGGATGTCCCACGGCTATGCCACATGGAGGGAAAGTACCTTAAATATTGTAGATGGAACATTTTACTGAAAGAAGACATTATTTTTATTTAAAAAACAACTTAAACTGCATTTACAGATATTTAAAAAATTACATGTTTGAACCGGAAATCGAACCCGTTACATGAGAAAAATAATCATCCTGTAGGTTTATCATACCGATCGAAAGGCTTCATCATAAGGATTATTTTTTGCTAAATAACATAGTGTCACAAATAAAAGGAAGGCCATGAACTTTAACATTTTTAATACAAAATTTATCAATTTATCAAATGCTCAAAATGATTCCCTTCCTGTTGAATACAAAGTCGAACTCTTTTGATTATTTCGCTCCCTGTCGACTTTTTGATCTTGTTGTGGTGGATATTTCGAATAACACGTCTAAGTTCTGCTTGCAGCTCGTGGACACTTTCACACTGGTTATACTTCTCAAGTGGGTACATTTACTAGTGATACGTACTTATGATAATGTCAGTTGTATGTGCTTACGGCAATGTCAGCTAAGTATTTATTTTTCTGAACACAAATGTTAAAATTCATGGCCTTCCTTTTATTTGTGACACTATGTTATTTAGCAAAAAATAATCCTTATGATGAAGCCTTTCGATCGGTATGATAAAGCCCTGTAGCTTTATCATACTATGACTATTTTTCTCATGTAACGGGTTCGATTTCCGGTTCAACCATCTAATTATTTAAATATCTGTAAATGCAGTTTAAATTGTTTTTTAAATAAAAATAATGTCTTCTTTCAGTAAAATGTTCCATCTACAATATTTAAGGTACTTTCCCTCCATGTGGCATAGCCGTGGGACGCCCTGTATATGCTCCGGGCAATAAAAGGATGACATAATGACTGATTTTTCTATAAGTAGGTACCTAGTTGGCATTGGCAGGTTGCAAGTCAATCCTTACGAATGATGGTTTCCTATACAGTGAGTAGGTACATATTGTAAATGCACGCCAGGACTTGAACCTACGACCTTCCGATCGAAAGTCGTTACTCACACGGTCAAGACAGCTTTAGGTTCGGTACACAAGCGTTAAACTAAAGTTAGTAAGAAATCACAATTATCTAGACAAACATATTTTTTTCTGTAAAAATAAACTTTAATATCACCACATTCACCACCCATTAAAATCTAACCTAAGTGTCTTACTTAACTTATTTGTATAACAAAAAAAAAAAAACGAAGTAAACCTACTTATCACACAATCTTCAGAGTTTACACATTTGTTGAGACTAGTCGCATAATGGGTTTTAAATAGGGATGGGCCGAAGTTCGTTTCACATTCGGTTAAACCGAACTTCGGCAGCTTGAACCGAAGTTCGGCATTCGGCCGAAATTCGGTTCAAACTGCCGAAGTTCGGTACTACAAAATATAGTAATCAAAAGTACGTGAGTGTCGTGGAACACTCGAGAAGTGAGCAAAGAGTACTCTTCTATACTGAAAATTTCAAATTCAAATCAAACTCACTTCCGTACTAACAATGTAACAATCTATGGACTGTTCGCATCTGCGCGCCTCACACTGTTACGATTTCGTGACGAGGCGATCGTGACAGTAAAATGGAACGAAATTTTTCTTCCAGCTCCAGCCTGTTTTTCTTCGATACCGTCCGTAAAGAAACTTCGATCCAATAACACAACTGCTTGACTAAAATAATAAAACTAAACCAGTGACGCTCTACTAACTGAGCAAATGTGCAATCGACGTGATGGTTGAAACTTTGTAGGAGTGCATTAAGTATCCTACACAGTTACTAAGTTAAGTACTCCTACAAAGTTTCAACCATTATATAAACAGCTTTTCATAGTGTGTGACAACTCAATGATCCCTAAGTGTGAGAAAAAAACAGAACACTATAAAACTAGTAATTTTGTGAGAACAGAAGACCTCCCATCCAAAAAGTATTTCAGGTGCTTGAATTTTTCAAAAGTTAAGGTAGGCTTTTTTGACGTTTAAGTACGTTTTAGTTTTCTGAATAGACTACTCGCGTTCCCTTGGTCCTAATAGGTAGAATCTGGTGTCCACTGGTTCGACTCTTGAAAGTGGAGAGGACTGTGTAGTCCCCCGTTTCCCTCCTATTTCACCCAAACAAAAGTAAATATAAATCTTACTATACTACTTACGGAACTTATGTTCAAAGAAGGACGGCAAGATCGGACCTCAAATTTTCCACAAATAAAAAATATACCAAGTTCAGTACATTTTAGGGGTAAATAAATAGTTATTATTATTTTTCGGCTTGATAATAGGAAATTACGAATTGCATACGGTAAGTGGCTTCGTAAGCAATAAATCAGGCTGTAGATCAATTCTGGAAACGATAATTTTTTGAGCCAGGTCACAGTTTGTATGGAGACGACCGACGTTCTTTACATCAAAATCGGTTAAAAATGCGACCTGAATGACAGACAAAAGCATGTTTTTGCCCAATCTCGAAACTGAGATGCTTCGCTCACTCGATCAACTAAAGTCACACACACAGTTAACACTATAAAACGTTAAATCGGACGGTTTTACAGTGTTAACCGTGTATGTTATCGATTTATGCCAATTAAATAGTGAAATGCGTCGTAGGTACGTACACGTACCTTCTGAACAGTCGTAGAATTGAAAATAAGTAGTTGTAACGACAACGCAATCATCCATATTTGTCACACAGCGAAAAGCAGTACAAGCACCACACTCCATCTACTCTAGAAAACTTCAACGATCGCGTAAATAAGATTTGACGTATTTCTTTCGAGAAAATACAATGAAACTAGGTACCTACCGAACTTCGGCCGAAGTTCGGCCGAACTTTTCATTTTTACCGAATGTTCGGCCGAAGTTCGGATTCGGTTAAAACCACATTCGGCCCATCACTAGTTTTAAAAAAAAACTATTAGATTATTATGCTTCTTCTGATCGTATTGATGTCCACGACTGTTTAATTAAAAGTTGGACGAATTCCAAGATCCATCAGTTGATGTAATTTTTTTTTTTTTTATTAACCTATGTCATCCCACTGCTGGGCAAAGGTCTCCCCCAATTTCTTCCATCTGTCACGGGCTTCTGCCACGTCCCACGGTACCAGTGCTCTTCAAAGGCATCCAGGTGGTCACGCCAACGTTTTCTCGGCCTGCCCCGGCTTAGCCGCCCATCTGCAGGCACCCATGGCGTAACAATCCCTGCCCACCTATCGCTATCCATGATGTAATAATAGTTGAAAATAAATAAATAAATAAGAACTTTCATGAGGACAGTGTTACATGAAATAATTATAATATGCTGAGTTTCGAGAGTAATGTCCTACAATCAGCGGTCTTATCGCTCAACGCGATTTCTTCCAGACAACCTTATACTTATACTTCATATACTAAATAATATAAACATCTGGAATAAGTAACATAAAAAGATCTGAGCGTATGTCTACCGCACCTTGGGGATACAATCGTGAACCTGTTTACGTTTTTTACTAAGTAATATTAAAACTAGGTAAAATGTAAAACAGAAAACGAAGTTCCGCACTTTGGGTATTCACCAGCTCCGAACTAGTTAAAAAACTGTATCTCAGGGGTCAGTTTCCGCCCCAGTGCACTTCACTTCGACATTTGTTGGCTTACACCACCATAAAGCTTACACTTAGATCCAAAAAAGAAATATACCAACTGTTGTATGAGACTTTTAGAACTAGCATCTGGGCTTTCAATCTACAAGATTTATTTAACATTGATCAACTTAAAATTGAGTAAGATCACAGTTTCCCCTGCATGAATGGCTTGAGGTACTTGTGGAAGCTCTGGTTGACAGGCTCCGCGTTGAGAGGACTCTTCAACGCTTCTTCCATCAGCCGCTCGTACACGCGACCGTCGTACGCACCCAGAGATGATTGCAATAACTGTAAAATATAATACGCTTAATTCTACTGACTCTACTGCGCCGTGTTTGCCTAGTTACTAGGCACGAACTTACTAGGCCCTAGTAAGTTCGTATGAGTCAGTGGTCAACTATGTCATAGAAGATTATTCACCAAGGGGATAAAGCAGTGTATTATGTCACGGGCGCCATATCGAATCCCAAGAATAGACATAGACATAGACATTTATTTATTTGCCACTCAAGCACACACAAAATACAGTAACAAAATGAAAACAAAAAAAAAAGAGAATACAAGTAAAAAACAAAAAGCCTGTCATGTATGTGTGCTACAGCAGCAAAAGGGCTTCGACTCAGCATAATGCCTCGCCACAGCGAGGTAGCGAGGCGCTGGTATTCTGTCGAAAACCATCGGTCAGCCAATAGACCCTGTGAGGGTATTTATGTGGAGTGTTGTGTTCCATAAACTAAATAAAATATAATGCTTGCCAAGTAAAAAGTAAATACAAAAATTATATAGAATATCGAAGGATTCTTGAGTTAACTCCCGCGATAGCGAGGGTGTTTATAGTTACCTCTCGAGTGAAACGAGGGAGTTAATGACTAGAATCCTGAGACAGCGAGGAATTAAAGAGCGCCCAAGACTAAGACAGCTTTAACCCCGAGGTGAATACTTTTTCACACACTACGAGAAAAATAGTGAACAAATACTAATGAGTAGGTTTTATAGGTACAATTAATAATAATTTATTAGTTTATTCTCAAAATTCTCTTGTGAAAACATCGTGAGTAAACCCGCTGCCTCCACTCGTATTGACGTTCTTTTCTATGGATAAGGCTGAGAGGATGCTTTGTTAGCTACAAGCCTATTGTATACCTCAAACAATGCCCAGACACATTGTCTCGTGAGGTGCATGCATAGGTTCCCTCTTGACGCGGTCTAAGTCATCTAATAAAGATGTAAAGGCATATGACGAACTCTGTAGCGCAGTGGGCGAAGGCCCACCTGCGACGCAGAAGGTTGCGGGTTCGATCCCCGCGGCGGGACCAATGTTTGTATTATCTACAAATATTTGTCTCGGGTCTGGATGTTTTCTATGTATAATATGTATGTATTTACGAACAAAAAGTATATAAGTAGTTTATCAGTCATCCAGTACCCATAACACAAGCTCTGCTTACTTTGGGGCTGGATGATGCTGTGTGAAAAAGTCCAGTATTATTTATTTTATTTTATTTTTATTTATATTCAACTTGCTGTGTGTTTGAATGAATGCTTACTTCATCCATGATGTCGAAAGAGTCAACAAGTCCGACGGCGTTTGGTCTGATTTGTATCAACAGATCTTCGTACCAGGATTGTAGGAAATCCACGTCTTGCTTCGATATTGTTGTAAACTGAAAATAAATAACATTACTTTAATAGTTTTAGGTCCATGGATAGTTTTTGAGGATTTTTATAAGTACTTATCGGTATTTTTCTTTTCCTAAATACTGTATGATTTCATTCATTCGACTGTAACTTTTATAAAGGAGGCCATTACCGCTCCATATAAGGCTGGGCCCAAGTCAAAAAAGTGCCGGCCGATGAAAAAAAAGGCTTCTCACTATTGGGAATATCAATCCGAGTATTTTTCAGTATGGCACCAAGTCTCTAAGTCCGCTACTTCAAAAGATTTCTTAATTTGAAAAATCTGGATTTCTATACAATTTAATTTTTTGACATACAAAATCATTTGCAAAGTAGTTGACTAAGAGACTTGGTGCCATATTGAAAAATACTCCGATTGACTTCCTCAATAGTGGTGACTGGTGACACCTTTATTTTTGTTGGCCGGCACTTTTGACTTTTGGGCCCAAAATGAATGACTTCCTTTGAAGATTTTGTTGAAACTCATGCAAAAATTTATCTCGCCTTCGTTGATTTAATTATCTTCCATCTCACTCTGTCCCGCCAAGCCATTTTAACTTTGAAGCATTTTTAAAGAAGAATTTCAACGTTATGATATCGTATTGCACCGCATTTATTTACGTGTAAACCGGCTACTAAAAGTCTTAGTTCGACGCTCGTATGATGATGACTTAGCCAGTCTAAATCTCACCATCCAAAGGTTGCCTGGAAGAGATCGCTTCTTAGCGATAAGGCCGCCCATTGTACATTTTATGTTTTTTTTTTTTTGTTTTTTTTTTATTTTATTACTGGTGTGCAATAAAGAATTTTCATTCATTAATTCATCCTAATTCAGCGTAGAGTCAAAATAAAAAATACAACTAAACAATAAAATACTCACTCGTAAAAGATCGTTCAGTGTCTCCAAAGCCCAGTAGACAGTATAAAGTTCCACAAGTTGTTTTAACACTGCTTTCAATGCCGGTGATGAGTGGATCGTTCTTCTACGAACTACTTCGTGGAAAGTTGAAATTATGATGACTCTACAATGGGCCTAGAAATTATAATAAGAATAGTTAATAAAATCAAATCAAAGTGTTTATTTTTCATGTTGTGTTTAAGTACATGTTAAATTACTTTCAATCCGAAGATCGTGGGTTCGAATCCCGGCCATGCATCACTAGATTTTTCGTTTCGAAAACACTTAAAAAAATTATATGCGCTATAACACGAGCTCTTAACGGTGAAGGAAAACATCGTGAGGAAACCCGCAGCTTAGTCAGCTCCACACGTATTGACGTCATCTTTCCTGTGGGCGGCTGATTAGCTGAGAGGATGGTTTAGGTGCTGGGCAAGCCTATTCGATCTCAAACAATGTCCCATGCACTACAGCGTCCCGTTAAGTGTAAGGCATGGATTGCCTCCTGACGCTGTATAAATCATCTAATATAGATGCAAAGGAGTAAGTTTAAGTTAAGAACGCTTTTTCACAAAAGTGTTCTGCGCAGACAAACGGCTAACTTCACGAATGCCTAGATCCGTTGGGCGAACTGTACTTACTTCGGCCGCCGATACCAATTGCACAGAAGCCCTATTCCATGCATCTTCAGGTGACATCCCTGATTCAATCCTTCTTTGCATTTTTTGGAAGGATGAAGAGATCTTGCTGAAAAAATGAAAAGTATGTATTTAATATGGGTATCATTTAAGCTATCACCAATTTAATTAGTTTTGTGTTTCTTCAATAATAGGGTTTGTCCTCAAAATAGTAGATCTGTCACCAAAATGTAGTCACCAAACAATGCAAAATCAGTTCCACAATAAATCACCTAAAATCCTGAGATATAAGGTCTAGTACCAAATAAATGTTTTTGTATGTATTATAATAGGTGTGTATTATAATAGGATAACTTCTAATGACCCTTTCGTCAGATTTATTTATTTCTGGCGCTTCGGCGGCCGCTGCCGCGGCACACTCGCTTCGCTCGCTCGCCTTGCGCATGGTTTTTTCACTATCCTAACATAACCTAACCAACGACTGTTTGGTGACTACATTTTGGTGACAGATCTACTATTTTGAGGACAAACCCTATTATTTAAGAAACACAACTTGATTGATGACAAATATAAATTTTGGTGATAGAAAATATAGTTCCCATTTAATATATCAGTCACGTGAGCATAATAAAAGCTCTGCTTGTGTACTTTGGGCACAAAATAAATAACGTTAGTACATGATGATGCTATGTAAAACGGGGCATTTTTAAGCGATTAAAAGTACAGTACATTAGATTAGTAGAATATTACTTGTATATTAGTTTATTAAATTATTATTGTATGTATTAGGATAAATAAATTATTTGTGTATTTATTACTTATTATTATCTAACTTGTAATTTAATTATGTTTACGCGATGTTGCAAATCGCAATTAGTAACTCATTAATATTATGCTTTTTCTCACTTAAATGGTTGCCTGGAAGAGATCGCTTTCAGCGATAAGGTCGCCAGTTGTCTACCGATAAGTTAAGTGTCTTTTTTTTCTCTTGTACTTGTCTTTTACGTGTGGTATGCAATAAAGAATTATCTATCGATCTATCTATCTACTTACCTCATAGCAACAATTTGAAACCCTCGAATAATACCCTCCACTGAGTTCTCCCAAGTTTTAGGGAAGTCTGCTGTTATGGTAGCTTTGAGGTAAGCGACTGTTGGCGTCATTGTTTGTGTATTTATTTGTTGCCAGGTTTTTATTAAAAATCTGCAAAATAAAGTGTTACAAAGACGCTGAATTAAAGAAGTTGTTATAAAGAATTCAGTGGTGAATGAACTAGAAAAAGATAAAAATCCTTTGATAATGCTGAAAACGTATAGGCCTCTATTAATAAACGTGGTGTAAAGTTAAGCCAGGTTTAAACTCCAAAAATTGTATGGTTACACCCGGCGTAACTTTACACCACATTTAATAATAAGAGTCATAAACAATATCATAATCAAAAATTTTTTTTTAAATTAGACTATCTCATACAGATACGCAGAAGCTTGTACTTCTGCGCGCGGCTTCGCTTGTTAGTACCCTTTTGTCCTATATGCTATTCTAGGTCAGGTCCCTATCTACACCTATTCCAAGTTTCATCTAAATCGGTTCATCAGTCAGGTAATTGAAACACAAACATCCATACTAAATTATAAATCTGAAAGTAACTCTGTCTGTCTGTCTGTCTGTTTGTTACGCTTTCACGCCCAAACCGCTGAACAGATTAAGCTGAAATTTGGCATAGTTAAAGGTTGTATTCCAGGGAAGGACATAGGCTACCTTTTATCCCGAAAAAATGAAAAAATCCCGAGGGACCGCGGTTCACACCGCGGGAGCGCAGCTAGTACAAAATATAAATTTCAGCTTTATTAAATTAGTATGATGATAGGAAGTAGGATATTCACCTGGCAGTCTGCAACAGCAATACGGTATTATCACCTTCATAGGTACAAGACGCAGTGACTAATGAATAAGTGAGAGGAAGGTTAGAAGAGTGCATGTATCCGTGACCGCCACACGCCAAACGACATTTCTCTACGATAGACGCTGTGTCGTATGTACTGACTGCTTTTAGGCAACAGGCTAGAGCGTGAAGCTGGAAAGAGACAACAATATGACATCAGTTTGTCCTTGTTTCTGAAAAAATACAGGATTACGATTATTTCCCCAAGGCGCGGTAAATATCATTTATTGATTTTTTTTGAATTGTTGCATAATGATTTTCAAGGAGAACAGACGTTCCACCAATCGCAGCGCAGCTACGCCACGAATGGGCTAAGTTATACAAGAACCAACAATCAATTGAAAGGATAGTTTTTATCGATTTTCTCGGGATTTTCATAACAAAGCAAAAAAATCATTACATAAATATTTTTTAATTTATTTTTTGAACCCAATTCCTGAATTAAGTTAGTATAAAATGAAAGACCCTATAGATAGATACTTTATTATACACCACATGGACATTACAAAAACAAACAAAGATATGGGCGGTCTTATCGCTGCGAGCGATTGATTTCTTCCAGACAACCGGATGAACTGGATAAGAGGAAGGCAATAAGGCGGTAGACATTCTCATAGATCTTTTTATGTATTCCAAATCTTCTAAAGATGTGTTAGAGGGTAGTCAGATGTCCAAATACGTATTTGATACTTTCTCACATTCTGCAGTAGTAGGTATTCCATACGTGACAGGTTGCAAGCCAATCGCCGGCTATAACAATACCTACTAACTGATTGAACTGACATGAATTTACATTTGAATGCGGAATTCGAACCCAACAGCTAAGATACAGTGACAGTCGATAAAACAACGGTCAACGAAGCGTAGCATTTGTGAAGTACAGTACGCACAACCAATCTTTAGCTCTCTAAAGTAGCTGCGCAGAACCCATTTTTGATGACGCCTACAAGACGAAGACAGCGTTGTATAGCTGCCTCGCTCACTCGCTTAGTTTTTTGCATCTCGCCTACTCGCTCAAACCTGCGCAATCGTTTAGTGCACCTAACTTCAGACAGACAAAGATCGGTTGTGCGATCTGTACTTCAATTACTCTACCTACATAAGAATGAATGAAGGTTATGATTAAAGTTTCTCACCTCCGGCAACCGCTCTAGATTCCCGCCCGTGAGTTGTTCATTAACATCGTTGAAGGTGTCCCAGAGCATGTTGGCGGTTAGTTTCATGGCGTGACACGCCGCGATGCCAACGAATATCTTATGTTGTTGGGCAACGAAGTCCAGAATCTGGCATTCTGGTTTGCTGGAATATGTAAGCTATATTAAAATATGTAATTTTACAAAGCGCATAATCTATGAATATGGCCGGGATTCGAACCAACGACCTTCGGATTCAAAGTTGAGGTACAACCCCACTCGGCCAACACGGCTCTAACTGGCTAACTTCACGAAAATCCTTTTAGCGTTCTGTGAAAAAAGAGAAACACTCTTATAGTAACAAACCTTTCATGTATCTGCGACTGTCTCCTCACGGCAGAGTAGCGAGTGGCGATGGTGACAGCTTTCGACAGATAGTTGACTGTGTCATACACTATCACCACTCTAACAAACACCATGCCTCCATACCCTAGCTTACTGTTTCGGGATTTTACGTATGTTCCATCCTGAAATAGGAAAACAGTGAAGGTTTATTGTTGGATATAATATCGATCAACCTGCTTGATTTTGTTGAAAAACTGATCTCAGTTTATTTTATTTTATTTATTTATTTTTATTATTAGTTACATCAACAAGATAATCACTAACACAACATAATTACAGTTCCTTATCAGTACACAAACCAAGTGACATCCCAATTATAGATGCAAACAGTAATGCAAAAAAAGACAACAGCAATACAAAAAAAATATTAAAACAGATTACAGATTACAAAAAAGACGTTTAAACGTTTAATCTGAGTAAATAGACAAGACAAAGAAGCGAGGCACTACTTTTTTCTCGAAGTGTTTCGTCGTATTTTTGAGTTTCGGTTCAGATGCTGCTAGAAAGCTGAAACTTACAGGATATGATTGAGATTTGTGATACCGCTTGGCATTGGTCTTGACGCTTGTGATAAGTGGATAGATATTATTGTTGTTAGAAATGCCAGTACCTATTGTAAAGCTATGACAGCTGAGTGTAGTAAGTAAGTTCGTATGTCAGTGGCCAACTCTAGTGACGGAGTTTTTGGCCTCCGCCATGGTTTTACAACTTAAATAGCCGGGACCGACAATTTAACGTGCCCTCCGAAGCACGGAAGCGCTCAGATGAAAATGCCACTGGCGGTCACCCATCCACTTACAGACCGTTTCAAACGTTGCTTAACTTCGACGATCTATCAAGAACGACTAAGCAAGCACGACCACGAGCGTTTCGCTGAGTGTAGTATATTGGCCGTTCTAAAATAGGACTAGATTCAAAACTCAAGCAGAGATTACCAATTGATTCGTTTGAACTGTAATTGAGTACCTAACAATTTTAATACACGAGGTAAATGTATTCTCACCTCCAAAATCTGAGCATGTTTCATCAGCATATGCCTCCTCGGTATCCTGACATGCTCGAAGCCCAGAAAGCCGTTATTCACCGAGTTAAGCCCCATTCTTGCTCCGATCTCTCCCACCCTGATCCCTTTTAGTGGCATGTGGGTTTCTTCGTCCCTCACTTGGACTATGAAGGGATGGATGCCGTGGCATTGGCCCTTGGTGTACAGTTGGGCTATTACGATTACGTAGTTCGCTGTTTGACCCACTGGAAAGAGGAATTGAATACATCGAGAGAAGAATTTTGAACACAATGGAACGTTAGATTCAGGGACTAAAAACGTTAACGTACACAAACGTAACGGTAAAGATATCGTTTTCCGATAGAGGTAGGCTTATATCGTTATTTTACCGGTATAAAATTACGGTTCCGAAAAAATATTATGACGAGCCGGCAAGGTGTGCAAGCGGGGTGGCGACGACGCTGGCGGGACGGGACGGGAGGTATCCATCTTTTAAAATCACTGAATTACCCCGTTAGTACACCGACGCATTCGCATGCGATTCGCATCTATGTCATTAGCTATGTGCTAGAGTGAGACATGGGTTCGCATCGTTTCGCATTCGCATGCGAATGCGTCGGTGTACTAACGGCGTTATATATTAGTAGTATAAAATTTCTCTGTTTAAAACCCAACTTAGGTTTTAAAAGATGGATCGCCGAAAGAAAGCTCTGATATAGGTACCTACCTATGATATCATTGATCTAAGGAATAAATACCAACATACTTATTGACCACGTTTGTTATTAACTGTAGGAAATGTACGAAATAAAAACGTCTCTTTGAGGCGCAATACAATCCTTTTACCACACTGGTTCGAGACACGACAAGAAGAAATAGGAAATAAAGATCTGGATCATAATATTCTTGAAATCTAGAATTAAATCAGTAATTTATGCATCATAGTTTTTTTGAATTGGGTCTATAGATAACTTTAAAATAAACTCACACGATCCAGCCCACCACTTGTAAGCGGATAGTTTAGGACTGTTTAATACAAATTCCTTCGTGTCAGGGTCGTAGGTCGCTGTTGTCTCCAGCCCTCGAATGAATGTCCCGTGTCCTAACTCCGTCTAAAATTGCAATATTATTTTTGAATACTTGCTTTACTTTTTTGACTCCCCCGTATATAGACATCTTCAAAGGGTCTTGAACATACAATAGATCTGATATAATGTCTACCATCATTGTCACGGTTTTGGTCGCGAAGGAACAAGAGTAGAATCACCTAGTTTTAAGACGTTTCAAAGTGATCCCAGCGGTCCTACTGAATAAATGCTTATTGACTTTGACTTTGACATTGGAGATACAGTGGTGAATGATCATGACTGTATCTCACGACTGCATCATGATCATGAGATCAGATGTTTATTTAGTCTAATTGGCGATTTATTGTATGTGTGATATACGTGAACCTGAAAAAGGAGTTTCGGTCGTCCACATACAAGATGGGTCGACGACATCGTGCAATTCGCAGGTCGTACATGGGCAAGACTGGCTCAAAGTAGAGGCGAATGGCAAAAGAGAAGAGAGACCTATGCCCAGCAGTGGGATGAAAGGGCGATAATGTTTACCTGTGCATAACTGCCAATAATATTGCACTCCCAAGCTCTGGGCAGCCAGTATCCCCTCTGCTCATCGTCCCCTTGGCTCATCAGCACTGGTATGAACATAATGTAGTGCAGACCTAAAGGTGTTCCATCGTGGGAGACTGAAGAACTTAGGAGGCTACTCATCAGCTCCCTAGAAATATAAAATGCACTTTATTTGTATGAACTTAGGTTTCAATTTAGAATTCCAGTTTTAGTGCAATGGAATGCTTATGCACGATTTTCAATTAATGGTAGGAAGCTAGTAATTTTATGCAAAGTAAAAGCAAGCTGTAGACTTGACCCCGCCTATTTGATTAGTATAAGTTTTGAGGTCAAGAGCCGACCCATTCTTCATAAAAAATGTCAACAACAGCAAAAGAAAATGAATAAATTCAATTCTTGACAAATTTTTTCAGATAGCTGATAAATAAATAAATAATGCTGGACTTTCAAACATAAAAAGATCTGAGAGAATGTCTACCGCATCTTGGGGATACAGTCGTGAACCTGTGAACCTGTGTGCTGGACTTTCCACACAGCATCATCTAGCCCCAAAGTAAGCAGAACTTGTGTTATGGCCTTATGGGTACTACATGACTGAAATACTAATACTTGTAAAGGTACTTTTTGTTTGTAAATACATACATACATTAGATACATATTATACATAGAAAATACCCAGACCCGAGACAAATAAGTATCATAGATCACACAAACATTTTGTCCCGCCGCCGCGGGGATCGAACCCACAACCTTCTGTGTTGCAGGCGGTTCGCCCGCTGCGCTACAGCGAGATCGTCATATACTCGTAGATAGCTCCTATCTTTAAGTTTATCGATGATTTAAGATCCCACAAATCGCATCATTTAATATAGACACATAATACAGAGAGATATGGATCAAATTAGTAAGGAGAAACAGAAAGTAACCTAAATAAAAAGTCAATCTTTTAAGACGATAAACTTATGGGGAACATATTTAGAATTAGGATTTCTTCTCTGTGAATTTTGATTTAGAAACTTATGTGTCACCTGTAATCAGTAAGATTGCTATTCCCCTCGTTCTGCAATCGCCTGAGTAGAGAGAATAGTGTCACCGCTTTCTTGACAGCAGCCTCGTACTTTTCCTTATGACTGAGATACGAGTCTGAGATGCCTCCAAATAAGTCATCCTTTATTGAGAGTAAAGATTTTTCTGTAAAAATAACAGAAGCATTTAGCAAGATAATTGCTGACTCAAGCGCTCGTAGGTAGGTACCTACCTAGTCTTAGTCGTTCTTGATAAGGAGATCCGTAAGGTAACTCATCACATCAGACATCTGTCTGAATTGGACGAGTTACCGCCTAGTGGCATTGAAAAGCACTGAGCGCTTCAGTGCTTCGGAGGGTACGGGTCGGTCCGCCAAGGCAGGCCTTAGCGGCCTAAAAATTTCGTCATCAGAGTTGGCCACTATCGTCTAAACTCTAAACTAACACATAGGAACTTACTGACTGAACCTATACCTACTTCCTAAAAAAATGATTATACCACGCAGTCATTCATCCATTGGAACCGCATAGAACGTTACATAAAGACCGATTATACAAGCTACACAAACCGAATACAGTGGACACCAGTAGTGATAGTGAGTTTCTATTCTCTAATGATAAACTAATAGAGGTGAAGAGCGAGAGATATACACTTGCCTCTTTCCTTCCTTGCTGCAGTCTTCTCTGGTCCTCCGTCGATGAACTCAGTCATTTCCTGCACGATGAAGTTGCAGTTGTCTCTTTCCCTCTGCAGATCTTCGTTCACAACCCCCATGGTTCAAGGTTCAACCTAGCCCTACTATCAAATCACACTTCTTTAGCGTAGGAGACCAGATTTCTACACGATCCTGACACAAATCTTTCGTCACTTTTACTCTTAACAAAACTTTTTTGGTATATTACTGTTATCTGTCTGTTGGTCATTGACCGAACTGACCAATGGCCACTATAATAGGCTCTTAGGTAAGTAGAATATTATCAATCGGTCCTGCTACCAATGGTTTAAAAAGTAATTATAATTATCATAATAATTTAAGACAGTTAGGTAAGTACATACCTAAATAAACTCTTGATTGAAAGCGACTTTACTATAGCCACAGAATACAGCTATAGCGCTACGCACACGACCACTCTGTGACTAGTTCAGATTTTAACTGATCAGCCGGCTTCAAGTGTACACCGCTAGCATCCTATTTTGTGTAACATAGCCACGCCGGCAAACACACCGTAAGCTTATGTCAGACAAGCAGAAATTAATGAATTATCTTTTATTTGGCGTTTGTGATGTGCTAATTGCTCTTACTAATCGAAAACTCAATCGTTTACAGCATAGTCTCAAGACTGGTTCGTTTCATAAAACCTACCAGTAGAGGTTTAATCGCTAATTCTAATTTTACATCGCATAAATTGTGATATAATCCTAACAGTGGATGTGTATGTGAAATCTCGGTTATTTGAACAACGCGAATAGCTTGACTTTGAAGAACCAACGCAATATCTCACAAATTTTTTATTTGGCGCACAAATATGCACAAATATAAGCTATCTGCCGATATACAATTCATCTCTCTCCGACCATTGGTTTAGAATTTTCCAGCTGGAGCAACGTTACCCTAGCTGGAAACGTTTTTTCCGTTTATTTCAAAAACTACAATATGCACATTTTTTTAATTTGGCGCACATTTATAGCTCACTAGGCACTAATTTTTCCTCATACTCAAATCTCTCTAGGAGACACTTTCCAGCTAGGGTAACGCACACGAACAGGTTTGGTCACGGATTTAAAAGGTTTGGTTCACTAATAAACTAACTTTAAACCGTTCACTTTTATAGTACGTCTACGCCTAAAATGATGTCCTTTTTATACTCGTAAATATCTGAACCTTCATAATCATAACTAATTTCTAACAGAACTGAACCTAAAATAAATCTAACACGAGGTATTTGAAAGAAACAACAAAATGCGACCCAAAACATTTATTGGACCATTTTTTTATCAGGATAAAGCTATCACTTCTTAGCAGTAACGGCGGCCTCGTCTTCTCTCGCGAAGGTCTGGTGAAGTTCCTCCTTCTTAGCGGCGATACGCTCTTCGCGGCGCTTGCGAGCTTCCTTCACCTTGTTACGGCGAGCTTCCGCCTGGTCGCTGTAACAAAATTACATTTAGTGCAAGGAAACAATACGACCGGAAACTACTTGAAATAAATAATGCTGGACATTTCACACAGCATCATCTAGCCCCAAACTAAGCAAAGCTTGTACTATGGGAACCAGATAACTGATATACTACTTATATAATTTTTGTTTGTAAATACATACATATTATACATAGAAAACACCCAGACCCGAGACAAATATCTGTATGTCATACAAACATTTGTCCCGCGGCGGGGATCGAACCCGCAACCTTCTGCGTCGCAGGCGGACCTTCGTCCACTGCGCCACAGAGGTCGTCAAATAAAACAAAAAGTTCCATAAAAAACGCAACAAGTGACGTAACTAGTTGTTACATAAAAAGCTACCAAAATATCTAGTCTGCGCATTTTTTTCTACATTATATTAATACTTATTTTAAATCTAAACCTGTTTTTATGAACTACTTATACAATTTAAAAAATTCTAGCATCAATGTTTAGAAATAACTTTCAGACTGCAGTCTGATTATAAGGTAGATATCATCAGTCACCACTGTTGGGCATAAACTTACTCAAATAAAAACCTATTCAGTTTTATCTACTCTTGAACTCAATAGATGAATTAAGTAACTGAAAAAAGAGGAGAGGAAAAATTCAGTACCTAATATGAAGCCTCTTCTTTCACGCATCTTGAAGAGCTTTGTAATTCAATGTTCTGATTTTTTTCTTCTTGGAGAGTTGTACCACAAGTTCACAATGAAGTTCTCATATATTGATTTTTATTATTTGAAACCATACTAGGATTAAATTATCGGGATACAAGGTTTTTGTTGTCTCCATCCCATGATGGATAGGGTTGCAGTTGTTACAAAAAGCGAATAGTTCGGCGAACGCTAGGTATTAGAGCATTAGTGAAAAGGCCCCAATTTTTACTGAACAGACAAACTTTATGATGCTAAGAAACAGACTACAATAGGATTCATCAAAAATTACTTGCCAGCGGTGCCAACTGCTGAGCAATCAATAGGGCTTACACTGTAAATGAGACTTGCCAGCCTATAGTGTAAGTATAGTTCTCATTCAAATTGGAGTTGGCCACCAACTCATATGAACAATCATGCTAACATTAACAATTACTAAATGATTATACAGCGTCAGGAGGCAACCTATGCCTACACTCAACGGGATGCTGTAGTGCCTGGGACATTGTTTGACATGGATTTAGGAATAAACAGGATGAAGTACCTGAGCATCTTCGTCCTGGCCTTCTCAGCCTTCTTCCTGTGAATGTACTCCATAAGTACACGCTTGTTCTTGAAAACGTTTCCCTTCGCCTTCATGTAGAGGGCGTGGTATAGATGCCTGTCAATCTTCTTGGCAGTTCTGTATTTGAGGAGCAGCTTACGGAGTACCCTTTGTCTTTGCACCCAGAGTTCCTGAAATATATGACAAGTTAGATACTGGAAAAAAAAGCATTTTTCTTTCATACATTATTATCTCTTTTCATCATCAGAGTACTGGTGGTCTAGTGTTAACGGCCCCGCCTTCCGATCGTAAGGTCCTGGGTTCAATCCCGGTCGTGCACCAATGAGTTATTCTGCCGAAAAATTTATGTGCACTATGCCAGTACTCTCAAACGGTGAAGGAAAACATCGCGAGGAAACCGGCATGTCGTAGATCCTACAAAGTTCGAAAACATGACATGTGTCAAGTGCACGAAAGGAGCCTCTTTGAGCACTTTCATCACACTGGTTTGAAAGAACTGGTGACATGACAAGAAGAATCTTTTTTTTCATTTTGCGTTGTCAAATCCATAGACAGTTTTCATCTGAGTTAGGCTGATACAATACCAACAAAATATCCATGCTCTTTAATAATATCGTCATTGATCGGGCAGAATGGCTTAGAGAGAAGCCTATAGTTGGTAAACCGTAGGTTTCTCTACAAGAAATTCTTCCCTTAGCAAAGCCATTTAGTAGGAAAAATAATAATCATGGAATCACATCAAAAATCAAGCATAGAGTTATTCAAGATACATTCACAGACTATTATCCACTAAAAGTAAGTTCCACTACTTAGTCGTCTCCTTTTGAGAAATCCATCTTTCCTAATTCCTGTTTCATTAGATCAACCAGCTCCCTTAGCGTGGCGATTGTCTAGGTACCGGAGATAAGATAAAAATGTCAGTACCGAATACTTATTAGAGTGTATCATTTTTATCTATTCTCCGGTGCCTAGACAATCGCCATGGTAAGGGGGCTGGAAGTTTTCTTCCAGCCCCCTTACCATACTCATCCATACTAATATTATAAATGTGAAAGTAACTCTGTCTGTCTGTCTATCTGTCTGTCTGTCTGTCTGTTTGTTACGCTTTCACGCCCAAACCGCTGAACAGATTAAGCTGAAATTTGGCATAATTAAAGGTTGTATCCCAGGGAAGGACATAGGCTACCTTTTATCCGGAAAAAATGAAAAAATCCCGAGGGACCGCGGGTCACACCGCGGGAGCGCAGCTAGTATTATATATGTGAAAGTAACTCTGTCTGTCTGTTTGTTACACTTTCACGCCCAAACCGCTGAACAGATTAAGCTGAAATTTGGCATAGTTAAAGGTTGTATTCCAGGAAAGGACATAGGCTACCTTTTATATAAAAAATTAAAAAATCCCGAGGGACCGCGGGAGCGCAGCTAGTATAAAATATATAGCAATATCTTACCTTCTGTGGCATTCTGGCATTGGCTGTACCTTTTCTTTTACCAAAGCCACAGTGACGACCCTTCCTGCGGGCCTCTGTGTTCTTGCGGACGCGAGCACGAGAGTGCACCGCCACTGGCTTCTTGATCACCAGACCATCCTTGATCATCTTACGGATGTTCTGGCCTGAAAAATTAAGAATCATTGAGTTATCTTCAGAGCATGTAAGCTTACAATGTAATGATTTATGGAACTGGACCCATGGTGAAATAACAGGCACAGATAATGTGTAGCCAACACACTTGATCGATTGGCTTGTGTGCAAATATAGGGTACCCATTAGAGAGTTAGGCCCTTACTAATAAACTTGACATAAAGTTATGTCATGCATAACCTATAAATAACCATACAAATTTTTAGTTTATGCATGACATAACTTTATGTCAAGTTTATTAGTAAGGGCCTTAATATTCTAACACCATGTACAGTCCGCCTAACGGATCTAGGCATTCGTAAAGTTAGCTGTTTGTCTGCGCAGTGACTGCTGTTTCATATAAAATTGTTTCTGCGCAGACAAACGGCTAACTTCACAAATTCCTAGATCCGATGGAAGAACTGTACCTAACTACATCTGAGGAAAACGTCTCATTTAGATTGATGCAGATCTATATGCAGATCTGAATGTTGATGATGAAGACACTGTAGAAAATTATCACAGCGCAGATCTTCGATCAGATATAATGATCGAAGGAGCATATAGATAGACCTCTTAGTTAGACTGTTGACATTTTCAGACAAATGGCACTTCTACTATCTATTTCAGCGTTATATTTTCTCTATTCTAGATAGTCTTCAACTGCTCTAGGTCTTCTTTACAGTTACAGCAGGTGCATATCGCTAGGGTTGACAAAACAGGCGCGGTGATAGCATGTAAATACAAGAGGTTACTCACGGGAGTTTGTGTTGGCGATTTCATTGATCTCGTTGGGATCAAGCCATACTTTCTTTTTACCACATCTCATCACCGAGGCGGCAAGCCTCTTCTGCAGCTTGAGGGAACTGAAATACAAGAAATACACATTGAAGTACACATTGACCACATGGCTTCCGACATTACCAATAGCATAAAAGTCAAGTAAAAAATGCCGGAATGGAGCCAATTTAGTTTTCACAGTTTGGTTTGCAGATAAGATCACTGAATATTTACATTTAGATCACAAAACATCACGGAAAACTTATTTTTTCACAAAAACTAACCTCATCGTGGATCGGTGAGCTCCAACGCATACAAGAAAGAAATATGGCCGCTCTGGTTTTAGTGACGTGTGGCTTTGATTGACTAAAAAAATTTAGTCGATTGTTGAACGTAAAATCTTCACTAACATCGATTTGAACAATCGATACATACGATTATCACAGTCGAACAACAGTCTAACAACAGTCGAACAAGATATTCACAGCCAGGAGAAATAAAAAAAGTGGAATGAAAAAACCCGGGACAAGTTTTTGTACAATACAATTGTTACAATATACTTTTCTCTAAATCCATCTGGCTGGTATCGTTCGTAACTCAAATTCAAGTCGATTTTAAAAGTTTCATCGTATTTCATGTTCCCGGAAGTTGCCTACCACTATTCTCAATGTTTCATTTCAAACAATCAACTGTCATTGTTGAATTATAATTCAAAGTCAATGTCTGTGATGTGACAGTAGGTAGACTCCCCCTCTCTTCTACACTCTACAAAAAACTTCGCTGGCTTAGATTTCCGATCTGATGCTTTGTTTGTTGTTTTGTTTGTTTTTATCATAAAAAAATCAATCCTACGAATATTCTCTACTATTACCTTCAATCTGCTTCATGTTTTGGAAACTAGTTGAATAAGTTAACTTTCTAAAGTTTTTGTCTTTCCGAATAATTTGAATAATCCAAAAATCTAGAAGGTCTAAACGTGCTCTAAACTAAAGCGCGGAAAATTGAATTGAACAAAATTATCTCGGCCGACTATCACTTGTGCCCATTCTAAAAACTTGTTTTGTACGTAAGCAAAGCAGCAGTGGTACCGAAGCCTCATACGTAGGCAGTCGCGCTGTACTGTGTGGAACTTTTCCTAAACAATTTCACAATAATGACCGACTCTAAAGTTAATGCAGACTTGCTAAATGAGAGGGCAAAGTGTTCTTTCAATATCACGGAATTAACAAATTTGATCGATGGGGGTGCTGCAATGACAGATGAAAGGAAAAAGAGAGGTAAGTAATAGCTGTATTGATAGGCTCTAGTAAAAATAACTACTCATTGATATCTTGACTTTGTTAAAATAAATCTATTTCCAAATTTTAGATTTTCTTTTTAACCATAACTTTAGTTTGATGGTCTATATCTCTAAGTTTTCTTTAAAAACATTACATGCTTCTCATTATAAAGCAAAACTTCTAGAGAAGTACAACCAAACCTAAAGTTGCTGTTGTGTTAAATACGGCCAAGTGCGAGTCGGACTCGCGTAAGTAAATAAGTTTATTTATTTAACAAAATTGTATAGTACCAAGAAATAAACTATTTGATTTGATTTGACAAAGCAATCATGCGATGCTGAGGTTTGTGACTGAGTCTGAGTGGGCACAGGATCATAGTTCAAACAATTATCTTATCATGCAGTTTCTCTGAATATTAATGAGGCTAACAATTCATTGTTTTATTTGTGATCACATTAATTAGTGAAACTTAAAATACTCTTATACAAGGGACTCGCCTGTGTATAACTAATGCTGCTCTATTATGTACTTACCTACTTTAATACTAGGGAAGGTACTCTTGCCTAATGCCTTTAATGAACAATTTAATTTACATTTAAATGTATGCATACATGTAATTACAAAAATCACGCTAACTAATAGTATTAGATGCAGCTAAGTAAGCATTAGAATAAACATGGTAATTCTACTTAAAAGTTAATTAATATGTATGAAGCACTTTTTTTCATTTGGTGGATTTAAAATCTAAAAACGTTAAATGACCTTGAAAAGAGTGGAAGTTAAACCTTAGGGAGACCTTTGCCCAGTGGGACATGACAGGTTGATGAAAAAAGTTTTGCATGCACGATAGAAACCAAATATCCCTCCCTTAGTACATTATGAAACTAAAAGTTATGTTTCAAATTAGGATATAATTGTGTTTTAATTTTCAGAGGATAAGGTTCTCAAAGAAGGTATCCATCATGAAGAGGTCCCATCTGAATACTTAAGCCACAAGGAGAAGTATGAACTGGCGGTTAAGAAAGCTTGCTTACTGTTCAAACTGATAAGGAAATGGCAGGAAGAGGAAAATACTGGGATGGAAAACTTCAGGTCTGTATCCATTCATCATCATCCACAATCTGACTTTGCCCACTGCTGGGTATAGGCCTCTCTTTCTTTATGCCACTTCTTACGGTCTCCTGCTAACCTCATCTAGGTGCGGCCCATGACACATACCAAATCGTCTGCCCATCTCGCTGCCTGTATCCATTATGATATACTAAAAGGCACACAAATAGCTGAATAAAAGGGTTTATCTTATCCAATTCTTTTGTATGACATATTTACAAACAGTATTACCCAAAACTAAAGTAAGTTTGTATGAGTTCTGGCCAAGTCTGGTGACTTCCATGATGGCTTAGCAACCTAATAGCTGGGCGGGATCAACGATTAACGTGCCCTCTGAAACACGCTTTTTCATACAGTTTCTGTAGCATCATTAAATAAATAATGCTGGACATTTTCATACAGCATCATCTAGCCCCAAACTAAGAAAAGCTTGTACTATGGGAACCAGATAACTACTTATATACTCTTTGTTTGTAAATACATACATACTATACATAGAAACACCCACCATTCATTATTTAGACTCCTCTTGTGCACTTGTCACCCATGTTATTAACTTTTTATAACCTACAATAAATTCCATTCCTTACGATGTTTTCTGCATTGTGCACTACACATTGGCACACGAACGGATTCGAACCTACAGTGTCCATTATGTTCTTTCAGACAGTGTTTTGTGTGCTATTAAGAAATACTATTGATCTCACAGGGCAGTGTTAGGCGGCTCTCTAGGCTCAGCGGTTCTCCAAGACGGATCTCCGCTGACGCTTCACTACGTAATGTTCATACCTACTCTCATGGGGCAGGCGTCTGTAGAACAACAGGCGTATTGGATCGGACGGGCTTTCAACCTGGACATCATCGGAACTTATGCCCAGGTATAACGTCAACAGATGCTAACGAATGCCTACACATTCGTAAAACATTTTTGTATATCGGCCACGACGGGGTCATGGCGTCTCGGTGAGATATGGCTCTTAGCTAATACTCCACCTGCGTCTTAACGCGTTAAAAAGTGACATATTTGACAGACATCTAATTTCAAATATGACACTTCTTAACGCGTTAAGTCGCAGGTGGATCAGTAGCATAGAGAATGTCTAACGCGCTTTAGAGGTAAAGTCCTCACCCGTCTATGTCCTCACCATACATTATTTTATTTGTTTTTTTAGACGGAACTTGGGCACGGTACATTCGTACGAGGGCTGGAGACGACAGCGACATACGACCCTAAGACCAAGGAGTTTGTACTGCACAGTCCTACACTCACCGCCTACAAATGGTGGCCTGGAGGCTGTACGTTTTTTTTTATTTCATTGTTATTTCTTATAGGCGGCGATGGGCTTGCAACCTGTCACGTATGGAATACTAACTTCTGCAAGATGTGGGCATGTATCAAATATGTGTTTGGACATGCCACTGACTACCCCCCTTAGACATCTTCAAAGGATCTGGAATAAGTAACAAAAAGATCTGAGAGAATGTCTACCGCACCTTGGGGATACAGTCGTGAACCTGTTGTTATTTATTATTAGTTGGTCAGACGACATAGTCGGCGTGATTGGACGACAATGGATGAAGATAGCTCGGGACGAGACCTCTCTAACCCGCCACTGGGTTAGAGCGGAGGCCTACGCCCAGCAGTGGGTATTAATATGTTACTGATGATGATGATGATTATTATTTATTATGAGCCTTTAATGTCTCACTTGCATCTCTTGAATCATCTCTGTTTACCGTAGACCAATCTTTTAGCATCAAATTCATCCCTACATCTGCGGCTTGGTCTACAGCCGAGCCAGTTTCCCGATAAGAGGCACATTAAAACTCTTGTAAATTATTAAATCTAAGAGAGCTTGGGCTCAGCCAGGCTATAATCTATGTCCTATGCAATTTTCATATCAATCAGTCCAGCCAATAACTCCACAGGCAACAATATTGACGTGTGATTTAAATATAATAGAAATAAACTTTTGATAGAAATAAGAATAGACTGTCGTAAAGAAAGAAAAACACATTTTAATAAGTATGTGATTAATATTTTTCTATGGCATAAATATTTAAATAAATTACGAGTAAATATATTATAGACAGCTGTGCTATAATCCATTTACCACCAATAGATAAAACAAATTTATCAATTCAAATCAAAATAATCTGTTTTAAGTTCCTCGATATCAGTAATAAGAAAAAAATAACGATTAAAAATATAATATGTACTTCAGAATGAACGACGACCTTGTTGACGCCTTTTTACCATGTTTGAGCCGAGTCTTGATTTATTTTAAAAATATGTAAAAAAGTAAGTTCGTATGAGTCAGTGGCCAACTCTGGTAACGGATTTTCCGTCTTGGCTTAACCGATAATTTAACACGGAAGCACTCAGATGAAAATGCTGGCGGTCACCCATCCACTTACAGACCGTTGCTTAACTTCGACAATCTATCAAGAACGACTAAGCACGACCACGAGCGCTCGAAATATGGAATTAAAATCAGCTACAACTAATAGCTCAGATCTTGACACCCACACTTGCGCAACTGGGTCCTTGTAATTGATTATCTGGACTAAGTATATTTATTTATTTATAAATAAAAATATTTATATATGTACATACTAGCTGACTCGCGGCAAACGTTGTTTTTCCATTATATCGCTATTAAAAAATAAGGGTTGATCGTAGAAGGGTGAAAATTGAGGATTGTATGTATTTTTGTATGTTGTATCATAAAAAAATAGAAATAAAAAATTTTGTCTAAAAAATAAAAAAAATAATTTAAGGGTGGACTACCCCTAACATTTAGGGGGATGAAAAATAGATGTTGGCCGATTCTCATAGATACCGGATAAGCACAAAAAATTTCATCAAAATCGGTCAAGCCGTTTCAGAGGAGTATGGCAACGAAAACTGTGACACGAGAATTTTATATATTAGATATCCTGTATAAACCTTTATATTTATTTATACCTATTTTACACCCTGTATATTTTTTATATTTTGCTAATATCGAAATCCCTAACTTAGACCATCTATTAACTTCACTTAAGAACTATGTTAGGTGCCATAAGTAACTCAATCACGGAAAATGCTAATACATAAAATCTATTGGCACAGAGTCAGACTAAAGTCCAATGATGATAGTTACATCCTAGGTTACATCATTCATCATCTCTCAAAGGTTGCGATCACGCGATTTTACACCTATTAGTAGGCAATCGTATAAATACAAAAAAAGTAATAAACACTACATAAAGCCTAGTTCGGACTAGGCTAGTATTTTAGTCGAGTAGCGAGTAATTATAGAGAGAAGTTGGAGGCTTTTGAAATGTGGTGCTGGAGAAGGATGGAGAGGATTAGCTGGACGGAGAAGGTTACCAATGAGGAAGTGCTGAGAAGAGTTGAGAAAAGGGTTTTGATGAACACCATTCAAAATAGAAGCGGAAAAATGATTGGACATCTTATACGACATGACAGCTTTATCAAGAACATCATAGATTGGAAAAGTGGAAGGAAGACGAGGAAGAGGAAGGCCTAGAATAAATTTCATGAGTCAGATAAAGGAGAAGATCGCCGTCATGTCGTATAAAGAAGTAAAGGAGACTGCATTGGAAAGGGAGAGGTGGAGGAAGTTGCATCATTGCACCGACCAGAGCTGAGCTCTTAAATTGGATGATGATGAGCGAGTAATTTAGTAGGTACCTTAAACGTGTCTGAACACCTTCTGAACACCAAAAACTTAGTCGAGTAGGTTATTAAGTAATTTTTAACTACTAAATTACTCGCTACTCGACTAAAATACTAGCCTATTCCGAACTAGGCATTACGGTACAAACCAGTCGGCAGTTGACCAGTTTTTTTTTCTTTCATTTGATGTCAATGTTCTCATATTATAGATTTTCAAACTAAGTACTTACTATTTATTCTCTTTGCTTTATCGTTCTACGTATTATCTTAAGATGAGGTTATTGACTTTCGCTGTTTAACCAAGAATAAATAACAGTAACTATGTGACTGCACCAGCGAAGCGTACATAATAACTTAAAATAATAATAATATCTAACTGTTAAACGATCTAAGTAACTGGTAGGTAAAGTGGTAAAACCAAATAAGAATCAAGAATGAAAGCTGAAAGTTTGACTTAATTATTAAAATTAAATGATAGTTAGTATTGATTTATTATTATGTGAAAGTGAAATATCAATACAATACAATACAATAAAATTGTAGTTCTACACGATGCACGAGTTTTACAATTATACGCACAATCTCTCTGAAGTAGCTGCGCAGAACCCATTTTTGATGACGCCTAAAATCGTGCTATCTCGCTTACTCTACCAAATCTGCGCCATCGTCCTGTGCACCTAACTTCAGAGAGCTAAAGATCCGTTGTGCTTACTATAAGTACTTAAATCTATCAATTTTTAAGTGGGTGAAAATATGGCTACCCCTCAGCATTTGCATCTTATCACACAAGCAAACCACATTATTATGTATATGTAATTATCTGAAAAAATATTGTATGTGTGTGTATGTTTCTCAACTCTTCAAATTGTTTACAGTGGCGCACACAGCCAACTACTGCATAGTGATGGCCCAACTGTACACCAACGGTAAATGCCACGGCATTCACGCCTTTATAGTCCAACTGAGGGACGAGGAAACCCATATGCCGCTCAAAGGCATTAAGATTGGCGAGATCGGAGCCAAGCTGGGTATGAACGGCACTAACAACGGATTTCTGGGCTTCGATCAAGTGAGGATACCAAGAGAACACATGCTGATGAAGAACTCTAAAGTGCTGGAGGTAAGGTTGAGATTTGTGTAACAAACGGCTTATCAACTGCATGTTCAGACCAGCCAATTTTCCACCCGATGTCGGCGCCCGCAATAGGCGGAAGTTTATGTGTGCGTAAACTCGAGAACGCTTCGAGCCAAAGAGCGAGATGATCGCACAAACGCGCGAGGGCGAGTGAGATAGAAAATATTTATTTAGCAGCAATATTTATTCATAAAAACGGCAAAAAAATCACGTTTGTTATACGGGAGCCGGAGCCCCCCTTAAATATTTATTTGATTCAGCTTTTTAGTATTTGTTATAGCAACAGAAATACATCATATGTGAAAATTTCAACTGTCTTACTATCACGGATCATGAGATACAGCCTGGTGACAGACAGACAGACAGCGAAGTTATAGTAACCGTCCTGTTATACCCTTATATTATTTATACCCTACCCATTTATACCCTTTGGGTACGGAACCCTAAAAACTGTACCCACATACTTTCTATACCCACATACTTTACGAGTTCTGAGGTGTTTTCTACACTAATATTATAAAGAGGAAACATTTGTTTGTTTGTTTGTTTGTTTGAATTGAATAGGCTCCGGAACTACTGGACCGATTTGAAAAATTCTTTCACCATTAGAATCCTACATTATCTCTGATGAACATAGGCTATAAATTATTTTCAAAAATTAGAGATCCTTATGAAAATTGCAATAATGTAACCAAAGGTGTAAAAATGTTGAACATAAAATTCTTCATATCGCGTGCGCTGCGAAAACTATTGATGATAGAACAAAAAAATGTTCTACAATATTAAAGAACGTATCAATATCTACAAAAAAGTCAGCGATAGCATATGTCCAACTATTGTAGTTGTGTCAGAATAACAACTTTTATAATTTAAAAAGTGAATAAAAATGCCGACCAAAAGCAGACCACGTTATTCTTATTTTGGTATTTATTCTTATCCAAATAAATTCCTTCGTTGTAAAGGCTGTTTCAGTACCCGTCGATTACTTTTTGAATGATTGAAATCGGACATTTTATTCAAAAGTTATCATGAGTTTAAAAATGTAAGATATATCGCGACCACAGAATAAATATCAGTTAGTACGGTAAGACAAGTGTCTGGGATTTTTAACACATCCCGATCATACATCCCGCTCCGGGACCGCCATGTTGTTATTAAATTTTTGTTAAATACCTATAATAAACCCGTGCGAAGCCGGGGCAGACAGCTAGTGTTTAAATAAAACCACCATAATTTAAAGATTTCTTAGAGTGTGTAATGTATTTACAGGATGGAACATATGTAAACTCGCCAAGTTCAAAATTGACGTACGGAACTATGATGTTCGTTCGAGTGGTGCTGGTCAACGATATGTGCAACTACATGGCGAAAGCCGTTACCATAGCAACGCGGTATTCTGCCGTACGGCATCAATCGCAGCCGAAACCTAAGTATGAACCTTATTCTTTCAAGATTAGCGTTTAATTTTGTGAGAAATACATCACAAACTAAAAACTGGGTTAGTATAATCACCTTTATTCCAATGTAGTAGAGTTTAAATTCTACCGCGCGGACATCTTCCCCTGATTACCCATTCTGTAAGGCCCAGTCCTTCTTTAACTGAGTTCCTCTCCATCCAAAGGTTGCCTGGAAGAGATCGCTCATTAGCGATAAGGCCGCTCAGTAAATTGTCATTATTTGTTTTATTTAATTATTTTGTTTCATAGTTTAAGGTGTGCAATAAAGAATTCTTAAAAATTCTTAAGCAATTTTCTGAGTTGAAAATAGAAGAGTAAATCATTTATGACTGATAGTTTAAGGTTTAAACTAAGTAAACATTTTGTTTAGGCAAATGTAACTTTTACCTAGTTTTACTTTGCCATAACTTTCTATGAAGGTAGTTATCAAATACCTACCTCCATACTTATATTATTGTACGCCCAGGATGGGTAAACTGTTGATACCTAATTAGATAAATACCATCTTTGTAACACAGTTTGAAATATTTTTTTCTTATTCTATAAAGGTTTAAAGTCAGTATGATATAGGTGGCAGCACTATACAAACCAAATAATTTTCTTTTCAGTGAACCCGAGCCCCAGATCTTGGACTACGTGACGCAACAACACAAGCTGTTCATTGGCTTAGCCACAGTACACGCGTTCAAGCTGAGCGCTGATTGGCTGTGGAATATGTACAATAATGTCACAGCGGAATTGGAAGCTGGCGATCTGGATAGACTACCCGAGGTATCTGACAAGCTTTGAAATTGCAGATATTTGTTAAAGACTTAAATCGCTTTATTAGCTTATTTTGGAACGCCTTTCGGACGGTATCGAAGAAAAAAATAACTGAGGCTGGAAAAAAATTTTGTTCCATTTTACCGTCACGACACATGTATATATCAAATCGTCACAGTGCGAAATGCGCAGCCGCGACACAGTCCATGGATTGTTACATTGTTAGTACGGAAGAGCGTTTCTAGATACCTAATTGACAATTCATCCATACTAATATTATAAATGTGAAAGTAACTCTGTCTGTCTGTTTGTTACGCTTTCACGCCCAAACCGCTGAACAGATTAAGCTAAAATTTGGCATAGTTAAAGGTTGTATCCCAGGGAAGGACATCGGCTACCTTTTATCCCAAAAAAATGAAAAAATCCCGAGGGACCGCGGGTCACACCGCGGGAGCGTAGCTAGTTTATTATATTCCCAGTATAGAAAAGTACTCTTTGCTTCATTCCAACCGAGTGTTCCACGATACTCACGTACTTTTTTTTATTAATTTAGTTAGAATTAATCTTTTGAGGCGCACTCACTTTCTCCACACTAGTTCGGAATGTTTAGATATTCACCGAAAGTTCGTATCGCGCATATTTTCCCGTAGGTATACAAAAATCCACCAAAGGCTGTTCCCATCTTCTCTTTCATATTCAGCATAGCGATTCATACTTCAGGAACCACAGAACTATTCTAGATATAGTTCTGTGAGCGGAACGCATGCGCATCCACCACGAAACATGTCAGCTGTTCAACTGAACGCAGGAAACGTCAGTTTTGGGCGAATTCCACGTTCCATATTAATTAAGACTATGTTATTCATCAAAATTAAAAATTATAGATTTAGCTAAAAGCGACATCTCTCGTCATTTGATTCTGAATGTAACTTAAACAGACAATAAGCACGAGTTCACTAAGTGGAACGTGTAGATGGCGCTATCGATAGAAACTGAATATGAGCAAGCGTTACTGATTCTGTGGCCGAGCGGTTCAAGGCACTCCGGCTTCAGGAGGGATCGTCTGATCGTCGCGAGTTCCAATCCCGTCGGATAATTTTTGATAAGACTTCATTTTCTCTATGTTAATCATATTAATAACCATCAATGACAAGATCTGTAAGATGTGGGCATGTATCAAATATGTGTTTGGACATGCCTCTGACTACCCCCCTTAGACATCTTCAAAGGATCTGGAATAAGTAATAAAAAGATCTGAGAGAATGTCTACCGCACCTTGGCGATACAGTCGTGAACCTGTTTTAATGACAATCTTGTATTGTTTTATTTTTTTGACGACCTCTGTGGCGCAATGGGCGAAGGTCCGCCTGTGACGCAGAAGGTTGCGGGTTCGATCCCCGCCGCGGGACAAATATTTGTATGACCTACAGATATTTGTCCCAGGTCTGGGTGTTTCTATGTATAATATGTATGTATTTACAAACAAAAAGTATATATGTAGTTTATCAGTCATTCTAGTACCCATAACACAAGCTCTGCTTACTTTGGGGCTAGAAGATGCTGTGTGAAAAGTCCAGCATTATTTATTTATTTATTTGTCATTATTTATTATTATTTATTTATTTATTTGTCAAATAAACTTATTTCTCCTCACAGCTACACGCTTTATCGTGTTGTCTAAAAGCAGTGACAACAGCAGACGCGGCGACGTGCGTCGAACGTTGTCGCCTCGCGTGCGGCGGCCACGGATATATGCTGGCCAGCAACCTGCCGCTCACTTACGGACTTGTCACCGCCGCTAGTACTTACGAGGGAGAGAACACAGTACTTCTGCTGCAGACTGCCAGGTTTATATGCACTTGTACAAATTACATAATGTCATACATAATATATGGAGTCTAATCTTGCTCATCACAATAACTGCTTATAAACACTTCCCCTTGTATCCAGTGAAAGTTATAAAAAATACTCCTCAAGCTATATAAAACACTTCAGCAGTTACCTATTATAAGCCATACAAAACACTTTCCCAGTTATCTATTATAAGCCATACAAAACACTTTCCCAGTTATCTATTATAAGCCATACAAAACACTTTCCCAGTTACCTATTATAAGCCATACAAAACACTTTCCCAGTTATCTATTATAAGCCATACAAAACACTTTCCCAGTTGCCTATTATAAGCCATACAAAACACTTTCCCAGTTGCCTATTATTAGCCATTTATAACACTTCCCAGGTACCTAGTGAAAGCGTGGCAACAATCCATCGGTGGCAACAGTTTGACCCCGACAGTCGCGTACCTGAACTCAGTGGGCGCGGGCCGACGTTCCCCGCCCTGGGATAATACTATAGAAGGCATCATCTATGGCTTCCAACGAGTTGCAGCAGGGTATGTTTTGTTTTTTTTTTAGATAGATCATGATAATTTTTAATTTGCATATGATTGTTTTTAGGGTTCCGTACCCAAAGGGTAAAACGGGACCCTATTTCTAAAACTTCGCTGTCTGTCTGTCCGTCTGTCACCTGGCTTTTTCAGGCAATTTTCACAGATGATTTATTTCTGCTATAACAACAAATACTAAAAAATAATAAAATAAATATATAAGGGGGCATCCATAAAACAAACGTGTTTTTTTTTTTACTTTTTATAGATTATATGTACAGAACCCTTCATGCGCGAGTCCAAGGCACTTGGTCGGTTTTTATGTATATGATTGTCAATGAGAGTACATAATTTTTATATTATTTTTCGTTTGTTTTCAGAAAAATCGGCCTCTGCGTTGAGAATATCGAGAAGAGACAAAAGGGCGGTATGTCTTACGAAGACGCTTGGAACATGACATCTACACAACTGACCTCCGCTTCTGAGGTATTATTATTATTATTATATTATTTTTATTTTTTTTATGATGAATGGGTCGGCTCTTGACCTCAGACTTACACAGGCAAGAGTGAGGTCTACGATGGAGCGAGCTTACCCAGAAGGTGCCTATTAACTCTCTTGTTATTTGTTAAGAGCCGTGTTTGTCGAATGGGGTTGTGCCTCGACTTTCAATCCGAAGGTCGTGGGTTCAAATCCTAGCCGTGTATCAATGGATTTTTCATTTCGAAAAATTTATATGCGCTTTAACACGAGCTCATAACGGTGAAGGAAAACATCGTGAGGAATCCGCAGCTTAGTCAGCTCCACACGTATTGACGTCGTCTTTCCTGTGGGCGGCTGATTAGCTGAGAGGATGGTTTAGGTGCTGGGCAAGCCTATTCCATCTCAAACAATGTCCCAGGCACTACAGCGTCCCGTCAAGTGTAGGCATAGGTTGCCTCCTGACGCTGTATAAATCATCTAATATAGATGTAAAGGCCTAAGTTTTTAAGACAAGTCATTAATATCCACCAGTTATCAAAATCTTGCCAATTTGCCTGCTTGATTAAGCTGAATTTAAGCACATTATTTAGTGACAATGCAATAATATCGAGATTTCATCGAACTCGAGCTGATCTGATGATGGCATCAGGAGCTGTTCAATAGAACCCTTAGAGCGTTTTCACATTATCCGATCCGATATCGGTGTCGGACGCCGATACGATATCGGCAAGTAAAATGTATGAACTACATAGCTCCGGACAATGTGAAAGACAGGTGCATATTTCATACATTTTACTTGCCCCCAATATCGGATCGGATAATGTGAAAACGCCCTCAGAGGTAGCAGGAGACGCTTTTTCATAATAATTACATTTTAATACTAAAAAGAAAACCGACTTCAATGTTTGACTCGAAACGCGGTGTGACTCAGGGCGTCAAGCTGTCGATTCGATTTCTATTTGTGACATGGCTAGGAGGGAAGGTGTTTAGAGTTTTACGGGGAAACTATCAATCCCTCAGGAATAAAATTTATATGGGACCACCTCTGGAATATACCCTTTCAAACATAAAAAGAATTTTGCAAATCGGTCAACAAATGGCGGAACAATCGCTTAACAAGATAAAAAAAAAAACATACTTACAGACGAATTGAGAACCTCCTTTTTTGAAGTCGGTTGAAAAATACTAAATCAATCATTGAATCTTGTTTCCTTAGTCGCATTGCCGCGCGATCCTGCTGTCCACTTACTACACGGAAACAGAAACGCAGATAAAGAACTGTTCGCCTGAACTTAAGGCGGTTTTGCACCAGCTTGTTGATCTATACGTGGTTTACTGGGCCTTGGAGCGAGTAGGAGATCTACTCAGGGTAAGATTATTATTTATTACTAGCTGCGCGGTCCCTCGGGATAAAAAGAAGCCTATGTCCTTCCCTGGGATACAACCTTTATCCATGCCACATAATCTGTTCAGTGGTTTGGGCGTGAAAAGTTTTAATTAAGTATGGTTACGGATGGATTAGAATAGGCCTGCTGTGTCCCACTGATGGGCAAAAGCATTCCCTTATTTCTCCATTCGTCGCGATAAAATAAATCTCAAAAAATATTGAATCCTCGACCTATCGATCTTAGCCGGCAGTCGATTGGTTGAAATCATTATAGGAGTTGTTAAATAAAAACAATTTTTACCTCGATAATCTCTTATATCATACTAGCTGCGCATTTTTTCATTTTTTTCGGGATGAAAAGTAGCCTATGTAAGGACATATCTATGTCTATGTTTTATCCCAGGGAAGGCCCTGGGATACAACCTTTATCTATGCCAAATTTCAGCTTGAATCTGTTCAGCGGTTTGGGCGTGAAAGCGTAACAAGCAGACGGACAGAGTTACTTTCACAATTATAATATTAGTATGGATTATAGGTAGGGCACATCAGCCCTGCTTACTATGACAACGTTATCTCTACGTTAGAACAGAGTTAATGCCATTTGAGTTCAGACAATTTTGAGTTTTATTGCAGTAGTAGAAAAGACGTTTTTGCCTTAACTCAAATGTCACTCTATTCTGCCTTCTAAGGCCTGCTGCTAAGACCATGAACGCCCTATCTCTAGATAGGGCGTTCATGGTAAGCAGGTACATGTGAAATATCGATATTTAAGTATGGCAGCAGTTGGGCAAATTAGACATTTTTAATTTGCAGTTCACTTCGATATCGGAGCGTGACATTGAAAAGTTACAACATTGGTATGAGGAACTGTTGACCAAAATCAGACCCAACGCCGTCGGACTCGTCGACGCTTTTGATATCAGGGACGAGGTATGTTGCGTCATATTTACAACATTACTATAGTTATTGGATACGTCAACAAGGTCCTGGAGGCTAACAGCCGCACACAGAGTCACTAACGGCTACTCAAATCGAATTATTACCGTCTGCCCCCACGCGGTGGCAGACGGTAACACTTATGGCTATCCACTCCCACGGATGAAATGGGGGCACGTTCCAAAGTGAAAGTTTTTTATATAAAACCGTTAACAAGCAACGGATAAAAGCAGTATAATTAGTAGTAGTAGATGTTAGTGCAATCCATAAGAGCATTGTCAACTTCCTGATTAATTGTGGTTGGACAAAAACTTCGTCAATTTAAAAATGTTTTTCCAAGCTTTGTTTCTGTCGTAATGTGTAGGTAAATAAATAATGCTGGACATTTCAGACAGCATCACTAGCCCCAAACTAAGCAAAGCTATGGGAACTAGTAACTGATATACTACTTAAATACTTTTTGTTTGTAAATACATACATATTATACATAGAAACACCCAGACCAGAAATAAATATTTGCAGATCATACAAACATTTATCCCCACGGCGGGGATCGAACCCGCAACCTTCTGCGTCCCAAGCGGGCTTTCACCCACTGCGCCACAGAGGTCGTCAAGGTGTGTGTCTCATTGAGATCATGTCTCATTGAGCTGAATTTTGCACACCTTTGCGGTGACAATGCAATAATGTGGTGACAGGGAGCTGTTCAATGGAACTCCTTGGTGTCCTTAGTAAAAACGTATTTCTCTACAGATCCTACACTCAGTTCTGGGCGCGTACGACGGTCGCGTGTACGAGCGGCTGATGGAAGAAGCGTTGAAGAGTCCTCTCAACGCGGAGCCTGTCAACCAGAGCTTCCATAAATACTTGAAGCCGTTGATGCAAGGAAAACTGTGATAGAATTTAATATTAGTGATGCAATGTGACAACTAAACCGAAATTAATATGTATATCTATTATGTAATGAATGACTCAGAATAGGATTTTTGCGGTTCTAGGATGCCAGCTATATGTTTCGGCAATCAACTGTAAAGCGAATACCTACACATGCCAGTAAAACGTAACAGTAGCTAAATGCATGTAAAAGTAACTGGCACACAGTGAATACACATGCTGGTAAAACTTGCATGCCAGTAGTACTAAGAAGCCGAGAATACACTTGCCTGTAGCTGGTAGTGCCGGTTTTGCTTCTTCTCTTATTGCATGTCATCTGCTTGCATGGCAAATACAGGTGAATTATTACCGTCTGCCCCCACGCGGTGGCAGACGGTAACAATTATGCCAGTTAGTGTGTACACAATGACAGTAGGTGGTACGTGCAAGAAGCTGGTATGTATGTGCCAGCTTAAGGCATATTATTATGTATTTTTATTATAGGCTTAAAGCTAAAGCAAAAGTTTAGCGGTTTTGGTTGACAGATTTTTTCATATTAAGTTTTTAATTTTGGGTTATGGTTATTTAGATTATGGGTTATGGCAATACCTTCTTTAATTTTCATAAATTCTCCAGTTATGTCATAGATTTGAAAATTATCCTCTTATTATTGTTTGTAAGAGAAACTAAAGTACCTAAAGAACAGAGCACATTATTTTCATAGATTATAAGTGGACACATTCCTAGTAATCATTATAGTATAGAAAATGAGATTTATTAATTTATTGAGATTATAATGGTATGAAATATATTTTTATATTTTGTTAATTTGTTATATTATTTAGTTTTTACCTTTTGCATTAAAACATTGTCCCGAAATAGATACTTAAATAGATTGAATTTTAATTCATTTATTATTCAAATAACATCCAAAAACTTGTGATGTATTTATTATCATATACATTGCAGGCTTAAGGCCTTTCTCCAGTTCATAATCTTTTCTTATTACATACAAAGCAGGCAAATGGCCTCTCTCCAGTGTGAGTTCTCCTGTGTAGAGCCAAATTTGACTTATAACAAAACCTTTTATCACATACATCGCAGGCATATGGCTTTTCTCCAGTGTGCGTTATCATGTGTCTAGTCAATGCAAAATTTTGAGAAAAGCTCTTATTACATACAATGCAGGCAAATGGCCGTTCTTCAGTGTGAGTTTTCATGTGTTCCGTTAAATGTGACTCTTGACAAAACCTATAATAACATATTTTGCAGGAATATGGCATTTCAGCAGCGTGAGTTCTCATGTGTGCAGTGAAATCTGACTTTTTAGAAAAGCTATTATTACATACATTGCAGGCATATTGCCTGTGAGTTCCTAGGTGTGCAGTCAAAGAAGACTTTTCAGAAAAACTCTTACCACATGTATGACAGACATGTAACCCTTCTCCAGTATGAGTTCTTATGTGTGATGTCAAATTATACTTACGACAAAAGCTCCTATCACATAAATTGCAGGCAAACGTTTCCCCAGTGTGAAGTGTCATGTGTCTAGCTACACTTGATTTTCGGGAAAAGTTCTTATCACATAAATCACAGGCATATGGCCTTTCTCCAGTGTGAGTCCTCATGTGTTTAACCAAATCTGGCTTTTGACAAAAACTCTTATTACATACATTGCAGGCATATGGCTTTTCTCCAGTGTGAATTCTAATGTGTATAATCAAAGAAGATTTTTGAACAAAGCTCTTATTACATACATCACAGGCATGTAGCCTTTCTCCAGTATGAGTTCTCATGTGTAAAGACAAAGCTACCTTATGGTAAAAACTCTTATTACATAGATCGCAGGCATACGGCTTTTCTCCAGTGTGAGTTCTCATGTGTGTAACCAAATACGACTTTTGACAAAAGCTCTTATTACATACATCGCAGACATAATATGGCTTTGCTCCAGTGTGAGTTCTTATGTGTACAATCAACGAACGCTTTCTAAAAAAGCTTTTATTACATACATCACAGATATGTCTTTCTCCACTGTGTGTTGTTGTCATGTGTTTAGCCAAATCTGACTTAACAATGCATTTTTTTTTATCAATAAATTCATCTGAATCCAAACCATTAATATTCGGAGATGTATAGAAACAACTGCTCGCCCTTTTGTGTTTGTGGTTTGTTGCTTCTGTGCACTCAGACAACGAGGACTTTGTCAAGTCCTCCATGGGTCGGTCAACCACATCTGGGAAGTCTACAGTCGTAACTACTGGCTTCTCCCTAAATTCGTTGTTTAAATCAAATTCGTCATCACTAGTGACTAATTCCTTGTTATTTAGATCCATTATCTGCATAGAGGATAAAGACAGGCTACTCCGTATTGTGAGGTTGACCTCGAGGATATTTTTATGTGATGCCTGAAAATAAAGAGAAGCATGACTTGCAGTTTTGGTGGCCCATATGTCTCAGACTCTTGCTGGTCCTGTATGTATTATCACTTTTCAATTTGAACAGTTTTGAAAAATGAACATAGGTAAGTATGCAAGTTTAAATTTACCTTAGTGCTATTGATTAACAAACGTTGGAGTGTGATTTCAGAGCAGAGAGCCATGATAGCGAACCTGTGGCATCTCTGAAGCAGCGAGTGACAGATGTAGCACACTGTCCGCGGCCGGCGCGCGCTCAGCTGAAACACACCAATTGAACAGCTCGCTCGGTAACACTAGACACGAGGTCAGGGGATTGTAGAGAATTTCGGCACATGGGTAGTACCGTAATAGGTAGGTATGTACCTTAATACTGGTGAGTTTCTCATAGATTTGCAAGATATGGTTTTCGAGAGAATACATTTTCACGTCGCCCACTAGACACACCCTGCACACAGATGACATACTTTGAATAGGATAAATAATAGAGCTACAACGTGTATACACGTACGTGTGCACTATAAGCGGAGTTTTTATCACAGATTAATAATGTACAATACAATACAAGTCTACACTTATGCCGCCGCCCGCCACCACACTTCGTTGTATGCTTTATTTATTTACTATGTGAGCAAAGATAATAGTAATATATAGGGGAATGTATGTGAGCGAACAACAACAAATAGTCAATCCACAACACAAACTACTATGAAATAATGCTATCCACAAGTGTGACACTGACACTTCGTGTTGACCTTGACGTGACACTTCAAGTTATGTTCTAGTTAGTTGTTTCTCTATGGTAATAACATAATATTTACAATAGATAGATTCTTCCATAGAGTACAGAACAGTATGCCCATATTGCCCATTGATTGCCCAGTATGCCGCTACTAGGAGCGCTAGGAGTAATTAATAGTGTTTTGATGTTTTGTTTTGTATGTATAGTATTGGTTCAGTTTGTTTTGTTTGTTTGTTGCTATCTTTTAGGTTGAATTAGATTTGTTTATTGTAGGTACCTCGTGAATCGAAATGGCAACTATCATGAAATTGTGCCGTGCGTGTCTTACTACAAAAGAGTCGTTCACATATATTCTATGTGACAATGTATCTGCCGATGATTACTGTTTCTGTACATCCGTAGAGGTAAAACTTTGAAAGATCCTCATTTGTAATCGTGGTCGATTCCCTGAGTCGATGTTTCACAAATCTAAATGTTTCCGAAATCCGTAACATCATGACCAAAACTTGTCACAAATATTTGAAGATAAAGTCTTGGTTTGTAATAATTTCCCAAGTTTCTTTTTTCTTAGCTAACGAAAACAAAAGCCATTCTAAAAAGTCAAGCTGTTAATAGTCGACTTTCGTTGCTGACTGTACCTATACTGTAATATGCATTAAGTGAGTTTCCCTTATCATTTTTAGGTTCACGAAAAAGAAGAACTACCGAAAACCCTTTGCAATAATTGCCATGAACTGCTAGAAAGATACACAGATTTCAAAAGGACCTGCATCCAGTCACAAAACACTTTAATTGAGCTCCATAGCAGTTTGAAACCTCAGAATAAAGCTCGGTCAGATGCTTTCTGCAGTGAAAATGTGGACTCAAATTATTACAGGGTTGTTAAAATAGAGAATGAAAATAATTTACATGATGGTAGGAATATACTAATAAATAATACTAATAGCGGGGGCTTATTGTGGAAAATAAATAATAGCTATCAATAACAAAACTTCACATTTTGTTACATACCATATTCTTTCTTGCATGTGTGTGAGTTGTAAGTTTAGTTTTTAGTAGTGTGTAGGCAGAGCTTCACTTATATATTTTTTATCTTTTTAGACTACTCAGGAGCAGAAGATTTCTTAGATGAAAAAGAACAAATTTTAAAGCTCAAGAGCAAATTAAAGAAGTCTAAAAGGTTGCTATTTACAAAGTTTTGTACTCCGATAGTATTGGCTCGTTTCAATAATAATAATTGCAAAAAAAAACCATGGCACTCCTGGGAGTGCAGAGAGAAGTGAAAACTTAATTTAGTTTAGTTATTATTATGAGCTGCGATGGGCTTGCAACCTGTCACGTTTAGAATACTAACTTCTGCAAGATGTGGGTGTGTATCAAATATGTATTTGTACATGCCTCTGAATACCCCTCTTAGACATTTTCAAAGGATCTGGAATAAGTAACATAAAAAAAAGATCTGAGAGAATGTCTACCGCGCCTTGGGGATACAGTAGTGAACCTGTTAACGTTTAAGAGCTTTTAGAAATGTGCAAATATTGCCGTAAAAATTGAACCAGATGGCGCTACTGGTAGGTGTCGGTGAGCAGTCACGTGACTCGCACGTGATCTTTTCGAAGCGAATCCAAGAATGTGTTCTCATCTCATCAAAAATGCCCAATGCGCCTAAAGAAGTTATCACTTAAAAAATTCAAAATGCGACCTGTATGCGAGCACACACAGACTGATGGACAGACAGACGGACAATAAAATCAACAAGACCATGTTAGATGTGACAAAGGGAGGCCTATCTATGCCCATTCGCGGGTAAATATGGGGTTTTGGATAAATTATAATAATGCAATTGAAAATCCCTAATTATTTTTAATTATTGTTACAGGAAAATAAAATTAAAAGACCCTATACAGAAAATTATAGTCAGAGAACATTTTAAGTTCACATGTGATGTCTGCAACAAGAAGTTTAAATATGAAGACAGGTTTGAAGCACATAAACTTTACCATCAAGGTAAAACAGTGAGTATTTTAATTGATCACCTCCGCAACTTTCCTTTAAGTAAAAAACCATTACCTCGTTTATGTTTTCACTTCTGTCGGCACTCCCGGAGTGCCACTGTTTTTTTTTATTTGATCGTTGTTTCAGTGTTTTCTTAAGCATTCCTTGGCTAATGTAAGTTTTGATTTCAGGCCACAATAATCTGCACATTCTGTACCAAAACCTTTATGACATGGAGTGGCCTTCAAAGGCATACAGACAGTGAACACACACAAGTGAAACTGGACACTCTCAAATGCATGAAATGTGGAAAAATATTCAAGAACCGCCAAACCCTGAAGATACATGCAAAACTGCATGTGGATGGAGACAGGAATCTGTATGTGTGTGATATTTGTGGAAAGAACTTTTCTACACCATTTACCTTGAAGGTATTTCCTTATTATACTATGAGTATTAAAATAGTATTAGTAAGGTTCCCCGTCAAGCTCTCTGATTCTCAATCTACTTACCCCTTTTAGGGTCATTTGGAAATCCACAACGAAAATCGTGAGCGTAGTTACTCCTGTGAACACTGCGGCAAGAAATTTTACACAAACGGCATGCTAATGACACACGTGGCAAGACTCCACACTGGCAAGAGATACATCTGTCAGATATGTAGCTACCCCTTCACGGACAAGTACAATTTGTCTAAACATCTTCTGATACATCAGGTATTTTTACTTTGTGTGTGTTTTGGAAATAGGTACCTAACCTACTAATTTTTTTAAAGTCTTCAGAAATCTGAATATGACATCATCATCATCATTGGCCTCTTTATCCATCTATTACAGATGATTTAGGCAAATATGACAATACTTAAGACAACGACCACACTGATGGGGAGGCTAGTGTGGAAATACAAATTCCCAACGACCCCATTGACTTGAGCAGTGGGGTCGTTAGGAATTAAAATTCCCAGCTACCCCACTAGTGGCGTCGTTGGGCATATTTACCTACTTTTACTGTGCTGTGTTTTTACTTACCTCATTTTAGAACTAATGGTGTGCTTCTATCAGAATCGGAATGCTTTTGCTGTAGTGTTTTTATTTACTTACCCCTTATTTGTGTAAGGTGCTTGGATAATAGGGGCAAGTTTTTTTATGCTAGTTCTTACATGATTTTTTATTACTTTTTTTAGTAGGATTAGTTTTAATTAATGATTATTTCTACTTAATAAATATTAATAAATAAATAAATAAATAATGCTGGACATTTCACACAGCATCACTAGCCCCAAACTAAGCAAAGCTTGTACTATGGGAACTAGTAACTGATACTAATAACTTATATACTTTTTTATAAATACATACATATTATACATAGAAACACCCAGACCAGATTGCAGATCATACAAACATTTATCCCCCGGCGGGGATCGAACCTTCTGCGTCCCAAGCGGGCTTTCACCCACTGCGCCACAAAGGTCACTTCTGAATTATTTATTTTCAGGGAGTTAAGAACTTCAAGTGTGACATCTGCGAGAAAACTTTCGGCACCCACTCAACTCTAGTCATCCACAAACGCATTCACTCGGGGGAACGGCCGTTTAGCTGCAGCTATTGTCCTAAAGCCTTTATATCGAAGAACAGGCTGGTTGACCACCATAGAATACACACTGGGGAGAGACCATTCAGATGTAATGTTTGCAGTCAAGCATTCACTCAGCATGGCTCACTGAGGCGGCATATGAAGGTTCATAGTAAAGTGCCTTTGATTGGAATGTAAAGACAAAAATTGGTCAATGAGTTGTGATAGGAAACTTAGAACTAGAACAAACATTTTCCAGTAGTTAAGGCTTATTTTTGAAGAGCACTGGTGGGACGTGGCAGAAGACCGTGACAGATGAAAGAAATTGGGGGAGACCTTTGCCCAGCAGTGGGATGACATAGGTTAAAAAAAAAAGGCTTATTACAAAAACGTTAAACCTTAGTTGAACCCCATGTTGACACGTCATGTCAAAACAAAACTGTTACTACAAAAAAGCGTTCTATGTACGAGTATTTAAAGATCGTTTTTCTAGGGTTAGTCTTAGTCTAAACTCGGTTTATTTTCTTGTAATAAGACGGAATAAGTTAAGTGTGTATTGCAATGCAATAAAATAAAATTAAGTATAGTACATACTTAGCTACTTAAATAAGTACATATTTTGATTAAATAATTAGTTGAAGCAATGTTTTTTTTATATTTTATATTTTTTATAACGGAAACAATAACGAAAATAGGAGAAATGTATGAAACATAAGTTTTATAATAAATTATATTTTATTCAATATAGTACATAGAATCATCTTATTTACATTACACAAGTAACTTACATAATTAACTTGCGATAGATTTGTTAACGTAAACACTCTTTTGGCCGCCTTTACACTTGTAGATTTTACTCACTTAGTTAGTAGTTACTTACACGAGTAAAACACAGCTGCTTATTATAAAAACGTAAAACCTTAGTTGAACCCCATGTTGACACATGTCAAAACAAAACTGTTACCACAAAAAAGCGTTCTATGTACGAGTTTTTAAAGATCGTTTTTCTAGGGACAGTTTTTTAGTTAGACTTGGTCTAAACTCGGCTCATTTTCTTGTAATAAGCCCCACAAAGTGTTAGGCCGGGATAAACACAATTAAAATCTTACAATACAATTATCACAAAGTACTTACATCAAAACATAATCCGTCCTAACAATAAGAAAAGAAAAGTCATCAATAAACAAAAGCAAAATTGACTGTCACATAATAGAATTTTATTTTGTGTGACTCTTTAAGTTTTATCTATGGCGTTTCTTCCATTTTTTTCGACCTTGATGCGCGATTTTAAGAGTCCCATACAGAATTACGATACCATCTTTAACACCTTCATGCCCGTGACGCACATGATGCATTAAAGAATAAAGAAATTCTTATTCTTATCAACCGACTTCAAAAAAGGAGGAGGTTCTCAATTCGTCTGTATGTTTTTTTTTTTTTGTATCTTGTTACGCGATTGTTCCGCCATTTGTTGACCGATTTGCAAAATTCTTTTCATGTTTGAAAGGGTATACTCCAGAGGTGGTCCCATATAAATTTTATTCCTGAGGGATTGATAGTTTCCCCGTAAAACTCTAAACACCTTCCCTCCTAGCCATGTCACAAATAGAAATCGAATCGACAGCTTGACGCCCTGAGTCACACCGCGTTTCGAGTCAAACATTGAAGTCGGTTTTCTTTTTAGTATAAAAACGTAATTATTCAATACCGCCTCTGTACTATAGAACGTCGCAGGGAACGCGTTATGAGGACGTAATCCATCTACATGCTCACATTTTTAAATCAAGACTAGGTATCACGTGTTCCAGTCCGCGTACGTCACACCCATAGCTGTGATCGGTTGTTGCACAGCCGGTGGCTCATCGTTTTTGTGGCTTTTCATGTGTCGATTTAGGGCACATTTCTGGATGAAAGCTTGCGAGCAGAGCACGCATTTGTGTGGCTTTTCTCCCGTGTGTATCATGCGGTGGTTCCGCATATCCTTGTGGGCCATGAAGCGTTTCGGGCATATATCGCACGCGTAGGGGCGCTCGCCTGTGGAATGTTTACAGGTCCAAGGGATCATACAATTATTATTTTTTAAATTATAATACAATTTCACCTACATTAAATAAAATAAAAATAAGTACAAAGTCAAGTGACAGTCGAGTGTATAAATGCAACTCAACATAGAATAAATTATTGACAAATAATAAATTTAATATTTTATCTAGCTTTGTTTATTTAAGGAAGTATTTTAGTAATGGTGGGATGGGTAGCACTCGTTATTTTGTGATCTATGCAAAGACCGTATGTACAATGAAGGAAGGTATAGAGTCACTTAATACCTAATATATTTACCTGTATGTGATCTTAAATGCACTATTTTGAAGCTCTTAGTTTTGAACGATTTATCACAGAATTCGCAAGCAAACGGTTTATCGTTTGAATGGGACCGCATATGCTTAAATAGGTCGCTCTGAAACAAAAAAAATGGATATATGGTACGCACAATCGTTCTTTAGCTCTCTGAAGTAGCTGCGCAGAACACATTTTTATGACACCTAAAATCGTGCTATCTCGCTTACTCTACCAAACCTACGCAATCGTCTATTGCAGCTCACTTCAGAAAACTAGTTATGGTGAACTGGAGCTATAGAATGTAACAATCGATTGTCGAAAGCGAAGGTAGAAAAGTCCAATTGTATGGAAGTAATCATTCGATGTTGTCGATATATTGATAGAAACTAACTGTAAGTACATTTTCTATTAATAATCTATTCGTTGACAACAGATCACGTGACATATTTAAGGCACAAACAAATCAACCCGATACATTTTTGTTCTACCTTTGCTTTCGACAATCGGTTGTTACATTGTCTAGAGGCTCTGACAGTTATGTTGATTCTACTACGCAATCTACTACGTAAGATAGGAGACATTTCGGTAGAAATTCCCCCATATTCACCTTGATATAAAACCTCATATCGCAGAGCGTACAAGCTTGGCTCTTGATGCCGGTGTGTCGTATGAGATGCGTCTTCAGATTGCCGGCTTGAGCGAACTTTTTGCCGCACTGAGCGCAGTTGTAATTCTTCTCTTTTGAGTGCGTTTGTAAATGTGACTGGGAAATAAGAAAACAAATAAACGAATTTTAAAAGAATACATACTAAACTTTCGTGATTTGGTGACAGATAATTTTATACGTAAACAGGTTCACGACTGTATCCCCAAGGTGCGGTAGACATTCTCTCAGATCTTTTTATGTTACTTATTCCAGATCTTATGAAGATGTCTAAGCGGGTAGTCAGAGGCATGTCCAAACCCATATTTGATACATGCCCGCATCTTGCAGAAGTTAGTATTCCATACGGAACAGGTTGCAAGCCCATCGCCGCCTATAAAAACACTAACTGGTTTCCTCACGATGTTTTACTTCACCGTTCAGAGCACGTGTTAAAGCGCATATAAATTTTACGAAACGCAAAATCCATTGATGCACGGCCGGGTTCGAACCCACAATCTTCGGATTGAAAGTAGAGGTACAACCCCATTCGGCCAACACGGCTTTTTTCTTAACGGGTATTTATCACGTACCTAATGTGTGTTTATTTTTCCGACGTTTAGAACGCATTGCAGCGCCCGTGGTCACGGATGAACACGGAGGAACGTGATAAATACCCGTTATAAAATAATCATTACATACTATGTAGAACAACAATTATTTCAGAGCAGTGTTGGCCGAATGGCGTTGTACCCCGACTTTCAATCTGATGGTCATGGGTTCAAATCCCGGCCGTACATCAATGGATTTTGCGAGTAAATCTTACTTTATATCTTATACGACACATTAAACCATACAAGGTTTGTTTTCTGTCTGTCGACAGATGCAGTTAATTGCCACACATTGGGCACAAAATCATAAACATAAAACATAATACCTACAGTTAGTTTGCCAGTCACACTTCATTATGTTTAAAAAGTTAATTTACGTTAGTATGTAAAAAGGGCGAGCTGTATTTATTATTGACTATTTTCTCTTTGTATTCTCTTCTAACCAGAAGACCAAAGACTACTGTATAGTAAAATCCATTGATGAGTATACTCTGACAGAGTGGACTCTGATGCCTATTAGGACGCTCTGATTGGCCGCCGCCATCAGAGTGCACTCGGATTGGGGTTGCCACGATCCAAGTAGCGTCCTAGTAGGCATCGGAGTCCACTCTGTCAGAGTATACTCTGATCTATAATTTATATTTTTATAGTGTTTAACCACACTTAGGTATTTCATTCGGACAATGAGCATGAGTTCTAATGTGAAACATGTAGATGGCTTTACCGGTGCTATAACCGATAAAATATGAGCTTATCAAAAATTTCGATTGTGACGACATGGATTCTGCGGCCGAATGGTAAGGCACTCCGGCTTTAGGACGATCGTCTGATCGTTGCGGGTTCGAATCCCGTCCGAATCGAAAATTTTGATAAGACTTTTCATATACTCAGATCGCGTCAACGCGGCTTTTACCTTGAGATTGTACCGCTGCACAAACTTAGCGTCACATAAATGGCACGCATGTTCCTTCACCCCGCTGTGTATAAGCTCGTGAGTTTTCAGCACGTTGAGATACGCGAAGCTCTTGCCACAAGTGCGACATTGGTACTTGCGCACGCCTGTGTGTGTGCGTGAATGACTGTGCAGGTTTCTTAGTGTGCGGAAGGTCTTGTCGCATGTATCACATTTGATATCTGGCTACGGGTTAATGTCAATTCAGTATTTGTTTCATCTTACGAAAGAATTATTTATACAGGGTGTAAAAAGACAGATCACACTAATCACAATAATGGGAAGTAAAATGTTCACCTTTTTCCCAAAATGGCTTCTGAGATGTGCTTCAAAATTCTCATATTTCTGGAAGGATCTATCGCATTTTGGACATTGCATTCTGGTTCTCTTCTTCAATGGCACTGGTTCCCCTTTCCGCCTTCTTCTCCTTACTCTAAATATAAATAGGTTTAAATTAAAAAAAATTGGAAGATATTTTAGTCAAAAATATGAAAAGTTATCAAAAGCAATACCTTCAACCAAAGTGTGTTCATTCTAATGGAAACGAAACATTACCCCTTATAAATAACAAGTTTAGGAAACTTTAGAAATAATAAATTTTGACATTTTTTTTTTAAATTGACATAAATTTGAATTTTAGTAAGTTAAATTAAGATAAATCGTTAGGTACCTATTAGTAATATTGTAGGAGAGTTATTTTTTTTTTTAAAGATGTTCTTTTTAACACTATTAAATACTATTAATGTTTAAATTTGGCCACACTATTGCATTAGATTAAGTCTGTAAAAATAGATAAGTGCGTAAGTAAATAAATACTAAATAAATAAAGTTGGTAAATCTATTTGATAAACAGTTGCTCAATGTGAAATGGAGCCATGCTAGTACCTTGTGTACTATTTGGGTATCAAGATTCATTGCTAAATACTTACAAGTCAATAATTACAGATTCTGTGTCTTTTTACAGTAGTTACAGATTGTCTTTTAGATACTTACGGTACAGGTAATTCAGTTTGAGGCTCCGAGTCTTCATCACTGGATGATGATTGGTCACATATTACATCATTACTGTCTGCTGACGCTTCATCAACACTAAAATTGTCTACAGGCTGAAATTCAATCTTTACTGCCTGAAAAAATATTTGCAGCATGTATTTTCTGGAGGTCTGATTAACATGTGCACTACGGCACGGACCTATAAACCCCTTATGTGTCCTCGCGCGCAGTGCTTAACAAAATCCGACCGTTTCTCTCATAGCTCATATCTTATGGATTTATGAAAGATAGTTATATGTTTGCAATTGTCTTTATATCTGTGACTCGGCTAAAATATGGGCAAGGGTTCTTTAGGCCCATTGCCAATTGAAATACAAGGGGGTCGAAAGACCTTTAAAGGACTGGGGAAAAAGTACCTTTAGGGCTTATCAGCCTCCTAATACACTCACTACATGAAAATAGTCAAATTATCAACCGCAAAGGTCTTTTAGAAAAATATTGTCAAATTTCAAATACCTGACTGTTTAAATGCTGTTTTAATATCGCATTTGATTTCAAAGACATCTTTTTGAAGCTGTACAGTGTTTTCAGTAAGTCCGCACATGTTTCACACATTTGTTTGGGTAATTGATCACTGTCCGAAACCTGTAAAGATTATAGCAAAACTGAAAGAAGACCATTATGTAGTTCTGCAATAGCCACAAAAAAGAAGTAACAGTATTGAGCCAGATGCCATTTAGAGTCTGGCAAATGAAAGTAGACCCTAAAAAGAGGCGCCAAATTCAAAAATATATGCGAGACAACCCATTAATTAATAACTCTAAATAATATACTTAAAGTAGGGACAAGATAATAGGTCACTTTTGACATTTCATCAAAATTCAACAACGTGACCTTGTAACGGCGGGCATAAAATAAGAACTGCACAATTGCTTAACTTTTTTCAATTACGTTTACATATTTATTGTAATAATGACCGATACGAGTAATTTTACGATTTGCTTTCACTAATAAACCATTCTAAACATAATAAACAATTTCTGATCTAAAGAACTGAACGTCGTTACAATGTTGCGTCAGTCAACCCTTTTTCTTTTTAAACACTAGGGATGTTACTCTAAAAATCGAAAGCTGATAGGATTGTAAGTTGAATCGAATGCAATGATTACTTGTGAAGAAAAATCACCATAAATTTATAACCACGTTGTGATTATAGTAAAACCTAATTATTAGGGATGGGCCGAAGTTCGTTTCACATTCGGTTAAACCGAACTTCGGCAGCTTGAACCGAAGTTCGGCATTCGGCCGAAATTCGGTTCAAACTGCCGAAGTTCGGTGCTACAAAATATAGTAATCAAAAGTACGTGAGTGTCGTGGAACACTCGGTTGGAACGAAGCAAAGAGTAATTTTCTATACTGAAAATTTCAAATTCAAATCAAACGCACTTCCGTACTAACAATGTAACAATCTATGGACTGTTCGCGGATGCGCGCTTCGCACTGTGACGATTTCGTGACGTGTCGTTACGGTAAAATGGAACGAAATTTTTCTTTCAGCTCCAGCCTGTTTTCTTTGATACCGTCCGTAAAGGAACTTAGTTCCAATAACACAACTGCTTGACTAAAAAAATAAAACTAAACCAGAAAAGCTCTACCAACTGAGCAAATGTGTAATCGACGTGATGGTTGAAACTTTGTAGGAGTACATTAAGTGCAATAAGTATAAGTACTCCTACAAAGTTTCAACCATTATATAAACAGCTTTTCATTGTGTGTGACAACTCAATGATCCCTAGGTGTGAGAAAAAAACAGAACTCTATAAAACTAGTGATCCTGTTAGAACAGAAGACCTCCCATCCAAAAAGAAAGTCCGAATTTAATTTGTATTTCAGGTGCTTGAATTTTTCATAAGTTAAGACTTATTTGACGTTTAAGTACGTTTTAGTTTTCTCAATAGAATAGAATAGAATTAGAATAAAGTTTTATTTTTACAATAGACTACGCGCGTTCCCTTGGTCTTAATAGGTAGAATCTGGTGTCCACTGGTTCGCCTCTTTAAAGCGGAAAGGACTGTGTAGCCCCCCGTTTCCCTCCCATTTCACCCCAGTCAAACATCACGATCGACAAAAGTAAATATAAATCTTACTATACTACTTACGGAACTTATGTTCAAAAAAGGACGACAAGATCGGACCTCAAATTTTACACAGATAAAAAAAATACCAAGTTCAGTACATTTTAGGGGTAAATAAATAGTTATTATTATTTTTCGGCTTGATAATAAGAAATTACGAATTGCATACGGTAAGTAGTGGCTTCGTAAGCAAGAACTCAGGCTGTAGATCAGTTCTGGAAACGATATTTTTTTGAGTCACAGTCACAGTTTGTATGGAGACGACTGACGTTCCGTAAATTAAAATCGGTTGAAAAATGCGACCTGAATGACAGACAAAAGCATTTTTGGCCAACCTCGAAACTGAGACGCTTCGCTCACTCGATCAACTAAAGTCACACACACACAGTTAACACTATAAAACGTTAAATCGGACGGTTTTAAAGTGTTAACCGTGTGTGTTATCGATTTATGCCAATTAAAATAGTGAGATGCGTCGTAGGTACGTACACCTACCTTCTGAATAGTCATAGAATTGAAAATAGGTAGTTGTAACGACAACCCAAATATCCATATTTGTCACACAGCGAAAAGCAGTACAAGCACCACACTCCATATACTCTAGAAAACTTCAACGATCGCGTAAACTAGATTTGACGTATTTCTTTCGAGAAAATACAATGAAACTAGGTACCTACCGAACTTCGGCCGAAGTTCGGCCGAACTTTTCATTTTCACCGAATGTTCGGCCGAAGTTCGTATTCGGTTAAAACCACATTCGGCCCATCACTACTAATTATACATATTTATTATTCTTTTAACTAACTATAAAAATACAAAAAAATAATAGTTCCGATAGTTCAAGTGAATAAAAGCAATTTTTTTGTTAAATTACGTAGGTACTTGTCTTATTTTGCTCCTTTAATTTATGAAAGAAAAAATAATAATGGGACAGGGATTCGCATGATCATTTTTAAAATTCACATATGTTTCAAGTCTGTATCGATTCATTCATTTAATCGATGTTTTTAAGCAGGTCACCTCACTATGAATATAAAACTGACATCTGTCAAAAGTGACCTATTATCTTGTCCCTACTTTAATATAATTATTATATTTGGTACTAGAAAATAATAACCAAGTATCAAGTTGTGTTCTTCCAAATGTCCTTATGGGGTTACACGCTTATATTTTTGAATTTGCCGCCTCTTTTTCAGGGTCTACTTTCATTTGCCAGACTCTAGTTCTTTTACCTCGAGTTTGGCGCTTGCAAGGATCTTCTTACATTATAGTCAGGTTTGTGCATTGTACTCACCTCAACAGAAGTGCAATATTTAAATAATTCAGAGTACAACAACGATTCTCGCGTTGAAGGTGAAAACAAACTTGTAAAAGGTCCAGTATCAACGAGACATGCACGACACATTTTTTGAACATCTATAGCTTCTGCCATAACTGTGAGGTTTTGTTGGATATTATTTAGACGGGTTTATGTATATTAGAAACATAAACAAATTGAACATCAGCAATTTTTTGATAAAAATACAAAAGAAAACAAAACCAAAAGACAGGACTGACACAGACGAACGAACGTTGCTTTTCTACACTCACTCACTCACAGAGCTTGACACTTGACAGGCGGACGGTTATGCTAGCATGAATATAATTATTGAGACAAGGAGGAATAAAATTGCTAGGTACAATACGCACAACCGATCTTTGTCTGTCTGAAGTTAGGTGCACTAGACGATTGCGCAGGTTTAAGCGAGTAGGCGAGATAGCACGATGCAACAAACTAAGTGAGTGAGCGAGGCAGCTATACAACGCTGTTTTCGTCTTTTAGGCGCCATCAAAAATGGGTTCTGCGCAGTTACTTCAGGGCCTTGATTCATAATACAGCGGAATGCATTCGGTTCGGAATCGACCGACAGCAACCAATCACAGTGCAAGAAACGTCAAATTCGGATCAATTCCTATAGTTAGGCAAGTTAAAACAATGTAAAACATCATTTTCACCAAAGAAAATTTTTCACCTTGGAATAATATTGCCTTTGCACAGCAGTGAGAACTGTCTCAAAATATATATTATTATTTTTAGTTAGCCTATCAGTATAGGCTAACTAAAAATAATAATATATATTTTAACTTTTTGACTAATTTAAGCTTGACACACACCCACCGATGACCACGTGATAAAAACGTCATGTAGGTATTGTATAAGTTTGTTTGTTGTGAGTGTTTGTTTACCGCACCGTAGGTAGATGTGCTGGGTAAAACTGGTAAAACATTGGACATGCGACTAGGGGTAATCTTCGATCGAAGGACAAAAATCAGAGTACGTGTCTTGCTGCAAAATTAAATATTGTAGGGACAATAAATGCACTGAAGAAAGTATAATGATGCTCTAGCTAACTCGTATTCCTTAGCTACCAATGAATTTAATCAAGTAAGTACCTACCTAATTCATACGTAAGTAGGTAAATACCTACCTACAATATACTTACATTTTTGAATAAATTTAGGTAGGTACCTACCAAGTCGTTTATGTTTTTTTTATTTTAACTAGGTAGGTAGATAGGTACTTAGGTAATGCCTAACTGTAAAACCACCTACTAAAAGTTGGTTGTCGTTTAACGTGCTTTAGCCGCTCTTAAATATCGGTACACAGTTAAGTAGGTAGGTACCTACTCACCTAATCACTAGGTAGGTACTTAAGATGATAAAGGTAGGTATGCTTACCTACTTACAGGTAAGTCTTCGTATTTATGAACTAGGTCAAGTAGGCATCTAGCTATTATCAATTTTATGTTCAACGATGTGAGAACGCCAAGAATGCCGTTTCCAAAACCTGCTCATTGCTTATGCTCAGCTCAAGTGAATCTTAACTGTTCATGAATAATTTATTGATAGTCGGGGCAAGCATGATACCTATACCTACTATCGTAGATTACAAGTAGGCACGCAACAAGTCATAGTGAATTTATTGCTAACCTATTTGTTTAGTTCAGTTTGACAGGATTTCATCAGTCTAGAACTGCAGACTAAACCTGAATAAGTAGCTACCTAGCTAGTTTTTTACCCATAGGTGTGTTGTGTTGCACTGCGCAGCGTCTGAATCGATAACGTGCTCTAAAAATTGTGGGCTTCGCTCTGAATGACCACGTCATTTTAGCTTCATAGCTATTTTCCATGTGTGTGTTGTTTGTATTCAACAGTTTTTGTTATCAAGAAACGTAGACAAACAGTCAATGAGTGCTTGTATTGGAGGCGCGTCGTGTACATTTTTTTCGTGTTTTTCTGTTCCCCAATCGAAAATGGAAGAAGCGGGTGCGGTTCCTATTAAAAAAGTCCCCCGGGATGAAAGAATCCTCTTCCTAAAAGAAGTTTTTCATCATGAATTTAGAAATCCACCAGAGTTTTTTGTTAAAGTGCCGGGGCGTGTCAATTTAATCGGAGAGCATATTGATTATTGTGGCTTTCCAGTGTTGCCAATGGCGTTGGAACAAGATATTACAATCGCCGCTGCATTTAATGATAACAAAGAATTGAAAATCAGAAATGTTAACGAAAATTATCCACCTCATAGCGTAGCATTGACAAGTTTTGAAGAAATCGCTATTGTACCGGATGAGAATGGAAAGCCTTTTTGGTACAACTATATTCTATGTGGAGTAAAAGGTGCTCTGGAATATTTGGACAACAAATTCAATCGTGGTCTGGATATATTAATTGATGGAAATATTCCTCCTGCCTCAGGACTGTCCAGCTCTTCCGCTTTAGTAAGCGCGGGGTGTCTTGCATTTCTACACGCTCAAAAAAATAAAATCTCCAAGACAGATATCGCGTCTTTATGTGCTGCAAGCGAGAGATATATCGGGACGCAAGGAGGAGGAATGGACCAAGCAATTGCATTCCTTGGTGAAAAGAACAGTGCGCAGTATATTACTTTTCTGCCATTAAAAGCTACGCCAGTTTCTTTACCCGAGAATGCTGCCTTTGTTGTAGCCCACAGTCTGGCAGAAGCTAACAAAGCTGCCAACAACGAGTTTAATAGCCGTGTTGTTGAATGCAGACTAGCAGCAAAAATTCTAGCCACACGAGAAGAGATAGAAACTGGAGCTAAAGTGATTACTCTGAGCCAGCTACAGGAATGCCGTGATAGTACTCTTGATGATATGATTCAACTAGTTCATAAATATATACCGGAAGATAATTATACACAGAAGGAAATTTGTGCCATTTTAAACATCACTAAGGATGAATTAACTGATTTGTATTTGACCCCGAACACAAAGAATTTGAAGAACTTCAAACTGAAGCAGCGTGCGTTGCATGTTTATGAAGAAGCTAAGAGAGTTGAAAATTTTCGGAAGCTATGCTCAGAATCGAGCTGTGCGAATGATAATATCATAAGCACATTGGGAAATTTGATGTCCGAGAGTCATGAAAGTCTGAAAACTCTCTATGAATGCTCTGAAGAGAATTTGGATTTACTCGTTGATTTGTCCAAGAAGTTTGGTGTTAATGCTCGCCTTACAGGTGCAGGCTGGGGCGGTTGCATAGTAGCGATATGTAGGGAAGAAGATGTTAATGAGTACATCGAATATTTAACTGATGAATTTTATGTGAAGCATCGAGAAATTAACAGGGAAGATGTACCTTCGTACTTATTTGCCACAGCACCAAATGATGGTGCCGTAATATATCAAAATTGTTGTATGTAATATAATTTTTTTTTAGCTAAGTCAAATAAAATGGAATGTTACCATATTACTTATAGCCGTACATAGAAACTCCTTTTTCGATGTAATGTTAGCACAAAAGTAATTCGATATTTCATAACAAACAGGCGGTAGGTACTTAACTTCTAGTACTCAATTGATTATTTTATGCTTTATTTAACTTAACTACCTTTATTAATTACTTAATACATTTATAATTCTTGAAAGCATTTAGTAGAATCCAGCTTTTATAATGTAAGTAGGTATTTATTCTATTTTTTTTGTGTATTCATAGATTTAGGATTGATGTTATACCTAGTTATGTTACTGTTCTATATTTATGTCGTTCATATTTATTGAATCATAAATATTACGCTTCAAATAAATAATCAGCAGATAAATAACTTAGGTACCTACATTAAAATTGCGATTCAGTGTAGTTTTAAGTAAGTAGTGTCAACATCAACAACCATGTTGATACATTAAAAAAACTGTTGCTTACTTATGTTCTTACTATTGACTTACCCACCTACCACAAAAAAGCGTTCTCTAAACGAGTCCCTACTTACTTACCTATTTATAGATCGTTTCTATAGAGATAGATAGTTAAACACGTTTTACATTTTTTGTAGTAAGACGGTGAATGTTTAGCTGTAGTCCACAAAACTATTTAGCCTATTCATAAATCTAAATAATATTACAGTGATTTGCTCATAAAAATGATTGTTGTCCATCGCACTCAAAAGTAGGTAGTACCTATATAAAAAAAATGTTTAAAATAAATGTATTTAACCATTAATCGTGTGTATGTATTAACCTTTGACTGACGAGGTGGTCTAAACGAAGCACTATCGCCGAGGTGGTGTCTCACAGACGTCAAAATATAAATAATTAATTAAAAAATCATGTAGAGAGCAATCATGTAGCAAGCATGCCAATTTTTTATAGTTTTTACTATTAATAGATATATGTCTTAAGTTATTAAATTTCAAATAAAAATGAAATAACATTTGAGTTTAAAAAAATAAAAATAATCGTTTATCATAACATCGAAATAATTGCTTAGTAAATTTTGGGATTTTACTAAAGTCAAATTTTATTTTTATTTTATTTTTTTAGTTTATCTGTGCAGTGACCGCTTTTTTATACAAATTTGTGTTCTGTTCAGACAAACGGCTAACTTCACGAATGCCTAGATCCGTTGCGTCAACTGTACCTACCTTCTTTTATTATTTTTTTCCTTAGTTCTACGTTAGTTACCTATGGACAGAATGCAGTGTAACCATAGTGTAACCTAAAAATATATTAAACTTTGATAAATGCATGCTAGATGAGCCTAACTGAAGTGAAATAGATATGTCAACCCATTTCATTTGTCATTTTCACTGTCTGCCAAAGTGACAGCTCTCTAGTGGAATGAAAATTGAAAGAAATTGAAAATGAAATGAAATGAATGGTCTCCTTAAAATCGAATGGGATAATTTTCTTTCGTTTGTTTTCATTTCAGTAAAGTGAAGAGATGATGCTATTATTGTTTGTTTTTTGATAAAAAAAATTGACAGTGTCTGAAGGAAGAGCAGATTACGATTAGAAAAAAACACTGAAATCACTGCATTTTGGTAAGTACCTATACGTCAACTTTCGATTTTCAATTTACTATATAATTTCTATCAGTATATTTAGTATTCACGCGCTCACAGCTTTTGCGAGGTACAGACATATCAGTTATATAGGCAAACTAATCCATAATAACGCTTGTAAAGAAGGGACAGGTATTTGATTGTAGAGGTAGAGGTTAGGTCGAGTCCAAAGCGAACATATTTGATTCCTTTTAACTTAACTAGGCTGAGGTCAGCTTTGTATTGGAATATTGCAACTTCAGCAATGGCAACTTACCCTAATTGTGCAAATATACAATTCAAGTAAGGTAGTGCTTAAGTATTTACCTTAGATACGCATTATTTCATCATGCACATCTAGAGCCTGATAAAATTGAACTCTATTGCAATTATAGTCGTACATATTTGTAGATTTCACTTAGAGTATAGGTCAAATGCCAACAATCCATTTGGTAAGCATTTTTTCCAACTTGTATATTAGATACTCACAAATATTTTCTCATCACAATGCATTCAAAAGGATTCATCATGGTAATGTATATTTCATACAGTTCAATTTATATCTACGTACAATAAGTAATATTACATGTAGTATAAGTTTCTTCATTTTTCATAATGCTTCCAGTGATTATTATACTCTAGTAGAAAAATATAGTTATATAAACACTGAATCTCTAAACCTATCAGAAGATTTTGAAATTCAGTATCTCCATATTTCTATTCATGTACATATCAAAAAAGCCGCTAGAACCTCTTATCCACTTAGTACACTCAGATGAAATACTTAGTTAAATGAGTTTAGTCACCGAATTATGCATAAGTGGATACAAGGATTATTGTGTGGCAGAAACTCTTAAAAAAAGTGGACCACTAACACATAATGATTGCCATTTGTCTGTTAATGTATTAATGTTGAGAGACCCTGTATAATTAGTTTAGTTCTAAGTATTTATCTTTATCCTTTATAACCTTCCTCAATTTCTAAAGCGAATGTTTATCTTGCTATATTACACAAAACATGGCGACTTGCCAAAGCTTTCTATGTTTCAAACAAATGTAAAATTTCACTTTACTTTATATAATTGTCTTACAGGACGCTGCGCACAAAAGAAGGCATAAAAAGGAAAGAAGCCACCAGTCATACAAACATTTGTTGGAGAAACAGAAGCTAGCCGAACAAAAATCTGAAGAGAAACCTTCAACTTCAATACAGCCAGAGCCGACCAATGAGGAAGAAGCAAAGCTACTCATAAAAAAAGTCTCTGCTTGTGTACTAAAGAAGAATCTAGACAAGAAATCAAAGCGAGTCAAAATGTCTTCTAAAGAGAACAAATCAAGAGAAGAAGTCTTAGCTGCGCGGGAAGCTAAGAAACTTGCAAAGCAGAAAGTTAAAACCAAGGAGCCGAGTCTCTCATTCGATGAGATCAAAGCTATTGTGAAAGAGAGGAAGAAGAGCACCTCTGAAACATCCAAAGATGATAAACCAGTGAAAGAGCGAACTAAGAGCCAAACAGAAATAGAGAAAAGTAAAGATGAAGTTGACAAAGCTGTTACACTTGGTGCTGTCTCCATTGAAGCTAAGACATCTAAAGATGAGAAGGAAAAAAAGAAGATTCTAGCTGAAAGAGCTTCAAAAAAAGCAGCTAAGCTATCACATAAAAAAGGCCAGGCTGGAGATTCTACTAAAGCAGACTCAGATATGACAGTTCAAGATGTGGTGGAAGCACTTAGAGATATCAAGGAGGTTGCTATCGAAGTGAAGGGAATCACTGCAGAAGTGAAAGCTCTAGATCTGAAGGGGAAGAAGGATTCTGATGAAAAGGAGGTATGATATATTTTTATTATCAGAGTACTGTCCTATCCATACTTCCATACTATTACTAATACGAGTATACATATACTAATATACAAATATACTAATTATACTTTACTAATTTATTTAATTTTGTAAATATGTAGTAGCTTAGTTTCTGTAAATAAATAATTATTTAATTTATTTATAGAAACTAAACTTCTACATATTTACAAAATACAACAGGATTAGTCAAGCTATCTAAAGATCGTTAGTAACGATCTATAAATAGCTCAACTGATCCAGGTCACTGTGTAATAAATATTAGTTTTATAATATTTATAAATGTGAAAGTAACTCTGTCTGTCTGTCTGTTTGTTACCTTTTCACGCCCAAACCGCTGAACAGATTAAGCTGAAATTTGGCATGGATAAAGATTATACGCCAGGGACTTTTCACACAGCATCATCTAGCCCCAAAGTAAGCAGTGCTTGTGTTATGGGTACTAGATAAACTACTTATATACTTTTTGTTCTAGTTGTTAAATAAAAATCTTAAAATATGAAACTCTTCAGGAATCAGGCAAGTCGAAGGCGTTGTTAAAAGCGGAGAGGCGAGCGAAGCAAGAAGCGCAGCGAGCCGCGAAGCAAACAGCTGCCGACGCGGCCAAGCCGAAGGCACCCCAGGTCAAAGAAACGCCGGCCAAGCTTGTCGGTGATGCTAAGATTACCGGAAAGGTAAGCTTTCATCTGACAGGAGTAAAATCACATATACTATAGCCAAATTGGTGATGGAATTTTTGTAAACATTGGACTGACAGTTCTTTTACTTGACAGCAAAAATTAAAAAGCAAATCTGGTAGAATTTATAAGTGAAACATCATAGTTTGGTGAGCACTGAACATTACGTGAGTGACATCCCTAGACAAACTCAGCAATCAGCTGATCTCCAATGTTTACAAAAATTCCATATACAATTTGGCTCGAGTATAGTGAATCAAAGTGATCCCAGCGGTCCTTCTAAATAAATGCTTTTTCACTTTGACTTTGACAATGTAGACTCTAAGGTGCCCTGAAAATCATTCCACGACACTCAATCGAAAGTAATAGTGACGCTAAATTAAAAAGATCTGTCTGTTATCTTAGTTAATTTCAAAGTTGTCTACAGGCCATGTCACCGAAACCAAAAGTTGTGAAGAAAGCGCCCCAACAGAACCATAGAGTGAGCTGGTTCGGACAACAGTACAACGACAATGCCCAGAAGTTGAAGACTATGCCGGTTAATAGCCAGTAAGTATAGCAGTAACAGAATTAACATGAATAAATGAATGTAAAACGTAAACAGGTTCACGACTGTATCCTCAAGGTGCGGTAGACATTCTCTTAGATCTTTTTGTTACTTATTCCAGATTAGTGTTCTTATAGACGGCGATGGGCTTGCAACCTGTCACGTATGGAATACTAACTTCTGCAAGATGTGGGCATGTACCAAATATGTGTTTGGACATGCCTCTGACTACCCCCCTTAGACACCTTCAAAGGATCTGGAATAAATGAATGAATGAGTTTTATTCAGAAAGTGTCACTGAAAACCAGTGCTCGAACAGACTCTTGACTCTCTGCTGGGACAAATGCTGAAGGGTAGCCTTATTTTCAGCCATTTAAATCTTCATTTGTAACGCTTAATTCGTGTATTTTTTTGGATTGTGGAGAAAATATAAAATTTTATTGTATTCTATTCTATATAAAGAAACCTAGTCTTTTCGACGATCTCTTTAGCACAATGGAAAAGGTTGCGTGTTCGATTCCCTCCCCGGGACAAAAGTTTTGTAGTTTTTAAAACGTAAAATTCCGCCTTAGCATGGTAACCATTCAGGACTTTGAATATGAGTGTTAAATGATATTTAAAGTATTTGTTTTTGCAGTATACACCCGGCCTTCATAAAACTCGGCGTCCAATTATCAACTAGAGTGGTGATAGGATCGAACGCACGCTGCGTTGCCCTTCTCGACGCTTTGAAGAAGGTACACTACAATTAAGAATGTCTTAGCTTCTTTTCCCGAATGTAGAAAGAAACATTTTTAAGCCTCATAGAAAATTAAGATGATATTGAATTCTCAAAAAAGGTCTGAAAAATAGGCCAAAATAGCCTCGACCTACATGCTTAAGATACTTTATAAGTAAGTTCTTGGTAAGTCTTATGAGCGGCCAACTCTAGTGACATGGCCTTAATGGCTCTGTCATAGTTAAAAAAAAACTTATTTATCTTTTAATTTCTACAGATGACAAAAGACTACATGCTGCCGGCCAAGACAGAGTTCAGCCGTGGACTAGACTCGCACTTGACGGAAACGATGGAGTTCCTAGCGACCTTACGTCGTCCAACGGCATCCGAGATAAATGCTATCAAGTTTTTCCGTCACCATCTGACTCAGCTACCTAATAATGTCAATGAGTTTGAGGTGAGTAATAAAGCCTCTGTGGCGTAGTGGGAAAGCCTGTGAGGCAGATTGCGGGTTTGATTCCCGCCGCTGGACAAATGTTTGCATGATCTGTAAATATTTTCTCTTGCCTGGTTGTTTTCTATGCATGTTACATAGGTACCCATGTATTTATAATCGCAGAGGCGCTGCAAGCTTCCACTATGAGTTTGATTAATGGCGCCTAGTTTTTAAACTAATCTATGAGATCCCAATGGTCAAAAATAAATTCTTTTTGACTTTGACTTGTATGAAAAATGTTGTAGGTGATCGAATCAAACATGCTTAGTTTCAACAGCAGAAGAAAGTTGGAGGTGCGAACAGAATGCAAGATATGCTCTTCAAAGTATTTTTAAATGGGAACTATATTTTCTATCACCAAAATTTATATTTGTCATCAAGTTGTGTTTCTTAAATAATAGGGTTTGTCCTCAAAATAGTAGATCTGTCACCAAAATGTAGTCACCAAACAGTCGTTGGTTAGGTTATGTTAGGATAGTGAAAAAACCATGCGCAAGGCGAGCGAGCGAAGCGAGTGTGCCGCGGCAGCGGCCGCCGAAGCGCCAGAAATAAATAAATCTGACGAAAGGGTCATTAGAAGTTATCCTATTATAATACACACCTATTATAATACATACAAAAACATTTATTTGGTACTAGACCTTATATCTCAGGATTTTAGGTGATTTATTGTGGAACTGATTTTGCATTGTTTGGTGACTACATTTTGGTGACAGATCTACTATTTTGAGGACAAACCCTATTATTTAAGAAACACAAAACTAATTAAATTGGTGATAGCTTAAATGATACCCTTTTTAAATGCGAAATATTTTTTTTCCAATGGTTCGCGACAACTGCCTACCCGCGATACAAAAATAATCGAGAAAAAAAACTGCTTTCACCCTCAACGTTAATCTTTTTTATTATTTTCAAAAAAGTACCAACAGATGGCGTTACATGCATGAAAATGAAATATATGCACAAGATATAATTTTTGAATAAACTCAAAATCTGAAAAACAGTTTTATTTAACAAAAGATTCAGATTCAAATTCATTTATTGCATACTATTGGTACATGTCAGTTAAAGATAATAATAAATTACAATATAGCATTAATACATTAAATCAACGTTAAAAAAAAAACACAAATACATCAAGAATAATAATAACGTGTGTGTGTGTGTGTGTGTGTGTGTGTGTGTGTGTCAACAAAACATGTGACTGTCACTGACTAAAACGTTGCCTTATTTGACTTGAACTTCAAGTACAAGTCAAACTTAACTAAAAAAAAAACCTTAAGGGCTCTACTCACGTTCCTAAAATCGGGGCCGATTTCGAGAGAGTTTCGTGAGGCACCCTGTATTCCTTCCTAGATCGCCACGTGTGTAGGCAAACCCCGACTCAGAAACTAGTAGGATGCACTGACCAGTGTGACCACTTTTTTTCTGCGTAGGTACCCATCTACTAAAAAATCTTGCCAAAATCTACTAAACATATTTTAAAATCTAATAATGTTTGCAAAAGTCTACAGTTTTGCTCAAATAATTACGTTTTAAAAACTAAAAAGACCACCTCAGGAGTACCCTTTCAAACAAAAAAATATATTTGAAAATCGGTTAATTCGACCTAATAAATAATCATACTTTGGGCCTGAAATCTTCTAAAAAAGTAGAAATTTACCAAAAGTGGTCACACTGGTACTGACCGGCAGGAACGAGTGTGAGCAGAACCGAGCAACTTCTTCTCGCTCACACAGTAGCCGATATCGCAATACTGGGTGCCCCTCATCACTCTCCCGAAATCGGCCCCGATTTCAGGAGCGTGCGTAGAGCTCTTTATTCCTATCCGTTTGCGCTATAGGGCGTGCCAAAGCATACTCTCGAAAAACATCCTCCTCGGGTTAACCTTTACATGGAACGCCTCAGAGCGAGGTAACGCCTCATGTAGTCATGTTTTTTCGTGCGTGCAGCCGGCTCTATCGAATTATAAGACGTAGTCACGTCAAAAAAAAAAGTAATCTGTATGTATAAGTATGTACTCGTATAACTTTGAATGTGTTATGTTCCGCAGGCAAAGAAGACTCTTCAAGATGAGATAGACCGCTACATCCGCGAACAGATCGACGTGGCGGGTGAGGCGATCAGTGCTGACGTGCGCAAGAAAATATCTCCTGGAGACGTTATACTTACTTATGGATAGTATGTATCATATACTATTTATTCATTACATGACGACCTCTGTGGCGCAGTGGGCGAAGGTCCGCCTGCGACGCAGAAGGTTGCGGGTTCGATCCCCGCCGCGGGGCAAATGTTTGTATGACCTACAGATATATGTCTCGGGTCTGGGTGTTTCTATGTATAATATGTATGTATTTACAAACTAAAAGTATATAAGTAGTATATCAGTTATCTGGTTCCCATAGTACAAGCTTTGCTTAGTTTGGGGCTAGATGATGCTGTGTGAAAAGTCCAGCATTATTTATTTATAGAATCCCTGTAGATTCGCGTGTCTATCGGTCTTTTATCGACTGCATTTCAGAGAGTGTGCACAAGAACTCCATAATTTAGCTCCGCCATCCCCGTTCTTTTATCGGACCAACAGGTTCCCCGAAAGACGCCATTTGTACATGGTCGACATTCCCAGAGTTCATACAAAGCGTTTTGAGTCCACTTTTTTCATACGCACTGCCAAACTGTGGAACTCATTGCCGGGTACCGTATGTCTTCAAATCAAGAGTAAATAGGTTCTTTCTAGAAGCATGCTCCATCTTAGACTTCACTACTGCTTAACATCAGGCAGAGGGAGGTCAAATGCTGACCTATTTTTTTTTTATTTAACTTATACTGTCCCACTGCTGAGCAAAGGTCTCCCCCAATTCCTTCCAACCATCTCTCTCCTTTGATAGGTTCCACCACCCACTATCAAAGGAGTCGAGGTCGTTTCTCCAGCGCTTCCTTGGCCGTCCGCGGCGTTTTCTCCCTTTAGGTTGCCAGGTTGTTAAAATGTTGGCCCATTTTCCGATGCACAGCGGAAAATGGGAAAATGACCTATTTTAATAAAAAAAAAAACTTTGTCCGTAGTTCGTCCCTAGTGGAGCTATGCTTGGTAGATGCGCATATATCCGGCATCCCGTTCCGTGTGACGGTGTGCGGGGCTCGCGGCGCGGAGAGCGCTCGGGGCGCCCTGGAGCTGACTCGGCGGCTGCGAGCCAAGGAGATGCCGGTCGACGTCGTCGATATCACCTCGCTTGGCACCGTTATGCAGACTGTAAGTACATTTTGTATAGTCTTGGAAACTTACAGAAATATTTATTAAAAAAAAATAACAACCAATCAACCTAAAAGTAGAACTTAACCGACACTTATAATTTTAATCCAGAAATCAACACTAGAATACTCTGACAGCTATACAACTCCAAAATACAAAGTTCCTAATACGACAATACGTCTATCACGTCTGAAAGTCGTTGTGACGTCACCAGGATATCTCTAACAATAGATAAACGCAAAAAAAAGCCGTGTTGGCCAAATGGGGTTGTACCTCGAACTTTCAATCCGAAGGTTGTGTAATTTGACTTACATGATTATTTTTTGACATTATTCTTAACATTTAAATTTTAATTTATGTCACAAAATACAAATACAAAGTATATTTATTAGGTTTCAAAACATATACATTGTTTTTGTATTTGTAAAAGTATGCTATTCTCTCGGTTTGCACACCGAAATCGGTAAAACATTTTGTTACTTACTCTTACCTAAAATGTAAACCTAAACATCTTACCTACACATGTTTATGCAAATAAATGATCTTTATCTTTATCTACTAAGTTCAACTTACACGTAGCACTATCTCCAATCTAAAATGAACCTTATCCCCAATATATTTCATAATATATTTATAGTATATTTTTATGTCGTAGGTTTATGGCATATATGGTCGTAGGGAATGTTTGGACGCGAGAGGCGCAAGATAGAGGAGACTGGCATAAAAGAAGGGAGCCCTATGCCCAGCTGTGGGTGTTACCAGGCTGAGATGATGATGATATTTTTATGTATTTTTTTATAGTATATTTCATAATAATTATAATTAAAATAGTTAAGTTAATGTAATTTCCTAAAATAAGTGTATTTGTATAGTTGTATTTTAGTACCTAAAAGCCCCTATGTATAATGCTATTTAAGTGAAATATACTTGAGGTAGAGGTCCAATTTAAATAAGAAGCCACAACTTGATGCACAGAAAACGCCATTTATTGAGGGAATGACAAACCGAAAATATAAGTACACACAGTAACAGATATTAAATAAATAATGCTGGACTTTTCACACAGCATCATCTAGCCCCAAAGTAAGCAGAGCTTGTGTTATGGGTACTACATGACTGATATACTACTTATATACTTTTTGTTTGTAAATACATACATATTACATAGAAACACCCAGACCCGAGACAAAAATTTGTAGATCAAACATAGGTCCCGCCGCTGGGATCGAACCAGCATTAAATAATGAATAACTACCCTAAACCACATACATTACACCCAGGTGAACAAGGTGGTCATGAATAACCTTAGAACTACCCTAAACCACATACATTACACCCAGGTGAACAAGGTGGTCATGAATAACCTTAGAACTACCCTAAACCACATACATTACACCCAGGTGAACAAGGTGGTCATGAATAACCTTAGAACTACCCTAAACCACATACATTACACCCAGGTGAACAAGGTGGTCATGAATAACCTTAGAACTACCCTAAACCACATACATTACACCCAGGTGAACAAGGTGGTCATGAATAACCTTAGAACTACCCTAAACCACATACATTACACCCAGGTGAACAAGGTGGTCATGAATAACCTTAGAACTACCCTAAACCACATACATTACACCCAGGTGAACAAGGTGGTCATGAATAACCTTAGAACTACCCTAAACCACATACATTACACCCAGGTGAACAAGGTGGTCATGAATAACCTTAGAACTACCCTAAACCACATACATTACACCCAGGTGAACAAGGTGGTCATGAATAACCTTAGAACTACCCTAAACCACATACATTACACCCAGGTGAACAAGGTGGTCATGAATAACCTTAGAACTACCCTAAACCACATACATTACACCCAGGTGAACAAGGTGGTCATGAATAACCTTAGAACTACCCTAAACCACATACATTACACCCAGGTGAACAAGGTGGTCCTGGGCGCGAGCAGTATCCTCGGCAACGGCGCCGTGGTGGCGGCGGCGGGCACGGCGCTGGTCGCGCGACAGGCTCGCACCAGGAATGTGCCGGTGCTGGTCGCAGCTAGAACACATTGCTTCAGCGAGCACGTGCAGACGGACGCGTTTGTGCATAACGAACTAGGTACTTACAGTTAGAAAAAAATAAAATAAAAAATAATGCTGGACACAGAAGACGGGCAGCAGCGTCTCTGAACCGTTTGACATCTTACTGCGATCGCCAACCCGCCTGCCAAGCGTGGCGATTATGGCAATTCCTCCCAAATGTTTGGGAGAGGCCCTTGCCCAGCAGTGGGATCCCAACGGGCTAATAAAAAAAAAAAAAAAAAAAATGCTGGACATTTCACACAGCATCAACTGATATACTACTTATATACTTTTTGTTTGTAAATACATACATATTATGCATTGAAACACCCAGACCCGAGACAAATATCTGTAGGTCATACAAACATTTGTCCCGCGGCGGGGATCGAACCCGCAACCTTCTGCGTCGCAGGCGGACCTTCGCCCACTGCGCCACAGAGGTCGTCTAGTATAGAATAAAGTTTTATTTTCTCCACATCATATAGGTTAGGGGCTTTATCCGAGGCGGACGGAAAATATGTTTGTTATTTTTAGTCGCAGGAGACACGGCTTTGGATAGACTTACAGTTCACCCGACGGATCTAGGCATTCGTGAAGTTAGCCGTTTGTCTGCGCAGAACACAATTTTGTATGAAAAAACATTCACTGCGCAGACAAACGGCTAACGGCTACGTGAATAAATAAATAAATAACGCTGGAATTTTCACACAGCATCAGTAAGCAAATAAGCAGAGCTTGTGTTATGGGTACTAGAATGACTGATAAACTACTTATATACTTTTTGTTTGTAAATACATTTATTTATTTTTTATTTATTTTTTTATCAACAAATAGTTTTAGTGTAACCTAGAGTAAATTATGATTAAAGAAAGAAAGAAAATTATGTTAACTTATGATTATGATGACACACAGATTACACTATGGGACTTGGTGCCCTGAGTTTCGGACAAGATTTTCTGTTTCCCGAAACTCAGTGCCCATCCCCGAAAAAAACAAAAACAATGTTTCGTGTGAATGCAAAATACCTACTGCTAAAGTATAAACTTATCTAACGATTACGTATATTACATACATATTACACATAGAAACACCCGGGACAAATATCTCTATCATACAAACATTTGTCCCGCGGCGGGGATCGAACCCGCAACCTTCTGCGTAGCAGGCGGACCTTCGCCCACTGCGCCACAGAGGTCGTCAAATGTACGTACGAATTACGAATGTAACGTCAAATGTACAAATTATGCTGCATGATCGTCTAAAAAAAATTAAATAATTTATTTCTATGCTTGCAGGATAAAAAATAAAATGAATCATCAATCAGCTACAGTTTAGTTTGCATGTTATTCACATCAATCAATACAATTAAACGGTCATGCATGCATGCCAGCACGTAACGCATGTCATGCCGCATGACCGTACAAAAAGTTAAGCCACGCCCATATTTTGTTAGGTGTTAGAAAAGTAAAAAGAAAAATAAATTAATTCCGGCTAACAAAATGAATGAATCAATGAACACTTTATTGTACACCAATTAATAACAAAACACCACATGAATAAAACACGTTCGAAATTAGTACAATGGGCGGCCTTATCGCTGAAAGCGATTTCTTCCAGGCAACAAAAATGTCGTCCCCTATTGTTCAAACGTTTCCTTTTAACCTTAAAGCGTTTCCTTTATTTAAATTACTGCGGCACCAAACGCGCAAATATATTTATTTGAATCGTTTCTCATAGTAGGTCTTATTATTATTATGTATGATACGGGTATTTTTATTTTTAACCCAATTTCAGATGACCCCGACGACCTCGGCAGAGGCGATGAGAATTGGGCCCTCAAGGACTGGCGCAATATGCCGCTGGCTATCCTCAATCTGGCGTACGACATCACTCCCGCCAGTCACGTGACCGCCCTCGTCACTGAGCTTGCCATCTTACCTTGTACCAGCGCTCCCGTTGTGCTTCGATTCAGAGGCACTGCTTATGGGATTTAAAAAGAAAAGATAAAAAAAGAATATATGACTGGAAACGACAGCAAGTTTTGGAATTAGATAGAGAATGGTTAACAATTTAGATGTGGGAGGCCATATGCCCGGATTTTGGGAAGGCAAAATGACTGAACTACTTTTTGGTATCGGAATTAGAAATTTAAAGAAATAAGTAATGCATGCATATATTGTTATACGGGTATACATTATGTTATTTACCTAAAACCTTAAGTTTTGTAAAAACAGTCAGGTTTTCGACGCCCGGCTTTGAAACATGTCGGTCGAGGCACAAAGTACGTACCTAAATAACAATGAATTCCCGTGTCAAAATGAGACATAAAAATCGTGATCGCGAAAGATTAAGAAACTTTAGAAACTCCGTTGTGTAGTAAGCCGCATTGACATGATCAGAGTATACTCTGACAGAGTGGACTCTGATGCCTACTAGGCATCAGAGTGGCAACCCCAATCCGAGTTGACTAGGACCATGTTCTACTCATCAGAGCTGGCTCGTACGAAGATATTATTTTGAGGATTTGTGACTTTATTACTAGGAGTATAGGGTGTAATTCAGATAAACTTAAAACTTTTTAGTCACGCGGACAGAATTTAGCTTTGACTTTGTACGTCACACTGCATCTTTAGTATTATTGATCGAAGGAAATAAGTTATAGTTAGTATGTATGAAACATGATAATGCTATATTCGGTGTCCATTAGAGTTCAACCTTCAGTGTAATTGAACCCAAATATGCAAGCTACAATTTCTAGAAGGCAAACTCTATTAATTGTATGAATTTATTTTTCTATTTTAAAAGCTTTTCTTATTTCTTTTGCTCAACTATTCACTCGGTAGAACCATGGCAAAAGTAGATTAGCATTTATTTTTACGAAGCCCAAGGCTCTGTAGAACTTAGCTTAAAAGCCCTCGACTGTGTTACTGAGGATGTGATTCCGCTTAGTTTTCAAATGTAAATATGATGATATCAACTTTTGTAAAAATGTAAGAGACAAGAGCTCAAACTTTTCTATGTGTACTGAATGTCCTATTTATGAAATAAATGTAACCTTACTCTATACCTACTTAGTTTTATTCAAGACTAAAATTCAATAACCCTGTTACATACAAAACAAACTTCACTTCAAATGCATTAGGTCAGCAGGAAGAATTAGCGTACATCTGGTCAATTTCCTCGCTAGTCGATTTAACTAACTCGCCAGTTTACTCATGAGACAGTTTCTAAATTTGTTAATTTACTTATTTGTCAGTTTCACTAATTTGTCAATTTCCCTATTAAGTTGGTTTCCTGATTCGCAAGTTTCCTTGTTCGTGAGATAGTTTAGATTGTCAGTTTTTCTATTTCGTCTTCGTCTAAAATCGCAGTTGTTTATCCTGATTGCATGAAAAATTTAACTAACAAACCTATAGCATAGGTTGCGAGGAGCGAAGCGACGAGTGGTTAGGTGTATAGTGAACAACCACGCACGAGCCGAGCGAAGCGTGCAGCGGTAGCGGCCGGCGAGTGCCCAAATAACGAAATTAGCGGATCGCAATACTGTCAATTTTGCAAAACTGACATCCTAGCAAAACTGATAAAGGAGGAAACTGACGAATCAGGAAAATGACGTACTAGCGAAATTACCAACCCAACTGTCTAATAAACTGGTGAATTGATAAAATTTACTAGCGGGGAAATTGACCAGATGTACGCTAATTCAGCAGGAACTTTAAAATGAAATAAAATGTTAAATTAAAACACTTTATTACTGCACACATTGAGACAACTTAAATGCATAGAACTAGAAAGTGTTGCATTATAAGGCTCAATCCACATGGAATTGGCAGCAATGCGACAAGCAGTTTTAAATTAATTATTTAGTTAATAATTGATCGCCTCGCTACTAATTCAATGTGCATTGAGCCTAAAACATAAATGAAAACAATGCATAAATAAAACTATTCTTTATGATGATGTTCAGCCTTGTGAATAGAGAAATCTAATCTTACATAAATAATCACTAATATGAACAAAGCATAGAGGAATCCTACGACTAGCAAAGGCTCCTGGAACATAAGAAGACGAGGGAATGTGTAGCGAAGCTGGAAATCTTGAATGTGGTTCTCCACAACATTTTTCTTTGTAAACTTGACAACTGGACGGCCCTTTGTATCCAAATAAGTGTAGTGTAGACTATCAGGCAGTCTCGTTACTGGGTAGGGAACATTCAGCTTGATTCCCACTGAACCTTCTGGCAGGATAATCTTTGTGACTACCTCATCAACTTGCATATCATCAAAGATATGGTCAATGACCCTTAATTTTAAAAGATAATCATTGCCAGAATGATACAAGTATTCATAGCTGGGAACATTGTACCCGAGAGTGTAGTGAGTTCTCCATCCTCCGAAAAGAGGGTATCTAGGTCTGAGGTCCAATTCTACAGAGTCCTTCTTCAATTTCATGTTCGATGTAGAGATGTTGCCGTTAGTATCTCGGTAGTATACATCAGACGCTGAAGCTGGTAGCAAGGTTTTGTAGGATCGGACACTTGCCGGACCACTGTGGTGGTCCTGTTGATAGTCGTAGCGAGAGAATGCTCCCTTCAGTTTAGCTCCAGTGTGCTCTACCTCAATCACCTCTTCCACAGCAATGTTGCCCCAATGAGACACTTCAATTAATCTCTCGATGCGGGTTACAGTGAGGAATGGGGAGTTGTTCTTGTAATGCACACTCAATTCCTTTTCATTGAATGGACCAGTGTTTGGATAAGGGCCATACACAATGGTACCATCTTGCTGAGAGAATGGCTTGACTTTAGTGAATGCTTCGACACTCTTCGTGTTCATGTTGACAACAGTTTTCTGTGACGTGACATAGTAGGGCGTGTATACGTACAAGTTGCCAATATATTTTACCAGCTGGTCCTCTTGTTGAGTGATTTCAGTGGGGAAGGGCTGTAGAGACTTGGTATATACAGCTTCTGTTACTATGTACACTGTGGCCCCGGCATTGAGGGCATCCTTTAGCTCAACACGCCAGAATTTGACATAGTCATAACCTTTCACTGTCGTTTCAGAAATGCGAAGATCTTTGCTGTTACTATCTTTAGCGCCGATGTATGCTAGATTATTCTTTGCAGACGCTTCTACAGCTAACAAAAAGTTCTTTACCGGCGATTTCCCTGTGTTCTCCAATGTGATTTTGGAAACAATTTTCACGAGCTGTGAGGAGACATCGATAGTTCTGTCTACATTTCGAAGTTTTATTTCACTTGCAATACTATCAACATTGATACTGTTACTACTTATTGCTAAATAAAACACGAAGAAAATACAAAAATGCAATTTCGCCATCGCCGGTTTTGTATCATTCACACAATATTTGACATTTGCTTTGCTTCTTCGGCGGATTTTTGACAACGCATAACCGGAAGTCCACGCCATCACATCATACAGGAAATGAAATTGGCTATGGTTTTGTTCGGATACACATTTTAGTGTGCGTTACCCTAGCTGGAAAGTGTCTCCTAGAGAGATTTTAGAATGAGGAAAAATTAGTGCCTAGTGAGCTATAAATGTGCGCGAAATTAAAAATTTGTGCATATTGTAGTTTTTGAAATAAAGGGAAAAAACGTTTCCAGCTAGGGTAACGTTGCTCCAGCTGGAAAATTCTAAACCAATGGTCGGAGAGAGATGAATTGTATATCGGCAGATAGCTTATATTTGTGCATATTTGTGCGCCAAAAAAAAATTTTGTGCGACTTAAGGTTTTCGAGATATTGCGTTTTCTAGATTTTCCAGCTAGGGTAACGTTTTGAAAAATCGTGTTTCTCAAAAACTACTGTATGTACGCCTGTAAAAAATATATACACGAGTAGCTCTTAATTTGTGCTAATTTGTGACGGAATCAGATTTAAGAAAATATTTATAGTTTTTGAGTTATCGCGTTTTTTTTAAAAACCTTAAAATGATCCTAGCGTCTAAATTTGACCATGCACAAGGTCGCTGAAAACTGTATTCGGTCCGTCTCGACGCCTATAATAACCACACAAAATTTCAAAAGTGTACATACTTGCATTATTGAATAATTTAACTAAAAGTAAAAAAAATGGTGTAAAAATGTATCATAACTTTGAAGTCAACCTACATGAAAACGGCGCAACCCACGATTTGTGCGCTAGACCAAAAATTAGTGCTTCTTATCAAAAAGCATTGTGTAAAGTTTCAGCTTCCTATGTTTCGTATTTATCTCGTTATTTAGCAAAAACCAAAATAGTAAACCCATGTTGGTTAACCGAACAATTTCGAAAGGCTACTAAAAAGCGACGGTTTCATACATAGCGATGACCTTCTTGATTGTCCCGTATTATCACTCAACTGTTGTTCGTACAGTTGCATTCAAACGTTCTAAAGCAATAAAATTAAAACAACCTGGTAAGTATAAGTTAATATACCTACACAAATTTTTTTTTTGGCGCACAAATATGTACAAATATAAGCTATCTGCCGATATACAATTCATCTCTCTCCGACCATTGGTTTAGAATTTTCCAGCTGGAGCAACGTTACCCTAGCTGGAAACGTTTTTTCCCTTTATTTCAAAAACTACAATATGCACAAATTTTTAATTTCGCGCACATTTATAGCTCACTAGGCACGAATTTTTCCTCATTCTAAAATCTCTCTAGGAGACACTTTCCAGCTAGGGTAACGCACACCACATTTTAAGGATGTTATTGTTGTACTCATTTCCTTCATTCGCTCAGAAAATGTATGTTATCTGTGGTTCATTCATTCATTTATTCATTCAACTGTTTGTTTTCATGGAAGGTGGACGCGCCGCCCGCTCTCTTTCGCTTTTTGTTCGCTAAATTATATCAATATAGTTTTTACAACTTTTATTACTCGAGTGTTATGCTCCTAATCATTTTATAAGGTGCAAATCAACAAAAATACAAATATCGTTACTAATTACCGCGACCCTTCATTGACCGAGTTGCTGGAGGACCCCGCAGGAAGTTCCATTCATCAAAATGTTACGTGCGGCTATTCGCCTGGGACTTGTTTTACTAGGTAATTGCGTTTGTTGTTATAGAGCTCATTGTTGGTTGCCTTAATTTGTCTAATACCAGCAATTTTATGCGTCTTACAAGTAATGTTATTATTGTTACAGTCTTGAACCAGCTACTGATACCATGCGAGGCTTTTCGGGCCAATGGGAAAGGCTCTGAGAAGTACAATAGCGGCAACAAGTACAATCCGAAGACACCCGGCCTCCCTTCTCAGAACGCCACTCGTAGAGGCCTAGGTATTTCTGCTTGGGGGATTGTAATATTAGTTGTGAGCATCATAGTGGCTGGGATGGCCTTATATTACTTCTCAGTATGCTATCCTATGTGCCAAGGCTATAGCACAAGTAACAGATATGATAAAATGCCTAAAATGGGACTACCCATAAAGGCATGAAAATTCGGATTTAGAATATCATGGACATATCTATAGATAAGAGTACCTTTGAGATGGCGGTTGTGATTTAATGTAACCTTTGAGATGTGTAGATTATGAAAAAGACATTTTTCCAAATTTTAAATTGGAACATAACTATGTATTAGCTTGGAAATAAGTAAGACTGCTCGGACCAAACTTCAGGGACACCTGAGAATGTGTTCATTATTAAGTAGGGTTAGAAATGTAGCATAGAACAAACAATTTTGTATTAATGTTGACGTCAAAGTACCTTGTAAATGCCATAACAATGCTAATCAACCATGATGTGATGTAGATTTTCCTCAATTTAACAGAATTTTTTTTAGGAAAAGATACTGAATATTTTTTCTATGAAGCAGCACTACCTAGAAGTTAAATAAAATAAACTGAAATGTGACTCACAATGAACAAAAATTTGTAAGAGATAAGATTTTTTCAAGAAATTTAAGTCAACATGACAAGTTATTTGCTTTTGTGGATAAATAAGGAGAAACCAAGGCTCAAGGATATTTGCATCTTTTGAAACTTACTGAACTATACTCAGTATTCTCTTTTACACTAAATGTGTTACACTCGTCAATCATTCAGGCCTTAGCCTAAATTAAAAACTGGCATAGTTACTGTTTACCTTGCCTCAATTACTGTGTCTTGAATAACAAGTCAAGTTAGCTGTAAGAATAGAGGTACTTGTTGTAAATTATGCTAAATCAACATTTGAATATTCTCTTTATTGTACAGTATTATTTGCGCGTTTAGCGTAAAACATTTTAGGAAGACTGTGTGTTCAAGTTTGTAGTAATAATATCAGTCCTTTGTATAATATATAATACACCAACGAGCCGCAAACCCTGCAACATCCCCAGGGTCCTTTGTATGCACTAAGTGCGGTCGTGGCTGCCATCCCCCCGTATAGGCTTATTTAGTCACGAATGAAAGTGTTCGGGTCTTAATAACTGTAGCGTGTCCTGACTGGCGCCGCCTAAATCATCTGTAATAGATGGATAAAGAGGCCAATGATGATGATGATTTGTATAAGAATATTTTACAGATTTTGTGAAGGCTCAAAATATAAAGTGATGCTTTTTACACCTTGTTGTTTCTATGTAAAGTCCTAAAGCAATTATGATAATGTGATTATCTTGTTCTAAATAAGATCCATTCAATAATTCAAATCAAAAAACAAATTATTTTATTAAAAATTTATTTGCCATAAAATTTTAACTACTTAAAAGAGCACACTTCATCTAAAACTTACTGGAAGATGTACAACTAGTTTCTTGAAACTACAAATTCAACATCTGATTATAAAAAAATGGATTTGGCGAAATACATTTATGAAAAATATAAATTGTGATGTAGATATGTATTGAATAGAAAAATAAAAATACATGTGAATCACTGGTATTCCTGAGACTGCTATAAATTTATGTAGCAATAAAATAGGAATGCATGTTATTATAAGACTCTTACGAAATAATTAAAGTATTAAATAATTAGTTCTATCAGCATTTCATTATTGAAAAAAAAAAAAACCATAAAACCAATAATAAAGAGATAAGACACTCAATTGGTAGCTGGTTCACTTGGTTTACTTGATTGCTTTAATCAGGAGATTAGTTATGCCGAAGTTTGTTATCAAGAAAACCTATTTATTCAAAGATCACACTCAAATCCCACAAAAATGCAACATTAGCTCTGGTTTCTAAAAGCAATTCTAAAATTACTTGATTGGTGATGCTTGCTCATATAAGTTATCATCATTTTAGGAAGTTTCATGGCTTAGAAGTTCTGCAAAATGCTTAGCACTGGATTTTGTGGTGCATGCCATTAAGTTAATTCCCTTATCATAAGAGGACTATGATTTTCCTCACTAGTTTCCGTACTATAAATAGACGATTTGTGTCATCCATATAAAAAGGATAAAAACAATGAACCAACTGCTTTGATAGAATCTGTTAGAAACCGAAGCATACAACTAAACTTCCCTAGGCGTTGTTATAGCTCGTCCCTTTCTAGGTCTACGTCGGATAGGTCAATGTCCTCTTCGATGGGCAGTTCTCCGTCTTTACCGTCCCAGGGCTCGGAGGCGGAAACTTTAGGCATCTCAGCGCCTCGCACTGGGGCGGTCTGGCCTCGACCGAACGATAGGTCCCTGGAACACAAATTAATATGAGCTGATACAATGAAGATTAGTTGTCCAATGAGACACTAATTTTAGAATCTTCACATATTTCATATTACATATTTTTTTTATTTTTATACAGGGTGTAAAAAGACGTCTACCGAAGCCGAAAGGGGTAGGTGCCGCATCCCAACACACAACCAAATCCAAAAGGCTTTTTCGAAAAAAATCATTATATCCGGAGAAAACAGCGTTTGAAGATTACTGTTTGCGTAGGTAGTGGGCGCGTTTCTTTACGTAGATGGCTGGATTTTGAGTTTAAATATTTTTTTTCTTTTAAAAATGAAATAATTAGGTAGGTATCGTCTTATTATGTTATACTAGTAGTCAATAACTGAAAATAACATAAAGTGACTAAGCTAAGTCAAAATTTTTTTTGCGTTTTTTTTTTTTCGCTAAATGAGTTCATAATCATAGTCTGATTGCAACCCCTCAGTTTTCGGTAGTAGTCTTTTTACACCCTGATTCTCTGTATAAGGTTCTTGTGTTAAAAAGCGTTAATCTATCTATCTATTTAGGATTCTTAGAGATGCCAAGGATCGATTTAGTAGATAGGCACATGCTACGACTTGCATTTGGTAATGATCAAGTTTTCAATTCAACTTTGAATAGGTTTAAAAAAAACAGTAGATTAGTGTGAACTGGTGTGAACGAACAGTGCCATTGAAATACAATACAATAATATCGGTTGCAAAAGTGTACCTACGCGTAGGCAAACAATTACTGGGGAATTTCATTGATTGTTTACTTTATTTATATTTACTTTATAGTGCCAAACTGTGGAACTCATTGCCGGGTACCGTATTTCCCGAAAAGTACAATATAGGGGTCTTTAAATCAAGAGTAAATAGGTTCCTTCTAGGAAAGCATGCTCCATCTTAGACCTCACTACTGCTTAACATCAGGCAGAGGGAGGTCAAATGCTCACCTATTTAATAAAAAAAAAAAAAAAGTTTGTTTATATTTTTGTTTATTTTTAATTATGTTACTTTGTATTGTACCTACCCGTGTTGTCCAAATGTTTGATGTTCTTAATTTCATTGTATCGTGTTGTGTGTGTCAGATAAATATATTCTTATTTGATATCCCTTGTGCGTTTTACGAATACATTCTGTTAGCTAGGTAAAAAAAGGTTCTTTCCCTGAGAATGTTATCTTTCAGGCAACATTACGAGTAAATTGGACTAAATAGCTATGCATTTGTTTTAATTAAATATGGACTATCAGTTTACGCTAAAATGACTTCCAAAACTTAATCTAAGAATTAATTTCTCGCTTCGCTGCGCTAACGCAACCTTGATTATTTTAACTATTATTTTGTTATTAACTACGAGAGGCAATTTGTTTCGTGTGACCTCGTTTATGATTGCTGGTGAAAGAACAGAGGAGCTTTCATTTTTAATATTTTTTTTATACTTTCTTATTTTAGACTAAGTTATTTTTCACAGTTTAGCTCGTATTAAGTAAGTTCGTATGAGCCTGAGAGATGATGAGAGAGACTTAAGGCATTTATCATGACTGACAATTTAACGTGCCCTCCGAAGCACGGAAGCGTTCAGATGAAAATGCCAACAAGCTCTTATTATTGCGCCAAGGTTCATTTCAAAACATTTCATTACTTGATCTATTGGCTGAGATCACGACCGAAAGAAGCAATATGCCCATACATTCTTTATTTATGTAGTAGGTAGGTTAGCACAATGATGTCATACATTCTCTCTGGAGGGCTTAAAACAATACAATGTCACTTCCTGCCCATTGATATCCGATACCGCGTGCTTTTAATACGATACGATTGATTCACTATCGTCGCTGAAAATAGCCATGAACAATTGAACATAAACCTAACTAAACCGCGGTTAAGAAATCTAACAAATTGAGTTCTATTTCATTGAGCGTGTTTAAAAACACTTTTTTACGTTGTATTATAAACTTCCTTGTGGCTTCACGAAGCGCAGTTTATGCGGTACGTATATCTAGGAAAGAGCTATTCCAGACTATAATCTATCTCTGGGCTTAATTACATCCAAATACATTCAGTAGTTTTTGCGTGAAAGAGTAAGAAACATCCATGCCTACTATTGCATCTATCTCCCTCACCTGGGAGCAGCACTAAAGCTGAGACTGGACCTTTTTGGCACCACACTAAAATAGGTAGGATATGGATAGTTTGTTTTTATTTTTGTTTATTTTTTTATTATGTTTCTTTGTACCTGCTCGTGTTGTCTAAATGTTTGATGTTCTATTTTCATTGTATTGTGTTGTGTGTGTCAAATAAATATATTCTTATTCTTATTCTATACTAATATTATAAATGTGTAAGTAACTCTGTCTGTCTGTTTGTTACCTTGTCACGCCCAAACCGCTGAACAGATTTAGCAGAAATTTGGCATGGATTGCTAGAAATTTGCTTATGATTAAAGGTTATCCCAGGGAAGGACATAAGCTACTTTTTATCCTGAAATAATGAAAAGACCCCAAAGGACCGCGGAAGCGCAGCTAGTTTTGGAACGAAGTTTTCGGACGGTATCAAGGATGGGGGCTACAAGAAAAAAAATTTACCGTTCAATTTTACCGCCACGACACATATAGTTCAAAACGTCACAGTGCGAAGTGCGCAGTCGCAAAGCAGTCCATCGATTGTAACATTGTTAGTACGGAAAAGAGTTAAGAATTGACAATAATTTATTTGATAAGTGTAAAATGTCAAAGTCGAAACTTCGTTCCAACCGAGTGTCCCACGACACTCACGTACTTTTTTAAATATCACTAAGATACCTTAGGAACTCGTTGATGCCGGACTCTGAGAAGGATCCCCTGAGAGTTGAGAACTTGAGTTTCTTCGCGTTGACGACCGCCATGGCCGGGTAGCCGAAGCCGCCCATTTCTAGCGACTCCTCTAATGCCGGCTGAGCTGCCGCCTCCGCCCACACCCAGCTTAAAAAGTTAATTTGTTTGAGTTAGTGGCTCTGGTGACGGAGTTTTAAGGCAACTTAAATTCCATCATGGCGTAACTAATAGTTTTTTAACTAAACTTTGACGATCAAGGCCAACTAAGTTACACTACATACACTATGTATTTAACAAATTCATAAAATGATCATCAAAATCTTTGGCTAAAATAAACCACTAATGACTCAGCAATACTTTAACGGCCTTATTAATTAGATTACCCTAATTCTAGCTTAATACGAGACTACTCTCAGACTTGTTACTTCTTTAGTATCGAAGGAGCAACTTGAATATTTTTGATGTTATTAATAAACTGGTAGTAGCCTCGAATGAGTAATACATTCCTTACATCGGGATTAGTAGAAAAAGAGTGAATGAACGAATGATATTATCATTCAAAATATTGTCTATCTCTGTCATTAATTATATGAATGACAGAGATAGACAATAATTTGTATTTGACAATTTGTTTTATTCAAAGAGGTTTTATTCTTCTAATACTTTTTGGTGTTACGTCTGCCTACTCCATCTCTATACTAGGTGGCGCCTAGGAGTAACTCTTACTCCGAGAGTAGAGTCGAATTAGCTTAGTTCTTCCTTGGTCTTTGTTTATTAATACTGAATTGACCTACTACAGCCTTATGCTTTGGATTAGCGCTAATACCACCTTAGTTCGTGTTTATTAATGACAGCCTAGATCTTTATGGCTGAAACTTTGGTGTAAACTTGAAATAATAAAGTTCGTATGAGTCAGTGGCCAACTCTGGTGACGGAGTTTTTAGGCCGCCTTAAAGCCTCCGTCGTCTCTCCTGTGGGCGGCTGATAAAGCTGAGAGGATGGTTTAGGTGCTGGGCAAGCCTATTGTATCTCAAACAATGTCTCAGGCACTACAGCGTCCCGTTAAGAGTACGTATGGATTGCCTCCTGACGCTGTACAAATTATCTAATATAGATGTAAAGGCCTAAGTTTAAGGCCTCCGTCATGCATGGCTTAACGACTCCCGACGGTCCCGGCTACTTTACGACTTAAATAGCCGGGACCGACAATTTAACGTGCCCTCCGAAGCACGGAAGCGCTCAGATAAAAATGCCACTGGCCCACCCATCCACTTACAGACCGTATCGAACGTTGCTTATCTTCGACGATCTTGAAGAACGACTAAGACCACAATAAAATGTTTACTTCTAAACTATGTTCGCTCTTGGCTGGAACAATGTTACAATGCTACTTAATTGTTGACTCACCCCCACATCTTATTCTTGTACTTGTCACCCAGTCTAGCGAGCACAGCGAGATATTCGTTGCGACAGGCCGCGTTGCAATCCAGAATGTGCGGGAGAATCGATACTACGCACAGAGGCTTCTCACTGCACGCAGATAATGTTTCTTGGTTCACCACCTGAAACAAGTCGTAAGAGGTTTAGTTTTATCACAGGTTTTATTAATTAAAAAAAAAACACGCTTCACCAAAAAAAGAAAATATTTATTCTTTAGGACCGCTGCGCTGGGATCACTAGAATAGTCTTTAAACTAGGTGATTCTATTCTACTTCTGGGGTCCTACTATGAGCTCTTATAGCGATCCATTTTAGGTCCTAAATTAAACTGCTTCGCTATAACGTATGGTCAGCGAGAGAAGTTCATGTAGATTTGATGTATTTGAATCCCCAATATCTTCGGAGTTCGTAGGGTTTTAGATAAAACTTCACCTTACATTGAATGTTTTGCCTTGCACCACTACTATTATGAAAAAATATAGGCAATTTTCCCACAAATAATGATGATAATGAAGCTTTAAAATCTCCAATTGTTCATGAACTTCTGTCGATGACTGTACCATGACCTATGAGAAGAAAATAACTGAATCGTTTTGCAATATAATACTTAAATGATACAAGTAAAATAATTTTCTGCTTAAAACGTCACGTTGTCACGGTTCCAGCACCCAAACTGAATTGTAGCTCATAATACGGCACCTGTTTCCTTCGCGACCAAAACCGTAAGTTCGTACGAGTCAGTGGCCAACTCTGGTGACGGAGTTTTGAGGCCGCTCAAGGCCTCCGTCATGGCTTAACGACTTAAATAGCCGGGACCGACAATTTAACGTGCCCTCCGAAGCACGGAAGCGCTCAGATGAAAATGCCACTAGCGGTCACCTATCCACTTACAGACCGTTTCGAACGTTGCTTAACTTCGACGTTCTATCAAGAACGATTAGTCGTAGCAAGCACGACCACGAGCGCTTCACCAATACCGTGGAACACGGTTTGGTGTGGAGTCTGAAGACTGCGACTGCTCAAGTGTTCCTACTCAGGGGAAAGGATAACTGATTTATGCGCCGAAAGTGAGGCTTTTAATATAAAAAAGTTGGCGGATAGTAAGGACACCAGCTTCTTCATAGAGACGAGTTGTGGGATATCTATACGGCAGACGAAGCACTCGTTCAGCCTGAATAATGAAGAATTTAGCAGCACCACCCCAACAAGTAATGCAATCCATACTAATATTATAAAGTTGAAAATTAGTAGATTAGCGAGTTTATATGTTACGTTGCCCAAAACGCAACGATAGCGCGATCTAATTTTTTTCTGTGGCGCCATCTATTATGTAGTAAAATGTCTGTCTGTTTGTTACCTTTTCACGCCTAAACAACTGAACAGATTTTGATGAAATATGACATGGATAAAGATTATGTCCCAGGGTCGGATATAGGCTACTTTTTTTCAAAAACAATCATGGAGGGCGTGAAATAAGGGTTGAAATTTTGTATGGGAACTTAAAGTGAAGTACCTAAAAGTATATCTACGGGAGGTAAGGGATCCATGTGGATGGGAAAATGTTATAATTACGTAAATAAATAAAACTGTTTGTATGTGTGCAATAGTGTGCATAGAAGAAAAATGCTTGTTCACTTCTAGCGGGTTCCTAATGACATTTTTCATTCCTCAAGGTGCTTATAAAAAATGGTACTAAAACGCCGTAGGCTATTGACTTTTATGCTTAAGATTTACGAGTCATAAGTATAATAATACGGCCCACACAGATAACATAACAGTAAGTATGTAGGAAGTATATCGATCTAACGCCACTTTTCTCATGTAATCGTCATAATATTATAAAACAATGCATAAGTTTACACAAGCGAATCAAAACATATGCTTCAGTAATCTTTACGACTTAACAAGATTGGTTGGAAAACATGCATTCGCTTCACTCGGTGCTATTTCATGGGTTTATTTTATTAGTAACACGCGAGTCTCTCTACAACGATGAAATAGTAAGATACTCTCATTATATTTTACTTCTAATTTTACTTACGTTTCAGTAAAAAAAAAACAGGATTGCCACAGCTTAAAGGGCAGTGGACATTCTCTCAGATCTTTTATTAAAGATGGTTTGAAGATGTCTAAGTAGACAGGCACATGAAAATACATATTTTGCAGAAAACCTCTATCTAAATTAGTTGCAAAATTCCTATTATTTATTTTCATGACCGTTTGAGTTTCCAATAAGAATGTTCGACATAGTATACCAAAGCAAAGTCGGCCCGCTAATTATAAAATTATATAAATAAATAAATAATGCTGGACTTTCCACACAGCATCATCTAGCCCCAAAGTAAGCAGAGCTTGTGTCATGGGTACCACATGACTGATATACTACTTATATACTTTTTGTTTGTAAATACATAAATATTATACATAGAAACACCCAGACCTGAGACAAATATTTGTAGATCATACAAACATTGGTCCCGACGCGGGGATCGAACCCGCAACCTTCTGCGTCGCAGGCGGGCCTTCGCCCACTGTTACAGAGGTCGTCTAGTATATGTATGTAAAGAAAGTAATAATACCTGAATGATCTCCGGTGCAGGCACATTCTCAGCAAGTTTATCCAGAGCAAACGACACGATGTCACTTGCAGTTCTACCTCCGTTGTAGTCTTCCACACTGTCGCTGGTCTTCTTGCCGGAGTTAAACAGCTTGATGGTTGGGTAGCCTTGCACTTGGTAGCGGCCGGCTATCATTGTGTGGACTGTTGCGTCGAGAGCTCCTACTTTCACCTGGGAAATGTGTAAGTATTGGTGGTTTTATACAGATTGTACTGAATATTAAGGATAGTTTAAAAAAAATACCAAAAAAAAGGTTGGGAACCTTTCTTTTGGTGTATTTTTTAAACCTTTGCTGTTCCATTTATTTGTTTAATTTTATTTTAGAATCTTCATAATGTTAAAATATTAGTTCAAAAGGTTTGTTGAAAGTTTTTTTTTTACAGTTGCAATTATTAGAGCATGTATCCTTTTTCAAAACGTTTTGTTAAGGCACTATAAAAATATAAGTGTTACAATATAACTCAACAGAAAATCCAGTTGGTTCAGTAATAAAATTCAAGTGCAGCATTAGGTAAATACTAAATACCGCATTCAATAGCGTTTGTATGTAGTTTTGAGTCAGTGTACCAACATACCTTTCCTTTCAGATCTGACGCAGCCTTAGCCCACTGTGGTTCCAAGTTCTTGCAGTGTCCGCACCACGGCGCGTAGAACTCCACGAGCCATAGATCTTCGCTGTCCAGCACCAGCTCTTTGAAGTTGCTGTCCGTGAGAGTGATGACGTCGGACTGAAGAAAACAAATAGTGTTATGTACTTTAAAGAAGTAACTAAGTATCCTATTAGTTATCTGGTTCCCATTAGTACAGTTCGCCCAACGGATCTAGGCATTCGTGAAGTTAGCCGTTTGTCTGCACAGAACACAATTTTGTATGAAAAATCGGTCACTGCGCAGACAAACGGCTAACTTCACGAATGCCTAGATCCGTTGGGCGAACTGTACAAGCTTTGCTTAGTTTGGGGCTAGATGACGCTGGGTGAAATGTCTTACGTCTGTTGTTTTGAATAAATAAAGGCAAATTAAATCATTGCTAGGTATATTAGGTTATGGTAGGCATTATCTCATATAGACTCTAGATATTACGATTTTCTTATCTTTTAGAAGTAATTCACAATACGTTCTACTGATCTTGGCATTCGTGAAGTTAGATCCGTTGAACGTACGTATAGTAAAATTCTAGTCTAATTGCCAATGTTAATAGCGTTAGCGTTATCAATAGCGTGTTTTTTGTTATAGTTTGAGGGAGTTTTTCTTAACCTATCATAACAATGTCAGTATGATATTAAGTAAAATGTTTTATCATAGCTTATGCTTCAATGACGTGTCCCAATGGCCTTTCGAGAGTGGACGCGTAGGATTATCTGTGTGGGTGTCATGTGTGGTAACATTTAGAAATCTTAAATGTACTCCTACATTATTAATAGAATGTTCTAGTGCAAAATTAAAGAAGCTGAGAACTAGTGCAAATTGTTCTTTTGATACATTTTATCTCACAAAGTAACATTGTACCTCACTTTTTATAATATGCAAAAAACTATGTAAACATTATTCAGTAGTAATAATTTATTATATGATTAAGACACATTTGTGTACCTTGTTTTCCATTTTGTATACCTTTCAAATATTTAATGTGAAATAAAATAAAAACAGATACTTAGTCACCTTCATTATTTAACTGCCAAAATCAACAAAATTTAGGAAAAAATACTATCTAATTCAAACATAGTTGTAATTGGTTTAAAAATACCAGTTATAGTTATTAAATCAACATTTTGATAAGGTGTATGAATTGATGAGCGTTTTATCTTTACTGATAGTGCTTTTAATAGACGGTTCAACACATAGTTAAGTGGTACAAGTGGTTTACATAGTTAAGTGGTAAACAATGATATGGTTCACTTAATGTCATTGCCCCTTTCCTTCTTCCTGTGCTCTTTATAGAATGCCACTTAATAAACATACAAGTATATAAGATAATTTACTATAAAATAAACCTACCTAACTAATTTGTGTTTTTAGAAACGTACCTACTATGCTGCATGCTTGTGCGCACAATAATATTATGTAAGTAATTTTAAGTTCTCATATAAGTGAATTTAATGTAATTCTTTTGAGTGAGAATAAATATCTTAAGCCTGAAAATGCATTCATTACAAAGTCATAGAATAATCCTGGTTGAAAATAGAATTTCACTAGATGAGAACACTCATACTAGATATTATAGAAGTCATAATGAATAAACCAAAATGCATATTATTATAAACAACTATGTTTGATAAAATGAATGAAACTTATGTGCTCTATTCAGTGCAAACAATAATCTGTAAACTCATTAATAGGTTAACTTTATTACTGTTTTTCATTCAATTTCTTCACAGAGTTAAGTTTAAGAGGATTTACCATACCAGTGAACCTTGGCTTTCCAACAAACAGTCTTCTATTAAAGCGATTGGATTTTACAATGTTAGGCTGATTGTAAGACATTCTTCTACGGAACAAATGAGACTGTAGCAGCTTTATCTTTTGACTGTTACTTGTATTTCTTGGTGTGTCCAGGTACGGACTGATTTGTTTCTCTTGACCCACTTGCCGTGTTCTTAACTGTTTCCATGGTATGTTATGACCGTAGATATTGTTACGTAGATGCTGATAGTAAAGTTTGTTATAAACTAGGAAATTATAAGTATACTATTGTAAACAAAGTATGGTACAGTTATTAAGATTTGAACACTTTCGTTCATGACTAAATAAGCCTATATCTTAATAACTGTAGCGTAACCTGACTGACGCCGCCTAAATCATCTGTAATAGATGGATAGAGGCCAATGACATGGTACAGTATCTTAAACTTAGAATTATTAATAGTTTTATAATAAGTAAATAGATGGTTCACCCAATATAAATGTCTGATATAATTGATCAAACTTTTTACTTACCTAATTTGAGTCTAATTCTGAAGTTTAGTATTTCGTAAAGCTTGGCGTAAAAAATTCAAAAAGTTTGATCTTCTATCATACCTTATAGGAGTAGAGGTCTTTTTTATAGACGGAGATGAAGTTATTGTCTCTGTTACAATCTCAACAGTGCTTTGTACCACATCCAAAGTTGAATGTTCATAAGGCAATGAACTACTATTTTTAGGCAAATTGGTTCTTAGAGCAAGTTTTGATTTATTAAGGGGATTTAAAGATTTTGGAGCATTTACCTTGTCAGATGATGAGCTGGCTTTCTTGCCGAGATTTTCAAAGGCCTTCTCTTTAGCAGCCTTGAGGGCAGCCTCGACAAATGCCTCTGCATTCCTTTGTCCTTGGTAGGGAGAGTGCTTACTACCAGTGAAAATTTTGAGTGTTGGGAATCCAGATATTCCATATTTTTGTGATAAACTCTTGTGCGCATCTGCGTCTACTCCACCAACTTTCACGATACCCTGTGAAATAAGCGTTTTATTGAATGACCTATGATGAATTTAATGTTGTAAAATGTAATTGAGGCTGATCGTTATTACCTTTAGTGCCCTGGCAGCTTTCTTGTATTCTGGTACAAGATTTTTACAGTGACCACACCAAGGAGCATAAAATTCAACAATCCATACTTCATCAGAATTTGTGACTAATCGATCGAAATTGCTGGGTGTGAGTTCTACAACATCTGAAGATGAATCGTACAGGGCGTATGAACCCACTGAACACAGTAAAATACCTGAAAAAATGAATAGAACATTAGTGAATTTTACCGGCACACCACTTTGTAATGCAACGTCATAAATTCACGGTAATTGAATGTTTGAAAACATGGTACCTAGATAAATTGAATGTAGCATTTCTATCGATTTCACGCTACTTTACACTTTAAATCAAAATCACCGTTTTTAGAAATTGAGATCGCACGAGTCAATGAACACGTCAGTCTTGTAGTTTTTACTCCTAATTTTGGCAATCAAATAGTTCGGCGACAAGACAGCATGACATTATTATTTTGTCGATGGAATTCGTGGATTTACATCATTGGTTAATTTAAATTTTGGCGCTACATCAAACATCATTATTTATTCATAGACAAAGCTAAATTTATTTGTTCTATTCTTCATACATATCTCTATGGGTCTGGCACCGGCTAATAAGCATAGATTTAGCATGGAACCTTTTTGGTACACCTATATATATGGTAGTAAGAGTAATAAATACTAAATTTATGCTTTGACAACAACAAACAAACCCTTCATTGATGTTGATGTTGAGATGTTTCAGATGTTTGCTTGCTCTTTTGAGGAAAAAGTTCTTCACTCTATAACTCTATGATTCACTCCACTCGATCGATGTTTGTTTGTCTATTTTGTTTGATGTTAGAAAAAAAAGCGACCAGCTGACTTTTTAAATTATTTTATTGATTTTGACTGTGATGATGATACACAACTATTTTGCAAGGACGGACGACATGAATTTAATTTTAGATTTTTCACACCATAACACTGTACGATAGTGTTATATTTCCAATAATTAGTTAGTGTATTTACTAACTTTTGCGTTGTCAAGCACACTTGACAGGTTATGTTCGCGCGCGTTATTTATTTTGGGGCCTTTTCGGCGGGAAAACAGTGTAAAAGCTTAGGTCGTGGTGTTGTGAATCGGCGTTGGCTTGCAAATTGTTTAATTGACGCTAAAATGTGTTCCAACGTGACTAAACCGTTCACTGTTTTTGTTGAGGGAAATATAGGCAGCGGTAAAACAACTTTTCTAGAACATTTTCGTCAATTTGAAGATATTACATTGCTGACGGAGCCTGTAGAAGAATGGCGAGATCTCAAAGGATACAATCTACTGGTAAGGGCCTTTAATGTTATTTAGACCTATCATGGTACTCATACCATTGTTTTTGTGGAAACAATTACACATTTACAGGTCAATCTGATTACCAGCAATTCTATTTGTAACCCTAACTCATTGATTCCAGGATCTAATGTACAAAGATACATCTAAATGGGCAATGACATTCCAATCATACGTGGCTCTGACCATGCTGGACATGCATAGGAGACCGACGCCGACCCCCGTGAAACTAATGGAGAGATCTCTGTTCAGTGCTCGCTACTGTTTTGTGGAGCATATGAACAGAAGTGGGACGCTCCATCCAGCTGAGTTTGCAGTTCTCGATGAGTGGTTTAGGTTTATCCAGCACCAGATACCTATAGAAGCAGATCTAATAGGTAAGTTCATTTAAAAGATTGTATGATACTTGTTAGATGACTTGAATACTTTTCTCATCATTAAGTTTCTATTAGTAACTAATTAAGACATATTTGATAAGCATGATTGCCCGATACTTTAGCTCTGGGTTGTGTCCCAGTCAGATGATGTAAAATATTATTTTTTACATCTATTAAACATTTTTTGGGTTGAATTTAACTTTGATAAAATGCTGTTGCAGTATATCTCAAAGCAACCCCCTCCCGAGTGTATGAGCGGATAAAGAAGAGGGCCCGTTCGGAAGAGCAGTGTGTGCCTCTGTCATATATTGAAGAGTTGCATACACTACATGAAGACTGGCTGATCAATAGAATACACGGAGAGTGCCCTGCGCCTGTAAGTTCTATAATCTATATCTTCTGATGATGATGATGATCATCCAGACAGATTTTGGATATGGCGACATGCTGCTTAGTTTATTGAATATATAATATTCATATATTCTTTATAATATAATATTCTTAATCTAATGTGTCTTAAGGTCGCTAATGTAGCCAATTTTGGCTTTAAAAGTATGTACACATGTGATGCAAGTTAGCATTGTTTTTTAATAAATAGCGAAACACAATAAATAGCAACATATTTATTATATTTTCAAAACTACCCAACCCCTTAGATGGGTACTTATTTATATTTACCAAAGACAGCAAACCCAATAAAGAATTCAATTCAGTGTTTCATGGGTTGGATTGGAACAAGGTAGTTCTATCTCTAAAATTTATATGACGAAACAATGCGCAGACGAAGTCGCGCCCGGGTCCACTAGTTCTTCATAAAAAAAAGAATTAGAATTGTTAGTAATCAAACTCTATTATTTCAGGTGTTGGTGCTTGATGCTGACTTAGATCTTTCCCAAATCACAGAAGAGTACAAGAAAAGTGAGCATCAAATATTGAGAAAGGCTGTAGATGTAGTAATGAGATCTCCTGCTAAACATAGCCCAAAGAAACCCATTACAACCACACCTATCAAAATTGCTCCTCAAATGAGGATTTTATAATGACAATGTATTTAGGGCTGTTCCTAAAATTTATGCTGATTCTGTTATGAAAATCAGACTAAATGGTCTAGTTAATAATATCTAGTTAACTTTTAACATCACTTTGTAACTTTGTGTTATTTTAGTAGCTTTAATTTATTGTATTTTGACTTTTCTTTTTTCAAAGAATTCTTATTTTAAAACTGTAATTGTAATGAGAGTATATGGCAATGTACTAAAACATATATTATTTATTACGAAAAAGCATAGAGATGTCAATGATAAATTAAAATATTTTGTAAAAAAAATATCTAATGACACTACCACCATCGTGTGTATTACTCATATTTTTTGCACTTAACTTTTAACTTATGTTCAAAGTTAAAAATATATATAACTATGTATATTGTATAGCTTTATACAGGGTGTGGCAAAATTTTACAACATTGAGGGCAGCTACCTTTTCTTTTGTAGTTAGAAGGTTTTGTTCTTAGGAAACTATAGATTTTTTTTGAAAATAGAAATAACTAAAAAACCTAACTACAAAAGAAAAGGTGCCTTCAATGTTGTAAAATTTTACCACACCTGCTTAAAGCTAGTGTTTCATACCAAATTAATAATTTACCTAGGTAGTTAGGTAAATATGTTGGCATTTATTTGATCTTATTATTGTAAAAAAATTGTGTCTTTTGAATACTTGACTGTGTTAGATTGCAAAATCTGACATGTATAATTAACATCAGAACCCTGTGCGATGTGTACATTTGAAATGATTTATGAATAGGTAGTAAAACGTGTATGTAATATGTACTATGTACAATCACCATAAATATGGTGTAACGGCCACTGAATTCTATGTTCACGGATGCCTTAAAAATTGTGTGGTATACCTGTGCCTAGGTACAGCAGACTTTATCATTACTATGGTACTAAGATAATAAAAAAATGGCATTATGGTTGAGTTTTCTTTCAAAACAATGGACTTCCACGTCAACCAACTAAACCAACTGAAATGGATCAACTATATAAGTAACTTATTGCTGTTTAAAAACAATAATTGAGCTTACAGTAAACAGTCCAACGGATCTAGGCATTCTTATCGAATGCCTAGATCCGTAAAGCCGTTTGCCTGCGTAGAACACAATTCCCAACTAGGTTGCCCTGTGTTTGAGATATCATATCAGTGATCCTCCTATACAATGCGTAATCAATAGTTAGGTACGCAAGTGTGGTTTGCTGCTAGAAAAGCAAAAGGCCCATCCTTGTTTTCACTTCAGCTACTAGAAATAAATATAGACTTAGGCAGACCGAGCCGGATCGGACTACTGCTGCTGTCTTCATGGTGTGCAAGCAAGATAGCAGGAGTTTGGCGTGGCTCGGTCTGTCTAGGTTGGCAGATATCTAAACGTAGCATTAAATTAATTAGTTTTACACTATATATACCTACTATTAAAAACTTTAGATATTAGTGAAAAAAGGTGTTTAATAAAAAACCTAATTTCCTTTGCATTGCGGAATTTTATTATAGCTGGCAGCACGAAAAATCTGTCAAAAATGACAGACAAGACAACGGACAGTCAGATTGTCAGTTTGATCATTCATGACAACTTGTCAGATGTTTATATTTTTGTACATGCCGATAATTTTTACTGTAATTAGGTCAAATTTATAAAGAATTATTTAATTAGGACGTTTAGTGCAATTATATAAATAAAAATATTTTTTACATAATATTTCTGTGATGAGTTCTTGTTGTGGTAATGAGTTAATTTTTAATTCCGTTGCAAACGAAATTGTGTCTAAATATTTGGAAGTTCTTTCGTATTTCGGTAATGTTGTGTACGATTATTGGGGCTACCTTGGTGCTGTAATCATTGGAATAGTTGTATTGGCGGTATATCGTAAAATCGGTGTTGGTACGCCACAGCCCTGCTAACATAAAGAACTCGCTTTTGAAAGTAAAAGTAATGATTATGTTGGCTGTAATCCAGTGAGACTGCTGCGCTGAAGGTATGTATATCTGTTTGTTTTTTTATATTCCTCAAATAGTTCCTACTTTGATAATAAAAAAAGATTATAGATACTCATTATCATTGCATACAATGGTGAACATATTAATCAGGAATCACGCAAAAAGACTTGGATTATTATAGTCCTTTAAAATATATTTAAATAGATAGATGCCTATTTCTACATTGCAATATTTTTACAGTTGTATTCTATATCACTAGGTCGTCCGGCGGCTAGATGGGTCGACGAAATTATTAAAACAGCAGACCCATGTACGAGGGTCAGACTGGCGCAGGATAGGGAAGGAGAGAAGGGAAAGAGAGGCCTATGCCCAGCAGTGGGATGAAAAAGGCTGCGGATGCTGATGATTCTATATCACTTACCGTAGGTGGAGGTGTAAACGTAGGTGATGGGTACCTATACATTCCTCCTAGTCAAAATATAACGCAATCCATTTACTCATTTTAACCACAAAAATGTCATTATCCACTATTGTTAAACATATTATTATTGTGTAAACCTCATAAATGTAAGTAATCATCAAATAGTTCTTATCACATATCACTACGTTTGAATCTATTAGAGATTAAGGTTGTGACTTGTGTCAGTTTCGAAGAACAGTTAAAACAAGTTAAACATTGATAGACACTTGGTTAATTTACTTCTATCAATGACTTATAAGTAGGCACAGTTGTTCTACCAAATAAATACTTTTAACTTTAACTTTGTCAGTATAAATTTCTCAGAAGCGCAATTCAATTCAATTCAAAACATTTTCTTATTGCTTCATGTTGGTCATTGAGATCTGACTAATCCCCTCCTTGAATCATTGATGGAAGAAAGGCCCTAAAGTAAGGCACTTCACTTGCACATTTTTATCTGATAATGCTTTATTGAAATTAACTTAAAGACATTGGGATGACCTAGAATTTTAAAGATATTAAAGTCACCTATATCTTTCTTATCGAACATTTCTTACCTATCTCTTATGACGTGATGATTATATGATTTTAAAAAATACCTACATTACTGATTTTTAATAGATAAAGTTTATACGAGTAGGTATGATTGCTGATTGAACTTTTAAAATCCTTACCTGCAGGGTGGAAACTGAATTATTACATACATACATACATACATAAAATCACGCCTCTTTCCCGAATGGGTAGGCAGAGACCACAGATCTCCACTTGCTACGATCCTGACACACAGCTTTTGCCTCATTCACTCTCATTACATTCTTCATACATGCTCGCCGGTTTAGGGTACTTTTGACCTGGCCCTTCTCCAAAATGTCGCCAATTTGATCCAAGAAGTTTCGCCTAGGCCTTCCCCTTCCAGCTGTCCCATACACACTTGCCTCTGAATTATTATGAGTTATTAATGTTATTATACAGTAGTAGTATTGGTTCCGTAAGTAATACTGGTACCATGAGCAAATACCAGAAGCAAATACCTATTATAAAATATGCTTAATGATAGGTGCCTGTTTTGGTGTATTATTTTTAGCATGTGAAAAACAATCTTATCTCATATTATTATGTACACAAGATTGGGAATTTGAGTTGCATATCACTCATCAGGATGACACAGCTAATTTGATTCAGTTAGCCAATCATAGCCAGTTAGAGGTATGATATTTTGAAAGCATTTTAATTACTGACACAAATGATTTGCGTATGTAACATTTGTATCGAGCGTGATACATTACGGAGTCCGCTTAACATGTAACTTAGTAGAAATATTTCGATTTCGTTATCTATGGTCATTTCAGTAAGTCGGTTCTGATTATTAGTAATACCTTAGGAAAACTATCGACTTCTGTGAAACATCTCGTGTGAAACCGCGAGCCGATAGTGTAAGATAAAATGAATTTTCAATTCATTGTCAATGCGCGGAGCCCTACAAGACAGGTTCTAGCCAATGAAAGTGAGCGTCGTCAAGTTGCTACGTTGCTAGTTTATCGTACTAATATTACCTCATTGACTCGCCCACTTTTTCACTTTCCTCCGGCACTTGCGACCAGAAAGCGTGAAGGCTTGTCACAATCGTAATATTATTCATTTTGTACCTTGGATTTGCATTGATTTCATCTCAACATGAGGAAATCAGGTTGTTTCGGCGTAAAACGTGTTCTTTTTTTTTCTAACTATGTGTGTATTGTTTTCTCTTTGATAGCCAATAACGTTTGTGATAGTGGCTAACTCATGTTAGCCATGCTAGGCCTTTGCTACAACCTTTGTAGTTTCCGTCAAAGATCGTCAATACTCGTATAACACTATTCTCTAAAGCAGACTATATTGTTTATTAGTGTTAGTAGGTATATAAGTAATAATAATGAGGTATATTTGGCGTTTTTTTCGACCCCCCACCCCTTGGTGAGATTTCGTGAGATTTTGCTCGACCCCCTCCCCCACCCCTCTAATCTCACGTGAGATTTTTCAAAATGCGTATTTTCATTAAATCTATCTATGCGTTGGATTTATTATATGTATATTAATAAAGTAAGTAAGAAAGTCATAATTTTAATAGAGAAACACGTTTTCCTCAATTCAACCCAGTGTTCTCGTTATTTTAACACTGTTTCTTACTGAAAAAATAATTACGTGAGATTTGCTTAGAATCCCCCTCTCCCCCACGTGAGATTTGGTGAGAATAGTTCGACCCCCTCCCCCCCTAAACACCACGTAATTTATAGACGGCCCCCTACCGATCTAATCAGCTTAATCCACCCACTGCCGAGTGCCTCCTCATTTTCAGTTCTGTGTTAGTCGAACCCACAGAGATCAGAAGTAAGATCGAACCCAATGCCTCCCCGTCACCATCTGGCTGGTTGATCTTGTGTTTTCTTCCTGGCATGGTAAAGCAATTGCAAGCTTTATTCTAATGTTCTGATGGAACGCAAAACTGTTTTTCACACGCTCATTTACTAGAATAATTATGTAACCCACCTAAGCTCAACTCCTTCCCATAATCAGTGAGGTTCTCATCTACTTTAGTTTCACTTCTTTGATTCTCAACATCCTAGTTGTTTTCCCAAACAGTTAATTAGCGCTCTGTCAGGATTTACTAAACGCTCTAAAGGAATTCTAATTAAATCATCGATGAGGAATTAATTTTTTTTCAAAATACAATGCGACATTTTACACTCTCTGAAAACTTAAACTCTAATCGAAACAAATATGTGTTTGGCCTCTGACTTACCTAGATATCTTCAAAAGATTTGAGATTTGTATCGCACTTTGGGGATATATTTACTTACGTGACTCGTGATTCGTGACCCTGTTTCATTTCTTCTCTGTTTATAAGCGTGTAAGTTCCTAGAATCTTTATCGTTTTGGCTAGATGACTCTGACGGTTCATTCGTAGGTAATTTATTTACACGTGGAGAACACAAAATATCAATGTCATTGAGGGCATTCACGTATCTAATGCTGATGATCTAAATTGCCCTCTAAATCAACGCAGACTGAAAAGGAGCCACTTCTATCAATCAGCTCCAAATGGTTTCAATATAAATGGATGATACTTTTTTCCGAAAAAGACTGAATCGAGACTATCAATTTGTCATTTGCAATTTGCAGAATGTCAATGCATCTGTCCTGTTGGCGTAGAGGACATCTGGGGCAGAATTTGTTTTGGAGATGTGTTTAGTTTTGCGTAAATTGTACTTTTCCACTCTCATAAATGTATAAGGCTTGTGGTAAACATGTACCTACTAGGTAAGATAATACGGCCGAGAAAAAAATATAATGATTTGTGTGAATACTTATTCAAAAGAACAAAATACAAGATTCATTGAAGTATCTTTTAATTAAATAGATTTATCTACATGCGATTTGATCAATCAAATCCTGATGCTTATAATCGACTGCTCGATCGTAGATCTGTGGATAAGACTAGCACAAGATCGTTTTGGAGTGCAGAAGGGAGATTCATCTGCCCAGCGGTGGGTTAAATTGAACTGTGGACAAAGAAGATGAATCACTCATCTGTTCACTGGTATCATAAAGTAACTACAAGTTCAAAGCCGTTTATTGAAGAAATATGAATCTTTATTGGTTCTATTAGATAAACAGCGCCGTTGGCGTTTCGGCGAAATACGACTGAAATACTTGAGACGACTTGAGGAAAACTCATGCTAGTATCGACATTAGAAAAGGGCACATTACAAATCTGCTTACAAGCAAATTAATATTACACGTGCCGACAGCAAAATCAAAAAGCATTTATTTTTTTAAAACAGCTTCCTATCTAGGGACACCCTGTATCGAGAAAGCTTTGATACGATAGGGATAGGGGAGATTTAATGCTAGGTCACTGGTATACCTACTTAATGAATACTAAATGAAGTAATTACAAACATTTATAAATAATACATATAATATTTTTTATATATAATATTTATTCAGTAAGACCGCTGGGATCACTTTGATTCGTCTTAAAACTAGGTGATTTTACTCCAGCATGACCCTACGTATCCTATTGAAGATAGTTTCGCTTTATTTTTGTTTACCTTATAATCAACAGACTAGAGATCGATAATAAATGATGTGATTTTTTATGTTTGATAGGCTTTTATTTGTTTGGTTTGATAGTTGTAAAAATTGATTGTGAAGAGCTTTTTTACGCTATTGTGAATCGTTTTAGTAGGATCAGAGAAATAATTTTATACGAGAGTTTTAATAGACCCTGTTGGACGAGTCAACCTGAAAACTTTATTCGTTAAAGAAGCATAAAACTACTGCCATCCCTTTGCGTTTATATGAAAGATGCATAGTTATGAAATAAAACTTTAGTATTACCGTATTACTAACAGGGCCCTTGACGTTGCAGTACATTGGCGAACGGCTGTTCAAATATAAATGTAAAAAAACAAGCAACACTATTCAGTGTGTTCATCAATGCCAAGCAGGGCTATTTCTCCAAATTAAAAGAGCAAAACGTATACTGTGATGTAGGTACGTCGGGAATAACGTTTCGTAGTTTTTTACTGGGGCCCAGTAAGCAAAAAATAAAGGAAAGGAAGCATTCTAATGATTGTGATCCTGAAACGAGTTTTCAAAACGTGATACAGGCAAGAAATCAAAGCGCTTGGAAGGGGGTTACTCTCTGAAACGGTCCCTGCGCTTAAAAAATTACCAGACGTGTACAGTCAGCAACGAAAGTCGATTAACAGTTTTTCGAAAATCAAGAAAAAATAAACTTTTTTTTCTTAAGAAATGATTATGAACCACGTAATTAAATATTAGTAAAAATTTTGGTCATAATTTTACGAATTTCGGAAATATTCAGATTTGTGAAACATAAAATGTTAATCGACTTTCGTTGCTGACTGTACTGATACGTCTACACTTATGCGATTTAGATGCACTTGAAATTGCTCAATAGCATTGTAAACAAGGGTACCTTTAAGCCATGGATTTTAGATACGTACAAGTGATAAGTAAAGTAGAGCCGAAAAAAAAACTTCCACGTTGATCCACCAATCATATTTGTCAACTCAATTCTAAGTAGAGCTTCGAGTCTACACAGTGGTGCTACATAATGAGCAATTTTGACAAATAGTACCTACATAAGACTGTTGCCAAACAAAACTGTTCGATAGAGATCTTAATTACAACTCGCCTAGCAGATAGGGAATGTGGGTCGTTGCCTAAATAAGCGGGCAGATAACGACAGCTGTAGAGATTTGATTCTGAACTCGGATAATGTTAAGTTGCCACGAACATTGGAAATTAAGTTCTACTGCATAATTGACAATCGGGACGTTTACATCATAAAATGAATAGTGAATGGAAATAAACCTAAATCTGAGCTTTTAGTGTTACCCCAGATAAAACATACTGCTGCTTATTATAAAAACGTAAAACCTTGGTTGAATCCCATGTTGACACATGTCAAAACAAAACTGTTACCACAAAAAAGCGTTCTATGTACGAGTATTTAAAGATCGTTTTTCTTGGGACAGTTTTTTAGTTAGACTTGGTCTAAACGCGGCTCATTTTCTTGTAATAAGCCCCACTAGGTGTTACACACACCCCGGGCACTCAACAAAATATTATTGTTTTTACATAGACACAGTATCATTTTTGTACACTCGTGTGATTAACGCTCTCAATGCAAACTAGAACTCGAGGGACAGGGAGTCTTGATTGGTGCAAGGCGAGGAGTGCCCCTGTCATTGTAGTATAACTAGTTATTATGTTATACCAGTTACAAGTACCTAAAGTAGTGTTTTTAGCCGGTAACGCGTACAGTTGGGTCCTCTTCTCTATTACGCCACTCCCGGTTTTGTGACAGTCAGTTCCACTACTCTCCGCCCCATAATATCGTCAGCCGGGCAGGTGGTCTGCCTCGTGGCCGCCACATATCTCTAGGCAATATATTTGAGGGTTAAATGTATTTTATAGTGTTAAATAGAGTTTAGAAATTTTAAACCTTGTTTAAACAAGTCTTATCGTAGCTCTGATATATTAAATTCAACTTGTGAATAGTTGAATAGGAGTGTTTTATCTGTGGTTTATTCAACAGCCATGTTGACAGTGACGAGATCTCGATAAAACTGTTTATGTAACTGCTTTGTATTCACCATTAATATTAAAAACGAACACTGCCTCTGCGTCATACTTACTTTAATATCAGTACACAGTCCGTGACTTTTTAAAGGAGTATTTCCATGCTTAAGCTTGGAGAGTTCTTAGATATTGTTTTCTAAGGCCACACACAGCTATTTAAACTTAAGACAGGTCTAAATTCTTCTTCTTATCGTGTCACCAGTTCTTTCGAACCAGTGTGGTGAAAGGATTTTAAGTGCGCCTCAAAGAGGCTCTTTTCGTGCACTTGACACATGTTTTCGAACTTTTTAGGTTCTACGACATGCCGGTTTCCTCAGGTGCCGTATTTATGAGCTACAATTTAGTTTAGGTGCTATCCGGTTTAGGTTCCTAATCTGAATCGCAAAGTTTTCGACCCGTGACATCGTGACGTTCTAAGCAGAAAATAGTTTTACTTGTATTATTTAAGTATTATATTGCAAAACGATTCAGTTTTTACGACAAGTCTAGTAAATTTTACTTTAGTAACTTTTCTTCTCATAGGTCATGGTACGTTATAGCGAAGCAGTTCAATTTAGGACCTAAACTGGATCGCTATAAGAGCTCATAGTAGGGCCCCTGGTCTATATTTAAACGTACAATGAAAGTGTTATTTCATAATTTGGAGATGCCATGTTTCTTGGTGTTTTGGAGTTGGTAGTTGGTCAAATATTCTATAGTCAAATAGTCTATTTTAAATCCTGTCTATTATTGTACTTCCAAATAGCCAATGACATTAGATTCATGTATTCAATTTTAAAATTCATAATGCTTAGACACTTTTCTTGCCCTCAATAAGTTGTTGTTTCAATGTTTATGGAAAAGTATCTAAAATTATAAATCTGAACGTTGTTGGTGAGTTTAGGTGTGTTTCAATTCAATTACTCTTTTATCACTGGGTCGATTTGAATGGGAAAAGAAGCTAGTTTTTTTATAAAATATATAAGGTCTTTCATTTTAAACTACACAAACTGACAGGGCCTAATTTTTGGGTTGTAAATAGACGTTTGACCGTATCAATTTAATTCCTAAGCCGTTTGAAGTTTTCACTTCAAATAGCTTTTTAAGATAATCATATAAATTCTTCTTTAGCTAGTTCAGTATCCCTCGTCGTAGCGCCTCTACGCTCCGTAGCAGATTTTGATCTATTATACTAAATTTCGAGTTGCAAAAAAGATGATGAGCATCATCTGAAAGTGAAAGGAATATAATTATTATGGGGGTCGTTAGAATCGATTTATGAAAAAGAGTATGCCTATTTATAGACACTCAATATGTTACCCTGCTAGCTTTTGTGGCTTTATTCGGTTATAACTTTGGTAGAATTTTAGTTGCTTTTTTTGCCAAGTTCATGAAACCCAACAGTCGTTTAATCCAGCTTAATGCTCTATATAAAAGTTGAACATGAAAATTAATAGTACTTATTTGTGTTACGTATTTAGCTTCTACACTGGTTAGTCATAGTCGAGAGCACTGGTGGTCTAGTGGTAGTGGCCCCGCCTTCCGATCGTAAGGTCGTGGGTTTAAACCCAGTCGTGCACCAATGAGTTTTTCTGTCGAAAAATGTGTGCACTATGCCAGTACTCTCAAACGGTGCCTAAACATGTTCGAAAACATGTGCCAAGTGCACGAAAGGAGCCTCTTTGAGGGGCACTTAGAACCCTTTCACAACACTGGTCCAGGCTGGATCTTTTCGTGCACTTGACACATGTTTTCGAACTTTTTAGGTTCTACAACATGCCGGTTTCCTCACGATGTTTTCGTTCACCGTTTGAGAGTACTGGCATAGTGCACATAACTCTAATGATCTCGCTACATAACAGTTCTGTTTGCAACTTTGCAATCTGATAAAATGTCCATTATGAAATGCATTTTGTATAACCGGACACGCAGTTATTACAACTTATTACCTTTGGTTGACTAATTCATATGTTTGTGTGCAATTTAGCCTCACGTTCCTCAGTGACATATTCTTTGGCCTATGAACTCGGCCATTGACACAGGAAAAATAAAATGGGGTATTTAGGTCATAATATAAACAAGTATTATTTATCCTTTAAGAAGTTCAAGTATTATTCTTTTAGAAGTTCTTGTTTTTGTACAGAATCTATCTAAACCTAGCATGGTAGATCCTGTTAGAATTCAGACAGTTAAGATATGCATGTAAAAATATAAATGGAAGGTAGTTTTTTGCATAGCGGATAAATTGAATAAATTATTTGTTTCTACTCAATAAATAACTAGCGGCTCGCCTGCGGCTTCGATCACGTAGTATCAACATCTGTCACTCAGGGATTCTGTATCTTTCTACCCTTGATATCGAATAAATAACTTCTGAGATATACTCCTTTTTTTAACTATTATCCTATTTTTTAGATTATCACACACACAGTTGAATCCAAAATAATTTTGATCATTTACTTAAATGTACCTACTAGAACTATGCATGCTAAAGTTTGACGCTGATATTCTTAGTAAAAGGCGCACGGCATGAGAAAAATAATCTATAATGAACCTCGCCGCTCCAGTGGGTCTTCCATAATGTTACAGCTGTGGCCTGTCTATAATTTCTTTAATTCTATGAGCAACTTGTTAGGGGAAAGACGGCTAGGGATCGTCTATCCTTGAGTGTTGTAGTGTTTTCATTAAACATGCCATTTTCTAAAGGTTTTGTATTATCTTCAATGAAAATAACAATAAAAATACAGTAGACTAAACTTTAATTACAGCTTAATTAATTTGTCTTTTTGTTGGCTGGACATTCGCTCTGTCTCATATTTTCCGCTTGGAAAAAAAATATGCGCTTTGACGCACTTTTGGATAAGGCAAATTATGAATTTTATTTTTCCAAATATTTTCTAAAAAGGTTTCATACTTTCACAAATTTTCTAAGATAAGTAAATCACAATTTCGAACTACAAAATTGCCTACTGGGGATTCTGAAGCCGAGGAGATAGAGGTGCATCCTACTCGTTCTTAACAATGGCTAAGTTAAGTACAGCGTCCACAGTCAGCATGACGTAGAATGAAAGCATTGGTTCCTGAAGTTGTGTAGTGGTCACTTACGGCCTTATTCATAAGATTACCCTAATTCTAGCTTAATACGAGATTACTCTCAGACTTGTTACTTCTTTAGTAACGAAGGAGCAACTTGAATATTTTGATGTTATTAATAAACTGGTAGTAGCCTCGAATGAGTAATACATTCCTTACATCGGGATTAGTAGAAAAAACGTGAATGAACGAATGATATTATCATTCAAAATATTGTCTATCTCTGTCATTAATTATATGAATGACAGAGATAGACAATAATTTGTATTTGACAATCTGTTTTATTCAAAGAGCTTTTATTCTTCTAAAACTTTTTGGTGTTCATTGTTGACCAAAAAATTTTTAATCATAAAAAAGTATTTAGTCATTTTAACTGTTTTATTGTTTCTTGCTAATCCGAATGGTTTTTCACCACAAAATCTATACCTATGCAGTGTTACTTGGATTTTAAGTTCAGTTTTTCGAGATCGTCCAATAGATTCTTGTAAATTTTCACTCGCCACATTTTTGAAACTGGTATCCATCCTCATTCAATTCTTCCTCAAATCATCAACATAATTTATCTTATTTGCACAACCTTTTTTTGTGACGTAAAAATGACAAAATTCATGATACGTCTGCCTACTCCATCTCTATACTAGGTGGCGCCTAGGCGTAACTCTTACTCCGAGAGCAAAGTCGAATTAGCTTAGTTCCTCCTTGGTCTTTATTTATTAATACTGAATTGACCTACTACAGCCTTATGCTTTGGATTAGCGCTAATACCACCTTAGTTCGTGTTTATTAATGACAGCCTAAGAGACTTAGACTTAGACTTAGACTTAGAGACTGAAAAATATAGGTGTGTGGAAGACTCTACTCGTCGTTCCTCTTGGAATGCAAAATAAAAAAGCTTTTCTTAAACGGATGTAGCGTGTGAAAACATTTTTAAAATTGGGTGTGGTCAAATTGCTAGTTGATATCGAACATGAATTGAACACAGGTGAATTTGTATGATATTTTTTTGCTGATTGCCAGTTGGCTTTATAAGTTTAATAAATGCCTAGATCTGATTGAATTATAGCCTGAGGCGTGTTTGTGATATATTTGAGTCCTCACACCCAGTATAATTTCTAAAAAACAGAACTACTACATATTTTCTGCATCATATACAAAGAACATCATACATAAAAAAGACGAATCTATGCCTACATTAAACGGTTGCTTTGGAATACCTTGGAACATGAGGCTTACTCGGTTACCATCCTCTAAGTTAAGAAAGTCTATCTTTAAACAAAGTGTAGTTTTTTTGCAGGACGCTGAAAATCCAATGAAGTTGAAATATCAATGTTTTAAATTCTCCCTAGGGCTTTCATTAATAATCATACTAGCACAATTTGAAGTAAAAAGGTGCTCTTATGTGTGTTGTGCAAACTATCACGCCATACATCCATGCATGTCTACATTTTTAACGAGTAATACACACATTCTTGTTTTCATATTTGCAAATAAGTTACAGAGGTTCAGCGGAGTTCTAAAGTTGTTTTTTCGTTCTTGTAAATGTATGGCTAGGGCATGAGGCTACTCTAGGACAGAATAAATATTTGGTTGCTCTTTACCTATATCTGCCTTCTTTCTAAACTCCGATGTTGATACCGAAACCATATCGCTTGTGTTTCGTGTTTACTTGCAGACTTTCGACAATGTTGGAAATATTCATCCAATTAGTGTATAATTTTAAAGTACCGGCAGCAATAAGTAGGTGTCGGAACCCATCACACGCGCACCGGTGGAACACTAGAGTAGTGACGTAAGTGAGCGGTGACTATTCGGCCAGGCTTTTCGGCGGGCCCCCACCAAAACGTTTTGTTTACTGAGCGACGCCTCCGCGCCGGCATCGGCACTTCGCGGCCGGCCACTACGCGGTGCACGCACTGTCTCACAACACCTCGTCCCGATTTATTAGTGACACCCCGGTTCACCAAGCCCCCGAATACGCATCCCCGTGACTACAAAAACTGCATCCCTTAATCGCTGTAAAAAAACATTGGAACAAATCAGGCCCGCGATCGTAACGTGCTTGCAGTGTGTGCCAAGGATCTGCTGCTTATCTCCCAAATTTTTCGTAAGTAAAAATATGTTTTTACAAGTTTATCTTACTAAACCAGTTTTTAGAATTAGTTGCGTAAGTCATTATGAAATTATGCTAATGATTTGTTTCAAAACTGTAACTCGGTGCAGCATTCTGCTGCTGTTCTGATCGGTTCATGTTTTGTTGGTTGATAGTTTTCGGCGTAGTTTCGTGTGGTGCTGTACCTGAAGGTCGTAATTTTATGTCACTTACGCTCCTTTTCGAAATAAAAACCGGTTCGGATCTTTAAGCTGGTGTAATAAAATTAACATATCGGTGGCAAAGATCGGCGCACGTGTGTTTGTGTGTGTACGGATATGGGATTTGGGGGCTCTTTCGGAGATGCACCGTGTTTTACTGCATTCATCTGTTGCATCTTTAGAATCTTTATCGTAAGCTCTTAAAAATCTTTATGTCACCTATTAGCTATTACTAGGGACGCACAACAAATTAGATATCGCTATCGTTTCTTTTTACACTATAAATAGTTGCTGTTTTTTACACTCATTTACAAACTTTTGCATTGTTGGAACATCCTGAAAATTCAGGCCACGAACACCCGCATGGTTGAATCCCATGTATCTTAAAACGATTCTATTGATTCATTGATCACACATATTTCAGTCATAACTGTCGGTTACTTCACTGATTTCTAGGCGGGGCTTCAAGCATGGTGTACGTTATCTCATTCTTATCCAGAATGATCTTATCCAGATGAATGAGCTTTACTTAAATCGGATCGACTGACTTTAAGTTTGTAGCACATATGATAAAAATTCAATATTCTATTCTAAATATTTTTACCGCGTGAGGTTTAAGAATAAATATAGGGACTATGTCTATCCTTGAAACGTTCCCTTTGTCCGAGAGCTCCTTCTAGTCGTTTGTTGATATAACTGTGCTCTGGCTTATCTTGGTTAACAAGGCGTCTATTTGATTTTCTTACCTTATCTGATTTTAAATGAATATACTTAGTGTTTGCTTTAATTTGTCGTCATTTCAAATTTGATAAATGGCACTAATATTTTTGGATCTTTTACTTATAACACGGTACAATCTGTGAACGGTATACCGAAAATCCTTTATCGATAACACAGTTGCATTGGAGTTGTTATTTTGATTCAACAAGAACATTCACACATTCAACCTTTCAATGATAAATTCACATCTATTATTGATTATGACTCTTTGAATATATAGATTTTTCCGTTCCTTTTTGATAAATAACTTACTACCCACGCGTAACTAGTACTCCGATATATCAAGGCTTCTTTTTATAGCCTTTTCCATTTACCAGGGCTCAGGGGCCATACTTATTTTGAGCCCTTTTGTAAAGGATTAAAGATGAAAATTGCTTATGTTTTTAGTAAATGTAAATTATAATATTGTCAACTAATTGAATGCATATTACATATAACGATTATCTCTACAACTAATATGATTTGTTCTCTATAAATTTATAAAGCGACAAATAAACAAATGTTCCAAAATGTTCCGATAAAAATATATAATTATGTTCGGTTATTATAAATTATTCTGTCCCAGTATTTTCTCTTTGTATAAAACGTACCTACACGTGAATCACTCTTAAGAGGATGTAATAGAATATAGTCCTTTCTTACCGACCTCTAGACATTTGACCTTTGTTTGCCCGAAACTAGCTTCTTATTGAAATGTTCTGTGTCGACTACGCATCGATTTTGGAAAGCTATTAAAATGTTTGCATTGATTACTACGGTTTCCTTTGTTGGGTGCTTATTCGGTTCGGTTATTCTGATTTGTTATCTTTTTTTCTTAGTCTGTAAAAATAAAGCTTGAGTTACAACATGGAGGCACTGGTTGCCTAACTTTTTGAATATGTAGTCAAATGCATAACAGTTTGGCCATATTCCAAAAGGCCGGTGAAATTACTGAATCTGCATGCCAATTATGTGCGTGAATGCAAATCATTTACAATTCGTGGCTATAGAGCGACGCGATCTAAAGGAGTACCCCGGAACCGTTATTGACTCAAAATTTTTGCTAGATGAAGACAAAACGATTATCTATAAAACTAAATAAAAATTAAACTATTGAAAATCGATCCTTGAAACGTGAGCGTTGAGATAACTAGTTGGTCGCGTTATCGGCCGTTCACCGCTTATTCAGGTAATCAGTTCTCGATTGCAATTATTTTAAAATCGTGGGAATATCGCTGCATTGATTATGATCATTGGCCCGAAAAACATATCTTAACCCCATGGTTTAAGGTTCATATCCACGCGATCAGTTTGATCGTTGATTGATAAGTCGTCAAGCCTGTTGTAGGTAGCATTGCTCAATAAGGTACAAGCCCTCTTAGCTAGTTCTTACGTTCTTACGAGAACACGAAAAGAAGTTGTTAGGTTGTTGACCTGTAGCTGTCGATAATTTCAACACAAGAAATAGTATGAATGGCTAAAGTGTTCATATTTCTCTCTAATAGGAAAGTGGATTATCAAGGCATATTCAATTAAATACTGACGCTTGCTTTCAGGTGTTTAGCTACAAGCGACCACTCAATATCTGGGTCGTACAAAACAAACTCACTTTATCCGATTCAGGGCAGATGAAAGTAATTATGTATGTGATTTCGTTTTCATCTGACCAGTTCATGTTTAATCTTAAAAGCCGTGGCATCGCTTTTTATTTTGCTCTTTTGAAAAAAACTAATATTTTTTGATTATGAATGAAGTATGCAGCCTATAGATTAATTACTTATTTAAAAAAACTATCTTACTTACATTTTTTTGCTAAACCGTGTCGTATTCGTACTTATAGTCTCAAATTTATAGAACAGATGCCTTTACTTCAAATCATATAAATTTTCCAACCTCAATAACTATCCTGCAATATTATATTTTCTTACCGAAAGTAAAAGTTCACTTTCGGCATCTTGTACGAATGAAAGTAATCCGAGTGACTAGTTTGTACTCGTATTAGTTTCGCTCTCGACCACTTCTACTAGCATTCACAACGTTGCTAAAGCAACACTGCGATCAGACCGACCTAAAACCTTCGATAGAAATATTGTTGCTATCGTATCTTGCATATTCTTAAGTTTGCAGTGTGTGACTTTAGTTACTAAAAGCATTTTGCGTGATTTAATTCTGACCACGTGCATCACCTGTAGTTGATGTGCAAAAAAGCGAAATTCAGGCGTGATTGCGTAGGTTTGAGAGAAAGTTAACGTGGTATCGCCCGCGCGTGCTCTCGCAAATTTACGTATTGATGACGTGCAAGTTGCGAAAATCTATTCGAAAAAAAGATATATGAACTAACCTGATAATAATGTATTTTTTTAGGTGAGTATTTGCATGTTAACGTTATGTAGTTCGAAACGATGATAGCGAATGACGCCTGCAGCATGAATCAATTAGCTTTCATGCACTTTTGTGATTTCTATGTTACAAATGATTCGTATTGTTCGCTAAATTTTATTCGTTTTAATATTAGTTGAGTTAAAATTGCATCGACCATATCCAGTTACAGATTGTATTGATCGCTTCCTTCAGTTTTGAGGTCACGGAGCTGCCAAACTTTAAGCTCTCGCACCCATTCATTGAAAGAGAAATTGGTGTCATCGCTGAATCCGTACACAGTATCCGCTGGACCGTACGCTTTGTCGAAGTAAAAGTGTTCCAAAAAAATTTACGTCGCGAAATTACATTGCGATTTCGCCGTAACGAGGTCATAGATGTGGGCCGAGAAACAGCTATCTGTTAGATTAGATAGTTTTTTGTGATTTGTAACATTTGCCGTAGGACAATCAAGAGGCTAGTTCACGGTCGAATTTTCGGCGTCGTTTGCGATTGTTATTGATGTAATTTCGTGCTACGTGTCGGCGCGAGCGTGATTCACTAATATCACGGTTCAGACCTTGAAACTTGTACGTTATACCTAAGCTTTAAGATTTTTGTCTCGTCTAATCTTCTTGATATTGTTTTGCTATATTGGAACCAATATTTAACCAATTAGTTACATAAAAGTGATATCTTGGAAAGTAACAAAAAGCAGTCGAACTGGAATAGAAAAAACTAATGACTGAATGAGTTTTATACACAAAAATAGCTACATGTATACGATACTACGAGTACATATACGAGTACATGTTTACTTTGAGAAAGAACGTGTCAAACTATAAAAACTAATCTTCTACCTATACACAAGATAAAGAGCCACTGAACTTGATTTTGGTACTCTCGTTCTATCCGTGCCCAGATAACCTTAAATAAGAGTAGGTATGTTTTTGAAAGTCAACCTTTTGACTCTGTTCAATGATTTATTTAAATGGTAATGATAACCCTGAAACGAACATGCTAGATATTTTAATAATGTTAACGGCTTTTTTTTTTTTTTTTTTTTTAAATTAAATAGGTCAGCATTTGACCTCCCTCTGCCTGATGTTAAGCAGTAGTGAGGTCTAAGATGGAGCATGCTTTCCTAGAAGGAACCTATTTACTCTTGATTTAAAGACCCCTATATTGTACTTTTCGGGAAATACGGTACCCGGCAATGAGTTCCACAGTTTGGCAGTGCGTATGAAAAAAGTGAACTCAAAACGCTTTGTACGAACTCTGGGAATATCAACCATGTACGAGTGGCGTCTTTCGGGGAACCTGTTGGTCCGATAAAAGAATGGTTAAACATTAAACGTTTTTAATGCTTAAACATTAAAAACGTGGTGTAAAGTTACGAAGGGTGTAACTTAGGACTAACCATAAAATTTTTGTAGTTTAAGGACCTAAATAATTACAATATGAATTTGAAAATATTTTAATGTTACTAAAGATAATCAGGCCGATGCTCAAGGACAGTAGACAACCACATTCTTCCATAAACGTTCGCGATCAGTGTTTAAAAAGTTTGTCGGATAATTGGGATACATACTAAAAAAAAATACGTATTTTTCTCTGGGATTTTTGTATGGATGTCATCTTGTCAGTAATCGATGTGGATAAGTTAAATAATGATGACTAAATTTACAAATAATGAGAAATTAGGTACACTTAAATTATATTATAATCGATGTAAAGAGAAGTTAAATAATGATGACTACAAATACAAATAATGATAAATTACAATTAAATTATATTATAGTAGATTAATTGGAACGTTATTTTGAATTGTTCGATTTTTCAATGGAACTATCGAATAAAATGAATACTAAAAACGTCGATACACAATGATGCGGAAATAATACTAGGAGCGATTGTTGTATTTTATTAACCGACTTCAAAAAAAGAAGGAGGTTCTATGTTCGGCTGTATGTATGTTTTTTTTTTTTTTTTTTTTTTTTAATGTATGTACAGCGATATTTCCGTCAATTGTGGACCGATTTCCAAAATTTTTTTTTTGTTTGAAAGGGTATACTCTCGAGGTGGTCCCATATAAATTTTATTCCTGAGGGATTGATAGTTTTCCCGTAAAACTAAAAAATTCACTGATCTTTGAGAAAATTGTGGACCGATTTCCAAAATTTTTTTTTGTTAGAAAGAGGTATACTCTCGAGGTGGCGCCATATATTTTTTTTTCTTGAGGGATTGACAGTTTTCCCGTAACATTCAAAAAACCACATTCTCACTACACAACACACCCTGACTCACAAGCTGAGTCAAACATTAAATAGTTTGAAAGGGTATATTACACCCGAGGTGGTCCAAAATATTTTTTTTCCTGAGGGATTGATAGTTTTCCCCCTTGCTGAACTCCGGTGTGTCCTTTAGTAGGCCTGTACATGACTTCTCTTATCCTTTCCTACTTAAGCTACGATAAGCAGGGTTTTAATGTAGCTTTCTATATTATTTACACTCACACTTTTATTTACTTACACTAAAAAGTGAAAAATAAAAATTTTTGAAAAAAAAATTGAACCGACTTCACAGAACACAAACAGACGAACCCTTTACACACTAAAAAGAGAAAAATAAGAATATAATTTGAAGTCGGCGCCAAGTGAATACGATTAGGTACCTATAAAAAAAAGAAATCGAACGATAGCGGACCAGGATACAATTTTGCACCCAAGTTTTTTGAATTTCTTAGATTTCAATGAATTAGTTGGCACCGACTTCAAATTATATTCTTATTTTTCTCTTTTTAGTGTGTAAAGGGTTCGTCTGTTTGTGTTCTGTGAAGTCGGTTCAATTTTTTTTTCAAAAATTTTTATTTGAAAGAAATTCCATTTATTTATTGGCTCAATAATTTGTGTTTTTTTAACGAAGTTCCTTTTTGGACGGTATCCAGGAGAAAAAAAAGCGTTCGATTTTACCGTCATGACCACGGATTTAAAGTCTGGTCTGTGGTCACGACACCTACATAGGTCAAAACGTCACAGTGCGAAGTGCGCAGTCGCAAAGTAGTCCATAGATTGTAACATTGTTGGTACGAAAGATTGTTTCTAGGATTTTAATATTTGATAATAATTTATTTGACAAATGCCAAATGTCAAAGTTGAAACTTCGTTCCAACCGATTGTTCCACGACACTCATGTAATTTTATCTTGTTATGGTTGTGCTATCTCACGAAGGCGGGTTGGTCTGCATTGTGTGTGTAGATTTATTTCTGTGTGCGTAAGCGATACTGAGCGCTCATTTGTCCATGGAGCGTCTCAACGCATTAGCACACATAAACAGCTTGCACGTGCATCTACACATACAATTAAGACCAACCCGTCTTCGTGATTTGGAAACTATACTCATTTTTATATTTTCTCGATAAATGTTATTTGGACTTGACAACTATCATCATCACAGTAGTATTAAAAAAATTGAAAGCTTATACATCTAAGAATTTACTGGGACTTGGGGATTTATTCGTCCTCCGGTGTTTTCTGTTCCATAGATATGAGATTTCCATCTTGTTTTGTAAGGCTTTGAAATATTTACCTGTCAAAACGTCTGCATAAGGTCACTAATGTTCACATGCCCTACATTGACCTTTATTGTTGGTTTAAGATATTTTTAAGGACTAGGTATATTTAAATTAAGGTGCTCTCTGTTTTAGTACAATGTGTATTTATTTGTGTGTATTTATCTAGCCTGACTGTACTTTTCTTCTGAGAAGTTTCTGATTATGTACATAAATATTTTAAAAATAAGTTTTGGATGGAATCTTCAAGTTGCGAGTCCGCTATATTACCTATTTTATTGTTTGGTGTTTTAATAATGTTTATTTTTATTTCTTTCTTTAAAGAGATTCTTCTCTTGTAAGGAATACAAAGCCAAAAACCTGATGTTCTCTTTTTGTTTTCCTTCAGAAAGCGTGTTTGTCGGAACTGGTTGCTAAGTTGTTTGCTAAGGACAGGATTTTACACCTGACCAATGTTTGTACTGCTCCAGTGCTTTAGTGCTTAGCACGTAAGCATACACTACCTACCTAGTAATATAATGTATACTTGTATTATAGACACTCCCTCTTCGCAACGATCGATACTCCCTGCCCCTCAAGTTCTCGAGTTCTTAAAAACGATCCGAGGATCGCATGAAACACTATCTAGTGCCTATGAAAGTAATTATACTGCGGTGTTTGTATGGAACTCTGATTTTTAATTTAAGATTATTTGGAATAAAATAGTCATGTTTAGCTCTTTAAAACGGAGAGTTTAGTCATAATCGCTGACTAATACATGGTCTGGGCTAATATTAAACAGATAAGTAGCGCTTAAATATTACTTTGTGATATCAATGCATTCGCAATGAAACGAAACTGCTGTTGTTGGAAATTCTCATCATTAGTAGGTCGTCAAGGATTGAGCTTAAAGTTTTAGCACAGTTCTGGTAAGAGTTCTCTAGTTCTATGTAGATTACCGGTTTCATTCGATGGAGCTGTTTTATTTCATATATATCCATATATGAAATAAAACAGCATTTTTGTCACTCAGCTCAGAACCTCAATATTATAAGTAACGACGATTCGCTTTTACTCTACAGGATTTTTCTTAATTTTTTTGTAATGCTACATACATTACACATGAGTATCGTCTTGAGTATGTTGGTATCATGTGAGCGAAATAGCAAAAGAGGTGCTAGTTAATTTTGCATCCGGGTGCGATAATAAAGCTGAAAGTTTGTGAGTTTGTTTAGATGTTTGGATGTTTGGATATTTGGATGTTTGTGTTTCAATCACGCCTAAACCTGTGAACGGATTTGGATGAAACTTGAAATAGGCGTAGATAGTGACCTGGAATAGCATATAGGCTATTCAAAATGTTGGTACCACGCGGGTGAAGCCGCGCGCAGTAGCTAGTTACAATAATACCCTTCAACTGTCGTATAAGTAACTCTGTCCAAACAAATGTAACTACATCACGAAGAGCCATTAAAATCATATTAGCCGAGCTCTAGATTTTTTCTTCAATCGGCTTGCAATAATAATAACAGCAAAATGACGTGTCGACATTTAAAACCGTCAATATTATAATTGTTATTATCAAAGCCGTGTTGGTCGAATGGGGTTGAACCTCGACTTTCAATCCGAAGGTCACGGGTTCGAATCCCGGCCGTGCATCAATGGATTTTACGTTTCGTAAAATTTATATGCGCTTTAACACGTGCTCTTAACGGTGAAGGAAAACATCGTGAGGAAACCCGCAGCTTAGTCAGCTCCACACGTATTGACGTTGTCTTTCCTGTGGACCAGGCTGATTAAGCTGAGAGGATGGTTTAGGTGCTGGGCAAGCCTATTCCATCTCAAAACAATGTCCCAGGCACTACAGCGTCCCGTTAAGTGTAGGCATAAGTTGCCTCCTGACGCTGTATAAATCATCTAATATAGATGTAAAGGCCTAAGTAGTATTATCAAAGCATCTGTTCCGAGTTATAAACTCGTGAGGCCTGGCCTGTTAAATGATTACAGGGTTGCGTTTCATTTCTTCATTTACACGTTCCACTTTGTCCAATAAGTGAGGTGAACAGTGTCAAATTGGTACTTCCACTGATTCGTTCGCGACCTTGTCCAGTATAGGCCTACTTAGCACCACACTCCACGGTATTCAAACGTATTGATATTTAATGGGTGTTTTGCTAATGTACCGAAAACTGTTTTTTATTCAGTTTGCTAAAAGCAGCACGGTCGTGCATTGTTTCTGAGTAAGAAAGAGATGAAAGGCCTGACCACAAGTGGGTCATAAGGCTACATTGTTTTTACACTGCGTTTGATGCATAACAATTATCCAATAAACTTCAGTATTCTAGCTTCGATTGGCTATCTGGCTGAACTCTGGGGTCTTGACCGATGTACCTGCGATGACTTTGGCACCGAGCTCCAAGTATGAGATCAACAATGTCAAGGCGATTGTTATGTCAGTGTTACACAACATTTCTCGCTTCTAACTTGCCTGTTTCACGGTCGAACATAGCGAGCCTCGGTTTTTTAGTTTTTTCAACACACATGCTCATAAAGTGGCTCTATGGTCACCGCAATTAGGCACATAATGACACCCATAATCAAACTGACTTTTTCATTACTATAACTCACTAGTGAGTAATAGATTTTTTTTTTAATTTTATTGGTTGAGTTGCTTTGTTCTTTAAAAAGTTTTTATTCAGAAAAAAGATCGTGTTCAATAGAACAAATAAATTAATGTTCCTATTGCTTGCTCATTTCATGCAACTTCTAATTTAAATAGATAATTTTAACTCGTGCGTGTTTAATAAATAAAACTTTCACTCAAATATAACTTTTGTTTTCTCTATAATAAAAGAAAACTTTAAATTCCCCATTTTGTACGTGGCAGAATAGACCGCAAACCCTATGCGCGGCGTGGAAATATAGTCTGTGGCCGATCGCAATGCGCGCGCATAGGAAAACTGATTAATTTTTCCCGCAATAGCGAAACATTTTTCACAACTCGTTTTCACTGTTGAAAATGAGTTTTTATTGTTATTTTATTCACAAGTGTGTTGAAAAACGTCGTATGATACACGTGTGTATTGATGATTACCGTCCTCGGTTCTGTTAAGAGCCTCGCCTAACGGCTCGGCTCTTAAAAACACCTCGGCGGTAACCACCAATGTTACACACTAGTACCATAATGTACTATTATATACAATGCTAGATTCTGAACATGTATTTTTAATTACAAAAGCGATCAGCCATGTGAAACACCATTAATTTTGATTCGTAGCATCGTGAGTATGCTTTACTATTTCTTGCGCTTGTGAATAACTGCTAATGAATCTTCGACTTGGTATTCTTAAGTTCTTTGTACTTAACCACCAATGATATTAAAATAAAGTAGCCACTACTCTCTCGGTACGGTAGTGTAACATTTTCGTTTGTTGTAAAGAACAAAGGCCAGAATGTTTCTTCCTCTGGTGGTCTTGCAGTGTGCTAGGACAATACGTTAAGATATCCGGACAGCAGGGCAGCACTACGGGGCGTCTGCTGTCAGAACTTGGTTTATGCTGGCACACCTACTCCGAAGATTACCTTCGCACGACTGTCAACTTTGCTGAGTTATTAGCTTTGATACTCGTTTTATTTCAACCTTTTAGGGTTTCGATTTCAGTTCATTACAACTGTTATTTTTTATTCCGTGCAGTGTTTAAAATGATTTGTATGTGCAGCAATTTATGGTCTGGCGAGTGATATCAATTACTCTGCCGTGGATTGTAGCTGAACTTTTTACTTATCACATAGCAAATCGTAGCCTTCGAATGATAATTAACTTCGTGGTACGAGTACATATCTGTTCACATAAATCATTGCGGCTGTTTGAAATTAATACACGCGTTAAGTAGAATTTGGTTTGCAAATAGGGGTACATAGCGTCGGTCACGCGAATAGGTCTGCAGTTATTAACTATCATTGGATCAACCTTAAGGACCGAGCTCAATTAAAATAACTGGAACTGGCTGCTAGCAATCTGCAGCGGCCGAATCGATATTAATTTTAAATGCTAATATATTCCCAATAAAACATGCTCTACCTATAATAGCAAGATGATTTACTCGTTAAAATAATACTGTTACTATTAATAGCTTTATATGAATCGTAACTTTTATTTGCAAAAAAACAACGACTCATTAAATATACGTTTTAATCCCAGAACGAAAACTGGTTAATTCAAGAAAAGTTGAGTGATATCAATTTAATATTGAAATTGTCGCTATCTATCGACTGATGCTCTCCGTATCAATTGATTTACCAACTGACTAGGCATACAACTAATGAAGTAAATACCTAAATCGGCTTTCAGAGCTCACTGAGATTTTATGGTTCGTGTGTAGTTTTACGTCTTTTATTTTATTGCTACGTAATGTTCCACAATAAAATAATCTAGTAAATGTGCAATGCTCGTCATTGGCTGCAAGAATTAACACTTAGGTTCTCATGTTTCTTAAAATACGATAAGATTACATTTTTCTCTTACCATTTTGTTGGTCATTTATCTCTTACTGTCGTGGCGTACTCATTAAATCAACCTTCGATATCTAGACTAGGTCTAGGCTCTTGCGCTGATTTACAATAATGTTTCTGTCGCTGCTCCAGAGTATATTAAACGGACCAATGGAATCTGTGCCTTATAGCATCAAGTCTGGCTTAAACTGGAGATTAATGTCGAGTGCAGTGTCATCGGCAACAAGTATCTGCTCACTTACCTTGACCGCGCACGTTGTCCTCTCACTTATACTAGAATTCTATCATCAGACGTCTTCGATGCGCATGAGACGTTAACGAACGTCATGCTCCATGACTATGACTTATGTTCCTTGATCACGAATGTCTTCTATCCTGCATGCCATTTACATGTATATTAATCTAGAGGCGTTAGCTATGCTCTTCATCAGCCAAGATTTACAACATAGTTTTTCCTTTTTAAAAGATGTACTACAATTCTCTTTGAAATTACCATGGATTATTTATTGTTTTACCTTTTGTAATACTTGAATTTCAAATCAAATGCATGAGTCTGTGACTTTATTCCCGAAAAAATTGTTTGTGTCTTTTTGTATAAATTTCAAGCTGAGACGCGGATGATTTCTGATTTGGGTTGACGTTAACGTTATTCTCTTTCATTTGTGATGTCACTGAATCACAAGTGAGGACGCAGAGTTGAACAATTTTTTTGCTCTCTCGGTACACGAGTTATTCCGTCATGATCGGTTGATTCGAATATATCGTTGTTTTATGGGCTGTGTTTATTGTTCGGTTGCTTTTTTGTTCAATTTATGCCAATAGATGGGCAGACGATCGTTATGATTCATTGGTGTAGGCAAAAGCAGATTAAATAAATTTTCTGGTCTATCCTGTCGGATGCCCCGAGTTAGAGTGCGCAGCGGGCGAGTGCGTGCAAGACTTTCATACACTTGCAAACAATTACTCCTCGCTCCGATCAAACTCACGCACGACATGCACATTTACGGACACTGCAGTGCCTGGGACATTATTTGAGATGGTATTCCATCTCAAACAATGTCCCAGGCACTATTGGCCTATTGGCTTGCCCAGCACCTAAACCATCCTCTCAGCTTATTCAGCTCCACACGTAATAACCTTAAACCAAAACCATTTTAACTGTAATTGAGCTATGCCTTTGGGTTCGATATTGGTAGCATTATCAAACATGTCGCAAGAGTATACATTCTTACTACTACAGTAAGTATATTATACGCTTAAATATTTAATAGAAACTCTACCTTACCTGCCGGTAATTTCTAAAAAAAACACGTTACTTAATTCATCGAGGTACATAACAAGTTTTTGACAACATACTCATTAGCAGATACCAGATAAATGTGTGTTAAAAACGCGGCTGAACGCCATAAACCATAATTTATGAAATTGGCGGAGTATCAAAGAAAGTAGATTTTTCTCAGAACATTATAATTTTGTTGAGTAGCTTGCACACTCACAGGTCAAGTAAGCTCCGTGTGTCGTGACATTTGCGATAAATAGGGCGTCGGCGATGCGATTGCTGGGAGTCCGGGCTCCGGGCTGGGAGTCAGGCGGACAGTAACCTGCTCCACGAGTAGTCTATTTACCGCGTCCCGTTATCACGGGAGCGATAGCGCGCGGCTCGATAACTCGACCATTGCACAAGTCGTCGCTTATCTCGGAATGCAGTTCACAATGCGCTTCTCATATCGTCAGTCGTGAAAAATATACTGATTATCCATTATCTTAAAGAACATTACAATAAGTTTCGACTGTCAACCGCAATAGTTTCTCCAGGAACTGGTCATCCAGGCGCAGGACATAGTGCGCGCAGTGCGAAGTCACCGCGTCGGTGTCGCCAGTGGTCATCGGCCTCCATCGCTTGGTGAGTTTCGCAAGTCCAGTTAACCGTATGAGTCGATCACATTAATATTCTGCAGTAGCTGTTATTGCGAACCTAGCGTTTGCGTCTTCTTCGGCACGTACTTAGGTGGGTATTACGATCGCAATCGCGCGATAAGCATTTCACTCGAAGAAAGGTTAACGTGACACTTCTGCGCGTGAGTATATAAATAGCTTCGGGCTCAAAAAAAGGGCTTAGAAAAGACAAAAGACAAAAGACATTCCTCGGTGTCGAGACGAGAGAGAATCTTCGGTGAAGGGTGGCACGCAGTCGCCTTTCATCGTGTGTAAATGCGTGCGGCACAAAAAATGGATAGACGACCAATAAAAACCCCGTGTGGGGAGCAGCCGAGGGGCGGGTGTAGCGGGTGCACCGCGTCGGCAACGCGTAATTGCACATGCAGTCGGTCTCCGCCGCGCTGGGTGCGCGCACGCAGCCTCCTGAACCCCTCGCAGCCTCTCTGTGCACGACTTCCGAAGTATGCGCACGAGTCGCCGCCGTCGCTATTTCGACTCTCCCGTTTTCGCGATCGTCGATCAATTGCTCGGTTCCGTTACCCGGAAGCTTCGGCGTAGAGCTCGCGTGCGTTCTGTTTCCGCTCGGCCGGCCACCGCGGATTAGGGGTTGCGACTTGCATCTAGCCGCGTACTCAGTTGCGATTGAATCATGACGTGAGTTGCTACAAAATGTAGGGAAGATAGCGTATGAGACGAATAATAATATTGTTTTTCTGTTGTTGCAGGGCTAGCGTAGAGGCGAAGGTTCCGGTAGCGGGCGGGGAGGCAGGAGCCCCGGGCCCGGAGGAAACCATGAAGGGAGTGGAGGCCACGCCCGAGGAGCAAGAGCGGCTCGCCACCGGCAACAACAATGGCTCGCTGGACTGCAAGCTGCCTCGCGAACAGCAGCGTCGTGGCGCTTTCCATTCCACGCATGTCTTCATGCTGGTCTTCCTCTCCGGATGGGTTCTTCAGGGCATGTTTCTAACGTACTTCGTGAGCGTCACCACTACAGTTGAGAAGCTATACCGAGTTGAATCGAAAACTACCGGAACATTGCTGGCTGCGACGGAGATCGGTCAGATATGTACGGCGTTGTTTCTGACCTACCTCGCGGGGAGAGGCCACCGGCCGCGGTGGATAGCTTGTATGATGCTGGTGCTGGCTGTTGGCGTGATCGGATGTGTGCTGCCTCACCTGATGTATGGCACGACTTTGCTGGACTCGCATGTTTCAAACCACGCGCCCGGCGCCGCACCTACATGCTACACTTACTTGAACAATTCGACAATGTGCGATGAGGCTCATTTCAAGAGTAATGAGGAGAGGTCGGAGATCACAGCTATCGTTATCCCGTGGCTATTCTTCTGCTTGTTGGTTGTGGGCGTGGGCCAAACCGGTATCGCGACTCTGGGGATACCGTACGTCGACGACAATGTCGGCAGCAGGCAGTCGCCGTTGTATATGGGTGAGTCATATTCAGATAACTTTCTTGTTTCGTTTCCGGGGCAAATTCTACTCGCCATAAAAAAGCCCAAAACCTGAATTTTATATGTGCTTATGTCATTATTTATACTTACACACTTACTTCTATTTTGTCTTCTAAAATTCCATAATGATGTAAGTTTTGTATTTTCACAAGATATAATAATGAAAATAAGTACGCGATAAACGCTTGCGAAATCTTTAAAAAATGCTGAAGACTTTGCCCTAACTGGCAGATAACCAGTTAGTGTTAACTGTCCATTAAAATATTATTGCCATGTCACTAAGGGAATACCTACGTCGCATTCCACTCTTATGCATAGAGTTGGCAAAGCCATGCCAATATAACCGCCTCTTACTTTCAAACGACCATAACCACGTATACTAGCAAGTAAAAATAGTTTTATACTCGTAGTTCCGAGTTTGAATCCCAGCATGCATCAATGGATTATTCTTTTCGAAAAAATATATGTGAAAAATAACAAGATATCTTAACGCTGAACAGAAACTTCGTGATTAAACCATTTAGTATGCAAATAGAAGGCGATAAGCTTGCAACCTACGAGATAACGTATTAAGTGCTAATTATTTCAAAGAGTGGGCAAGTGCCAAATGTGCATTCAGACAAGCCTCTGACTTACCCCCTTAGACATCATCAAAGGATCTGGAATACATTTAAGATCTGAGTCTACCGAGTCTTGGGCCGTCGTCGTGATCATGTTTTTTTTACCTTTGCCCGGTCAAATATCTAGGATGTGTTGATTTTTTATGATAATATTGGAACGTTGTAAATCGAATCCTCCCACTGGCCGCCCACAGAGGCACTCTGCTCTCCGTGCTTTGCGTGATTAACGAACTGGTTGTGCAGAATCAGTTCACGTATATTGATACACAGTGGTATGGTATTTAATTTACGAAGACCTTTATATACGGTGGCAGTACAATACAAATCATATCCTACAATATTTTAAAAGCGAAAATTTGTAAGGGTGGATGTCCATATCCATACATCCATATGCTCGTAGCTTTTTCTCGCAAATAATAATCGAAGAAAAATGGACGTGTTCAACTGTGGTACCCAGGCACCTTTACCTTTTTACCCAGGTAGCTTTATTCATGTAACCTATAAAACAATTAAATAATTAATTAATTAATAATAATTTTAGGTTGCCATTTAGGTATTAATTACGATTCCCTGATTGTACATTCGTCAACTAAATAAATGACCAAACTTATTTAACTGATTACGTATCTGAGTTCTCCGAAATTGGTTATCATAATTGCAAAACTTAAACCATTTTTTTTAAACTTTTAAGGCGTCTGTCAATACTATTATTAAAGCTATTGAAAACCAATTGAAAATGCAACCCCTATGGCATTGTATTTCTCAGTTTTGTATTATTTTTTCTTAATAATATCTCATGCGGGCAGATTGAGTTTATATTAATGTCACTTATTTTTTTGTAAAACCAGTGGTCGACGACTTCAAGATTAAGATTGCAATCTTGAAGTCGTCGACGGGCCACTAGTTAGCCAACATAAATAGTTGTAGGTTACAAACGCTGGTGAACATTAGTTTACATGGTTGGATTATAAGACTGTTGTTGTAAATAACACGTATGATCGAGCGAGCAAAAATACTATTGTTGTTTTGGCGGTGCGTTTGTACAGTTCTGCGTAAAAGTTGTTGGACAAGGTGAAATTAAATTGTAGGGTCCGAGATATGCTCGTGAAAGCAGCATCAATCGAGTAAGCAGCAGACTTCGTAGTAAGTCTTGCACATGCGAAAGGACGATTTTTTCTTATTTGGGGGTGATTTCAGGAATCTTTTAAAAGTTAAACAAAAATTCACCAGAAAGTGTTGAATATCAATCAAGTAGCATCTAAGGTTTGAATTTTCAGTAGTTTCATCATCATCGTGTTGCTGGGCATTGGCCTTCAACATTATAAGCCATTCGTACCGATTACGCTAATTTCATTCAGTAGTTAACTGCCCTAAAACATGTGAAAAATTAGGCCTATTTTCTTGCCGTAAAAAGCTTCGTCAAGTATAAAATCTTAGCTGTCGATGACTGTATCGGCAGAGCCTGCAGCAAAAAGTGTAGTAGAGTTACTTTGCATTGTTTTGTCTGGATTGTTGATATCGTATTCGCATTAAATGCATTCACTGCACAATAACATAGCTACATTACGATAAGAAGTGAGTGCAGAACAATAAAACTCTAATTACATTTGTTTCTTATTGTCGGAAACGTAGAGTTCTCAAAGTATGTTTCTACGTGTAAAAATAGCGTTTTTAAGTTTAAATGATTAAAGGTAAGACAAGTTATTCCCTGAACTGTTTTTTCGCGATAAATATATGTACTAAAAAAACCGAAGCCGTTAGCGATTTAGGATAATATCTGGATCTAGTCAGTAAGACATATTCTAGATGTCTTGAATATTAAATGATCATGAATGCATAAAAATCTGAATGTCTGCCACGCCTTCATAATAAAGTAAAATAAAATGCGTAGAGATTGTTAAAAAACTAGTATACGAATCCAAAATGTTCCGACTTAAAATTCTATAAATAAATAAGTACTCATTTGTTAGGACTTGAAATCAGTAGGAATATTTTTACATTATTATGCAATTCTTAGAAGTGAAATCGTTGTGTATCTGCATACTTGACTTTTAAACTTTTGTTGTTTGGTCGGTTACTAGTAGGTAATAATTACTTGTATTAGCTGATGTTCACTAATCATGTTCTTGGACAAATAAAACTTAAGAGTACTTACTTACCTTAGTCAATAAAAAAAATCACGAAGTATTTCCCAAGGGCTGTCAATGTTTCTTACGATTTCGTTTATCTCATTGGTTCTAAATAATTTTTTTTTTTTTTATTTCTATGCACCGGACACTTTTTTTTCAATAACCTACTTAATCTTAAAGCTTTAAAAAAAAAGTACCTTTTTAAAGATAAGTGACTGTCATGGCGCAATACTAATTTGCCCAATCTCCTCTAACATGGAATACTCGTATATACAATAGATTTAACAGCAAGTCCCTTTTTGCAGATTCACGCTCATAAGTTCTCAGCCTTACCTGCGGCCTTGTACTGATTTAAGTGAAGCTGAGAATAGGATAGCTATTTTAGTCCCATGTATTTCGCCATTCGTAGTATCTACTTGACTTTTTCCATGCTTCTAGTTAGCATTACTTTCACTCTTGCTTTAGATATTCATTTTTTTTGCTCCAGCTTACGTCCGTAAGTAAGCAGGGTCGTCTGACGTCCACAAAAAATCATTAAAAATAATATTATGATTCTAGTTCTCCTAATATCCATTGTACTTTAAATATTCTCCTGTATCTTTGTTTGTTTTTTCTATAATGTCCATATGGTGTACAATAAAGTATTTTCTATTCTATTCTATACAGGTGAATTGATTGAGAATTCAGATGCATTATTAACTTAGTTTCCTAGTTTGTTTATAGAGTTTTCTTCTCGGCTAGTATCAGAAGGAACAATGCGTCTCGTTCTTACATATTGAATTAAGCGCAAGGCCTATATAACGAAGTTATCAGCTACTTATACAAATTAATGGGCTCAACGATCAATGACCTGAATAGGGATACTCATCGTTCGTCCTTCAATTGTGCCTACAAAAATGTACTTGTTCTAGAAATAGGTCACTGGCTCGGCCTTTGATAGGTATAATAAAATTGCTATCGTTTCCAAGCGTCACAGACAAGCGGTTTATTATTTATTTCTTATTCACCAACACAGAGTAATAATTTAATTAGTATTTTACATTCAGTAAGTCTAGTGTTCATTATTGTATCATAATTATTGATATTTATTAATAAATTTGCCATACTATAAGGTATGCCTTTTAAGTCTTATTCAATGCAATATTTGCATCGTATACTGGGATATCTTTGTATGTCATCTTTACAAATAGTAAATGCAGAAGGTTATCAACGGTGACTTGTTTCTTTTGTAAATATCTATTTACAACGTAGAGTGAGATATTATCTAATGTAAATGTTTTTCAAAAAATTTTTTCACATTCAAAACTTTCGTGCGTTGCACTAGCGTTAGATCAACATCTAAATCGTGTGATTTTTTTACGTGTGTAATGCCAGTGTTTTATTCATAAACTACTTTTATATATTATTATTAAGAAATTCACAATTATTACAAACATGCCATTCCGTCCAATTTCTAAACAATTACTTTTGAGCAGAGAGCAGATGCGTCTTCCCTTGTTATTTTGTTCGTCCTGATTTTGTTCCCCCTACGAAATTCCGTCAATAAATTTGAGTTGCATGTCTCTTTGGATGCAATTGCTATTTCGGTCTCCAAGTGTGTCAGTGGGGCGGGCCGTCTCGGCGACAATTTGAACCATTTCATTAGTTGCCACATCTCCACCGATCGCTCCCTGGCTTTTTATTGCCCCAATTTCAACTTGTCTGTCACGCGAACATGGAGGATGCGGGTATCATTTTATATGGAATCCATGTTACATTTTATCTTTTGAAACGAGCTACCTTTTTCGATTTTAGTTAATACTAGCTCAATGCATACGCCCATCGTCTATAATCCCTTGTTCAATCTTTAATTTATTAAATCAAAGTTAATATTCTTGGTTTTATTTGGTACAACATATTGGCAATATAGTGGCACATGAGTACGAATTTTAAATTCGAATGTTATCCTAGTTTTGTACAGATATATATTAACTGTTCAGGAATTTATAGAGCCATCAACAATCAGTAAAACCATGGTTCGAAGTACCTTTATGAACGAATCTAGAACTATTGGAGTTTTGCCAAATCGTATATATTTGACCCAAACAGAGTCGATTGAAACATCATTTTCCTTTTATTTATTTTCAAATTTTTGTTTAGTGTAGGAATGACTCAAATATTTTCTCGAAATCCAATTTGGATACTTGTTTCTTGTATTTTAAGAATTCCTCTAATTTTATTTCGTTTGTTGGTCTAATATCAACACAATTAATCTTGTTTGCTCTTTCCTTGTTAAATATTGATAGTTTGATTTTGTTTTGTTGTAGATCATATTGAAATCTTATATTCATTATATTATCATGTTAGGTAATTGTTTATCAAAGTAGATTTTATATAGATTATAGGTTATTTTGTTTTTGTTACCAAATTGTTTTTAATATTATTTAATTTATTGTCAATATAGTCTTCCATTGCATTACACGCAGGTGAATTCCGTTTCGCTTTACTAGCATGCACTAATGCAACTTTTTGCGATACAGCTATCAAATTGCCAGATACGTAAGCGCGGTATAGTTGTCATAGGTCAGTTCATTTGCAATCATACGAGATAAGATTACAAATGAAAGTGAGATTAGATACCTCGTGTATATTGATAATTTAATTATCAATCTCACTTTCGATTGCGATATCTTTGCAATTTTCCTTAGTATTAATACCGGTGTTTCTTGTGAAAGTGATAATATTATAGTAGTAGCCAATTATTAGTAATTATATTGTATATAATATTTATTTAGACACAAGAAAAATACAAGCTTAAAAGTAAAGTTACAGACACTTACATTTAATTAAGTGAATTTATTTATTTATTATTATTTATTATTATTAGAAACTTAACTATGACATTACAGTTTTCCAGATCATCACAGTTAATAAATATAAGTACACATAATAAAAACATCCGAAAATCACACAGAAAAAAAAAACATAAAAATTGTGTAGTAGCTTAGTTTCTGTAAATATATGTAAACTGGTATTTAGATTACCATAAATAAACTATTGGCGTAAAAGGCGACTAAGGGAATAAAGGAACACAGAAGACGGGCAGCAGCGTCTCTGAACCGTTTGACATCTTACTGCGATCGCCAACCCGCCTGCCAAGCGTGGCGATTATGGCAATTCCTCCCAAATGTTTGGGAGAGGCCCTTGCCCAGCAGTGGGATCCGTACGGGCTACTAAAAAAAAAAAAAAAAAACTATTGGAGTCTTATTTTTATGTCTATGTCACCTAATAGTATCTATATGTCTAGACAATAAGATTTCAAATTCAAGCAACTTTTTATTAGTAGGTATACGAGTAGGTACTTCTTTCCTACAATATCTTCAGCACCTCAACTTTGATTATGGTTTTATATCTTTTTTGCCAGTGGATTGTTTAAAGCTTTGTATAGTTCGTTATAATGTATAATGTCTGGACAGGTGGTTTCGTAGAAGTTGCTGTCTATTCCTATTCATAGTTTCCGCATAGAATTAGTCATACAGCTATAACGTGCAACAATATATGGGAGCGTTGACCAGTGCTCCTACTGCGTTCGGGTCTTGATTTTCAATTCTATAATGTTTGCCTAGTCCTCGTCATCGATCGATTCGATTTGCATCGCGTATATTTTTTGAAGAAGACTTATACAAACTTTTGGATTAAATTGCAGGAATTGCAGATATCAATCTTCAAAAGTATCTTGTCGGTATTTCAATCTCGTCGTTCAAAATATCACCATGTCAAGATGTGACTGATATTTTGTAGAATCTTACGAACAATCGTTGTTATGCTGTAGGTTACGTTCCAAATTTTCTGTATCACAATGATGAAGCGGTATTTTTATTTATGCTTTACAAATATAGGTGCATTAAAATGAAACTGTATTTGAGGAAACCAGGTAGTATTCTTATAGGCATGCAGAAGTTACCATGCAACGTATGGAATGGTAACTTCTGCAAACTGTCAATATTATGCCAAAAATATCCTCTTAGACATCTTTGTTTATTTTTTGACATAAAATCGATGTGACTGTTTTAACTAATCGTCTCTATTAAGGTATCAATATTATTGATTGCGTGGCTACCAGATGACCTTATTTACAGCATTGGCTATCAAGGTTATCTCTTCGAGCCCTGCTGCCTTTCATATAAATATTTATTTGTTTTTCTACCACGTATCCATTATACTGTAATATGAATTGCGGATTCATCTATTTATAAACGTCCGATGAAATCACGCTCATGTAATCTGCATACAAACTGACATAACCTCAATACCCCTAGGCTACGCTAAGTAGATACCTCACAGTATGAGAAGCACGTACCTGATAATTTTTAATGATGGTCTCTCATTTTTTTGACAATTACTGAGCGTTAATTCGTGAGAGCAGAGCGGTGTTCATGTATCGGAACCGGTAAGGCGTTGCGGGCGCACCGCGAGTAACACGGTAAAAACTTGCACAGAGACGCGGGCACTGGCCGCTTCAAAAAACGATCCTGACGAAGCCATTATTTACAAAGCGCATGATGATAATAGGAACTTATATTTATTTTCGACTCAACGAGGAGCAAGCGAAGTGAGCGTTCAGTTTTTGGCAAGCGATGCGGTTGTTTTCTGCGAAAGATTACATTCGGGACCTAAGTACCTGATTGTTTTTCGGTCAGTCACCCTTAAAGCGGGCCTTTGTTATTTTATTATAACAGGTTCAATCGATAACTGGGACAGTCTCTCTGTTTGCATGCCAGTATAGCGGGGAGACCGAAGTAATAAACTTTCATTGTCTCATTGTGGTTTTAAAAATATTTATTTTATGAACAGAGCTACTATAAGCTTCGAGGCGATATTCATAACAGATATTCTGTCTGACCAAGCATTATTGGACGCTGTTTTTATATGAGCATCAGTCAAGTCAGCGACGACCTTTTGAAGTAGTTTCAGTCAATGAATTGCCAATTGAGCTTCATATCTGCGGTACGAATTAGCGATCGTTGCATTGTTGACAGGCGCAATTCCTCATGCAACAATCTGTTTGTTCGGGTTCATCGACCCTCAATTACCCCCTGAGCCTTAGCCCTATTGAGATAAACGACTGCGGTCCAGACTCGGTCTCAATCTGCATAATGACCATCTCCGCCTCTGTGATTACGTCTGTTAATATTTACTACATCATTAGCTGGAGGATAATATTTCCTCGTATTGAAATCTGCAGACAGCTTGTAGTCAACTAATCTCCTAGCAATTCTAAATATAAAAATATTTAATTAAAAAAAAATTGCTAATGAGCTTTGGGAAAGTGACGGAATGTTTGTTTATCGCTTGCTGTCGCTGTGACAATCTGATATTTGTCTGTACAATGCAAAAAAATGATACGTTACTATCTAACTATTGTTGGACCTTTAAAAATGCATGAAAGTAAAATCAGATGGAGTAATCTAGCTGTTCTGTTGTCCGGCAGTTTTCATCTTTGCACGCACTTTCAGTGACATGCAATAGAAAATATATACAGCAAGCATGTTACAGTACCTGTTTAGATAACGTAATATTATTTAACGTCGCGTGAGAAGCGAAAACTACTACAATGTCAATTTTGTTTCAAACGTTGTTTAGCTCATGACTGTAAACGGAGCTGGAACGGAACGATGGTAACATAATAGTATTTTCTGTATCCCAAGCCACGGTAGATATTCCCTGAGATCAAGAAATCTTGGGAGACTGGATGAGACTAAAATTTCAATGTGTACTAAAGAGGAGACCTACCTATACCCTGCAGTGGGTGATAACGGGCTAAAAAAATTGTAATGCCTATGAAGCATGATAGAAACCCTTATTAGTGGACTTTTGTTTGTTAGTAATAAAAAACTTGTTGAATGTCCCCAATGTTCAATAACAACAATTTCTTCTTTCCAGCAATCACCATCGGTATCAGAGTGATCGGGCCAGCTCTCGGCTTCCTCCTCGGAGCTCTATGCACAAGGGTCTACGTGAACCCTCTCATCAACCCAGAATACGACTCCAGTGATCCAAGATGGGTCGGCGCTTGGTGGCTTGGTAAGTACCTTAAATTGCGCTCCTAGCTTTTTAATTTACCATCTTTTGGGACATTTTGCATGATCTGCAGATATTTGTTCTGGGTCTGGGTGTTGTAGTTTCTGTTATCTTAGTTATTCATTATTATCTTATCTTTTTATCAGTAACAATGTTCATACCTTAAATCATTAGTTTACTCAACTGTTTTTAAGTGGAGTCTACATATATGTCAAGTCAAACGACCTAATCACCTTAACACGTTACCTCCTTACTTTAAGTGGTCGTTCGAGTAACTAGTTGTAACAATGTCTCATTCGTAGTCGGCTTTAATACTGCATTATGTACATTTGTAAACCTGTCCACCATACCTGAGGCTTTGTCTTTACATAAGCGAAACGAAGAGCGAGGCACTACATTTTCTCAACGAATCAAATCATTCAAGCTCCTTTGAAGATGTGTGATCGGGTTAGAGACACCTACAAATACATATTTGAAGATGCTCACGTGTGCATTTAGCATTTCAACGCTTCTCTCCATCCAAAGGTTTTCTGGGAGAAATAGCTTCTAAGCGATAAGACCCACTGTGCATTTATTCTTAGGGTTTATTTGTCATATATTTTTTTAAGATTCTGTAATAAATCGTTTTCATTAATTCATTCATTCAAGCTCATCGCCGTGTGTTAAGCACACTACTCACCAGCTATTATACGGTTCACACACTAAATACATACTTACTTTTTATTTGTGTATCAAATGCATAACGCTAAGCTCTTTCTACAAGCACACCTCTCAATATAGTTTCACGCAAAGCTATTAATTACTGTGTTTAGAATATCTTACCCACGGCTTTGGCATAATTTAGCGGAATATTCAATAGGGATTGCGGGGTTCTACTAATTGAATCAGCAAGTTTATTTGATTTACTTGTCAAATACGTGTAATTTAAGTAGTCTGGAATGAAGTCTAGTTAAAAAAAAGATGTTCTCAGTGAAATATCTGGTTATACCAACATTTTCCGTTCCAAATGCTAAAAATAGAAAGAAAAAAACTTTTATTTTTATCCCGAAGCAAGAAATTTCGAGATAGGTTTACCGTTTGAATCGCTTGGATTATGACTCCACGGTGGGGCCTATCGTGTAATGGTCAAATTACGTGTGTGGGTGCGTGTCTTCCCGGTCCCGACATTCCTTCGTAACCACCGCGTACCGTTACCGCGGCAGATTCGCGCAAAATCCGCGAAGAAAGCTTCGCGTCGCACGTGACCTTACTGCCGAACTTACTCAACTTTCTTATTCACATTCTCACTATCACCCTCGCGATAAGGATCAAAATTGCATGTTCGCCTTCAGGGAAGTGATAAAGAGAGACTCCATGTTTAGAAAACTGCTCCAGCCGTGCCTCGATTGCTAAAACAAATTCGCGAATACGCATTCGGTTCTGCGTATTTCCTTATTGTTACGCGACAGGTTCATGAATGAAGCTTTGAATTTTAATAAGATTAATAACTATCGCTATACACATTTTATTCGTACTAACATTTTTTTCATTGGTATAGTAAGTTTTAAGTTTGCATGAATGATCCGTTAATATTTTTATAAGTTTATAGCAAATTGAAAGTATAAAATGTTCTTTAATCGACGTGACATTTGGCGTCTCGTATCGAAATAAGACAATTTCATAATTTAATGAGCGTGTGGCAACGTGCTAATCATCGTCGGCTTCCTTCATTCTACGCCAATCGCACCACAATTGCACAGTAATCGTTTTTACTAAGGGAAGTGTTGCGTTCCTTTCAATTCCATCGAGTTTATTGCCATAATTACGTGCGATCTTGTCGTTTTTAAAAATGTGTGTGAATTCATGCGTGCTGCATCGTGCTGCAGTTTCCATTGCTTTCGCTTTTTCTCGATTGTTGGGGCGTAGCGTCACGCTGCGTGGCACGCTTCTAGTTACATAACGCTTACATCATATCGCGTCACGGCTAAAATAAGCGCTCTATCCACAGGCGGTCACGGCCAAGGCTGCGCGCCTTGTTGCCGACAATTATTCCATCGTCGGTGTCCGTAATGAGGATTTAGTGGGTGGACACGCGACCATGCTCACTTTTACTTTTAAACCGGTTATGCCTTGACCTTCGCCTCGTCTCCACACCATGGAGTTCATAGTTGAACACTACCCTGTTATTACTGGCGGTGTAAAGTAAACAATATAGAGATGTAGTATAGTCCGCACTTACATCGTTACATCGTCTAGCGAACGCCCTTGACTGATCGCCGACTGTGCGACCTTGTATACGTGCAAACGTTTCTGTTTGAATCTGTCAGTTGTTTTGGATGTGAGAGAACAACTTTCCTTGAGAAAAAAAACACATAACATACCTACTAATAATAATATCCATATTGATGGAAAGCTCTTCAAAAATCTTACTGTTCACACCAAGCATGTTTTTTTATTTGATTGGCTTTTTCGTAAATTTTTTCTCATACATTTTCACACCGCTTATTGCCAATATCATACCTTATGCATTACCTATGTACTTCGACTTCGTCACACTCCGTGAAGCCACACCGACCGTGAAATAAGAATTCTGAATCTCATTCTCGAGTTTAGTTTTCATGCATTGTTGCTAAGTCTAAATGCTCATTTAGAATATACCGTAAAAGGTGTAACTGATCTTATTGATTCATTGTTTAAATTGACTATGTTTGTTTGTTAGCAATTTTTTTGCAATTTCGATCATTTTATTTCACATGCGTATTTTGTTTGGACAAATAGTGGTGTTTGGGATGTTCATTAGCGAGACAAGCGAGCCAGACGAAAATGTTTGCGAACTTTTACAGCGCTAGCACTAAACATTTGGGCTTGTTGCCTATTTTAATTACAGTTTTATTAGTTTTGTTAGTTGCTAGGCATTGTTTTGATAGCACACACATACTTATGATGACGAAAATAGTTTATTAATCGGTAAAGATTTTCAAAACCAGAAGACTAGAAAAATGGACCGAGATAAATGGTTCCTTATTCTACTATTCTGATTTTTTTTAAACTTTTGTCTGCTTGATTGATGAAACTAATTTCAAATAAGTATTATCTTTCTTCAGGCATGGTGTTCATCGCGGGCTTCATCGTCCTCCTGTCGATCCTGATGTTCTGCTTCCCGAAGCAAATCAAGCCGGAACCTATGCCGCTCCCGCCGAAGAAAATCAAGGAGAAGCGAGAACCATTCTTCAAAGGTAACAACATCATCAGCCCTTCTCATCCCGTTGTGGTTAAGGCCGGTTTACGCTTTTGTCATATGCCTCTATTATGTGAATATCTTGCCATGTGTGACTTGCAAGGTAAGGATACGAAAAAAGGTGACGAAGTGAACCACCAAATTTCCTTGAAGTTTCACAGTGAACAAAAAAAAACAGTGGTACTCCCGAGAGAAATGAACACTTGAACAAAAAAATGTATGCATTTTTATTTACTTGTTTATTTATAAAATGAGCTTTAAGAAATGTAAAAATACTGTCGTAAAAGTTTACCGAGTACTAGATGGCGCTACTGGTAGGTGTCGGTGATTAGTCACGTGACTCGCACGTGACCTTATCGAGGCGAATCCAAGAATTTAAAATGCCCAACGCGCCTAAAGAAGTTTTTACTTCAAAAAATGAAACTGGACCACGACAAAGGGGGTAGTCAAATGTTCGTCCAAATAGATTTAGCACATGCCCACAGTTTGTAGAAGTTTGCATTTCACACGTAAGAGGCCCATTAAGGCCCAGGTAAGCCTATTAGAATACTAAACGGTATCCTCACGATGTTTAGCTTTACTTTTAGAGCTCGTGTATATACGCATATAAATTTTCTGAAACAAAAATCTAGATGCACTACCGAGACACATTTTAAATTCCCAAGGGTATTTCTCTTGACACAAAATAACAAGCACGAAGTATAAAATTAACATTATCAATCATTCTCGAAGAGAGCCATATACGACGTGTTGTTTGCTATTTACACACATTTCATTCAATATCTAAATTTAAAGAAACTTAAATATTGGTCCTTGCGTATGGCGTGCGTAAAGATAAAATAATCTATTTACAAACAGGTGATCAATATTTGTTGTTGTTGTACATATCACTGGACTCGATAGTACAAATGGTGTCTACTGTTTCTGCAATTCTTGGAACAGAAACGAGTCATAAATGTACAAAAGAACATACCCTTAAGCAGATAATATCTATTAGATACTACGAGCAACAAGTTGTATAACTTGGAACTCCAAATATCATATTCGATACCTGTTTCATACAAGCTAACATGATAAGTTTTCTACAAGTTCAGTATAAAACCTAATTCCATTAAAATTACCTAAGTACTGGTGAACGAAAAAAGTGTATGTAGAATACATGTTTTATAGCTTTGTGTGAACGAGGGGTTACATAGATGCGCGTTTATAAAAATGACACTGCAGTGTGTAAGTAGGTAATTATACCTACAGCGAAGTACAAACGCCGCAGTATAGTAATGTATTTTGTTCCAATGTCCGGTGAGCTTTAAGCATTTATTTATCATTGACACTGTTGTTCGCAAACCGATAAAAAATAATAGTGTTTTCGAATATTATCTTTCTCTGCATACCGGTACGTAATGAGAGTTTGTGTTTTATCAGAGTTTGTGCGTTGTTTCTTTATGACTCACACACTAGCGCATTTTTTCTTGTGTCTGGTTTAAGATTTATTTAAATCACTTTGTCTAGTGTAGCTGTTGTCATAGTGCAAATATTGGACAGTATGAACTAAAAATTTACGTACTTGTGTTTGTTGTTCAAACTATGCATATTTACTATAGATAAATTTGGAAAATCTGTGTCCTGTATGCGAAATTAGTAAGTATTTTAGACTGCAATGGGCTTGCAATCTGTCACGTATGGAATGCTTCTGCAAAATGTAGGCATAGATATGCACGTGTCAAATATGTATTGGACATGCCTATCATCTTAGACCTAGACGATCATCAAAGGATTTGAAACACAAACAAAACGTTCTGAGATGAAACCAGAACGCCTTAGGGATACAGTCGTGATGATGAATGAGTGAATGAATTATTTCTATTTGTTTTTTAAGAAATATTGAAACGGGATTTATCGCGTACTTTATTTTATTTTATTTCCCGACGTTTCGCCTGTGTTGCAACAGGCGTGGTCGCGGGCGAACTGGAGGACACAGAGCCACCGTCGACAAGCGATAGTTTTTACAAATTACAACTACCCTCACATATCTTCAGGATCCGAAACGCCGACGTTTACACCGGCGCACACGACACTAACCGTATCTCGTAATGTTACGATGCACATCACACCTACTAATAACTGGATTCCATGATGCAGGAAGCCTAAAACCATCTTCTCGATTACCTACATTTTGTTTTGAATATCCTTGTAGGTACTGAAATCCCTATTGCTATGTAAATATCTGGCATCGATGTTTCGCCCACCCATCGTACATGTTACTTTATTGTGGTACATCTGTAGTTAAAACTGATTTTTATGTTCGCCGCTATCGCCCTCGTTTATCTTGTTATAAATGTGACGCTTCCTTGCATTCACTTTCATCTGTGATATTTTAAAATGTCACTATAATGTTTAGAGTGAATTTGAACAATTTATCAGAGATGTAATTTAAATTAATTGTGCTATGACTTCGCCAAGTTACTAAAGCATGGTTGTGATTTGTTTTATTATACTATGATGACTATCTGCCTACAATCAAAAACTTAAAACGTGCTATAGACAGATTAGCACCGAAATAGAAAATAGTAGTATTTTTTTCAGAAGCATTCCGTCCTACGTTAAATTTTGTCATATTTTTTTTATAAATAAATAATGCTAGACTTTTCACACAGCATCATCTAGCCCGAAAGTAAGCCGAGCTTGTGTTATGGGTACTAGATGACTGATATACTCGTACTACTTATATACTATTTTGTTCGTAAATACATACATATTATACATAGAAACACCCAGACCCGAGACAAATACTTGTAGATCATACAAACACTTGTCCCGCGGCGGGGATCGAACCCGCAACCTTCTGCGTCGCAGCCGGGTTTCGCCCACTGGGCTAGAGAGGTCGTCAAGTCAAGGTCGTATAAATACTCCTTAGTGTAAAGACTCTAATTAGTGCTTCACGAAAATACACTACATGAAATGTTTCATTCTAGATTTCTTCGCGACAATAAAACGCCAGCTTACAAATGACATTTTGATGTGGCGTACAGCGAGCTCCGTGCTTCATCTAATGCCAATCAGTGGTGTCTACAGCTTCCTTCCCAAATACCTGGAGAAACAGTTCCGGCTGCCCACTCACGATGCCAATCTTGTCTCGGGTGAGGTACTACATAACACACATTTTGCACAAATGTATCTTATCAAGGACATTGTGCAAAATTGGTTTGTGATTTTTGCTTAAATACCTGGAGAAGCAGTGCTGCCAACTCATGCCAATCTTGTTTCAAAGGAACGTAGGTACTACAGGTACTACGTGGTAATTTTTTTTTTATGGAAGAGGGGGCAAACGAGCCAGTGGCACACCTAATAATGGTAATGCATAAATAACATACATTTTGCCCAAATATGGTATATTTGAGTATATAGGGGACACTGCGTAGTGATTTTTTTAAATTTATTTTAACGAAGTTCCTTTTCGGACAGAATCGAGGATGGTAGAAAAGAAGCGGTCTTTTTTACCGTACGTCACAGTGCGAAGTGCGCAAACGCGAAACAGTCCATAGATTGTTACACTGTTAGTACTAGGATTTTAATATTTGACAATAATTTATTTGACAAATGCCAAATTTCAAAGTTGAAACTTCGTTCCAACCGAGTGTTCCACGGAGGTTCCACGACACTCACGTACTTTTTTATATAATCCTGTCTCGGGTGAGGTATCTAAGAACACACATTTTGCCTACCATATAGGAAACACTTGGTACATTCAATAAATTAACTGCCTATGCACAGTAGTAAAATTAATAGCCAAGATTCTTTACCAACTAAACTTTACTCATAAAATTATTATTCCAGGTCTGGGTGGTATCCTAGTTATGGGGCTAGGCATCATAACCGCGGGAGTGGTTATCTTAAAGCTGGTGCCCACAGCGAGGCAAGTCGCCGCTTGGACAGCCGCCACTGCCGCTATATACAGCGCAGGTTAGTCAAACTAGTCTAATTTATACAGGGTGTAAAAAGACGTCTACCGAAGCCGAAAGGGGTAGGTACAGCATCCCAACTAACAACCAAATCCAAAAGGATTTACCGAAAAAATCATTATATCCGGAGAAAACAGCGTTTGAAAATTATTGTTTGCGTATGTACTTGGCGCGTTGTTTTACGTAGATTGCTGGATTTTGAGATTTAACTGTTTTTTTCTTTTATAAATGAAATTACGAGTACTAGTTAGGTATGGTCTTATTATGTTGTACTAGTAGTCAATAAATAGGTTGCGTTTTTTTTCGCTAAATATGTTTAGAATCATGGTCTGATTGCAACCCCTCGGTTTCGGTAGTAGTCTTTTTGTACATAATTTATAGAACTACCTCTAATTTATAGATTTTTGTTTGTTTTTAGCTGAGTCTTAAAATTATGTATTTACTGAAATTAAATAGAATACCTTCTGACTTTATTTAATAATGCCTTGCTTTAAAAAAAATCTATCTTAGAATTGGGCGCTGCTTGAATCTCTGTCTCGAAATTCTAGTTAACACTCTAAACTCCCTCGTTTCTCTCAGGAGTTAACTCTAGAATCCTACAACGCACTCTTAATTCAACACAGCGCCTATGATATAATACGTTTCGTACGTTCTTATGAGTTAGTGAACAAGTCTGGTGCTGTCACTTATCCAGTTAGTCACTGATCAGAACGCTGCTTTAATTCAACGATCCATCAAGAATGAATGAATGAATGAATGAACACTTTATTGTACACCAATTAATAACAAAACAACACATAAATAAAACAAGTTCAAAATTAGTACAATGGGCGGCCTTATCGCTGAAAGCGATTTCTGAAGAATGACATAAAGGACTGATTTGTCCTCTTGGTCAAAATCTTCTGTAATGATTTTTCAACCAAACATATTGGTAAAAAACTTCTATTTACAGGCCTTTCCATCTATATTAGATGATTTATACAGCGTCAGGAGGCAACCTATGCCTACACTTAACGGGACGCTGTAGTGCCTGGGACATTGTTTGAGATGGAATAGGCTTGCCCAGCACCTAAACCATCCTCTTAGCTTAATCAGCCGCCCACAGGAGAGACGACGTCAATACGTGTGGAGCTGACTACTCACGATGTTTTCCTTCACCGTTTTGAGCTCGTGTTAAAGCGCATATAAATTTTTCGAAACGAAAAATCCAGTGATGCACGGCCGGGATTCGAACCCACGACCTTCGGATTGAAAGTCGAGGCACAAGCCCATTGGACCAACACGGCTCTGACATTATTTACAGAAGTGGTCAAAAATATGTGTTTTTTTTTTCAGGAATGGTGATATTAATGTTCGTGAGTTGTCCAGAAGAGAAGTACCGTCTTCTAAGCAACAACAGTGGAGCACCGCTCGATTGCAGCGCTAACTGCCTCTGTGATAATGCGCCGTTCAATCCCGTTTGTGGACAGGTCAGTATAATAAGCACAACGGATCTTTAGCTCTCTGAAGTTACGAGTAGGTGCAATATTGCGTAGGTTTGGTAGAGTAAGCGAGATAGCACGATTTAAGGCGTCATCAAAAATTCTGCGCTACTTCAGAGAGCTAAAGAACGATTATGCGTATTTCCTATCTTTAATTTATAAATATTTATTTGCAATAGTTACAGCCCGTCTACCATGAAGTGCAATTGCGAAACGGACCAAAACTGTGGGTGATTCGCACCTTGAAACACACTTGTTCCGAAATTAATTCCGGGAAGGGACCTGCGAAACGAATTTTACGCAACATCTTAACATGCAACGTCATAAGAAACGAGTAACGTGTATTGGTTACGTTTTTCAATTTCGCTCGGGTACGAATTTACGTACGAAAGTGTTCACACGCTGTAATAAATTGAAACGCTTCGCTCGCTCCATAATGAGACGCTTCGCTTGCTCGCTCACTGAGTTTGTATTATTACAGGACGCATTCACATATCTCTCGCCGTGTCAAGCTGGTTGCGTGGACTACAAACAACTGGACAATAACACGTGGCTCTACTACAACTGTTCCTGCATAGACAACAATGCAAGGGGCGAGCGGGCTAAGAACACGTGAGTGTTATAATACGCACAAACGTTCTTTAGCTCTCTGAAGTAGCGCAGAACCCATTTTTGATGACGCCTTAAATCGTGCTATCTCGCTTACTCTACCAAACCTGCGCAATCGTCTATTGCACCTTACTTCAGAGAGCTAAAGATCCGTTGTGCTCACTATACGTGTATTTTTTTATTTATTTTTTAATAATGCTTCATCTAGCCCCAAAGTAAGCCTAGCTTGTGTTATGGGTACTACATGACTGATATACTACTTATATATTTTTTGTTTGTAAATACATACATAATATTATACATAGGAATCACCCAAACCCGAGGCAAATATCTGTAGATCATATAAACATTTGTCCCGTGGCGGGGAACGAACCTGCAACCTTCTGCGTCGCAGGCCTTCGCCCACTGCCCTCATAGGTCGTCAGCTTATGTAACGTATGAGTCAGTGGCTAACTCTGGTGACGGTTTTTAGCATTAAGGCCTCCGTCATGGCTTAACGACTTGATAGCCGGAATTATAGGCAGCCTTAAGTGTTCGTTATAGCTTAGTGATAATTTGATTTCGTGCCCTCCGAAGCACGCTCAGTTTATAATGACACTGGCGGTCACCCATCCACATACAGACTGTTTAGAACGTTGCTTAACTTTGACAATCTACTATGAACGGCTAAGCAAGCTACACCACGAAGTTTGTGTTTCAATTAATCATTAACCAGTGAACCGATTTTAGTGAAACTTAAAAGATATAAATCGCAGCCTGGAATAGCATACTGTTTCTTTAAAATGTTAGTACCACACAAGAGAAGCAGCGGGTGAAAGTAGCTAGAACTTAAAAATAAAACTTATTAAAAACATAGCATAACATAAGAATAGTAGTTAAATTAATATTTAAATTTTTGACGTGACAACGTCTTATAATTCGAATTCGCACGAAAAAACATGACGTCATGCGGCGTTACCTCGCTCTGAGGCGTTCCATGTAAGGCTTGAAGTGCAAGCGAGAGCGCGGAACGAGCGACAAAGAAGCACAATCGGCCTTTGCGTTCGGCAGCGTTCGACATCCGTCTCTCTCCTACTTGAGTGAGCGATGCGTAGACGTTGTTACGTTCAACTATCGTCAGTAAACCGACTTTACAGACAACCAATTTTTTTTTCAGAATCGAACGTTACGACCTATACAACTCGACAATACTATCGGATGGATTCGCTGTGAGCGGCGAATGCGGCGGTCCCTGCAAACAGATATACATATTCATAGCGATATTCGCAGCGATTATGTTCGTACATTCAAGCGGAGAAGTTGGAGCGGTGCTGCTTATTATACGATGCACGGATAAACATGGTAAGACTTTTTTAGTTATAAAAAATATATATTACGATCAATAAAATGTATATGCTCAACGACCCCACTCCACTAGTGGGGTAGTTGGGAATAAAAAGTCCCAACGACCCCACTGCGCTTTTTTCTTCACGGTTTTTCACGGTATTGGTCGCGAAGGAACAGGAGTAGAATCACCTAGTTTTAAGACGTTTCAAAGTGATCCCAGCGGTCCTACTGAATAAATGATTTTTGACTTTGACTTTGCTCAAGTCAATGGGGTCGTTGGGTTACCAAGAGATTTAGATTAGATCACTTCACAAGCTAAGCCTCAAACTGTGATTATTACCTCAGTTCTTTAAGGCATTGGTCGCGATGGAACAGGAGTTAATGTTTGTCTGTTTGTTCCGGCTCATCCTTGAAATGGCTTGACCGATTTTGATGGGCTTTTCAATGACGGATTTAAAACTCGCTCTTGATATTATCTATCCCTATTCTAGATAAAGCAATGGCAATGGGTGTTATACAATTTGCGATCGGCGTGTTCGGAAACGTTCCGTGTCCGATTGTCTTCGGCGCGGCTGTGGACGCGGCCTGTCGGCTCAGGGACGCGGCCTGCGGCGTCCTAGGTGCTTGTGCGTCCTATGACAGTGATAGCTTTAGGCACCTATATCTCGGTATGTATATTGTACAATGATTGATTGTTTTATTGAATTAAAGAACCCATAAAATACATACACAAACACACACACATAGGTGCACTACAAAGAGGCTCAAAAATAGTCTGATAACAGTACCGCGTGCACCACCAAGTTACATACCACAAGGCGACTTGAATGAATGAGTCAGTGAGTGAGCGAGTTAGTGAGTGAGTGAGTAAGCGAGCGAGTTAGTGTGACAAACCGATCGATTGAATGAATGAATGAGTGAATGAACCAATAAACGAACGAACGAATCAATGAATTTATTCAGAAAGGTGTCTAGAAACAAATATAAATGTGGGATTGGAACGTAAGAGTATATTTTGTGTGAAAGGAAACGGTTTGAACGATTGAATGGATGAACGGAGTGAATGACAGAGGAAAAGGAATGGGACTGAATGAAAGAACGGAATTATGGCCGGTAAATTGTTTGCGAAGAGGTTTATTTTATATCTAAATTGGAATAAAAACTAAGAAGTTAAGCTGAACGTGTTTCTGTGGCTCCCCTCATCCTACATAAATATAATGACAATATTTATTCACTTGCAGGTTTATCAGCAGGGCTGATGTTCCTAGCGTTCATAATGGACATGCTGGTGTGGAGCAAAGCGGGCCGCATCGACATGAACCCGGGCGACTCGCCGGACGCGCGACTCGCCCCTCTCGCCCCCCTCGCCCCGAGCGCCCCGCGCGCCCCCGACACGCAGCTCTGACGTCACACGCGGTATGAGTCACATTTCTAAACAAGTCTACCCATGGACTCTTGTGCAACAAAACTTGAAGTGAGTTATGATAATGACTCGCGATTGATGAAAGACACTTTTTGAATAAAATTTGTAGTTGCGCGATGCGTTGAAACGATGTGTGGGATTGTCTCTCTATGGCACTTATTTATCACACGTCGCACTTCTAAACGACTTATCTCTTGGACCAATCGAATGTGCGTCAAGGTAAATGTGAGCTATGACTCGCGAATAAATGTGAAGGACACAAGTTTTTGAATAGAAGCCAGTTTGTAGATATGCGATGAGTTATGTTTAAGTGAATTTTAGGCATGACAGATCACTGAAAAACTAGCGTTGGTCGACTGAATTGTCCAAGTCTTTCGTGGCTCGCTTTGCTCATAATTGTCAACATTTTGCTAAATAATTGTTATTGAATTGTTTAAGGGAAGAAGGCTTTTCTTGAACGTTGAAGGGAAATTGAGTACAAGCCAATTCAATAATCCTCAAATTTAAAAAATGTATACCATTGCAATCAACAAACTAGTGAGAAAAACAATAGCTCGCTTGGCTCGACAAGTACTTTGGCGCAATATTGGAGAGTTGCGGATGTATGGTGCTTCTAGACATTTCTTGACGAAACAAAGGATAAATACCATAACGGTATACAGACGTCTTGTTTTAATTGAATATACAAATATAATAATAATCTGATCAAATATAAAAAAACTATAATTTTTTGAGACTAAAATGGAATTATGCATGAATTGATTTCAATTAAATTATGGCCCTTTTTCGGTTTAAAACACGGCATGTGACAGAATCGAACAATGGAATTTATATTTTTGCATTTTTGTTTGTTTTTAAAATGCATTTTATACGTAACATACGCCAAGTATACTTGTGTGCTCAATTTTAAGATAACTTAAGTAAAATGTACACCTGACTATAAAGCCTCGGTTCTAAAAATAACATAATTATTATAATATCACATAAAAATATATGTTCACAATATTATAAGCATCACAATTCAATAACTGGGACTGACATCTTGTGCTGATAGGCATTGTTACAATATAACCAAATCTAAAACCATACATTCAAACGGTTATGTATTATGTGATACATATGCTCGGGTTATGTATTTTAGGGGTATAGCTTTTATGTACTGTACAAGTCGTCACAGCGTAGCATTAAATTACGTTTTACATGGCTAGTGATTAGAAGTTTATTATTTTAGAATAATTATAACAAGAATGCTAAAAACTGTAAATATAATGAAATCTTTTATACAATTTAGTAAGGTACTGTTGTCATATGTTTTAGATAATTTTTTTCAAGGCTGGGGCGAGTGTAAAACTTTTTTTTATAATAATTATCACATTTGAAGCATTGAATTATTTAGATGATTTCTATATCTGCACGATTTTTTATAATGAAATATTTGCTTTTACAACATATTATGGTGTTATCATGGTTTTTAAATGAATTTTAAATGTGCAATAAAGTTAAATAATACATTTAACGGAATAATAATAGAATCAAGTGACTTGAAGATAGATATATTTTAATGACAATTGTCAGACTGACTGAATCTTCATTTCAATATATTTTAACACAGTTGGTTTGATAATAATCACAAATAATGAAGCATAATATTTATAATATTGTAATTTTATACTTAAATAATTAAGTAAAATCGAATATTTTTATCTTTATTTGTTCCTTTGTAAACAAGTGCATTAATTAGGTGCAATTTTTTTATAACTATTATATTAAATGTTGTTTTTGCAATAATGTAGACAAAATTATATTGAATATATACATTTTTATATTAACTTCTTTATATTTTTAAGTTTAAGTTGAGAACATCACAAAATATACTACTTTCTTTATTGTGGAGATAATGCCTATTTAGCATAATATACTTATAGATAATTTAATTAACTGAATAGTTGTTATATGGTAGCTCTTAGCAAAATTATACCTCTATGTTTACAAGTTAATGTATTTTGGCATATTTTTTGATTTAACTAGTCTGCGTTAGGCCACAAGGTGTCTACCAGAGAAAAACAATCAATACTTAGCGAGGATGTGAAAATTAAGTGGTGATTCTGATCTTCACTGACTAAGTTCAACTAATATTCGATTGTATTTAAATTTTTTCATCATTTTTCTTGTTCTTCTTAAACTATCCGAAGACGGAATTTTATACTTTTACAAATGTCTCGTTTGACGCCATAGTTTTTTCGAAATAAAAACGTTAGATCTTAGTTAAATGAATTAAGTTAATGAACTACAGAATTACCAGCTTTGCTCATTTCCTCCCTCATCTCTGGTGGAAACACACCTTCACTAAAGGCATTATCCCATCGGGTAATGCTTTCTGTAGAACCCACTTTATCGGAATTCGACGTATCTTCTGAGTGACAAGTGCAGCCATATAATTCTTTATACGTTAGACAGAGACGCACACATTTTGTCGAATCCCGATATCGTGTGTGGTCTTTAGTATAGCGAACAATACCTCTGTAGTTAGAGATAAAATGGAACTTTTGTGATATTTGCCATCGATATGTTATGGCCTTTTCACAGATTCTATGGCCGGCCACATAATATTTTTAGCATCGGAGGCTATCGTTAGATAGTGGTCAACTGTGACGGAGTGAAAGCAATCTTTCGTGACATAAAGTCTTTATAGCGTGCATTCCGAAGGAAGCGCTTAGTTGATGCTACTAGCGGCCATATCTTTATATAGGGTCTTTCATTTTATATTAACTTAATTCAGGAATAAGGTTAAAAAAATAAATAAAAAATATTTATTTAATGTTTTTTTTTGTTTTGTTATGAAAATCCCGAGAAAATCGATAAAAACTATCCTTTCAATTGATTGTTGCTTCTTGTATAATTGAGCCCATCCGTGACGTAGCTGCGCTGCGATTGGTGAAACGTCTGTTCTCCTTGAAAATAATTATGCAACAATTCTAAAAAATCAATATATGATAAATTTTGAAGTAAAAACTTAAATAGGCTTAGGCATGAAATTGATACGGTCAAACGTCTATTTACAACCCAATGAGGCCCTGTCAGTTTGTGTGGTTTAAAATGAAAGACCCTATATACTCTTAATGTCATGAAATTCGACAAGAGTATTAAAACTAGCGGTCACCAATCCACTTTGTAACGCCGCAGAACGTACAAGTTATGAAGTGGTAAATAAGAGTTCCGGAAAAGCTACTTAAATCAATCGGTGATGCTAAAACTATCGTATGCTATGGCTCTTATCGGTCACATGCACATTTCACCTTCGTACATTGTACCTACAAATATTTTCATTTGTATGGAAAATACATTCGCGAATATTCTAAACTGTTTGCCTATCCGTGCTATTATGAGTGGCCGGCTTTAGGCGTTTTGGACGTCTATAATGTCTACACTTTCGAAAATTGTGTATGAAAGGCCTTATAATAAACGTGGTATAATGTTATGCTGGGTATAAATTCAAAATAAGTGTGGTTATTCTTTGGCTATATTACTTTATACTTAAACCACGTTTATTAAAAGACCGTAAAAGTTATCTACGCCTACAGTACGCGGAACTAAAGCATGCGTTCTTTATGCTGTGTGAAGTGACTGATTCTAAAACTTACCATCACTAAATTAGTTATAAACATCATCACAACCAAGTAATGTGAATTTTATCTTGTAAGGTATTTGTAAATATTAAAGTAAATTGCAATACATGTATTGATCTGCCAGTTGAATAAAATAATCCAAAAATAGATTTATAACTATTTGTTTTAAAGTTTTATACATTCATTACGCGGCATGTAAATTATGTACCAAAGTACGTGATAGTACAAATAGTACATTCATGAACAATTTATTTATTTTATTTAAGTACAGCGCTACACATAAATTTAGCTATAATATCATCATCTCCCTGACCTTACCCCACGCTAAGTGGGGTCGGCACAACATGTCTTCTTCTTCCACTCACTCCTATCACTCGTCAATTATTGTGCATCCACTCCTTTTATATTCATATCATCTCTCACACAATCCAACCACTTCTTTACCCAGCAAATATTATAAAATTATATATTATTAAATATAAATTTAATATGAGAGAAATAAAAATTGTATTAATTCGTAAAATATACAAAATAATCCTTGAGTGCGAGTGTGTGTGGCGCGTACTGTAGCTCTGATTTTCTTGGTATTAATGTACCTATTCTTACATTTGTTAATGAATTACCAATAATGTAATAAGTAGGTGCAGTTTAGATTTGTTATTGTGACAGTGGGTCACACTTTTTTAATTATTTGTAAATAAAAATTATTGAGATAATGTTACCGTTTTTTACATTTTTCCTTAAGTGTAAGGCTCAAAAATAAACTCACCCAAAGAAAAGTTCTTCAATATCTTTTGAACAAGTCTAGGAGGCAGTCAAAAGGTAATTAATTACCTAAGTACAGTACAACTACATTAATAGAGCGCTTCGGTTGGTTTCGTATTTCTCTCTATTTCTGAATACATCAAAAACCAAGGTGGTAATTATCTAAATAAATACTATACTAGGATAGGTAAAGGATATAATTACTACCTTGAAGTCGATCGGATGTATCCGGAAATAGAAATACGAAACCAACCGAAGCGCTTTATTAACCCATTGAACACCGGCCTAGAAAGTAACCATCTCCCCCCCATGCCGCCATACATTGGTACATGTCCCGCCCTTGGGCGGGCTCGGCACTGAATGAGTTAATGTAGTTGTAGGTACTGTATGTTAGTTTGATTCATTTAACCGTGGTCTCTGTCTACCCCTACGAGAAAAAGGCGTGTTTTTATGTAAGTGTCTATGTTTTATTAAGAGCCGTGTTGGTCGAATGGGGTTGTGCCTCGACTTTCAATCCGAAGGTCGTGGGTTCCAATCCCGGCCGTGCATCACTGGATTTTTTGTTTCGAAAAATTTATATGCGCTTTAACACGAGCTCATAACGGTGAAGGGAAACATCGTGCGGAAACCCGCAGCTTAGTCAGCTCCACACGTATTGACGTCGTCTTTCCTGTGGGCCAGGCTGATTAAGCTGAGAGGATGGTTTAGGTGCTGGGCAAGCCTATTCCATCTCAAACAATATCCCAGGCACTACAGCGTCCCGTAAAAGTGTAGGCATAGGTTGCCTCCTGACGCTGTATAAATCATCTAATATAGATGTAAAGGCCTAAGTTTATGTTTTATTGCAATTTTTTTTTGTTTATGATTTAAATTCATGGAACCCCAACAATTAGACGCAATTCATTCTAGATACCCTTTGTAATTCTAAGAAACTATTCAAGCTTAATCTTGGATGATTCGTAAAACAGTCTAGGCGTTGTAAGTATCGACGTTATTTCCTTTATACAAGGTTGAAAATGCTTCGCAAAATTTCGTTTAGTTTTTGTCTCTCCTATTGTTTAGGTGCTCACAAAAAGCTCAAGTCAATTGAGTAGATTTGATATTTCTGATAGAGTGACCATGATTCTTTGACCTTTTCGAACATAATGCATACAGGGTGAGTTTTGTCGAGGGCCCTCTCCCTAAAATTATGAACTGCATTTAAAGAAATTAAAAAAGTTTTTTATTTTTCCAGAAAAATTGTTTTTTTTTTAATATTTTTTTATGCATTTTTGCTTTGTCCGATTACATAAAAACACTTTGAAGTAACTATGGGCCTAATGATGTTGGAACAATTTTTCTCACATTTTGTATGAAAACTAAAATTTGGGTTATTTAATTTTCCAGCAGATTTAAGTATAGTTAATTTGGAGTATTTGTTTGTTGTCAGATAGAGCATCCAAAAAATGCATAAAAAATATTGAAAAAAAAACAATTTTCTCACAGTTCTTAATTTTATCATAATCGAGCCCGTGACTTCTAACAACATTTTTACATAACTACAGCCGTTTAGATTTTCCCCTCAGAGGGCCCTCGACAAAATGCACCCGGTATACCTAACTGTCTGTCTACTGATGATGGAAAACACCAAACTTAGGCTCGTTAGCAGTAGGTATAAGGTATTTGTTTATTTCACGAAGGCGGGGTCTTAATTTTGTGTAAATACACATGCACGTTACTGTGTGCGTAACCTTAAGGAACGTCGGAACGCTGCATGGACGAATGAGCGCTCAAAAACACACATAAACAAATCTACACACACAAAACCAACCTGCCTTCTTGAGATAGAATATCAACACCTACTGTCCGTCATACTGGCCCCAAATCAGGTGTGACGGGTGACAATCCAATTTAAGTTTCCCGTAAACAAACTGATGATTGTGCATGATTTGGGCGCGGTATATAACTACATCCCATTGTGCTGTGGTCACATTTGAAGACAGAAGCGACAAACATGAGGAACATTAAAGTATTTATTTTAGCTGTTTTACTTATCTCCTGCCTGGCTGCTCCTGGTAAGTCATTTTGGGTCACATGAGTTATCCTGTTTTCATTATTACATCCTTAGAATCGATCTACCTAGTATCCTTTGCGAGTAATTTATTCAGTAAGATCGATAACTATGGTCCCTTAGAATACCTTATGAGCCAAATGATTCTACCCCTGTTCCTTCGCGATCTTTCTATCCACTAGGAACACCTACTTCATAATTCATGTCACAGAGCATGCAATCCTAAATCAGCTGTGTAATCTATTCTTTGTCCTCCTATGCCAGGTGAGCGAGTAAAAAGATACCACGACATAGAGCTAGGAGGCTATGGAGGTGGCTACGGTGGCTACGGCCAGCATGGCTACCGGCGCGGCAGCTACGGCGGTCACGTGGCCATACCCGTCGCGCAGACCTACTCCAGATCTTCAGCCAGTTCCAGTTCTGTTTCCACTGGAGGCAGCTACACAGGATAGAACGGTGCGCTTAGGAATTAGCGCTTAGAGATTGACTTCTTGCATTTTGTTCGGCGATACAACACTATTTATATAGGTAGGTAATTTAATATTTATTTAATGTAATTAAAGTACTTATTTAAATAATCATGGCAAGATCGGACCTCAAATTTTCCACGGATAAAAAATATACCAAATGCAGTTAATTATTATAATAATAATTTACCCCTAAAATCAACTGCATTTATATATTATATAAATATTTATATATTTATATTATTATTATTTTTTTCATTTTTTTTTTTTTTTTTTTTTTTTTTTCATTTTAGGGGTAAATAAATACAGTAAATTATTATTTTCCGGCTTGATATAAACAAATTACGGATTGTATACCTAATGCTTTGTAAGCAAGAAATCAGGCTGTAGATCAATTCTGGAAACGAAATTTTTTTTTTGCCAGGTCGTGACCTGAATCGTACAAGCGTGGTTGTATATGATATAGATGACCACCAACGTTCTTTCTAGCTTGGTTCAAATATTTTTTTATGTGAGAACTGTAGGTAGATCTAATAAGACCTATAGCTAAACGCACTAAGTATTGATAATTGATTCACTTTAATTAAAAGCTTCTTTATTTTTCCATTGTTTTACTAAGAATAAACATTATATGAATTAAATACCTACCTACATACCTATAGACATAGACATAGACATTTATTTATTTGCCACTCAAGCACACACAAAATACAGTAACAAAATGAAAACAAAAAAAAAAAGAGAATACAATAGTTAGTGCTTCACTACACTTCTATACTTACAATAGTAATTGTTATATTCTAAGATTGTGTTCCGAGGTCCAAACAATGAGAGGTAGCGGGAGCTAGCAGCAAGTCATATGCTTAGTTAGGGCGGTTGCCAAAGCGTCTTTCATTATGATTGTTGAAACCATCTCTACCATGCGGTTCTCGGTTCTCGTAACTGCAAAATTAAATTAAATTAAGGTTGAAATCTAACAAGATATTGAAGCTAGTAGATACTAAAAGTATTTCAGTAGGTAGGAACCTACTTTTCTCCACCACATTCTCCGCCATCTTCTCTTGAAGCGCTATCATCACGTTCGTCGTTCCCATGATTGTAATACCCGCCTCCGTTCCCGCCTCCTCTGCCGCGCTCGCTACCGTACCCGCTGTAGTTGAAGCCACGCCTTACTCTCTTCCCTGTAGTTGTAATTATATATTTTTTGTACAAATCATTACTTATGGTCCTGTATGTTTCGAAAGGCACATCTTTAGAAGATAGTCACTACCTTATACGAACTTACTAGCTTGAGGCTCTATCAAGCAGTTAAAAGTCAAAAGTCATAAAGGATAGGTAGGATAGGTCAATAGGACCGCTGGGATCACTTTGAATCGTCTTAAAACTAGGTGAATTTACTCCTGTTCCTTCGGGACCAATACCGTGAAGAACCAGGGTAACAAACACGGTTTCGGGCCTAGTTTTTTTAGGTGATCCATCTTAAATCTAAGCTTAGGCTAGCGATGCTTTTTTATTACTTGCTCTTGAGAGCTTAGGTTTTGACATTATAGGGTACTTATGTTGAATTCGACTCACCTGGCATACCATTCACGACGAAAAGGCAGACCACTAAAACGACCAGTACAAGAGCACGCACCATTTTCCAACTTTCTACAATTTCAAGGGGCAAAATGACTACTTATCTATTAAAATAATCTATGAACGTTTTATCCCACCGGCTGCGCCAAAGCGAAAGCTGTGGGCTTGATGTTTATTTGTCGAGTTCTTAATCACTATTGGTCTACATATCCGTGGGAATGTTTTATACGCCAAAACGATGCTAGCATTATTATTTCGGAAGTGTCACGGTCAGTTTGGAAGTCAGTTGGTGACGGAAGGACAAACGATAGTGACGGGCATATGGCAGGTTAATTACTTAATTTTTGGAGGATGGTACAGGTAATAGCTTCCATTTTTTCATCCTTTCTTAATAAATGCAGAATCATCAAAAGTTCCAAGTTACATGGGTTCCCCGTACCCAAATTACTTACCTACCTACTGTATTTAATTTTCTTTATTAACCTAGTAGGTAGTAGTTCTTTGAAAGCGGCGAAGGCAATATAACAACCGTCAAATTGTACTGTCAAAGTGTCTTTTTCGTAAGCTGTGGCCCCTTAGCATAGCGATTGCCTAATGTCTAGGTACTGGAGAATAGATAAAAATGACTAATGACATTAGAGTGTAGATAAAAGTAACTTTTATCCACATTCTACCCGTTTTATCCAGACTCTAATGTCATTACTATCATTTTAATATCACTTTCTTTTACAATAATTGCTTGTTGGTTTTTGTTCTTTTATTTCTTTTGTTTTCACTCATGGTACCTTTTTGTAAAAATTGTTGTTGTGTACAGCTGCGAATAAATGTTTGTCTATGTCTTCTCGCTCTCCGTAGTAGCGTAAAAAGTCTACCGACTGTGTTCTTTGCATTTGTAATAAGACGGTCGTAAGTAACTAAGAACCCATGCAATGTTTCGGTCTAACTACTCGCAATTAGAGATCATTTGACCTTGTCTGAGTTCGGCCATTTGCTTCTGTTTTTTAGACCTACGATCAGTGTGTTTGTTGTTTTTCTATACGTTAATAATCAAATTACTTTTCTAAGTACCTATGTTATTAAAACCCGTTGAATCATTAAAACGTAATCCAAGTTGCTGAATGTAATAGGTACATAGGTACATTCTGCTAAGTTTCCTATTAATTCAATTCAATTCAAAACGTTTAATGCTTCATGTTAGTAAATAGATCTTAAATAAAATTGTGTTTCATAACATGAGCCCCGTAGGTAGGTAGGTAATTACTTCTTATTTCTTAACAATCCTATTATTGTCGAAGTAAATAAATGTCATTATGAAACGTAATTAATAACAAATGCTATTTTATTTTGAAAATTGACAATAATTTACAAAATCATGGCAACAATCATTATTATTAATCTATATATCACATTGCGCTTTTGGAATTTTCTTATTTATTTGAATCCCGCTGGAACAGATTAGCGTCTGAAACAATATAAAAAATATTAAATATTAAACGCCAGGATCACATCTATTAATAAACGAAGTATGTAAGTATTTTAAATCAACTTCAAGGAGATCATGTTTCGGAGTAATGCCTTTACATGGGCCTTTGCTGGAGATGGATTAGGCATGTCCTATAAGTACGTAAATTAATATAGCCATCGTTCACTTATTTTGAGCTGGATTCCATAGGGGATCACAGCGTGTAAAGGCATATATTACCTTCTGATGACTAATCTAGAGGCCTGTAAAAGCTAAGTTTTTTCGACCTAAATGCGTGCAATTTGACCACTCAGGTATCTTATGGACAAAAGAACAAGGAGAGTTAGTAGAATCAAGTTTGGTTAGCATACCCGTATCCGCCTACTTTGATGCTTGATTGACCACCGTAGCCGCCGTGTCCACCGCTGCTTCCTCCAAGGCTGCCTCCGCTGCCACCACCGAATCCAGCGCCACTGCCGCCGCCGTAACCACCGCCGCTGCCGCCGCCAAATCCACCTCCACTGCCACCGCCAAAGCCACCGCCAGATCCACCGCCGCTACCACCGCCGTGTCCTCCACTGATGCCACTGCTCAAGTCACCTCCGTGACCTCCGCCGCTATGACCTCCATGGCCACCACCGGTACCTCCTCCAACACCGGCTCCATGGCCACCGCCGCTGCCTCCACCATGACCGCCGCCGTTGCCTCCTCCTAATCCAGCTCCGTGGCCACCACCGTTGCCTCCTCCCAAACCGGCCCCGTGGCCACCGCCGTTGCCACCTCCATGACCACTTCCGCTTCCTCCTCCCAGGCCACCTCCGTGGCCACCGCCGTTACCACCTCCGTGGCCACCGCCGTTTCCTCCTCCCAGGCCACCTCCATGACCACCTCCGTTGCCTCCTCCCAAGCCAGCTCCGTGTCCACCGCCTGCTCCAGAACCCCCTCCGTGTCCACCGCCGCTGCCTCCCCCAAATCCACCTCCGTGACCACCGCCCGAACCGCCTCCGCTGCCGCCGCCTATTCCAGCCCCATGTCCACCGCCTCCGCCATGACCACCGATGCTGCCGCCGATTCCGCCCAAGCTGCCGCCAATGCTACCGCTGCCTGCCCCATCGGAACCACCGCCGCTGCTGCCGCCGGCACTGAATCCACCACCATATCCTCCTGAAAAAAATATGAATTACATAATTTTTAAGAACATTTCACAGAGCAAAATCTAGCTAACTAATGCATAAATTTCTGGGGAGGCATCCATATTTTTTTACCAAACCAAGTGTAGGTAATGTAAACTTTTTTAACTCATCTCTAATTTAAATGAATTTCTGTACAGAGATTTTGAACAAGAGATAACAAATTAAGAATATAAGCAGTCGAACATACAACAACGAAGTCGGTTTGAGTCCCTGAGGGATGAGTCAAATAACATTGTTTACAAAACAATCGCAATACGGTGCATCTTGTGTTTTAGAGTGGTTATAGGTATTTTACCTGGTTTCGCGTGTACGCAGACGACGAGCCCTAGGGCCACTGCAGCCAATGCTAGTCGAGCCATGCTGATGAACTGTGCTGACCACCGTCCGACCTAGCTTATATACATAAGCTGATATGACTTCATCAACAAACGAATCTCTTCACTTTTTGCCGCTGCTCAAACTTTTTATAAATATTTTTTAGAGATCCTCTCGTAATATCGATGTTATTAGTTCTCAAAAATACATTAAAGTATTCTTCTTTGAAAAAGTGAATAACTTCTTCGGTTTCAAAAAATTATTAAATAAATCTGTCTCGCTTTTCATGAACTTCACTAATTAAATATTTAGTAGTAACATGGTGGTGGTATTTCGTAGGTAATTGCAAAAAATTACTATCACTAGATACCTACTTTGTACTATGAAATGACATGAAATAATGAATGATGATCACCATCATCCATTATTTCATGCCCCTATCTCACATGGGGTCGGCACTGTCATTTCAGCACTCAATCCATCCACACACATTTCCGCATTCACACACCACACTCCATCCATCTATTCATTTAAAACGCTTACATATAACATATTTAATTTAGCAGAACCCTACTTATTTAAGTCAATTCTTTTTTTCTCCTCTTTCACTATGGTCGATAGCTTTTTGTAGAGTCGATTATAAACACACCTTGCAAAAAATATTACAGAATACTACCTAGATACACACTACGTATGTAAAACTTTGCCAAGAACGGATCCAGAAAGAGTGAAGGAGTGTGTGGCGAGGGGAAGTTAATTTGAGACCCATTGTCTATGGGCGTAATCAGAAGTCCAATTCAATTACAATAATAAATTCAAATTAATAAATGAAACAGATTAAGGGCAGTTGACTCGTACACAAACACAACGTACAGTTCGCCCAACGGATCTAGGCATTCGTGAAGTTAGCCGTTTGTCTGTGCAGTGACCGCTTTTTCATACAAAATTTTGTTCTGCGCAGACAAACGGCTAACTTCACGAATGCCTAGATCCGTTAAGCGAACTGTATATCTACAGATCAATTCATCTAATATAGATGTAAAGGCCTAAGTTTTTTTTTAGACTTACGATTCGTGTCAGTGATCTAGACCCAGCCTAGGCTCTATAGGGAGGGGGTTATGACCCCAAACCCCCCCCCCTAGATCCGTCCCACTATTCAGCATAATCTTAAATGCATGATTATTATTCAATATTATCCTTATTATTACTTGGAATCATTGAATACTCAGTACCCTACAAATATACTTATTAGGAAATGTTCACAAGGTCTAAGTATCTACAACAGCTACAAAGCTTTGACTTCCGTTACTCGTGAGCTTTTTCAATTGATTTTGAGATTTTTCGGCCTTATTAAGAAAGGTCAGCCTAAATTAGCTTCATTGATCAATTTCCTCATGTATTTTGAAAACAATGAGTAGGTACTAGAGGAAACTGATTAGGTTGGTACAATGACCATCGATATACCCGGTAAAATGTTTCTTTTAATTTTCCTCTAGTGAGCAGTGTTACGATGTTCGCGGGTTTAAATCCCAATCGTGTATCGATGAATTACATAATGTGCCCTAAGAAGTCACAAATGGTTTTATTTCTATTTCAGTTCCATAACACAAAAATCAAGTAGGTAAGAAGTACCTCTGACATGTTTCTAACATGCAAATAATAACAAATCCTTGAAAAATTATAATTCTTAAAAAGTACCTAAGTACCTAAGTAATTTTGTAAATAATTGAGGAAAATAAAATGCATGAGTGGTATTTTCCAAAAACCCCCAAAATTGTTTGTTTGTTTACCAGCCCTTGACGATTTATAATACTTAGTGATAATAACCTGTGGGTAATTACAAACTTACCAATTAAGTTATTCTCTAACGGGTTGGCCACGAAACTCATAGGTACGGACTTATTACGGTCTCAGTTAAAAAAAAATATTAATCTAAGGAAGGTGAACATTATAGTTGCTATGCTGCACAGTTATAGTGAATGTTTGCAGTTTATTGTACTTTTGTAAAATTCATTCTGATCGTTCTGAATAAGTAAACATATTTTGAGTTTGATTTCACTTCTATCTTGGTTAACGAGTGTACTGTTTTCCGAGGCACTACCAGCTCTACGCTACATTGTTGCTCTGTTTCTAATTCTCACATAAATAAGATGATTACAATACCCATAATTACAGTGTCACAATCCTTTTAGCTTCAAGCATTTTAGATTTACAGAGAAAACTATCGCATTGTATCTTTGTGCAACATCGTCGACCTCTGTGGCGCAGTGGGCGAAGGTCCGCCTGCGACGCAGAAGGTTGCGGGTTCGATCCCCGCCGCGGGACTAATGTTTGTATGACCTACAGATATTTGTCTCGGGTCTGGGTGTTTCTATGTATAATAAATAAATAAATAAATAAATAATGCTGGACTTTTCACACAGCATCATCTAGCCCCAAAGTAAGCAGAGCTTGTAATAATATAATAATCTGTATGTATTTACAAACAAAAAGTATATATGTAGTATATCAGTTATCTGGTTCCCATAGTACAAGCTTTGCTTAGTTTGGGGCTAGATGATGCTGTGTGAAAATGTCCAGCAATATTATTATTATTTTGTTTTACATTTTACAAGTTTAACATCACGGAACTATAGAGTCCCGGACCTTTGATAGGCATGCATGGGGCCGAAGCCAACACACAGAGGCCTTTTTGACACTTTTATTATTATCGTCTGACCGGTAAAAAGTTATGTAAATGGTAATTCAATAGATAGAGGAAGAAACTGTCTTAAGCACAGAAATGTAGTTTATCATTTCTCTGGTCTAAAGAGTAAACTGGTGAATTAGTGAAATTGACGAGTACCTAAGGAAATTGACCAGAGTTTACGCTAATTCATGCTGAGACGTCAGAAGCGAGTCTCATTTTCTGACGTCTTCAGTATTTTTGGAACGAAGTTCCTTTTCGGACGGTATCAAAGAATTACGTTTTTATACTAAAAAGAAAACCGACTTCAATGTTTGACTCGAAACGCGGTGTGACTCAGGGTGTCAAGCTGTCGATTCGATTTCTATTTGTGACATGGCTAGGAGGGAAGGTGTTTAGAGTTTTACGGGGAAACTATCAATCCCTCAGGAATAAAATTTATATGGGACCACCTCTGGAGTATACCCTTTCAAACATGAAAAGAATTTTGCAAATCGGTCAACAAATGGCGGAACAATCGCGTAACAAGATACAAAAAAAAAAACAAAAACATACAGACGAATTGAGAACCTCCTCCTTTTTTGAAGTCGGTTGAAAAAAGACGGAGGCTGAAAAAAAAATGTTGTTCCATTTTACCGTCACGACACATGTATAAAATCGTCACAGTGCGAAATGCGCAGCCGCGACACAGTCCATAGATTGTTACATTGTTAGGACGGAAGAGCGTTTCTAGGCTAGGATACCTAATTGACAATTAATTTATTATATTTCCAGTACGAGTACCTATAGAAAAGTACTCTTTGCTTCGTTCCAACCGAGTGTTCGACGATACTCACGTACTTTTTTTTATAGAAAAAATACTGCGGCGTGTACCGCGCTGCCGGCGCACTTAGTGCGATCAGCTTAAACTAATATTTTTTTTATATTTATGCACATAAGTAGTAATGCTATAATGCTGTTAAAGATGACATGCTGTGAACAGCTGTGCTTCTATCTGCGCCATGGAAGCTCCCAAATGGTTGTATCGATTCGAATCTTTTTATTAATAAAATTGTGATTTGAGGCAGCAATTTTTGTAAGAAAAAACAGCCACCTGTTCCTACGAGCAAACAGTTGTATTCACGTAATAAAAGAAATGCCGATAGGATTGTACTCCCTAAAATACCACGAACGGAACTTTATTTAAACAATTGCTTTGTTATGTGTGGCACAATTTATAACGCATTACCTAATAATATTAAAAATCTACCTCTAAACAAATTTAGAAAAGAGTTACGACTCAACCTACTGGACAGAAACTATTATAGTTTAAGGGAATTTGTAGACTGATTTTAATTAGTATAAACTTAAATTTTATTATGACATTATATCAAACAATTTAATTTAATTACTAAGCACATATTGATTTTTTTTCTATTATTAACCATGTTCGCATCCCAATTGTATGGGGAATGTGTGTTCTAATATATCATTATTTAAGATCTTTGTATACCACATTGAAGCGAATAAATGAATTATGACTTATGATGAATTATTATTACCTACATAAGATTTTCTTTGATAGGATAGGGATGACAAGGGTATGACTATTGATTTGAGGAAGCTAGATCCAAACTCTGTCGGTTGCGTGGCTTTTAATAACCTCTTTAGACCGGAACAGTCCGTTATTGACGTTTCTTAAGTAATACTTGTGTTTTTGTATGATTACTTATTTAATTTGACCTTGCTTGGGTGTACCTATAGGTGAACCTTTTAGGTGTAGGTAGGTACAACAAAGTTATCTCTATAAGTACCTACCTAATAACTTTTTGTTTACGTATTACACAGTGCAGTTAGCAGGTTGTAGCTGTCTTGAGTTTTGACCAGGATTGACCCGTATTCAAAGCACAATTTTGAAAAATTATGCTTATCTATCTATTAGTACCTAAGTATGCAATTATGATTACAAAGTCCAAGTGTAGTTAGGTTATTATAAAAAACACGATGGGCATTTACATAAATTAATTTAATGACTATAAATAAAGTATTATTTACACACCAATCATCATGGCCGTAGAGTATCACATACAAGGTTCAAATATTAAAAATACAAAAACTGGAATTTCAGAATACCATGTTTCAATCTGGGCTAGTCTAAATTTATGGCAGGATCACACATAGGTACCTACCGAGTAAATAAGCAAGACAGTGATCTCAGTCGAGTGCTCGGTAACATAGACACATCATGTCATCAACGAGTGCTTGGTTAGCGTTTAGCGAACACCTTACTTTCTAGATCTAGTATCATTTTGCTATTCCACCTCTGCTCGGTACGTGTAATTAGGCGTTTTTGACGTTTATCCGTAGCTACTGGCAGAGGCTTTCGCGCTCGCCGAGGCTGAGGCACTGGAGTAGCCCCCACTTCCACCATTTCCGCCACAACCAGAGTTGCAGCCCCCATTTCCCCCTCCGTTATCTTTCACATCGGCTCCTTGGCTGCCGCTACCACCAAGACCTCCTCCGTATGATCCGCCAATACCCCCGCTGCCACCTTTGCCTCCTCCCAATCCTCCGCCGTAACCACCTGCGCCTGACCCCCCAAGGCTAAATCCTCCGTTGAGCCCACCACTGGAGCCTCCCGATCCTAAGAGTCCAAAGCCAGACCCACCGCCGTTTCCACCTCCGAGCCCTCCTCCGTATCCACCGCTATGACCACCGGATCCGCCGAGATTTGAGCCACCTCCAGCTCCGAAACTTCCCATGTTAGGGCCAGAACCACCTCCGACGCCACTTCCGGAGCCCCCACCGAGACCTCCACCATATCCACCGCCGTGTCCTCCTGACCCACCGAAATTTAAGCCCCCATTAGATCCATAGCCTCCCGCAACTGAATTTTCAGGTCCACCTTCTTGACCACCTCCGAGACCACCGCCAGAACCCCCTCCTAGGCCTCCGCCATATCCTCCGCCACCTCCACCATTGTGACCCCCAGATCCACCAATATTGAATCCACCGCTTAGTCCTCCACTAGAGCTTGAGCCTCCTACTCCTGCACCATGGCTACCACCGGCACCACCTCCAAGCCCGCCGCCGGATCCTCCACCTAGGCCACCGCCGTAACCGCCTGATCCACTGTTTCCACCTAGGCTAGCACCGCCACCGAATGCTCCATTTCCTCCAGTGCCCTCATGCACTTGGCCACCGCCGGTGCCCGCGCCCCCGCCTAGGCCTCCTCCATATCCACCGCCGCCGCCACCGCCGAGGCCACTTCCACCGCCAGTGCCTGCATTATTTACACCTCCGTTAAACTCTCCCGAAATACCGCTGCCTCCGTGAGCTCCACCATTTCCAGCCCCGTAGCCGCCGCCGTTGCTAGCGCCGAGCCCAGCACTCCCGCCGTGTCCCCCGGTAGGCCCACTCCCGGCTCCGCCGCCGAATCCCCCACCGTATCCGCCTCCGTAGCCCGCGCCGCCGCCATTTCCGCCGCCGCTGTACCCGCCGCCGCCGCCGTAGCCTCCCTTTCCGCCGTTGAGCGAGCCGGTAAATGCAAATCCTCCTGATTTCCCGCCCGGAGCCAGCGAACTGATGGATTTGTAGCCCGCGTCGGCGGCACCGCTCGCACCGCGTGCCAAGCCTCCAAAACCGGAAGTCACTTTTCCGATGATGTCGCTGAAACCCTTTTGGATGCCTTCGAAGCCGAAACCGCCACTTGCACCGCCGAAGCCTCCCCCGAATCCTCCCCCGCCCCCACCTCCCCCCCCGCCGCCGTATCCACCGCCATACCCTCCCCCACCGCCGCCGCCGCCGCCATCGGCCCCATAGCCTCTGCGTACTCTTTCTGAAAACAGAAAATTCTCTTAAGCACAGGCAAAAAATAATATAAAAATTCCTATCGTAAATTGATAACTAACTATTAAAGTTATAACGTTAGTTTTATTTCCTGTTTTGTTGTAATGATCCGAGCAAAACGCTCTGATGACGTTAGTTCAATAGCACAAAAACCAGCCGAGCGACCCACCTGCCGTGTGAGCCAGGCCCACAGCCAGGATGAGCAGCACACAAGCCCGCGTCGTCTGCCCCATGTCTGCCGGCACAATTAACTGATTCCTAACCAACATTAACCATCCTTTTATATCGTTATTAAAAACCAGTTGTATTTACGAAGTTTATGATATCACAAACTACGTAGGTACGTAGCTGGTGAGAAACAATAATTAGTTTTTATGTGGTTAATATTCACGTGCTCGTACTTCCCACAAGAAAACCATGCGTTTTTGTTGATCGCTGATTAGTTGGAAGCGCCGAACTGATAGAGATCGTGATAGTTCACACAATGGTGGATGATTGGTGGTTTTAGGCTGCGACTTCTGGAAATACCACCTAAATAGTTGGATTTCCAGATTTGGATGCACTAAATACACACCATCGTCGAATTATGTAAGAAAGTTCAAAGGTAGTGTTTGTTATCAACGAACCTACCTCTTTAAATTAGAAGGTACCTAGGATTTTTGTTTAGGTATTTTGCAGAATTTACGATAAGACTGAAATAAATTAATTTATTGAATTTTTTACCCATTACCCATTTACCCCACACTTACCTAGATATATTTTTATACTTAGGTATTTATTTTTTTAAAGTTCTTTTGAGAAATAATTTTAAAAAGATTAGCACCATAGAAATAATGAAAGTAAACAAAAATGATGTAAGTACCTAGGTATATTTTCTCTTGGAAAGCAGAACTTGAAATTATTTCTAATCTTCAGAAATTCAAGGTCCTATCAAGGACTAGAGGAGCAGTCTGATGCACGATCTATTATGATTTTCGGTGCGGGTGATATGATCTGAGAAAATGTCTACCTTGCCTTGGGGTACACATGTGAATGAATGAATGAATGAATGAACACTTTATTGTACACCAATAAATAACAAAACACAACATAAATAAATACAAATAAATACAAATACATTTATTGCCAAGAAAGGGCACACATAGGTATTAATACAAAGTTAATAAAAATAACTAGTGAATGAAAATGGTCGGCAATGGGCCTAAACTCAGCGCTAGTCTACGCACATTGTGCGTAGTGCTGGTTTTCAGTCCAGCCCCGTGTTCGAACTAAGGTGTTTGTCAATAAAACACGTTCGTTTGTAATTATATCTATTCTGTTTCGTTTCGTGAAGATGGTCCTACCAAAGTTACCTATTTTTTATTAGGTATTATTTTTACAAAGAAAAACTAGATAGAACAGGTACTTTATATCTTTATAAACTAGGATTCACGCGGAACATATCATCGAAGATATGTGATAAAGACCAATTATTATCAGAGATAATCATAAAATACCTGTAAGTGACTGTTTGTACTGCATCAATTCATTTTGTGATCTTGTTTATGGCTAAGCGTCACACAAGTCACGATCGTAATTATCCATGCTACAGTTGAACTTTAAACCTGACTATCCTATCCATGAAGTTTTATGTTCCTAGTTTGAGCCCCGTATGACGATACAAAAAAACTGGATCAATATTCACTCTCAGATCTTGGCATTCTTCTCTTTCAAGAATATCATTTCAATGGTATCACCCATTTGCTCAGAAACACTGTTTAGGGTGTTCTCGCCGTTATTGGTCACCGTTCCGAGACCAATTAATCTACAGAATCTACAACACAGTTATTTTTTATTTGGGTAATAAAAAAATAACTGGAATAATGAATGTTTTAAATGAAATCGATTGAGCTTAAGACTCCTCGCTGACTACAGACTTTCCATCGGCCAATAGTTTAGTCTGTAGTCTGAGAGCGGCCTTACGATTGTTTTCATTTATTCAATACGAAATTTTAAAAAAAGTACGTGAGTGTCGTGGAACACTCGATTGGAACGAAGTTTCAACTTTGACATTTGGCATTTGTTAAATAAATTATTGTCATATTAGTCCTTAGATATTTTATCTGAGTATTAGTCATAAAACATTTTTTTTTTTATTAGTCATAGAAACGCTCTTCCGTAATAACAATGACAATCGGAGTACTTAAACCATATATATGTACTAAAAAGGTACCATGCTAAATCTATGACTTAAACAATCTATGGACTGTTTTGCGACTGCGCACTTCGCACTGTGACGATTTGACATATACATGTGTCGTGACCACGGATTTAATGGTCGTGACGTAAAAATCGAACACTTTTTTTATCTAGCCCTCATCCGATACCGTCCGAATAGGAACTTTTTTCCAAAGTTCCAAAAAAAATATTGGTAAACAAGTTAAAATAATATCTTGTAGGTATTTAATGATGGCTGTTCTTATCATGAAAAAATATACTTATACCTATTGTATAGTAGGTACCTATATTCTTGAAATGCAATTGCTGTATTATTATTTCCGTCATATGGAAATGATGTTAGAAACTAATGACAAAAAAACGGTTAGGTATGAGTCGTCTCTAACGATGAAGGTTCCGTGTTTATTTAAATAAAAAATTCTCGTTGCATGTTACATTAAATAGTTTTTTCTCTCAAAATAGTACAATTTGAAATTTTAACTCATATTATTTTTCATATCAAAACCATTATTTGTCCTTGTCTGGTCTATTTATCTGAGTACAGTTCGCCCAACGGATCTAGGCATTCGTGAAGTTAGCCGTTAGTCTGCGCAGAACACAATTTTGTATGAAAAATCGGTCACTGCGCAGACAAACGGCTAACTTCACGAATGCCTAGATCCGTTGGGCGAACTGTACCTCCATTTGGGCACATAATTTTAAAACAAAACAACTTGTGATATGTGTTTGATAGTAAATAATTAAGAACGTAAAAAACGTAAGAAATCTTCTTGCAATTGATTCATACCATACTCTGTCAACACATAAGTACCTACATTTTCCCAAAAATCTATCTAAGTATAATATGAAGTGTATTTTTAGGTGCTTTTGATGATTATGAACTTTTGGCTACACCTTTCCCATATTCGCTAATCAAAAAGGATTAAAAAAACGTATAGGTATTATTTATTTTTTGAGTTAAGATCATCTTACCTAACCTTTCATTTTTCTTCGGAACCCTGAGAAACAAATGACCGCTCGGAAAAACAGTTTTTCCTCTTTCAGTTACGTACACTGACCGCTGCTGTAACAACATTGCATGCTATTCGACAGTTTGAAATCTTTGCAACTATGCAATGATATTTTATACCTACTTGTTTTTTTTTATATCATTGTATCAATGTCTTTACACGGATGTGCCCTAGGTGAGAAAATGAGATTGATAACTGTATCTTTGCGATCATCGTCTTTTCACAGTCAAAGTAGGTATCTTTAATTACTCGTACTTAGTTTTTAACAAAGAAAATAATAATTGGCTAGAACGTAGATAAATAACTCATTGTGCATTCGTTAGAATTTTGGAAGCGCCATATTTTGTAAGTCATTACAAAAATCTATAGTTCAGCAATCCTACTTATTGAGGGCGGTCCTAGCCAACATTGGATGTTCAAAAGAAAGAACTGGTCAATTTGGTCTCTACAGTTTTTAAAAAGGGCCTGTAACATTATGCATAGTTTTGCAGCGAATAACCGCATCCGGGAGCTCCTATTAGCCAGAGATAACCATCTCGCATTTAATTGACAAATCATTTAATACTCCTTTTATCTTACGCAAAACATACGCCTTTTGCATCTATTAATTATTTTTTTCAAAATAGCAGACCTCTTTAAGCGATGAGTAGGTATTTAGATATCTACAGGGTGTAAAAAGACGTCTACCGAAGCCGAAAGTAGGTACAGCATCCCAACACACAACCAAATGTAAAAGGATTTTCCGAAAAAAACATTATATCCGGAGAAAACAGCGTTTGAAGATTACTGTTTGCGTACTGGGCGCGTTGTTTTACGTAGAGTGCTGGATTTTGAGTTTTAACTGTTTTTTTCTTTTATAAATGAAATAATTAGGTAGGTATGGTCTTATTATGTTGTACATACTAGTAGTAAATAACCGGAAATAACATAAAATTACGTAGATAAGTCAAATTTATTTTTGCGTTTTTTTTCGCTAAATATGTAATCGTGGTCTGATTGAAACCCTTCAGTTTTCGGTAGTAGTCTTTTTACACCCTGTATATCAACAGGAAGTAATGAAAACACTCCCGATTTAACTGTGCTGAAAAGTCCGGCACTTATGCTGCTTGCACATAAGAGGGCAGAACAGTGAGGCAAAACAGTGGGCAGCAGCAAACAGCATGCTGTAACAGGCAGCTCACTGTTTGCCGCTGTTGCCTCACTGTTCTGCCCTCGTGTCCAAGCACCACTAGAGGAGCTAGTTTTTTAGGATATCTTTGGAGATTTTTACTTCTTCGATTTGAGCTTTGGCTTAGGTACCTACCATAAATTAACAAATAGGTAGGTAGGTACCTAGGTACTTATATATAATTTCATCAGTAGTTTTGGGCCTTTACTAAACTAAACTAAACTTAAAAAACTTTGGGCAGGTACCTAAGTTCTTAATACAAATAGTTAAGTATAGCACTAACCACAAATATCTCTGAGTTATTGACAGCATCAGCAAGGTTCAAGGGTGGTTCAAGGTTGATGAGTAATGGCAAATAAAATAAACCAGTTTGAAGCAAAACGATTTATTCGCAACAACGCCATCTCGTGACTTAGCACTTAACGAATTACCTATGTATTAGATCTTTATACTTCAAGTAGTAAAGAACATACATCTTACCGCTAGATGGCACACTGTGTAATAACAAAAGTTTGGTATAAATCTATGAGATTCTATAATAAATTCACAAAATATAAGTAGTCTAACCTAGTGGCTTTTGTATCTTTCCTCTTCCGGCCTGGGTGCGCCGTAAGCAGTCGCATGGCTTGTAGCAACTCCCCCGCGACCCGTGCTGTACGCGTTGGCGATGGCGGTGGGACCTCCCGGTCCACCAGACGACCTACCACCATAGAAGAACATCGGAAAGAAAGCACTAGCTGGCACCTTCGGAGCGAAGCTTTCCTCATCATCTTCTTCGTCGATCACTGGTTTCTTAACCTGCTTCTTCCTGGAAACAGCCTTCTTCGGTTTAGGAGCAGGTTCCTCGATCTCCTCAGTCTCAGCTTCGGGTTCAACAAGCTCGGGGATAGCTGCCTTCAGGGTGGTGCTGATCAATTCAGTTTTCTCGGTCGTGTCAGCGACTTCCGTGGCTTCGGTCTGGCTAAGAGGGTTTATTTCTGGCTGTTGGGGGTAGTACTCGTTTGGTTGGGGGACATCGTTTTGTTGAGGGATAACTTCGTTCTGCTGCGGTGGGACATAGGCGTCGAGGGTGGTTTGGCGCCGCCGGTCGGGGTAGTAGTACTGGCCGGACTGGGGAGCCTGTTCCTCGGGCCTGTACATGAAGGCAGCCATGCCACCGCTGGCTGCGCGCTGGTAGTAAGGGTTGTAGTAGCGGCTCATCACCATTCCTCCGCGGGAATTGTCGTTGGAGCCGTACGACACTGGAAAAAAAATAGGTTTAAACCAATAACGAATATACTGGACAGATCATAAACTATCTAGGGCAGAATTAAGGCGATCGATTTGAAATATTTTGTTCCTAGTCCTAGCTATGTGGATTTTTCTTGTACCTATTATGGTGGAAAAAAGGGTTTTGAAACATGTTTGAAGTGTGTACAAAAATAAGAATTCGTTATGGGTTTTTTTTCATGACGGACGTAATAACAGGTAAAGCTATTCTAATGATAGATTTATTTGTATGCACACAAAACTTACGAGAATCCATGTGTCCATAAGCGGGATAGTAGCCGTAGGGATATCCAGTCGCCTCCCACAGGGCACAGCTCAGCAGCACGAAGGAAAGCACGAGTTTCATATTGTACACTTTGGATTGGGCACTGGGACAGTTGTGGTGTTGGGTAATGCTGGTGGGTTTGTGAGGAGTAACCGGTACTATCGCGTTATATAGTCCAGTCTGGCTGGACTCATTGGAATGCAGCTCACGGGCGAGCCTCGGAGCTTGCATCGCGACCGTCATTTTACACCATTCGATCACCACCGTTACGGGATCCTGAAGATCAGCTCAATGCTCGACACGTATCATAGGTAGGTGAACCGATGAACTTTTTGTTTGTTTTTGCATGCTTTGAAATAATTATGTAAATGCATGCTGGAGATTAGGTCATTTCAATGTCTCTTGCAATAGATCCTTTAAAAATTGCAACAATTTCAATTCATCCCTGGCTTTGCTAAGTAGGCAATACTCCTATAACTTTCACAACGTCTTAATTAGTCTAGAATTTTTTGTTTTCTTCTTACTGGATCAGTCTAGGGAAATATTTCATAAATTATCCTGTTTTCCTCAAACGATCGCTTTATCTTCACAATTGTTATACTGAACCGTATAATCGTGTGAATTTCGAGCTTAAAGTGCTATAAATAAGGGATTCTGTGTGTGGTATTATGCATGCCATGTCCTGTGGGACGTGGCATGGCAAGCAGTCTCCGGCCGTTCATTCATGACAATTTATAATAACGCCTGCAGATGGTTAACTTGTTCCTGGAACTGTGTAGGGTAAACTGTAGTGGTGCAGGTGTTCTGAAATGTTTGAGTTGGTAATAATAGACAAGGTAATCATAGCACTATATTGATCAAGCGAGCGTAGCGGGCTTCAATATTGGGCTGGGAAATTTTGTTCGACATAAATTGATAAGCGTCGATCTGCATGTAATTGGGTTAGTCGTTTGGCCAGATCAAGCTTCTAAGAGAGGCAAGAAAAGATAAATTTGCCTACATATTGTGTATAGGTGGTTAATATTATTTAGGTAATCCGTTTGTTTATCCATGGCCAGGATTCAAACACGTCATGTTTATCGAAAGTTGAGGCAAATACCTAGTCGGCTACGGTTCTTTAGGACCATATTTAGGACCATCGAAAAAATGCACACGTTTCCCGTGAATCGTGTGCTTAGTGACCAGCACGTGACATGAGTCCTGATGCGGAGATATGATCTGCTTCAATGCGGCATCAGTTGATACTATCTGCACCTGGTTCACTGGCTAAACGTCGGCAATAACTGTGCAATAAATTAGCAAGTAGCACATGTCCAACTGCCATAAATGTTGGCTGAAGCTAATACAAAAATATGATGCGATATACAACGCATTCTCTGCTATTCTGCAAGTGCTTATAGACTTGAGCACACCGTCCTTGGACGACGAGGTGCGTTACGGTAATTGATTTAGGATGTTACGGGCATTGATAGTGAGAAATACTTAATTTAGTATACTTTTTAGACATGATTAATCACCTAAACTTTTTTGATCTCATCCCAACCAAAAGTAGTCAGCTAAAAACAATTAAGTACCTATTTTTTAACTTTGTAAGAGGTAACCTAGATTAAGAGGTAGTAAATTCACCATTTGAAAACACAATCTCTGACGACCTCTGTGGCGCAGTGGGTGAAGGTCCGCTTGCGACTCGGAAGGTTGCGGGTTCGATCCCCGCCGCGGGACAAATATTTGTATGACCTACAGATATTTGTCCCGGGTCTGGGTGTTTCTATGTATAATATGTATTTACAAACAAAAAAGTATATAAGTAGTTTATCAGTCATCTAGTACCCATAACACAAGCTCTGCTTACTTTGGGGCTAGATGATGCTGTGTGAAAAGTCCAGCATAAAAAAAAAACACCAAAACAAGCCGATAGCTATCGAATTTTTATACCATTACCAATCTAGTTCTTGCTCCAAACCAATATACTCTATGACGTTTTCTATACCAAATGCGTAAACGAGACGCATCCTGGTTTTTTGGCACCGGCCGTTTAAACGAAGACAGATGGTCATGTAGGCAGGAAGCCGCGTCCCAATATTAGTATGATCAGCAGGCTGTGTGATTCAACTTCTGTTTACTATTATAGTATCCTGGACCATTTAACGAATCAAGGTCAATGGGAGTTTTATGGAAAACTTGGTCATATTTCTTTACATCATTTATTGGTAGTCTTAAGATTCCATTGTTATTCATGTAGCCAGCAAAATAAAACAATGGCCATTCCATTCTACAAAAAAAAAAAACATATTCTTCTTAATCATTCAATCAATCTCATTAAAATGTGTAATCTCATTAATTCTATAATGCTTCATAACAGGTAATGTACCTTCTGCGGTGTTTGTATAGCCAGACCAAGTTTGGTCCAACTTGCCAATCCTTTGTAGATACCTAAGCGTAAGCGCTCACGCACTAGCGGTTGAACCGCGGGGCGGCTAGCCTCGTGGAGAGCCGCTTTTCCAGTTTTAGTATGCAACTACTTGTTATTGTACTTACGCACCTAACCGCCACAAAATTGTACTAAAATTTGAACCGCGGGACGCGGTTGAACCTCTAGTGCGTAAGGGGGCTAAGACCGACAAAACTAACAAGCAAAGACATGCATGCACAATGCACATCTGCAAATTTTTTAGACCAGCACAAACTATTTAACTATATTCAATTAGATTGAAATAGTAGCTTGTTTATCTAAATTCACCAAAATGGGAAACTAGGGATATGAAGTTCGTGTTTAGTTGACAAAAACGATGATGGCATTGACTTAGCGAACCTGTAGGTGTCCCAAAATTAGCGTTTCAAGTGTTCTGTGAAAGCTGCGATATTCCTCCTGCGAACGGCTGTCGATGGCGCGATACGACATGCAGATGTGCTGATAAATACTAAAGAGGGTCAAGGACCTTCAAAACAAGGCATTTCAATCTAGTCCATTTCATCACCTGCGGATGTTCTTTTAAAGATGGTGAAGTAAAACTCCATCTAAGTATTTGTAAATAGAAGATGATACAAGAATGCGAAAGCTATTTATACGAATCTTTTGTGGATCCTTATCCACTATAAAATATGAGAGTATTGATAAGCATGAGCTTTGTTTTTGCCACTGACCTACAAATAATCTTAAATGCTTAGAACGCCAGTTACACAATACTATTCTGGCATACCATTCTTGCCTCTTGCCATTGAGTTTGAGAATTCAAGAGACAAGAATGGTATCGTATAAATGGCTTTTTAGTCTTGAACATTTTTGTTTAAAATTTCAGTGTTAAGCGGGTATTCAACTTGCATATTGAACATACGACTTTTTAAGTCGTATGTTCAATATGTAGGTAGCGCAGCATCAATCAAGCTGACAAACTAAAATGGGCACGCGACGGGCACCTTCAAGTCTTTGGCCTCTTGATTTCTATGCAAATGTTTTTGCATTGAATTGCAGTTAAAAAGCAGGCCGTTTGTATGATGGTCTGCAATCGGTCTATACAGGGTGTAAAAAGACGTCTACCGAAGCCGAAAGGGGTAGGTACAGCATCCCAACACACAACCAAATCCAAAAGATTTTACGAAAACATCATTATACCCGGAGAAAACCGACCTCGCACAGCTGGTCGAGCGTATGTACTGGGCGCGTTTTTAGATTGTTGGATTTTGAGTTTTAATTGTTTTTTTCTTTTATAAATGAAATTATTAGGTAGGTATGGTCTTTTTATGTTTAGAAATATGTTTAGAATCATGGTCTGATTGCAACACCTCCGTTTTCGGTAGCAGTCTTTTTACACCCTGTAGGTAAAACAAATTAGAATTGTTTTTTAACCTTGTTAAGTGAGACGCTGTACAAGCAAGCTTATGGCTCTTGTCCCATTGAGAAAGTGATTAGAGAGAAATAAAATATAGGGCAAGTAGATCATTGAACGAGAGTTTTTCTTTCTGTGATAGATATTATCTTGATAGCATGGTGGGAGAGTTGAAATAAAGAAGGTGCGAATTCGGTTCTCTCGTCGGGATAAATGCTTGTATGATCTGCAGATAGATATTGAATAAATAAATAAATAAATAATGCTGGACTTTTCACACAGCATCATCTAGCCCCAAAGTAAGCTTGAGGTTGTGGATGACTGATAAACTACTTATATACTTTTTGTTTGTAAATACATACATACAAGACCCGAGACAAATATCTGTAGGTCATACAAACATTTGTCCCGCGGCGGGGATCGAACCCGCAACCTTCTGCATCGCAGGCGAACCTTCGCCCACTGCGCCACAGAGGTCGTCAATTTTGTATTCAAATGATTTTTTTCTAGTGTGAAGAATCAAAGCAACAAACACGGCTTAGGTAAGGACCTAGCATTTTTGGGTTATCCATCATATTCCTAAAACTATCTATTTTCGAAAATCTCGATTAACCAAGTTAGCATAGTCTAGAATTTACAACCTGAATTTACGGCATCTGTCTTTGATCCTCAAAATGTATATCCCAAGAGTGGCATCCATCATGTACGTTATGAGTTCATTCTCATCACGATCGCCATTTGCATACGCGAATTTAGAGAATACATACACGAAAACAGTAGCTGATGTGTAAGTGATTTTCTAGAGATAGCCCATCAATTCATAGTAATCGCTTTGTTTAAAAGCTTTGTTTAAAACGAATTTGTAAGGCGGTAATTGAATATTGGAGCAGATTGTCGATAAAGACAAAGTAGTTTACCTTTTGTATGATGAGTAGCCAACCTGAAACTGTTAGTCCTCTAGCATTCTAAGGGGTTTCTTAGTTTTTTTTTAAACTAAGCATTTCAGTAATACTTAGAAATATCTTTCAGAAAGCATGCCCATACTCTGAAAATCTACTGAGGTCATAAAGCTTGAAAATATAAAATGCCCATCTTTTGATGCATGGCGGGGAACTCAAGAGAAGAGGTTGAATGTTTAGGTACTTCTCACAGAGTCAACTTAGCTCCACGCTATTTATAAGTTAGGTATCATCAAACACTATCACTTATTACGAATACCATTAACACGTCCCTCCCTTTCAAGTCTAATAAGTCTGGCATCGAAAGACCCATTGAATTCATATTACTATCATGTCTGCATCTTGACGTCAAATGCACGGAGGTAGGTACATTTTCCTGTTCTTTGTCTCCATCTAGGCATTACCATGAGAACTAGTATGCGTGAGGTTGCGTTCAAATTTGATTTATTGATTTGGTTCAATGCTTGCGCTGAATTAAGTATTTTTATCCTCAATGTATGGACTTATTTAGAAATAAATTATTTATAATGTGTCTCACCTCGTGTTCATGTTAAAATTAAACGTATTTAGTAAGAAAGCAGGTTATGGTTATTTTGGTAGTTAAGAGTTACCTCGTCGCGTTAGTACCTACCTAGGTATAGGTAGCTACTATTGCAAGTTTTAACGTTTAAATTAAGGTAAGTATTCAAATTCAATTACTTAGCCATTATGGCGTGTAATATTTGTAGGAAACAGATCGCCGGTATTTACCTGCTTTCTAAGTAAATAATAATAAGATAATAATAAGATTTATTATTATTACATGCTTATTGTAATGTCGTGAAAAACTTTAGGCATAATTGCGTTTGATAACTCATATTTACTTTATTACCTAGGTAGATGTCAATGTACCATCTTGATAATGTTTTTAGGAAGGTACATGGTAAATCTTTTTCAAAGTTCAAAGACTTTCTAAAAGACGCTTGCCTGCTAAAAAATCAGTTTTCAAGATAATGTAAGGATGTTTATTATTACCCCTAGTAATTTTCACAGCATTTTAACGAAAAGACGAAAGGAGCCTCTTTGAGGCGCACTTAAAATCCTTTCACCACACTGGTTCAAAATAACTAGTGACGTCAAGAAGAAGAAGAAGACAGCATTTTAAGTGACTTTTATTATGAGTAGTCTACGTTATTGTCTCTGCATCTTTCAGCTCATTTCTTCTTAAGCATGTTGTACAAGTCACTGTTTTTGGACGGCTGCTGACGTTACACCTATTGTGATCGGCATTGGGACGCCCAATAATATCATCGGTTACTCATACACCCCTTAAATGTATTTAATTTATTCAATAGGTACATTGGTTTTTACGTTATGCCCTCATTCCTTCCATAAATGTACTTCCGAAATTAAAGTTGTGATCGTGAATTATTTTCTCGTAAAAAAAGACACCGTGATAGATGTATGAAGTATTCAGGTTATTCAGAAAACTCAGTTTAATCTTCTCTAGAGGAGTAGTTTGTATATGTTGGAGGGAGGTAAAATATTCAAAATTACTTAGCTAGATAGCTAAGACAATTTTACGTGATCAAATCTTAAATAAATGCTTTTTGACTTAAATGTTCAACATTGCACATTCGGCCGCAGTGGCGCAGCTACCGAATGGCTAGGCGGTGCAGTGCACCGGGGCCCCCAAGCTCAAGGGGCCCTCGGACTCTGAGTCCCGAGAGTCCGGAAGGTTTTGTTATTAGGAAACTATAGGTATGACTATTTTGAAAATAAAAACAACTGCATTATTAGATTTTTGAAATGGTTACCCAGAAAATGACGAATCAAATCTTAAAATTTTCCAAAAAAATAAATACGTTTACATTTGGCCACACCCTGCATATTTTGACTTGATAAAAACCAAACCGTTCAGTTAGTTCGGTTTATTTTGCACCAGGGCCCTTGGCTACCTAGCTACGCCACTGTTCGGCCGTGCACATTTAATTAACCAAGGAAGTATATACGTGTGTCATCTTTTAACTTATATCAAAAACATATTTAACATTCAAGTTGCGTGTATTTTTTTATAGTTTTATCTAGTAGCACCAGCTGTAGAGACATAAATCCACGCCTTAGTTCTTTGTCCCAACTAGATAATAAATAACCAATGACAATAGTGTACAAAACGAGCAATTAATGAATATTTCAACATTTTTTTTTTCAAATCAGTTCGAGGAATAATAAAACTTATGTGCGTTTTAATGGCAGACGGAGTTTCAAATTATTTAAAATTATGCTTATTGGTTACCAATGCGTTGTATTGTAATTGTAGTTAGTGCATTTGGTTGCATGAAGGACATTTGAATTCAATTTATATTTAAAAAGCGGCAAAGGATTAGCATTAATTAATACCGAATTTGCAAAATATACTTATGCAGCGTTTTATATTTGAAAAATATTTACTTATTACAACAAAACAAGAAGGTAAATAGAAAAAAAAACAAAAAAAACAAGGTTAACAAAAAGGTTAGTAGCGCATTGACCAAGCTTTTGAATGAAAATGAAGAGAGGAAACTAAAACGAACTAATTAGATGCCTTTTGATATTTTCAGCTGACAAAAATATACAAAGATTATGTCCAAAACCATTTGGTAAAAATATAAAACACTACCTACTCTAAAAGTGTGAATTACGTGAGTTACCAATGTTAGTTCGCATTCGCACCTTCAACCTCAACATCAACATTGATAATATATATTTTTTAATATTAAAAAATATACTAATTTAAACACCGTTATCTATTGTCCTCCTTAGAGGTCATGTCACAGAGATCCGCCTTTCGCCAAAAGAAGTCGTTAAAGTCGAATTAGGCATAACATATTATTGGCGAAGTCAACGCATTGTAATTGCTTAAAATAGTTCTTGGAAGGTATCTTCTGTACGCACATTTTGGTTTTTGATTATCTAAAATAACGTTGTACGAATTATATCGATCGTAATTATGGGAATACGGACCATCTAAGATCATTGAAAATACTCACTGCCAGTCAGAAAAACTTAGGCCTTTACATCTATATTAGATGATTTATACAGCGTCAGGAGGCAACCTATGCCTACACTTAACGGGACGCTGTAGTGCCTGGGACATTGTTTGAGATGGAATAGGCTTGCCCAGCACCTAAACCATCCTCTCAGCTTAATCAGCCTGGCCCACAGGAAAGACGACGTCAATACGTGTGGAGCTGACTAAGAGCTGCGGGTTTCCTCACGATGTTTTCCTTCACCGTTTTGAGCTCGAGTTAAAGCGCATGTACATTTTTCGAAACGAAAAATCCAGTGATGCACGGCCGGGATTCGAACCCACGACCTTCGGATTGAAAGTCGAGGCACAACCCCATTCGACCAACACGGCTCTCACGGCCAGTCAGAAGCGTGCCCATAATCCAGCTAAAAATATGGTACAATGGTACAAATGGTTGCCAGGAAGAAATCGCTCTTAGCGATATGGCCGCCAATTGTATAATTTGTTTATTTTTATATATTCTCTGTATAAGGTTCTTGTGTACAATAAAGCGTTAATTTATCTATCTATCTATCTAAATGGGTATGCTGATCCGTTGCAGTTTTTTGTATTTCGCGTCGCTTCGAGCAAACGCCCTGAAATTATTATGAAAACGCGATAAGCTTTGGTAGGTTTACTGAATCATGAATTATTCGTGAGCAAAATTAGCAAAGTAGTGTAGAGAGTACGAATGAGTTTAAAAACTGACAGGAATTATAAGTTTATTGAGAAATGAAAAGTCTTATCAAAATTTTCGATTCCGTCGGAATTCGAACCCGCAACGATCAGACGACCCTCCTAAAGCCGGAGTGCCTTACTATTCGGTCACGGAACCCTTGTCGCCACAATCGAAATCTTTGGTAAATTCATATTTTATCGGTTATAGCACCAATGAAATTACCTAAGTGTGGTTTAGTACTATAAAAAAATCAAAACTATGATGAGTTTATATTACCCCACATTCTATCTATAGATAGTTTCTAACGATCCTTAGATAGCTTGACTAATCCTATTTTGTAAATATATGTAAATATGTAGTATCTTAGTTTTTGTAAATAAACTTATTCACCCACATGGTAAAAAAATAAGACTTTTCTGCCTACCTCGGTTCACTTGGTATTATTTTCTAGTTTTATAGCGTTCACTGAACTTAAACAATAGGTAAAATAACTTAAGCGTCGCGCGTTTATGTCTTTTATATGGAACTTTAAGCTCATTTATAGAACATTGGGGTTAAATGACTTGACGCTGCCTTTTGCTTACAGAAATACTTCCGCGATGGGTAATATCTATGTTTACTGATAGAGCCATGTTTTTCTGACAATCCTTGTGTTTATGAGCTATTTCAATAGTTATGCTTAGATGCTACGAGAATGGTTAATGTTACAAGATGTATTTTGCTTGCACATTATTGATTTCTCTTATTATAACTAAGATTAAACTAAGATTAAATCGTTATTTATTCTGGATAAAAAATAGGTTATAAGGAATAGGATAGTTTTCTATCTATGAAAGTTTTTTTTAAATTGGATCAATCCGACAGGTTACATAAGGACGCAAATTTAATAAAAAACGTAAACACGATCACTGTATCCCCAAGGCGCAGTAGACATTCTCTCAGATCTTTTTATTCCAGATCCTTTGAAGATGTCTAAGGAAATATAGCGTAAATGTATATTATATATTAATTATTACATCTTGCCGTTGTATTCGGTTGCGCACGTGTAGATTATTCGTAGCGCGTGCGCAGCTCATCGATATGTGCGCAGGCGCACCTGTCTATGAATATCATTTACAAGGATTAAGCTTTTCGTACATCATGCTGACGTGACATTGGACATGTTATTTTTTATTTTGTGTAATAAATTAGAGGAAAAATACTCTGATTAATTTGCATTGAGTATTTTTCACCGATGCATGCGCATTATGTTGATATGATGCATTTATATGTAGATTTCATGTAGCATGATATGCAGGGCACAAAATTTTGTTCACGCTGGAACTGAAGACACGAAACAATCATTCGATATTTACATAAGATTACTAAGCGTACCTACCTAAGTATTTTAGGTTTATTGAAGTTTTCAACTCCATGACCAGAGTTTGGTTGTAGCTAGTACTTATACGAACTAACCCTATTTAATTCTAATGGTACTTCATTGTTACAAACTCATTCAATCCTATTTAAAGACAAAATGCACAACAAACTGTTTTGCATTGATTTCAGAGAATTGATAAACTACTACCTATATAAAATTCTATGGTTGATTTGCACACAGGCGCCATCTAAATCAGCAAAATCTATTTATTTGCTAAAATAAATCCTGCAACGTTGCTTGGCATGGACATTACTTGATTGTTTTATGGGCCTAGACGTCCCACATTTTGTCTTTGCCAAAACAAATACCTACATGCGACTCTACCTAATAATACCTAAGCATTATTTTGTCAGGCGCTAGAGGCATATTGAATGTTCTCGTATTAAAATACACCATAACAAAATGTATCTTGTGAGTTGTTTCTTGAATGCCATTAAACGCAGTCTTTTAGGATTATCTGTCTATTCTAATAAATCTTATTATATTTAGGTATACTCCAAGCCAACCTAAATTTACATAAAAAAGGAAGTTATCTTGTAAGCCATATAACATAAATATATGTTTGCACGCATTTGTGAAAACTCAGGTGCCTTTAAAATTGTGGTTAGCACATTTGCCTTCGGTTTGTAGCGAAAACTTTGGAAGGGTCTCGGAAATCAATTGTGTTCGTTGTCCGCGACTTTAAGCAATTTTGACAAATTATTTTATATTCTTTCATAACAAGATTAGAAAAGTTTTTCCGAAAACCGGCAAATCGAGAGAGATGCCTTAATATTATAGGGATGATGACAGTTATCAAAAATCGCCAAAATATTTAGCTGAACTAATAAAATAAGATTCAAAGATTGAGAAAATGCATTTATTGTCCTAATGTCTATATTATTATTAAATTATTTAATAAAATAAATCTACAAAATACAACAATCCGCCATGATAGCTGTACACCAATCAGAGCGTGTGACGTCATCATTCAGTATAGATAGACCAAAACTGGGCCTTTTGTTTACTTTGAGAGTGTTTAAGCATTTAGTATTGCTTTTGACGTGGTGAGCTGTGACGTCATAACAGCTGCCATGACACCGACGAGCGTTTTGGTGTGAATTTTTTTTAATTTAAAATTTGATTTTTATGTTTGAAAACCTTTATTTTCTACTGATATATGATATTTTTTTCGCATAACAAATAATTCTGAACAACATAAAACAGATTTTGAGAAATTGACATCATGCAAATTATTATTAAAGTTGGTAGGTATTTTGTAAAGTTATGAATAGAATAGAATAGAATAAAGTTTTATTTTCTCCACATCATATACAACAGTTACAATAGGTACTTAAATAATACTGCTTAAAGTTTACTTTCTGTAAACTTCACCGACAATATCAAATACTTAACAATGAACTTGTAAAGTTGTAAATGAAGATGTATGGGCATTTTAAGACAGGTAAATAAAAGATTCGACCACATTTATTAGTATATTAATATTTATTATAATTTTGTTATTCTAAACACTGGGCACGCTTCCAACTGACAGTGGCCTGGATCAGTTGAGCTATCTATAGATCGTTTCTAACGAAGCTTAGAAAGCTTGACTAATCTATTGTATTTTGTAAATATATGTAAATATGTAGTAGCTTAGTTTCTGTAAATTTTGCTATTGTCCATGTACACATTTTACATAACATGACATCCAAAGTTTTCTTATTCCATTATAAATGTATGTGTTACTTTTTGTTGTGGTAGAAAAGCTTTACAAAGCTTAAAGAATCATGGCAAGATCGGACCTCAAATTTTCCACAGATAAAAAAATATACCAAATTCAGTATATTTTTTATAAATATAGTAATTATTATTTATCAGCTTGTTAAAAACAAATCACGAATTGCATACGGTAAGTGGCTTTGTAAGCAAGAAATCAGGCTATAGATCAAAATTCTGGAAACGATTTTTTTTTAGCCAGGTCACAGCTTGTATAGAGATGACTGACGTTCTTTAGGTACAGAATAACACATGAGCATATTTTTTGTTCTGTTTCTCCTAAGCATCATAAATAACACTGGTTCGAAATAACTACCAGTGTGATGAAAGATTTTATATAGCTAAATTAACATGCATATAGCATCATTTTCGTCATTATCACCTAAGTAAGTATGTACACTTTGTACCTACCTACAAGTTTAGAAAAGTTTACAATCTTCCAAATGAGGATTGATATGACTGAATGAGGTTTAACATAAAAAAACTTATTATCATAAGAATAGTTTATTCTAAAGACTCTTGGCTTCAGCGACTCTGGCCCCGTCCTGCAGGTTGACCCGCGCGTTGGTCCGCGCTTGTCTGGTGGATGGACTCCTCACTTGCAGCTGCGTCTCTACCACCACTTCCTCTACGAACGGAGTTTCATTGTCTGAAATAAATCAATGTTTTAATAATACCTACTTAGTCGGTTTTGGCGATTTAATCTCTGGCGCGTAAGGTTTTAGGATTAGGTTTTTTCGGTCGGGTTGCATTGATCAAGGTTACGTGAAACCCTGACTAAGTCAGCGCCCTAATAGTCCCCTAAATACATAGTAGATCGGGCAATTAAAAAAAACAATAATTATAATAACTACTTATAACTTTGCCAGTAGCGATGCCACATGATAAGGATGATGATGATGAGTGAGTCTACTTTAATCCATTTCATAGGTGCTTGATTTTTTCGTCTTTGTGTCAATCTAACACCCACACAATTCTAAATCCTTTATTATTTATGATCAGAACGGTAAAATTTATGACAAAAACACAAAAATGGGAAAAGCGTTCAGATTTATTGACTTGTTAAATAACCTCCTTATCTTTAAAAGGCTACAACTACTTTGAGCTAGTCTGTAAAAATACTAAGCCCAAATATCAACATTTCAAACCCGAATGTAAGTTCTAGTTTCTAAGAAACACTCATATGAGTATAATATCCAGGTCAACGCGATTAATATGATGCAAAGACGACACATTGTGTGATATACTTATGCTAAATTATTAACTGGTTTCTGCCCGCGACTTTTTATTGTTCATGGATAGAAAGGAAATCATCATCTACTTTAATAAGATAAAATAAATTTTCTATCTATCTATCTCTATAGCAGGTCAGCTTGTTACCTTATTTTAAAGTAATACCTACCAAGTTACACCAAGATGCGTAGTTCATTCCTTCAGTATTCAGTGCCGCGTTAATACAAGTATAGTCAAAAGCGTTTGAACTAGTTTCATAGTAGAGTGGTAATGGTTGAGCAAAAACAGGGCTTGGTTCGTTCACTCCGATTAGTAACCATTGGTTAAAACGTAAGTGAACACCTGCATTGTTGTCTGTGTCATTAGTTAGGGCCTTGGCTTGAATTAGCATTGAATTTGTTTAAGCGAATAAATTATAGGACGCGACGTAATTATAATCAATAATGTTCCTACGTATTTGGTATAAAAGCAGAGGTGATCTAGTAAATAGTTGTTTAATATGCAATTTTGAAGTGTTATTAATTTTGATCATAATTTTTATAATGTTGGCAGTGAAACTCAACATTTTTCCCCAAGTACAACATTGTCCACACACATTGTCCAACAAGAGAGTCCTATAAAATCTAAACAGATGAATAAATATATATTTTAGATTTTTTAAACAGTATGTCGTTGTGAACGATTCGATTCAATAGAGAGACAGATTAAAGATACTCAAAATAAGATAAATAAGTATGTTTACCTTTAGTTCCAGTCTCCAGAGCGTTCCTGGCCGGCGCAGCTATAGCAGCGAGCACACAAATCGCAAGAACCAAACAAAACAGTGCACGCATCGTGGCTAATGTAAACTGTATGACTTGCAACCGTCTGCCCCACTGAGACACAGTCACGTAACCGACGAGGTATTCTGATGCCAACTAATAAAACTTTATAGCAACCATTGACTGTTTTAATGAACGTTTTGAATATTATAGTGATTTAGACAGACATTTATAATTTTGATTTAATTATGGGCTGGGAATTGAGTTGTTTTTAAAGAGAATGGTAGAGTAAGCGTATTAGAACACACCCACATTTAAGTAGAGCTTTTATTTTAAATATAGCTTAGTACTTATACAGGTTTTCAAAGATTCGCAAAATTGATTCGATAACTTTTTTTATATTATTTTCTCATAATAAAGTAAGTAACATGGAAGTTTCAGAATAGTCCTCTCAGTTGAAGAGTTGCATAACGCTTGGTGGTGGGTGTTAGAGCGATTTCCAATCCTGTCTTGTGTATTTAATTATTTATTTGTGTTGATATGCAAATAAGCTACAGAAATAATGGTCACAAAATTATTTATTAATAGAAAGACTCTATAGTGTTTTCAATTTATAAAAAAGAAAAGAAGAAGAAGCGAAGCGCTCGTGGTCGTGCTTGCTTAGTCGTTCTTGATAGATCGTCAAAGTTAAGCAACGTTCGAAACGGTCTGTAAGTGGATGGGTGACCGCCAGTGGCATTTTCATCTGAGCGCTTCCGTGCTTCGGAGGGCACGGTAAATTGTCGGTCCCGGCTATTTAAGTCCTTAAGCCATGACGGAGGCCTTAAGGCGGCCTAAAAATTCCGTCACCAGAGTTGGCCACTGACTCACACGAACTTACTTTTTTTAATTAATAAAAACCTGCAACACGAAATAGAAATAAAAATGTAATATATTTACATTTTTATTAAAAAAATAATTTAAATACTTACGAATACTTTGTTTATATTTTTTGCAATTTTTACATTAGGGAATGGTATGTTATTTGCTATTTTAATATTAGAATTATTTTCCGGGGGTTTTTGAAAGCGGAGTGCGAGTTTCTACTGTACATAAAATAAATAAAATACAGTCAAATAAATTAACAATTTATTACATAGGTACTTAACTAACTATAAAAATATATGAATCACAACAACTTTCTACTCTATGCGATACATATGGCGTCAGAAGGCAAATACAGACACTATACTCTACCTACGCTATTTGTTCGATTTCTGTTGTCAAATTGAGGGTAGTTGGTAAGTCACCACCGATCCCGATTCGACGGAAGCCAGCAAGCAGGTAGAAAGCCGTGACGCCTTGAGCTAGTTGGACGTTCCCATTTGCTCGAGTTTTTATAAATACGTGTTCCCTTTCTCATCATCGAATTGTGTCTGTGATCACTACCCCATTGTGAGTGAGACTCTGGTGGAACTTTGAACTGTTCTTCGTTTCTTACGTGGACCTCTTGCTGAGAGCTGTGCTTCATCATCATAAGCCAGCGGAAGTTGATAAAGGTTAGTGGTGCTCAATTACCTTCTTGGAGACGACAGAATAGAATTTCACCTACAGACACTATACATTCATTTCCAAAATCACAAAACCTGCCAGCATCTTTTGAAAAAGATAGTGAATAAACTGCACAATCTAAATGGTCCTTCGTTAGCCAGGATAGGTTTTGTGATACCTAGAATTCGTAATTCTAGTCTAGCCGTGCTAAAAATTTTCCATTCTAACTCGTAGTTAGAATACCTAATTCAAACTTAAATTCTGTACCTCAATCCTGACCGTGTCAGGTAGGTTCGCATTTACACAATAGCTTGTATCTTGAAATCAAGCCATTACCAATTAAAGACGTTCTTTAATTGATATTTATTTCGTAATAACTAACTTAGAAATTTTCCATCGTAAATTAAAATCGCCATATTTGCTGGTAGGTTTTCATACATTCTAGTGCCTAATACTTATAATATTCACATCTTACACATAATATTTATATCGTATATATTTTATCTTTGTTGTATTTGTGATTATTGCATAGAAATAATCGTTTTAAATCGTTTATTTTAAACACTCCTTTGTTCACGCTAACTGCGTAGTAGCAAAACAAAATGGCGCTTGCCAGCAAATCGTCCTCTTCGAAAAAAGGGTCTGCTAATATTGAAGAATTCAATCATGAATTAAACGTTTTAATTCAACGTAAGCAACGAATGTTTTCTAAATTGCAAGTTGTATATGATTTGTCGAACGATATTTCGGATTCAGAGTCGAAAGATTTATTTTTGATGCACATGTATGAAATTGATGAGCTACGTAATCAATTTGAAAAGTTAATGTTTGAAATTTTGGAAAAAGAACTTGAAGATGATCCAAAAGCCTCTCTGCGTGGCCATGAATTAAAAAGTTTTGATGATTTGTATTTTCGAGTCAAACTTCGTGCTTCAAAATGCGAGCCTTTGGCAACCTGCGCTAAGGTTGAAAGTTCTTCGCGCCCTTTAGAATCTCGACCAAGACTTCCAAAACTAGAACTTTTTGCATTTGATGGAAATATTGAAAATTTCAATACATTTTACGAGACATTCTGTTCTCTGGTTCATAATCAGACGAGTATTCCTACGATAGACAAATTTCACTATCTACTTTCGTGCACAAAAGGTTCTGCACTCAATATTGTGAAAAGTGTACCTATTTCTGCAAGTAACTATGAACTCGTTTGGCAAAGCCTTCTTGAAAAATATCAAGATAACAGAATGTTAGTCGGTAGGTATTTAGATAAAATGCTTAGCTTTTCACCGCTACAAAAGGAATCAGCTGATCACTTAAACTCGTTCATTGAAAGCTTTGACCATTCATACAAGGCTATAGAAGCATTGAAAATTGAGAACTTAAGTAGCTATATCTTGTGTCATATTGCCCTGAAAGCATTAGACCCTTCGACACGTAAAACTTTTGAGCAGAAGTTGGATCAAAATTCCATTCCATCATTCGCTGAATTAATTAAATTTGTGCAAAATCAAATAAAAGTTCTCGATCATTCAACTACGTCCTCGGGTAGTGCGATTGCAAAACAGACTAGTTTTCAACGAAAACAACCTGTATTATCTAAGCAAGGAAAAAATAATTATTCACATGTAACTTCAACAAAAACAAAATTAATGTGTTTACATTGTGGAGATAATCATATGATTTTCCGTTGTGATAAATTTCGCAACCTTACAAACATTCAACGCATCAGCCGTGCTGAAGAATTGAAGTTATGCCACAATTGCCTAAAATCGAATCATACGGTAAATAACTGTAAAAGTGAATTTAAATGTTACGTGTGTAAACAAGCGCATCATATTTTACTGCACCGAGAGACTACTGATAACAATATTGCGAAACCGGTTTCTTATTCTGTGCCTACTTCAGTCGAGCCTTCCGCCTCGCCGTGCGAGACTGAGGCGCACGCTGCTCGTAGCAGCTATGTAGCATCTACGCATAACTATACAGTTATACTAGGCACAGCAATCGTTCATGTTTTAGATTCGTTCAACAACTATCAACCGTGCCGTGTTCTTATTGATTCTGGAGCACAATCGAATTTTATTACACTTGATTGCTTTCAGAGATTAGGTTTATCTGCGAATAAGTGTCCGTACAATATTTATGGTCTGAGTGGCGAAAATGTAAAAACCAATGGATTGGTTTCAGTCACTGTAAAACCGCGTCACTGTAAATCGCCTACTTTTGATTTAGATGCAGTAATTTTATCTCGCCTGACCGCTGACTTACCTACCGTGCAGATACCAAACAATGTAGTAAATGATTTTAAAAACTTGCAATTAGCTGATCCATGCTTTTATAAAAAATCCCCAATTGATATTATTTTAGCCGGTGATATTTTTCCACACATTTACGATGGACAGAAAATAATAATTAATCCCGATGTTCCAGTAGCGTTAAGTAGCGTGTTTGGTTATGTAGTAACGGGAAGACTAGGGATGCAATCCTCTAGCAACTGCCATGTTGTAGCGTCTACAACATCGCTGGTGTCGTACACCGTAGAAGAAAATTCTTTGAATGAAACTCTCAAACGTTTTTGGGAAATAGAATCTTTGCCGTTCGAAGTTCCTATGAATCCTTTAGATGAACTAGCAGAGAAAATGTACCTCGAAAAACATTACCGTGATGAAATCGGCCGGTACGTTGCCCCGATTTTATTGAACCCTGATCATAAACCACTTGGTGATTCTTATGACACTGCATTCAAGCGACTTGTTCAAGTTGAACGTCGTCTCGCTCAATCACCAGACCTTCGTAAGGCTTACGTGGATTTTATGAGCGAATACGAATCCCTCGGTCACATGGAACCGTATCAAGGTACTGATCCTTCAGGCTATTTTATTCCACACCACTGTGTGTTGCGTCCGTCGAGTACAACAACGCCCTTGCGCGTCGTTTATGATGGTTCCGCCAAGACAAGTTCTGGTACCTCTCTCAATGATATACTTTTGACCGGGAAAAAGCTACATCAGGATATACTTAAAATAGTAATTAATTTTCGACTTTACGATATTTGCTTTACTGCTGATGTATCTAAAATGTATAGAGCCGTCATAATAAATCCAGCTGATAGGAAGTACCAGCACATTCTCTGGCGTAATCATCCTGCGGAACCAGTTCGTGTATACGAACTGACGAGAAATACGTACGGTCTCCGTAGCGCACCATTCGTCGCAGTACGCACTTTGCACCAGTTGGCGTCAGATGAACTGGCTGTCAAAGAGTCGCCGGAAGGTACCTACAGTCAGCCACCAAAAGTCAAGGCGGCAGAAGTACTTAAAAAAGGATTCTACGTTGACGATCTTTTATGGTCTTGTCAAACTAAAGTCGAAGCTTGCACGTTGCAAGACGACTTAACCTCCCTACTTAAAAGTGGAGGTTTTGATTTAAGAAAATGGGCTAGTAACTGTCCTGAATTGCTAACTAGAATGCAATCAGATCAAGTTTCTGAAATCAACTTTCAAGATGATACGTTATCATCTTCCCTCAAAGTTTTAGGCTTGACATGGTTACCCTCTTGTGATTCATTCTCTTTCAATTATAAATTGACTGACGCAAAACAAACAAAACGATCTGTTTTAAAACTACTCGCTAGTATATTCGACCCAGTTGGTTTTATTTCACCCTGTACTTTCGTTGCAAAGTGCATAATGCAAGATCTGTGGAAGCTCGGGCTAGGGTGGAATGATCAATTACCATCTGAGCTGACCGCTCAATGGAATAGGTTTATTCAAGAATTACCAGCGCTGGGTAATTTACGAATTGAGCGTCATATTTTAATCTCAGATTTCACTGAAGTGCAATTAATAGCATTCTGTGATGCGTCATCGCGAGGCTATGCTGCATGTGTGTACTTACGCAGCGTAGATAAGAATGATCACGTGAAGGTAAGGTTGTTGACCAGTAAGTCGAAAGTCGCGCCTCTAAATCCAATTCTGTCAATACCTAGACTTGAACTTGAAGCAGCTTTGCTTCTGTCTAAACTCGTTCATTTTGTCGTACAAAATTTAACTGACTTTCCAGTTTCGATTACTGCATTGGGTGATTCGAACAATGTCTTAGCGTGGCTTCAAACACCACCATATAAGTTAAAAACTTTTGTGGCTAACCGTGTTAGTCAAGTGACCGCTGTAGTCCCGCCTAATTGTTGGTTTCATGTAAACAGCAACGATAACGCTGCCGATGTGTGCTCGCGCGGTGCGATGCCTGCTCGATTCGTAGAAGGTGCATCGGAGTGGATCCAAGGTCCAAAATGGCTTTATGATGACCAACAAAAATGGCCAATTAAATCATATTATGTTAAAGACAATGCAAAAATTCTTGAACTAAAATCTAATTGCGATACTTTTGTTTTAAGCTCGTGTGACGATAAAAATGTTTTAAAAAACGATTTAGAGTTAGATTTTAATCGGTTTTCGTCTTTTAATAAATTGCAACGCGTTATGGCCTGGTGCCACAGATTCCTAAATAATATAAATAGGAAAAATGTGCGTTCAGTTGGACCTCTCACGTCCTCTGAATTGAAAAAATCTCATGATTGCATCATTCGAGTGATACAATTAAATCACTTTCATGATGAAATAAAAATGTTAAAACAAAATAAATACGTAGCTTCACTGCGTAAACTTGCACCCTTCGTAGATTCTCATGAATTCCTCAGGGTGGGGGGTAGACTTGTACAAGCCGACCTTCCCTATAATACTAAGCACCCAGTATTTTTACCTAAATGTCACACCATTAATTTAATCATTGAGTACTTTCATAGATTATATTTGCATGTAGGACCTCGTACATTACAAGGAATACTATGTAAAAAATATTGGATAGTGAATGCACGTAGCATTATCCGATCAGTTTTGTCGAAGTGCAAGATATGTTTTCGATGCCGACCAAACTCAATTCAGCCAGCTATGGGCACGTTACCCGCGCCTAGGCTAAAACCTGATAAGGTTTTCAATCACGTTGGTTGTGATTTGGGTGGACCTTTCTTCGTAAAAGAAAGTTTGAGGCGTAATGCAAAGGTTTACAAGTCCTACTTGTGCCTATTCGTTTGTTTTTCGACAAAGGCTGTGCATTTGGAAGTATTAACTGATTTAAGCGCTGAATGTTTTTTAGCTGCATTCGATCGCTTTGTTGCACGCCGCGGACTTTGTAGTTGCCTTTATTCCGATTGCGGTACTAATTTCATAGCAGCAGCTAAACATTTAAAAGAAGTTGTTAACTTTTTAAATAGTAAGGATAATCTAGATAAGATTGCAAATGGACTGACGTCACGTAGTGTTGAGTGGCGCAATAATCCGCCTAATGCAGCGAGCATGGGTGGACTCTGGGAAGCAGGGATCAAATCAGCGAAATATCACCTTTACCGTGTAGTGGGTGATCGCTCATTAACTTTTGAAGAGCTAAGCACTGTCTTCTGCAGAATCGAAGCCGTACTGAATTCGCGCCCTTTGTGTTCACTGTCGGAAAATCCAAACGAGTTCGATGTACTAACCGCAGGTCATTTCCTTATAGGCCAAAGTCTATTAGCTGTACCAGAATATGATTTTACTGATATTTCTTTGAACAAATTGTCACGTTGGCAATCTATTCAGAAGATATCGCAGTCGTTTTGGAAGCGTTGGTCGAATGATTACCTTCACACTCTCCAACAGAGAGCAAAATGGTTTTCTTCACCTCCTAACATAAAGGTGGGAGACTTAGTTCTGTTAAAATCTAATTTGATTAAACCCCTTCAATGGAACTTGGCCAGAGTTGAGCAAGTACACAGTGGCGTTGACAAAGTTAATCGCGTTTTAACTTTACGCAATAAAAATGGGTTAATACAGAGACCTACCAACAAAGTTTGTCCATTGCCCTATGTAAATTAATCACACATATAATTAATCTACTCATTTAAGTTTATTTGTTTACGTATAGGTAACTACACTACATTCCATTTAATATGTCGAAACACTTTACATTTATTTTAGGATATTTTATGTAATCTATATCTTTAGAGAATACATATTTTTATTTTACTTATCTTATGTTTATCATACTCTTCTACATTCATTTAGGGAAATCAATCATATTGATTTCGGTAGGGGGTATGTTCGATTTCTGTTGTCAAATTGAGGGTAGTTGGTAAGTCACCACCGATCCCGATTCGACGGAAGCCAGCAAGCAGGTAGAAAGCCGTGACGCCTTGAGCTAGTTGGACGTTCCCATTTGCTCGAGTTTTTATAAATACGTGTTCCCTTTCTCATCATCGAATTGTGTCTGTGATCACTACCCCATTGTGAGTGAGACTCTGGTGGAACTTTGAACTGTTCTTCGTTTCTTACGTGGACCTCTTGCTGAGAGCTGTGCTTCATCATCATAAGCCAGCGGAAGTTGATAAAGGTTAGTGGTGCTCAATTACCTTCTTGGAGACGACAGAATAGAATTTCACCTACAGACACTATACATTCATTTCCAAAATCACAAAACCTGCCAGCATCTTTTGAAAAAGATAGTGAATAAACTGCACACTATTATAGTGACTCAAACAACAACCTTGCATAATCCTACACTAATAAATGCATGACTCTTTCACTCTCTTCTGAACTCTATCTTCGCCAGAAGTTGAATAATGGATTTATATTCGAATAAGGCCAGCCGGGTCTGACAGAGTTGTAGGTCTGGAAGCTTGGCTGTCTGAACATGAACATGTTTGGGTTTGTAAACCAAGGGTTCAGACTCCTCGGATTAAACGCGGCAAACGGATCTTGGAAGATCATATCGTTTGGTTTATACGACGTGGACCCCGGCGACTTGCTAGCCGATTTACTTTTAGTCGAATCTTCAGGGAAAACTGATCGGGCGACTGATGTGACTGACACGGACCCTGGACCGTACTTGATCTGTGCTGAAGTGAACTTTCCATTCTCTTCCTTCGTGAAGGATATTGGCTCTGGGATCTTTTCCGCGGACCTTCCTTGAACAGGAGGGAAATAGAAGGGGTTAGATCCTGAAGGGAAGAATTTGACTCCGCTGATCGATGAAACCCTTCCGTTTCTAGAGGTGACACCCGCGATGCTGGCTACACCGTAACCATCGTTCGTTTTAAATGTCTTTGTTATGGAGTGATTGTCTTGTACACCTGGAAGAAATAAAAACTTTTATAAATAAAACATTTTTTTAAGCTGCTTGCTAAACTAAGAAAACAAACATGACAAAGCAATAAACATTATCTCTTAAATTTCATCTCTTAAATTAGTGCAAAAAATGGAATCGTTAATCTTAATGGTCTATACCACTCCTATAAAGAAAACTGGTTACCTGCCAGTGCGGCGGCCACCACCGAGCACACCACGAGAAACCTTCTCATTGTGACAGCTCACAAATAAATGCAACTCAGACAGACATTTCTCACTTTATATCTACCGTAGATTACAAGTTCCTTCATCTCGTTTATGGTATTCAAAACGGTTCTTAATATATTGATGGAGATAGGCGACACACCAATTTTCATATAGTAATCTCTCTATTATTAGAAGCTAATGGTATTACAATAAATAAAAAAATGATTAATTTTAACCGTGATAATGTAGTGGTCTGTACGAGGTCGCAATCTAACAGTACTTTTTATTAGCAAAATATTGGCTTGTCTGCTCTGTGATCAAAGATACCCGTTTGTTTACTGTCTTGTTCTATTTAATAGTAAATGATCATTTATCTTGTATAATGACTAAGATCATAAAGACGGGATGCGCCTTTACCTTGTATTTCCCTTCTGTCAAAATGTACACTTGTGTCAAAATGTATTCTGAATCATGTGCATTACATATATACGTCATATACGACATTTGCAAGAGTGCGCGTAAAAATGAGGGTGTATTGTAATTTTTTATGCATAAGTGTGTGTAAAATGCGTTCGTGTGCTACCTCGTCCCCCGCAACAACCGACAGAAAGTGTTGAAAGAGGAATTCTGTTATAACTCGTCCATTCTAGTTTGTCTGAGTATAATGATGATAAAAATAAAATGCTGTGGAAAGTCAAAGGCAAACCAAGCTAATAACAATAACTTTCATCAAAGTTCTTAATTTACTCTTTGTTTCCTCTCTCATTTTTACTCCACAAAATGCGAGTACGTACAGTGCGCATAACCGATCTTTAGCTCTCTGAAGTAAGGAGCACAAAAAATTTGCGCAGGTTAGCGCGAGTAGGCGAGATAAGACGATACAAAAAACTAAGCGAGTGAGCGAGGCAGCTATACAACGCTGTCTTCGTCTTTTATGTGTCAACGAAAATGGGTTCTGCGCAGCTAAAAATTGGTTGTGCGTACTGTACCTACTGTTTACGTATGTGGCTAGACGTTTTGTACCATGCAGATCAATTTGTGTTTACTTTCTGGAAATAATAAAGATTATTTTCTTATAAAGACAGAGCCCTAAGGGGCAGTTATTACACCTTAGCGTTGCATATAGTAACTACACTTAGCGCTGAATTATGTTTTCATAATTTCCAAAACCAGTTATACTCGTATTAGGTAGACCGTACACCTAATCATGTTTACAGCTACATCTTCTCAACTAATACGTTGTTTTAATTTATTGTGTCCAGGTGTTTTATTGCCTTTCAGTGTGTTGCCGGAGGCTGTTGCTCGACTATTTATCAACCTGAGCCACCATCTTTGTTTTTAAAAATAAACATAGGACCTAGTTAACTTTTTCTGTGTTAGCCGCGTTGACACGATCAGAGTATACTCTGACAGAGTGGACTCTGATGCCTACCCTACTAGGACGCTACTTGGATCGTGGTAACCCCAATCCGAGCGCGCTCTGATGACGGCGGCCCATAACAACACTCCACATAAATACCCTCACAGGGTCTATTGGCTGACCGATGGTTTTCGACAGAATACCAGCGCCTCGCTACCTCGCTGTGGCGAGGCATTATGCTGAGTCGAAGCCTTTTTGCTGCTGTAGCACACATACACGACAGGCTTTTTGTTTTTTACTTGTATTCTCTTTTTTTTGTTTTCATTTTGTTACTGTATTTGTGAAAAAAAAATGTCTGTAAATGTCTATGTCTATGTCTATGTCTATGCCCATCAGAGTTGACTAGGACCGTGTTCTACTCATCAAAGCTGTCTCCTACGAGTAGGCAAACAAAATGGCGTCTGCATAGAATAATTAAAGAAAAATAGTACAAGTCAATCAGAGTATAAAGAAAATGATCAGTCAACTATGATAATGTCAACAGCTATCCTAGTACACTCGTATGAAGCTTACACACGAGTACACTCTGTCAGAGTATACTCTGATTGTGTCAACGCGGCTTTAGATAACGCCACCAATAAATAAAAATATGTTTTCTTTACTTAGTAGGTTTGAGTGCAATGCAACTTTCTGACCACACACATTTTATTTTGGTTATTAAAATATCTAGGTAAATTCATTATTTTTGTTTGTGATTTATGTAGATACATAGATATAATCTATTTTCTCAGAGAGCTAACTTTGTGTTGCTAAGCCCATGTAGAAATAATATTGTTGCTTGACTGTTTCCATTGATTTTTCATTTCAGCTTGACTTGAAAAAGGAACTTTAAATTCTCATAGACTTGTGTAGAATGTGTAGCCACCCAGTAGAGTCAATGCTGTACCCCTAAGTTATATTAAAGCTGTTATACCTAGCAGCCTTTTCTGAAGCCCAGTCTGCACCCAGTCTGCATCCGACTCCGTACGGACGCCGTTAGGGTCTGTTCATATCTGACGGAAAATCAATATTACTATTTTAATTATTAAAATTATTATTATTTTTATTTAATAAATTGCATACCTACTTGTGTTTCCACCACAAACTATTAGGATGCTAAGGCATGTTTCCACCAACAAATGGTGAACAGTGAGCACAAAGAGTTGAAATGAACTCGCTCAGTTCTAAATTTGAAAATGTGGAAACAAAAAACAAAACTCTTTGTTGGTAGAAGTCAAAACCTATTTTATAGAAAAAGGAGTCCGCTCAAGGTTCCGCTCAACCATTTCTCACATATTACCTTTGAGTATTTATTCAATTATAACCCTTTCCCGGTGGAAACCTTGCTTGACTTGAACTGTGCCTGTTCTTGCGAATGATGATGGAGTTTTTTGGTAGGATACCTACCAGTTTCGTAAACTAAACATCTATAAACATACAAAATTAATATATATTATAATATTCATGTGGATTTTATTGATGAAATTATTCATCAAGTTCAACATTAATACAGAGTAGCATTTTTTTCTGAATTTAAGCTAGCTTTTTTCAAACAACTTTTTATGAAATGTTTATTTAGTTTTTGGAATATTCAAATTGACTTTGCATATTTATATTACAGTTAGGAATTAAATGATGAAACATGCTAATTAGTAATCCAATCAATTGAGAGGAATGGTGTTCCTATCCTAGTAGGTAGCTTAATTTATCTGCTCCATCAATCTTCCTAGTCACGCCTGCATTAGATATTATGAGATAAATCTGTGGTTCGATGACCTGTCGTTGCTCCTGGTAGCATTTATCATTTACCATCATAAGTATATAAACCCATGGGTCAAGGATTAAGGCTTCATTTCAATTGCCATTAGTTCAAGAGTAACTCCTTTGAAATTAAAATGTCAGCACTGTGTTTATTTGTATTTATTCTTACTTTGTATGGGGTGTGTTCGGTGCCTATCGTTTTGAAAGGTTTGTTTTTATCCTAGTAGAATACTCTTTAAGAATTATCTAAGTTTTTTATACTATCAAACCTAACTTCTTTAATAGCACAAACTTGACGTCCCGTTTTGTTCGCAGAATCTACACCTAATGGAGAGTCAATCATTGCCATATCATCATCCGATCCTGAGTTAGAAAAGTACTTATTGAAAAGCTACACTTCACGCGCAAACCCTGAACATAGTCTTCTGAGATCCAACTTTTACAGCCCAGAAGTACAAAGCTACAGTAACCCTCGGGAAAATAGCTTCGGTATCGCAGCTTCGGAAAGTTTTCTCCCCGGAACCAGTCGAAACTTTCAAGAGTCGTCGCACATCAACCCGTTTTTTGTGCCATTTTTACTACCTCCTAATTTGGACGGGTTCCGATTGAATAACTGGTTTAGAAACATTGATAATGTTTATGAGCATCCTGATCCTAGCTCGGCCGGCGACGGACAGGTCAGAACAGTGACGGCTATAAATGATAACGGTCATGTGTACGGCAATGTTGAGACTGTTCGCTTTAATAATAAGAAACCATAATTATAACCATATAAGACTGAATTTTAGTAACGGTTAATGTTTCTCCTGATAAAGGTAAATAAAAATATGATTTATAAATAATAGCAGTCTTTTAATGACGTAACGTTAACCAAATTTAGACCAAATTTAGCAAGGGAGGTCACACCTCTGAAAAGATATGGAGACAAGCGCTCAGCGGTCGTTTCTATATCTTTAGTAGTACTATTCTAGCTTAGGTTAGTAGTAGGTGCCGGCACCGGTGTTGATGGCGTGCGAGTGCGAAGCCTGGATGCCAGGCCCGTCGATGGAGGTAGCTCCGCTGTGCTGGACGGATCCACCGTTCTGCTGCACGGTGTGTGCGGTGCTAGCTCTCACTCCTCCCACGTTCTCCGAGGCGGACACGGCCGTGTTATAGCCTCCTTGCTCGTTGAGGGTCTGAGCAAGAGAAGTAGCAGTGGCTCCGTATCCATTGCTCACAGCGGAAGACACAGCAGATCCACCGGCTCCATTCCTGTAGCTATTGCGGGACTGGTAAGGGTTGAAGTTGGCCGCGGTTGCTGAGGATCCGTAAGGTCCGTTTTGAGACTGGGCAATTGAGGTTCCGTAGTTGCCGATGTTCTGAGAGGAGGTAATAGCATTTCCATAACTGTTGCGGAGTGGCGTTCCGAAATGGTTGTAGCCAAGGTTGTACGGGTAGGAGTAAGTAGGGGTTGCGTATGGGGTGTACGTTGGGTAGGCGGTGCGGTATGTGTTGGGGTTAGTCTGTGCGTAGCCGATTCCTCTTGCCAAGACGTTGCCGTCAGTAGATCCGAAGCCGGAGCCAAAAGCCTGCGCGTCACCAGTCTGAAATGAGGCTCCAATGCTGTTGGAGTGCTTGATGCCACCGATGTCGCTGGCGAAACCACTGCCGAACCCGTAGGCGATGCTGGGTGCACGGGCTTCGCGGAGAATAGTCACTCCAGGAAGAGCTAGAACAAGGTAGTTTAAGAATAAAAAATGTTATTCTTCGATGACAATAGAATATTCAATTTTAAGCTCATCAATATGCTAAGTTTTAATCCTACGTAGGAGGTGAAAACCGTTTTATGAATCAGACATACATTTTATATTAAAAAAAGTGACTCATCGTATAACAATAAAATTAAGATAAAGTAGCTTTAGGTGAAACTGTTATTTTGTTTGACCCCTTGACCGCAAATATTGATTCAATGGGAAATGGGCTTTGTTTTTTATACAATGGTGACCTTCGAACTCACCGGAGAAGTAGAAAGGCTTAGCCGAGCAGGCGACGACCGCCGCGGCGAGTACTATCAACTTTGAAGCCATTATTTCAGTTCCGCTCCTTCACAGGATGCTTATGCCTTTCTCCAATGTTTATGAATATTGTTGATTCATTTCTCTAAGCTTATATACCAGTATCATCTTTCCCCCCACCAGAGCTCTGGGTCAGAACTGAACACCCGAAGGCATTGACACTCATAAATAAAATTTATCTAACACGTTACCGTACACCGTTTTTGATAGATTCAGGTGATCTGATATCATAAATTTTATGATTACCGTGTCATTCAAATCGTCCGTATTGATTTGAAATGGGCTAATAAAACTGATATGTCGATATGTGCTTTATGTATGAAGTGTACCGGGAACCTGTTGTTAATGATGATAGTGATAAATCTTCGAAATTAATGTTTGTAGTTTAATGGAATGGTAATCCTTTAGTAAAAATATGTTTCTGTCAAAATATATAAAAGCGTGACTAATTTCATTTGTCAGTTTTAAGATTATTTTGATTGAGTTTTTGGACTTATGCATATTCTTCACTCATTTAAAATATCACTGCTATACTACGAATACCAAAGGTATTTTAGGGATTTTTTTTTTTTATGGAAGAGGGGGCAAACGAACCAGTGGCACACCTGATGGTAAAGTGATTATGTTATCACATATATAATTATGGATTGTTTTATGTTGAGTGTTCGTTAGGGAAATTAAACTAATAAATACAAATTAGACTATACATGGTGTAAAAAGACGTCTACCGAAGCCGAAAGGGGTAGGTACAGCAACCAAATCCAAAAGGATTTTCCGAAAAAATAACATTATATCCAGAGAAAACAGCGTTTGAAGATTACCGTTTGCGTATGTAATGTACTGGGCGCGTTGTTTTACGTAGATTGCTGGATTTTGAGTTTTAACTGTTTTTTTTATTTTATAAATGAAATTATTAGGTAGGTATGGTCTTATTATGTTGTGCTAGTAGTAAATAACCGGAAATAACTTAAAATGACGTAGTGAAGTCAACATTTTTTTTGCGTTTATTTTTTCGCTAAATATGTTTAGAATCGTGGTCTGATTGCAACCCCTCAGTTTTCGGTAGTAGTCTTTATACACCCTGTATACCTACGGGTTCCGTTACAAATTATAGAGGGCTTTCAAAGCTCTATATTTTCATGGATGATATAGAGAAGCTAAAAAATACAACCTAATTATATTAAGAATTCGTTCAAACCAATTAATTTGTGTTATACTTAAAAAATGATACTTAAGAATACTTAAGAAATGATTGGACATCTTATACGACATGACAGCTTTATCAAGAACATCATAGAAGGAAAAGTGGAAGGAAGACGAGGAAGAGGAAGGCCTAGAATAAATTTCATGAGTCAGATAAAGGAGAAGATCGCTGTCATGTCGTATAAAGAAGTAAAGGAGACCGCATTGGAAAGGGAGAGGTGGAGGAAGTTGCATCATTGCACCGACAAGAGCTGAGCTCTTAAATTTGATGATGATGATACTTAAAAAAATATTACTGTCATTCGGTTTCCCCAGGGTGGTCTGGCTAGCATTCGCTGCTCTATCGAAAACAATATTTTACAGCCCTTATAGATTTTTTTGAACTCAAATTTACTTATTCTCCTTTTGTATGTATGTGGTCCTGTTTTACGTGTCTAAAATATTATGAATTTTTTTTATCTTTAGCTGAACGAATTCCCAGCGCTGTTGAGAGCTCGCCCCACCCATAGAAGCCACGATTTTCGGGTCAAAGATCACAATCCCAATCAGCTAACATGGCTCTTATCACTTATGAAGTTAATAAATCTTTTTAATTGATATCTAATAAAATCCTAAAATCAATTATAAGCTTATTTCGAGGTCCATAACCTCTTTAAACATGTAAATGGATACATTTCTGATCGCCAGGAAATAGATGGTTTGTCATCGCTATTTAGGATTATTTTGTCTCAAAAGTCAGAGCATTTACCTCTCGCTGCAGGATGTCAGTTTTATAGCGAGCTATAATAATAATTCTTTCTAATGTTAATATTAATTAATAAAGGCTATTAAAAGTTTATTAGAAGTCATTTTGTGGTTCAATAAACTAGCATCTCAAAGGTGGATCACAAGATCAGTTGATCTAACTAACGTTTAGATATAATTGATTCGAAGGAATTGTATTGAAAATGAATTAATATGAAATTGATTTATTGAAAATTTTACTTGTGAGTACCTACTTTAATAACAACAATTTTAGACAATCTTATTTAAAGAAAAAAAAGTTGGTTGCGAAAGCTACTAGGTACTATGACTAGCTGACAATAATTATTGAATAATGTTCTTTAAAAATATTATACTTACATAATTTTTCTAACGGCCTTACTAATAAACGTGGTATAAAGTTATTCCTGAGTGTAAACTGACAAAATGTTAGGTTATTCCTATTTTATTCCGAGGAATAACTTTACACCACGTTTATTAGTAAGGCGCTAAAAATATAACATAAAAAAATGAACTCCCATCAAAATTTGACAAATTGCTAACCATAGACTAAATTAATTAACTAAATGAACAGAAACATCAAAATAGCTAGCTCATAAAATACTCGCCAATTTTGCTGCCAAAAATATAATTTATCATCACCATCATTTGTGTAAAAGTTAATTAATAATTTCATCATCATGTTCTTCTCAATCTAGAATTATTTACAAATGTCACAAGTAAGTTAAAAAAATAATATCTCAAGCACACTTTTTATACTAGACTAGACATTTTTTACGCTTTGCTTATCGCAGTAACTAGAGACCGAGCAAAGCCAAATCCATCGTCGTCTTCGTGACTGTCATCTACCTGACTATAAAAGTTCCCGAATGGTTTCTGGAAACCATAACCACCTCCTTGTTGACCTTGGTAATAGTTCCCGTTAAACTGGTTATTGTAGGAACCTTGACCGAAATAACCTGGCCTCTGGCCATGGTAACCACTATACCCTTGGTTATGGTAGCCTCCATACCCTTGCTTATGGTACCCCCCATGCCCTTGGTTGTATCCACCGTGGCTTGGATATCTATTGTACTGATAGTTGTTTGGATAATATCCAGGACCGTGGCTCCCGTCTGCGCCATTGGCCGAAGAGTGGGACTGGCTGATGGCAATGTTTATCGGAACTCCTTGGTAGCCCTGGTACCCGTCCTGACCTCCATGGTAGCCTCCTTGATGGCCTCCTTGGCCACAGACCCCATATTTATAGCACAACTTTTTCTTTATACTTCTAGGTTCCCGCACATTCTTATCCGCTGCATCTGATGTTTCTGTAAAAAAACATTACTATTAACTTATCACCAAAGCAATAAAGATCAAATTGCTGATAAAATTTATCACCTTGGCCTAGGGCTGCGCCGATGATGAGAACAAAAAACAGGAGTAAAGTATTCATGTTGTTGTATTCTGTTTGTGTCGGACTTGCGGGTCAAGAAGGCTTTATAGGTCGAGAAGACGAGGCCATCCCCCACTCGACCGGTATTGGCAAAAATCCCACGGAAGTTGTAATACAATGATGATTTTGGAGTACCTACTTCCTGTCCCAATAGGCCAGTGAGTATACCAAAATAGGTTTCATTATGCATTTTAGACTCGAAATCTACATATTCTATTTCTTGTGATTGAGATTCAATCATCAATCCAGCGCTGCATAAATCTATCGACAGCTACTTTGAATCCACATTCTTAAATTCCAAATTCAAAAATATATTTCATGTTATATTTTTTCTTGCATTTAGCAAATATACCAGTATTTTTTTGCACAAAAACCTTTAAATTATCGTCTCACCTTAAAGCAGTCAATGAACTCACCGCTTCTTCAATGAAACGTTAAACATATCTCCATCAATCTTAATTGCTTTTTTGTCTTTTTAAGATCAGAGTTCACAATTTACGTCAAGTTCAACTATAAGCTACATTAGTCAAACTATACATTTGAACTCTCTGTTATTTTTTAAGTTAAATTAAGGCAACTAGCTACGTCCCGTGGTTCTTCTCAAGTCTATGATAATTTACGTCAGTAATCATCACATAATAATCATTGTTGAGACAGTCGAGAACAATGTTTTTTTCTATCAATTTAAAGGCATTAGTACACGTCTTTTTATCTGTAAAAAGACGTACTATCATTACATTACATACTTACATTATAAATTGTAATTGTAATTACAAATATGTAGGGTTTTTTTTAGGTAAGAATGTCGTATCATTCATTTCATGATTGCCTTCTGAGTTCTGACGCTGTAGGTATCTAGTAAAGATGTAGAGGCCTACGTTTATAACAAAAACTTAATACCTCATTATTATGATTGGACATTATTATGAATGGACACTTTTATGAATGGACATTTTTCATAATTGGACATTAGTCGTGCAAAGGCTAATTATTAAGTTATAATTAGAGTTTTTCGTTGGTGCAATAAGCCCTTCGTTTACCTAACACTTTGCCGATTATTAAAAAGATACAAAAGTTCTCGTAAACTGTATTTTTAAATAAATAACATATTATTTTAATGTTAATGTATGCGGAAGAAATGTATTTCCTTACATTTTTAAGGTTTCGCACTGGGTTTTGCCGATTATAGAACAGAAGGATTTGAGTGGGTGAGGATAATATAGCTTCTTATATACGTTTTAAAGAAGCTGTGACCTGATATGGTTCGATGCCATTATCACTGTGGATAACCCGATTAAGGTTTAGGTGATGGGCTAGCTTGAGCGCCCCGTTGAGTTAGGCATAGTTTTTCCTCCTGACGCATGAATCATGTAGTAAAGTATGGAGTTTTATTTTCATTTTGATTGAAGTAGGTATACCATTAGTATAGGTACTGTTATGGACCGAAAGTACAAGACATACTCACTTTTACAGGTCACGAGGAAGCTATAATTGGAAGCCACGCCTTGTGCACTTCACCTTGGTCGAACTGGCGAATTTAATGACGATAAAATTTCTAGCCATAAAATTATCGTCCCAATCAAGACTGATGTATTACTTACCTACTTATTTAGCTACATGCCTATGGCCGTGTTTCTTTCTGACTGACTCATTATAGTGAATGTTTGAATATTTGATTATTGTCATCAATACTAATAGCATAATATAACCTAGGAGTTTCTCATTTCTTAATTTTATAAGAGTCAGAGGTAAGTTTTTAGGTTGCTAGAAGGCCATTATCTCTATATATAAAAGTGAATCTCTATAACCCTTGGTCACGCCATCACGCGTGAACGGCTGGACCGATTTCACTAATTTTTTTTGTTGTGTTTGTTATTGTCAGGAGAAGGTTTTTATGACAGAAAAAAATAAAAAATTGCGCGGAAAGAATGAATCATGCGCAGACGAAGTCGCGCTAGTTTTACAATAAAACTTAAAAACATATATTTACAAAAACGTTTAATAATATTATATTAGGTAACATAATTTTCTTCCTCATCAATCAGGTACAAGTTTATATTTAACTGGTTAAATAATAGCCCCCATCCCGAATACGATTCCAGTATTTAGAATTAGGAATTGTAGCATTTCTCTTCACTACAAAAAAAAAACTTAACCGATCAATCTGACCAATTACCGAGTGTTTGAAGATACAGATAGACGGACAATAGAACCTTAGGGTGTTTACACATAATGTCGCCCCCGTGGCGTGCTGCACTAGTCTCCCTTGGATATGTATGAAGCTTTACACAAGACGCCGGCGCCGCAGCGGCTAAAGCGAGTGCAGTAGTGGCGAAAGTGGTAGGTATTCAACTCATCATCATCAAATTTAAGAGCTCAGCTCTTGTCGGTGCAATGATGCAACTTCCTCCACCTCTCCCTTTCCAATGCGGTCTCCTTTACTTCTGTATACGACATGACCTCAACGTGATCTTCTCTTTTATCCGACTAATGAAATTTATTCTAGGCCTTCCTCTTCCTCGTCTACCTTCCACTTTTCCTTCTATGATGTTCTTGATAAAGCTGTCATGTCGTATAAGATGTCCAATCGTTTTTCCTCTTCGATTTTGGACGGTGTTCATCAAAACCCTTTTCTAAAGAGAAAAGGTATTCAACTAGTGCAATCTTTGGCAATGTGGGTCCAGGGTTAAAAGAATCAGAATTAGGTCCAATTAGCACCCTTTGGGCACAGTTTTGGGTATGGAAACCAGGGTCTAATGATTAGGACTTGGTCTAGCTATCGCCACAGCCACCGCCTGTCCCGACTCGCTCTCCGCATTACTAACTGCATTGTTACCTTGACTTTCACCAGGTTCTTTGTCATTATCCCTATTAAAATGACTTAAGTTGGAGTAAGATTGGTATTGATCCTTACTAGGTTCTTTTTCATTTCTATTAAAATTACTTAGGTTAGAGTTGGAGTAGGATTGGTATTGCGGTTGGTACTGGTGGTACGCCCATGGTGGCGGGTGGTGGTGGCGTCGCCAGAATGGTGGTGGAGGCGGTGGGGACCAGTATTGGGCTGGTAGGGATTGGGTGCCCTGGGAAGGAGACCCTGATGGCTCACATTTAAAGTCTTCTGTAGAGCGCTTGAATCGCATCGCTAGCTCATGATGGACCCCAGCTGTGAAAACAGAGATTGTATTAAATAACTATTGAGCTCAAGGACATGTTCTTAAGCTTAAATCCCGCCTCATTTTTTTTATCTGCAATAAAAAGAAAACTCGTTAGTAAGTTTGCATTAGTCAGTGGCCAACACTGGTGACGGAGTTTTTTGGCCGCGTTAAGGCCTCCGTCATGGCTTAACGACTTAAATAGCCGAGACTGACTATTTAACGTGGCCTCCGAAGCACGGAAGCGCTCAGATGAAAATGCCACTGGCGGTCACCCATCCACTTACAGACCGTTTCGAACGTTGCTTAACTTCGACGATCTATCAAGAACGACTAAGCAAGCACGACCACGAGTGCTTCTCTATAAAATTCGTAAAAGTTTTAGCTTAGTCCGGTCATGTTTTTTGTGTTTTCTCATGGATAAACAGAGACTGACCATAAACCAGGATAACGGTTAAAGGATGATGATTTTTCTATGAATATAGAAATTAAAAAACCGCTTTACACCCGTTAAAAAGTTGTCTGGTTTTCGTATCTTTATTGTGTTGTTTTTGGTTTTTTAGACGAGCGTTCACTAACTCGCGACTAAAATCGCTACAAAAAGTCGCCGGGGCGAGTGCACTATCATAGATAAGTGCACGTTTGTCAGCGGTGTCCAAAACTGGACATGAGAAAATCTATATACTTATCTCAACAAAGAGTCTAATACATGTATCTGATATATAAAAATAACATTTATGTATAAAAGTACTCACTTTTGACATCTGCTGTAGTACTTTCAAGCAGTACAACAAGGGCAAGGACACCTATTCGCCACATACTGACTGGTGGTTGTGGCTAGAGTTTTGACATTTGATATCATTTATACGTACAAAGTTATCGCCGAACAGCGATTGCTTATAAATGACCACCGTCAGAATGTGTTCGTAACCGATTTGCCTAATTTTATTTGATAGGAAGAGGATAACCGTCCGTGTAGAAGATAATGAGAAAAAAGATAATGAAATTAGATTAAATTGCTCTAAAAGATAATGCAATCTAGCAACTGTACAAAAAGTGGTAAGATTTCAGTAATTCAAAGATGGTTGATTGAATTAGCTTGATAGCTCTCTTAAGTCTCCTAGCACCTTCCTAAGCATTAAAATGTAATGGACCAGCCCATTAATTCACGCAGTCACTATTTCAGCACAACACGATCACTATTTCATGCAGGCAGTATAAATGACGGTCGTAGAATCATACAAACAGATCTCTAACAAACATCTGAAAATACGGAGACTTCGATGTGAAGTGCTAATGAGTCGTTCAAATAGCAGTGGCTGGCAACACAAATAATAGTTCCTAGTGCTAGGTGAATCCCAGCTACCAAGTATATGTACTAACTTATTTACAGCTTATATAATGGCGTTAGATCGATAAACATGGAAAAGTCGAGGGAAGGCCTGTGCTTGTGCACTTGACTTTTGATTGACAATCTGTTTGAATGTCCCAATCACAAGATTGGGACAGTCAAACAGATTGTCAATATAAATCTTGAAATTGACAATCTGTATGACTGTTCCAATGATTTTTAGATAGATACCTACTTCTACTTTTCATATTTTACTACAAAAAAGCTAATCAAATGTTTATAAGATTGAAATAACAAACTATCAAGTCGAAAATATTATGGGTTACGAGAAATAAGAAATAAGAAATAAGAAATAAGAAATAAGAAATAAGAAAAATTTATTGTCCAAACTGTGTTACAAAGATGGTATTAATCTAATTAGGTATCAACAGTTTACCCATCCTGGGCGTACAATAATATAAGTATGAAGGTAGGTATTAGATACCTACCTTCATAGAAAGTTATGGCAAAGTAAAACTATTTAAAAGTTACATTTGTCTAAACAAAATGTTTACTTAGTCTAAGCCTTAAACTATCAGTCAGTACTTACTTGACTACTTATTATAAGATGTATGTAATCTGTGTAATATTTTTAAATTGTGCAAAATAAAGTTTATTTATTTGCACAATTTATGAACTTAATCAAAACTATTAAATTTTTTATGTATTTAACAAAAAGTGTCCTCAAAATATTCATTCATATTATAAAAAGCTTTTTGAATAAGCCAGCGAGAAATTATGGTAATATGTAGCAAATAACACTTCCATGATAATTATGAAATCGATGTATTGATTTGAAGGTATACAAATATTTTGTACTTATCTGTCAAAAAAAATTATACATAGGTATGTACCGTATAAGTACCAAAAACATACATAGTCGCAAAATATAAAAACCAGTCGACTAAAACTGGAACTACGCCAGTGAGACTTGACTTTGGGCGTATTTTTTATACATAAGTACATACATAAAATACACTCAAAACAGACGTGAACTATTGATATTTTAGTATTGTGGACACTAGCAATTTGTTGGATATTATCTAATAGGATGTCATTCGTGGAAATGTATCAGGCCTCCGTCCTGTTTCGTATATAGGTGTGAGCTTTAGAATCTAATTTCAGATAGTATTCTGGCAACAAGATGGATAGGTCTATTCTAATGTTCTTAGCATTTTCAATTTGCGTAGCGCAATGCGCAACAATACAAGGCAAAGGTATGTAAAATGTGATGCGTAAAAGTTGCTTAAGTTGTCCAATGTATTGTGGATCATAGAAAGTTTTGTTTTTCAGATAAACCGAATGAGCCTATCCAGAAGAGAGGCAAGCGATCCTGCCATTATTGCGATGAAGCTTCTATCAATGGACCGGTATACCACTCTCTGCAGTACAGCGGCCTAGCTCGGAGTGACGATGGCACAGCACAGGGAGTGTTCAGCGGGGCTGCTGCTGCGGCTAACTTCGGTGCTCAGTCAGCTCTACCATCTTATTCCGTTGCCTCATCCGTCGCCAACGCCGGAGCTGATGCTGCACATGTAACTGGTGCTGATGCAGCCACTGGTGCTGCTTTTAACACTGGTGCTGCGTTGGGCACCGGGGCTGCGTATGGAATCGGTGCCGCTTTAGGTACCGCTACTAATTTGGGCACTGGTGGTGCTCTAGGTAATGGTGCGTTGGGTACCGGAGCAGCCTATAATACCGGTGCTGCGTTGGGCAACGGAGCTGCTTATGGTGCTCGTGCTGCATTGGACAACGGAGCTGCTTATGGTGCCGGTACTACTTTAGGCACCGGGGCTGCATATGGTGCTGGGGCCGCCTTAGGTACTGGTGCTGCGTTAGCCTCTGCTCCCGCATTTGGTCTTGGCACACTCGCAGCTGGAGCTTACAATGGTGCAAGAGTTGCTAGCCAATCCGCATACAATGGCGGTCGGTTAACTGAACGATCGGTCGACTTTGGTGGAGAGCAACCTATAAATATAGGTCACGTTGTTGGTAGAAACGCTGGGTTCGGGGATTACGGGCAAAAAAAATTCCGTGGATCTGGAAGTTATAAGGAACGCTTCTCATTCCATGACGGCGGCCATGGCGAATCTGGAACATTCGGTTCCAATGGTGCCAGAACTTTCGGCAGCCAATCGTCAGGATCCGCTGGGTATGGCGGGAACGAGCAACAGGTTCAACAGTCTGCGTTTAATCAAGGTCGCGGAGATAAACACAGCGTAGAGTCGTTGAAGGAAGGGCAGCAACAGCTCCAGTCATCTGATCACGGACAATGGCAGCAAAGCAACAAGTTTACGGGACCGAGCCAAAGTAGCTCATCATATATCGCTGGGTCATCTGGAGCTGGTAGTGGTGGATCATATGGATCAAGCCAAAGAGCTTTTAATGGAGCTAGGACTTCCGGGTTCGAATACAATGCTTCTGGATCAGGAGCCTCTAGTTCTGAATTTGGTGGAAGATCTGTAGGACAGGGTGTTTCTGGATATGGGACTTCTGGAGCAAGATCGAGTATTACGGGATCATCAGAGCAGGCATCCATTGGACCCGGCGGGTCTGGATATGAGGCTAATGGAGGTTCATCTTCTGCTGGAGCGGGTTTTGAGTCTGAAGGTGATGGATCTCAATACGGACAGACTGGTTACCACGACTCTAAAGTAGGTCATACAGCACTAAATGGTGCTTTAAAGTTAGCTTCTCAGGGCCAGCAGACAGCCCAAGATGTGGGCTGCGGTACTTGTGGTAGAAGCAGCTATTCCTTTAGTAATGCTAAGAGTAAAACTGGTGATGCTGTCGCGGTTTCCATTGGAGGATAAATTGTACCTATGATTAGATGTACTTATTGAAATTGTATTGTTATTATCAAATCAAGTTTGTTTGAAGAAACTTAGCTATTAAATGTGATCGTTATTAAAACTGTTCCAATGTAGGTACTACTACTTATGGTTTTTTTAATTTATTCCTTACTTGTAAAGACACTCTCTGCTAGTTATTAGGTCACGAAAAAGCCAGTAAAAGCAGAATCTGACATCAAACTATGGTTGAGCTACAAAACTAGGCACACGAATTTCAAAATCTGTAGCAAGATACAAATACATAGGTTGGCCCATAGAAATTGGGCGTTGTCATGTAATTAAATGCTAAGGTACCTACTCTAATCCTTCGAATAATAACAAAGAAGAAGTTAAGCTTCCATGAGCGCCTAGCAGCCCAAGTCATAGAACTCGTAATAGCTTTTTATCTTGGCTTTTGCTAAATCTAATTAATTACATTCAAACAAAATAATCTATACTGCTTCAAGTCGGTTACCTTGTTTGTTGTAATTTAAAAAAAAAGTGTTAAAAGAGTTTTATAAGACTAAGAAGTAATATAAAAATAACTCAATTATTCAGTATTCATGATTGTATTTCTAAACAATGAGATAAGGAGGTACCTATGTTCTAATATAAATAGATCCGAAAATTGGGAAATATTAAAAGAAATGAAAATCCTTTTTTCATTTTAGAATATTTAAAACTCAAACAGGATGTATATGCATGAAATTATACCTACGACAAACATCAGACACAGGTTTAAATAAAGCCAATGATCTTTATTGTAATATAAATCAGAAAACTTGGGAATGAGACAGTTTAGTAAAGCATATCAGTCATTATTTTCCGGACGCACGCGACTGAGCGCTGGATATGGCAGCACCGCCGGAACCGCCTCGTCCACCGCTGATGCTGATACTCTTCGAGATGCTGATATTGGGTCCATTACTTCGACCGAAACCTTCGCGTTCCCTTCCAAAACTCTCACGTTCTCTCCCAAAGCCGCCAGCAGAGTGGCCGTAGCCAGGGTGCCCGTAGTCTGGACGGCCAACACTGCCCCCGCCAAAACCGCCACCGTGTGGTTGAGGTGCTGAAGAAATACAAAAAATTAATATTACGATATTGACTAATTATCCGGTCATTTCACTATTTTACCTATCCTGTTCTTTCATATAAGTCTAAATGTTTGTGCTAGTGGCCGATTACAAAAGAGTTTGATGATAGCCTGCCTAAAAATGATTGTAGGTATCACATGAGGGGATGGAAACTGTGGACGGAACTCGAAAGCTAGTTCTATGAATAATCTAGTAGAGGTATAATCTAGTACCTACCAAGAACCTACACTAATGCATAATATGCCATTTTTTTTAATTAAAAAAAATACCCTTTTTTTCTACGATTGGAGCACAAAAGTATCCACCGTTAACAATTTTAAACGATGAACAATTGAACACACACCACACGAGTACCTACTGTGCACGCTGTACCATAGCAACAAATCCTTTCTCTCTATTTCAGATTCAGTGCAATATTAGTTTTAGAATTTTACGAACCTGCATCAGTCGAATCAAAAATAACTAATGAAATGACAATTCCAAAACAAATTACACTGAGTGGAGACATCTTGCCGGTGGTCCTTGAGAACTGATGCCTGAAATATTAACTCCACTATATATTGCCAGACGTGACGATTTTTGACCCTATGTGTTAGTTTTATCACCAAACACTACATAGGTTTTTACCCAAAAACGCGCAAGACAAGGAGACAATGAGGACTTAGGGAGAGTACACATTAGGCATTTTAGAACGCGTAGTACACGCGTTATATTATAGCTACTGTGCTACTCTAGAAGCGCGCATATGCATGTTTACCTACGGATATACGCAACGCGCGTTACCAGTGTACGCTTTAAATTGCCTAACGTGCACCCACCTCCTGTTGGTACGGTTCCCCCTCTCATGCCCTCGCGAGTTTTGCGTGATAGGAATAGAGTAGATTATAAAAAGTATTGTTAAGTTTGTTTTATGTTTTCTTCAAATTAAGTGTGGAGGAATGATGTATATCTATTGTGACATCTGCGCCTTACGTTTGCTGTGCGAGCATTATTTGAAGTTAGTAATAAACGAGCCTCTGTTCAAGAACCATAGTTTTATTACTTACTAGCTGAACCGCGCGACTTCGTCTGCGCATTATTAGGATTCACGTGCAGGAGTGTTACCTAAAGTATATTTATACTGTGTTTGAAGTGAATCAGACCAAGGAATAAAATTTTCCATACAAACTTTAACACCCTGTAAAACATCCATATCTGTTGATGTACGTTTAGTAGGTACAGTGGTGTAAATTAAAGCCCAATTACATAAAAATGAGTTTTTAATTATAAAGATAATGTGAAAAATTGCAAGTTGTACAAAGAAGTGATTGATTTGATTGATCAAACAAGAAATGACAAGAATGACGGCTCATGTCAATATATGAGTGTGACATAAGTAAAACTGACGTAACTCTACTAATTTCACACAGACAATAAAAGGCTTTATGAGCCGGAACATATTCCCTGCCGTTGAAAGAGTACGTTCTTTCAACCGATTAATTCTTCTGCCGTTGGTAATAAGCATAGGCGTGTAAGCGCACGACGTACGGTGCCTCTGGTAGTACGTATGTCTGCCACTCTCGAAATCCCGTCTGGTCCCGGGAACAACTGCAAAACTCGACCTAAGCGCCAGTTCAGTGGGGGAGTGTTGTCCTCTGCCAGCAAGACCATGTCGCCTACGTTCAGGCGAGCTGTGTTGTTCCGCCATTTTGACCTCTGTTGTAATTCCGCTACGTACTCCCTCTGCCATCTTTGCCAGAAGTGTTGTCGCATCTTTTCTAGCCGTGCGTAACGAGGCAGTCGATTTTCGCTACTGTCTAGTAGTGACGGAGATGGTAGCGCAGTCAGCGGCCGGCCGATCAAGAAATGCCCTGGGGAGAGGGAGAGGAGGTCATCAGGAGAGGTTGACATTGGGCACAAGGGACGGCTATTAAGAATCGCCTCCACTTGTGCAACTAAAGTTGTAATTTCTTCGAAAGTTAGATGACTATTCCCCATTACTCGTTTAATGTGGTGTTTGGCGGACTTAACCCCGGCTTCATAAATGCCACCAAAGTGAGGAGCGTACGCAGGTATAAACATAAATTTTATGCCTTGTTGACTTGCAAAGTCTGAAATTGATTGTTCATTTTGTTTAATAAAGGTCCCTACTTCCTTTGCAGCGGCTACAAAGTTGCGACCGTTGTCGCATAATATTTCTGCTGGTTTACCCCTACGCGCTATAAACCGCCTTAATGTCATTACAAAAGCATCCTTTGTTAAATCGCTTACAGCTTCAAGATGTACGCATTTGTAGCGCAAACATACAAAGATACACATATAACATTTTATAAGGCGACTGCCACGACCTTTGCGATTGATAATAAAGAAGGGGCCAGCGAAGTCTAAACCAACAGATAACATTGGAATGTCTACATTTAATCGTTGGGCAGGTAAATCACCCATTTTAGGACACAATGTTTTTCCTCTGATGCGCCTGCACCTGACACAATTATTGACAGTGCGTCTTACGAGACGCCTACCGTTTATAGGCCATATAGTTTCCCTAAGTATCGCCAACAGTAACTGTGGGCCGGCGTGCAAGTTATTGTAATGCTCGTTTTCAAAATACAATTTTGTTAATGGATGATTTGCATGGAGTAAAATTGGGTGTTTCTTTTCATACGTATAGTTTGATGCATTTATACGACCCCCTACGCGCATTAACCCCTTATCGTCCATGAACGGAGATAATGACAATATTCTGTTTTTGCTACTCAATGACTTGCCCTTTGTAAGTAAGTCAAACTCCACAGGAAACGACTGAGTTTGTGCAGCTGCGCACAAAGTATGAAAAGAGTCACGCAATTCATCAACACTTAAAATACCTAAGCGTTTAGTCGTTGGGTTTCTAATATTGTAGATAAATCTAAGAACATATGCTAAAGATCTTTGGATTCTTTTATAAGATGAATATTTAGAAAAATCAATTAGATTCTCTTTGATTACTGCTGTATGTGACTTTAACTCTGGAAGTTCAATTGAGTCGTTAACCTTTAGCTCTGGCCACTGTGACTCAGACTTATGTAGAAAGTCAGGACCTGACCACCACAAGTCGGAAGAAATCAAATAATGAGCATCAGTCCCCCTGGATATGAGATCTGCAGGGTTTGACGCGGTCGGCACGTAGCGCCACGCTGCTGGATTAGTGAGCTCAATTATTTCACATGTGCGATTAGCCGCAAATATCTTTAACTTTGATAGGTCGCTTCTAATCCAGCCCAGCACAACGGTTGAGTCGCACCAGTGAACTATGCGCGACGGGCTATACCTGAGAGAATCTGTAACAGATTTGCATAATTTAGCTGCAAGCAGAGCCGCGCATAATTCCAAGCGTGGAATTGTGGTAGGTTTAAGTGGAGCTACCTTTGATTTCGCACATAAAAGCCTAACGGTGACGTCATTATTAGATCTTATTGACCTCATGTATATGCACGCACCGTATGCGTGCTGAGAGGCGTCACTGAAGGAGTGTAATTCAATGCACTTTGGAGAATTACCTAATACTAACCTAGGAATCTGCATGCTAGATATAGGTTTCAGATCATCAGAAAACTTAACCCAATCAACCTCTATCTCCTCTGGTACTGGTTGGTCCCATTCGACCTTAGCTTTCCATAACTTTTGTAACATTATTTTTGGACGTATCACTACGGGACTTAAAAAGCCTAGAGGATCGAAAATTTTTGACGAATTTGACATTATGTGACGTTTAGTTACTACTGTATCTTTATTGTTAACGAATCCTTTGATAGGAAAATGCAACGTATCGCTCTTAGGGGACCAACCTAGACCTAATGTGCTAGACGACTCACTGATAGTTAGTTTATCATTTTTATTTATATCTATGTTTTCAAACAATGCAGGTACGTTAGACTTGTATTTTCTTAGATTAAAGCATCCTGCCTGGAGTGCCTTCGATACAGCATTTTGTATGTATTTCAATTGGGTCTCACAGTCGCTACCGGTGATGAGGTCATCGACATAGAAGTCCTTTTGTATTATAGTTTTGATAAGCTCATCACCTTGCTCTTCCCCTAGTTGCGATAAGCAACGTGTACTCAAATAACTCGCACTTGCCGTGCCGTAAGTGAGAGTATTTAAATCGTACACACTAATAGGCTCGGACTCTACTTCTCTCCACAAGATTCGCTGTAGGCAGCGATCTTCTTCGTGAACCAGGACTTGTCGGTACATCTTCTCCACGTCTCCCGTTAGCAGATACTTGTACTGCCTAGCACGAATCAGGATTGAGAAAAGAGAGTCCTGTACGTTTGGACCTACCATTAAAATGTCGTTCAATGAGTACCCAGATGAGGAGGGCGCTGATCCATCAAATACAACGCGAAGTTTTGTGGATTCGCTTTCCTGTTTTAGAACAGCGTGATGGCATAGATGATAAGAATAATTTATAATATCGTTATTAGCAATTGAAAGATGCCTTAGTTCCGAATATTCATTGATGAATTTAGTGTAGTCTGTTTTCAACTCTGGATTTCGTTTTAGTTTCTTTTCTAAGTTAATGAATCGTTTCTTAGCCAAATTAAAACTGTCACCTAAACAATCAGGGGTATCTTTTAGTGGTAATTTTACGCAGAACCTGCCTGAATTATCTCTTGTAGTGTGAGTGAGAAAGTGGTTTTCACAAAATTTGTCATTTGCACTAAGTATATTTTTCGTAGGTATGTCTTCCAAATCCCAAAATTTGGTAAGTGTTTTATCGATGTTTTCATTGTCTGATGCCGATATTATTGATGCATGATTGCAATTTGAAACCTTTTGAGGTCTATTTGTTGCGACTGGCCCTGATATCAACCAACCTAGTTGTGAATTTCGTAATTTTGGATTGTTAACACCTAGATCCTTTTGTTCATTTCCTAGAATGTCCCAGAATAAGTCGGCTCCGATTAGAACATCAATAGGCGCTGGTTGATTGAAAGTGGGATCGGCGAGTACAACACCCTTAGGAATCTTTAGACAATTCACTGCAATGGGTGTTTTTGGTAGATATCCTGTTAGTTCCTTTAAAACATAACAGGGTACAATTGTATTATAGTTGCTACTTAGCGACTGGATTTTCATACTGCACCCTTCAAGTACGTTGTCAGTAACGTTATTACCAATTCCAATAATCTTTAGACAGTCAATGGCATTGGATTTTAATGCAATTTTGTTCATTAAAGAAGCAGTAATAAAGGAAGATTGGCTTCCGCAGTCCAGAAGTGCGCGAACCCTTTCCTTTTGATGGGTTATTGGATTTGAAACTTCAATGATCGCGGTTGATAATAAAATTTCATTGTGATTTTGGTTAGCAAAATTAACGATTAGGTTACTTTCATCATGCAACATACCGTGATGATTTTCAATAGCAGATGGACGGTGAAGTAAGCTATTGTGCCTCTGGTTACACTCTCGACACGGACCTAAGCGACACTCACTAGCTGGATGCCCCTGCCTAAGACAATTTGCACATAACTTGTATTTTGTGACGTCCATCATTCGCTCTTCAATTCCTTTCAATTTAAAAACTGGACATTCGTAAATCTTATGATTTTCATTACAAATGACGCAAGTATAAATGCTATGCTTATTGTGTTTGTCACGTTTTGAACTCGTACCTAGAAAAGATTTTGTAGATTGAGCATTGAAATTCTTGTGCCCAGCATTGTGCCCAATATTGTTACGACCGAAAGGCATCGTGGGCTTGTGTTGCGTATTTTCGGGTTTGTTACTGTTACGATTCAATGATTCCAATACGTCAGCCCGGTCTACCATGAATTTACAGAACTGCTCTAACGTTGGAACATCGCCTTCTAGATTGTTGCGATGTTCCTCCCACTTCATGAGTGTGTTGGCATCTAACTTCGATGATAGCATAAAGATTATTAACACATCCCACTTATCTGTCGGTTGACCAAGGCCGGCCAAGGCGCGCAAGTTCTTATTTACGTGATCTACTATAAAACGCAGGGATTTTTCAGACTCACGAACCACTGGCTTAACACCAAACAACGAGTTCAAGTGGTAGTTTATTAAAAGTCGCTTATTATCATAACGACTACACAACAACATCCATGCATCTTTGTAGTTTGCAGCTGAGACCTCAAGATTTGATATGATTCTTGCGGCATCTCCTTCTAAATATGATATTAGATAGTGAAACTTGCTAATGGAATTTATGCGATTGTTGTTGTGAATTAAATTTTCGAATGTATCACGAAACTCTAGCCATTTAAAATAAGCCCCATCGAATTTAGATATTTGGATCCGAGGCAATTTTAGTCCGACCTCTTGCTGATCCATATGACATGATGTGTCATGTTGACATGAAGCACGTCTCTGACAAGTTTCAGATTTCCTTGTGAAGGATTCTAATAAATGTTTTGCAGTGGCAATGTTAACAATGATATCCTTCTCAATTAAATCGCGCTCATCAACTTCAGCAGAAATATTATGCGGGCTTAAAATTTCTATTTCGCCTTGCAAGTCATCGACTCGAATTGACAACGCTTCAAATTTAGCTAATCTAAGACTCAATTCAGTCAACTGAATATCAGATAATTCATCTTGTTTAGAAATAGAATTCAAATAGTTTTTAAATTTTGTAACTTGCCCCTTTGCAGAAATACGCTTAGTTATTAGTTCTTTGAGGCGTTGTTTGTTGTCCGAGTCGAGAGACATTTTAAGAAGTTAAATGTTAAAATGCAAGAACAAACTTTATAATCTAATTATTGAAATGATCTAAAAGCTCACGCTCCTCTCTTTGCTGACATTCACCGTTGAAGCCGATGGCGCGCGTTCAGCTGTGCTCAAGGCCAAGGTCACGGTCAGCTGGCGCCGCTGTAGGTATAGGTATTTATCTGGACACCCACAATAGTTGCGCCTTTGTGGCGTTTAATCTGGAATTATTGATGAAAAATGTGACCATTGAGCATGTACAAGAATATAATTCACTTATTTTGTGTCCCAATTAAAATAATATTTAGAACAATGTATTTGATTAAATGAATTTAAACAGAAACCAGGACACAAACAGTAAAATTATATTTGAACAAATGCCTACGTAAACTTTCTTTGGTAATTATATTATTACCAATATGCGATAAACTTTAACAATAAAAATGCGATGCAATAATAGGTAATAGCACCGTTGTGATCTCCTTCAAAACTGTAACAATACCTACCAAAAACCCCGGTTAAAACAAGGAATTTAGTGCCAGCAATTTAGAAATTTATGTTATGTAAATAAATTAAAGATGTATTTAAGTAAAATGTAAAGTATAATATCAAATGGAGTGATTATTTTTGAACGCGGGTAGGTTCTCAACAAAAAAGAATTTTGATAAAATTACGTTTTATCAAGCCTAAATTTACACAAATAGATTTGATTTCTTAATATGAATCAAAGGGACAGGTTTTTAAGGGTTTAGAAAGGATTTTATAGGAAAATACAGGAGGGACACTTATCTTTCTCAGCACCGGCACTGATGCGCAACGTGGTACTTTGGTTATACCACTGGTTGTTGGACCCAATTTTGATGATTCGGGCTGCCGCTTCCTTTAGTAAAGACCTTGGATGTGACCTTCTTCTACTAGAAATTGTGCTGGAAACGCTCCTCTTCTCCTATGCTCGATGTGAATGCTTGTGCTGCGTGGCCAAGTCTTCATTGGATTTTGTCTTCTTTACATGATATTTTACGCGGATTCTTCTTTTGTTCCCCTCATGGGCGACCAACATGTACGTTTAGTAGGTACAGTGGTGTAAATTAAAGCCCAATTACATAAAAATGAGTTTTTAATTATAAAGATAATGTGAAAAATTGCAAGTTGTACAAAGAAGTGATTGATTTGATTGATCAAACAAGAAATGACAGGAATGACGGCTCATGTCAATATATGAGTGTGACATAAGTAAAACTGACGTAACTCTACTAATTTCACACAGACAATAAAAGGCTTTATGAGCCGGAACAGTTGATTTTTAAACAACTTAAACTATCTTAAGTCCAAATTTCATTACAATCTGCTATGTCGTCACAGAGATACGCGAAGACAAACATTTGCACACACAGACTTTCGAATCTTACGAATTCGAAACTGCATTGCACCACCCCTAAGGGTTGTTATGAGAAAAAAAAAATGGGTTTCATTATTTACTTAAAAGTATATTTATACCGAGTTTGGAGTGGATCGGAGCAAGGAATATTTTTTTTTCATACAAACTTTAACACCCTGTATAACACTCTTAAGGGTTGATTTTCGAAAATGTTATATGCCTATATGTTATTCCACAACTTAAACAATCTTAGGTCCAAATTTCATTACAATCGGTTAAGTCGTCACGGAGATACGCGAAGACAAAGATGCGCACACACAGACTTTCGCATTTATAATATTAGTAGGAAGTAAGATAGGATAGGATAACCTACATACACGTGAAGTTTTTTTTTATGATGAATGGTCGGCTCCTAACCTCGAGACTTACACAGGCAAAAATGAGGTCTACCATGGAGCGAGCCTACCCAGAAGGTGCCTATTAACTCTCTTCTTAAAAACATCAGGGTCGTAGCTCAGTGGAAATACTGACTCTACTCAGTTGAATTCCAATCAAAAGCCACATCTAACTATAAGGTAATTAACTAGTATAAGCGGCTTCGTTCTCCTTTGTCCATTCAGGTTGTTCGTCGAGTAAAAAATAGGATTACTTACGACTGTATCTATCCTCATGTCGCGGTTTGCTCCTCGAGTTACTTGCAAATCGCCGATTGACTACAGGCCTATCTATTACGTGGTATGAATGCCCAACGGATCTAGGCATTTGTGAAGTTAGCCGTTTGTCTGCGCATTGACTGCTTTTTCGTACAAAATTGTGTTCTGCGCAGACAAATGGCTCATTTTACGCACGAATGCCTAGATCCGTTGGGCGAACTGTACTTAGGTACATTTCAATTATTGTATTTAAATTTGTAATAGGCCTTTGCAGTGGGACACTACAGGCTCCTAATAGTAATAAAAATAATAATATGGGTTGTGTACTTAGGTACCCATGGTACTACCGGATGTATTCTAATGGCATTTGTTGAAAAAAGCATGTTAGTGCCTCAATCTACGCTTTTTCACATCAATTTGATTCATTCCCATTAAATCTACCGAATCTGGTCAAAATGATTTTGTATTGGACAAAAAACTGTTCTAGTTACAATTCAATTCAAAACGTTTATTGCAATTTCTATGACATGCAATTTGCCATAAGTCGTGCATGCCAGCAGTTTACGATTTAATTTTAGTAGTAAATGCATCTACGAGTATAATAGGTACCTACACCTTTAGGATTCTGTGGGCTACACTCAAACTTTTGTTTTGAAAATAAATGTAAAGGCAAGGAGGTCAAATGGATTGAAGTTCTTTAGGGAAACAAATTGTAGGGAAACCATAATTTTACCAAAGTTAATGTCGCTATCTCTTTGGAATCAATAGTTTCCCTATTAGGAACTACCTAATTAATACATATCAATTTTATTACGATTGATTTTTTATAGATACTTAAGGATTTTTCCTAACAATTCAACAATTCAATCAATATCAATAAAAGATCTCAATTTAGAATTCTTTGTGCTAGGTAAGCTTCAAAAACTTCGAGTTCTGTCTTTTCGCTTTGAGAGACCTTCCATCATTTGTCCCAACAGCCGCGAGAATCGAACTCGCTCTCTTCAGCCGAGCACTCGCTAGCTACCGAGCTTTATCATTCATATTTTATAAGTAAAAAAAAGAACAATTTTTTCCAAGTGTAAATTTCAGTTTATTCCTCGTTAATTCATAATAAGATAAAGTATTATTCAGTCATTATTTTCCGGTCGCAGATGACTGCGCACTTGATTGCGCTAAGCCCCCCGGACCACCACCGCCAATAGTTATACTCTTGGAGATACTGATGTTAGGTCCGCCTGCAAATCGTTGAGGACCGTAGCCACCAAAGCCGCCAAAGTGCCGACCGCCGTAGCCACGCCCACCGTAGCCACCGCCGTACCCACCGCCGTAGCCACCGCCATACCCACCACCGTATCCCCCGCCGTATCCACCGCCGTAGCCACCGCCGAAACCGCCACCAAACTGTGGCTGAGGGGCTAAAAAGAAAGTCCGTTTTAGTTAGCCCGTAGAAATGCAGAAGTAGGTAACTATAATGTTAATAGAACGAAGTTGGCGTAATTGAACAGAGTTCTTAGGTCATGTTTTTCAACATTTATTTACTTATCTAAATATTTCATAACTTTACAACAAACTTTACAAAAGACTTACATATTATTTGATTAAGTATTAGTTCTAATATTTTTTAATAATCGTGAAATACAACAAAAAGAACTTAATATGTAGTTACCTGCGTCAGTTACATTTCCAAAAACTATGATTAAAATAGTAAATCCAACACAAATGGCACTGAATGGCGACATCTCGATCCAGTGAACTGATGCCGCCACATTAACACTACGGTATATATTGCTATCAATATGATTAATTTGATCATTCCTGTTAATTATTTCGGCAAACAGTGTTTGTTTTTGTACAGCCAGCGTCAAATTTCGATGATTTTTTATAGTCATTGTTGCCCTGGTTCTTCACGGTATTGGTCGCGAAGGAACATGGGAAGAAGCCGGGGAATGAAGTGAAACCAGAAGAAACCAAGAAGTGAAGTGAGAGAGAAGAAGAAGAAGACTGAGCCAAGATGTTACTGATTGGGCGGTATAGTCGCTCAGCGACAAAGCCCTTTTCTTTTTTGTTCATATAAATAAATAATAATAATATTGGGTAGAATCACCTAGTTTTAAGACGTTTCAAAGTGATCTCAGCGGTCCTACTGAATAAATGCTTTTTGGCTTTGACATAGGAAAAAAGTCAGAATGTATATAAACATGGTAATACTTATCTGTACCAATAGGTACCATGCTAAATCTATGGTACCAATATTATTATTTTAATTTACAGCCACACTGATTACATTAAATGTGTGTTTTCTGGTATATGTATGATTTTTACTTCTTCACGCAAAAACTACCAATCGGTAAGATCACTTTTTATCCGGAAGTTCTAACTCGGCGCTAATGATAATAGAGTTGTTAATTTTATTTGTTTTGTCCTATAGCTCTTTAATACGCACATAACCAAAAATAATTTATTATTTACACAGAACACATATTGCACGACATTAAATAATGCTGACATACAGTAACAGGATCTCGTTTGTATCTCCAAAACGCAGAAGACATTCTCTCAAGATTCTTTGGAGAGTGTGTAGTCAGAGACAAGTACAAATACAAATGTGGAACACAGGTATGTCATATTATTATTTGTATACACAAACATTATACAAAATCATTAGGGTTACTAATATCAATAATTAATCAAATGTTATTTTTATGGTATTTCTTATTTTATACTAGCTGCGCTCCCGCGGTGTGACCCGCGGTCCCTCGGGATTTTTTCATTTTTTCGGGATAAAAAGTAGCCTATGTCCTTCCCTGGGATACAACCTTTAACTATGCCAAATTTCAGCTAAATCTGTTCAGCGTTTGGGCGTGAAAGCGTAACAAACAGACAGACAGAGTTATTTTCACATTTATAATATTAGTATGGATAGTATGGATATGGATTTCCTTTGTACTTTTGTACTTTTTTTAAAGCGTGCAAATAAAGAAGTGCAAATAATTATCTAAACATTTATTTCGGTAATAATTCTAAGTAATCATTTTATTTTCATTCTCTATTTGCCAAAGGCACTTGACTGAGCACTTGATGCTGCCCCGCCACGTCCGAATCCACCACCACCAATGCTGATGCTCTTGGAGTAGCTAATGTTGGGTATTCCCCTATATCCATACGGTCTCCCGAAACCGCCACCGTACCCACCTCCGTATCCACCGCCGAAACCACGCCCGAATTGTGGCTCAGGTGCTAGAAAAATATACAATTGAATTACAAACAAACCTAAGTATACAGTTTTAAATTTTCAAAATGGTAAATTGAAAGGGATTAGGTAGAACATAAATAGTTTTTTTTCGGTCATCAACATTCTGTCAAATCAAGTCATTCAAGAGCCTTTGCAGATGTCAGGAGGTAATCAGTAGCCTCCTATAAATACATAATGGGCACACGCCTACATTTGAAATATTTAACCGACTAAAGTCATTATAATCGCAACATAAAAAATAAGTCACAAAAACACTTTTATACTAAGACTTTCTCCATCTCCACCTCAAAATTGGGACGTCAATTGAAAATCATGTACCTAAATAGATTTATCGATGTTAAAAAAGGGACAGACTCAAATGAGTGTTGACAAATTTAGCGTAAAATCTTAGTTAACCGACTTCAAAAAAAGGAGGAGGTTATATGTTCGGCTGTATGTTTTTTTTTTTTTTTTTTATGTATTTTCACCGATATTTCCGTCAGTTGTGGACCGATTTCCAAATTTTTTTTTTTGTTTGAAAGGGTATACTCTTATAGTGGTCCCATATAAATTTTATTCCTGAGGGATTAATAGTTTTCCCGTAAAACTAAAACAATCACTGAACTTTAAGAAAATTGTGGACCGATTTCCAAAATTTTTTTTGTTAGAAAGAGGTATACTCTCAAGGTGGCGCCATATATTTCTTTTTCCTGAGGGATTGACAGTTTTCCCGTAACATTCAAAAAACCTCATTCTCACTACACAACACACCCTGACTCACAATCTGAGTCAAACATTAAATAGTTTGAAAGGGTATTACACCCGAGGTAGTCCAAAATATTTTCTTTTCCTTATGGATTGATAGTTTTCCCCCTTGCTGAACTCCGGTGTGTCCTTTAGTAGGTCTGCCCATGACTTCTCTTATCCTTTCCTACTTAAGCTACGATAAGCAAAGTCTTAATGTACTCGTAGCTTACTATATTATTTACACATACACTTTTATTTACACAGTATTTATTTACTTACACTAAAAAGTGAAAAATAAAAAATTTTGAAAAAAAAATTGAACCGACTTCACAGAACACAAACAGAAGAACCTTCTACACACTAAAAAGAGAAAAATAAGAATATAATTTGAAGTCGGTGCCAAGTGAATACGATTAGGTACCTATCAAAAAAAGAAATCGAGCGATAGCGTACCAGGATACAATTTTGCACCCAAGTTCTTTTGAATTTCTTAGATGTAAATGAATAGTTGGCACCGACTTCAAATTATATTCTTATTTTTCTCTTTTTAGTGTGTAGAAGGTTCTTCTGTTTGTGTTCTGTGAAGTCGGTTCAATTTTTTTTTCAAAAATTTTTATTTTTCACTTTTTTTAACAGTTACCTGCATCAGTCAAATGTCCAAGAACTAATAATAAAATACTAAATCCAACACAAATTGCACTAAATGGAGACATCTTCCTAGCGATCCTTTGAAATGATGTCCGACCACTAACACCACACTATATATTCATTCAACACGGTTTATTTGATCCCAATAGTCAATAAAAGTTAGCCGCTGAATGACGAGAGGGGCGAGTCATAAAAACTAAACAAGACAATAAATACCTATTAATTTGTGTAAATAATTACTTCTTGTGACGCTGTTCACTCACCCAACCAATGATTAAAATGTGTTGGTTATGTTTGACAACCACACAAATTCGTATTTATGGTGTTGTTGTCTTAAAGCAGTATTATCCCGCCAAGGGTCTGGTCCTGGGTCTTCCAGATCTACGGGTCATATTTACAAATTAGATTTAAAATAATGTGGTCGTATTTTTAACCATAAATAAAATTTATTTTAAATTAATCTAGACAATTTATACTGGAAAAGCAAGAGCATACGCTTACATTATGGTTCACTTTTGCACCACCGCAGAGAAAGATGGCATATCTGTATTAGTCTTAACATACGTAGTAATGTAAGTCTTTGGTCTTTACATTATATGGAAATACCAATAATTACGTTTTTTCAAAGCTAAAAACCTTTTCAGGGTGTAGTGAGATAGAGATTTTATTACGGGAAAACTATCAATCTCCCAGGAATAAAATGTATTCCTCCTTCAAACAAAAAAATAATTTTGGAAATCGGTCCATAATTGACGGACATATCGGTAAACATACATAAATATATGTATGGCGCCACTGAAAATATACACATTTTCACCCACATAAATTATGTAGATTTAAGTACCTAGGTTGCGGGTTCGATCTTCGCCGCGGGACAAATGTTTGTATGACCTACAGATATTTGTCTCGGGTCTGGGTGTTTCTATGTATAATATGTATGTATTAAAAAACAAAAAAGTATATAAGTAGTTTATCAGTCATCTAGTACCTATAACACAAGCTCTGCTTACTTTGGGGCTAGATGATGCTGTGTGAAAAGTCCAGCGTTATTTATTTATTTATTGTAACTGTTGTATATGATGTGGAGAAAATGAAACTTTATTCTATTCTATACTAATATATCCTCCTTTTTTTGAAGTCGGTTAAAAATACAGAGCGTCTCAAGGGTAGGTCACAATATCATTATTAGTCATAACATTATTAGTCATAGGAAGTCTTTGGTCTTTACATTAAATGGAAATAACAAAAATACAGAGCGTCTCAAGGGTAGGTCACACCATACTTGTTTGTGTAAATTCCACAAAGGAGACTAACGAAGCAACTCTATGATTCATGTTTTTTAGAAATACTGTTTTTATTTCATACCTACCTACTTATATACAGAAAATAAAGAACTTAGGGATGCATGTCATGTCATTAGGTTAGGCATGCCAAAAGAAGTCACCCACTACTTGCCCACTACATTTTCTAGAAGCGTGTGGTCGTATTTTTAAGCGTAAAAGTAATTTTTATAAATTACTTTATTTAAATTCAAAATTAAAAAAATAAATATAAATTAAAGTCTAAATTATATTGTATTTGACTGTTGTAGATATATTTTTAACAAAAAAAATTCTAATCATCATATAATTTTCTGAGTCAAGTCAATATAAGTTTTAGTAGAATAAGAAAAAATGGTTTTAATTCAGAAGCTTTATGTTTTAACTTTGCTTGCCTATTTTTAATATGTATAATAATATTAATGGGAAACGGTTTCATAAAAATAAACATAACGTTAAAATAAACATTGTATTTATTGTTTTAATATATAAGCGTAACTACAAGAGTATTATTATTCTAAGTTAATTATTATCATTGATGTCATAACTTTATCATAACTTGGTTTATTCAGTCACTATTTGCCAAATGCACTCGACTGTGCACTTGATTGTGCGCCGCCGCCTCCGAACCCACCCCCGCCAATGCTAATACTTTTCGAGATGCTGATGTTAGGAGGGCCTCCGAATCCTCGCCTTCCAAAACCACCGAAAGGCCTGCCAAAGCCACCGCCGCCATAACCACCGCCACCACCGAAGCCGCCACCGCCGAATCCACCACCGCCGAAACCACCACCGCCAAATCCACCGCCGTAACCGCCGCCGTATCCTCCGCCACCACCGTATCCACCGCCATAACCACCACCAAGCCCACCGCCGTATCCGCCCCCGAGCCCACCGCCGTATCCTCCACCGTAGCCACCGCCACCGAACTGTGGCTTAGGGGCTGAAAATGAAAACATAATATTAAAATCTTTGATTTTTCTACTGCCACTACGTTTAGATAGGTACCTAAGTAGTTTTATGCGGCTGTTCCACATTCTTACTGATCTACTTATTAAAATAACATCCACAATAAAAATTCAACAAGATCACGACTGTATTTCTCAGGTACGGTAGACCTTATCTCAGAACAAGTCCTTAAATGTCCTTCGAAGGTCAAATGCACGATGCTCATATTTAGCAAAAGTTACGTGACGGATTTCTAGCATATTCTCACAATAATATTGTTCTAATATATTCAAACTACGATTTGTTCTTCATTGAAAACTAACTGAACGGTTCGAAGCTATAAAAAACGCAAAGAGTATAAGAACATAAGTGAACTTGGGTGAAAAATGTTATAATTACCTGCTTCAATCACATCTCCAATAGCGCATAGTAGAAATCCAAAACAAATGACGCGTAATGGAATCATCTCTGGTTATCCCAAGAACTGATATGTAAACTATTAACACCACACTTTATAGCGCTGGTAATGCTAATTTGACCCTACCTGCCAGTTTTGGCGCCGATTGTTTGCTTACATTACAGTCAGCATTAGATATAGATGTCTATTTGAAAAGTTACATATGACTACTAAATAAGTCTTTGTTGCTAGCCGAAAGTTTAGATTTATGGATGGATGTTGCTTCACAACGCTTTAAGCCGTTTGCTTAAAGAATATCGATGAAAGTTTAAAATAATGCTTGAGTACTTACTAGGTATACTCTACATGAAAGCATATGACTTTATTAGAGAGCTAGCTTACTTACTAGGTAATGTTTTACTAGGTTTTAGATATGAATTATTGCCGTCTGCCCCCACGCGGTGGCAGACGGTAACTTATAGCTATCCACCCCCGCGTGGGTGGTTAGCCCATAATCAATCCCGTCTGCCACCGCGGCTCTAGACCCAGTGGCAGTCAGGAGTTATAATCTTAAAATTATTATTTAGGAATTATTATTATAGGGAATTATAATTAACCACCCCCGAATTATTGCCTTATCAATATTATATGCATTATAATGTATATATTTTCATAACCATTGCTGATTTCAGTGATAAAAGATTATTTTTTATTGTGATTGTGTAAATCGTTTAGGTTGATTACCTACTGAAGTTGACTGTATTATACAAAAGCACAAATTAAATGTATATGATCTCAATCATGATCCTTATTGGTCTAGATATAAAGGTGATTATGTAATATCTATTTGAATTAGTAAAATATTTGCCCATTGAGCCGGGAAATCACTAGACGTCATTTTTGTTGGTCGTAATATTTGAGTTACACGCTAAGTCAATATACTGTGTACAATACGTATGATTTGACGAATCTGTTCAGGGTTTTTTATTGTCTGTCCTGTTCTTAATGGTAAGGCTATACTTACGTAGGTATATCACAATGTTGTGCAGTTTAGCCTCATTTATTGATCTACCAACTAGAGTCCAAAGTGCTAGAGTCAAACCTGGCCAGAGACAAAGTCATTGCCCAGGCACAATGCTTTGGCTATTTCTCTGGCCAAGGACCTATCCTGATTCCACCATATACGAGTACATAAGCATCTTGGATATTTCACTTTTTCAATACTTCTGCCATAGAGAAAAATATCTAACTTCTGCCTTTTTCAGCAAACGTTTCAATGATGTGTCAGTGAATGTCAAAAACAATTAGTAAGCCTGTGTACGTTATTTATTGATTTGAGCTTTTAGTTAGATAATAATGGTCACGTTTTTCGACGATGATCAGAAGAAAACTCTGCGAAGTCGATTTCAAAGGCACATTCATGTTTTGATATGGAAATCTTATCTCCAGAGACAGTAAGTATATTTTTCTTTCTACCTTATGACTATCATCTATTCACTATCCATCACCATCCATGCACCCAAATTTTTCACAAAGCGCTTGCTTCAAAACTGAGGCCTTTACATCTATATTAGATGAATTATACAGCGTCAGGAGGCAATCTATGCCTTCACTTAACGGGATGCTGTAGTGCCTGGGACATGGTTTGAGATGGAATAGGTTTGCCCAGCACCTAAACCATCCTCTCAGCCTGGCCTACAGGAAAGAAAACAAAATGTTTTCAGGCGAAGATGGCGTATTCTGCTAGCGCAAACAATCTTCGCTAGTATCCTATTCCTGATAGCTGTGTACCGAGCCAAGCCGGTGTTCTTGACGCCTTTGCGAGCAGAGCCAGAGCCACCACTGTCTACGCTTGATATTCTAAACTCCTTGCGGTCGAAGAACATCCTGGGTTTTGCTCCAAATATCGATCCGTATGTCGGCATTATGACTAGAGCGGCGGACCTATTGAATCACGGTAAGGTTTCTTATATTTAAAACTCTTCGAAATACATAGATAGGGAAACAAAAAAATAAAGGCATAAGATGGATCAACAAATGAGAAGATCGTGTCTTGCCGTATGATCAAAAAACAATATCGGATCTACCTTAAAATATTTCGACTTCAACTTTTGAAAAAATAAACGTATTTTCAAGTATATAATGTATTTGTATTATGTTCTACGTGCTATCCATACTACCGAATTGGTTTTGTTGACTCGACGATGAGTAAGCTGTAGAACAAATATTACGAACACATACCAAAATATTTTCGACGACACTTTAGTCACTTCTGGAAAAATACAAAAACTCTTGGTCTTTTTAAAATAAGCAATTTTAGATATCGACCTAGAACTGTTTGTATCGAACGTGATATATACAAGATATTATAGTCTGTACAAACAAGTTTTGTTTATCTGCAATTTAACCGTTTTCAAAAAGTTTGTTGTATTTGACAGAAATAAATGGTGCGGCAACGGAAGATGAGTTAAACAACAACTTGTACGAGCAGTCCCAGGGCAAGTCCATCTCCTGGCCTGTGATATGGATTATTTGGACACCCGCGGTAATTTCGTAGTACTTTTGGCTACCCAGTTAATATTCTCAAAGGATTATGAATTCCACTATAAATGGCAGTTAATTGTAACCGAATCCATAAACAGCTTTCATCATTGCCCATCTTTGATACAGGACGGCGACATATGGAAGTTCAGTATTCGGAGTACAGAGCGCGCTCGGTACGAGACCAGCATGGATATGACGTCATACCCCAACCCTCACCTCAGAGCTGGCTTCCTGGCTGTCCAGCTGGCCATCAGTCAAGCTATTGTAGAGTTTTCTGCCTCAGATACACCGATGTATGAGGCGAGTGCATTGCTTTACTAACACAAGCTCTACATTTTGAACTCTCCTAGCTCTCATGATTAAACTAGTTAGTATTCTCATAGGCAGCATAGGCTTACAACCCGTCACGTATAAAAAATAACTTTGATCTACAGAAAGTTTACCCAAATGGTACAACCACAAGAAAAAGTTGCGCGTTTATATCTTTTGTACCGACTTTAGAGACTTGAGCCGTGGTTGTGCCTCGACTTTCAATCTGAAGGTCGTGGGTTCAAATCCTGGCGGGCATCAAAGGATTTTTCGTAAAATTTGCATGCGCTATAACACGAGCTCTTAACGGTGAAGGAAAACATCGTGAGGAAATCCGCAGCTTAGTCAGCTTCACACGTATCGACGTCGTCTTTTCTGTGGGCCAGGCTGATTAAGCTGAGAGGATGGTTTAGGTGCTGGGCAAGCCTATTCCATCTCAAACAATGTCCCAGGCACTGTAGCGTCCTATTAAGTGTAGGCAGGTATTGCCTCCTGACGCTGTATAAATCATCTAATAAAGATGTACCTAAAGGCCTAAGTTTTTTTTTTACCGACTTTAACTCGGTCAACTGTACGCTTGAAAAAAACATTTATTCTTGTCCTAAGTAATTTAGATTTTTTTTAGATAAGCCTAATAGCAATGCCGGTCTCCCCATTGATGCAAGAAGTGAAAGTGAAAAGGGTGCTATCTAGCATCCTGCTCTGTTTCACCCTGGCCCTCCTTCCTCCTGTCCTGGAGACGGTGGCGCTCGTCGTGCATGAAACGCTAACTAGATTTAAAGTATGATTTATAAGCAAACTACTGAGCTTGAATCCTGGCCTTTTATCAATGTATGTCTCGATACGAAGGAAAACATTATGAGGAAACCCACACTTAGTCAGCTCCACACGTATCGACGTCGTCTTTCCTGTGGGCCAGGCTGATTAAGCTGAGAGGATGGTTTAGGTGCTGGGCAAGCCTATTTCATCTCAAAATCCCAGGCACTACAGCAGCGTCCCGTTAAGTGTAGGCATTGGTTGCCTCCTGACGATGTAAACCTAAATCATCTAATATAATGTAAAGGTCTAAGTTTTTTCGATACGAAAAATCAACGGAAAGCATCGTAAGAAAATCAGATAGTATTCTGAGACGGTGATTAGCTTTTTAGTTGCAATTTATGTCGATACTAGTGGACCCGGGCGCGACTTCGTCTGCGCATTGTTTCGTAATACAAACTTTAGAGATAGAACTACCTTGTTCTAATCCAACCCATGATAACGCTGCAATCATTTTTGGATTTGCTGTCTTTGATAAATATAAATACGGCTTCAAATGATCTTGAGTGACTAGATCTGATTGTCGACCGTGTCTGGTACAGTCATATTGTTTTTATATTTGTAGAGAGCGCTTCTTATTCGCGGAGTGGAATACTCTGCGATGTACGTGGGCTGGCTCGTGTTCGCATTACTGACCGCTCTGCCCATCTGTCTGCTTGGCGCCATTACTCTCATTCTGATCTTCCGCTGGATCCATCTAGTGTTCGCGCTTATACTCATGCTGGCGTATGTCTGGGTCATGATCGTGCTCGCTTTTATAATGGCCATGTTTCATAACAAAGGTAACAGAGCGAAACTTGCTTAGTAGCTTAGCTTGTAGCTCTTGTGTAGATTGTTGAAGTTAAGCCAATAGGTCATTAAATGGACCGCTATAGTGGCAATTATAACTAAGAACTAATTCGAAGAATCGTACAGGAGCTTCGATGGTGTGAATCGGTGTGTTGTTGATGTTGTACAGAAATAGATGCGGAGTAAAAAAAAGATAGGACTAGCTTCCGCCCGCAGCTTCGCTTGCGTGGTACCACCATTTTAGCCTATTTTTTTTATTCCAGGCTATGATTTACATCTCAAATCATCTCAATCATCACCATACCAAGTTACATCAATGCCATATCAGCGTAGCAGTATTAATGCACTGGCTGTTTACATAATGACTTTTTGCAGCATGGATAGCATGTGTATGGACCATCCTCTTTACCCTCTTGCAAACGTACTTGGCGGAGTTGTTAGCACATCACGATTACGACAAGAAGCACGATGTCTTAACGTTCGTGCTGAACTTGATCCTACCGCCGCTGGGCCTTGTGCATGCTTTCAATCAGTTCGCTTTACTGCAGACTGGGCGTGAGTATCATCATTTTCTTGTTCGAAGCGCTCGTGGTCGTGCTTGCTTAGTCGTTCTTGATAGATCGTCGAAGTTAAGCAACGTTCTAAACGGTCCGTAAGTGGATGGGTGACCGCCAGTGGCATTTGCATCGGAGCGCTTCCGTGCTTCGGCACGGAGGGCACGTTAAATTGTCGGTTCCGGCTATGACGGAGGCCTTATGGCGGCCTAAAACCTCCGTCACCAGATTTGGCCATGACTCATACGAATTTACTTATTTTTCTGTCATCATGTCTATGGGTCCGGATCATAATGTTTTTTAAAAAAAGTTTCCTCTATCATTTGTTGATACAACATGGTTTTTATTACGAGTAGGTATACATACGAGACATCGTTGATTTAGTACCGGGTCACATACCATCATGCCTTTAAAAAACGGGCCAAGTGCGAGTCGGACTCGCGCACGAAGGGCTCCTTCCTGTTTTATAGTATTCATTGTTATAGCGGCAACAGAATTCATCTCAAAATTTCAACTGTCATGAGGTACAGCCTGGTGACAGTCGGAGACGGTCAGACAGACAGCGAAGTTTTAGTAATTGGGTTCCCGTTTTACCTTTGGGTACGGAACCCTAAAAATTACACATAAATGCTAGGTATTTTTTTTTCGGAAAGATTTCCATCAGTAAACTAGTATACTTTTTTACACTTAACTTTTTTAGGTGAATATATGGATGGTGACCAATCCCCGCTGTACACCCTAGGGTCATGGAGCGTGTTGATCTTGATATACTTCTTGATTCTGATGCTGCTGCAGCGAACCATCAGCCAGGACCGGGCTATTGGCGGCCAAGTGTCCTGGAAGTCCATCATATTCAAGAAAGCTACAGTAAGTGTGATTTTTTAAGGTTGTAAGGTAGGGTTGTGTAAGGGTGTGTAATGTACAGTCACCAACGAAAGTCGATTGACATTTGATGTTTCACAGATCTGAATATTTCTGGAACCCGTAACATCATTACCAAAATTTTGACAAATATTTGAAGATAAGATTAACAACGAAAACAAAAGCCATTCTAAAAATTCAAATTATTAATTGACTTTCGTTGCTGACTGTACCTATATTAAAACACGACTGGAGGATCGTAAAATTAATATTGTAACAGCCTTAATCGACGAACTACACGATGATCCTTCGAGCTGGATACGGTATCCAGCTAGATGGACCATTTGATCATTAATTATTATGTGTATCATAACAGGATGTGAATCAGCTGCATGCTATAGAAACTCCGACGGGACATGAACGCGAACAACTACAGGAAGTCGATGAATTAGTTGCTAAAGCCATCAGCTTCCGTGATGTGTCTAAGGTAGGTACACATATGATAGATAAATAAATAAATAAATAATACATTTCACACAGCATCATCTAGCCCCAAACTAAGCAAAGCTTGTACTATGGGAACCAGATAACTGATATACTACTTATATACTTTTTGTTTGTAAATACATACATATGATACATAGAAATACCTAGACCCGAGACAAATATCTGAAGGTCATACAAACATTTGTCCCGCGGCGGGGATCGAACCCGCAACCTTCCGCGTCGCAGTCGTCTTACCTACATATTTTATGATGTAACCAGACAGTCATACCTACATGTAGTAGTCTATTTGTCTATTTTTGGTGTATTTCGAGGCGTATCTTTCATACTGCGATTAGGTACCTACATTTTTATTTACAATACAAAAATATAAGCAGTTGAAATTGGATTAAAATTTGTTGGTATCTTAAATTAATCATAAACTTATTGAAAGAAACCGGAGAAGCGCCAAAAGGCCGCATTCTTTCTGTATCTCAAAAACAATGTAATGTACAAGTTTTTTTACTTCAGAATATCATGGGAGTACCAATCTTGAGTAATATAACCCTGGACATTTACCGCGGAGAGTTTACAATGCTGTTTGCAGAAAGGATTCAGGAGAAAATGATCATCACGATAGAAGATTTACTTACAGGTTCCGAAATTCTCTGTAAACATAATTAATATCAGTCAATTGCTAAACATTCAGTCATGTTCTCCAAGTCTTGTTAATGTTTGAAGACCTGCACAGCGATTCGTACTTCAACGGAACGTATCCGCGTCGAAACCGCTTCGTGGAATTCATCCAAAACTGACGTTTCCTGCACTGCGATTGGTTGCGCAGTTTAAAATGCAGTCTAGTAAAATTGGAGTAGGTACCCACATATTATTTCAGGTTTTAAGGTAGGTATTTGAGAATCAAGGATGTATCCTGATTAAAATATTGTTAACAATTCTATATAACTGACCGTTCTGTATTCTACAGGTCTCACCCACCCAGACAAAGGGTCCATAAATGTCTTCGGACACTTAATGAAGCCAGGAAGGAATTACATGACAATGTCACATATGATGGGATACTGTCATCGATCGGCTTTCCTCATCGATGATCTAACTGTCCAAGAACATTTTACTTTATTCTTCAAAGTAAGCACAATTTTCATGATCAATTTGTCATGTAGATTGGATTAGATAGCACTACGCACAGTAAATAAAATGAAATTGATTGCTAGTGAATATTAAGTTATCCATTTGGAAGTGCGTCCTCATTGACACATTCCATGATCAACTTCTAACTGTCTAGCTAGAATATTACTATTACTAAGTATATTCAAATGTTTAAATAATGAATATAGTCATAGATCAGATCATAGTCATAGGTGATCTTAGTAGCCCTTATTTTGTTTATATTTTAGGTATGCCTGTGGTCTGAATCTGCGCAATATACCGCTGAGTATTCCGATATCCGCGCTAGGAGTTTAGTAGCTGAATGCGACCTCGATGTTGTTAGAAACGAACGGATACGAGACTTGGACGTATATTATAGAGCGCAACTATGCTGGGCAATTGCTATTATGTTGGAACCTAAGGTACTTAATGAACCATCGGTCATATCCCTTCACGTAAGGTATTGTGGACTGCAGTGTTTGCTTATACTTGGAATAATGCATTCTTCACCAAAATTATATTTTAATCTGCAACTTCCAGGTCATTATAATGCCAAATTTAGCTGATACAACTGGATATGTGAACGTGATCAAAGACAAGATTATGGTTAGTTTCATTTAACCTTGACTATGTATGTATGTATCTAATAATAATGATTCGAAGTATTAATAAGGCCTCCGCCGCCGCCGCCACAATATTAATAGACCATCTAGCTGGTGCTATAACAAACTATTTAGTATTGTGTGAGCCTAGCGCGTCAAACAAAAATAAAAAACCTGTATTTATTTCCAGAAATATAAGAAATACGTAACGATTGTTAAGATGTGCTTCTCAAGTATACAACTGGAGTACGCTGATCGAGTATTCTTATTTGACTCCAAAATACTGACTTTCGGAGGAACACCTGCTTACATGTTCTTCAAGTATGGTGAGGAAAGTTTTTAGACTTTATTGCATTAACAGGGTAAACGTTTTGCTTCGTTTGTCATGCCATGACCATCGCTAAATTTGTCATCACCAATTTGGTCTCATCATATGATTTGAAACCGTATTAGGTTGAGCAACTATTCACATTTTAAAACACCTTTATGTTCATTGAGGCTAGATGATGTTGTGTGAAAAGTCTAGCGTTATTTATTTATTGGGAAATGAAAAGTCTTATCAAAGTTTTCGATTCCAACACTGCACCTAAAAATAAAAAAAATACCTTCATCCAAAGGTCGTGAATACAGAGTTCGTATGACACTTCGCACAGACGCGACCCTCGATGACGAGTCCACAGCTGAACTTCTCAGCGTCGTAGCCGCATCAGGCGCCTCTATCCGCGCCCACCTCGGCTCCTTGCTGATTCTGCGCTTGCCAGCAAATCCAACCGACAATGTCGCGACGTTGATCGTGGATCTAACCAACAACGCTAATAAGTATGGCTTGACGTCACTGAACATCAGTGTTCCTGATTCTGAAGAAGTCTCTAGAAGGTAGGTAATTTGGAGATAAGTACCTAAACCGAATCCGTAAGATAATATGATGATGTGGAAAAATTGTGGCTAGGTATAGTTTATCGTACCTATTAGATATTCTCGAAGCAACAAAACATGATGACTGAGAATTTACTATTTCAGGGCTATTACTGAAGCGAGAGCAGCAACATATGAAACTCCTGCTTCATACCAGATAAGCAAGGACGCTCTAAAGCGAATTTCAGGTAACCTCTGGTAAAAACTCTTCAAAGTCGAATATCATCGAATAAAAGCCTACCTAATATTTTTCATTGCAGAACCAATTGTATGGACAAGGAAACTAACAATATTCAGCAATATCACACACCTGAGATACATTGGTTGGAAGTATTTCGCATTCTATATCCACTACAGATTCTTCTTCATGATTACTGTAATGTCTGCTTTAGCTGCAGGATTAATGATCGGTTTTTCATTTTCATTTATGCTAGATGATTCAGAACGAGACAATGCCGCTAAAAAGTTGTTACATGGCGAATTATTAACTGTTGAAAACGCTGATCAAAAGACAATGCTAGTGATACGAATAGACGACTCTGATGTAGCAAAAGCTTTGGCTAACGCGTATGTTATTTCTGAACCGAATGCGACAGAAAAACAAGTAGCGAAGATTACATATACGTCTCTAATTCGCCCGGAGAGTTTGACGGAGTATCTTGTAACACGCGCAATAGATTCACCGCAACAGTACGTTTACTGGTACGCTTACGGTTTAGACGTTTATACAAATAAGAATGATACTTTGGTCGTTCAAGCTATATACTCTCCTCTGCATTACGACTACGGAGCGGCAGCTAGATCCATGGCCAGATCTTACACGGCATTGCTACGTTATTACACCAAGAACTTAGAAGCCAGCATACAACTCACCGATGATCCTCTAGCTTTGGATCTCACTCCGTGGATGAGATATGCGACCAGACCACCGCTGCTGATTCAATTTCTGCTGATTCTCTCAATATCTCACTTAACTTTGATACCATCTAAGGAACATGGTCTTATCAGGCATATGCAGAGTCACGCAATGAATTTCTCCCCGGCTCGTTATTGGTTTACGCTTTACTTCTGCGATCTCATCTTGTACTGGATACTGGTGGTGCTGATGACGCTAATGATGATGCTGATAATGTATACGGTGGCTCCAGTCAACCACTTTCATTATATGGATCTTCTAGTGGTTCCGTTTCTTCTGGTTATCTACGGCGTGGGTTGCATACCGCAAGCGTATATTTTCAGTTTGGGACCACGAGTTGCTCTCAACTCCATGACATTTGTTATAGTCAATATTGTTTTTGGTAAGGCCCTTCTTAAAAGGATGTTTACACATTTGGCCGCAGAAAAACAATTCCGCTGCGGCATAATGTGTAAACGCACTAACAGAACATTTTCCGCCACAGGTGAGACCACAATAATAGCCAAAATCTTCTATGGAGACACACTGAACTACGCATTACTATTGATGAGTCTTTCACCACAGTTCAATATGGCATATGCCTTGGTGAAGATTAAACAAGTATTTCTTTATAATAGCGAATGCCTTATTTTCAAGTCGAAAAACCTTTGCTCTGCCAAAACTCTGCACAAATGTTGTCGTAAGTTTGCACTTACTTTACTTTCTTACCCTAGAAATTATAATTTTGGTAGTTGTGACCTGATGTACCTCAGTGGGAAATTAATTGAAAATTTAATTGCAGAAAAATGTGGAGTCCTACAAAAATGTTTCTTCAAAAAACAATATTTAACGCGCATTAGCAATCAAGTGATCGCGTTGACCACGACGGGTACTGTCTTTATAGTAGTACTTTTCCTGATTGAGTACCAAGTGATACAGAGGATGTGGCAATTATTGATTGCTAGATGGATAAGTATAAATAAACAGGACACAGAGACCTTGATGCCAGGGGCTGAAAAGGAGAAAAGAAGTGTTTTAGATAAAAAGCAGCAGGCGGAAATCAGACGCAGTAAGTTTTTTTTAATATCTGCAGTTTCCCAAAATATAAACCTTAATAACTTGCCACTGACAAACCATTTACTTACAACTGTTACTCAACATCAATTTCACAAACCTGTGTTGAGATTGCGATTGATCCTACTGAAGATTGCGTCTAAGCAAGCTTTTCTTATACCTAGGTGGTAAAGTAAATAATTTCGGAGAATACCTCATGGCACAAAACCTGTCAAAAAAGGACATGGGAACTTATTCAGTGCACAGCGTTTATCTCGGGCTAGGGAAAGGAGAAGCGCTAGCTTTATCAGGGCTGAAGAGACATGGCCGTCTGCAGCTATGCGAGATGTTGGCTGGCTACAGGATGGCCAGTGAGGGGCATGTGTGGTGCATGTCGAAATGGAAGCAGGAGACACAACCTCTTATGGTAATCAAACAACAACTAATCCGGTAATCAGTCAACAACAACAAAATGAAATCCCCTTCCTATACAACATACCTACCTTTTGCTTTTCATTTGCTGCCTGCTTACCATGCCCACCAATCTCTACGGTAGAATAGACTCAACGAACGACAAATGAGTTTAGACAAAAGCATATTTTCTACAATCGCGATAAAACTCCAGTTCATCTGAACTCAAATTTCATACATATGATGAGATAGTTTGGTGGTGGTAAGAAAGCGTTCAGGTTTTACGTAGTTACCTATTATTCAATTATATCGAACCCAATCTTCAGATATTACGTTACTAACAAGATTTTTGTTTCCTCAGTACGCCCGGCAGATATCGTTCAGCTGCGAACACCAAACGCTGCCAGGCTGGATGTCAGTCTACGACGCACTAGAAATGATTGCATTGCTACGAGGGGTGCCCAGGAAGCACGTGAAAACAGAGCTCAGAAACCATATTGAGGCTTTGGGTGAGTATTTGACGAAAAAAAATACAGTACGGCAGTATCTGTTTTAGTGCTAACCATAAAAGTAGGTAAGGGCGGGGAGATGATAATAATGACGACTACCAATGCTTCAAAAGCCTAGATTCCCGGCTAGGTTCTTGAATGTGTAGATTCTAGACTCTAGACATTCGTGAAGTTAACCGTTTGGATGCGGTAGGTATAATTCATAGTTCAAGTTGCATAGCTTCTGATCAAAAAATGACGTTTTAGTAAAACTGTATTTTGTTATAGGGCCCGGTGACCTGTAATACAGGTTCTTACGAACCTACCTCAGGCTCCGGTCTCTCGCAATTGTAGGTTTAACTATAATTTAAGTCATAGTTTTTAAGATCTATGTAAGTAATGGACCTTTGTGAGAGAAAATAAACGAATTATTTATTTAATTCAAGCCCCAGACTGGTTACCATGAACACCTTATCTCTGGTACAAAATAATAGTGGTCAAACTTTTAGAACCTTTTTTTGCGTCGGGAATTAAAAAACCTCATCTACGCTTGTAACCCAGTCCAATAATTTAGTCGGGTTTCTTTACGTAACTATTTCTCCAGAGCTCCGAGACCAAGCTGATACCCTAGTCTGCCGTATGAGCCCGCACGACCGCACACGCTTACACTTCGCAGCTGCAGTGGTGGGGGCTCCTCCAGTCATAATATTGGACGAATGCACGGCTTACCAGAAGTTCTCAGTACGGAGGGCTATGTATTTCATACTGTACCATATGAGGCAGCGGGGACACGCTGTGTTCATCAGTTCTAGCAAGTATGAATTAATCATCCAACATCATCTTTTCTTTATTCAATAAGCACTTTCTCATCGTTTATCACGTCATCTTTTTAGATGAAAAAAAAATGAAATTAATTTGGATGGTTATGTGAATAGAATAGATAGAATATAAGTAATTAGACGAATTGCTTTTTTTTTAACAACGAAGAGGAAAACCTAAGAAAAGGTGGATGAAAATGTTGGTGGGAAGATGGATGAATGTGTTAAAATGATTATCATACTCAATACCCATAGGCCATACTCGTATGAGTAAAGGGAATCAATATACAGAGATAACAAGTAAGAATGGCGTAGGTAGATGAACCTGTTACCGATGCCATCTAGGTGAAATAAATGGTAGGAAAATGATGGAAACCTCGTGAGTAAGCTGAAATGCGATAGTGTTACGACTAGTCACTTCTCCCATCGCAACACAACCCTTTTAAGCTTGAGAGTTTACAATTCGACTCTACCAATGTTCAAAACCAAAGCTCCCAGGGTTGACATAAAGCAAAATGCTCGTATTTTCTAGCGTGGAAAGCCATATGCCAGTAACGAACCGCTTGGCAATCCTCCTCGACGGTCGCATCTACGACATAGACACAGTGGACAACCTCGTCGGCCGGTACAGCACTAAGGGCTACACTGTAGTGGTGCATTTGAAAGACGAGGTCAACGTCACCAGGATTTTTGCGCGGTATTTCAGAAAGTTCGTCATCAATGACACCTCCGAGGTAATTTGCTATTTGGACTATTATACATTTTGGCCCTAACTAATAAACGTGGTGTAAAGTTATTCCTCGGAATAAACTAAAAATAACCATACATTTTGACAGTTTACACTCAGGAATAACTTTATACCACGATTATTAGTAAGGCCGTTTATTTACAAGTACCTACTGAAGAGGTTCTGATACGTTTTTCGAGTAGGATAATTTGTCAATGGAAGAAGAAAACCATAGTCCATTGTCGATGATACGAAAGACTGAACAATCTATAAGTTAAGGATTATATTTTTATAGTGTTAACCGCACACTTAGGGATATTTAAAGATTTTTAAATATCTATAAGTTAATGGGAATTATACATTATTATGTATTACATACCTATTGGTATGCCTACGTACCTACTACATATACATATCATCGACTATAAAATTCCCAAATTCAATGACAAAGTGCTACGAAAACACTTCTACGCGAAGCTGCTACGAATATTAGGTAGCGTGTTTATGTCTTTTGAACTGGCGATTAACTCGTAATAAATGATTACAATGCGTTCAATATTTCTGTACATTGTCGTGGTTCTACTTGTCGATCACTTAGCTCAGAATATTTCAACAACTTAAGCTGATCCACGATAAACCAGTTTTAAGAGTTGGTACGGTCAGCGTCACCAATGGCAACCCTCTAAATGGAGGTTTGAACTGCGTACCTGCAGGGGTGGACAGTTCGTGACGCTGACAATATAATCATAGCCCGGGTATAATTATTCATCGTCAGGTGCTGGTGAACGTCCAAGTCCTAGACTCGGATCTGAATTGGGCGACAATATTCCAGAAGATGGAATTGCTGAAGAAACAAAACCAACAAGTGTACTCCTACATCGTCACAGTAATCGCCATAGATTATATCTACAATTCAATTCTTCTCAACGAAAGTGGGAAAAAGCCCTCCGGAGATTTCGTCTCTGGGTTCAGAAACCAGTCATCTCGAGTTAAATTCAAGCCAAGTCAGGAAAAGTTAGATGAACTGATGCCGTTCAAGCAGAAATACGATATTACTAAGTTGAAGGAACTACCTTGGTCAGTTATTTTTCATACATGAATTTAAGCGATAGTAGGTTTAGAAGTTATGTTAAGTTCAGTGCGCTAATTAGTAAGCCTGGTAGAAAAAAGTTATAGTGAGCGGCACTGATTTTATGGGCGAGTAAAAATACATTTTGATTGATTAAGCGTAGATAGTAAGGCTCTTCGATCAATCTCAGTAGATCCATTTAGGATCAACTTACACTGCCGCAGAGTCGAAGCGACGCGACGCGTCATATTTTTCTGCCTACAGCATATTCGTCTCTATTGTTCCATTATTTAAGTACAAATTTAGGCTATATAAATATGGAAGCGCGCGTCGACGCGCGTTGACGCGCGCATGCGCGCTTCGTCGCTCGGCTGGAGTCGAGCGGATTCGCGAGTAACTCGTACTTAAATAATGGAACAATAGAGACGAATATGCTGTAGGCAGAAAAATATGACGCGTCGCGTCGCTTCGACTCTGCGGCAGTGTGAGTTGAGCCTTAGGCTAAAATAATGGCTTACTCTTGTAATAATAGGTACAATAAAAACGCGACCCTATTAACAACTGAATAAGTTACCCTACTGGTAATATTCGTTTATCTTCTCATTCAAAATACAACACAACAAATTGCACAAAATCCGTGCCGGTCACTAGCATTTTTCAATTTTGAATTTTTTTCATTATCCATTAATTTAAATTACTTAATCCGAATTGTATTGAAGAACGCAGATGACTGACTGTGCATTAACATAAGCATTTACTTCCTGCTGATCAAGCTGAGAGGATGGTTTAGGTGCTGGGCAAGCCTATTCCATCTCAAACAATGTCCCAGGCACTACAGCGTCCCGTTAAGTAGGCATAGGTTGCCTCCTGACGCTGTATAAATCATCTAATATAGATTTAAAGGCCTAAGTTACCTCCATATGGTACAAAAACGCTATTTGACTTTATGTACCAAGTTGCCTTGCCCCTGTGGTGGTGATAGCAAGATACAGCAATACTTTTAAGCATAAAGTTAAATAGCTATAAAGTTTAGTAATAAAAGTTAATGTGAAATTTTACCTTCCAATGTTTATTATTTCTTATGACTAGAAAAACCCAGCTAGGCATATTTAGCAAAACACAATGCTGCACCTTTATCATGGGCTTTAATGTTTACAAAACAACATTTCGTTTCGTTTTCTACCATTATTTTACTTTAAGTTCTTTAAAATATCCGCTAGGAGCGCTGCAAGTAAATGTATGGCGAAACACGAAATGTAGTTTTTAAAACCAATAATAAAGGTACTATTAACCACCTACCAATTAAAATGAGAAAACGAAATTAACAATAGAAATGCCTTGTATGAGAACCCTAGACCAGCAAACCATGGATGCAAAACAGTTAAATTTTTGAGTAGGCTATTATATAAATAATTAATCAACACAAATAATAATACATTCATGTAAATATTTTATAAAATAAACTCAGATCTGTCTTATGAGTTTTTCATATTCTTGAAGTTCAGAAACTGCTTGGACAATAATTTTAGTTGACAATAAAGGTAGCAAAGAAGAGTCTAGGGTAGTCATGCATCAGAGGGCATAGGAATAGGAAACCAGAGCAAGCACCAATAAAATAACACCTGTATACACCAAGCTTTATAAATATGATAAGTATAGGTATTCAAAAAGGATCTAGTACTCATAGACACATTACAAAATAAATGTTGACTAATTACTACTAGTACTGGATACCAGAACAGTACTACTACTGGACCACTTTGAACAAGGTGAATCAATCTATTCTTTTGTGACCGGAAAAATCAAGGTAACAAAACAGATAAGATAAATGTCTAAAATGAGTACTAAATCTTTTTCGAACTAACTTAATGTGACTATTCTTCATGAATGACAAGAGTACAAGACGCACAAAACTTGATTTTAATAATTTACACTACCTTCCATGAATTAAATGTGATTTTACAGTGCATATGAATAACAGGTTTATAATGCTTTGTTATGTGTTAAAGATAAGTGTGTGAGAGTGTAAGTGAGATCTAGATTAGCTTAAGTGTCATTAAACTAAGATAGAATGCGGTATGAGCAGAATGGGCTCCACTAAGCATGTTGTGATGAATCGTAATAGCGTCTATTAAAGATGACGCGCGTATAATCATGTTGAATCAAATGCACACAAAATGAATGTGATTCTATTTGACAGTGCATTTCTCTAATAGCAAGACTCAATGCAATGTGGTGTGAGACCGATGCAGCTCATTAGAGGAGCCCCTAGCCTGAGCCATCATATTCTCAATTCTATTTGTAGTCTCACGGACCATCGAGAACTCTGACAGATCAGGCAAGTCCAAAACAATGTGAGCAGAGAGACGTTTGTAAACAGAATTGGTATCCTTTTTATTTCGTCTAGTTTCTTCATATTTTAGCTGTTGTTTCAAAAATATTGATTGCTTTAGCATTTCTTGGATGTTCTTGAAGCTGGTTGCTGCTCCGTCCATGGATTTTACAGCGCTGGAAGATGAAACCATAATTAGTCAAAAATTGCTTAGATAAATAAATGTTGCTCGAGTTGCAGACAGCACAACATCTCGAATTTCTACTATTAAAACTCTCCTTGATCAGTTTGAATAACAATTGAATTTAAGATATTATCAACAGTTCTTTGAAAAACAAATTGAAAAGTGACGATTCTAAACAATCCAAAGTGATTTCAATGAATAAACTAATTTTGAGTTTGAGTTTGAGTTTCTCTGCTCCATTCATCATCATCATTATCCGCTGCCAACTTCAGCTACTATAAGCTTAAGGTCTCTATACTATTAGCTTGTGCCATTCAGCACTATCTTGCACTAATTTGAAAACAATATTTTGATCTTATCCTTTTCACTAGATATGTTATGTTCCTATACCTACTCAATAAAACTTTTGAGTCCATAAGAAATTACAAATTACCTTAGAGCATATTCAACATCGTAGCACCTGCCTTGCAATTCATGCTGAAGCTTGGTGACCTCAACTCTGCGTTCCACCATCGGGGGCAAAGCTTTACGAACATGTTCCTGAAGCCTGTACAACGCAAGAGAAGGCTCGTTAGCCACTATGTGCATATTCTCCGATATACGTTCTGCGGCTGGAAAAGGTTATAAAAAGGTTCATGAGTGTGAAGGCTACAGCATTCGCAAGAACTAAAGTTATCTACCATAGCTTACCTTTTTTTGCCTTAGACTCGAGTTCTTGATCTCCTTGATAAACAAAAGCCATTGTTTACTGAATCACAGGTGTATGCTGTTTCTGTCTAAATAAAGCCTAAGGAAAATTCAGCAAGGAGTTTCAGAATAATGAAAGAAATAAATTGTAATCTTACTTTGCTAGCTTTTTTGGAGTTTTCTTTCAATTTTTATTGTTTTGTTTTGTTTTGTTTTGAGTTTTGACATTTGTTTGTTTGATTGTGTTGGGTTGGATTTTTTTCACAGACGTTTTTTTTTTTTTTTTCCATTCTTTCAAAATGACATTGACATGACATGCCTAGACTGCACATTTTTGTTTGATGGTAACATTAATGTCTGGGCAATGCTTTATTATTCCTGGCAATGGGGCAATTCTAGCACGTCGGTGGGATACCCGCTAAGATTTCCCAAAAATCTACTAAATTATACCAAAAACAAACAACAGTAGGTAGGTATTGGCCCCAGAATTATTTTGTTGGCTACTAGGCCTGGTTGTTTACACTTAACATAAACAATACTACCGCATTTTGTATGTGTTGATAAGAATACCCATCTCTAATTACTTGTTTGTAACCTGGTTTTGTCTTTTTTTGTTATTAACTAGGGGTCGGAAGAAGTTATTAACAAAAACCTGAGTTGTTGAACTGTCTGTAGCGTTCTCGTTCGTTCGCATTTGTTTTGCTATCGCTGACTGATAAACGGAATCCCTTATCTTATAAAATTGAGTGATAACAATTATTCGAGTTTATTTTCGTAGTTCAACGTTCAATGTCAGTGAATATGAACAGTCAATGAAACTTTGGTAATTAACACAAAGCAGCAATAAACCATAATGGTTAGTGACAATTTAGTTAACATGCTAGTGACAACCAAATAACCTTATATTTTGATTAATTAATTACTTTTAATTTATTTCAGGATTCCCAAGTTATGAACACGTTTTTAGGTGCATTCTTGAATATTATGTTTCCCATAAAAATGTTGCTGAGATTGTATTCCTTCTGTATATTAATGATTGACATTGCATGGGTGATGATAAATGCAGTGTGTGCAGTTTTTCAAGCTGGATATGCAATGCTAAGACCGCCACCCATGAAGTCAGTGAGACGGGAGACTGCTTTGGTAAGATATTATGAATCGCTTAGAACTAACCCTTTTTTCCTTATTATTAACCTATCGAATAATAGTTTATTACCTATGATACACCTATGCTATAGTTTATTATTATATTAGATTTTAGTGGTGTAAGTAGGTAACATAGTAGTTGAAATCAACATTGTATTTTGCTACGTTATTTACCACTTCACTAAAATTATTTTTCTGATATTTTTTGTATTAACTGGTACTTATCTAACTATTTTTTTTTCGCCTAAAGGTAATCGGTTCTGGCCGTGGAGTCGGTAGAGAATTAGCCATCCAGTTAGCAGATCTTGGTGCAATTGTTCTTTGTGTTGATCAAAACAAAGCTAATAATGAAGATACAGTTGAATTCATAAAACGTCATGGAGGCAAAGCTGCGCTTTACACCTGTGATATAACAAAAAAGAATAATGTCCAAGACCTAGCTGCTCAAGTCAAAAAAGATATTGGTTTTGTAAGCATGCTGTTCTACTGCTGTGGGATTCCTAGTCCGAGGTCATTGCTGACACAGCCTCCCCAGGATATTCATGTCACTCTGGACCTAACCCTGACCTCCTACTTTTGGGTAAAGTTTAACATAATAATGTATCTTAACAGCTTCTATCGTTATTAGGCATCTATACTATACTATTGCAAACCATTATTTACACTTATTTTAAGCTTCATCTCAATCCACTGATTAATTGGAATATAAATAAATATAATTTGAATAATACCTACCTACCTACAAATAACTTAGGGGTAGGTAATGTAAAATTTACTGAAATTGATAAAATAAATAGGTAATACCCACCAGTCATATAACACACACATTGACGTCACGAAGCCTTCCTTAGTAACGTTACTAAGATAGGACATATTAATACTTGATAACCCCTAATCTGGCTAGTAAGTTTAGCTGATTAAAATTTTATTGACCAAGTTATGAATGAGGATTTATTGCTTACAGCTGATTGATCACTTTCTACCGGACATGAAAGCTAAAAACCATGGTCACGTTGTAGCTCTCACTTCTGTGGCTGGACTGAGCTACTTAAAAGATCAAATGCCATTGAGTGTAGCACAGTTTGCAGTTCAAGGTTTAGCTGAGAGTCTAATGGAGGATCTCCGAGTCAACAAAATAGATGGCGTGCATGTGACTCTTACTCACATATATCCATTTATCGTCAGCGACGAAATGCCAGATTTAGTGAGACTAAGGTATGATTTTGAAAAAAGTTACATTTGAAGGTTTTAAAGGTACTTCTCTAATCCAATTTATATTGATAAAGCTACACTCAGATGCTTTAATCAATGACGTGAAGATTAGTGGAGGGTAGTTCTATATAACTACCGCCACTTTTCGTCGGCTCCGCTGACCTACCTCCAGTTCGCCCGCGACCACGGTTGTTGCAATACAGCCGAAACGTCGGGAAATAATAAAGGTAATACGCGATAAAATCCTGTTACAAAATATATCTCTAAAGATAAAAATGACGTGAAGTTAGGGAAACAGGAAAATACCATTAAATACAATGGGAACTTTACAATCGCACTAATATTTTTCCTTGTATAAATATTAGTGTGAAAACATGCCTATATATTCAACAAATGCTACAATAAACCTATTCAACCATTTCGTAGGTACTTGTTTATTTGGACACTAGTACATTACATAGGTCCTGTGCAACTTTTTATACAGACATGGAGACAAACAACTTTCAGACAGAATTATTAGCTAAGTAGTTGGTTTACCGTACTACCATAGTATCTAATTAAAAAAAATACCTATGCTTTTCAGGATCCCAAGCTATTTTGGGACTATAACACCAGTGGATGCAGCACGGTCCATTCTTGACAGCGTCAGGCGCAACTTTCCTGAGGCTTCGGTGCCTAAGCACTTACTTTGCCTCGGGCATTTACTCAGAGTCCTACCACGAAAAGCCACTGTCCTAATACGAGATTTGCTTGACACAGGAGTCGATTTTGCATAGATAATTTGGTAGGTATATTTCATATTTATGGTAAATCTGATTTATGATTAAATACGTGCTCATTGTTTAATTGTATTATGTAGGTACTTATGTAACTTTCTAGTTCGAAAAGATAAATTTTAGTTAGGTAGGTAATCAATAAACTTAAGCATGTATGATTCAAAGACTGAAATTTCATAAATACTAGCTGATAAGATTGTGATGGAAATGTCTTTATAGCTACTTCTTATTATGTTAAATGGAGTTATTTTTGTTAATAAATTAATGAACTATTATTATAAGAAAATACATAATATATAAGAATTTTATTGATATATTAAAAAATGCTTTTTAATCATCACTATTATTTTTTATTCATTCAAGGAGCGCCAACAACTTACGCACCTATGGACATGTAGGACTTATGCTAAAAATTTGCCAATTACAGGTGAACACATCACTTATGGAAATGACAAGTAATAATAATCTAAATTTTTATTTAATTTAAACAACGAACGTAAAGTACTTAGATAATTTAGGTAATAGGTAGGTAGGTATAATATAAAAATAATTGATGAGTAAGTATTTTTAGTAAGTTGGTACATATTATGTAAGTAGGTACCTACTTATTAAAAAAAAATATTAAGAACCTTGATCGAAGACCTACTTGTATCAAAGTCAAAGTATTTATTGCTTAACGTGTAAAGTGCCACAAGATTATCTGGACTGGTGAGAGAGGCGTTGTTATTCCATTTGGTGTTCCAGAAAAAATAATTTTACAGTAAATAAAAGACTCTAATATGGGACTTAATTTCATGGAGAGAACTGTATAAAATTATTCTCACGCCACTTTTAAGAAACTACTACTCGTAGAAAGCTTTTTTTTAAAATGGTAAGCTTGCAACACTGGCTCTGCTGTCACTTATTCTACCATCGTTATCAGCGCCATCTATGTTTGTGTAAGATTAATTATTTCGTTTCGTTTTCGTTCGATGTGCGATTTTTGTGAAAATTTAGATTTGATTTAGAATTTTTTTACTCGGGTTTTTGTTTGTGTTTGCTTTTATTTACACGTGAAATATCCAGAACTCAAAAATCTGACCGTCACCAAGCACTGGCGACCTGATAGTAAGTAGTTAAAATGTTTTCTTAGAAATATCTACGAGCACTACAAAGCCGATCGATATTGTGAAAAATAATACATTTATTTCAAGATGTGGACGAGTCTTGAAGATAATATGTAATAAACAAACACTTGGCGATTAGAAAGGAAGAATTTTTAGTATTGCTCTATCTTCAACCACTAAGAAAAGAAAATACTGTTTGTTACACGGTCCTCTATCGAAACTTTCTCTCAGAAAAGCTTCTATTCACTCGCATATATGTATGTACCCTATATTTTTTTTCAATAAGTAACCTTTTACTAGTGCACGTACGTACAAACATACAATTTATATGACTGCTGCTCCCATATCTGATTATTTCATGCCTTGCAGGGTTTTATCTTTTTGTAGTGCCACTTAGCCCGAATTTTAGCTAAGTACCTACCTACCTAATTATTATTGTCCCACATTAAATAAATAATATTAGATTTTACTAACTACCAATACCTACCAATGAATATACAAAATATGTAAATGAAAGGTCTTAAATTGTGGTGACAAAAGAAAAACAACAATTCCTTGTGAGGATATTATTATTTAATTAGGTATTCCTTGAGGAATTAATCTTTACTTACCACTGTTTGAATAGGTACCCAGGGGTACTAAAAAATACCCCAGTTTTTGTATTTTTCAAGCTATGATTGCCTAATTATATAAGGGGTGCTAAAAAATACCCCAGTTTTTGTATTTTTCAAGCTATGATTGCCTAATTATATAGCTGGAAGGGGAAGGCCTAGGCGAAACTTCTTGGATCAAATTGGCGACATTTTGGAGAAGGGCCAGGTCAAAAGTACCCTAAACCGGCGAGCATGTATGAAGAATGTAATGAGAGTGAATGAGGCATAAGTTGTGTGTCAGGATCGTAGCAAGTGGAGATCCGTGGTCTCTGCCTACCCCTTCGGAAAAGAGGCGTGATTTTATGTATGTATGTATGTATGATTGCCTAAAGTTTTATTTTCCACATCAAACAAAACATAGCTGTGAACAATTTTGTATTTATATTTCAAGAACTGCACAACATTGCGACAACATTGATCTACGAATAAACTATTTGCTTGGGGTTAGCTTGCTTAGTCATTCTTAGTAGATTGTCGAAGTTAAGTAACATTGCTTGACCGGTCAGTAATTGGATGGGTGACCACTAGCCTCTGCGCTTCGGAGGATACGTTAAATTATCTGTCCAGGGTATTAAGTCCTTAAACCATGAACTTGAACCTTGGACTTGAATTTTCAAAGCCTTTAAATAAAAGGAAATAAATTATAATCAGAGATTTAATACTATCAGAGATTTAATACACACACAGCTTGGTATGAATGGAGAAAGTAGTAAGTGATTATGTAGTATAGTCAGCGTCATCTACTGGTAACCCCCGTGTAATACAAACCGCCTTACTAAGGGGGTTACCAATTGGTGACACTGACTGTACTGTGCATACAGCAACATTGTAATTTGATATGCACTACCCCACCTTCCCTAATCACCATTTGCAAAAATACTGTGAACTGAAAGAAAACATTGATTTTATCATTTGTGTGAATGTCTCATTTTTTGGAGCGGGCCCGGTTTTTGATTAATTGCTCTGTAATGACAGAAGGCATTAGCAAACCACAATTTATTGTAAATTTGATGGGGCTGCTTTGCTGATTTGAGCTTATTTATCCAGGGATTATTAAATTTATTATTGCTCGGCGAAATTCCAATAATCCCTATTGAATTTTTGCATTCAGGCATGTAAAATTGATGGGTTCGAAAATTATACCTGACGGCCTTTAAAGGATTTAAATTAAAAGCATCCTTTTTGGGAAAAAGCTTTTAGTAATTTGAAAATTGTAGGTCCAGAATTACGCATTTACAGAACATAATACCACAATATACAAAATATTCTAGTCATTTGATATGTTAATGCTTTGAGCATGTTGAAATTTATATGCGCTTCAACACGAGCTCATAAAGGTGAAGGAAAACATCGTGAGGAAACCCGCAGCTTTGTCAGCTCCACACGTATTGACGTCGTCTTTCCTGTGGGCCAGGCTGATTAAGCTGAGAGGATGGTTTAGGTGCTGGGCAAGCCTGTTCCATCTCAAACAATGTCCCAGGCACTACAGTGTCCCGTTAAGTGTAGGCATAGGTTGCCTCCTGACGCTGTATAAATCATCTAATATAGATGTAAAGGCCTAAGTTTTTTTTGAGCATGTCTAAAGGGATGTTCGGACTTCAGAGCATTAAAAGTTGTCAAAAAGGCACGCCCATTCTGTGCGTGTCATAATTATAATAAATTTGAATTTAACTTGTAATCGAACAAATGTTTTACGTTACATTTTGCCCACCAAAGTTGTGGATGCAGCTTCTGCAACATAAAAAATATTTGCCATAGTATCTTAAAAAATCTTATTTGATTTTGTTGTGTTTCTCTAGCACAGTTTTCTGAGCAAAATACCTTCATTCAGTTTCTGAAATTGATAGGAGGCGCTTCTAAGTAGGTAAACGGTAACAAGATTTCTACTTAACATTGTTTTATTTCTCAGGAGAAGCTCGTTTCACGGGTACCCTCCAATTCCACATTTTACAACCGCATGACGTAACTAATATAAATTCCGCTTTAATTTAGAACAGGTGCCGCCAATTCTACGCATCTTTACACAAATTACTTAGGGAAATAAAACTTGACAGCACCCCTCTTTGTTTATTCATTGTCTCTTTTTATCACTTAAGGGAAGAGGGAGATAGTTGCTTATTCTTGTCTTTCGTTCATAAGAAGCAACGGTTGTCCTCCATGCATTTGTGAGCTTAATTCCGCGAACCTGCATTTAATAGAAAATATTACCAAGTATTCATAAAAATCAACGAAAAAGGATCTCATGACTGACACATTTCTTCATTTCATAGATATTAATTAATCACGTTTTTATTTTACGAACCTAATCATTACTTCGATTAATGTGTAGAGTCGCAGGTGTTTTGTCCAGATTGTTTTCTGTACAGCGGTTTGTTGAATTTAAATAAACCATTATATCTCCCCCCCCACCCTTATTAAATATAACAACCTACCCTCATTCAGTATTGAGTTTCCGTTTAAGTGTGTCTTTGCTACTTTATTATTAAAGTTTTTATCCCTATTGGCAGTTGCGGTACGGAATTTGGGGAAGAAACCTACTTGCTTTTGTGCATTTTTGTTTTGGCGAATGATAGGTATTTTATTAAAATGTAAACAGAAACAGGATATTTAAGACAATTTTATTATAATCCTACGTAGTACCTAAGTAAACTTGTGAACTTGATCCAAATAAACTTAGAAGTTTATTTTTATACCGGTCCTCTGAGCTACCCAGAATTGAATAAAACTCATCAGCATAAATCCTTATATTTTATAAGCTTAGGTCACTAATAATGCAATTTCAAGAGTTGCAAATTAGACGTCGAAGTGTGTCAGATTCCCGAAGAGACGGTTGCAATAAAATGCAGATTCTAGTAGCGGCTACATCAAGGAGTTCACGTTAAAAGCTTTCGAAGGGACCGGAAATAACTGGTTCTGCATTAGCATTTTGCGTGGTACCCTACTCTGTATTTCATAAAAGTAACTAAGGTATAGAAGCAAGCGATCAAAATGTTACTTAGAAGTGGCCTTTGTTACCAGAAGATTATTTTTTGTTTGTTAAATCGATTGATTTTGCAATAAAATGCTAGTCTAAACATCAAATGTTAATCGACTTGCGTTGCTGACTGTACCTACATACCCTGTAACGGCTGAACTTAGGCTATGCTATCCTGTTGTGTACGTGCACTCCATCCAACTCGATGTTAGGAGGGAATTGCTCGTGTAAGTCAACCACTAGACCTAGAACGCCTATAGGTGACCTGGAGCACGCTATTTCATCTCGGCTGTGTCCGACCTCGTAATTAAACCGAGCCTGTGCGGTTGCCTCATCAACTGAGTAAACTAAACTTTTATTTAGACTCTTATTTTATTCCTTAAACACAGGTTAACAGGTTCACGACTGTATCCCCAAGGTGCGGTAGATATTCTCTCAGATCTTTTTATGTTATTTATTCCAGATCCTTTGAAGATGTCTAAGGGGGGTGAGGCATGTCCAAACACATATTTGATACATGCCCACATCTTGCAAAAGTTAGTATCCCATACGTGACAGGTTGCAAGCCCATCGCCGCGTATAAGAACACTAACTGGTTTCCTCACGATGTTTTCCTTCACCGTTTAGAGCACGCGCGTTTAGATATTTTTTTCCTTGGTTATTCAAATTCCTAACAACAAACATTAGAAAAATAAGATTCCCAATCTGATTTTATTTGATTTGAGTAACACATTAAAAAAAAAAGTGAAACTGTAATTGTAAATCACAAATAGTCGAACACGCTCCTGCTTTCATTCCCAAGAACTGTAGACATATTTTCTGATCTTCAGACATTCAAGGTCTTTTGTCTAAGATGTTAGACATAATACGTGCAAGCATTACCTACATCGGGCAAAGTTTAACCAGCTCATACGAACTTATCAAATTTACCAGAAAAATCAATGACAACGTCGACCCAGATTTGAAGGTCTAATTTCAAGCCTAACTTCACATTATTCATTAGAAATCGTGCCTGCTAGACTCACTGGAGAACCAATGTGCCCTAGTTAATTAATCAAGGAATTCATTTTAAAAATCCATTTCCCCTTTTCAAGTTTTCTTTGTTGCGCCAAAGTGGGACTAATTCGGAGCTATAATCCTGAAGATTGCTCGTTTGATTAACCCTCGCTTTTGCACAAACGGCTCTTTAGTTTCTATTTTCCTTGCTCGGGTCTAATTTGATTCCGCTGGGTAGTCCGCGGTTCTTTTCATCCGCTTTTTCTAGTTTTATATTTCTTGGAGTTTGACACTTCCTTTCTTTATTAGAGGACGAGGTTGTTTTTCTTGGTATGTTCATTTCCTGAAATTCTGGTCAGATTAGATAATCGAAAGGACATCGTTTCATGTTGATCCGGATTTTGAAAGCTTATGACGGAACACGAAATTCAGCGAAACAGAAAGCGGATTTCCAACATCAAAAAATATACTAACTTTTAGGAATAATGGAACAAAACAAAAAAACAAAACTTTTAGGAATGGCTTCCAGTCAAACCCATTTTAATTAATTCAACCCCTCCTATCTTTCCCATATAAATATTTTTTATCCAAAAAGCAAAGACCAAAGATTTTTATTTTGCGATTTGCCGTTATTCGTGGATTTTGTTTATAATTTTGGTAGAAAAAGTAGAACACTCATTCATGGCTCTATATTAGGAAATAGTGTCGTAAAAAATGTTTTACGACACTATTTCCTAATATAGAGTTACACGACAAAATCTAATGAGATTTTGTCTCAAATATCCATAAAGGTACACTTTGACGTCGTCTGTGTGTTTTAATTTCCTTATCTCATAGATCTCACAACACCTATTAAGGCTGTGAAGAAAAGCTTGAACTCGATGGAAGTACCTTAGCCCCATAGCTCTTTTTGCGGCGCACTGAGTAACATTATTGTGATTTCGTTCCAAGTGTGTAAATCTATGTTAAGATAGACATGTTACAAAAGTTCTCTTCCTACCAAAAACGAAGCAATGTACATACATATTACCAAAATATGAAGGTTCTCCTTTCATCGCCTCGGTCAATTACCCCGTAATATTGTACTCGTAAATTAATTAAGCTCACCTTTAATATCGCGTAATACGCTATCCCATGGCTTACTGTCGACCGTTTCTCAAATTTTATAATCTACATAATTGTTAAATATTTTTGCTACCTGATACCATTCTGATTTATGAAAAATCCGGAATGATACTACATAACCTGAAGAACGACCGTTATCAAAGTATAAGGTGGCATATAAACTGACAATATTTCCTTTGCATATTCTAGGTAATCTGTGTGTTGTACTTACGAACTTTATTCTGGACACGTCCTTATCTGATCTGACCTACCAACTATCCAGTCCTTATGTCAGAACGGCTCAGGTTAGGGAGAAATTATCTTCCTATTTGGAAGTATTAGCTTATAACCTAAAACATGTTCAAGGATATTAGTCAATACAAAAAAAAAATGTATCACGATTTAGTTCCCAAGCAAGGTATGCTCTTCCAGAAAGATGCGATAAGATCAATTAACACTTACGGAACCGCCTAATTAACAGCTTGCTATTCCCAACTTACCAAATTAGCTTTAACCATTGCAGCATTAGATGAAATTGCAATTTAGCTAACACCAAGTTTCTCTCAACTTAAATTACACACATGACTCGTGGAAATAATCCTCTCTGGGATAAGCTCGAAGTTCCTCACATTTCGGCTCTTGCCTGTCCATCATTCCGAGCCTCCGACCTTTGTGGGCTTTGTAAACTACAATACTCGCACAGTAAACATACGCAGCATTACACATATCTGTATTCTGTGGCATTACTGTGCTTATCGAACCATTTGTCAGGCCTTTAGCACAAGCTACCCTCAGGTTTGAATTGTGTATGCCTACTGCAGATGTCTTTGTGAAGGTTAAGTCGAGACCGATTATGGAATTATAATATGTTCATGTTCAGACTAGGAATATCTTTAGAATTTTTCGTTTTAGTTTATACATTAGTAGCGGCGATTGTGATGACGAGCCAGCGCGCGCCTCTTGTTGTTCTGACCTGCCTAATCTGCACGTCCCAATTTGCAAGCCGCGGCTAACGTTTCACGTAATAAATTGTTTCGGGAAGCATCGCCAAGATTAATAGTTACTGTTCTGAAGCTCTTGACGTCTGCTTAGTGAAAACCACGCTAAGTTCTCGAGGAAATTAAACGTGAACTGACGATCATTCCTTCAAGCCTGCTGAAACATGGCGGTCGATAAAATATTTCTGAGCTAGTAAAACGTAAGAGAGATTGTTCTCAATGTACTGACGATAAAAACTTTTATGCTTTTCGAACAGCGGCATTGGAAACGCCTCCGCGTACGTAACGTACCTATAGAAACATTTTAAATTGCAATCGCAAAAGCTATAAACGATCAAAAGCATTCCACCTACCCAATCGAAATAAAGTGGGTATGTAGGTATAATTTTAGCGTAGTCAACTGTGGGTGAATAAATAAATAGAAGCCATAAATAAAGCTTAAACGTATAAACCTGTCACGGAAGTTGTAGCGCATAATAACACCCTCCAAGATGCCTGAATGTCCTCTTATAGGAGTATTATTTAAATTAATTGCACGACGATCCAATAATTCATAATTTACTTTCGTTTAAATGTTATCAAGTAATTTAAGACGAACAGCCTGCATGCGTTGCGTTGGTCGGCCTCATTTGGGATAAGCTGAGGTTGCTAGGATTGGCAGAATAACACGCCGAAAAGGATTATCTAGTCTCTTTATTTCCGCCCAAATGGACGGAGTAACGAATTTTGCTTTGACAGGATGGTTAATCTACGAACTCCCTGAAAATGTCGATTGGTCTCTTGGTTTTTGGGGAAGTAATGTTTTATACCTTTTTTATTTAGCTTTTTACGAATGCCGTCATGCTATAATAAAAAAAAAATATTACAAGTAAATCTACTACAAAAAGTCCGCAACAAGATAACAAATATCTTCATGTCTGCTTATACTCGTACAATATAATATCTATGTTAGGTAAGTACATAGTATTGCAGGTAACCAACTATTGTAATTATTGTATTGTTGTCGATGATCGTAGTATCTAATTAGATATTCAATTATGCATGTACTCGTACACAGTTATCAAAGGTGCAGTTTCAAGTTAGATTGATGTTTAACAGCCAGCTATTCGAACAAATCAGCATCATATTATAAACTACCTTTGTTTCTACTAAGCCTTCGGAGGTTTTCTGAGAATTTGAATTGAAGTAAGATTTATACGATACGCTGTTGAAATATTAATCAGCTACACCAAAAGATGAAGCGTCATTTGAGCACGTAGGAATACTAAATGCTTAATGTTTCGAATTTGTAAGGGAGCGGTCTACATCTCAGCGCTTCGAGGTCTTTAGTATTGTTACAATTTGAATATAATATTCGCTTGCTGCAAAAGGAATCACGACTAAAAGCTACTAGCAATATCAGTGTTGGAATGGAGGAAATCAAGTAGAATGTTGTCGTTAGTCGACTCGTTAGCAGATTACCTTGCTATGCCACAGCACTGTTATTTGCATAGACTGGGATCTAGCTTGTTATAATAAGACTCCGAACTAGGTTAGTTTTCCAATTTCCATGAAAGTAGTTCAATGTTGTTTCTGATAGAACTGCCATATTGGAAATGGTAATTTTTTTACTGATAAAATAATAATAGAAACTGCGGTAGTAAGTTTTATTTAATTTGGGATTTTAATAATTATGATCTGTAGTATTTAGACATTTGAAACTAAAGCCTGAAAATAACAGGGGATTTAAAAATCAGACAACTTAATTAAAAGTATTTACATTTAGCTCCAACAAACCAATTGAAAATAAATATACCTAACACGTTATCTGAATACTGTATGTGACTGCTAATTTTAAGTATCGTAGTTTATTCATAAACCGCAGAGCTTTTCGTAGAAAATGAATAAAGAATTATTCATTTACTAAAGAATTATTCATTTACTAATTACAATCGCTAAGCGGGTTAAACTGCTACTACCCCATAAAAACCTGTAATACTACAAATATGATATGATGGGTGGGCATTAAAATAAACACGGTTTCACCCTTCGTATTACCGCTGCCCCGCGATACTTTTGCCGGCACCGGGCACCGGATACTTTTGATCGTATTAATCATTCTTTCTTGAGTGCCAAACCCTGTACCGAGTTAATACTGTAGGTGCTTGGGGTTCCATTTTAGCGATAGTGTGGCGAAGTGTATGGTTCGATTCACCTAATTCCACCTTTATTTGTGCTGAGTAGTTTTGTATAGGGATCTATTTCCGCGCTAATAGAATCAGTAAGTAGCTTCGTCGATTATATTAGATGAAATAATGAATACACACTTTTATCTTATTTGTTCGTGTGTATAAAACAGATAGGTTCCTACAAATATCTTTCTTCATGACACAACATAGGTTTATTACTTTTATGCACACTTATTTGTTTTTAAAAATTTTCCGTTATCTCAAGTCATTATGTACAGTCGGAATGAAAAGGTTGACCAGTTTTCAAATAAATTCGTTTAAGCGTAGCGAGTACATGTTTCTTTTTAAAACTGTGTACTAGACGAGAGTGCTGTACTGACAATTATATTTAACTTTTTGACAACAAAGTTTAAATTCACTTAAACATTCATTATGACAGAATGTGTCATACTCAGTCGATAAAGCAGATAGTTATCAAATGGTTATCAAACTAATACCTACTGAGCAAGCAATAACAGATGTTAGGGTGGTCAACCTCTACATTCCGCGACTGTACAATTGATACCAACTCTGTGGTAGTAAAATTTGGGAATGGAAATCTTATCTACTATCCTCATGTAAAACATTCCTTTCAGAGAAAACACAAACAAAACAAAAGATACCAATATAAAGCTTCGCCAAAGCGCGTGGTCCCGAATTTAGGTGATGTAGATTGAAACTTTTTCAAGCATCAAAGAGCCGCCATCAATCTGCTAATGGGATACCTCACCACGATCTCATTTGCAAGGAAGGCCATTCAATTCCCAACAATCGTTAATAGCATTAACACCGTCCATTCCGATATAATCAAATGGATTGAGCTGAGGTTTGCTAACGTACAACAGCCTGAACGCTGAACACAACGCTGAATCGCTCTCTGCGACTGACACGTATTAAACGAAGATTTAATATCCATCGTGCGATGAGTTGTCAATTTTTAATATAACTGCGAAGCAATAAAGCAACGTAGGAAATAAAGAATGGGACTTTTATTTAGTAGCTAGTTGCATCAGCGCTAGATTTCGCCTGCATTGTAGCGCTCTATTTTATTAACCGACTTCAAAAAAAGGAGGAGGTTATATGTTCGGCTGTATGTATGTTTTTTTTTTTTTATGTATGTTCACCGATATTTCCGTCAGTTGTGGACCGATTTCCAAATTTTTTTTTTGTTTGAAAGGGTATACTCCCATTGTGGTCCCATATAAATTTTATTTCTGAGGGATTAATAGTTTTCCCGTAAAACTAAAACAATCACTGAACTTTAAGAAAATTGTGCCCCGATTTACAAATTTTTTTTTTGTTAGAAAGAAGAATACTCTCAAGGTGGCGCCATATATATTTTTTTCCTGAGGGATTAATAGTTTTCCCGTAAAACTAAAACAATCACTGAACTTTAAGAAAATTGTGGACCGATTTCCAAAATTTTTTTTTGTTAGAAAGAGGTATACTCTCAAGGTGGCGCCATATATTTTTTTTCCTGAGGGATTGACAGTTTTCCCGTAACATTCAAAAAACCTCATTCTCACTACACAACACATCCTGACTCACAATCTGAGTCAAACATTAAATAGTTTGAAAGGGTATTACACCCGAGGTAGTCCAAAATATTTTCTTTTCCTTATGGATTGATAGTTTTCCCCCTTGCTGAACTCCGGTGTGTCCTTTAGTTTAGTAATAATGAAAGTGACACTGACTTAGTCAAGTCAAGGGAAGGGCTGATGCCACAAAGTGCCAACTCGGTTCAATTGTTTTATTTTATTTATGTACCTATTTCTTGTATTCTTCTACAATGTGCGTGATGTCACCCTGTAAGGCCCAGTCTGAAAATCAGCGCTGTCTCCCTCACCTGGGAGCAGCACTAAAGCTGAGACTGGACCTTTTTGGCACCACAAAAATAGTTTTTTTTTTATGATGGATAGTTTGTTTTTATTTTTTATTTTAGTTTATTGTTTTATTATGTTTCTTTGTACCCACTCGTGTTTTATAAATGTTTGATGTACTATTTTCATTGTTTTGTGTTGTGTGTGTCAAATAAATGTATTCTTATTCTTATTCTTTAGTAGGTCTGCCCATGACTTCTCTTATCCTTTCCTACTTAAGCTACGATAAGCAAAGTCTTAATGTACTCGTAGCTTACTATATTATTTACACATACACTTTTATTTACACAGTATTTATTTACTTACACTAAAAAGTGAAAAATAAAAATTTTTGAAAAAAAAAATTGAACCGACTTCACAGAACACAAACAGAAGAACCTTCTACACACTAAAAAGAGAAAAATAAGAATATAATTTGAAGTCGGTGCCATGTGAATACGATTAGGTACCTATAAAAAAAAGAAATCGAGCGATAGCGTACCAGGATACAATTTTGCACCCAAGTTCTTTTGAATTTCTTAGATGTAAATGAATAGTTGGCACCGACTTCAAATTATATTCTTATTTTTCTCTTTTTAGTGTGTAGAAGGTTCTTCTGTTTGTGTTCTGTGAAGTCGGTTCAATTTTTTTTTTCAAAAAATTTTATTTTGGGTTGACTAACAAAAGATATATGTTTGCTATTGTTTACTTTGTGTGTATTGTTGTGTACCAATATTTTTGCTGTTTTCTTAAATGCAAACTTTTAACTTTAGTATTTCTTGAATGAAGCCACCTAAATCATCTGTAATACTCGTAGATGAAAAGGCCGATGAGGATGATAACGACTTTAATGTGCCAACGAATTCGTGTGAGGCATGTAAGAACAACTGTAAGAAGTGTAAGCAAAAGAAACCCCATAGTGTGTAGGCGACTATCCACACAATCCACACTAATATAAATGTGAACGTAGTCTGTCTGTTTGTCTGTTTGTTACCTTTTCACGCACAAACCGCTGAACAGATTAAGCTGAAATTTGGCATGGATGAAGATTATACTACAGGGACGGACATAAGCTACTTTTTTTTGTAAATAATCATAAGGGGCGTGAAAATAAGGGTAGCAAGTTTGTATGGGGAACAAAGTTAAGCAATGCTGAGCGCGGTGATAAAGATGATGGGTGACCGCCTGAGCCACTTTTTGCACTCCAGATTTTATTTAATCGCCTAGGTGGCGTTTCTACTATAGCGGAGGTCGTGATATTATCATTTTGAGTATTTTTATAGGTTTTCAAGTACCTACTTATGTTACTTTGCTGACGAAGTCGCGGTTACCTGACCAGCTAGTTTTAAATAATTTTGCAATTGGAGTTATATTGCTAGTGCCTATCCATTGGAGCGAGGCAGCGACATATGTATGCAAAATTAAATCAGGAAGTGGGAGATAGAATCATTGAATTCAATCAAATTCCGTCCTAACCATCTGACAACCCTAATTACATTGGTTTTGGAACGAATCGTGGAAACTTATTGATAATTTTGCGCAACGAAGCATTCAATTGATTAATTACCTGTCGTTTTGCTTGTAACACGTGCCAATGAAAATGGATTTGAAACTAACAGCGGTAACGAGTTTTTAATAGCTTCACCGAAATTTATACTTCAGTAAAAATGTTAAAATGGGATTCATGGGATGAGTCAGATATAGGGACATACTTATTTACTTACCAAGTATGTAATATGACTCACGAGCCGGATTACTTCCGCAGAGCACTTCCTTATTCGTAGAGCACAATCGAATCGAATCAAAATTTGTCTGATGTTCCTCTTTTCCATTAGTTTGTCAAAGTAATACAATACACAGATAATCTACCCCATTTGCTAGTTAAAGCCACCTCTTTTAAACAAATAGTCAAGTACCCAAGAAGCCAATATACCTTCGCGATTAGTTTTCACAAAAACTATATTTCTTCGGCGCCGCGATTGCCTGTCGGCACCTTGCGAAATTGGGTGACCAATATAACGTTACCAGTTTCAGTTCCTTGCCAAGACTCACAAATTTAAGAGAAAAAATTCGATAAACTTTTTAACTTGTGTCGGAGCTAGCTCTTTCTATGGCGTTACTTTTTCGAATGTTATATCGAATGTCATAACAACATAGGTCTAAAGAACACATTATTTGCTAGGTATTTGATTAGTCCGATGCGTTCGCATGGTTTCTGAATAAATATCCAATATTCGTCCGAATTCGATCGGTACCTGTGTAAACAAACCCACGATCATAAAAGCAGGCACAGTCTCAAGCAAATTCAGACTGTCGGTTTCAGATTTTAAAGGCTATAGTGCCAAAATTTTACGACTCTCTTGGCGAAAGTTATGATCACAGACTATCATTGCCAAAATTGATGAATTTTATGCACCAGTACACTGGTAAACGTGTTCTAAACTTCTCAAGGGTCCGTCAGAGTTGCACCTACAGTGTGTTTGTTCAACGCTAGTGCACCGGCTTCACTTACAAAGTTCCGTACAAATTAAGCAGAATTGTTTACAAAGCTAACTTAGTTAGCGAGTTCCACCGGTGAGTGAACTCACTCTGAGAACTTTGACTTGGAGCCGACGAAAAATATATTAGACGCTCTGTTTTATTTCTTACTAGCAGCGCTCCCGCGGTGTGACCCGCGGTTCCTCGGGATTTTTTTAATTTTTTTGGGATAAAAGGTAGCCTATGTCCTTCCCTGGGATACAACCTTTAACTGCTTAATCTGCTGCAGCTTAATCTGGTTTTAGCGTCTTAATCCGGTTTGGGCGTGAAAGCGTAACAAACAGACAGACAGATAGACAGAGTTACTTCCAGATTTATAATATTATTTCTTAATTTCTTATCTTATTTCTTATATTTCTTATTAATTATTTCTTATACGAGTATTCTAATTTCTTATTCTTATATTTCTTATAAAACTCACGTGGATTGCATCTTATTAAAACGATTTACTGTTTTGTACGCAGTACATTTTTAAGTTGCCGTGTGATTTCTTTCATACTTGATTGAAGTGCATTCTTAAAATGCTAAATTATTCGTCATTAAAGCAGGGTCATTCAAAACATCCACTAAAATGTAAATCTCACGAACCTACTCAAGTAAAACTGCGGGGCACCTACAACACGCTTTGGTTGTAAAATATCGTATCTCGTTCTTTAATTTTGTAGGTGCGTAGAATGTTTTTGTGTATCCAAGAATTTAATAAAAAAAATGATTTATGGAACCAAGGCGCTAAATTAGATGTTTTTCAGTTTTTTGCCTTACAAAGGAAATCATCCATTTTAAAAGGGCAACGAGTTTTAAGTACGTAATTTACTTTTATCGTTATTACCAGCAATAACGGGATTTAAGGCGATTCCACTCAACACGATGTGAAATTGCAATTATAAAGGGACGTAAATAATGCCTTTTTCATGCAAGCTTCGCATTTAGAAAAATAATTTCAAAGTAATTGAAATTCCTTAATCGTTCGCGGGTTAATTTGACATTTGCTTGCACTACAAAAGCTTAGCTAGCTAAGCTAACTTAAGATTATTATACGAAGGGGGGTGGTGATGGTGAACGCAAGTGGTTTATGAAGAAAATGGTCGCTGGTGGCCAGCTCCGGTAACAGAGTTTTCAGACCGGAAAGCCTCCGTTATATTAGAAACTAGCTGTCCGCCCCGGCTTCGCACGGGTTTATTATAGGTATTTAACAAAAATTTAATAACAACATGGCGGTCCCGGAGCGGGATGTATGATCCTTTGTAGGTAAGGTCTAAGGTAGGTAGGGGAGTATTGGGCAGTAAGGCAGGTTTGGACACCACCGGCAAATCCCCGTGTTATGCCGGCCATACACCATCATGCCAATCCACCCCCATGGTCAATTCTAACTGATCAAATTCCGATTTGACGATAGGCATGATGGTTTATGGCCGACATGACACGGGGGTGTCCAAACTTCCCAACTGCCCAATGCTCCTCTACCTCCCATATATATTTCATTGATATATTACCACTCCTCTTTCCCATTCCATAGTTCCCAGACACTTATCAAACTATCATGGTTTTCAACATTTTTAACACAGTTAACGGGATATTTACCATGATTTAATGTTTTTTGAGTTTCCCGATATTTCGGCGCAGTTGCATACGCCATGATCAATAGTATCTATGGTATTAATCATGGTTAATATCCCGTTACCTGTGTTAAAAATCCCAGACACTTGTCCTACCGTACTAACTGATATTTATTCTGTGGTCGCGATGTATCTTACATTTTTAAAATCATGATAACTTTTGAATAAAATGTCCGATTTCAATCATTCAAAAAGTAATCGACGGGTACTGAAACCGCCTTTACTACGTAGGAATTTATTTGGATAAGAATAAATACCAAAATAAGAATAACGTGGTCTGCTTTTGGTCGGCATTTTTATTCTCTTTTTAAATTATAAAAGTTGTTATTCTGACATAACCACAATAGTTGGACATATGCTATCGCTGACTTTTTTGTAGATATTGATACGTTCTTTAATATTGTTGAACATTTTTTTGTTCTATCATCTATAGTTTTCGCAGCGCACGCGATATGAAGAATTTTATGTTCAAAATGTTTACACCTTTGGTTACATTATTGCAATTTTCATAAGGATCTCTAATTTTTTTGAAAATAATTTATAGCCTATGTTCATCAGAGATAATGTAGGATTCAAATGGTGAAAGAATTTTTCAAATCGGTCCAGTAGTTTCGAAGCCTATTCAATTCAAACAAACAAACAAACAAACAAACAAACAAACAAACAAATGTTTCCTCTTTATAATATTATTATATTATATATTAGAAATTTGAGTACAGATCATCGATAAACTTCGACTGGCGTCTCATAAAAAAATAGAGCAGACAGAATAGAGATTAAGATCTCATGTTTTTATAAGACAGATCAATAATATCATCATCTAAATCGTTCAATCGTATTCAAAATACACCGACAATTAGTAAATTTATATGAACCTACAGTATACCCTCAGTATTTTGTTGATTGAAGCCTTGTTTGACCTGCGACCTGTTTCGATCCAGCTGTTTGAAATTCTACGCAGGAAGCTTAAACCGCTCATAACCGGCTTTTGCCGGAAAAGCGAGATTAAGTTTGTTAGCTGTGTTACAGGTTAACTATTACTACAAAAATAGGGTTGTCAGATGCAACTTGATATCGTACGGCCTTACTAATAAACGTGGTGTAAAGTTATTCCTGAGTATAAACTGTCAAAATGTATGGTTATTTTTAGTTTATTCCGAGGAATAACTTTATGTCACGTTTATTGGTAAGGCTGGTTTTAGATGAAAAGTGTAGTCCGTATTTAAATTAATTAAGTCATTGGCCAACTCTGGCCCGACAATTTAACGTGCCCTCCGAAGCACGGAAGCACTCAGTTAATAATGCCACTGGCGGTCACCTATCCACTTACTGACCGTTTAGAACGTTGCTTATCTTCAACGATTTATCAAGAACGACTGTAATTTGTAAAGCAAGAAGGGAAACATTAGATTCGCCTGGCGTATGATCAAAAGATTGTCATGTAATGAGAACGCTTTTGCTATACAGTGAGTGAATGTGGATTGTTAGGTTACGAAAAAAAATATGTTATTGCAAACCCTATCTACAACCATAGCTGAGCTTAGTTCACACGTTTTTAGCAGGGTGCTAAATTAATTAATGTGAAATCTGCAGTCGCATTCCACTGAATCATATGACATTAATTTTGGTTCACACAACTCGTCACAAGTCACAAGAGGGTAGTCAGGCACGTTCAAATACAGCCATGGCACATACCCTCATATTTTTAGTTTTAACAGCTTAGTTTGTAGTCACCGAGAAAATGGAACTTCAGTAGATTATTGTACGTGGTTTTGCAAAACTGGAAACTTTCTGCAAGATGTTGTTTGTTTGAGTTGGCTCTGCTGACTTCGTTAATTTGCCTTGCAGCTAGTTTGGCTGACTGAAGGAAAACTTCTCACCTCATGAAGTGTGTGAATGAGAGATTTTGGAGAATATACTTAGGTATATTCCTATACTTAGCTATCTTCCTTTATCACGTTTGACTAAGTTATGCAAAAGTGGATTTTTTTATATAGAAATAAAAAGAAGAAAAAGAGCATAAATATCATAATCCCAATAGTTTTTAATATAAAGTTCTAAGCTGGGTTTAAAATGGGAGATTTTGAGCTTATACTCGATGTTGTCTTCACTTGCTCAAATAAGACGAAACAAAGACACGTTTTCTTAAGATATCCAGTACAATAATTAATGTTCAATTCGTTATCCCAATATCCGACGATGAATTCAATTTATTTATTAGTTAGTTCTATAAGCGTGGTTTTTGCTTCACATTGCTAACTCGTTTGTTAAATAAATGAATACCGAAATATTCACCGAATAACACTTATTCGTCCTTTTAAAAGGCTGAAAGAGTGATTGTAAATTCATCAACTCGAAACAAAGGATAGGTGTCGGGTGGGAGGCCGTTTGTTTGTGGTTGCCTATCTCATCAACGGGTCAATTGTTTTTCGGGCAATGTTTTGAGAAGTCGCATTAAACAATTTCGTTTTAATTTCGCCAGAATTATCTTATTTTCACGAAGTTATTAAAGACTTCAGAGAAAAGTTTGATTTAGCTGACTGAAGATACGGTTGTTTAATGGGTCACCAACCGTAATGGAGATATTTTTCACTGGAAAAATATCTTTATGGACTGTGTTTACATTTCAAAAACAACTTTATCGTTGTAATTTTCCTTATTACAGATGTTAAACTGTTGTGGATGGGGAATGTTATCTTTACTGCGTAGGAAGCATCCGGGCCCTCCAGGTCCTGAGCTGTTCCACGTCCGGCGAGATAGGACTCGACTCCGTTTCTCTAAATGAATACTTATGGAACTCTTATAGATCCGACCTATTTTTCCGCGTCAAAACAAGCCATTTACACGAAGCCTAAATAAAAGTGAAGAATTATGTCAGCTTCGAAGGGCGTGTCTTCTTCAATCATAAATCCCCTCTAAAATTGTTTTCCTTGCTTCAGATTTTTCGGTGTTGCTGATATCCAATCTTCATTGTGGATGGTAAGTAAGAATCTTATTTAAAACATACCTGTGATGGAAAATATAATGCTCATTTTGCGTTAGAAGCCATTTGCAAAATATGGCGGGAATATTTCGTGTTAATTCCAACCGTGGGTCTGGAAAGCTATTTAGCCTGAGACTGTGCTCTTGCGAAAATTACGCTCTCTAGGAGCTTATCCGAGGAGTAGGCGACGTAATACCACCTTTCTAAGAGATGTTATTCCCTTTTTCGTCGACATGTAAACTAAACGTATTAATTTAGACCAATATTAACGACATGATTCTGATGGACATCATTTAGTTGATTCAAACTCATTAAAAAATAATAATTCCTCGGTGATTATAATGATAGTAGAAATTATTAAAATGTAAACTCCTTATTGCCCGCCTATATCAAAAGACATCTCCACCGTGACTTTCCCACAAAAAGGCAGATTCCCTTCATTATGGCATTCGCACTTAGCGATTTTAGAGACACCTTTTAGGAGCACTCCAATTTTGCTCTATTTTCGGTATAATTGCGATCGATAGCTCCTTTCCATTGTCAAGTGCTATTCGTACTTTTATTGTGTCGTTGACTTAAAATTACTAACCGCAGTAAAAAGATTCTTTGATGCTTTATAATATGTATAGCTTCCTGTATTGGTTCGTTTCAGAGATGTTTGTGCTATCCAGCAGAACTATTATTTTTCGAGAACATAATTCATGAAATAGTTTTGAGTGTTGATCACTTCAGTGAAATCATTTTCTGTATCATATCGATTAGTCTTTTAATGCCATTCAAAATGATTATATTGTAACGGCCTTAGTAATAAACTTAGTATAAAGTTATTCCTGAGAGTAAACTGTCAAAATGTATGGTTATCCCTATTTTATTCCGAGGAATAACTTTACACTACGTTTATTAGTAAGGCGCTTTATATTTTCACTGTAAATTATGATAAACAGGCTATGTAACTTTGTAAATTTTTTAGAGATCCCTCGCTTGTTTTCTCTTATCTAGATTTACGTTAAGGGTTCATGATAAAAACCGGTTTTAACCGAACCAAGGAAAATAAAGTCACATAATCTAACACTAAACCTATGTCATTAATTATCCTCACTTTCCGAAGATTGTCTCAGGGCTCAGGTGAACCCTTTTCTATGATGCTTTCTTAGCGCCATGATTTATGACTTTGTCTTTATTCTTTTTACTTATAATAGACTATCTTCCCGTTCCCTGGTGGCTATGTTTCTGCTTTATGCCTATGAATAATTCTCTCTGTCTATTGTTTTTTGAAACGAAGTTCCTTTTCGGACGGTATCGAAGAAAAAAAAGACAGCCTGGAAAAAAATGTGTTCCACGACACTCACGTACTTTTTTGTATTACTAGTAACTTTTGTGTAAATGTAATTCTTCGGCTTTTACAACTTTACTAGTTTATTATACAACATCAGGAGGAAAAGATTGCCTACCCTCAACGGGTCGCGTGCCGTTATAGTGCTTGCGGCATTGTTGAGATGGTATTGTCATTCCCAGCACCTCAACCATCCTTTCAGCCTAATCGGCCCTAACCACAGGAAAAACTAAGAAATACGTTTGCGTTGCCACAACCTGTTCATTAACCAAAAAAAGACAGATGGCTTTCGAGTTCCTGCACTATATCACTTAAACCTAAGAATCCTTCACGAAATGGTCAAATAAAATATCCGATACAGACAGACTGGCCACTTCACAAACGTGTATTCAGTCAGCTGTAGGGGAAGTGTAGGGGAAGTGAGTCATCGTCTCCCCCATACGGTTTATTTGGATTAATACGAGGGTTCTGTGGAATCTCATAGTAAATTATTCATTTGCCGAGCGGTCGTCCAAATTTATAATATGTCTATAAGAGCCGGTAGGATGTTGTCCTTTTTGAATTTGGATGGGTTTTTTTATCGCCATTCGCCACCCACGAGTTTGACATATAGTCCAGTGTGAGCACCGTGACTGAAGTCTCTCGTCTCGTTTTCTAGTTAAAAATCGTCATAACTGTGTCTGTCGTCATGCGCAGCCCGTTAGTTCATATCGTTATGTCAAATTGTGAGATAGTGTGACATAGTCTCTGTCATGGCGCTCATATTAGCGCAAAATGATAAAAATGCCGGCATGACAAATTTTCTTATCTCACGCCGTGACAATTTCACGTTGCACATCATAGCCCCACAGGGGGAACCAGACAGGACAAGCTCTTTAACAATTATACGTAGACCAGTTTTTTTCTGGGTAAAGAAAATTAAGAACGTACTCAATAAAGCTCCGCAATATTGTGCGACAACTACTTCGAATGGCTTCAATATAGGTCCAATATAGGCAGGTCAACACAGCGTCCAGATAAAAGGTAGGTGCGTAATATTCCCTCGCAGTTTATGAGTATGTAGGAAGGTCTCAGCCCTGAGGACAAACGCTACCCCAAATTTAAACTTGACCTTTGAAATTCCAGACAAATTAATTCAGCCATGTGGAATAAGCAGCTTCATTTAACAAGATTAGAGATGCCTTGGATGAGGGTTTTTCGGATTTAAAAGCAGGCTAAGAAAATTGCATGAAATTCGTTATTTTTTACGATGAATTTATACAGGGAAGTTTTATTATAGGATACTCTGGTTCCAATACAAGATGATATTTCCCGGCCAATCAGATTCTGGTGGGATATGGCACTAAATAAATACCAAGATTGTTATGAAAGAATAGTACCTAGCCCATTGATTACAAGAAGAGACTCTGAATACTTTATGTTACAGATTAACGGCCGGTTTCTCGAACGCAAACCATCTTCAAAATTAACGAATCATTAGTCAAACCTGTCATTCGACCAAGTTTAATCGGCTTGTCAATTTGAAAAGAGTTTGAGAAACCGGCCGTAAAGTAACTAGAAGTGACGATGGAAACTTCATTCTTTTACAGTGCCTCCGAGTTAGTAAACTTTATACCCAAAGCAAAAATGCGTTCAAAAAGTCCGCATCCCGGGAAACTGCAGTTTGTTTTAAGCTGAAATACTCAGGCCAACAGTCGACGGAAAAAATGTTAGTGAGTGAACGTATTTTTCCCACTTTTTGGAGTGTTCATAATGCAGAAACTTTTTAACACTTTGTGGAGCACCAGTTAACTACCTGAACACTTTGAATAGTTTTGTTTTTCCGTGTACAGCTGGAAACATTTCTGCTCTTCGAATATAACTTTGTACCACTGTTTTCTTTCTACATAAAGATCACCACTTCATCAGATGTACGAGCCAACAACAAACATTTGGTGAGAGTTCATTGTCCGCAGACATTTCTGACTCACAAAACTATGGTTTACGACCTAACATCAAACTGTCTCTTACACTCCATAAGCGCACTATGATGTAAACTTAACGACAGTACCAGATAGGTGTAATATAGCAGGAGTACTGTACGTTTTCGGTTCCACCTGTAAAGTTGTTAAGCTCTGACCGAGGCCTGTAGGAAGCTAAAAACTGTCACCAGAATTGGTTTTCACATTCTAACTAAGTACCTAGTACAACTAGTTGTTACGACTTTGACCTAATATTTATTTATGTTAATACCGATTCCTTTTCGCATTGAACGAGTCTGCCTAGATATCTGTTTATATTTACATTCTGGAGTAAGCGAACTGATGTTGTAGTGTAATGGCCATACAGATTACAATACATACTGTAATATAACTGCTGTGGGTGTGGATTTGTGGATGCTGTTCTATTTATTCAAATGGGTCATTGTTATACTAAATAATAGAAAATATAACAGGCAGAGTGAAGTCAAGTACTAACCAATTTAAACGAAGTGTCGAAATAAAGAACTGTCGAAGTTCAGAGGTACACTCATCCATTTTACGTTTCACGCTTTACAACAATGAAAAACTTTGAAATAAATGAAATCTAGTGATAATACTAAAAAAAATATAAATAATGGTTCACTTAATTATAAACTATTATCCAATCTGTGTATGCCTCAAGTATATAAGCCGGGCCACAACGTGAATTCGATTTTAGAATGGGCCACAACGTGAAACCAAGAATTCGGGCCACAAGCTCGTGGGCCACAGCGTAAACAACCCAAACATACTCATAACCTTGGAATAAGAATAGGATTTTGTCTATTTCCTTTTTAATAATTTTAGAAATTAGCATGAAAGAGCCTTGTCACGGAACCGTTCCTGTGTGAAAAGGACTATAATGCAAGCGTCAGTAGATCTATCGAGACTTAATTTGAATTTAATTGAAATCGTGGTTGTCCAGGGTTGCAGGCTCCTTAGGAGAAGCTAAAGACAAAATCGAATAAGAAAAAGGATTCAAAATAAAGCTAGTTAAAGAATAGAGATAACCTATCTCACTTTATTTTAATTTAGTTACGGATCTTAGTCGTGTAGGTATTCTATCTCACTTTTCATGCTCAGTGTTCCAGGGGTATCATTTTACACAGCGTCTTCCGCCTCGTTTTTCCCCAACAGAACTTTGTTCGCCAAACTGCGATCACAGCCGAAATACTACTAAATAGTTTTGAAAATAAAACGCTAGTTTTGTCTGATATTGGAGTATTCCAAACGAACTATTGGCATGAAAAATCTCAAAATTTCTGCATAGCAATGCATCTGAAATTGCCCTAATCTCATTACTATTCCGCGGGGGTTCAATTTGCAACAAAAATTGATTTGAATATGGTAGCAGCTGCGAAGAAGCCAATGCGGAATTCATTTATCAAGCATGCTTGTACCGGTGGTGTCGCTAATGGACTACCTAGAATACCATCTAAAGGAATCGACATGACAAAAATTAGGTATTGCTTTCTTTTTGGACTTTAATAAAATCCCCTAATGAGAATCTGGGTCTTAATGCCAATTACCGAAACGTATGGTGTGTATAATGTACAATATTGCGACATATACATTATACATACATACAATCACTAAGATTTTTTCGCCAAATAAATAATTATTATGTAATATCACCTGAAGATAATCCTGCTTCTTACATAAACGTTAAACCTTAGTTGAACCCCATGTTGACACATGTCAAAACAAAACTGTTACCACAAACAAGCGTTCTATGTACGAGTAATTAAAAATCGTTTTTGTGGGGAACAGTTTTTTTAGTTACTTTTAGTCTAAACTCGGTTTATTTTCTTGTAATAAGATGGAATGTGTAAATGCTGAATCTTTGTTTGGATGTTTGAGTCAAACGTAAAGCCTCCAACACCAAACTCATTCCTATAAACTCTCTTTTACTTTCCTATAAATTATTTCAGTGTCGAACTCTTCAAACTTTTGTATCGCACACGTAGGTAAACCTAAAACTTGGTCTAAACTGAGAATTTGTACAACAAAACCTAGTCCAAAGGTTCCCGATCAATACGTCGTATCTCGCCCTAATAAAAACCGGATCAAACTTCATTTTGTGTAGCGACGTCGAAAGCTCGTGGTGTATAGCTTTCGAATCTAATTTTCTCTCCTCCTATATACTTATCTCACTTTTATTTTCCGTTTATCACACACTGAACGAAGGCGAGACTGGCGTTTATTACAGAGGAAATAAGAGCAAAATGTTTTCAGTCGTTGACAAAAAAAAAACATAAAATTCCTGCACTATTAGCATGAGTTTTGTCATCGAATGAGTTCAGCAATTATTTAAACACTTTATTTTACTCCGTTCTTTGTTTCTCTTAAACGCAACCGATGCTAAAGCTACCTGTTTTATACAATATTTCTGAGACAACCATCTTAAATTACCCATGAGATTAGGCACGGCACAACGCTATTATAATTCATGATCCTTGGAAGGGTTTCGTTTAAGTTATGTAAGTCCTTACAGACGGTGTCTCGAATAAGTTATTGATTTTAAATTTAAATTGCTCGTTCTAAATGCTTATCTCAAAGAAAACACTTTCAAAAGCTAATTGTGCAAACTAAATTAAGTTTGGGAGGCTGACCGGCCCTAGCAGCTTCGAGTTCGTCATTTATCTCGAGGGCTCTTACCTCCCATTTTTGCCTGTTCGCATTAAAATTGTTTTAATTGAAATCTAAATCGTATTTCCAAGTTATCAGAGTTGAATTTGTTTTATTGCGACAATGGGAGAATGTACGAGTCGGCGTTGTAAGCACTCTTGTTTTGCTCTTCGACGAAGCTTGGTAATCTTTTTATTTTGTTTATGTAATTGGGTTTCGGGTTGTTTTTTTGTTAAGGCTTCATTTGAAGACGTCGCGCTTCGTTTTCCTTTAGCTTTTTGGATCAAAATTTTATATTTTATATTGGGATAAGAGGTTTTGTTCTGTTCCTTAGTTGTTTTGTTCAAAGACTGAAGATTGTCCGTCTTATTACAAGAATATGAACCGAGTTTAGACTAAGACTAACTAAAAAACTGTTTCTAGAAAAACGATCTTTATATACTCGTACATAGAACGCTTCTTTGTGATAAAATTTTTGTTTTGATATGTGTCAACATGGGGTTCAACTAAAGTTTAACGTTTATGTAATAAGCAGCTGTGTACATAGAATGTTATAAGTAAGGAGTGCTCAGTTTTTAAAGCTTGCCCCAAGTTAGGTGTAGCTTTCCTTAAACTTGTTACCAATAACTTCTTGTGTTTAATATTGCAAGCTCTGCAGTGTTGTTCTGTTCTAAATTTATGTATGCAATTAACCATAGCATACTGCTGTGACATTTGCCAAAGTTTTAATTGGACTCTTTTCTACATTTACAGTTCACTCGATGGACTTGAAAATAAATTATGTACTGTAATCATACATTCGTATATTATGATTATAATAAATGTGAGCAATGAAAAAAATTAAAAAGTATGTGAGTGTCGTGGAACCTCCGTGGAATATTCGGTTAGAACAAAGTTTCAACTTTGAAATTTGGCATTTGTCAGACAAATTATTGTCAAATATTAAAATTCTTTACTAACAGTATAACAATTTATGGACTGTTTTGCGTCTGCGTACTTCGCACTGTGACGTTTTGACCTATGTATGTGTCGTGACGGTTTTTTTTTCTAGCCTCCATATACCGTCCGAAAAGAAACTTCGTTCCAATAACTCAAGTACAATTTGATGATGTTGAAGAGTTGTTTTAGCTCTTCTTTTTTGTACTGTCACAACCTGGAGACTCCTAAATTTAATACAATCAGATGCAATATTGTAACGAAATATCTTTATAACACGTAAAAAATAACATGTGTCACGAGTACACTCGATCACACAAGTGTGCTAAAAGTAAAAATAAAGACGAAAATTAAGTTCAAACACTATCCAATTATTAGGATCTAGATCTAAAGCTATCAAAACAAGTTTTCATACAGCGTATATGTATTTAAATGCATTCTAATATATGAAAATATTAGCTAGATACTAGGAAGTACACATTGCCAAAATGCCTACTTTAATTCAAGATCTAATCGCAAGACCTGGGCATAATCACCTACATAAACATTTTATATTCTTAATTAACGCAATGTTAACTGGATTGTAAACAATAAATTATTTTTATTATTAGTATCCGCGTATCAACTGTTGTTTATATCATGAGACTTCACGTTATAACACAGACGACAGCAATCACTGAGATGATTGTTATTCGCAAAAGTTCAATACTGGTGGTAAATTAACTTTATTCTTAACAGTAAGGAATGATTATAAAGTTTATAAACATTATTTACTCAAACAGTTGTGCACAATTTCTCCACTTAATCAAAACCACCTCGCAGACTTCAATAGAAAAATCACCTTTGCATCTACTCTTGAAGTTATATTTGTGACGACTAAAGCAACATAAAAGTTGTCCAAATAAAAGTAAATCTCGCACTTGTGCTGTCGACTGTACCCTTCTGGGAAGGCATTCGATATGTTCAGCTAAACCGGTTGGCGTATTGATTGCAGCTAACTGTACCACATGGTTAGTTGGTCGCGAAAACGACATTTGCGCGTTTCGGCACACAGAGTCTGTGCCTGCACTTTATCGGCTTTCTGTGGTTTCCTACATTGTTTGAGGCCGAGTGACTTTTACAATACCGATTATTATTTAGGACTAAATGCTGAGAAATTGTTTGTCGAGAAATAGTATAGCAAGTCACGAGTTTCAGATTCTTTTCCATCATCGGATTGGATTGTGCAGTGGATAGAAGTTATTTGAGTGACGAGAGCTAATCGTGTGCCAAGTGTTGTGGTTTAAATGAAATGAACAGCCTTTATCGAAACTTAGCAGACGTGTTAGCATTCTTGGATGAATTGAGCGTTGGGTAGGAAATTGATTATTGGTAAGTTGGCATGGCTTAGCTTGGTATCAGATCTGTTGAGATTATGCAATAACTAAAGTACCTCTTTCTATTAATCTGAGATATCACTGTAGCTTAAAGGTAGCTTATGGCATGTGGTGTGCTGGCTCAATTAAAAATCGAAATCTGAACTGCCTTTTTAAGCAATAACTGTGTCAAACTACCAAAGTTCTCAACAGTGTGAAAACTGTTTGAACTACATTCGGTAAACTGCTGCGTGTATTGTGCTACCGTCGGTCGTCGGGTCAAATCAAATTTATGTGAGGCCTTTGTGTAGTTAATTGGAATTTCGGTGCGAAGCTGTTGTGTTGTCTCCCAAGATGACGTAACAAAGCGAAGGCATGTAACGCAAGGAATGCCTTCTAATTTGAATTAAATCAGAATTCTTTGTATTTTTATCATTTAGTTACGTACCTCGAAAAAGCTCCAAAAAATTGGACGAGGTTGATAATCCTTCTTGAATCGATTTCGGTATTCTAAATATTTTCCCATAACCTAGATTATTTCCGCTAATCCTTCCGTGCCAATCTTGTCAGTTTTTGACCGACCCAGGGTCTGAGCCACTGTAGCCGGCGTCACGGAAAATCGGCTTTCACATCTGGCGCAGAGCGATAACTCTCAACAAATCCTATTTTTGTTTAGGCATTGTCTGGCTGGAGTGCTGCCTCGACGCTCATATCTCGCTCGGATTTGGAAAGGATTATTTGGCACTTCAAAAGATGACCCACATTTATAGCCAGCTATAGTATAGCTTCCTAGCATTGCAATTCCAAGCTATATAAGGCGCTTTTTCAGTTTAAAATATGCATTGTTAAAACCTCATTTTTAGATAACTCTTAAAACTTTAACGTAAGAGAGAAGAAGGGTCTCTTCTAGAAATGACATTGATATGTTAACTTGAAGTGGTTTGTGAACTTCCCCTTCAAATTGCAAAATCAGTTACGAAAGCCCTATATATCTCCCGGAATCCTTTTATGAAGCCGGCTAGTTTATGTCGGCAATACATCTACTAGGTCCTACTCTACAAGACACCCGAACCGGCCGGAAGACGTATGTACCAATCGCTTTTATTTACTAAATCCGGTATCGGGATAAAATACGCATTCTCGTAAAACGTCATGAATGTACGTGATTTACCTTATTGCTATTGAATTATTTATGTTTGGAAATTGTTATGCTCGTATTTGCTTTACGTTTGCTGCACTAAATAAGTTATTTATAGTAGATTTAGGCTGCCAAAGGGTTACGAAGGGATCACTATTATATTATTAGCCTTATGATATAGGGTCCTGGTAAACATTGGAAAACCCTTTCAGGGGTTTTCAATCTAAACTAACGTGATATGAGGATGCAAACGCAAAATTTGTGAGAGAAAGAAAGTAAAGAGGCGAAGTATTCATAACTGAGGTTATACGGAACCGGTGTTTCGACTTTCATTCTCCATTCAAATAATATGACTACAGAAACAGGTTTCAGGGGAAAAGTACTATAAAGGCAAGGCCACTCGTAAAGCTACCGATTTAATTTCCCTGCGAATTCACGATGTTCAACGAAACAGGCATATTTTATAATCCACTTAACTGTCACATTACAATTCATCAAGGGAAGTTAGTCGGGAACATTCGGAAACACTCGAATTTGCACGTACGCTGCGAAGTTGGGAGTTTATCTGCCGGGAGACGAACCAGCTGATTTATTGTCTGTGGAGCGACACTGACAAGTGACAGACGGAAGCGACAGTGGAGTAAATACACACAGGATTGGGAAGGTCGCCTTAAAGCCGCTAGATATCACTCTGTCAACTTTAGTACAATCGAAATTAATTCCGGGACCGCGGCCTGACCTACTTTTCATTATTTTTGGCATTCCTATTTACGCTTTTCTTTTTGTCTGTTCGGTTGGATTATTTCACTTAAATACGACCTATTCACTTACTAACAAATGAAGACTTAGGGCCTTACTAATAAACATGGTATAAAGTTATTCCTCGGAATAAAATAGGAATAACCATACATTTTGACAGTTTACACTCAAAAATAACTTTATACCACGTTTATTAGTAAGGCCGTTAGTGTCTAGTATGTCTACCCTTCGAACCTCTTGAAAGGTGTATAAACACACTATTTCATAAATTCGCGCTAATTACGTTCAAATTCGTGACGAATATTACGAATATTTCACTTCCCTGCTATTATTTACACCGGAATCCTATTTATCAGACACGGGCTGGCTTAGCAGGGCCATTGTATTTCTAGTTGGTAGCTGTCGCAGCATCAGGGAAGTTTTACTGCAACAATAATGCAAGACTTCCCTGTACGATAAAATCTATGATTTTCCTATGAAGACATGATCTATATTCATCTAACAAGGTTTTTCCTGTCATTCATCCTTAACATGCGCTCCACATGCAAGGCATATGCTCCTAACTTGCACCTTCAAAGATATGCCTGACGTCGCATACTTATGAATTTAATAAGACACGAACAAATTACCAGCCGTCGGAACTATCCGAGGCGGGTTCATTAGAACTAGCTCTACGTTGGAGTTGGAAGTTTTATGGTGGCCTACATTAACGAAATTAGGACTGGCGATATTGAAACTTTCTTTAATTAAATTACTTTTATTCGTATCATATATGGTTTCCCGATCAAAACTACCATCTCCAAAAAATTTAATATTGTATGTGTGACACGTGGCCGTCAAGTTATCATCAGGAACGAAGTCCGAGCAGTGAGTTGTTTAAAACCCTTTCGGACGAATCCTGTAAAAAATACAGCCCAAAAATAAATACCGAATTTGAGTACACGCAGATATTTGTCATGCGAGCTGGGCGACCACAAAGCGATGCTGTAATCCGGTTAACCGGTTTGGCGCGTATCCGGGCGCCAAGTGATGTCTGCTGGTGACAGCTATCAGAATGGCGGGCGATATTTCAAAACATAAAGAAAATGGCCGCGCGTGTGCAAATTCAAATGGCATTGCGCTCTGGAATTGATTGGTTTTGTTCTGAAGTTTGTATTGCGAATTGATTGTTCACTGCACAATGCGTTGCTCAAAGCTAATGGCAGTTTGAAACCTCCCGTCATCAACGTATCTAAAAAAGCAGTAGTTCATTCAAATTTTTTTTCGCAAGATTCGTTAGTATACCAACCAGACTTTACCTATGAAATATCCAAAGCCAGTGTTTAAAACAATCCATAGTAAGCTACCATAACATGTTACAATTCCGAATTCTCCTGCAAATCTACAAGTTTACGACGACGCAGTAAAATGAACACTTTATCATACAGTTCTAGATATGGCCGCGACAAGACAGCCGTTTTCATATGCGCTTCTACGTCCGGACCGGGCCAGACGACCGGTTTCGTATGTAGGTACGTACTAACATTCATTTTATCACTATACCAGACTGTAAGCTCTTCATGACAGATGCGTCGGCTGCACTCGTAACTTGTAAGCCAGTGTTTTGTTTTGAATTTATGAGCTCACAACGATCTGGTATACTCTGCTGCGAGTAGCTCGTTGTCAACGTTTACGCTGTTTTGGTTATACTTTTTAGGTGTTACTTTTGCTTTAAAACTGTATACTAGCAGAACGATATTTTTTCTTAAAAAATATGGGATAGTAATTTCCTTGAAAATTTCCTAGGTAAATGAAACAGAAAATGCATTTTCCCCATTAAAACCCTGACACATTTTTGAATGATCTCATCCACTCTGCAAAAAAGCCTCACGAACCCTACATTTCCAAGCGCGCCAAAGAGATTTTATGCATTATTTTTTGGCGACGCTTCACACGTTAAAATGAGGGTATGAAAGCTTTTCGGTGATGCACTTCTTTGGTAAAATAACAAGGAGTGCGCATAATTCGTGTTGGTATTTACTTTGAAATGAATACACTTCGCGCACTTTGTTACTTGAGTACATCTTTACCTCATTTGTATAAAATTTACTTTCTGCGGCAATATTTAGGAACAGAACAGAAATTTTCCTTAACATCTTCTGAAAAAAATCTGAGACCTCTTTAACATACGTGTAAATAAAAATCCAGAAGCCAGATTTCTTATCTGAGGTGATAATACTACACCATGTTTATACTCGGGTAGTCGACTGGCATGAAAGAAAGAAAGAAAATACATTTATTCAACAAACAAACAATATAAAAGTGCACAAGAAAATAAAACAATAATAAAATTAACACAAGTGAAAATTTTTTCTTGAATAGGCATGCACTATTTGCTTTTATATATATTTAACTTAACATTTCCAAATCATTCCGTCTTCAATTTCATCTATGCTGAAAGTCGGATGCTTCTATCAAGTACCAGTTTCAGAGGCAATGTCATCAATTCCATCAACAATTCCTTAAATCTAGCTCAACTAAGATATTTACAAGATCGCAAACTGCACTTCGTTGCTCAGCTGTCGCGATAACTCTCAATTTGGGCCATAGTAGAGCCACAACGTAAGAAAATATATATTTTCGCTGTTCCTAGAAATTTCCTGATCATCCGTTTTGTATTGATATTTTACATATACATTGTAGCTGTACATTGGCCAAGTGGGGTGGTTCCTCAACTTTCGATCCGAAGGTCGGGGGCTCGAATCTCGGTAAAGCATCTGTGGATTTGCCGTTTGCAAAAATGTATACGAACTTGATGGTTCTTAGAAATTATTAGCTTGCGATATCCTGTGTAATGTCACGGAATATGGTAATGTGTAAGAATTTAGTCTCGCCACTATGCGAGTTAAATCGTCAAATAAAAGTCAGCAAATCGCATCTATCGAAGCGTGTCTAAAAGAAACACTGTCTGTGAGTGAAATGAATTCTCAGAGCTTTGTTGACGCTCCTATTCAGAAGTCCCAACTGTAATATTGACTTTAATCCGAGAGGTCAGTCGAGGATTTCAGCTTAATTAAGGGCAGACGGTCACTATTTTCTGAGTTAAAGTATTAAAAAGAGTTAAATACTAAAACTAGCAGAATGGGGTAATTTTTATACGATAAAAAAAACCGTAAACCCTGAGTAGCATTGTTTTTCGCTTACAAATCTCTCTTTGATCTACCATAAACAACAATGTACAAGTTACTATGTACTATGTAAAGCTCTACAGCTTACGTAGGTATCTGTCGCGACATTCCTGCTCCGTACGTCGATAAATTGTATTGGGCCATAAATCGAGCGGGCCAATACCGCGGGGACACGGCCCACGAGCTAATGAAATCCGGAATTACTGCAGAGATGAAGGTGTTGGACATAAAAACTGTAATTAAACAAAATAAAAGTACCAGAAGAATCAGTCGTCGTGGGTTTTCAAATCATTGAAAACCCACGTCAGCCTAGTGTAGTAAAAACCTTTCATACTCGTTTATACGATAACGATACGATAATTACTTAAAGTCCTGTTCACATAAGAACGGTTCCGTGACAAGGCTCTTTTATATTCATTTCTCAAATTATTAAAAAGGAAGACAAAATCCTTATATAATGAAGTTTTATCTTTTAGTATTATCACTAGATTTCATTTATTTCATAATTTTTCATTGTTGTACAGCGTAAAACGTAAAAGTTCTGTCAGGAATACGTTCCTACGTGAAAAATACTATAGTAGTAACAATATGGACACAAACATGTCTGAAATAAAGAATTTGTATTTTTATAATATTTATTATGACATGACATGTGGGTGGGTAAATTTCATAAGGTAAAGGTGAATAATCGATCTCATGACAAACAAAGTTACCAAACCCAACAAGTATAGAAGGGTTAAAATATCAAATATCTCAGTTTAGGTGCGGCCAGTACGTCTGATACAAACGTCGAGTGTCAGAAGCGGGGACAAATAATCTGTCTTGTCACCTCTAGAGACTGCCTGTTTAAACACTGCGCCAGAAAAAACCGATCCGTTACTGAGGGCTAAACAAACCCGACGTGGTTTGCAATAAAATTCTTAAAAAATATCGGGTTATATTGTAAAGTCAGAATGTCTGTATTTTTTTGTGTAAAGTGACGGATTCTCTTCCAGAATGACAAGGCTAGTGGATGGGAACAGTAAGTTAGAAAAACCTTAACGCATTCCCTGGCCTTTTGGTAGCATGCCTTCAGCATCTTGGATGGCACCGCGAGATCCCACAAACTTTTTTGTAACCTCTTAAACGTTTCTTCGTATTGATGATAGTCGTAGTATTTTCTATGAAATCTACGTTTTTAGAAAACTTCCATACACCTTAAAGTTCAAATAAACCCGTAAACCTATCGAGACATCTACTAGACGTCGCGGGGGAATTTCATTCTAAACTTTTTAGACCGATCGTCGGCGGTCTTTAACTTTTATTCCATCAGACAGAGCAGTATAGAAGCGCTCGTGGTCGTGCTTGCTTTGTCGTTCTTGATAGATCGTCGAAGTTAAGCAAGCGCTTCGTGCTTCGAAGGGCACGTTAAATTGTCGGTCCCGGCTATTTAAGTCGTTAAGCCATGACGGAGGCCTTAAGGCGGCCTAAAAACTCCGTCACCAGAGTTGGCCACTGACTCGTACGAAATTACTTACTTAGTACTGGCACGTGTATACTTCAACACGTAATCTTACACGTATTATGGTGAAACAAAAAATGCAAACATCATAAGGTACTTGTTGTTTATGATTATGACGCCTATCGATTGTATTTATTTCCTGTTTTTCGTCTATTACCCAATGAATTTCCAATAAAACCCCAGATCTTGTCATGTCACTACCAGAAGCTTGCCAAATGGGGTGTAACGTACAAATCGAGTTGCCTGCTGCAGATGCGTCGCTGGCTCTGACAGATATCTGAGCGGGAATTTAGGTCGTACGTAATGGATGCCGTGCTTACCAAATAGGTCGCGTTCCCAGGTCTGAATCAAGCCACTCTTAATAAGCTTTCAGTAATTTGAGGTTTATGTTAAAGCAATACCATTCATTTTGTCTATATTTTCTGCAATAGTCTATAGACTATTAGAGATATCTGACTGCTCATGAACTCCAGTCAAAAATACTGGTATGTACCTTAGAAAGTTGAGCTATGATGAATACAGTGTGGTGCAGATGGCTACTTGCTGAACGACACATGGTGATCACGATCTTCAGGAATGTACCTTAGAAAGTTGAGCTATGATGAATACAGTGTGGTGCAGATGGCTACTTGCTGAACGACACATGGTGATCACGATCTTCAGGAATGTACCTTAGAAAGTTGAGCTATGATGAATACAGTGTGGTGCAGATGGCTACTTGCTGAACGACACATGGTGATCACGATCTTCAGGAATGTACCTTAGAAAGTTGAGCTATGATGAATACAGTGTGGTGCAGATGGCTACTTGCTGAACGACACATGGTGATCACGATCTTCAGGAATGTACCTTAGAAAGTTGAGCTATGATGAATACAGTGTGGTGCAGATGGCTACTTGCTGAACGACACATGGTGATCACGATCTTCAGGAATGTACCTTAGAAAGTTGAGCTATGATGAATACAGTGTGGTGCAGATGGCTACTTGCTGAACGACACATGGTGATCACGATCTTCAGGAATGTACCTTAGAAAATTGAGCTATGATGAATACAGTGTGGTGCAGATGGCTACTTGCTGAACGACACATGGTGATCACGATCTTCAGGAATGTACCTTAGAAAGTTGAGCTATGATGAATACAGTGTAGTGCAGATGGCTACTTGCTGAACGACACATGGTGATCACGATCTTCAGGAATGTACCTTAGAAAGTTGAGCTATGATGAATACAGTGTGGTGCAGATGGCTACTTGCTGAACGACACATGGTGATCACGATCTTCAGGAATGTACCTTAGAAAGTTGAGCTATGATGAATACAGTGTGGTGCAGATGGCTACTTGCTGAACGACACATGGTGATCACGATCTTCAGGAATGTACCTTAGAAAATTGAGCTATGATGAATACAGTGTGGTGCAGATGGCTACTTGCTGAACGACACATGGTGATCACGATCTTCAGGAATGTACCTTAGAAAGTTGAGCTATGATGAATACAGTGTGGTGCAGATGGCTACTTGCTGAACGACACATGGTGATCACGATCTTCAGGAATGTACCTTAGAAAGTTGAGCTATGATGAATACAGTGTGGTGCAGATGGCTACTTGCTGAACGACACATGGTGATCACGATCTTCAGGAATGTACCTTAGAAAGTTGAGCTATGATGAATACAGTGTGGTGCAGATGGCTACTTGCTGAACGACACATGGTGATCACGATCTTCAGGAATGTACCTTAGAAAGTTGAGCTATGATGAATACAGTGTGGTGCAGATGGCTACTTGCTGAACGACACATGGTGATCACGATCTTCAGGAATGTACCTTAGAAAGTTGAGCTATGATGAATACAGTGTGGTGCAGATGGCTACTTGCTGAACGACACATGGTGATCACGATCTTCAGGAATGTACCTTAGAAAATTGAGCTATGATGAATACAGTGTGGTGCAGATGGCTACTTGCTGAACGACACATGGTGATCACGATCTTCAGGAATGTACCTTAGAAAGTTGAGCTATGATGAATACAGTGTAGTGCAGATGGCTACTTGCTGAACGACACATGGTGATCACGATCTTCAGGAATGTACCTTAGAAAGTTGAGCTATGATGAATACAGTGTGGTGCAGATGGCTACTTGCTGAACGACACATGGTGATCACGATCTTCAGGAATGTACCTTAGAAAGTTGAGCTATGATGAATACAGTGTGGTGCAGATGGCTACTTGCTGAACGACACATGGTGATCACGATCTTCAGGAATGTACCTTAGAAAGTTGAGCTATGATGAATACAGTGTGGTGCAGATGGCTACTTGCTGAACGACACATGGTGATCACGATCTTCAGGAATGTACCTTAGAAAGTTGAGCTATGATGAATACAGTGTGGTGCAGATGGCTACTTGCTGAACGACACATGGTGATCACGATCTTCAGGAATGTACCTTAGAAAATTGAGCTATGATGAATACAGTGTGGTGCAGATGGCTACTTGCTGAACGACACATGGTGATCACGATCTTCAGGAATGTACCTTAGAAAGTTGAGCTATGATGAATACAGTGTGGTGCAGATGGCTACTTGCTGAACGACACATGGTGATCACGATCTTCAGGAATAAAGTACCGATCACAAAGAGAAGAACAATTGAAATCACAATTCTGCTTCTTATGCATGTCTCCCATGCAGTTGATCACTCGGATCGAACGATCTGGAGGATATACTTGTGTGCATTCTGTGGCATCAGCTCTAGAAGTATATCGTTGTCGTGTTCGCGCCTCGGAACGTAGACGGCGCTCGGAGCTTTGGTGGCATTTTAAATACTTAAAGACAATTTGAATCCGCTATAGGTTTGGACCGATAAAGAATTTAGAAGCTCTTTGACCTTTACAGCTGAGTATTATAATTTTGCCTACTCCTCTATCTACACAACGTGCTAGGACCACTGCAGCGACCAGCGTTGAACCTAGTAATAATGCTGATATTGTATAAGTCTTAGGGATAGCTAAGGGCTTGTTGGAGCTTGTTTATTTAATCAGGGAGCTGCTGCGCGTTATTTTATTACTGCACGCACGACTCTAGCTTGCCCAAAATCTGCACAATATTGAACAGCTTTGGTACAGTCAAGCGCAGTCTGCGAGTGTATAATTAATGGACTTGAATTAGCATATTATCGCATGCTCAATTTCGCCGAGTAATATGCGTCCCATTGAAATGAAATAATTAATTTTAAAATAAACTATGCGTATCTTTTTTCATGAATTCGGTCGGCAACCGTATAACACAACAAAAGTAAAATAAAATCATGGTTATATTGCAGCCAATTTACATTAAAACTTAGGGATTACGTTGCGACATTTTTATAATTAGTAGTTTTATAATTTTATATTAGAACAAATCATCATTTCATACTATAATGATGAATTTCATTACTTTTAACCAATTGAGGAAGTAAAAAATTTTCCTTAGTAAGTAAAGAAACGAGGAAAATTTCCTCGTAACTTTAATTATTAGCATTATTATTGTTATTTAAAATACACCAGATGACCTAGCGCGGACTACAATATTATAGTTTCAACAACAATAGTACTGTATTTAGATTATGTATAAGTAACTTTAATTAAAATAGATAATAATGTGAACACTAAAAGCGTTGGTAGACAAAAGCCTTTATGATCACAATGCCTACGCCGCGAAACGACTTAGTGGCAAAATAACTCACATTTAAAACACCTACAAAGCAAAATGCCTCAAATCAAAACGACTTATTATTACTGTACCTCTAATGCAAACGGACTTTATAGTAAAATTTCTAAACATCAGAATGGCTACCAATGCAATGTGACTTTAACGTAAAAGCTCTCACTAGTAAAATACCTGTATGTGAAGATGCTTCGAGACACAAAATATCTCAAATGCAAAACAACTAATTAGTTTTAGGTCCTAAACATCAAAATGCTCCAAAATACAACAAATCAAATCAAGTTTGAGTTACAAGCATAGTTAATCAAAGTTATTAAACCGACCATCAGGTCGGGTTAATGTATTAAGGTACTCGATTGTAAATCAGGCCTTAATTTTTAATTTATCTTCTTCTTCTTCTTTTTAATCTGGCGTTTGTGACGATGTGTGTCACAATTTTGCCAATGTCAGCGTTCGAATGGTAGTAAAAAGGTAAAACGATCCTTTGTTCCATCCAATTCTACCAGTAGTTCGATAGTCGAACTGTTTGGATGTTTTTTTTCCAAATTGTTATACTGACGGATCGAACTATTTGGTTAGGTTATGTTAGGATAGTGACCACTGATGCGCGAGGCGAGCGAAGCGTGCCGCGGTAGCGGCCGCCGAAGCGCCAGAAGTCCCCTGCTCTCATCTACCTCTCTGCCCAAAGTCAATGGTATTTACCATTTTGAGGCGTTGAGCTCCTGCTTCCACGATTCTAGACCTATACCTTAAAACTACTCTTTGGGTAGATGAGAGCAGGGGACTTCTGGCGCTTCGGCGGCCGCTACCGCGGCACGCTTCGCTCGCCTCGCGCATCAGTGGTCACTATCCTAACATAACCTAACCAAATAGTTCGATCCGTCAGTATAACAATTTGGAAAAAAAACATCCAAACAGTTCGACTATACTATAACATAGAGTTTCTATGCCATTTGCACAATGATTTAGAGGTATAATATTAATTTGAGGCATTTTGATTTATAGCCGTTTTTGATTGCAATTAATTATGATTCTTAGTCTTATGGCGTGTGATGTACTATCCTTTAAAGTCATTTTGATTTTGAGACGTTTTGCCGCCGAGACAAGAAAGAATGCAGGCGTATTGCAAATTTGGCAAACCACGTTAGAGATATCGATTTGAGGCATTTTGCTTTGTAGGTGTTTTAAATGTGAGTTATTTTGCGACTAAGTCGTTTCGCGAGTAGGCATTGTGAGCATAAAGGGACAAAAGTGTCGTAGATAGACCTGACAATGGCAAATGAAGGCAATTTTTGGGTACTATAGACTGAAACTCAAAACGTTTTTTGTCTACAGACTGAATATTAGCGACAAAGCTTTCAAAACGAATTTATTATCATATCTTTATTTCAAAGGTTAGTCAGTCTTTTGAAGACATTTTAGCTGGAAAAATCAATTTTGACGGTGGCGATCCAATATTGATTATGATTGAGGTCTGCTCTTTCGTTAGCAGGTATTATTTATATTTAAAGTTGAACTACAGATGATGGAAAGTTAGTACTTCTACTTTTATAAAGAAAAATTGACGAAAAATATGAAATCCACCGAAAAAATAACCTTGCGGCTTCTCACGGAGTTCTTCAACCAGAAATATCATTTAAGGCCCGGGAAGTTTTCTACAAAAAGAATTTTCCACGCCATTGGACTCTCGTGCGAAGTCTCGCTGGGAAACTGTGCCTAAACTACCTACACGTGTGTGTAGCTTATTCCTACTTTGTCAAAGTCCTGACTTTTATTTGTATCATTCGTTTAGTTTATTAGAAATCATTTATACATTACGCTTAGCTGGTTTTAGTTCATTTATCTCTAGACCGCAACTTTTTGAAATCTTGGCCTCTATTTTCACATTCTCGTTTAGTTATTACTTTACTCGCCCACCTCATCTTTTCCCTCAGAATAAATACTGAGAACAATAAAATGGAGCGGTAAATAACCATTTGCGGGATTGCGTCAAGGTTGAGTCGGATCTCCACCCGTACTCGGGTAGCCAGTGCCTTCAATATATTTTCGTTAGCGAGTCGAGTGTCTGACTCGCTAATTTATTGCAACTCGCTAATGCGAAATTTAATAAGAGTTAAAATGTAGCATTTTCTACGAGGTTGCCGACCTTCCGCGCAGCCAAAAACATTATTGTTAAACTCTTTCTAAATAAAAATATTGCGTAAATTACTACCTCAAGCACTACATCGATCGAGTTCAGTTGTAAAACAATATGCTTTGTAAGAAAACATCGCCAATCGCTACAAGCAAACATCTTTTGGATTGCCTATGTTGTATTGATGATTGGTTATTGTAAGTAAATAAACATTCAGCAGAAAACCAAATTGAAATGCAGCCGGTCTATTACCGATGTGGTTTGCCCGTATTACCAGGAATCTCGCATAGCTTTTAGATTGGATAGCGATAGTCCGTGGAGAGTTCGATTCATAAATAAATATGGCGGCAGCCATCTTGGCTCAACCAACGGTGCGGTGCGTGAGCGGCATAGTAACCGAAACTTTCCTTGCAGTTCTGACCTTACGATCTTCCATGAATAGGATGCGATTTGATACATTAGGAACCGCTTATTTCTTGATCTCTTGTTCGTTGGGTAATTTATTTTAGAAAATGGTACATGGAACGACCTAAAGATTTTTGTATTCCGTGAAAACTTAACTAGTTTCATGAAACCCGACGAGGACAAGACACACAAAAGAGGATCAATGAAATTGAGAGTTTGTTCCTGCATGTCAGGTGATTGTACTGCAAATGTTTGATGAACTAACAAAATCGAATTTCCCAATTAACGTATTGCCGTATAGCTTCTGTGAAGTCCCTGAGAGCGATGGCATCTAGTGCGACCTGTCGGAGGCTGGTTGTTTATTGCGTTAGTCCGACGACTCATGTCTGCTAATTCAATTGAGCGAAAGGGTACTATAACTGATGCAGATGCAATATCACATCTTCTCTCTTTTAGGTAGACAAAGATTCAACATCTTATACCATCTAAAAATAACGCCTTAAACGGGACAACCGTTACAAAAACAGGTACATTTTTTATTTCCAACAATAGGTTTTTTCTTCCATGGCGTCTCACCGCGACAGCCTTATTTCATTTGACAAAAAGCTAAGGAAAAACACCGCGATCATCAAGGGTGTCTAAATGAGCGGTAAACGTGAAATTACAACCGTAGGTTGAACCAATAAGTAAGCAACATCCTCCATTCGTAATCATTTCTTCATCCTGTTGCAAATGTAGTGCACGAAAACAGCTTGAGGAGCACATAATCCTTTCAACACAATAATTCGAAAATAACTAGTGAGACGAATGTTGAAAATCAGCGAGCGACCAAATGTATTTTTCAACCGACTTCAAAAGCGGAGGTTCTCAAGTCGTCTGTATGTTTTTTTTTGTTTTTTTTTGTATCTTACACGATTTCTCTGCCATTTATTGACTGATTTGCAAAATTATTTTCATGTTTGAAAGGGTATACTCCCGAGGTGGTACCATATAAATTTTATTCCTGAGGGATTGATAGTGTCCCGTAAAACTCTAAAAATCTTCGCTCCCAGCCATGTAACATATCGCACCCCTAGAATAAAACTCCGTCAACTCAAAAAGTAGGCATTTTGACTTAGTGGCGTTTTCAATATCTTCATTAGAATACCTACACGGGAAAATAACTCGCGTAACGATACCTTGAACGGCTGTCAAGATATGGCGCCAAACGTTCCTTTACTTGAATGAACTTGACACGGACAGCGCAAATACTAAGCCGCTATTTTGAGTTGCCATGCGGTGGTCGTAGGTGGAGGACGTTTGCAAAGTGGGTGATTTTGAGTTGCTGGAGTTTACGTGAATTTTTTTGGGTAAGTTGAATTTTTTATTTCGAGTTGATTGAGTTTTACTGAATTTTCCCTGATAACAACAGTTATTCATTTTGACTTGCGGGAGTTTTCATGATTTACGATCGTCATTTTATTTTTGTTATTTCTAATTAGTGAGGTTTACATGAAAATAAATGATAATTTCGATATACGGTACTTTTGTTGAATGAAAATTCAATGTTATTTATTAGTGTTTGTTTAGTGAAATAGATACTTTTAGCACAAAAAAAAGGTTGTGTAAGGCATATTTTATTAGATAATTTCAACAATTTAAAGTTTTGAAAAGCAGTAGATGGTATTTTTTGGATTTTTTGAGTTGGTGGACTTTACTTGATTTGTTATTGAATATAAATCTTTATTTATTTTTAGGACGATGAAAAGCCGAGGAAAACTCATGTTAGAGATGATACGAAAAAAGAAAAACGAAGCAGAAAGCGCTGATCAGCCTAGTATAGAAATGCTCAATAAAGAAAAGGAGCCTGCCAGTATAAAACATCCTTTGCACAGACTGAATTTAAAAAATGTTGGGTGAACAAAAGAAAGACCAGACGAACTGTAGAATCTACACCTGATATCGCAATGAATTTGAGTAATGCATCATCTTCCTGCCCTTTTCCCACATTATGTGGAGTCGGCACAGTATGTGTTCTTCTTCCATTCTCCTCTATCAGCCGTCATCTCAACACACTCCTTTCTTACTCATGTCATCCTTTACACAATCCATCCATCTTTTGTTTGGCCTACCTCTACTCATAAATCCATCAACATTCATACCAATCACTCGCCTAGTTACATGACCTTCTTCCCTTCTCATTACATGCCCATGCCACGCTAGCCTGTTGCTCCTCATCTTTTCATTCACTGGCGCCACTTTCACACTTCCTCTTATGTACTCATTCCTTACTCTGTCCATTCGCGTCACTCCACACATCCATCTCAGCATTCGCATCTCAGCCACGTGCACCTTTTGTTCATCCGTCCCCTCTGTTGCCCAACACTCAGACCCATACAATACGACAGGTCTTACGATCGTCTTATATATTTTCCCCTTAAGTTTAAGGGGCATACGTGGATCGCAAATTGTTCCTGAGACTTGACGCCATTTCATCCATCCCGCATTTATTCGACTTCTCACATCCTTCTCTATCTCACCATCATTCTGTACTCCTGAACCGAGGTACCGAAAATCGGAACAGACTGGTAGGTGTACACCATCTAAGGCAATATGGGCAAAACTGGATGGACCACCAAAGTCGCAGATCATGTGCTCGGTTTTTGTCCTGCTTATCTTCAGTCCGACACTCTCCAATTTGCCCTGCCATTTTCCCAGTCTGTTCTGGACCTCAGTTGCGTCTTCTCCGATGAGAACAATATCGTTGGCAAAAAGCATGCACCAGGGTGCTTCCTCTTGTATGTTCGATGTCAGGGCATCCATTATCAGGAGGAACAAATAAGGGCTCAAAGCCGACCCCTGGTGCAAACCTACAGCCACATTGAACTCACCAGTGACGCCAGCTTGGGACCGAACATGGGTACAAGGTCGACTGTACATGGCCCTTACAAGCTGCAGGTACTTCACAGGCACTCCTTTCTCTTTCATTGCCCACCACAGAACCTTTCGGGGAACCCTGTCGTATGCCTTCTCGAGATCGATGAACACCATGTGCAAGTTCCTGTGCACGCGTTCCCGTGCATCCAATTTGAGTAATGCGTACACAGAAAAAAATCCTTTATCGGCAGCAAAAAAGAAGGACATCAAGGAACTTGTCGACAAAAATGTGATTCCAAGTACTATGACTGTTTCTATAAAAATATAATCTAAGTAGGTTTAGATTCTTTAGTATAGATTTTGAATTCTTAATCTAGACTGATTAAGAATTCAGTGCTTATATTAAACTAATGTAACTAGAGGCTACCAAAATGTTATACTGTGATTTGCAACTTTGACTGTTATTATTAAGCTAAGAACATAAGTAGAATTAACATTAAAAATGAAAATGGAGACTGCCCTAAACTTTAAGGATAACATTTTAGAGTTTTAGATTTTTTAATTTTTGCCGTGCCATAAAAATAATTGTTTTTATAGTTAATTGAGATTTTAAAAAGTAAATAAACGTTGACTTTGTATTTAAATGTACAATATTGTTTTTTTAGACCATAACTACAATTCCCAGTTTTAGAGTTACGCTAAGAACTCGTCAAATAGTTATGTAATTTTTGAGGTGAAAAGTAACGTAACTCAATATTTTTTCAGGTAAACCAAAGTAACTCAAAATAGTGCGCAAGAAATTGGTTTATTCTCCCTACAAAACCAGGGTAACTAAAAAAAACTGATTTTTACAGCTTGGTTACAGACAATAAACAAATGAATTAATAAAACAAGCTTTAAAAAAAAATCCTTTCAGGAACAATAATTAGATTTTTGTTATCTTATCTAGTAATGCAGATATCAATTTTTTGTCATTTCTGAAAAATGTAGTTTTTTGAGTTGACGGAGTTTTATTCTAGGGGTGCGATATTTGTACTGACGATTTACTATTGTGACTTAGTTTGAGTTTGACATTAGTTATTCCCGTTAGTTTTTTCGTTCGTTTGATGAATATTCGGATGTTTCTTACTGTGTAAAATGTGATTATCTGTTAGATTATTTAAAATGAGCGTCAATGCTAAGTTACAGTAATCGTAATGGTTGCTGTTTAATAGAAAAGCGAAGCTTGAGTTTCTGTGCGATTGAGCGGTCGACTGTCATACGATGATTTCCCGCGGGCACTGGACGTACAAATAACCGACCGACGCAACAAATTGTGTGCCTACTTTAGAATATCAGTATACTCGTAGTAGAGTAGCTTTTATGTTATTACGATGCTCACCAGCCCACGTGGTAGTACGGCTATGTATAAAGTGGTCAGGGACCGTATTCGCGTTCCTTTCTTCGTTCGTTTGATGAATATTCGGATGCTTCCCACCACTATTTCTGACTTCAAGGGCTAATTTTTCTAACGTTAAAACACGGTCCTAGGCTAGGACCAAATATTCCAAAACGAAAAATTGGCCATTGAAGTCAGATATCGTGGTGGGAAGCTTCCGAATGTTCATCAAACGAACGAAAAAAGGAACGCGAATACGGCCCCTGGAGACGAGCTACTTGTATATTTTCTTCTTAAAACTACGATGTTTTATATCGTCTAGTCTTGCAGATGTCTGCTGTGTCCTGTGTTCGCACATTCGTTTTCGATAAAGAGTACAATGTAATGCGACTACGGCTTTCTAATAGCCATAATCAAGTGCTATTATATCTTCGTCCTATGAATAGGTTCATGATCAAGAGGACACTCACCCTCTGGCCTGTCCCTTGGCCGTAATGCAAATCATTGGCCATAATTCAAAAAGTTTTTGTATACAGGGTGTAAAAAGACAACTACCGAAAACTGAGGGGTTGCAATCAGACCATGATTCTTAACTCATTTAGCGAAAACAAAAACGCAAAAAAATTTTTGGCTTAGCTTAGTCATTTTATGTTATTTTCAGTTATTTACTACTAGTATAACATAATAAGACCATACCTACCTAATTATTTCATTTTTAAAAGAAAAAACAATTTAAACTCAAAATCCACCAATCTACGTAAAAAAACGCGCCCAGTACCTACGCAAACAGTAATCTTCAAACGCTGGTTTCTCCGGATATAATGTTTTTTTTCGGAAAATCCCTTTGGATTTGGTTGTGTGTTGGGATGCTGTACCTACCCCTTTCGGCTTCGGTAGACGTCTTTTTACACCCTGTATATAAAAAATAATATATGCAAAAAGGCGCGTAGGTTAGGTAAAAGCGACGTCGTTGTCTAATTTAAAATGTCAAAGTTGCAGATGTTTTAGCCCGAGATGGCTTTGAAAAGTGCCGTCCCCGGTTTGTTATTTTACATTCTACGGTCGTTTCGTTCAGCTACCTAAGTGTGGTGGGAGCCTAGAGATGGCTAAATTTTATAAACTGGATACACGACATTAACAATTTCATTTTACTACGCTTGTTCTTCACCAATAGTCTTGTAATAATCACCAGCCATCTCATATTCGTCATGTTGTCTAGACGTAATGAATGTAAAAGTAAAAAAAAAAAACATTTACATGTATAAAAGTGAAAGAATGAAACAAACAAATCTTGTATTAGTTCTTTTAGGATTCTTCAGCTTACAGCGATAACCTTCCCAAATAAATGCAGTTTCATTTTCTCACCGTCACACCGCGCACCGTGACACTATCTCCCATCTCTAGGGTGGCGTTAGTTCCTGGAACAAAATAAAGTTTATATTGCATTTTGAACGCGTTTGTGCTGCAAAGGGGCCCTCGCTCGACACTTGTGACGTCAACAAATGTACCTACTAAACAGTACATAGTCTGAAATTGCTAGGTTTTTGCGTTGGCTTCGTGTGGCTTAGTCGAGTAAGCCCTTCCATTGTGGTGAGAAGCCACAGAAAGATCTGTAGATAGCAAAACTATAGTAACTTCTTCTTCATAAAAATAAAAATATACCTATGTAGGTTTTTTTTTTTTTTGCGAAATGAATACGACAACTGACGCCAGTTGGAGAGATGTTATCTAGACTTACTATTTTGTCATACGTACGTACGATCCTGTCCCTAAGTTTTATTTAACCCTTCTAAGCCTGAGTCATGAAGCTTTTAATGTTGTCTAGCTTTATAAAAAAAAACATGTTGTCCCGATACTACAATCATTTACAATTAGGCCATTTCTATATGCAAACTCTATTTACAAAAAAGATATTCGTTTTAATCACTAAGTCTTGCCATTGTTCACTTTGAAGGAAAAAAATACGACTATTTGTTCTCTTTTCAGTTGTGGATCGTTATTAGGCCAAAGTAACGTTTGGAAATGACACGTCGATCTGCTTACATAAAACTTTTTATTACTGCAAGTCCACAAATTAGAACAACACGACCGCAAACTCGAACAATACAATTCTAGAGTTTATAGCTACAATAACGCTCCGTCGTCACACGAATGTGCCGAAATAATTTCATAAGGCTGCCCTAACGGCTTACACAGGCTGCATTTCCTTCTAAAGCAGGTTGCTGGATACTCAGCGCCATACAAGCCAAAGATTTTGCTGTTCGCTTCGCTCGCAGATAATGTTCTATACTTAGGAGCTGAAATATGCTTTATAACGTAAAGGTATGTTTAAGATAGCTCATAAAAAAACTACTTGCATAGCGTGTCTTCTTTCAGAACGAGATTGAGGTTTTCCTATAAGCAATTATTTTTTATAATACGAGTAATTATCCTCAGTAAGTTAGACAGCTTTTCGCTGATTTGCTTTCTTCATCTTAACCTAATTCTTTTGAATTTGGCTTTCTATAGTCAAATACTGGTATTAAATTGAAATACCTGTGATCTGATTCCTGTCTGACCGCCATACGTGGCTTTCCGTGCCTATAAAAGTAAATCTCTAACTTAATCGCTCAGGTCGTCGAACACTTAATGAAGTGGGGTGCTTTATGCGTTTGACTTGGAGCGGGAGTGAGAGGGAGGACCGGTCTTAACGACCAGCCAACAACTTAAGGGTTAAAAGTAAACCTTATTCTGAACGTCTTGAAGCTTGTTTTGCAATGCCAGAAGTTTGGCAAATATGTTGATTGGGAAATATGTGTCGAGCAATGTGGAATGGTTTTCATGACATAATATTCACTTTGTGGTAGTGTAGATGTAGTTCTAGTACGTTTTGGTTTGTACATATTTTGTCGTGGTATTTTGTTTGTACATACGTCTTATGACTGATCCCTAGATTATTTTTGTATCGGTTTCGCTAATGAAAAACGTGCGTTCAATTAGTGTTACTCACATAGTAATTTTTCTGACAAGAAACTGTTCAAGAACAGCTATAGACATATTTTTCAATGCAGTTTGTATTCAGTCAGAATGCCTGGGTAGGCACTTTAGCTTATCTTGAAAGTTATGTATAATATGTATGTATTTACAAACAAAAAGTATATAAGTAGTTTATCAGTTATCTGGTTCCCATAGTACAAGCTTTGCTTAGTTTGGGGCTAGATGATGCTGTGTGAAAATGTCCAGCATTTTTTTTTTTTTTTATAGTAACATCAGTATTCAGTCCAGCCAGTATCACCCACTGCTGGGTATAGGCGTGGATAGATGTAGATAGATATAACGATGGCCACTGAAGTACCTCGAAGTGTTGGTTTACCGTCAATAAAACTATTTACTTACCTACTACATACATAGTATATTCATTCATAGTTCCGTCGTTTAATTAAGCCGGATTAACGTCTTGTAACGTTAACCGCCGAGTAATTACAGAACGTAACTGGTACGAAATGTAAACTTTGCGGTTCCGTTGCTTGGAGTGTTACTGGGTCTTTCTATGTCACTCTGATGTCGATGTGACTAGATTTGATCACTTGTTTAATATCAGCGTAAACTCAATATGAGAAAGGGTGTTGCTTCTTTTTATTTCGTAAAGTTAAAGCATAGTGCCGCGGGTCGGAACGGAAAATCTTAAAAATTGTACAAAGTAATATGTTGAAGTGCTGTGAATCTTTCTACCAAAGATCGATTGTAATCAACGGGATCAAAGCCTAAGACTTACAATAGGTTCGAAACATAGGGCAAGCTGAAAGACTAGATTACGTTTTCAAAGTAGACATTCAATGAAGCACACATATTTTGTCGCACAAAAGAACCTGCTCATTGTTCCATCTAAGTTTAATTTTCACGTAGCTCTTGTATTGTGAAGTTCTCTGTAAACTCCTCAGAGATTTGCAAATACTTTTAAACATCTTAAATGAATTTAGAAGGTATAAACTTCATAAAAGACTTTTCAATTGAGGTGCAATAAGCACATCGGATCTTTAGCTCTCTGAAGTTAGGTGCAATAGACGATTGCGCAGGTTTGGTAGAGTAAGCGAGATAGTACGATGCAACAAACTAAGCGAGTGAGCGAGGCAGCTATACAACGCTTTCTTCTTGTCTTTGTTTTTTAGGCGCCATCAATCAAATGGGTTCTGCGCAGCTACTTCAGAGAGGCAAAGATTGGTTATGCGTATTGTACCGCGGTACAATACAATAGCAAGCTATAGCTGTAGTCCACGATCGTACAGCTAAACTCGTTCTTTGAGTAAGCACGCGCCAATCTTCACCTCAGCTTTACTTTTCATTACTTAAATGTAATGGCGGAACTCCCTGAGAACTATTGTAATAAAAAGTTTGTGGACGCTTTGCATTTTAAATCATTCTATGAATACCTAATTTTGTAACCAATGGAAACTCACTTTATATCGAATTCATTGTCGGATATAACCTTCGAAGCCAAATGTTTAGGTGGTTTTTTAAATGAAATAGACGAAATATACCATTGTTCTTTTGTAGGGTTAAAGAATTTTAAAGTTGGACTGTTTTTGTTTAGTGTGAACAAACCAATTTAATTGTTAGCAAGTACATAATATATCAATGTAATACTGCAATAAACACGAAAGCATAATGTAAGCTGTGATTAATGTAAGTCACAATCACTATCTCGTTACGTAAAGGGTTGGAATATTGCGTGCATAACCTATAGGGCTGCCGACTCAGTATGTAGAAAATTAAGCTTGTACATATTCAACGATTGCATTGCATACCTCGTATATTACAATTTCAAATTGTCATGAGTATAATAGTAGGCTTCGGCTCGTGGTTTTACTCGCATGGAGATCTCTTTCTAATTTGCTAGGTTAAAAGACGAGTCTTCGAGAAGTATTCAATATCAGTGTTGATTTCTGTTTGTGTCAGCATGTACAGGGGTCGTATCAGTGGCTCCAAAAAAACATACACACATCTTTATTTTCTTTGTAACACAGAATATAAACTAGAAAATACTTTAATCATGATAATGCTCTGAAGACATTCCCTAGTTTTGAAAACCTATTATCTTACCATTTTCTTGGTAGATTCTAAAGTATAATCCCAAACCTTTGGCACGAACAACTCTTTGAAAACTACGAACGGTTTGATCTAAGACCGTCCATGCCTTATCCTGATACTCTCTAGAGTATTGCACCGTGAATCATCCTTTAAAATATCCTGTAAGTAGCTAGGATTTACAAACCTTTCACCTCTAGAACTATGCGATAAACCTTTAAGCCCTGGCGGCCCTAACCGGAATCGATGGCGCCGCCGGGCGTCGACCGCGCGGCCCCACCGCGGCCTTAGCTTCGCAGACTTAAAGCAGTGCAGCAACTTCATACGATTCGATCATGAGTGACACATATCATGAATGCCTGTGTACTAAACCTTTACACCTATATTTTCATCATTTTCTTGTTCTTTTTATCCCACTATATCAATCTTCAAAGGATCTGGAATAAATAACAAAAAAAAAAGATCTGAGAGAATGTCTACCGCGCCATGGGGATACAGTCGTGAACCTGTTCTTATCCCACTATAAGTTTGGTTGGCACAACATGTGATCTTCCACTCTCTACGTGAAAATTGTATGAATTGTAATCAACTTCTGCTCGGCTTTATACTGATATTTCAATTATACAGCCTAAAACAGTCTTATTACTTTTAAAAGTCACACTTTGTTGCTGTTAATATTACGATTTTTGGCGACTGAGCATTCACATTACATGGCATGTAAAAATATAACATTATCAACATATAATCGAAGCCAGCAAGCAATTACTTAGTTCTTTAGTACAATAAATCATAGATGGCAATTTATAAAGCTAAACTACTGGCTTAACCGGTGCAATGTCCGTCCCCGCAGCGATGCCGATGCTATCACCCATTCGATCGCTGCCTGCTTTGTGTATGAATGAATTACCCACTGTTCGCTAAATGACCGCCCGGCACAGGGTTGGACGATGTCCTATGGCCGGCCATTGCACTTGCCTATTACTTCCGCTGTATTTAACGTGTGCCCGCAGTTTCATGCAAAACTGACGGTCAGGTGCGAGTTTTACAGTGCCTTAGAGATGGGGAGAGATTTTGCCTACAGGATTCCCCATTACACCAAATCCCTTTCCCCTCTTCAAAGGCTCTGGATTTTAAGTAGATTTGTGTTGAATTACAATATTTCATTCTTGGGGGAAATATCCATGTGACGATAGTTGTACTATCTGTACGTAGATGAGAATGTCATGTTGCAAATCTTTAAGCCGTCTCGTTAAAATGTTTCTTTGAATTTATTTCACGCGAGCTCAAGTTTCTTTAGTCACGACACTATGATTCAACTGCATGACAGAATATTTGAACCATGTTAAACAGATTAGTTTCTGCAAATGAACTTAAAGAACACCAATGCAGTAGTTGAAATAATTTTGATGCTCTGACATTCAGTACTTTACACATCCCACGAAGATATCAGAATTCGATAGTAGCTTTCTATGTGTATGAATTACTGCTGCAAACGATTGCCGGGTTCAGGGCTGGTCTAGACTACTTGACTTTGGATTGGACGGTTTTTATCAATAAAATGCGGTGCTTTATTTTTGAGGTGAAACTGTCTGTGACCTTATTGATCTGAAGTTTATACCAGAATGCTTTGAATGCTTAGACTAGGTATTCGAATCGCATTTTCGTCAGTTGCCGCGTTTTTTATGACATGTATGAAAAAGTGGTAATATACGATTTAATTTTTCACGCACCGGTTTACAAGCTACAAAATCTTTGGAATACGCGCAATAACATCCAAGAAATCCATTGAAAAGTTTTTAAACCATAACTTTTATGTATACAGTAGGAAAATAACCGTTTTATGAATCTTTTACAAGATAAGATATTAAAGATAACTCAAATGGCAATAAAAGAGCTATTGCTGGTCGTATTTAATAAAAATATGCGTTATCTGTCTGGAATACTAAACTTGGCAGTTCATACAAACGTGAGGTCGCAGTCATTTTCTATAGCAATTTCCTATCCGAGAGGAAACTGAGTGGATGGAGGATATCCCATAATTTCTTGCTGCTATTTCAGTCATTTCTAGATAATGCTGTTGCATATTTGAATATTAGTCACATATATTATGTATGTATAAATAAAGTATCGGAAAACTAGTTATCCTAAAAAAATGCGTTAGTGCTTCTAATAAATGAGTAATTTGCAAAATGAGTATGTATGAATAGAACAATTAGTACAAAGCCTGTCAAGTTTTTTTAGGAAAGAAGCCGTGCGTTTGCGTCCTCGGATCGCCGATGACTCTGTTAATTTATGTACGTATGTTAGTCTATAAAGGTATTTATAAATATGGGCCAATGGCATTTTATCATTGTATAATTATGTTCTGAGTTGCCTGAAATAAATGGTTTATACGAGTAAATAAATTATTATCATTTTGATTCGCATAATAATGTTAACAAAGCCTGAATCGTATTATAACTTGATTTTAATTCTAAAAGGATTATTTGCCTTTTAAAGTGTGTCCGGGACTTTATATGCGTGGAAATAAACCGTTTTTGCCCAAGGGCAAGTAAATAAATTATGAAACCGCGTAAATCTTAATATAACAATTTATGGGTTGGGTTGTCAGGAAGGCGAATCATTTTGGTTTCACGCCTAATTTTAAATTTGTAGACGCGAACAGCAAATAATACCGAAATCCCTTACGCCAAAATATGATAACGTTTTTTATTTTACAAATTCTATTGAGTTGTAACGGTACGATGAGATGATTGTAATTTTACTATGCTCTGGCATATTTTGTTGCATCAAATTACTGAACGAATCTGAAGATGTTTATCTTGAATGTAACGCTTGCAAGGTAAAATGTAATATTGCTTTATAACAATTTAGTTACCTACTAGGCCGTGGCGTCGCATAGCTCACTTGAACTTTGTATTAACATACAAAAAAGCATATGACACTATCCCTTGTAATGCAGCTTTACATCTATGAAATCATTTATGAAAATGGTTGACTTTCAAATATGCAAACTTTTCCTCTTAAGAATATTAGTAAGTGTAATTATCATGTTCATGATAATTATACTCGTGATTAAATGCAATGTAGCGGTTAAAATACTTGTCTCTTTTAATACGTTTCTATTTCCGTTGCTCGCAGCGTCGGATGGAAAAGCTTTATAATAGAGATGGAACGTTACAAAGACTTCATTATTATAGAGGAGTCCGACCGAATGCTAACAAAAGAACATTTGAGAGAGAATACTCAGAACTCTACTACTAGCTGAATACTCAGCAACCGGGAAACGACAGATAGTTGCGGTGCAGGTTGTTGAACTTTAAGATAAAGATAAAGATAAAGATAAAGATGGTTTATTTGCTTGAACACAATGTAGGTTACGTGTTGAAATATTTTGGTTTCAATCATGTTCTACTAGGATTAGCATGCAAATGTTACAGTTGGTACATTCAGATTAATATTAAGTAACTATTCAAATTAATTTTCACATAGATTTGTAATTTAAACATTGGTTAGTATTAGTTATTGTAACAGGTCAAATATTAGAATAGAAATTAGGTAATGTCAAAATTTATCTGTCATGAAATCGTTGATATTATAATAACATTTATTAATCAATAATTGTTTCAATTTACTCCTAAACATATTGTCGCCAAGATCTTTCAATGATTTAGGTATTTTATTATAAATTGCACGTGACATATAGACTACACTTTTTTGTAGGAAAGTAGTCTTATTATTAGGCATTTGGAGTTTACTGTTATCACGTCTGTTTCGCACTACAATATCAGCCATGCGTGGGAAAAGATAGAGATGTTTTCTGACGAAAAGTGCCATTTCAAATATATATAACGAGGGAAGCGTTAGAATTTTGTGCTCAATGAATAAAGGCCTGCAACTGTCGGTAACGTACAAGTTAAACATCGAACGAATACATCTTTTTTGTTTTTTGAAGATTAAGTCTTTCTTAGTGGAGTTAGCCCAAAATATAATACCGAACCTTAGGATAGACTCTACTGTTCCATAGTAAGCTGTAAGGAGAGTTTCCGTATTAACGATGGAGGATAATTTATAGAGTGCGTAGGTAGAGCTACTAACTCTCTTACATAAAACTTTTGACAGTTATCTTACAATTGGGGGTTACTTACTAAGGTGTCAGACCACCGCGGAGATGGCGGGACGATTTGGATATGCATCTACCAGACTGGTCAACTATAGCTAAAGACAGAAAAGACTGGAAAATGAGGAGGAAGGCCTTTGCATGCAGTGGGACAATACGGGCTAAAAAATTAATAAATAATAAATTACTAAGGTGTAGGTACATTACATACATGCTGTCCAAGGTTTTTATTCGCTGACGTTGTATAATACAGAAAACAACAGTAAATTTAAAGCTTGCTTCTAAGTTCTTTTGCATTTATGAGCAGTGAGCAGAGTTTCAGATCATGTAATTAGTAGCACCACCGCAAGTCATTGACCTCATCAATACAACCCTCGAACGTCTGGCCAGATCACTCCAAAGTTACAACCTCTATTTAGGGACAGGCGACCAGTTAAGCCTTGGTTTTTAGAACGGCAACGCGCGACTTTTCCGTAAGGTGAATAAGTTTTGAAAATTTTTGTATCCCTGATTCACTTTTTTTTTCTGTTTACCCCGCCCTATTCTTTTGATGCGTGGTTTATCGAGTACAAAAATGTGTTAGCACCAATTAATCTCAAACAGTGAAAAACGCAAGACTGAATATCACCAGTGATTTCTATAAAAATAATCCAGTTTATTTTTTTCATTCTGTTTTTCATTGTATCTAGCGTCAAGCTCATTGCACGCTCAAACAGTACGCAGCCAGCGTACTGACTGAGCGTGCAACCTCAGGCTTTTGCTTCGCAACGTTACCGCGAGGCAGAGCGTGCGTTAGCAACGGGCGAGACACGTCCGGACCGACCAAGGATTTGCCTCGTGCGTCTGCTTCGCGAGACTTGTCGCTCAGTCAGTACGCGGCTAAAGTCGCCGTCTCAGGAACCTATCATGAAAACGGAGCGAAGCGAGCTAGTATAATTAAATTTTCCATCGTAGTTTCGCAGAATAAAGCGACAAAAGTTGCATTCAGGTATCGATTAAACTGTACGTTACATGTTGTTTTGTTTCAAACTAGATTAGCTTTAACGAGTTTCAGCTCTGTTAGTTTTTGTACAAACTCTTTTGTGTTCATAGATTTTTATATCAAAGGAGTCTGCATGTTTATACATTCTGAGAACGTTTTTTACTTATTGTATGTAAGTGTGATTCTAGAAATTATTTCATTAATACAAAGCTGGCTGGCCAAACACTTCTTTGTGACGTGTCACTAGTTCTTTCAAATCCTATGGTAAAATGATTTAAATTGCCCTTTAAAGAGTACTCTAACTCTAATAACTTTGTTCTCATGAAACCACTGCCTTTAAAAGTACCACTGAGCGCGATCATAAAACCTTATTTGCAAGTAGGCCAATTGGCCTACATTTTTTGTGACTCTTTATGAATTAGGCAATAAACTTTTATACATCTGCTTCTTCTGCTTTTGAACAAGTGGACTCGAACCCACGACATTAGGATTGGAAGACAGAAAAATACATCTTAAAATAGTATATACGATTCCCATAATACCGTTTGTAACTGCCATATAAGCTATGGCTCTCCTCCCCTGAGACGGGCAGGCCTGGGGTTGTTTGTTGATTCGCGACGTTACCGTGTTTTATTCATAAATATTTGGTATGTTACACGGAACTGTCCCGTTTACTGTTTGTACGTCTTGATTTTACTTGTTCGTACGGATTAGTGGAAATTTTCGAACCGTGGTGAATGTTTTTCTGATTTAGGCGAAAACATAATTTTTCAAGATATGAGCTATTTGGCCCTGCTAAAAGTATTATTAGAAACTGAGTGAACCCACGTAACAATCTAAGTCTAAATGTTGGCAAATCAAACAAACCCACACATAATTCCCATGTTTTGTGCAATTTCGTACCTTTTGATATAAAGTCGTCTAATTGCCACGAAAAGACGCTATCATGTTTCGTGTGCTCAATAGGCCAAACATAGATAAATATGTTCATAAATAGTAGCAATCGAACCTAACAAATGTTTAATTTTACCACGAAGCCAACCAACCATTTCTCCGCAAATAATATAATTTTACCTATCGGAAAAGCGTTGGTTGATGTTGATACCGTCGGAATCCAATCCCCTGGGCGCATGCGCGGCCTCTGCCAACGACGCAGTCCGACGTCCCACCTCGCCCGTAGCGCCCGCTACGTCGTAGCCCGTAGCACTGCAGTGTCGTAGCCACAAGTTACTCTAGTGAATTTTAATAGTGATTTTATGGACATTGTTGTGAATTTATTGACACCACGGTAATAATTGTGACGGCGCAGTGAATATTACGTGCAGGTATCAGTGGAGTTAAATACGTAACCAATGCTGTTGCTGTGCTGTTTGTGATGTAAGTTTTCTTAGTCGTGTTTGCGTGACTCACCGAGTTAACCTACGAATTTTTCTTTTTCTTTTGTAAATAACGTGTTTAATGGAAAACCTCAAACAAGCTCGTGAATTTACTTAATTGAACCGGCGAATTAATTCCGCTCTTGATAGAGTCTTTGTTTGAACAAACGTAATCACTTGAGCAAATAATTTCAAAAGCTCCTTTAATTATGATACTTGGATAATATAAGATACTTAGACAGAATTATACTAAGTTGATTGAGGTTACAATCATGTTTAGGAAATATAATATGCAGATGACGTATTAATCTTGCGACTCTGCGTGACTTCATTAGAACCACTTTCGTTGAAAAGCAGTAAGAATCCGCAAAACCTTCGAATGGAATGAATTACGAAACACCAAAGACTTTCATATCGCGAGCGAGAAGCATTCTAGTGTGAAGACAGGACGGAGCGACGCGACGGCGGTATTTTTAGCCAAAGCGACGTAGGCATGCTGCCTACCACTATTGTTCAGCTTTAAGGCACGCCAGACGAACAATCCGACTGTCGGATGAATTCAGGAAAAGGGGGCTTTACCTTTGACCTGTTACAATGGTTTTGTAAAGGTTTTGTGTTCTTTCCTACCATGAAAAATGTTAGGCATTGCTATATCATCCCCATTAGCAATGCCAAACAGTTTTCAATCCTTTGACTTTTGCATAAAATCTTCTAATCCTACGTATTCGGCTTAAGTTTTATGTACCTAAAGCTGTACTAGTTTTACGTGAATACCATTTGAATAAGCATGAAGCAATGTATGTGTATATATGTAATACGTGTATACGATGAAAATGCAAAAGTTCTAAAACTACTTCATAGTTTTACAACTATTGCAGTTTCTGAATAAACATAATTTTACTTAAAAAAAAAGCACTACAGTATCTGATCTGGGGCTTTGCACTCATTGTTTGAGTAAGTTATGCAAGCAAACATGCCTAAAGTTTGTAGGTAGTAATGTTTTGTATAATAATTCCGATTGTACGTTTGGAAGTGTTCCACGTTAGACAAAGGTTCTTATGTTGCGTTAACAATTTTGTAAAAGCTTTGAGGTTTGAAAACTTCCGAAATATAAGAACTGCAAACGTAAATGCTTCTAAAATTATGAATATAAAGGTTATATAAAGGTTTGCTGGAAAAAAACTCTTTGTAGGGTTAAGCTCGCCTTTGAACATGTCCTTTTTTATGTTATTATCCTGTGTGTGTTTATTTGTACAATAAAGAATTAAGAATATAAAACAAAACATACTCGCAACTCTCGCTGCTGTCTCGAAACTTTCACCAAAATAATAAAAAAGCAGAATTGTCTACGTCACTTATCGCAAAAATACTTGGAGAACACTCAGGATTGCATGACTCATCGGAAACCGGAATGAGTCCAATTTTACGAGGGATGAATCACCCCTACGTAGGGGACAGTTCGATAATTAGTTAAATAACCCACCCCATACGAATGAAAGATCATGAATGGAATAACAAAAGGCAAATTGCATTTGGGGAAATAGAGCGAGACGATTACCGGAGAAAGGGAGAGGTAATCGAATAATGCTTTGCAAGAAATTCCGTTTGAAACTTGGCTCAGTTTTGAGGCGGTCGGAGTCATCTACATACAAAATACTATGCAGAGTGCTTTTGAAAGTAGCTTTACGTAGCATCCTGCATTGTCGAATTTCTGGAAAACTTGTGCACTTCGGTTACATAAGAAGCAAGAGCGTCGCCAGTTCTTTAAATAAAATTCACATACTTCTATAATCGACAGAACACAGACTTGTCAAAGTATTTTTTTAATTTATATTTCATGTATTTTAAAAAGCAAATCATTATTGTTGTTGTTGTTTGATATGTTGCTCGTGACTTCAGCGTCGCCTAATTTTCCTATTGTAAAAACAGCTCCCATCTAAGTCAAGGTCGTCCCTACTGTCGCCTTTGTTTAAATATTTACATCTGTGTGCGTAATCATACGGTTGCTATGTTGTGCGTGAGTCCCGATACAAAAGTGGGGGTTTATAAATCAATTACTACATGTATGCCGCCAGGGAAATGGAGACAGCTGATGGCTACACTACATCCAATCATGATGAGCTTTAAGCTTACTGTTATTGGCTATTAGTTGTACTGTGAGCGTGATTCTCGTAAGCAGATGTCACTTTTGGCACTGAGTGTAGTTGTGTTTTGGCAATCGTTATACGCAGTAATAACCAGTATTTGCTTTTTTAAATAAAAAAAATATTCACAGCTGCTTTATTTAATTGCTTTATAAATGTACAAAATGTAAATTTCAACAATCATATTCGTTAAACAAACTCAAATTCTTCCTCCAGCTGTTCAAAATCAAATCGTTACCCAGAAGCAACACCATATCCCCATAGGTGTATTTTGACAATGAAATTTTCCCTTATTACCATATACAGGGTTTTTCATTTTAAACTACACAAACTGACAAGGCCTCATTTTTGGGTTGTAAAGAGACGTTTGTTTTTTTTTAATGTAATGATTTTAAGGAGAACAGACATTCCACCAATCGCAGCGCAGCTACATCACGAATGGACTAAGTTATACAAGAAGCAACAATCAATTTAAAGGATAGTCTTTATCAATTTTCTCGGTTTATTTGTTGAACCCAATACCTGAATTAACTTAGTTTAAAATGAAAGACCCTATAGAACGCGAAGAATACAATATTCGTCTGCTGGTGGTACTCGTAATGCGTCCGGTTCATAATAATCTATGTGGATTTATTAAAAACGGCTGAAAAGCTCTGCTGAAGGTCGAGTGGGACTCGAGAGTTCAGCCAACGAGTTCGATATGACCACAGGAATACGTAATAGTTACTATGAAATACCGCCACAGTTTACGCAATAGTGTCTACACCGCAGAACAAATAACAGTTGGTATTGAAACTGCGTGCGTAACTATCGGTGTTGGCACGGCACTTGTCGAACACAAAGGATTTTTACGATAGATATGATATCATATCCGACAGAACCGATATATTTGAATTGAACATTTAAGCTTAAGTTGCAGTATAGACCATATTCAGCACTCACGCAGCCCGGTAACCACATAAGTACAATTATATAATCAAAATCTATTAAGTATAGGAAAGTTAATAGCCACACATACAACGGAATTTTATACATTAACATTGCTTATCCTGAACTAAAACCAAGTTTAAAATTGGATAACAAAGCCGGGTTTTCAGTGTACTGTGCAAATCACATAAACGCTGGAGGGCGTCTGTTGATTATACGCTCGTTGTGTGGACAAAAGGTACAGCTTGGTAAGTCCATTGTTATTATTAAGCGCACTGTAGTTAGAATTGTACAACTGATTAGTGTAAATCTCGTATAAAGACTGAATTGTGTTTCTGTACCGACATTCAGATTCAGGGGCCTTATTGTGTAATTCAACTGGGAATGGACCTGAGCTTCATTTTGACCTCTGATACCCATTCTGGACTTCAATTGTCATTTTCGTATTATGTGATTAGTCGAGCTCTATTGGGATGACAACTGGGAATGGATTTCAAGTTAGACAATAAGGCTGCAGATTTATTTATTTTGCGATACATGGGTTTAACAAAGATAGTGATATAATAGGAAAGTACAGCCCACTTACACCACTTACGTACAATGGGGAGTGCTCAGAAGAATTGTTTGGACTGATACCAGCCGCTGAATTCCGCCATCGTATGCAACGACAGCAATACTCATACCATCCACATCATGTGGATGGTTGGCAGTCCACAACTGTGAGGTTTTCACACCAATTTCTGCCTCGCACAACAGACTTATGGAATCAGCTGTCGCCAGCGGTATTTCCAGACCGATACGACTTAGGCACCTTCAAGAAAAGAGCCTATTCTTACCTCAAAGGCCGGCAACGCATCTGCAGAACTTCTTGATGCTGCAGTTGTCTGTGGGCAGTGGTAATCACTTACCATCAGGTGTGCCACTGGCTCGTTTGCCCCCTCTTCCATAAAAAAAAACAGCCATTATCAGCTTGCATTAGCAGCATGCAAAATATTATAGGGGTGGGTACATACACAGCATTGCACATAATTTTACATGAAGAGAGATTAAATTATAATTACAATCACAATATAAATTTAAAAGTTCAAGTTACACACAATTTCATTGTCCATACTTTGAATCTTATAATAAAGATGTTTTCCTATTTAGAATTTAGGAAATATGAAACGCTAGTGCAGGTAACTTCAGTCTCTCGGGTATACTTTTCCGGGATAAAAGTAACCTATACTTTAATCCAGGTTATACGCTAACTCCGTAACTGTTTATATGCGTAGGTACTCTACTATCCGATAAGTTAAAAACGTTGTATGGAAGAGCAACTCCCGCGGTCTATTAACTAAATAACAGCTTCCTTCCGTTTTTGTGACCGCATAGCAACAGCTGGTTTGGGTCGCAAATACGCAGCTAACATCATTAATTATCTCGCTGATAGTTTTTGCACAAACCGATTTTCACAAACTCAAAAAAATATTACTCATATGATATGACTTGAAATAACATGAGTAATTATTATATTTAGGAATTGTATCATTGTAGCATCGTGTTAGCATTGATGTGACCATTTTACATACGGAAAAAGTACAAGTATAATTGATAAAAAAGTCAAACAGTATTTTCTTAATATTTGGAAATGAAACAAGACCTGTCAGATTCTCATTTGCGAAAACAGGTCTATTATCATCATCTAGGCTGTTTGCACTCACTGTTGGGTATATCCCTCCTCTCTTTCCAGCACATAAACTTGTCTATAATTCGTGGAAATATCTGGCTGTTGTCGAAATCACGCTTGTTGAATTTAATATGCCAGTGAGTCTTGCACTGGCATATTTAAGTTTCACATCTAAATCGTGCATATCACGGCCATTGACTTGCCCTATGGGGCGGCAACAACCTACTTCACTGCTTCTGCATAAACATGCATAGCCATTAGCCGCTATGACTTGCTACTTGCTTGTTAACTAATGGACTGAGCGTTTTCTGTAAACTTATAGTTACCGAGATAGATTATTAATGAGCCTCATTCATTATGTTCTATGCGTTACAAGCGAAATATTTCATGTCTTTATTTAATTATGTCTATGTGGTAGATGGTCTATAATATTACTTTATGCTTATAGTGTTTATTTTCTTTTTCAGGTAAGTAATCCGAATGCCCCTCCCTGAAACCACGAAAGGTAATTTGCTGAACCCATTTAAAAAGATTAAAAAAGCCACCGAACCGTAATCTGTAATCGAAAGTTAAGAACCAAAAGCAGGTTATATTGATCAGATTAATTTGAGATACTGCAAAATCCACTTTAAAGACTGCTGTTTAAGTATCAAAATCAATTATCAAAGTTTGAAGTATATTTGCTGACACATCCTATCTACGTTACACTCCATCAACCTCCCTTTTGACCTATTTTTATAATCGGTTCATGTATGTATTGAGTTTCTTTATTATACCTAATAGAAAATTCTGACTTTGCGCTGTCGCCTCCGCAATTTTATTCAGACTACTCAAGGGGGAAGAGGGTAACTCGTATTGTGCCCAGAATTGGGCGGTCCTTTAGCTGTGTATTGAGGCTCTTTGTGATGAGAATTATATGCTTTTTATTTTCTGTTTGCGTGGGACATGTTTACTCGTACAAAAATGCACAATGCTGAGGTAGGATTTTGTTTATTGAAGAATGGTTTTATTTATGCATTTGAGTTACAAAAGAACCGGGTGAGATATATTTCCATCTGAATCTCTTTCATGTGTGTCTGTTATATTTTCCTGTAATGAGTGAATGTTAATAGGCTTCTTTTACATTTCATGTATATCATGCTACTGAACTACTTACGAGGTTGATCGAGGTTAGGTTAATATTCATTGCATGTTTGTTAGTACGTATTAAATACGATTGCTATACAAATCGCAATCAAACGTTGTCCGAAACCTATGTGTGTTTGCCATATTTCTTGTTTATATTTTCCGCATCGCGTATTTTTCGTGCAATTTTCCGAAGCCAGAATCGGAGCTGGATAAAAAATAATAAATGATGAGTGCTAAAGCCCTGGTCGGAGGTTCCGATGGACAGGGATCAAGTGAGCTCAAATAGCTTGCCGTTTTACACGGAGTTGTTAGGATTGGTAGCGTCCTGTTTCATTTCACTGCTTTGCTGTGAGAGCTATGTATTTTGAAACTAAAATTAAGTTTATAAAACGAATCATAAAAATGAAACGAATTGACAGTTTCGTTTGATATGGATTTCTTTGTATTTAGGAAAGACATAAACTGTTATCAATACAATAAACCGTCAATTCTAAAGAAATATCCATAAATTAATTAAAACTTGAAAATAAGTAAGTACTTATATTTCTAAGTAAAACAAAAGAAACTCGAGACAGCCCATTGTTATTGCTATCGATTTCTTACATTGGAATGGAATTTTTCAATTGATTGCGAAAAGGCATAATAAGGAGCCGGATACATTCCTGAATACTAATGTATCCATTTACTTTGATTCTAGTTACAGTTCAATCTGAAGGTTTTGTTTGCTTGAAAAGCTTATGTACGCATGTAAGGTAGCGTTTTTCTGGATATTTTCAACTCTATTTTCGTACTCGTGACGTCATTTCTTTGCCCAAAGGTTGTGTAATCTTTAAATTCGCTATGCTCTTCAGAATAAGATTGTATGGTTAATGTTTGCGCGTGTTCTGTGATGACTGATGAAGCAATAAATTGATTTCGGAAATTGATTCATATTGTCCACAAATATAATACAAATGCATTATTTTGCTGTTTTCTTGTTTTAATCAGACCTTTTTTCCATGCAATCGTAAGATTCAGTTTCAGTATTGAAGCTACAGAGTACAGACTCAAAAATAAACAGCAGAAGTTGTCCACAAAGAGGGAAAGTGCTAATAGAGCGGTGAAGTTCTGTCCGGGTTTTGTACCCTGAAGTTTCTTTATGCAAATTACTTCGGGATCATGACGCTCTTTGATGGTTTTCTCTTTTTAATTTCACCCGCGAGTCTCCTATAAACCTAAAGCCTTAGTATCTCAGAAAACAAGGAAAAACAACCTTTTAAAAATAATTAAGATTATGCTTATTTCTATTTTCTCCATCATGCGTCCTTATGCAGATCCTTATTAACATTTATCTATAAACGATTTATTGAAACCATTCTAACGAGCCTTGACACAGCTGATATATGGTGTAGTCTTCAGATCAATAACAGGTTATCTCATAACTCAATCTCAATGACGAGCTAACATTAAACCTAGCTGATCGGTAATAGGTCACCAGTTGGAGGTAAATAGTTCCATTTTCATAACGTTTGCACAGACCGCCTCTCACTCTAAACACACACACATAACTTCTCCATTCCGCGGGTGATAAACTACAGCTAGCCTAGTACACATAAATCATACCCCCTCTATACATAAATATATTTCGGATTGATGAGAGTCAACCTTATAGCTCTCTGGAGTTTTGTATTTTATCGCTTGAAAAAAGTATCATAAACATTTATGAATTTTATTCAAATTGGCTCCGAAACTTTGCTTTTGATGATTCGTTTAGAAAGTTGCTATCGGTTGCTTTGCTTTGTTCAATCTTGATTTATTTCTTAGTAATTTGGTTGGGTTTGTGATGTAGGTATAAAAACCATCGCTATTGATTTTCCTGTTCTTATCTCAGTTTAATGGCACAATATATGTTTTCAACTCACTCAGTCACTCACCCTATCAGTGATAATATCAACGTACAGTTAGTTCTTCGCAGATCGCCTTCTATTTGTACTATTGCACCCTACTCATTATACCTAGCATATATATTCTTCCCCCTCCATGCTAAGGTTACCCATAGGTTGAAAAAAACACGGAAAAATGTGACGAAAACGTTTTCAAAAAATGTAAGGTTCAACCAGTCAGTGTTATCTCGTAAACGTCCACCTTTCAACTTGATAAATATTTATTTGAAAGCCTCTGCGGTAAAACGGGCGACCTACTAAACACATGCATGCTAGGAACGCGCAGGCATGCAAATGGGACTCCATTGCCTGCTGTTTAAATATTCCAGGAATACCATAGCATTATTCACGCTTGACTGTACTATTTATAATATTTAATTACGTTCCTTCGCTAGTTCGGATTTTTAGGTTCCAACGTATACATACAACTTACTCATTTGAGCTTTGATTATCAGTACCTATATTGGGATATGCTATCGACTTATCCATATGAAATCTTTTAAAAATCTCAAATCATATAAGAGAATATTCAGCATGTTTTCATTACAATAATGATTCTGTAAAATTTGTATGGGTTTCCTCAAAATTTGAATAGTAGGCTCAAAACAAATCTCCGCGTTGGGTTACGTCGATAGTCGTTACATAAGTTACAAAACCTTGGAAGGCTTTACCGAAGTCGGATCAAAGAGAGACATCAACAAACAAGCATTATGTAAAAGGGGTAAACTTTTTTCAATACCCTTTCTTTATTATTATTTATTATTTATTTTTAGCCTGCATCGTCCCACTGCAGGGCAAAGGCCTCCCTATCCCCCCTCCACCTTTCTCGGTCCTGTGCTATGGAGAACCAACTTTCCCTGAACGAGTCCAGCTCGTCTCTCCACCTCAATTTAGGTCTGCCGCGACGTCGTCTTCCGCCATTGGGGGCCCATTTGGTTGTTAATTTGGCCCAAAGGTCATCCGACATGCGGCAGACATGTCCGGCCCAGTCCCATTTTAATCTAGCGGCCTTCTGGCTGACGTCGACGATCTTGGTTTTGGAGCGCAGAATAGTGTTCCTTATCCTATCGGTAAGCTTCACTCCGAGGATGCTGCGCTCCATAGCCCTCTGACAAACCCCGAGTGCAGACCTCTGTTGAACTGTCAAAGACCACGTTTGTGCGCCATAGGTAAGAATACCCTTTCTTTAGTTTAGGTAAAAAAGGTACAACAAAATAATATCGGTATGATCCCCGTGACCCTCGAGATGGCTTCTCATTTAGTAACTGTCCAACTTTCATCGTAAATCAATTCAGCTATCTCATCCCCGAGTGGGGCAAATGAGAAAAAAAACTGAACATCCCCTTTATTACTTTCATGGGACCGATGACATTTTATGTGAGTCCGGAAAGTGGAAAACTATTGTGCGAAACTATAGCAGACACAGCTTTGTTTTAAGACTTGTAAGATATTTGAGATTGTTATTTCTTTTGTATGACAGATTGAATTGGACATGCGTCAGACTAGCATCTTTGATGTATACGACAATCTTCGTCAAAGATATGAACGGTGATATTATACGATAGGTGATATTATGACGCATATGTATGAAAAACTCATTCTTTAAAATATTTGGCGTAGCTTTCAATACGATGATTTAAATGGACTTTACTCGATGTGGCTAACCGGTATCCTACGAGCGTCTGCCTACTTCTGCCTATCACGAATAAATAAATTTCTCAACGACTAAAATTATATTAAAGCTTGGTACCAAATCGTATGGTTTTTCTCTTTGCAAAGATAAATCAGGGCCCGCGGTATACGGTTACTCGCACTTGACCGATCTTGTTATCATAACTTATCCAGATGCAATTACACTGGCTGTCTGGATGGGAAATTACAACGCCCCTGATAGATCCTCAGGACACTTAAGTTGCGTCACAGCCTCTTTCTTCGGAATCTTTGAACAAACCTGTCATAAGTTAAGATAATCTACGAACTCCCCTCAAGTACACCGGATATTTGTCAAGTTTTCTCGCATATGAAATTTCTTTTTACATCCTATGAAATTCCCATACCAATTTAATCAGAAATATCACGTCGGGGTCACCAATTGTAGGGGTAAGAGAATTACTAGTCCCAACTTTATATGGGAAGATTGGAGGAGGCACAAATAATAACTTCTACATTCCGGATACTTACTGATTTATATTAGCAACTACATGACTGGACCTAGCGAGAGGGGAGTACCGACTGACGACGCGCCGTACTGAATATACGCGTTAGCCCAATTGGTACTTGTGGCTATAGCCGCCACAACGACCTTTGACAAAGTTTATGTATGTAAAATATCATTCATGAACACACTTTAACCAACCTCGTGTAATTTCTATAATTCTGCAATCAATAAAGTTACTTGTAATCATTATTATGTTGCGGTATTCTGAAATTGTTCCGGATTGTAATAAAAATCATTTGATAGCTGAAAGCTTCAACAGCATTTTATTGGTCGTAAATTTTCCAATACAGGTATAAAACAAGTATTCATTTGTAATTAAAATTATCATAGCTCATTATCATCAATGTCGTTGAATTGCATTACCCTGGAGTATTGAAGGAATTATGTGAATTACGATATAAGTGTTGTAAAGCATGTATGATGAGGTATGTATGAGGTACAATGATTCGCCTCTTGATGTACCTATTTCGCTTTGTTATCAAATATTCTGTGAATGGCATCATAAAATCTATTCATTAAAATATCTAATAGCTTTTTATTCGTAATGCTTTACACACACCTCTCGTGTTTTCACTACATAGCGTTTGTCCCACCGCGAGAATGGAACTTTCATTTCATCCGACCAGTCGCCCAACATTTCTAGGTCGTTGAATCAATCAAAATTTCTTTAGATGACTTCTAATAATAAAATTCACGGTACATTCGCTATCAAAAACGCTAGCTTTTTTAAGAGACCAATTAAGTTTCGGAGTGTCTCAAGGCCACATTTTAGGGCTGGTCTTCTTTATTACATTCATAAAATTTATAACTGAGCAGATGTTCCGCAACGTCCATAATTTCATTAATTCGTGCTACCGTGCAATGTTCGGTTACCTCAGAGAGCTGTAATTGTTGTCAACGTGTTAATAAAGTATTATAACTGTCACTGCGCGGGACTCTGACGGATTGCCGACTGTGCGAATGTGACGGGAAATTAGTTTCGCATTTCACTGTGATAAATTTAATAGGTTTACTACCATTTTCAGCTAAAATATTCACACTGCTAGCGTACCCCTATCAAAATGATTGTGGTCATTATTTTGCGGCCGTTTTAGGTGTTCAATGTTACATGCTGCAATGAACTGCTCTTTTATACAAAACATCTTAGTTCTTCTGTCATTGATGTATATTTTCTTTATAGAATAATCATATTAATAATTATCTCTCTGATTATAAAATCAATGACGCTTTATTCGAATCAGAAGTCCAAGCGTCATGACAACAATAAACACAATAAACTCGCTTTTAAAACCCACCAAGCAATGTTGCTTTATTATCCGTCTTCATGTTCGCTAACAGAACAAATACACCATAATGAGGCGTTACAATGACAGAGCCAAAGTTTCGAAACTTGTATACTTATATCTTGAACGAATAACAGTTATTATTTGTTATGTTCTTTTTCTTGTACAATTTCTGAGATTAATGGAAATCGTGTTTGTTCCAATATAGAATTGGTTCATTGGCAACATAACTAATATTCCCTGATTATACTAAAACGAACATCAAAGTTAGCATAGCCCTTGCCGTGGTTTTCAGTATATTTGTGAAGTATAACTTTCTAAACTACTGAGTGGTTCAACTCTATTAATCCTTGAATTTAAATTGCACCTGGGGACCGATCTAGACGTGTGATGTATTAGCAGAGATTACGCGATGGCTTGGTTCATAATCCCCAGAGATGCTCACCCTTGATTAATGCACTCGATATGAGTTCTAGACTATGATCTCCGGCCAAACACAGATTTTATTAGGGACTAGCTGCGCTCTGCGGTGTTACCCGCGGTCCCTCGGGAAATACTTTTCCGGGATATAGCGTATGTGTTAATCCAGACTATAATCTATCAATGTGCCAAACTTTATCCAAATTCATTCAGTTGTGTTCGTGAAAGAGTAACACACATCCATCCATCCATCCATTCATCATCACAAATTTTTGCATTTATAATGTTAGTTGGATTCAATTCTTTGCTTCAACGTCTTAAAAGTAAAAAAATAAAAGTAAAAATATGTTTATTCAGAACGAATTACAGTTGAGCAAAAATTACAAATAAAACGATATAAAATAAGATGTAATATTATCTTCAATACATCTCGTCTTATTAAAATTATCAGGTTTAATTACAAGTTTTAGATTATCAGGAACTGAAATCTGCTGTAATATCGCAGCGTGTCGAGTGCTCGCATCTGTGTCAAGTGTCTGAGAGCCGGTGGCGGCTTGCTAACTCTATCCATTACGAGGATTAGCCCAGGGTATTCAATCAAAAGTATGCGATTAGGAATTTTGTTTTTATTGTGCTCAGTTTCTTAATCAAGTGTCCTGACTGACATTATAATTTGTCAAATTCACAAAAAAAGGGCATCTAACGGTATAAAAAACTGCTCGTTTTTATGTTTCGGTTTTTGTTCGCTCAAACTTTTAGTTTCCTGCATTCTCTCGTCTAGTGTCAATGCAGTTTTGTATAAAATGTAGTATCTATTATAATACAGTGCAGCAACATCGGGTCAAGTACCGCCTGTGTCAAGGACCGTGGTGCTGGCGCCTCGCGCTAAATATCTCACCTACCTTCCGTTTGGCTCATGGGTTAAATAGGCAGTTTTATGCAAATTTTTGCGCTGCTTGAATAAAATTATGTATTTAAGGAATGCTTTAGCGTTTGTATTATGCAAAGAAAGGCATACATCCTAATTGTTAGCTCTCCGACTGGTATTAGCTAAAGTTAGATGCTTCATGTGTCACGCACATTTTGTAAGTTCAAGAGTTAGCATCAATAATGCTAATTTAAACGCCTTTTACCTGTAATAGGTATAACTTAGGCCTTTTACATCTATATTAGATGATTTATACAGCGTCAGGATGCAATCCCTGCCTACACTTAATAGGACGCTGTAGTGCCTGGGACATTGTTTGAGATGGAATAGGCTTGCCCAGCACCTAAACCATCCTCTCAGCTTAATCAGCCTGGCCCACAGGAAAGACGACGTCAATACGTGTGGAGCTGACTAAGCTGCGGGTTTCCTCACGATGTTTTCCTTCACCGTTAAGAAGCTCGTGTTAAAGCACATATAAATTTTACGAAACGAAAAACCCATTGATGCACGGTCGGGATTTGAACCCACGACCTTCAGATTGAAAGTCGAGGCACAACCCCATTCGACCAACACGGCTTCTATTTTCAATTTGGTAATAGGTATAAATAAGATCCAAGATATTCGAAAAATAAAATTGTTAAATCCTTTCTATATTCCAGTCAGAGAGCAAATTGAACAGCATTTTCTCCCGTTCTGCAACTCAAATATCAGGGGAACATTTATTTATTTGCACTAAATGCTTTTAGGATAGTTTAAAGTAAATTCCGACGTCCAACACAGCAATTAAGAACTGAACTGCAGAGTTACCCAGAATAGTTAGCAGTGCAGTGCTCGTTACAACTCTGAAAGCAGCTACCTTTCTTTTGTTGGCTGAATGTAGTTTTGATAACAATAGATTTAATCTTTCCAATGTTGTATGCAAGATCGAAGACTTGAGTTTGAGCGGTGGCGGTAGGTACCTCACCTAATAATGGCTTTTTCAGTTCAAATGAAAATGGATTTATTGAACCGAGTACGAACAACTGGTGCTGTATTATGGCCTACAATTCAGTTTGGGAGCTATCCAGTTTAGGTTCCTAATCTGTATCGCAAAGTTTTCGAACCGTGACAACGTGACGTTTAAGCAGAATATTGTTTTACTTGTATTATATTGCAAAACGATTCAGTTTTTGCGACAAGTCTAGTAAATTTTATTATTAGTAACTTTTCTTATCATAGGTCATGGTACGTTATAGCGAAGCAGTTCAATTTAGGACCTAAACTGGATCGCTATAAGAGCTCATAATAGGGCCCCAGGTCTTTTATAAGTCGGGAAAAATAAAAAATATTGTATGCCTTAACGTTAATGCCCTTTTCTAGTTTAATTTTACCGTCGTAATATAATGTTCAGAACCTAGACGCAGAACATAGTCAACCGTAAAGTAAGGCCATAAATTGAGTACATCATGACAGCTTAGAAAGTGAAATTAACTTTATTGCTTGCTACAATCACGATGACGAATCATTTGGCACTGATATATATGATTACACTGAAGTGATACATTATCTGATTCTTTTAAATAATCTGCGGTTGAAGTACTGGCGTTGTACCGGTAAACGGCTTCATTTTGCAGTGGACAGCGGTAGGTGGCGAGAGATTACATTGCTCAAATGGGATTCTTCTTGTTATTCTTTTGCTATATTTTCAGTGGATATTGTACACCTGCTTTGGATAGATAGATAGATTAACGCTTTATTGAAACGAAGTTCCTTTTCGGACGGTATCGAAGAAAAAAAAGACTGAGGCCGGAAAACAAATATGTTCCATTTTACCGTCACGACACATGTATATGTCAAATAGTCACCGTGCGAAATGCGCCGCGACACAGTCCATAGATTGTTACATTGTTAGTACGGAAGAGCGTTTCTAAGATACCTAATTGACAATTAATTTATTATATTCTCATTATAGAAAAGTACTCTTTGCTTTGTTCCAACCGAGTGTTCCACGTACTTTTTTGTACACAATAACATAATAAAGAGGATACTTAAAAACTACTTTAGTTTCATTCGTTGCCAGAAATGCATTTTGGAAAAGTAGAAACAAGGTGATAAACTTAATTTGATTATTTTTCATACGAGAGCGTGGACCTTGTTAAATATACCTCGACTTTTGAACTGAAAGCTTTAGGTTCAAAATCCAGTAAACGCATTCAAATGTATCAAAGCATTCTTCGTTAACACGAGCTAAAGGAAAACCCCGTGGCCTAGTTGGCCACACGTTTTTATAATGCCTTTCCTGTGGCTAAGTCTTATTATGGTTTAAGTGCTAAAAAAGCGTAGATATTCCAACCAAATAATTTGATGGTTAAGGAAGTGGAAGAGAAAAACCTCTTGTGCTGACTACACAATAAAGGTGGTATAAGGGCAGGGAGATGATGATGATAATGTGCTATTAAAGTCTTAAATTTTTTCGCATTATACAAACAAAAACTCAAAACTGAAGTGGCATTTTTTCGCATCAGCCCAGGCTTTTAGCGTTTCAACTTGCTTAAAATTTTAAAATGCAAAGTTCTTGTTCAAACTTAGCTCGAGCATGTAATGCCTTGGAGTTCGCAGCTGTAAATTGTTTCGGCTTTGTAGTCTCCCTGATGAGGTATGCGGCTAAGTAGCCTAACTTCGACGATAAACTTGCAAGAAAATACGATATGATTCTGTTGGGATTCTATGAAACTAGTTCGGGTCATTTAGGACCCATATTGTGTAAAACATTTAATTATTTCTGACAAGCTGATATGAATTATGGGCTAAGGCAAATGTAACGCTGGGACTTGCCTCATACGGTGGTCACATAAAAGAAGGTAGAGGATTCAAAAAAGTTTTACATATTAGTCTTAAAACAATCGTTTGATGATAATAAAGTTGTAGCACATATTCAGAGGGTTATTTTAATAAGACACATTCAGTTAGTTGGTGTCCTTTGTTCTTCACTAGTGTCTCTTTCCAGACAGTCTACAAAGATTTCAGCGTCTACACTACATTTCTCGTATTTTATTAATGAAGCGATGTTCAAAGTGTTCAAAGGGGCGTGTCTCTCACATCGCGAACAACCAGCTTCAAATAAACAGGACCAACGTGTTCCAGATCTTTGCACATAAATATTTATTTGTGAACATTAAATGTAGATGTTTTCCATGAAATGTTATTCTAATCGATCGGGTTATGCGAAAGCTAAGGTTAACTCAAAGCAACATCTACATGCAAACATTGTGGAACTTGTGGAAAACGTTATTTTATTCAAATTTTTTTGATGAAAGTTTCGCCATTCATGCGTCATTGAGAAGGTCAGCATTACTTTCATTTAATTTGTCAAAAATATATGGCACAGATAACAATATTGTGTATTGCTTAGAACCGATAACCGTTGGGGTAAACGAGTTCTTGAGTGGAGACCGCGACTTGGCAAACGTAGTGTAGGACGCCCTCCGGCCAGGTGGAGTGACGATCTGCGAAAGGCTGCCGGCAGAAGCTGGATGCGTCGAGCTGAGGACAGGGCGCAATGGCGCGCACTAGGGGAGGCCTATGTCCAGCAGTGGACTGCCATAGGCTGATGATGATGATGATGATGATAATGGTATTGCTTAGAATTAAGATATTGCTATAATATAACAGCACGCACACAGAAAATGGACACATCTAAAGCTCCCCTCCTCAAACAACGTGTGTGTGTGTGTGTGTATGTGTGCCCATTATTGCTTCATTTAAAGGGTTTTAAAGCAGATAAGTGCTTTTAGCGGCGCCTTAATAGGGCCTGAATCCACAGGGTTCTTAGCGATGGAAAGTGTTTGTTTCACGATAAACAAGGACGCAATCCCTCTTAAAAGATGAGCGGAATGAGCGGAAAAAAAAGAAAAGAAAAATAGGGAGTGCAAAGTCTCAACAATTGTGTAGCGGATGTTTCGCCAAACAAACAACCCCTTTAAAACCTCTGAAGGCTTACCACGTCCACTCCATAGTTAGCAACAAGAGCATGAAGAATATTCGATCAGATTCTGCGCTAAGTCCCACAACACATTTTCCTTCGCAACTTGATTGGACCCAATGGAGCAAGCCAACACAGCGTGGGCGAATCTGTACAATTCAAATTCAAATGCATTGGAGCATTTCACCCTCCTACGAATTGCAATCAGAATTTTTTAAGCCTACGTATAAATCAATCCCAAGTAAAATATTCACGCGTTTCAAACTTGCTGGTTCCTTACACTTTGACAGTGGCTTATCGAATAGGTGTTTTTAAGAAGATTTGATATTGAACTCTTAAAATTGAATTTCATAAAGTCTTGACTACCTGACCTGTTGTAGTGTCTTCATAGATGCAGTGATTTAGTGGACGATAAAAGTAGAAATAGGTCAGCTCAAGCTTATGACTCTAATGAATATACACAAAGCTACACGTAGATTTTTATCTATTTATATATATATATGGAATATCAGTAACCTTGTGCACGAAAGGAGCTTTTTAAGACATGTTAAAATCTTTTTACTACACCTGGTGCAAATGGACTAGTGTTACAACAAGAAAAGTACCCCATAGATTTAAATTTCTTACGGAGGTTCGGCAAACTGTGTATGGGTAAAAAAGCAATTCCCGTTAGCTTTCTCTGGCAGTATTTACACTGTGCCTTGTGTCCGAACCTTCTGCCATGGCAGGTAACGAAAGCCTTTTTATTCGTTTTTCGTCTGCCAATCAGGCTGTATTCCCCATTTGCCTTGTGGACATGTCCGCGTTGTCATAGCGAGAACCCACAAAGGCCACAATAATGTAAAAAAAGGCTTAAAAGTAATGTTTTTAGTGTTGATGTTTTCGGAAAAAAAAAACTCTTTGAATATGGGTCTATTTTCATTTGGATTATGTTTGTTGAGTTAGACTCTATGCTTATAATATTGTGCTGTCTCATGATAATTTGTAATCAATCGTTTAAAGTCCAAAGTCCTTTTATTGATAGGCTAAGTGTCGTGACAATGAACTTAACAGTTGTATAGTCTGTTTTGATAGATTGGCTTAGTTTAGTGATCTTCGCGAAAGCGTGTTGGATATTTTCGCATTTTTCTGTTATAAAAAATGTGCAGAACAAATAATAAAAACGCATTCCGTCTTCTTTCTTTCATTTCCAGCCATTGAGTTGGTCTCAGCAGTTTGAAAGCTTCAGATCTCATTTCCTCAACTTTCTGATCTGCAGCGTCCAACTATCCTATTTCGATTATACCCAGTTAAATTAGTTACAGAAAAACCAGTTGATAAATTCGTACGAGATTCACGGGACCTTGAGACCTTGTGTTACTAATTAGAATTGGAAACCTGGTATGAATACTAATCACATGAATTGCGTGATTAGGTAACGTTCGCGACCGTTTTGTCTGCGGGTATGTTTCTAGATTAGATAGAGTTCTGACGTTATACCTCAGTCTGTCAACTTTGTTGTACTTACTCAATACACAGGGCATCATATTGTGGATTCAGGATAGTATGGAACTGATGGGGTGTATTAATATTACAAAGTTTATGAGATTGTTTCAATTACGCCTCATACAGTGAACCTTCAGATAGAATTTGGAATTGAGAAATGAAAAGTCTTATCAAAATGTTCGATTCCGACGGTATTCGAATCCGCAACGATCAGACGATCCTCCTAAAGCCGGAGTGCCTTACCATTCGGACTTTTCATTTCTTAATGCAATACCCAAGTGTGGTTTAACACTATGAAAAAACAAATTATAGAATTTGAAATAACTGTAAATCGTAGCCTGGAGTCGCATTATGGTTTTTTTTAAGTGTTTGCAACATTAATCCGAGGAAGGTTCACTATCTTTATTGTTCTAAGCTCTCCATCCAAAACCTCGATGTATGTAAATAACATACAGAATTGAGCAGTAAAGTACAGGTAATATCATAATGGAGCCTCGCAGCAATGTTTGTCCGCAAACACGCCGTCATCAGTCCGCTACGTCACGGGATAATTAACTTCTCTACGCGCTTGTACTGAACTTTGCTTATTAAACGCTGATTTTTAAGCCGATGTGATGAACAGGCTGATAGGCTTGATATACTTCGATCCCGATATTGCGCTTTATTTCCTCTTAAGTATCCCTTTAGTCATTGTTTTCCTTATGGTTGTTCGTTGATATATGAGAGTAGTTCCCAGGTTTTATCACTTGGTATCCATAGACGTCGAAAACTAGGTTACGTTACAGTGTACGAGTAGACAGGCTGGATCACGACTGTATCACCGAGTAGCGTTAGTATATTTATATATTTTATAGAAAATGTACGCATCTAATGTCAAATATGACACTTTAACGCGTTAAGACACAGGTGGAGCAGTAGCATAAAGGGGTAGTCAAACTGTGTAGACGTCTACCGTGAACACGCCTGTTGTAACATAGGCGAAATGAAACTAATAAAACGCGATGAATTCCCGTTTAGCTTTGGCTATAACGTCGTTTAAATATAAATTTGGTGACCTTCACCCATAACCCCAAAATTTGTCAATAGAAAAAAATAGGAACCCTTGTTGGTTGAAGGTGACCATTATACTGATTTCCAATGTCGTCTATTTAAGTAAGTATCAAAGGTATTATTCTATTTAAGTAAGTATAAAAAACGTAATGGGATTTTAATGAACCTAAATTAGTACAAAGTAAGTAATAGTAACTGAGCAGAGTGACTGATAAAAATCCATATCCATATCCATACTAATATTATAAATGTGAAAGTATCTCTGTCTGTCTGTCTGTTTGTTACGCTTTCACGCCCAAACCGCTAAACAGATTAAGCTGAAATTTGGCATAGTTAAAGGTTGTATCCCAGGGAAGGACATAGGCTACTTTTTATCCCGAAAAAAATTAAAAAATCCCTAGAGACCGCGGGTCACGACGCGGGAGCGCAGCTAGTCTATAATAAGACATTCATCCTTCATTTTTTCGGGATAAAAAGTAGCCTATGTCCTTCCCTGGGATACAACCTTTAACTATGCCAAATTTCAGCTTAATCTGTTCAGCGGTTTGGACGTGAAAGCGTAACAAACAGAAAGACAGACAGATAGACAGACAGACAGACAGAGTTACTTTCACATTTATAATATTTTTGTATTTGTAAAAACGTCTGCATAGCTACTTACATTGTTACGAAAAAACTGCAAACAAATATTACCCTCATTGGCAAGTAAAAGAAAACAATAGTAATTGCGGTCTATTTCAAGTTAAATAATATTTTCCAGACCTGTACTAGTACTTACACACACGGGTTCAATAAAGTGTAATTATTTAGTATTATTTTAGAACTTACTTCTGAATTCTCAGTAACTTACGCTATAACACCGAGTTTTATTTAAAAACTTGTAATTGCGAAAAGTTTTTCTAACAAGGGTTGAAATTCTTATCGACTTTTATAATAATATCTAGAACTTTCGCACTAGAGGTAAAGAATAATTTACTAGTCTATTACTCCTATAGGTTTCTATTTATGATTATAATTGCTTTCAAGTGGTACTATCGATTAGGACGTACCTGTCTTATATTAGTTAAACCACGAAGCATTGCCACCAAAAATGAAACAAACCAAACCAATTTTCTCAGATTGCCACGCGAAAAAAAATAGAAAGCATGTAGTCGACACTCAGTAAATAAGCTTCCTCACAAAATCATGGCTGTACCCGTTGCACAGACTGCAGAGAGGAGAACATTATTTGATGTCTTGAAATTAAAAACCACTGGGAACGGCTCTTGGAAAATGCCTTAGTCTAGGTCTAAGGACTTTACTTAATCAGACCATTGCTTAATCACAATCAATGTTCGACTTAGCGGAGTTAGATTGGGACGGCGCGATATGTTTGTTCTCAATTATCTACCTAGCATGATTAGTTTCGGCTTAGTTTTCATTCAGCTATATTGCGGAGACTAAGCTGAATCTAGCTACGAGACTTTAGACTAATCTTGATGATGTTTACTACAGCACTACATAGGCCTCTATGAGTATAAGTCAACGTCATACGAAAAAAATGTACCTACGTATGTAATGATAAAACTGTAGCCAGTATATCATAGGTACACGTGGGTTCATAATGAAAACATTTAAAGTGAACTGTAAGGTTGTACGCGGTGCAAACTAATCCATTTTCACAAATGATTCTATTATGTTGTTATAATAGGTTGCGGTGAGTTGCGGAAGCCTGCAGGCGGCCACAGATATCCCTCGGTTGACCGAGGCTCGCTGTGTTTGTCACTAACACTACCATGCTATGCAAAATGAACTCTATGTTAATGGTAACAATGCAGTGTTTATCATACAGCCGGTGTTCGAATATATCTATAAACACTTGAAAGACAAGACTCTTTTTGAATTAAAATCTTAGAGGGAGACTACTTCTATAATTAGTTATAAAAACCAGTTTAAAACGAATATACAATATAGCGTTAATTTTTGACACGAAGAATAAGCTTTCGAAAGCAAATTTTCTTTATAAAAGTGTTTAAGTATAACAATAAAAGAAACCTATGGAAGCATGGAAGTTATAGCAAAAATGAAATGTAAAACTAAACATACGAGAGACGGTTGCCTGAAGTGGGTTCGTCAGAACTTGCTTGTCTAGTTAAAATGTACTAAGACTACTTTTATTGATACTCCTCGTAGTATTCAAGTGAAACATCTGTGCCCGTAATATAATATCGTCTGTGAACACGTGCCATATGGTGCGGACGCGAGCCTCTGTTCAGATAACGTTGCATCATTTATTATAGAATGGTGGTGCTTGTGGGGAACATAGGCTTCAGGCTTCGCTCTCGCAAAATATAAATAAAATAAGAACAATGTTTGTTCAAGTACAGCTGATTTTGATGTGACTTTAATTATCTTGTTGTATGAGAATCCGATGTTTGAAACTTTTTGGCAGAATGTTATGATAATAAATTGGACAAAAATAAGTTAAGTACTTATTATTATATAAAACAATCCATACTTTTTTTTATAATCTAGCAATAGCACATTGAATAATCTATATCAAGTCTTTTACAAGTAAATATGATTCAATGGTGTTGTGTCCCTTCCCACAACCGACCCCTAAGCTACATCAAAGCATGTCCGTACCCTCCAAGCTCGGATGACACATCATAACATGTTATTACATAAATATGGCCTTTGATGGTAACGACTTGCTTCGAGTCGCCTTTTTTCCCTTTATGTAATTAATGAAATACGGTATCATGTTAGATGAAAGGTTATTTTTCTCTAGTGAAACGTGGGTTGATGGTATTTAATTATTCAGGCCAATACGAGTATTTTCTTTTTCCTATTTACAGGATACTGTGTAAGTGTTTCTGGAAACGACAGACGTTAAATAAATGACGATTATGAACTAACTTAGATAAAATCAACAAACATCACTGAAAAGATAGTCTACACTAATATTATAAAGAGGAAAGATTTTTTTTTTTTGTTTGTATTAAATAAGCTCCGAAACTACTGGACCAATTTGAAAAATTCTCTCACCATTAGAATCCTACATTATCCCTGATGAACATAGGCTATATTTTATCTCGGGGAAGTAAAGTTTTCCCCAGGAATCACGGGTAACACCGCGACCGACGGAGAGCTAGTGTTTAATATTTTTCTCGTGAAGACACGGTTGTCAAAAGTAAAGATTCGTTGTGCTGTGTATGTTATTACAAAAAAATCGTAATAATTAAAAAAGATTCACTCCGGTTTGGATTTCACAACTCGATCCCATAGAACCTTCTTCATCGTTATTCTCACTTTATTTCCTTTGCATTTACCTGCACAATCGTACTCAACCACTATTATTTCCGCTATTTACTTCCCGTGCCTATTAATTATAGTAATATACGTTCGGCTTCGGATACAACAAGCAAGAACAACATAATCATTATTTATTCCTGACATGCATATCGGTTGAGCTGTGAAACAAAAATACATACTTACCTACTTAAATGAAAAATGAAAAATGAAAAAATATTTATTTAAAAGCGAAACAATACAAATACATACTTAGCAGCGGACTCCACACTAGGCAAAGCCTGTATCGTGGAGACCAGTAAAGATTTTATACAAACGAAAGTTTCGGACTACTTAAATTAAATTGGTATTAAAAATAAGAATAAAGACAGACTTCTAAACATCATTTCGAACTTTCTCATGTGTGTAGTAGCATGTAAGAAATAGTCACGGAGGTCACGTGACCTTGGTCCCAGGACACCAATGCCCTATCGATTGGTTGCTCGAATTCGGCCTTCCTCGTGATGTGATGGTTATGTAGACCTTTTTTTGTAGACTAGAAATGGCGGCGGGTAAAATTTCATCTCATTAGGGGATACATTTAGTACCGATTAATTAAATAAGTTAATGAAGAATTCAACAGTTGGTATAATGTCAACAATAAAACGAGCTCTTATATTTTCCATACTGTAGTTTGAAGCTACATCTGATTGCTTTCAAATTCTATGCATAATTTTAGTTTTTCTGTTTTATATCGATTTTAAGTATTGCGAATCTACAAATTGGCAATCTTTTATTCAATATATAAATATATTGAATAAGATTGTATATAAAACTCATTTTTATTAGCCTAGATCTTGATTGATGATTGAATTTATACCCTAGATAGGTTAACCAATAAATAATAAATAAATAATTACATTACAGCCACAGACAGTCTGCAGACAAAGCTAATCAGAGCACGGCAATATGAAATGTTGCCAGCTAGACGTAATAATAACCCAATGCAATACTCTGCGTTGGGTAATAAAAGCGACCGCACGCGAGGGCCCGCAAAATTAAACCCGGGACTAGCCCGGTTAAATTGCAGGTTTAGCTGAAACTGTCTAACTTTCTGATAGGCTAATTTGTTGCTGTACCAAGAAAAATGGAACGAGCTTACAGTACACAGCGTGATAGCTTTTATCCATCCTTTTTGGATAAGGTCATGTGTAGTTATTGTAATAGGTATAACATTACGGACTCTTGTTGTGATGTATTTTCATATGAACGATATTTACTCAGACAAGTGAAGTTGATACCATGTAAATTGCTTACTTTGTAAATTGAAATGATGTTACGTTTTTTAAGTAATGTCTTTTTGTTTTGGTTTTTAATATAGACAAAAAAAAATCTTACATTATTAAGTACTAGCTACTTGCACGCGGCTTCACCCGCGTGGTACCAACATTTTGAATAACCTATATGCTATTATTATCTATATTACCTACCTGATTGATTCGTACTTTAGTTTCCTCGATACAGGCGTCGCCTAGTGAGCAAACTATCAGATACCCCCACTTCTGTATCAGCTCTCAGCAAACTACAACATAATTAAAGTTTTCTCTTTTTATGTTATCTATCTTTAAGTTTTAGTTAAGAATTATTTGTATGTTTTGCTGTAATAAACATTTTTGTATTTTGTATTTGTATTTTTGTATTCCAGGTCACTATCTACGCCTATTCCAAGTTTCATCTAAATCGGTTCACTGGTTTAGGCGTGATTGAAACACAAACACACAAACATCCAAATATCTAAACAAACTCACAAACCTTCAGCTTTATTATATTAGTGGGATGTAAGAATCAATGCAGAAAATTATCTATCTTCATACAAAGCGTAAGCTAAGAAGGGTCATAAAAAAGTCATCTAAATTATATCATACAAGGGTCAATGATAAACATAACTATGCAAGATTGGAGAGCGTAAACTATATTACGTCCAGAAGTTTAGTGTTGTAGTAAAACTAGCAATAATAACGCAATTAAAAGCGTGCGCAAACTAATAAATTTACTACCTACCCTATTAGTTGCAACTTCAAAGGAACTGGGGCGCCATCTTTCTTATAAGTTACTTAGTTATTGTTGAATTTACGGCTACGTGAGTACCACAGCACAGTACATTTTCTGTTGTATAAATTTGGTAAAGTGTAAGATTTTTTAAATGTTGTAGCTAGCTCACGTAGTCTCTACGGCATAAATTGCTGATGTTTGATGTTTAAATTTGGCAAGCTGTAAGATTTTATCTTACCAATATTGACACTTGCTGTAGCTGAGTAGAACGACCGCTGTAAAATTTTTGATATACATGACTTTACTCAACAAACGAAAAACAACCTCTGTATCAGTATTACATCTCAGTCTAAAATTATCAAACTGGACGGAAATGTGGAATATTACATTTATAAATGGTGCTATACTCGTAGTACCAATGGGCCTGTAATCGAGGGTCTCATTAGGTAAGGTATAAAAGGGCTTTTTGACCGTTCTCGAGTTTTAGTCATGGGTAAACTACGTAAAACATATTTTATTATAACATTAATTGTTGTATTACGCATTCTTTAAGTACCGTATTCGTTTCAAGGCTGTTTTACCTGTAAGCACGTTTTTTTTTAATTTAAAATCAATCTAGACTTGAAAATTATTTGTTCTTCCGATGCGATTATAGTTCGAGTCTGCGTTCTATCACTTAATATGGCTCTACTATCCTTCACATCACTTTCCACCGCTTTCAATCCCGTCCACTTCCCAGCGTTGCGACGAATTTGCATCTCAATTTAAAGCGCTGCTTTCGCTTTGTGGTACGATTGCACTTTACAAGTGAGCCGACATTTTAAAGCCATGAATATGAAGACAGGTTTAAACGTTTTTACGTAGGGATTTAAAACATTTTACATGATGAAACTAAAGTTAAATGGCTCTCGAATGTTCTCGATACGACACATCTCTGTATCTATAGTGGCAAAAAAGTTCATGTAGACAAGTTTACTTTCCTGCTAGTTACTACTACTATTTAAATAAAGGTAACTGGCTTAACTTTATTTACCAAAAAAAAAAACCACATACGTATGTCATTGTAATAGGCTAACAACTCTAGGTATCCTCAATAGCGGCGATATCTAGTAAAAGATACGTAGACAGTTCTACAAATTAATTCTGTTGTTTCGTAGTAATTCGTAGACTTGTCTACGCCGTAGCATAAAGCTATCTACATCAAAATATAAATTAAAAGCTTGCATTCCATTCTTAGTTCCGTTTGTTTCTCTAGGCGCATGATAGTTGGCGCAAGAAGAAAATACAGGTCCTCTCTAGAAGGTTTGTACGATGGAATCTAGGCTTGAAACTGGCTATTCCTTAAGCTAATCCTAACCAACGAGGATAGACAGCAATGAAAACAAATGTGTTGACAATAGTTTATTTAATATCATTGGTTGACAATAAAAGATCGACACATTTGTTTGTTGACTACGGCAGAAAATCGAGAGCAAGGTCATGTTTTATTGCGTTCAGGCTGTAAGTGGAGACTGTACGAAGATAATGTGATCTAAATTCATATATTTATTAGTTGTGTATTTGTATTTGTCGTTGCTCTAGATGTTTTTTTGTTATATTATAATATTTACTTTATACTTGGTACCTCGTGTAAATATTACAAAAAAGTATTTGACAAAAAAAAACCGGCCAAGTGCGAGTCGGACTCGCGCACGAAGAGTTCCGTACCATTGTCTAATAATAATAATAATCCTCTAAGCCCAACCCCACGTCCGCGCTTGACCACCTAAGCCACGTGAGGGGCGGACACCTGTAACGAAATGACTTAACGGGTGACCAAAAGGGTAATGGCAAACCCATTATGATGGAGCCAAGTAAGAATGTACGTATATGGTCGCTTCCCGGGGGTGATCGCCGGGGCACGTCTGGAGCCGATGCTGGACGTCACAGCATGCAAGCCATCGGTGGCGAGGGTAATGGGCGGCCCTCTGCCGGGGAACCCGAACAAGGTGAGTCCAACAGGAGGTATAACCTACGACCGCGAAAAAATTCAAGCCGGAGCACATCTCGAGCCGGCGCAGGAGTCAGCAGCAGCAGTAGAGCTGACGCAGGAGCAATTCGACTGATCCCCATTGAGGAGCGGGGGCCAAGTCAAGAAGATTGGGCTGAAAGAGACCATGAAGCCCAATCCCACATTTCCTCACCAAAATCTCTGTTTTCCTCTATTCCTTCTTCTCCTCCTTCATATCTTTACTTAGAATCTAAACCTTCTTCACTTTCCCCCTGTTCAAGAAGATCTTCGACTTCACCTTCGATGGCCGAGGACGTTGTACAGGCGACAATCGTCGATAATCCTGTATCCGCCAAAGCCGAACCACGTGCGCGCTTGAAATGGACTAATGAGATGAATACTTTTATTCTGCGCACATATCTCATCATCACAAAATTAGAAACAGAAACAAGATCTTACCTAACGGAGCTACATAATAGGTTCACTGAACGCTTTCCTGACATGATAGTTAGCCGGCAAAGAGTTGGCGACCAGCGCAGAGCAATAACACGTAGTAACTTGTTATCCCCAGATACTGTGGCTACGATACGGGCTGAATCTGAATCCTATTTAACACTCAACCGACAACAAACACAACCTCTAATGACACAAATAACAAATACACAACAACGTATGCACTGGACAACCGAATATAATGAAACTATTCTGAGAGAATATTTGAAACTCACGAACTTAGAAACTAACAAAACCGCTTATCGGAAACCCCTACACCAACACTTTATTACTGTCTATCCCCATCTTGCTCACGTCAGCGAGCAAAGAATAGCGGACCAGAGAAGATTGATCGTAGCAAACAAATATATAGGCGATGATAGGATCAATGTCATCAGAGAGGAGGTTGCTAGAGAATTAGGGAACACTATAACAAACGTGGCCCAAAACACAAACCAGGAAGACTTAAACGTAACTGTTTGGTATGACGCACTCAATGACTCAAGTATTTCAAGTAACACTGAAAACATTCAGACACTACACTCAGACCAACAAGTTAATAACGACAACATTTCTAATCAGCCAGATCGAAATGCTGAAGCTGATTTAATTTTTAATGAAGCTCTAGCCTACTTTAGCAATACAACCCCGGAAGGAAGACCTTTTATTCCCAAGCAAAAATGTACAAAGAAACTTGCGATAATTATCAGCTATCTTAATGCTGTGATCCTTCCCGAAAACGTTAACATCGATACTGATTTTGATACACTTCAAACTGTTATATATTGCGTGGCATGGACAGCAGCCAAAATAAATGGATCGAAACTTAAAATACCACCCGATGAAACAGGAAACCAAAGAAAGCGAGACTTTACACCCAACTGGCAAAAGCGTCTAGAGAGAAAGGTAGAAGACCTACGTAAAAAGATAGGTAGACTAACTCACTTTATTAATGGTAATCGAAGTAGGGCTTTAAACAATCAAGTTAATCTTATAATGGAGCAATACAAAACCCACACAACACACGAACAACCCAATACGGAACCAGAACACTACCTTGACACTCTAAAACAAAAACTCATCGTCGTTAGCAGCCGGCTTAGACGATACAAAGCTTGCTCGGCGCGAAAATCCCAGAATAATCAGTTTCACAACAACGAAAGGAAGTTTTACCAGACCTTGTCGAAAAAAACCAGCAACCAATCTGTGTCGACTAATAGGTCTGCTAGCGACAGGCACACTAACAATTTAGATCCAAGCACACTGCGCCAGTTTTGGGCAAATATATGGGAAAATCCAGCTGAGTTTAGAGACGAAGCCCAGTGGATCCAAGAAGAGAATGCGAGGTATAGAGACATAGATGCGATGGATTTTGAATCTATCCCAGTAGAAACCTACCAAGAAGTGTTAAAAGCAGCACACAACTGGAAAACACCAGGATCCGACCACATACACAGCTACTGGTACAAAAAGCTCTTAACAGTCCAACCGCTTCTCTACAACCACATCAACAACTTTATCAAAAATCCCCACACAATGCCACACTATATCACTGCTGGAATAACTCACATGATCCCTAAAGACGACAACGACACTGCTAACCCTGCCAAATATAGGCCTATAACCTGCTTACAAACCATATACAAAATTATAACAGCATGCCTTTCACGAATGATTACCACTCACATTAACGAAAACCAAATACTAGCCGAGCAGCAAAAAGGTTGTAGGAAATACTGTCAAGGATGCAAGGAACAACTCACCATAGATGCAGTCATTTTAAACAATGTGCAAAAAACGAAAGAAGATCTGTATAGTATCTACATTGATTATAAGAAAGCGTTTGATTCAGTCCCACATACATGGCTCATAAAAATCCTAGAAATCTACAAAATACACCCAGAGTTAGTGTTCTTTCTAAAAAACTCTATGACTAGGTGGACTACACGGTTACATGCAAAAACATCTTGCGTAAATATTCAGACAGAACCAATAAAAATACAACGAGGTATATATATAGGTATATATTCCAAGGAGACTCACTCAGCCCTTTATGGTTCTGTCTTGCACTAAACCCACTATCTAACAGCTTAAACTCAACTAACCTAGGATACCCACTTGACAGAAGACAAGACGGTACAACTGACCCTACGTACAACCTTAGTCACCTACTCTACATGGATGATATTAAAATTTATTCATCAACTCAAGCTGACTTAGAAAATCTCGTAAAAATTACAGAACAGTTCTCACATGATATAGCTATGAATTTTGGCATCGATAAGTGCAAGATAAACTCCATCAAAGCAGGACAAACACACCAACACACATATCAAATGGAGTCTGGCGAAACCATAGACCCTTTGAGTGAAAACGAGACCTACAAATATCTAGGCTATCAACAATCAAAACAGATTCACACCAAAGAAATTAAAACTAAACTCACTCATAACTTTAAACACAGACTTAACTCTATTTTGAAATCAGATCTATATTCTAAAAACACAACCAAAGCAATAAACTCCTATGCTATCCCTGTATTAACCTATTCATTTGGAATAATTTACTGGACTAAAACAGAACTTAAAAACCTACAGCGTCTTATAAATGTCACAATGACTAAACACAGAAAACACCATCCACGTGCCTGTATTCAAAGGCAAGTGTTACCAAGAGCTGAGGGTGGACGAGGCATAATCGACGTACAAAATCTACATAACAAGCTAATAAAATCATTACGAACTTATTTCCACTCAAAATCCGAGACATCCTCTTTACATAAATCAATAATTCAACTAGACCGAAAATTAACGCCGCTTAACTTAGTAGATTACACACAGCAAAACAACGAGATACTAACTGACAGACAGACCTTAACTGCTGAATGGGCCCGAAAGTCTCTGCACGGAAGGCACCACCACGACTTGAGTCAACCCACCGTCGACAAACAGGCGTCGAACGAGTGGCTCAGTCGAGGTGAACTCTTTCCTGAGACTGAAGGTTTCATGGTGGCCATACAAGATCAGGTAATCGAAACACGCAACTATCAAAAACACATCATGAAAATTTTTCTACCCACCGACAAATGTCGAAGGTGTAATAGTAGCTCCGAAACAATTCAGCATATAACGGGAGCATGTAAATCAATCGCTCAAACTGACTACAAGTTCCGGCACGACCAAGTAGCCAATATAATTCACCAAAAGCTAGCATTGAAATACAAGCTTGTAGACACCTCAACAAAACCAACACCCTACTATAAATATGCTCCCGAAACTGTGCTGGAGAACTCAACACACAAACTCTACTTTGATAGAGCCATACTGACCGATAAAACCACACATTTCAATAGACCAGACCTAACTCTTGTTAATAAAACCAACAACACTGCACTCCTCATAGACATTGCTATCCCGAACACCCACAACCTACAGAATACGATAGCAGAAAAGCTTTCGAAATACGTAGACCTCAAAAACGAAATAAGCCGTATGTGGAGACTAGATAAAGTTTCCATTATTCCCATAGTTTTATCTTCAACTGGTGTAATCCCTAACCAACTATTTCAATCTCTTGCTTTGCTAGACCTGCCAAAACATACGTTTGCACTTATGCAAAAAGCAGTAATTTTAAATACTTGCAGAATTGTGCGCAAATTTTTGCAAACCGACCTGTCCAGCAACGAGCTGTTACCACCCGTTGTTAGGTCTCAACCCACGAGACCAAATGACACGCACTTGGCTTAGGCCCGTGTTTGTCTAAAAACCACCGATCCTGATGGGTCGAGCAGATAAAAATCTACACAAAATAATAATAATAATAATAATAAGCAGGGTACCTTTGAGGCGAGGTGTCGGGGAGTAGCGACCCCGCGTACCCGAGTGCTCCCGAGGGAGGTCACCGTTCCTCACCTCCGCTTGCCTTCACTGGCCGGACGGAGTGAACACTGAAGAGGAGCAGGTCCCTCACCTCCGTGTTGCCTTCACTGGCCGGACGGAGTGGAGTCGCTAGAGCATTGCTCGGAGGCTGAGGGGTGTTACGTAAGATGGCGAGTGGGCACGTGAAGCTGGACCCTCTGGGAGCTCGTGATCGTCGTTTAAAGTCCGGTAGCACCTTACCACCTTCTAGCCGCTCACGTCATGTTGCCCCCTTGTCGCACGAGCGACTGTTTTAGGGGGGCCCAGTAGTGAGTTGGCGAGTCTCCACCCGCCATTTTTACATGTTCGTTAACATTGTATCGGCGGGTGTCATAGTTCCCATAGTTTCCCCAGTACTCAGTCCACTACCATCCCACCCCATAGCCCGGTAATTAGTTTTCCATATCCTCAATAGTTCTGCACAGACCGGAGACTGTTCCTGAATGCATTTTTATAGTGTTGAAGGGATAGTAGCCGGTATGTGTCTCCATCACACAAGATCAAAAGTGTCAAAAAGGCCTCTGTGTGTTGGCTTCGGCCCCATACATGCCTATCAAAGGTCCGGGACTCTATAGTTCCGTGATGTTAAACTTTGACAAACAAAATAATAATAATAAATAAATAAATAAAAATCTAGAGTGCAAAAAGTCGTCAGGCGGTCACCCATCCAAAATAGGGTCGCGCCAAGCATTGCTCAATGTTGGTCAAAATACAAACTTTGAACCCTTATTTTCGCCATAAATCGAAAACTATAAATTATAAAAAATATTAAAAATCTGTTTTAGCTTGTGCTAATGAAGCCCTTTCATACGATACCAAACATGACACGGTTAGTCACTTAAAAATTTCGACTCCCATTAGGTCCTGTTTTTTTTTGTGATCTAACTAAACATATACGGTTTTCAGATTTTTCCCTGTACTTATAGTCTAAGACGATACTACTTGTCAAATTTCATAGTTCTAGGTCAACGGGAAGTACCCTATGAATTTTGATTTCCATGACTGTCGAAATACATGTTTTTCGCGGCATAATCGGCTGTATCTTTTTTTTGCGTTAACTTAGAAGTTAGATTTTTTTCACATCTTAAAGGGACCGTAGACCTGAGTATACAGTTTAAATTTCAACTCGATATCTCTACGCGTTCCCGAGATAAAGGGTCTTGACAGACAGACAGACAGACGGACAACAAAGTGATCCTATAAGGGTTCCGTTTTTACCTTTTGAGGTACGGAACCCTAAAAACCAATGTCCATGGATAATTTTTAATTATTCATTATTTTGTTTCAGGTACAACGCTGACGACATGCTGAGAAAAGGTTAGTAGATCTCTCAGAATAAAGTTATTTTACGAGAGTAGGTATAAATCGATTGACTCTCACTATCTACGATAACAAAGAAGACACCTTCCCTCAATTCTCACACTGAGATTATTTATTACAAACAAACTGATGTCGCTTTTCAGTTGATGTAACTTTCATCGTATCTTTGTTCCACATGAAATTAAGAAACAAAATATATTTTATTCATGGGGATGTCTCCATTCGTATTCGTACTTCCTCTGTTAATTCCATCTTTTGATCCACGTCCGACACAAATTAAATATAAAATAACTTAATTCATTTACACTCCTTCCTTGAAAGTAATTTTGATTAGGTTTTCTCTTAGAAGGATTCCCTTGTCCAAACTTGGAGTGTACTGTTATTTATACTGCGTCTTGGTTTACATTTAAATGGAAGTTGTTTTAAAAGGGGTTCTGAGCCTACGCAGTTTGTATAGTTCGAGATATCTCTGTTTCTCAAATGCTTGGGATAATTCTATGCTCGTCGTGTCTCGAATTCTTTCACGGCCACAGCTGTTCGGCTTTCTTGACATTTATGAGAGCACCCGTAAATTAATCCAAGACTCGAAGAATACTAAGTAACTATGTGAAAGTACAATATGTCTCATATTCTGAAACCGAATTTACATTGAATCACTTTCATTTCTATTAGGAAACCTAGTGGGGTATGTAAGCTGAGTATGACATGATTCAAGATTGAGCAGTTTGGGACGTGCGTATACCTACACTATTAAGTCCAGATACGACAAAACTATTTAGCCGCAGTATAAGTCTTACTGCAAATAATTATTTCTGGTTGAATCCAGCCTTATACGTATTGCAAGCACTGCCTGACCTGTAGCTGTGTTCTTAAGAACATTTAAGCTTAAATTTGCAGTTTATATGTCAGGTAAATTATTGCGTATCTCTGATTGGCCAGTTGTGGTGGTGAAACATCTCTTTTATTCCCCATAACTAGAAACATGCCAACGGATGAATGACCTTATTATATACCATAGTCGAGACGTATCATCACAGGTGAAAATTTTATTCTGAGGCATTCTAAAATATACTAAGCATACTTCAAAGAGCTAAAGAACAATTGTGCGTACCTATTGTCCATTCACAAACAATAAGTATGTGTTGAATCAGAAAGTATCTTTACCTACTTGATGATAATGAAGAGGACTCCTAGCTGATTTTGAGAGTTTTTTTTACTATGATTATCTTCTGAATCATTTACTTATATTATATTGTAACTCATAGTAATATGGAATGATATAATTATCTCTGATTAAATCTCTTCCGTTTCCCTTGCTAGCACAATGCCGAATACAACCCCTAGTGATAGAAAAACAAAGACCTGATATTGGGTCACATAATTATCCCCGAAATGTCAAGGTTCTCCAAGGGATCATTATGAACCCAGAGTGAAAGGTATCTAATTGAGAAGCCACAATGGGCCCTTAATCTCAGTAAACGAATCATCTAAATTGCGCCTGAGATCGATTTGAGGGTGACTATTGGAAGATCATTGGTGGCATAAAATTATTATTCATATAGATAGGTATATTTTTACTTTTAAGTATATTAGAAATAGACCAGAATGCTATTTTATATTTTAAACTTGTATTTTTATGAAAACTATTACTCGGGACTACCGCGACACAAGCTTTGCTTAGTCCCGCACTAAGCAAAGTCCTGGGTAAATTTTTATGAAATAAAATTATGTTATCATAAACTTTTTTTTAATAATAACGACGACTGGAAACCTATGGTTTGCAGAAGTCCGAGTAACATAATATCTATTCACCAAAATACAATTATACGTCGATGTCACTCTGAATAAATATAATTTTCATGATATAAATCTTAGCAAAATGTGTAATTTTTTCTTTCCTCCGCAAATTCATGTCAAATATAGCAAATTTCCCGCATATGAAGAACAGTAACAATTTTGTCGTATTTCATTGTGAAATATAAAAATCACGTGGCACTTTTGAGTTGGTAGTCCAATTTCGCTTCAACTTGTTTCTCGGGCTATATTGCCTGCAACACATTGCAAGTGGGAGCAAAGTAGTAGTTTCGAATGCTGTAAAACTGAAACGAGCACTTTCCAGACTGTTTTGTGGTTATAGCACCCTGCTCTCGCGTTTTGTGCACTGTCTTTACGGTTGTTGGCCTTGAGAATTATGTTTTTTTTTTTTTTTAAGAATCCGCACTACGATTTTTGATACTAGGGTGAGTTTTAAAGAGTAGTTCACCGTTTGTTGTCTAGTTTCTTAACCAAGTACATTAATAATACAGATGAGGAATACAGACTTATTAAAACCCACTGCAGGGCAAAAGCCTCCCTTTCTTTCACAGTTTCTTGTATCTCTTTTGGAAGATAATGTATGCCAATGTGGAGAGTGTGAAATAAACAATATAGTTTTGTATCAACAACAGCAATCCTGCTCTATAATAAATCTACATTTAAAATGCAAACTGGAATAATGATGTACTTCCTATCCTTCCTATCCCTAATGAACTGAAATAACTGAGCATTGGATTGCATAAATTTGTATCGAGCAACTCACATGTAGGTACTCACGCCCTGGGTTTACCTCTCAGTATTTCGTCTTTGATCATATTGCTTACGCTTGAGTGCTCAGGCGAGTCAATTGTAATTTCTTGTTAGGTATTGCCATTAAGGGCATATTTAAAATGTTCTCAGTCCCCAGAGACTCAGGTAAGGCTTACTTGTAAGCAGTAATGCTAAGCCGTTTTGAACTTGACTTACGATCTCAAGCGGGTTTTATCCCCTTTGCTACTATGTGGAGTACTAAAATACATTCGGTACATATCTTTGCTACGCAATTGGTCAGCATTTAACTGCAATCGAATAAAAATGGTTGTTTGTATTAAGCCTTCAGAATTTGATCTCTATTCAGGATGATTTATATAACAGTAATGATGTTTTATTATTTGGCTTGATCAAATAGCGCGCTATAAAACTTCGTATGTATACATATTGTATATGAATTCTTAATGAGCTTTGGGTATGGCAGTTTTGCATGCTCAGAATTGGAGAGTGAGTAGGTACGTTTTACTACTTTTTAAATAAAATACGGTACTTACGCATAAACTGTAAAACATAACGTTATATCATTAAATATCATTTGTCAGTCAATATTGTTTCGTTATATCATTTTATAGAGTACCCATATTTAATTCATGGTTCTCATCTCATGATGAGAATCATTTTTTTTTTATATCACAATGAGCTTCAATCTTTTTATGTCGTTCCTACACCAATACTTTTAGCAAAAACACTCATAAAACACTTGAAATAGCTACTTCGCTTTAACTCCCCCACAAAAACTGCGAAAAGAATTAAACCCATGGCATTAACCTGAAGCCATTTTCACAGCCCAAATTCCACCATAAAGTTGTGAATTACCTACAGACGAACTCTGCCCCTGTTGAAATAGAAGCAAGGCTGAGGGTAACGAGTTGCTTGAAGTACGTGAGCATTCGTGATTCAACAAAACGTGTTCTGTCCTATGATGAACCTTCAGGCATCACACGCTAGACTACTTGAATCTCCTTAGTTAGGGACTGTACCTCTAATTGTCTTAAAAAAGATACCTCTAATACATTAGGTAGAATAATCACCAACAAAAGGGACCAGGTAACTTGGTATTAGATGTTTGTAAAAAAAATTCTGTAAATTAAAAGTATATAATCGCTAATGAGACCTGGTTCACTCAAAGCGTGTGAGTAAAACGATATGGGCCTGAACTTTTAAAGCATTTAAATATGAATGTCGCACATTCAACTTCGCAGACACATTTACGTATCAAGATAGCGTTATATCTAAAGATGCTTCAACTAGAAATTAAAAAAAAAAAGCAATGGGACAATTTAATTGCACATTTAAGTGGGCTTTTTACTATAGTTATTTGTTCGAGAGCAAGAGATAACAGTCGAACGTTTTCACACAAGCTAGGGAAGCTTCATCAAAGGTTAGTACTTCTGCCTTTCGGAACCGTTGACCTTTGCTTTACGGCTCAAATGCCGGCCCCCATCGCGCCCTCGATATTTTGTTAATAAATAACAAAGAAGGCTTTTATGACGGTGTTGCGCTGGGTAAATGAGAATGAACTTATAAATTTAGCTTTTTGAAAAGGCCATAATATTTTTTTCTTTAGTTTCCAATTATTACTATTCAGCACTTCTTCATAAAAAATATATGAAATATTTATAATGTGTTGCTATAATATTTTCATTAAAATAGTTCTTAAAAATATCAGAAAAAATATTCGTTTACTAAACATTAAATATTCTCATTTTAGCATTATCTATTTGCTAATCTAATTAGCTCTAAGTAATAAAATAACTTTTTCATTACAGTCAAAACGTCGACGCAAGTAATATTCTTACTTTCACAAAAAACATTTAATTTAATTAGGAGTGAGTCGCGATCCTTCGCTTTTTATTCTGCAAAAATATTTTTACCTTTCAACGTATTATGGCGGATTATGTCGCGGTAACTAATTGCATGTTTGGCTTGTCTCCGTTTTCATATTTTATCTTATATTAAGCATCATATTAGGCTGATTTAAGATGACATCCAGTCAGGTGATATTGTTGAATGGATAGTATTGCATTACCGTGCTACAAGCTAGCTTCGTTAAAGAACGTTGCCGATCTTTTGAACCGTGCTCTCAGGCCGAGCCATATTGAATCCGTGCCTAAGTGTAGAACCTGACATCGTTTCTTTTTAGCTATTTAATATTTTTAGCCTTTTGTTAATCAAGTATGAACAAGTTTATAGTTACGTCATTGTTATTTAAAATGTTTATACCGTGCGTGACTAGAAAAAAATTAAAAAATATCAAACTAAAACGTTCATTTTACAGAGGACGCTTGAAGTCACAGCCTCTGATTGCTGTAATTGTCCACTGAAAATGATTTTTATTGTGCTCAGCAATGGAGGCCTATTCCGCAAATGGGGTTTTAATTACTCGACGAGAGCACATTCTTCGCGGAATTCATTAATAGCAGAAGAGAGATTTTACTTTTAATTGGGGAACTGTAGTGGCGACGGCGACGTCTACCCAAAAGGCATGTCATCCGCTCCACCTTTTACCAATTAGCAAAAGTTGAGCGAAATTACACCTTGTCACGTACAATTTAAATTTTCATTTCAAATGAATGAATTGAATTAGGTAGGCCCTTTGGATGGCGTTGAGAAGGGTAAAAGTTCCAATTGCGTTCCATAATGACATTTTGCTTTTTGATTCGGAACGTGATTTCGCTGGACAATTGCCACCAGGCTAATAAGATTGTGACCTTAATTATGTTCCGAAATAATTTAAAAGCTTCTTTGAAAAGCGTCACCTACAATCTCCTGAAACGTAGAACGTTACTTAAAACTTTCAAGAAAGTTTTCTTATCTGTTTCATTCGTAACTGTGTCACTTGAACAGGGATAAAACAAAAACAAAATTTTGATAACCCCCGGCGGAGGCGGCTTAAGATGATTTAGTAAACATGGTTCGAATCCATGTTTCGTGACCCTTGTTAACCCGGCTTGTAAAAAATACAGCAGTGAAAACTTCTATTACAACTCAAATTTTAAACAAAATTGGTTTTCTGTTTGAAAAACAGCTGTTACAGAATTATAGATTTTCTTAAAATCTTCCGTCATTATAATTTTGTGCATAACTTACAAAAATATAATGTTTGTGTAACCAACTGCAAAAGTGCCAGCACACCTTCGCAATAATTTATACATGACACAGAAGTTGCAATTTGCTGAACGTGGTGGAATGTACAATGTACCGTCCAAGACACGTAGCAATAAACCCTTAGCATAAATCCACCCTGAAGAAGGCTGAGCGACGCCACCCGGCTTGGCGTGCCAATGCTTTGCTGTGGGGCCGTGACACGCGCGATTTCACATTAAGCATTCCTCTTACGCTTTTATGACCAATGACTACGATAGAATATTTGAATCTCTTAAAATAGTCAAAATAGTTTTAGTAAAAATTTACGGGGTTCTATAGCAAAATTAAATAATTGGAGGTGGATGGAATACTAATTCTAGGAATTCTCAAAAATTTAAATTTATGTCACAGTGATGTTACGACTGTTATTAATTTTATGATTCAACATGTATGTTGGTTCACCTTCTCCTGAAGATACTTTCAGTTCTGTTGTTTTGTCTTCAAATAGCTCTACAAAGTACATACGACATAGTATATAAAATGCCTACATGAATATTTTTGCTAGACATTTCGGCATCGCATGTTCCAACATACTGCACCGTAAGCTGGAACGTGAAATAAAACATGTTTTCTTTTATCGTTTACGATCCTTGATATTTTGCTTACATTCGGTACAGGCCCGGCTCGTGGCCTCAGCTAATGCGCCATCGATCCGGTAGTTTGGCACCGGTTACAGTGGTGCCATGCGAAACACGTCATTGCTCGGCCCCGATTCCTGAACGAATTGCTATGATCCAATGCTGGCCACAGATTCAATGTTAGAATCTTTGTTACACTAAATCTAATCGCTAAAAATAGAATATTCGTAGTATAGAAAAGTCACTGATTTTTCTTTCAAGTAAAGTGTGCTATGTGCTTTATCAATACTCCTCCTCACTTTTCATGTTATCAATACCGGTTAAGGTCACCAGTCCTGTTTTATCCTTCAAAACAGACTCAAAGCTTGGGAAACAGAGCCTTTTGGAGGTTCAGAATACGAATACACTCGCACCGCACACCAATTTATGACGTTATTTTCCCCGTTCAAATAAGAAAGATTACTCGCACACCAGTTTTTACACATTAGCATGTAGATTAATGTATTTATAATAAAACCAAAGTAAGTGGGTGGCATGTATTGCCGGTAGAGGCTGGGACGGCGCGGGCGGCCTGACCGCTGGCGGCGCGGCGAGATGAGCGCGTGCGCGCTGCGGACCGACGGCGCGGGCGACTCCACGCCCGCCTCCGACGTCACCGAGCGCATCACCAGGCTCTTCCCCAAGTGCCGGCCGAAGAACATGCAGCATCATCACGACAGGTACATACAAAAAAACTACACATCTCGCAGGGTACGATCCTAAATTCCTAACACACATTTCGTTGATGTAGATCGTGACTTAGCATAGCATTTGTCGTAGCTTATATTACTATTGGTTGGTAGAAAGAAACTAGTAGATCTTAATCTCGCAAGCGAGAAGATTCTTGAATTTCCACGTGCTACGATCCTGACTTTCGCTTCATTTCACGCACTAAAAATTTCGTTACCTATTTATTTATTTTCAATTTTAGTTTGCAGCTTATTTGCTTTTTATTTCACCCTGCTTGTTTGTTAATTTATTTGGGACTAATCTTGTATAACTTTAAACCTGTTTTAAGCTAGAATTTGTCATATCTTTCTATACCTAAGCCACGCAATAAGCAAATATCATGATTGAATCAGAAGCTTCTTAAACTTATAAGTCTGAGTTGAAACATCAACCCTGTCCAGTTCCTAAGAGTAACTAAACAATATGTAACGCTATTGGAACTTCGGTTAGTGCTTACTTTAGTAGATATTTGGTGTTCCAGACTCACCTCCGCGCTGGAGGGGCGCGAACCAAACAACGTCAACAACGTGTCCTCTGACGAGGAGAACAATGAGGGCCAACTTGTCATCCTCAACGCGAAAGGAGGCACCTACAAGCTGAGAGACTCAAGGTACAGGAACAGAAACATATTCCCTGACCCAACCTTCTACTGACACAAAAGAAAAGAAATATCAAGAAAATAACATTATCACAGGTGTATCTTCTAGTCGTGGTAAACATTATTTCAGATCTATTGGGAGTTCCAGATCTGTGAAAATATTCAGATTTGTGAAACATAAAATATTAATCGACTTTCGTTGCTGACTGTACTTACATGATGAATCCTATCCGTTAAAAAATAATAATTAGTTTAAGATGATTTGAAGTTGCAGTCGAAATGTAAGCAAGATAAACTCAGAATCTAAAGTGACATCTGTAAGAATGAAAGCATAAGCTAAGTGCACGAAATTAGCTTCTTTTACCGTACTAGTTCGACACACCAAGAAAAAGTGAACGAAAAAACCGATTAGAAATGGTCATAATTAGTGGTCTTCTAATACGAAAACTTACACAATCTTTAACAAAACAGTAGCAAAGCTAGGTTCTAATCGATTCGTGACTGTTCTATATACAGTTCTTGATTTGGATTTCTCTCTATTTCCGGCATTTGAAGTATTCACATAGTTTTCAATAGATTTTGAAACCCACGCTTTAAACATTCAAAGCGTAGCTTAATAACGTTTTAGGCCTAAAAGTTGTGGCTAACCCGAGGGAATTATACAAACTTGAAATTCAAGGCAAGAGAGATTTGGCTGAAACTTTAGAGAATTTGTGTGCGTAATTCGAAGTAAACTATACTTGCCGTTCAAGTATGTACGGACACGCGAGATTCAAGGTAATTTAAGTTGTTATGTGACCTTGGCATGAAAGGATTTTGTTGCAGTCTCTAGCTACATGAATATTCTTTTGTTATACTACTCAAGCCACGCTATTTGCTGTAATAACATGAAACGAGGTTGCTTTTGGCAAAGAAACCTTTTTCATTTTAGTTTCGACTTGTCTACCGAGGTTTATTACATATGTACTTATTTATTAACTGAGTAGATTTAGATGAAATTTTTCTTATCAAGATCACACCCTAGATTATCACAGAGGCTACTATTTATCTCGAAAAAGTTCCTTCTTCTTCGTGTCGATGGCTCCCTTTTTGTTTCGAGGACCTGCAATGTTCCAAGGTTGTGTTACCCGTAGTTTTTCCACTCATTTTTTTTTATAGCGCTAGACTTTTCACACAGGATCATCTAACCCCAAAGTAAGCAGAGCTTGTGTTATGGGTACTAGAATGACTGATAAACTACTTATATACTTTTTGTTTGTAAATACATACATATTATACATAGAAACACCCAGACCTGAGACAAATATCTGTAGGTCATACAAACATTTGTCCCGCGGCGGGGAACAAACCCGCAATCTCCTGTGTCGCAGGCGGACCTTCGCCCACTGCGCCACAGAGGTCGTCGGTGTTTAGATAAATACCGCTAATGTCAAATAATGCACAATTTTCTACGCAATTAAACTCATAGCTACATGTCGCCCGATATTAACATGTGTCATTATATCTAACCTAATTGAAAGGCGATTACGTCGGACTACTTGGTATCAAAACAACACAATGTCAACAACCACAGTAACTGGTAATGCTCTAATTTCTGACTGAAACCGCTTGTGGCCGATATTGACCAATTATAACAAATAACATACCATCACGCCTCTAATGGATCGCATTTGCTATAATTATCTGATACTGACGATGTACAGCGATTCCGCTGGTATGAACGCAACAAGATCAATTGTATTATTGTTATCAATACCGCATTCCAAAAAATGTGAATACTTACCGGATCTGAACAGGGTAATTTGAACGTGTTTCTGACCAACTAAGATATCTTCAAGAGATCTTAATTAATCTGAGAGATGTCGATCGCTTTTGTGATATTGTGTTGTGTTCCTGTTTCTTTTTTGTGTAAAATAATAGGGAAAAATAAACAAGAAGTTCAAGTTTTGTTTCAATACGTCTCACATTGATTTCCCCACATCTTACAAACTAGCGTTCCATACATTACTAAATATAAATGTTTTTCTTGTACCAGGATCATAGAAATAGCAGGAGGGCGGGAGTTATACTCACAGAGTAGGACGAAGGCTGTCCGCAAGCTACGTCACAGCAACACACACAAACACAACGTGAGGAACAAAGGCCGGCCGTTGTCTAAGGATGCGGTCGACTACGCCGATAGTAATATTAATAATGAGGTGAGGAATCTTTTGGACCTTAAAACTTAGTGTTCCTGAAACCGACGATACAATTTAGTTACCTAGATAAAATATAGATTTTAATATCGTTTGAGAAAGCCGCATTTGACATAGTTTTATGAGTTGAATGACATTAGTGATATAACGTCACCTATGATGCACAAAATAGCCTACTAGCTGGATCAGAACAAAAGGCATTCACGCTCATTCGTATGCAGCGAGGATAAAGTCGGAACGTCGACCTTTTATGAATGCCATTATCTTAGGCTCGTGAACTACATTTTCTAGGGAAATGGGGAAAGGTTTTTGGCTACACTGTAGTTTAGTGGTTGGGATAATGATATTGAAGTATAAAGTTTTATGTACACAGTTTTCTGGCGGTTTTTACTCTAACAAACTCAGTATTTATTTTAAAATGATTTCATTCCTTTTCAGATACAAATACACAGAATAACAAATGAGCCGAAAAAAATGATTTCCCGCCACACATCACCGTCGTACACAAACGGCGACCGCGAGCCAATCAGAATCGAGAGAGAGCGAGACATTATCGTCGACCCGAACAATATGGGGATTCCCAAGAACAGCTCACCAATCCTAGACCCGCATAAGACGAATGACGTCAGCACTAAAAGCAGCCCTATCGCTGTGGTCGCTGACGGCGAGGTTATGGTCTTCGATGATAATGATGATTGGAAAGGTAATTTACTTATTTTTTTAAAGTACTTTTTGCACTTCAGTTTTCTCCAAAAACAATCGCACCAATCGCTTAAACCTCAATTATCTGATGTGCACTTAGCTTAGATCAAGTCGTTGTTTGTCGTTGTGAAAAATGAGATCACATTTTCGTTATATTTTTGTCTATCAATCAAAATGCTTCAATACAAAACTGTCATTGCTATCGTCATGAGCCTTTCAATAAAATAGCGTGTTGCAACAGCCATTTCATCAGCACTTTCTTTTTCCAGTGATATTAAATTCTGTGTCCCTAGGTTTGAGGACGGACCCGGACGTCAGCGACGAAGAGATAGATATGAGTGTGAAACGAACTATAGATAATATGAAGAACGGTGATTGTGATATTAAAGATAGTGAAGGAAGCGAGTCGTCTAGGGAACAAAGCGGGAGTCCGGATGAGGATAAGCGGGTGGCGAGGATTATTGGGGAACTGCCGATTGCTGAGTATGAAGGATCGCCGAGGCGGTACGGGACGAAATCTGCCAGATCGCCTAGACCGGGATTTCCTCAGGTGAGATACTTATGATCTCTGTCATAGATTATTTATACCTGAGATGGACAAAAAATATGACGGTTACTTCAAAGAGCGGTAGTCAGATCTTTATGCATCCAATATCTTTAGAAGACACGTAAGACGTAAGAGGCATGAAACTTGACATTTACATCTATATTAGATGATTTATACAGTGTCAGGAGGCAACCTATGCCTACACTCAACGGGACGCTGCAGTGCTTGGGACATTGTTTCGCTATTTATTAAAAAAAGTTATACGAGCATCACAACCCCACAAATAGTCTTATAATTTAAGTAATAAAAATTGTTCAAAGCATTGTTTGAGATGGAATAGGCTTGCCCAGCACCTAAACCATCCTCTCAGCTTAATCAGCCGCCCACAGGAAAGACGACGTCAATACGTGTGGAGCTGACTAAGCTGCGGGTTTCCTCACGATGTTTTCCTACACCATAAAGAACTCGTGTTAAAGCGCATATAAATTTTACGAAACGCAAAGGTCAGATGCATGACTAAATAATTTTTTGTACATGCTCACATTTTGCAGATGATAAAATTCCATACTGACGTTTGCAACTCCCTAAATATTAAATTGCATTTGTAACCACACCTACTTAAATAATAAATTTTATTTTAAAAGATGTGTGTTTTATATTAGCTCTCCGAAAACCAATATACTACTTCCAGTAACACTTTCCCTTCAAGGTCCTCTGGCGTTCGGCCAAGAAGTCGAATACCATACATTTGTCAAAACATCTGTCTCTTTTCTTCCAGAGGATAATGACAGAGAGCCGCGAGCGTATTCACGTGGACAGTCGAGATACAATCGAGAGTGATACAGAATCTCCAACCGCTGGTTCGGCTGCATTCGACTATTTGTATGAGTTTTCCGAGACGAGGAAGGTTCTAGAAGAGTTCTTTAAGGGCCCGGTAGAGGGCAGGGCTAATGCGGATGAGATTGTCAACTTTCAGGTGAGATATTTAGAGACTAAATTGGATTTTTGTTTCAGTTATCTACTAAAGTGTACCCTGTTTAAAGAGAGTATACAAAATACAAAAATAATAACCTACTATAGTCCTACTATAGCCTTGACGTGACACGACAAGGCTCATTTATGCTAATATTTGAAATTATTAAAAAGGAAATAGATAAAATCCCTTTTTTTTGAAGAAGTATCGTGTAGTATTATCACTAGATTTCATTTATTTCAAAATGTTTCATTGTTGTAAAGCGTGAAACGTAAAAGTTCCATGTGTCAGGAATACGTTCCTACGTGAAAAATACTATTTGTAAAACTGCAATACAATAAAAAAAAGTGTTATTTACATAATGCTCCTCGAGGAAGCAGTTCTATATAAGTGCACAAACAAATATACAAAACAAGCATCATCACGCTTAGATCTTTTAAGCTATTGCATAGCTTCTATCGCGGGCCTTGAGCGTGGAGACCGAATCCAGAAATTTCGTAACGAAAATAAAACCTAACACCCCCCACTCCGACCGGCACAGCGGTGATACTTTTTAGTTTTGCCATCTATAGATGAATAGCAGAACTTTTAATAACTTTTTGAAATATCACGCTTGTTTCTTTAGTTCAGCAACTCGCCTCTAGGAGGCATTGGTTATATCAAAGAAGAAAAAAACTAAGGAAAAAAAATACTGCATAAATAAAATAAATAAATAATTATCATTGCATAAGTTGATAAAAAATATTATGCAATAGCTTTACCGCGGCAGTCTCCGAGTGCCACACGTCTTTTTTTTATTCCATGATGTGGAGGGTAGTCAGATGCAAATCCAAATGTATATTTAGCTCATGCTCAGAGAATTTACTCTTAATAATATTTACAGGATTTGGACTATGAACTGCGACGTCAAACACAAGAATGTCCCTCTGAGAACGGTATAGACGCCGGCAGTGAAGCGGACTGGCCGATACATAATCTGGACGTTCGCAGCGCCCTCTCACCTCATTTATCTACTAATCATACTACGCACAACTTCCTTGGGATGCCGCTAACGGTCAGTCAAAATATGGTATACTAGCTGACATGACAAACAAACATCAAATATACCTTAGAAAATAGCAAAAGTCCCTAAAATGAGATCTGTAATTTTTACAGACTTCAAACAGATCACCGAGAGTACGAGTCGCATTAAGTGATTATCAGACCTATGAGGATCTAAAAAAATATTTTTTTAATCCAGCAATCCGTCTAGGGGCTAGACGCATCGCTGGCCTGGTTCTAGGCAGACGATGGCCAGGCCAAAATTTCGTGGTAACGACTTTCATCAAATCCGTTTTGCCGTTACAGCCTGGATTATCAAAGATCTGTCTATTCATCGAAACGTTTACATTAAAAAAAATAAAAATTGGCAAAGGTCGCTTTAGCTCCCCTATAAAGATGTAGCATAAGAGTTTTAACATTCCAGACGAGCCTAGCGAACTGTTCGCCTCGTCGTGGCTGGAGCGGCGGTCGGGGCGAACGCGCACCCTTTCCCGTCTCTAGCGACACTAGCGACAGCGGCAGTGACATGTCGCTAGTGCATATGGAGCCTGCCACACCTGACTTGCATAAAGGTACGTCTCTAGCGACACGTCATGTCATGTAGCAACAAGGGTATATCTGTCCATACAAATATTATAAAGCTGAAAAGTAAAGGATTAGCGAGTTTATATGTTACGTTCCCCAAAACGCAACGATAGCGCGATCTAATTTTTCCTGTGGCGCCATCTATTATGTAGTACAATGTGTCTGTCTGTCTGTCTGTTTGTTACCTTTTCACGCCTAAACCACTGAACAGATGATGCTGAAATATGACATGGATAAAGATTATGTCCCAGGGACGGACATTGGCTACTTTTTTTTTTCAAAACTAATCATGATGGGCGTAAAATAAGGGTTGAAATTTTGTATGGGGACTTAAAGTGAAGTTCCAGTTGAAGGCCACTAGATGGCGTTGCTGTCTTATGACTGAGGTCGAGATGGCGCTATTATTGCATTTTTATTTTTAAAAGTATCAGAAGAGAACCTTCTAAACAGCAGTTTTCAGTTCTGTTTTTATTAAGTATGTTATTTTGCTGACGAAGTCGCGGGTACCAGCTAGTGGCTACATATAATCAATAGATTCACTAGCGACATGTCGCTGCTGCTGTCGCTAGTGAATCTGTAGGTTATACGTAGTCCTGCAAGCTAAGAGGGCATTTTTCAGAAGCATCCATACGTGATAGGTTGCAATCCCATCGCTGCTTGTCAGAGTAAACGATTTCCTCACGATGTTTTTCTTCGTTTGAGAATTCGCAAAGTTTTCATACAGTTAGCCTATGTCCTTCCCTGGGACACAACCTTTAACTATGCCAAATTTCAGCTTAATCTGTTCAGCGGTTTGGGCGTGAAAGCGTAACAAACAGACAGACAGAGTTACTTTCACATTTATAATATTAGTATGGATACTATGGATAGTATGGATTACTATCAATGTTTCAGTTCCGATGGATATGACCCGACTGCCTGACGCGTGTCGCATGCCGGTCACAAAGATGCCGGTAGTGGCCGACAATATATCGCTAGAGGGCTCCGATGGTGACAATAATAATCAGGTAAAACTCGGCATGTTCTCTCGCTTGCACACTAGTGCCGGCACTAATGTGTAAGCGAGAAGACATGATTATTGCCTTATTAGTTTCTTTATTTAGCTATAGCTACTTCGTAATCGATTTACATTAAAACAGCTGATTAATCCAGGGATATTTTTTTTGTAAATTAAGTGGCGATTTCATCATACCTACTCTATAATTAAGCCATTAACCATGGTAGTGGCCTTACTGTGGCCTTAAAACTCCGTCAACAGAGTTGGCTCATACCTCCAACTCATTCCTTATCATACTCAGTTCATTAACAGCCTTGTCAAATAATTTACGACACGAAGGTGTATGCTAACAGTTGATTGACAAGGCTATTATCGAACTAACAGTATGATGAAATCCTAATAACAGATAATGTTTAATTATTTACGACAGAAATGTTTGTGTTGAGGCCTTTCTGCTCTGTCTGACCGAAGAGTTTTGATGCTTCAATATAAAGCTATGTATTCACTGAGAAACATTTGTCAAACACGGTTTCAGAAACAAAATCTACGTGATTCTGAAACAAGTTAAATTGTTTCACTGCACCACGGAGTATGAAGAACTTGTATTTAAATTAAGAACTTTATTGTACCATGCTTCACGCAAATAAATGAATTCTATTCTATTCTATTCAGATACTTTTTAAATGGTTGCGGTGAACACTACGGTCCTTACTAATAATCGTGGTATAAAGTTATTCCTGAGTGTAAACTGTCAAAATGTATAGTTATTTTTAGTTTATTCCGAGGAATAACTTTACACCACGTTTATTAGAAAGAGCCTATGTGTTTCTAGAATGTTTCTGTGCTCCCCGATGGAAGTGGAGATCACCGAAACAAATCTGTTTCGCAACAGCTGTATACAAGTGTGGACGTGTGTTTCAGTTGTTTATAAACAACATGGTGGTAGTTTGGAATGTCAACATCATATTTAAATTATAGAATTATTTTATATTTAAAAAAAGAAGCCGATATCAGGGATCGCGCAACTCGCGGTCGCTGTGAAACAACTGAGGTGTTGACGGCCAAGTCTCCGAAACATTTGTTTCTGTAAACATCTACGTTTTCTCAAACATGTTTCTCAGTGAATACATGGCTTACATACATTTATGTTTGTAGAACCACTCGTCGACGGTGACCGTGAAAGAGATAGTTGAGAACGGAACAAGCACTGAGCCGCATCTCTTGTCCGACGCCGATCTGCATTCGTTGGATCCACTCAGTTTAGGTGAGATGTGGACTTTGCCGTCGCACGTGTACAACACGCGCAACGGCATCGATAAATACATTTTCTATTTGAAATTTCTAGACATAGATAGTATGGTAAAAATCGATTGTCAAAAAATCGGTAACTAAGTTTTACATGTAAAAAAAACTACTTTCTTTGTCGAATAAAAGGTGCGTGAAACGAAACAGTGAATGTGTCTGCAACCATGCAAAATTAAAAACTCATGCAAGGCTACTAGATAGAATCGCGTCTATATTATTGCGACGCACATCAGCTTCGCTACAAAAGCGTTCTAAAAGAGCATTTACAGTTCTTTCAACGGATTTAGGTATTCGTGAAAGTAGCCGTTTCGATGCGCAGTTGTCAATTTTGTATGAAAAAAAAAACAGTGGCTCTCCGGAAACGCCACACATGAAACGCCAAACATCTTTGCCGAATGGTAGCGGTTACGTTACAGTTACAGTGTCGCGAATTTACTGGTTTTTTCCCATCTCAAAAATGCCCAACGCGCCTAAAGAATATTCATTTCAAAAAGCATGTACTGCTTTCGTCTGTTTATCGACCCTCATATCCGCAGCCTTTTTCATCCCACTGCTGGGCATAGGCCTCTCTTCGCTTGTGCCAACCTTCCCTATCCTGCGCCAGTCTGACCCATGTACGACCTGCTGTTTTTATAATGTCGTCGACCCATTTAGCCGCCGGACGACCTACTCTTCTGTGGCCCTCTCTTATCGACCCTAAAACCAGTATATTTGCAGCGTGTGGGTCGGTAGCGCCCCCGCCGCCCGCGCCGGCGCCGCACCGGCCCGCCTCGCCCGCGCCTGCGCCTGCGCCTGCGCCCGCGCCGCACCGACACGACGTGTACCCGCCCAGGTGAGACCTAACACATTACAGACATGATAATATACTAAACTTCTTAAACTTTCGTGATTTGGTGACATAGTTATTATAATATACTACTCGGACAACAGTTTTCCGTACAACAGTATTTACACATAATATAACTAGCTGCGCTCCCGCGGTGTGACCCGCAGTCCCTCGGGATTTTTTCATTTTTTCGGGATAAAAAGTAGCCTATATCCTTCCCTGGGATACAACCTTTTACCATGCCAAATTTCAGCTTAATCTGTTCAGCGGTTTGGGCGTGAAAGCGTAACAAACAGACAGACAGATAGACAGACAGACAGAGTTACTTTCACATTTATAATATTAGTATGCAAGTATGCATATACTAGTGAACCCGGGCGCGACTTCGTCTGCGCATTGTTTCGTCATACAAACTTTAGGTTCCAATAAAACCCATGAAAACACTGAATTCATTTTTGGATTTGCTGTCTTTGATAAATATAAATGAGTACATTAAGTACCCATCTAAGGGGTTGATAGTTAAAAATAATAAATACGTGTTTCACTATTTATTAAAAAAACTTATTTAGGCATCACAAATAGTCTTATAATTTAAGTAATAAAAATTGTTGAAAGAACGAATTTTTTTTGTTTTTATTCATCATCTTCCTGCCCTTTTCCCACATTATGTGGGGCACAACATGTGTTCTTCTTCATTCTCCTCTATCAGCCGTCATCTCAACTCTCACTCCTTTCTTACTCATGTCATCCTTTACACAATCCATCCATCTTTTCTTTGGCCTACCTCTACACGTAAATCCATCAACATTCATACCAAGCACTCTCCTAGTTACATGACCTTCTTCCCTTCTCATTACATGCCCATACCATGCTAGCCTGTTGCTCCTCATCTTTTCATTCACTGGCGCCACTTTTTTTTGTTCTTATTTGTTTGTAATTTTCAGGAAAAGGCCTTCGTCAGCGAATAGCACAGAATCCGTGGAAATCAAACCGACAAGCGGAGACGAAGGTATGTCAAAAAAATAAATTTCAATTTTCTTTGCAGTATAAATAGAAATATACTTTATTTTTGAAAATATACAGGGTGTAAAAAGACGTCTACCGAAGCCGAAAGGGGTAGGTACAGCATCCCAACACACAACCAAATCCAAAAGGATTTTCCGAAAAAATCATTATACCCGGAAAAAACAGCGTTTGAAGATTACTGTTTGCGTATGTACTGGGCGCGTTTTTATACGTAGATTGCTGGATTTTGAGTTTTAATCGTTTTTTTTCTTTTATAAATGCAATTATTAGGTAGGTATGGTCTTATTATGTTGTACTAGTAGTAAATAACTAGAAAATAAAATAAAATGGCATAGCTAAGTCAAAAAATTTTTTTGCGTTTATTTTTCGCTAAATATGTTCAGAATCATGGTCTGGTTGAAACCCCTCAGTTTTCGGTAGCAGTCTTTTTACACCCTGTATTAAATTATTATAGTATTTTTCACATATCCCTGACATATAGAACTTTTACGCTTCACGCTGTACAATAATGAAACATTTTGAAATAAATGAAATCTAGTGATACAACTGCAAAAAAAAAATGATTTTGTCTATTTCCTTTTTAATAATTTCAGAAATTAACATAAAAGAGCCATGTCACGGAACCGTGCCAATGTGAAAATGACTATAATGATGTAGAACAGTTATGTTAATATTTTCAGAATTACAAAAATCAGTACCTACAAACAAACCATCCTTCCTGTAGGGGTAGCGATATATTCTCCATGGTGTAACAGATCACAATCAGTTCTTAAAATAAGTAATATTTCAGATGAAGCGGACACAGATCTCGAGACTGACCGGCTGCTTGGCCAGCAGCGAACTGATGATCAAGGGTTCTTCGATGATAAGGTGAGTCCAGTCCTGTGGGCCTATGATGGGCACCGTGACTGAAGTAAAGTAAAAGTAAAAGTCAAAATATGTTTATTCAGAACGAATTACACTTGAGCAAAAATTACAAATAAAACGATGAGACTGCAAAAGTTGAAAAACTGGGAAGCAGTCTCAACGCCCACCTCCAGAACTGTTGAGTAGGTTCTGATGGAGAACTACATGTATAATTTTTTTTTTTTAATATAGAGAACTTAAACTATACAATAAAATATGATGGAAGAGTTATGCAATGCAAGAATGTGAGAGATGAGAGCAAAATGAAAGTGTGTGTGAGTCAAGGTGAGTTAAAAACTCTCGTCTCGTTTTCTAGTTAAAAATCGTCATAACTGTGTCTGTCGTCATGTGCTAACATGCCAGCCCGTTATTTTATATCGTTATGGCAAATTGTGAGATAGTGCCTATTTTATATTATCTGTGGGTTTTATCTCGGAATCTCTAAATGATAAAAATGCCGGCATGTCAAATTTTCTCATCTCACGCCGTGACAATTTCTCCCACTGGACCTTTTTGGCTCACAGCACACAGAGTACTGTGCACCTATGTAGGTGCTCGACTGCTCGTATTAGGTGGTATGAGTTACGCACTGTAACAATTTTGTTACAGTGCGTAACTCATGTTGTTATTTTTTTCTTTTTTTCTAGTTTATTTTTACTTATGCACCTACCTACTTGTTACTTGTCTTTGTTTTTGTGTCTGTGTTAAAATGTTATGTGTGTCAAATAAATAGTTTATCTATCTATCTATCTACCTATCAGTCACTAGTCTTCATTTAAATTGCAAGAAAAGTCTAAAAAAAGTCGATATTGGTTATGTAAAATCAAGTTAGACACAGTATCAATTCATATCTACGCTATCAACCTACACTAATATTATAAGTAGAAGGGCTTGTGGTGGATTTCGGAAATATTCAGATCTGTGAAACATCAAATGTTAATCGACTTTCGTTGCTGACTGTACCTCTTATTTCGCATGTAGATATAAACAATTATCTATACAAACTTCCTCAAGTCCCTAAAGGCACCCATTCACGATACGTCCACCAATCCAAATGGAGTGGTCGTCTTCCAAGATCGTTCCGTGAATGGTAAAAACAACGTCCATTCCAAACGGATTTCCAAACAAATTGAAATCCATGCGTCCAGTTCAAAAAGACGTCTGCCAAATGGACGTCTCGTGAATGGGTACCTTTAGAACACCGAAGAGTATGCAGTCATGATTCAGAGAGGAATGACGCAACGTCAGCTGTGTTTATGAATGTACAGTTGACCCGCACGCATGGCCTTGCTCTCCTATTATACTTGGCCAAAGATTATGCACTCTTAATATTAAAAATGTGGCTACAAAGACATTGCTGCTGTGAGGTTAAATTGATAATTAGACTTCCTGATCAGGAAGCATATATTATCATATTATGTATAGATAGATACTTATTAAAATTGTGTATAAAAAAATCGTATAAAATAGGATAAATTCACACATTTTCGTCTTTATTTGCATCAAATATAAATATTTTATGTTAATATCGATATAACATAATTGCAATTTACCTGACATGACAATAATTACACTAATAAAAAAAAGTACGTGAGTGTCGTGGAACACTCGGTTGGAACGAAGCAAAGAGTACTTTTCTATACTGGGAATTTCAACTTCTTCTTCTTCTTACTGCCCTTATTGGGAATTTCAACTTAGTATAATAAATTAATTGTCAATTAGGTATCCTAGCAACGCTCTTCCGTACTAACAATATAACAATCAGAAGTTTATCATTTCTCTAGTAACAATCTATGGACGGTGTCGCGGCTGCGCATTTCGCGCGCATGTGTCGTGGCGCAAAAATAGAATACGTTTTTTCGTCCATCCCCCATCCGATATCGTCCGAAAAGGAACTTCGTGCTAAAAATAGTTTACTAAAAATTGTAATACAAACAAATAACAATTACCATATTTACAGTGTTTCGAATCTCCTTCGTGGATCCGATTTAAATTATTCAATTAATGAACAAGTTTAGTTACGCATTACGTAAGCACCATCTACCGCCTACTCTATGACCTCCACATGTTTACATAGCACAATCGTTCGAACCGGCGCGCGCGACACGCCTTATACTCGCTCTTATCAATATCACTTACCAAATTACCTTAAACTTAAAGAACAGTGACTTTAAACGTGAATAACTGGTTTATTTGATGCAGTTTTTTATAAATAGTAAAAAAATCGTACGCAATAAGAACGAGTCAATGTTTTTGAGTCTTATAAAACGTGTGTTTTGTGTGGTTGACAATAAATAATTATTTGGTGGAAATAAAGAGTGTTTTAAAGTTTAAAAATGTATGGAATGTGTCTAAATAATCTATATTTTCGATTTCACTGCGCGTGAGTTCAATGTATTTCTGTTGTCATAAACAAATTGTAAACAATAAACAATTGAAACAATGAGTGAAGACGAAAAAGAACCCTGTCTTGTTGATAATAAGACTCAAGATTGTGAATTGAAAATCTGTGAAGATGAAAGACAGCCGTGCCTTGTCAATAAACATGATAGCGTTGAGGTGTTGAACTCATTGAAAAGTGACGATGAAATTGAACCTTATAATGATACAGATAAGGACAACGAAAACCATTCAAATTTGAGTGAAAGCGATGATGATATTAAGCCTTATGTAGATATAAATAAGGTTGAGATTAGTGATACGCTAAAAGTGAATAGTGAGGATTTGGACGATGTATCGAAGGATGTAGATAATTTAATCTGTGAGTCAATACCTGAGTCGAATTTTGCAAAAGTAAAGACTGAATCAAGCGATGAGGCAAGCGTACCCGAAACACGTAAGAAAAAGGTTGGATTTCATTGCGTATTTTATTTATCACTAATAAATAAAATAAAAAATAAATAATGCTGGACATTTTCACACAGCATCATCTAGCCCCAAACTAAGCAAAGCTTGTACTATGGGAACCAGATAACTGATATACTACTTATATACTTTTTGTTTGTAAATACATACATATTATACATAGAAACACCCAGACCCGAGACAAATATCTGTAGGTCATACAAACATTTGTCCCGCGGCGGGGATCGAACCCGCAACCTTCTGCGTCGCAGGCGGCCCACTGCGCCACAGAGGTCGTCAATAATAAATAAATAGTTTTCTGTAAAATAAATTATACCTACTAGGTATTCTCCCCATATGCGAGTAAAAGATTTTGTGCGATATCGGTACAGACTTTTTTGTCAATGGAATAAACATTAATCTATTTTTGTAGTATCTTTATGTAATTACTAATTAGGAACGAAACGCATTACAAAGATACTTTGCTTACCAACTTAGTACCATCTTGGGAAGGACAAAATGACCGTAACTAATGACATCTATTAATTTATGCTGATACATGTAAAGGTATTCTGTACCATTGGATCGTAATACGTAATATAATTTACTATAGATGCGTTCTTAGAGGTTCCTACAATATGTTAACTAATACTGAAAAAACCTTTTTTTAAATAGTACCTACACAAGTTTACATTGTACTCGTACATTCAAAAGTAGAAACTATCTGTATTTTCCGGAGTGCTCCAGTCTTTTACACGATACTAAAACACAAACTTGTTTAAAATTTTGTCTGTCTATCTGTCTTCCGGTTTATCCGGGGTTATCTCTGGAACGGCTAAACGGATTTCAATGTGACTTACACTCGAAGATAGAGAAGCTTATAGGGCAACTTAAAAGGATTTTAACAATTTTGATCCATAAGTGGAAGATGAACACTATAAAATAAAAGTACGTGAGTGTCGTGGAACACGAATCTTTAGCTCTCTGAAGTTAGGTGCAATAGACGATTGCGCAGGTTCGGTAGAGTAAGCGAGATAGCACGATTTTAGGCGTCATCAAAAATGCGTGCTGCGCAGCTACTTCAGAGAGCTAAAGAACGATTGTGCGTAGGTATTATACATTTGAAATGTTTGTAATTTTTTACATCGATACATCGTGATTCCAGGTTGGCGTGGTATGGGCATGTCATGAGGAGGGATGAGAGTCATATAACACGACGAGTGATGAGTATGAATGTGGATGGATATACCGGTAGGGGTAGGCCTAAGAAAAGATGGATGGACTGTGTGAATGCGGATAGACCTCTGTGGCGCAGCGGGCGAAGGTCTGCCTGCGACGCAGAAGGTTGCGGGTTCGATCCCCGCCGCGGGACAAATGTTTGTATGATCTACAGGTATTTGTCTCGGGTCTGGGTGTTTCTATGTATAATATGTATGTATTTACAAACGAAAAGTATATAAGTAGTATATCAGTTATCTGGTTCCCATAGTACAAGCTTTGCTTAGTTTGGGGCTAGATGATGCTGTGTGAAAATGTCCAGCATTATTTATTTATATGTTTGTGTAAGGAGCGAGTTCTGATATGACGGGTGATAGAGGGAAATGGAAGAGAGAAACTTGTTGTGCGGACCCCACTTAAGTGGGATAAGGGCAGGAAGAAGAAATCGGGATTCCAGTAATATCAACATATTTTCTCTATATTATATTTAATATTTCCAGGGTTGGCGCAAACCAAAGTCTCGTACGGTGATGCCGGCGGGCAGCGCGACAGGGTCGGCGCGCTCGCCTCACGCGCACGATGCGCCCGCGCCGAGAGATGACGATTCTATGCTCAACGGAAAGGTAACGTATATTTATAGAAGGTATAGTTAATAGCCGTGTTGGTCGAATGGGGTTCTGCCTCGACTTTCAATCCGAAGGTCGTGGGTTCAAATCCCAGCCGTGCATCAATGGATTTTTCGTTTCGTAAAATTGATATGCGCTTTAACACGAGCTCTTAACGGTGAAGGGAAACATCGTGAGGAAACCCGCAGCTTAGTCAGCTCCACACGTATTGACGTCGTCTTTCCTGTGGGCGGCTGATTAGCTGAGAGGATGGTTTAGGTGCTGGGCAAGGCTATTCCATCTCAAACAATGTCCCAGGCACTACAGCGTCCCGTTAAATGTAGGCTTGGATTGCCTCCTGACGCTGTATAAATCATCTAATACAGATGTAAAGGCCTAAGTTTTTTTATAGTTAATAATAAGGAAGCCTTATTGCCTTCCTTTAATCCAGTTCATCCTAAGGTCTGGAAGAAATCGCTCACAGCGATGAGACCGCCCATTGTACTTCGCTTTGAATATTCTCCTGTATCTTTGTTTATTTATTTTTGTAATGTCCATGTGGTTTACAATAAAGTATTTTCTATTCTATTCTATTCTATAAGGGTCGTGGTGGATGACACACTGAAGCAGGCCTATAGGCCTGCTTCACCTGACTTCACCCACTGCTGGGTATACCCAGCAGTGGGTGAAGTCAGGCTATGAATGATGAAGATGATAGTTCTACGAAGGCGGATTGGTCTTAATTGTGTGTCTAGATTTATTTCTGTGTGCGTAAGCGATACTGAGCGCTCATTCGTCCATGGATCATTCCGACGTTTACGCACACAGAAACAAGTGCATGTTGATTCCCATTTAAGACAATTTTTTTTAGATGGATTTTATCTCTTATTTCAGGACAAGGATGCAAAGAAGAAGAATAAGAACAAGGAAGGTGGGTATTTGTCGTGAAGCTTTTTTGTAAATATTATTATTTTAATAAAAAATTGGGTATACGAATTGGAATAAGTAAACAAGAAGATTTCATAGATCTTTAGACATTCATGATATTTGTAATGGTCAGTAACACATTCAAATACCATGGTTAGCACGTAAATTTTGTAGAAATTAGCATTTCATGATTTATGAACCGTACATACAGTACGCACAACCGATCTTTAGCTCTCTGAAGATAGGTGCACTAAACGATTGCGCAGGTTTGTATGAGTAGGCGAGATAGGACGATGCAACAAGCTAAGCGAGTGAGCGAGGCAGCTATACAAAGCTGTCTTCGTATTTTAGGCGACATCAAAAATGGGTTCTGCGCATCTACTTCAGAGAGCTAAAGATTGGTTGTAGGTACTTTAACTTTAAAATTCTATGCAATGAACGCGCGTTCTAATATATTGTGTGTCACCATCTCGTATTTAATAATAATATGTAAAAATGTATTGTTTTCCACGCCACTCTCGGACGCGCGCCGTTGTGGTAAGTCTCGTCATTCATCCACATAGGTATAGGTACGGCTTTTCTGTTACCGATCGTTACTCATCTTCATATTATATACACATTTTTAAAAAGCACATTAATCCCTCTTCACTCCTAAATCAAAACCAGAAATAATGTAAAAATCTAGATAGAAAAACAATACTAACGATCAACCCAGAGAACTTTGATATTAAAAATATGTAATGATTAGACACAAAGGGTTATACATTCACTATTGCACAAAATGGTTGCCAGAAAACAGTTCAAATCCGAATTTGATGCTTGGTTTTATTCAAAATCTAATAAAAAATCAATTCACTGTTGCATTATTGTTGTTTGTTGCTTAAAAATTGTTTATTCGTTAAAATTTTGTTTGTTGATAAGTCACAAAATGTCACACAGTCGAATAGTTGATTTACATATTCATTCACCCTACAGTACCTCCTAAAAAATTCACGTCACTCCATACAGCGCCATCTATCCCCTCTCCCTGAAACGTCTTTTACTTCCAGACGTTGCTCGCTCAGTGCTCATAGAGGGCGTTTTGTTCCGAGCGCGTTACCTCGGATCTACACAATTGGCTTGCGAAGGACAACCCACAAAGGCGACAAGAATGCTTCAGGCTGAAGAAGCTGTGTCCAGGATTAAGGTAACATAGATGGGTATGATTGGACTGCTTAGTGCCAGTTTAAAAACAAAAACTACACATCGTTCAACGGATCTAGGCATTCGTGAAGTTAGCCGTTTGTCTGCGCAGTACACAATTTTGTATGAAAAAGCGGTCACTGCTCAGACAAACCGCTAATTTCAATGTTTACGTTAAACGAAGTGTAACTGCGTGGGCTCATAAAAGTTAGATGTGTTTCTTGTCATTTCCCGGACAAAGTCACAGAAATAAAGTGGTCGCGTGTTAATCAAGAGTATAAGCTACGTCCATGCTTAATTTGATCCAAATCCGTTCAGCCGATTCAACGTGAAAAAGCAAGAATATCATTTTTTCTTACAGCGCCATCTAGTTCAAGTTATGGTAAGCGATATGCAAAGAGAATAGTCTGAGGCATTCAATTTTAAACTGGCATAATGCAACATCTTACTTACAGAACTCTGTGATCTTACTCATTGTGATACTAACACTGATTATACTCGTAATATTCATTTATTTATTTAGATAACATAATCTCTAGAAATTATAACATAACTTTGTGCTACTAATATAAGATTTTTAAAATGCACCAAATCCCGGAATTCTTGGGATGCATTTTGATAATCTTAAAGATCTCAAAAAAGTATAGGTTATCACTAAATGTTTGTTGTAAACGAAACGCATTCTCATGATATACACAGTTCAATAATGGAAGTACCAATTAGCCCGTGTGAATCGGTAAATGTTTGTTTTAGATGTTTTAAAGAGTGAGAGCATGAAATTACTTTTGTCTCTTTCTATCCTTCACTACTCTTTCAGCTGACAGATTGATTGGCACTAAGGCTCAGATTGGCGGGCACAAATAACTGATTCACGATTAACATAAATAATTTAACACGAGAAATGATTGTAATATTTATTGCAAAATAGCACCCTCTCTTTCTAATCCTTTGCACGAGATCCTTCCAGCCAAACTAATACTCATATCCATCTACATCTGTACATATGTAATTTCATGCTCATCTAGGATTAGTGTATTGAGAATGCTAGTCAATTATCCTTTTTCGTATCCTTTTATACAAATTAGTACTAGTGACCGAATACTGCGTCAAATAAACCCTGTGAATGTGGATCGGTAAGTCACGTAACCTGCCCGCCAAACCGTTTACGCTCTTATTGACTTGGCACTAGAGTATTTTTTTCAGTGTGTTCCTCACCCCTCGACCCGACCCAGAAGAATGTCGGCTCTCGCATTGGCCGGCTAGCCTCCTCTGAAAGTGTGCTTGTTCGCTTGATGCTATGCTTTGTACCATTTTGTCCTGATGCTATGACGGTAAGTTTTGATTGAGTTTGCGATCATATTGTGCTGTGCTCGTACCCTACGCATGCTCCAGAATGAAACGACAGGTCTACCGAGTTGAAGCTCAAACGTTCGTCTACAAAGAACGCTTTATGCATTCTATGTAAACGTACAAGGAAACGATCCATTTTATAAACAAAAACAGCTTTATAATCCACGCACTTTCTCATAATACCGCACAGTATAAAGCATGAGACATACCCGATTCACACCGGCTCAGGTGGCATTTTCCGACACGAAGGGACTGCACAAACATTGCGTACTAGCTTTACAACCGCCTACGCACGAGAACCGACCCTATTCTAACATAATTAAGGTTAATTTTCCGTTAGGTCTGCTTTCATAACAACGGAAGAATCGCTCGCTTCTCACGTATCATTGTGTGTTTGTATTCGAGTTGTTTTGCTTGCTTGTTGCCGCTGACGTTTCGGGAGATCAGTTCCATCGTTGATTTGTTCCATTGGCTTACACCGGTCATACCAGCGGGCATCACTGTGCTTTAAAACTTACAAAGCAAGCCAAATATAAGTAATTTATTTTTATTCAATGTGAAGCTAAAGTTCAACGAAAAAAAAATAACAAATGCATTCGATGGATGTGTTTTTTCTGTGTCATAAACAAAACTTCTCGAAACCAAACCAAAACTTACACAAAACACGATATTATCAATGTTTGAATAAAATAATAGAAACGGTATGATGTTATACCGCATGAACCATAGCAGTGTTATCTATACCTACCGTAACATAAATGTATTGGTGATACCAAATTGAACCACTATCCATTATGTAGGTAGTATTTACTAAACATAATTGCTATCTGTAGATAATATACAAATCTTTAATGCACGGTACCAATAATACCAATTCAAACACCGTTGATTACAATTCAAACTCTTTCTAACAAATACGGTATCGGTATTACGTACCTATAATACCAATTCAAAAATTATCGCTGATTAAAATTCTAACTCTTAATTGCTAATAAATGATAACAATTCAAACTATAATATCGGTATCAATGAAATACCGCTTACACCACCAACACAACGGTACGTGAGAGCGATAAGCGAGGAGGTTAGCCTGCCTACAGTGGGGCTGCGACGGTCCGTACTCCGGGGTCTACGCTGCCCCCGCGGCCGTCTTCCGGCTGACATTCCTGGGCTCGGTCGAGGTGGATGAAGACGGACGAAGGCGCAAGAAGCGACTCAAAAAGAACATGGTCGAAGAAGCCGTCACAAAGATTAAGGTGGTTTGGCTGGCAGTGTATACGTTTTTGTACAGGCTGAACCAGGGCAGTCGGTATTAGTCCCCGGTATTGGCAGAGCAATGTGGTTCTGACGCGCAATGAGAAACTGAGCTAGGAATGTTTTTGAGATCTTTGGAATCAGAATAAATGAGACGTTGTGGATATTTTAGAGTAGTATGTACGGTCCATTATTTTACATTAGAAATAGTTATATTCGATAGAAAGTATGAAAGATGATTTTTTGAATTCAAAGCGTTGTTTCTAGCTTGTTTTCATTCTGATCCACATTTCATTGACAAAGAGAAGTAGATACATTTTAACGTCTTTTCTAATTTAGTGTTGATGTGAATATAAATCTGTAGATTGAACCGGTGTTGAACCAGGTGTCACTTAGTTAAAAAATAACCATTCTAGGGTAGGTGATAGAATTCTGTGTTATGATAGATATAAAATGGCAAACTTAATATTAATATTTCTTTCTCTTCCCGCCCGCCTTTCTGGATAATCAGGCATTGGTAAGTCGAAATTCCAAATTCTCCCGCCTTCACATCCTAAAAACAAAAAAAAATAACTTGTCTATTATTTCCAGGCGCCTGAGGGAGAAAACCAGCCAAGCACGGAAGTAGATCTGTTCATATCTACAGAGAAAATCATGGTTTTGAACACGGAATTGAAGGAAATCATGATGGATCATGCTCTCAGAACTATATCGTACATCGCCGATATAGGGGACTTGGTCGTCCTAATGGCGCGGAGACGGTTCGTTCCGCACGAGACAGATTCCGATCAACCGAAATTGAACCGTACTCCCAAGATGATATGCCATGTTTTCGAGAGCGAAGAGGTGAGTGTACGTATTCAACTTTGTTATTATTGCTGTGTAGCTATCTCTGTCTTCCTCTTTGGTGTTACTTTGTTTGAAGTAGGTATGTGTTGTTATTATTTCATAGGTAATTTTCAAAAAGAAACCAGTATTATAGATCTTCAAAGTTGCCATTTTTACATTTGTACTACAATATACAGGGTTATTTGTAAAACACCGGTAACCTCTCAGGGCTGTATTACTATCATCATAAACAACAACTTTTGTTCTATGACTTAAAAATTAATCATATTATTATTTAAGTTAATCAGATTTTTATACAAAAATAAAAATGTTTAAATTGAACGCTCTAAATGCTACGAAGTCTATGCGAAGCAAGTTTCTTTTGCTTCGAGGGAAGCGGGGTTAAGGCGGCGGGGGCGCTTGAAGTTGACCTATTTAATACAGAGTTGAAGTGTATTAGATAGGACAACGAAATCGAACGAAATGAGGTTTGTTTTTGGCAAAGTCATAGAACAAAAGTTGTTGTTTATGATGATAGTAATACAGTCCTGAGAGGTTACCGGTGTTTTACAAATAACCTTGTATATTTGTTTATACAAAAAGTCAAAATAATGTTGTAATAATGAAATACTTGACGTAAAAAATAATAATCATAGATTAGGCAAGTTGAAAGTGCCAAAGACGCGTAAACGCAAGGTCGACTCACAACATCTGTGGTTGTGCTCGTGATAACACATTTCTTAACGGTTCATAATAAAATAGTCATTAAAATGACTGTCTGTGATGAAGTGGAAACTAAATTCCAGGTACATTTTTTTTTTATTTAATTAAATAGGTCAGCATTTGACCTCCCTCTGCCTGATGTTAAGCAGTAGTGAGGTCTAAGATGGAGCATGCTTTCCTAGAAGGAACCTATTTACTCTTGATTTAAAGACCCCTATATTGTACCTTTCGGGAAATACGGTTGCTTCTCAAAAATCAGGAGTACCTAGGTATTCCTGTTGTCCTCACTTTTAACAAGGTCCATACGAAAATATTTAGGGTTGCATTTATAAAATCGTTCATAGGCATCTTTTATATGCCAAACAAACAAATGTCATTTGATAAAATTTTGGTATGCCATTCTCAATATGCTCAACATGCACAAACAAGCTTTATGAAAGATAAATACCAAGATAAAAGATAAATCTCATTACTAAATTATCTTTGTTGTTCCAAAACGTTCCAGCCACAGACGAATTCAAACACTTTCAAAATGTAAATGAATTTTTGTATTTTACTCTTCTGACTGTCACATTCCTTCTACTTTTCTTCCCAATCTTAGTCTTAAATAAATCCTAAAATATACTTGTAGGCGCAATTCATTGCCCAGTCCATCGGGCAAGCTTTCCAAGTGGCATACATGGAGTTCCTGAAAGCAAATGGCATCGAAGACCACAGCTTTGTCAAGGAGATGGACTATCAAGAGGTCCTGAACAGCCAAGAGATTTTTGGAGATGAGCTACAAATGTTTGCTAAAAAGGAACTACAGAAAGAGGTTGGTATTAAAAACCTTAGTCAATAGACCGTTTTGCTGTGTAGATAGTGCGAAAGATTAAGTAAGCTATTTAATTAAAATATTGGTTCCACAACATTTGAAGGCAGGCGTCAGTAGTAGATATGATTGTTCTGAAACTAGACCGCAGCATCATTAACAAAACAAGTTTACTACGTCATTACCATATCAGTTTTTGTTTAAATCGATTAAAAAATGAAGTCTTTATAAGAAAAAAAATTCAAATCGATTAAAAAAAGGAATTACTAAGGTCTGTGTAAGAAAAAAAAGTGATTTTCGCCATAGGATATCCCATAATTCTTGATCCATGACATTTTATTATTTAGCTTTAGGTTTATGTAAGTAGTCTGTCTTATTTCTTTAAAAAATCAATAATCTGTCATCTTCTTTTCACTAATGTTCCTCTCCATCCAAAGGTTGCTTGGAAGAGATCGATTCTTAGCGATAAGGCTGCCCATTGTACATTTTATCATTAAAACTTATCTGGTTAACATTTTATCTCGTTTTTCTTTTGTTTTTGTTTGTTTTAATTTTATTAATGGTGTGCAATAAAGAATTTTCATTCATTCATTCATTCATTCATTCATTTTTAGGAGCAAACATATGTAGGGAAATTTCAAACATCATCGGTCTAAAAAACTAAACTCTAAACTAACACTCGCAGTGTAGCTTGCTTAGTCGTTCTTGATAGATCGACGATCTTAAGCTACGTTCTAAATCCGTAAATGGATGGGTGACCGCCAGTGGCATTACCAACTGAACGCATGTGCTTCGGAGGGTACGTTAAATTGTCGGTCCTGGCTATAATCGATAAGCCATGACGGCAAAACTAAACCAGAGTGGACCACTGAGTCATACGAAATTACTTTTGCAGGTGGTGGTGCCTAAGACGAAGGGTGAGATCCTAGGGGTGGTGGTGGTGGAGTCTGGTTGGGGTTCCATGCTGCCAACTGTCGTCATCGCAAACTTAGCGCCCGCCGGCGCCGCCGCGCGCTGCGGGCAACTTAACATCGGTAATACTATGTGAATGTTCTCTTTTTAGTTTTTAATAGAAACTAAGCTACAATATTATGTAATGGAGGTTATTAATTTTGGGCCCAAAGTCCTATCTCAAATGATTTTTTTGTAAGCCAAAAAATTAAATTGTATCAAAATTTTTACAACTTTAAAAATCTTTTGAAGTAATGGACTTAGAGCCAAAAATACTCGGATTGACATGGCCAATGGTGGTGAGGCTTTTATTTTCATTGGCCGGCACTTTTGACTTTTGGGCCCAGCCTTATATGGAGCTTGAATGGCCTCCTTTACAAAATAGAATAGAATAAGTCAAGCTTCTGATGGACTCTGGTCGAAAATTACAAACGAGGATGAAGTAAGTATAGTTAAATATGCTCGACCGATTTAGCTGATTTATTCAGTCCAGGCACAGATATTCCCTTAGATCTCTTTAGGCCATTCAAGATCGAACCTTTCTCACTTAAATAACTATTCTATTCCAGAGTGGAAGAAGGGAAGGGAGGCTTTGCCCTGCAGTGGGACAACACCGGCTAAATAATAATAATTATTGTTATATTAGTCCTCAATGTCCCACTGCTGGGCAAAGGCGTCCCCCCACTCCCTCCATTCAACCCTCTCCTGTGCTAATAAGGTCCAGTCGGCACGGAATTTGGCGAGCTACTGCTAAATAAGCGGTTCGTTTAAAGTCCGGTAGCACCTTACCACCTTCCAGCCGCTCACGTCATGTTGCCCCCTTGTCGCACGAGCGACTGGTTTAAGGGGGCCCAGTAGTGAGTTGGCAAGTCTCCACCCGCCATTTTTACATGTTCGTTAACATTGTATCGGCGGGTGTCATAGTTACCATAGTTTCCCCAGTACCCAGTCCACTACCATCCCACCCCATAGCCCGGTAATTAGTTTTCCATATCCTCAATAGTTCTGCACAAACCGAAGACTGTTCCTGAATGCATTTTTATAGTGTTGAAGGGATAGTAGTCGGTATGTGTCTCCATCACACAAGATCAAAATTGTCAAAAAGGCCTCTGTGTGTTGGCTTCGGCCCCATGCATGCCTATCAAAGGTCCGGGACTCTATAGTTCCGTGATGTTAAACTTTGACAAACAAAATAATAATAATAATAATAATTCTATTCCAGGTGATCAAATAATAGCAATTAACGGCGTGAGCCTGGTCGGCTTACCACTATCAACTTGTCAGACTTACATCAAGAACTCCAAGAACCAGACTGTTGTGAAACTGACCGTGGTGCCGTGCGCGCCCGTTGTAGAGGTCAAGATAAAACGGCCGGACACTAAGTACCAGCTGGGATTCAGCGTACAGAATGGAGTGGTTAGTATATTTTTTAACTAGCTGCGCTCCCGCGGTGATTTTTTTTCGGGATAAAATGTAGCCTATGTCCTTCCCTGAGACACAACCTTTAACTATGCCAAATTTCAGCTTAATCTGTTCATTCAAAAATTGTCATAAAGAATGTTCGGGACCGATTGTAAATTATTTATGAAATAAATTATCTTACCATACAGCCAAAAAATATTAAAACATAGCGCAGAAAACTCAGCGCGTGTTATTATAATCGTATTAAAATCTTTGACTGTCTGATGTTTTCTCTTAATTAAATCATTCGTCTTGAACAATGTGAACCCGCTTTGGAATATATAAGTGAATATGTATGTGTTTATTTGAGAGGACAATAATCTTTATCCGACAAATCGTTTGGGAATCATGATCACACGAGTTTTATATCTATTTGTTGTTCGATTTTTACTTGTCAAAGATTTATCGATTGTGTCACAATACTAAATAAAAAAAAATACAAACCTAAAACGTTACTGAAACCGAGGATTTAAATCTAAACCTGTTAACAACGTACAGGTACTCACGATACAGATTTATCTAGTGTGGGTGCCATTGCTAACTAATAGCCCTCAACTCTCATCCCAGTAAAGATTAAATTAAGTTAAGAAGTTTATTGTACCTACCTACTTTAAGTTACTTTATACTGAAAAGAAAGTGGCACCTATTTCTGAAAAGGTGAGGAGTGCTAGGCTATCTTGGTATGGACACGTTATGAGGAGGGATAAAAACCATGTTACCCAAAGAGTTATGAATATGAGTGTGGCTGGGTATGCAAGAAGAGGTAGGCCGAAGAAGAAGTGGTTGGATTGTGTGAGAGAGGATATGAATGTGATAGTGAAACGAGTGATAGGAGTGAGTGAAAGAAGAAGACATAATAAATAAATAAATAACGCTGGACTTTTCACACAGCATCATCTAGCCCCAAAGTAAGCAGAGCTTGTGTTATGGGTACTAGAATGACTGATAAACTACTTATATACTTTTTGTTTGTAAATACATACATATTATACATAGAAACAACCAGACCCGAGACAAATATTTGTAGGTCATACAAACATTTGTCCCGCGGCGGGGATCGAACCCGCAACCTTCTGCGTCGCAGGCGGACCTTCGCCCACAGCGCCACAGAGGTCTTCTCTGTGTCTCTACTTATGTGTTTACTGTAAATAAATTATTATTATTATATTAGCCCTCAATGTCCCACTGCTGGGCAAAGGCTCCCCCCACTCCCTCCATTCATCCCTCTCCTGTGCTAATAAGGTCCAGTCGTAAATAAATATTTTTCATTTCTCATTTTCAGATATGCAGCCTGTTACGCGGCGGCATAGCGGAGCGCGGCGGCGTGCGCGTCGGACACCGCATCATCGAGATCAACTCGCAGAGTGTCGTGGCCGTGCCGCACGAACGTATCGTCAACTTGCTCGCCACTTCTGTTGGAGAGGTATAGTATCTTTAGCTCTCTGAACTTAGGCGGGCCCTAGACCTACAATTCCTTCATACTGCCGGGGACAGAGGAAGATGGAGGAATATAATTAGGGAGAAAGTGATACCTAAGGGAGGTCACGACCCTCAGCACTGAGGAATACGACTCGAGGAGGAGGAGACCTACAATAACATTGTACAATACATTTTATTGTACATTAAGATTGAAATGTGCTTTGAATCCAAACAATCAATTATATTGCACAATAATAGGAATTGCGCAATGGTTTTAACCAGACGTTTCACTTCTTATTCATATAAAAACATATAATATTGCGCAATACTTACCTTACACGACGCAATAAAAAAATATGGTGCAATAAAAATTAAACTCGCACAAACTTTCGTTCAATCATAGCGCAATCAAACGGTCAATAATATTGCACAATACCCTACATTGCGCAATATTATTGATGGTCTAGGGCCCGCCTTAGATGCAAAGGTTTGGTAGAGTAAGCGGGATAGCACGATTTTAGGCGTCGGTCGTCGTGGGCCAGGCTGATTAAGCTGAGAGGATGGTTTAGGTGATGGGCAAGCCTTCTATCTCAAACAATGTGGAGGCACTGCAGCGTCCCGTTAAGTGTAGGCATGGATTGCCTCCTGACACTGTATAAATCATCTAATATAGATGTAAAGGCCTAAGTTAGGCGTCATCTAAAATGGGTTCTGCGCAGCTACTTCAGAGAGCTAAAGAACGATTGTGCGTACCTATCAGGAATCGGATGAATTTTTATTACATTCGTCAATATCCGAAGAGGTTTCGAAACGCTCGTTAGTTAGTGCCACGAATTTAGAGAAATGATCTATAATAATATTATGTCTATGGTTAGTGCATACATTTGCATGAACTACGGATATTATAAGTAAAGTCGATTTACTGTACGCTTTGTTCAATGGATTTAGGCAATTGTGAAGTTAGCCGTTTGTGCGCAGAACACAAATTTTCTATGAAAATGCGATAATTTCACGAATGCCTAGATCCATTGAACGAGGTGTAGGTAACTGCGATAGAAAAACAATTAACAACCAATGAGCGATCAGAAATCGCAATCTCAATTGTTTAAAATTTTTATTATCGGTGGGTCCGAGTGTCCGACTTTGCTCTATTACAAGGGCTTATTACAAGAGAATGAGCCGAGTTTAGACCAAGTCTAACTAAAAAACTGTCCCTAGAAAAATTATCTTTAACTACTCGTACATAGAACGCATTTTTGTGGTAACAGTTTTGTTTTGACATGTGTCAACATGGGTAAAGTATAAGGAGCTAAATGTTTATTTAGAGTTAAGTTAAAATGTTATGTTACTGAATATTATCTTCAAATTCCAGATACTGATGAAAACAATGCCGACCTCGATGTTCCGGCTACTAACCGGCCAGGAGAACCCAGTTTTCATATAACGTGACCGACACAAGTGCCTGCTTACTATAGCGGGCGGGGCGCACATCGGAAACTGAGCTCTATCGCCAGTGCATAGAGTCGAAAATAACAATGGATGAAGCAAGTTCGAGGGGTCTTAATATGATGGTTAATTTGAAGACTGCTAAACAAAGTAAAGTGAAGTGTGAACTTTTTGAACTATTGAGTGATTGACGTTAGAATTCATATTCACTAGACCTCAAGAAACTGTTCTTCAAGACAAATGCCACTGATTTCGAAGAATGTTTTCGATTTGCGTCGCGCCAATCGGCAGATCTGGTCCTCGCATTTTTAAACTCACTTGATATAAACGCTCGAAAAGTTTAAACACCAACACCAATAATATTAAGGGAACTTTGTAAACAATCATTTTCATCATAACAGCTTTTCTTGACACGAGGACGGATCACAACTTTAGCTTAAGCGATCATAATACTCAGAGAAACTTAAATATAATGTGATGTGTAATTTTCGAAACGCTAATAAGCTTAAGTGGCTAAAGAAATTAGGTTAAGGATGATCGAATGCGTTTGTTATGCGCTGCCCAAAATTAAGATGCTTTTATTTTTCGTTTCCCACCGCGCTATGACAGACGCATTTCGGTTCGACTGTAGAATTGAAGAAACTTACATTCGTTGTCTCTTTCACACCTAGCAAGACGTAGGAGACAGCAAATGTAAGATTCTTGAAAACTGCAGATCATGACAGTGTTTAAGCTCCACTTATGATGTATATTGATCGAATATCGAACCCACTCATATCTGCTTAGATATTATTGATATTTAATAAAACTGCCATAAAATCGGAGCTGACTCCAAGAAAATAACGTATGAATTTTCGTATAAATCTCTTAAATGTCGGCTCCTATCATTTTACTCATGTTTGTACTTATGCCATAATACGCATAGTTAATAGGGTGTTTGCTATAAGTTTTCTAGTGACATCATATTACGTTTGAAAGCGCTTCAATCTAATAGAAACGGCTATTTTACTATAAATTTTATTTAAAAGAGGTCGAAGTTATTTTATTTTATTTTTTATATGATAAAGTAATATATGATGTAATGGTTGTATTTTCAATTGTCGCAGTTTTTTCTTAGTATTTATTTTTCATCAAATCATTCCATAAAGTACAGTTTTTAATGTTATTTATAGTTTAATGTATATTTCATGTATCTCAGCCTTCGTGAAAGTGCACCATAGTTCAAACATGACAGTTATGTATAGCTTAAGTATATAAATGTCTCGGCTCTATTTTTCAAACATTAATCCTTACAAAATGATATTAAGCACAGCATTTAGAACTACAGATTTTCAGTGATCAAATAAAAAATATGAATTGATTAGAGGATTAGGGATAAGCATTATTTCGTGTAGCATTTCCGAAGATATATCATATTTTGTAAATTTTATATAGTGTCGCTATTAGTACTGCTACAACCTGATTAGAAACCCTTTGATGTGGTTCACTTGCATGTACGACGAATAACAACTCTCTTTTGTACCCTAAAATGACGGAGTTCATATTTTTCGATTTTGGCGTATCATTTCAATAGGTTGGCCAGATTGATAGGTCTATAATCAGGGTGTGGTTGTAAACTATGATATTTTATGTATTGTCCTGTGTTCTTAGCTAAGCTTAGCGCTCTGAGAACGGGTTATTTTAACAAATAAGTAAGTTTAATAATATATTGAATGTATAACACCATTAAGACTCCCACTTTGAATTGCTTGAAATTCAGTTCTTAAACTTTCCAAAACCCGGTTTTTTATACCGATCATCAAACTATTTATAAATCATTTGAAAGAAGCTAAACAAATACTTAACAGTTTCTTTAAAACCGGCGCTTGTGTTAACCCCTTTGTTTTCTATCTTACTATAACTGTATATTCTTTGCGATTTTTGGCCAGTGTTCCTCCTGTTTCTAAATTAGAGATTTCCCTCTTCATTTCCACACTGGTCATTAAAGGTTAAACTAAATTGTTGCATTCTTCGACATTCATATGCTGTAGAAGCGATTTTCGAGATAAATTCGAATCTCATTGTGTAAATCGTATTTTTATGCAAATGTCCTGAGAATGCACTGATATAGTTCAACTGTATTCATCGTAAGTATAGGTATACAGTCTGAATAAAGTTTTATATTGCTAGCTGTTGTGAATAAAATTTGTTTATATTGTGAAACACAGATAATAAAATAGCCTTTATTGTGAAGCTGTATGTAGGTACACTAACATGAAATAACTATTGTTGTTCTCATTTCTAAGAGTATTATTCTAGTCTGCATTAAAAGTTAAGAATAAATTGAACAAACTTACCGTGCTCTTTTTATTGTCCCCGTACGAGACTTATTAATTCGCGTATGCTAGGTGAGTGCGCATGTCTCCTTTCACTTCACTCTCCCTTTATATAATTTACTCTATGCACTTCACCTCATAAACTAGAGGAGCAGCGCTGTAGGTACTGTCAACGTCAACAACTGGTAACCCATAAAGCCGAAGGGGTTACGCACATATATATAGTACCAAAAAGGTACCATGCTAAATCTATGGTTACGCACAATAAAATTGTTCTCTATCTCTCTGCACAGAACCCATTTTTGATGACGCCTATCGTGCTATCTCGTTTACTCTACCAAACCTGCGCAATCGTCTATTGCACCTAACTTCAGAGAGCTAAATCCGTTTTGCTAGTGAGAGAGAAGAAGAAGAAGACTGAGCCAAGATGTTACTGATTGGGCGGTATAGTCGCTCAGGGACAAAGCCCTTTTCTTTTTTGTTCATATAAATAAATAAATAAATAGTAATAACCCAAAAAAAGAAGTAAATAAATATAATATAATATAATAAAGTGAGGCGTATTATTTGTTGGTTCCGTTCCGAATTCTCGCTCAAGCTTGCAGCTCTTGGAGTAGGTAGATAGGTACCTACATCATACTTCTACATCCACCGAAAATGGTGGTAAAGGTTCCCGCCCGACTCCCGAGAGCCGTCAAAAGCGACCCCTACTCTAGCCACAATCAAAACATCAGCAGAAAGAACAAAAAGCTACCAAGAGATGGCGCTTGGGCCAGAGCAAAGACAAAACCACTTTATTTTTTTTTTAATTTTTTTTTATTAATGGCTTTGGATACTAGTCCTAAAACCACTTTAATTATTCTAATGTTGCCATTTTGTTTCAATTCCCTGAAAGGTTTTTTTATATAAAGAAACTATTCTATTTCATTTACGAAACATGTTTTGCCAAACAACCATTGCCAACAGTTTTTCTGCTTAGATCTATAAAACTACGCAACGGATTTTGATGCGTTTTTTTTTAATAGACAGATTTTGATCAAGAGGAAGGTTTATATGTTTAATACATGCATAACACTGACAGTAGAGAAACACTGATAATTTTAGAGGTTCTAATGTAATGTCGTAAATAAACACATATTTTTTTGCGCTTACATTGCAGGTTTAACCATAATATTTAGTATCAGCATTAGACCCATGCGAAGCCGGGGCAGGTCGCTAGTAATAAATAAAATTATCTTGGAGAATACAGTTGATAGACAGTTGAAAATTTGTAAGTAGACAAATTTTTAGGGTTGCGTACCCAAAGGGTAAAACGGGAACCCTATTACTGAGACTTCGCTGTCTGTCCAGTACACTATCGGGACATACCGTTGATATTCGCGTTGAAGGACGTTGAACGTTGGTGTGACCATTATCAACGGGAAAAGGCAAGTGGCGGTACATTAGAGTTTATCGCAATTTAGATTGTATAGATATAGATTAGGTATATAGATAGAATTTAGAAAAAAGTCCTATACACCCTTGGCCCTATAACGTTGACGATGGTGTGCCGTAACATCACTGATGATGTATTTCTGTTGCCGCTCGCACTCTAAGAACAAATACTAAAAAACAAGAGTAAAATAAATAAGGGGCTCCCACACAACAAACGTGTTGTTTTGCCGTTTTTATAGATAATGGTACGGAACCCTTCGTGCGCGAGTCCGACTCGCACTTGGCTAGTTTTTGTAAGAACTACCCTATCAAATAGGATGTCCACTGTTGACTGTACTTTTCATTCAACTTAGAAACATGTAGGCTGAGGTCAATACCATTTTACTATCAGCTAAGCCATTGATAATTACGAAATTCTAGGACAAGGAATGTTCACAGTCCAACAATGTCACTCAAACAGATTTTATTGGGATCCGGTAGGGTAGGTACTTATGATACTTATGGATTTCGGAAATATTCAGATTTGAGAAACATAAAATGTTAATCTACTTTCGTTGCTTACTGTACCTACCAATTTTAATAAAAAAAATATTTGTGAGGGCAACCCAAAATATTCTAGAGTTAATGCCATAGAATATATATATATATATAGCGTATATTGCGTTAATGCACCCACCAACAATCATGTCATCATACTCGTACGTAGTACAGTGCGCCCAACGGATCACGGCATTCGTGAAGTCCGTTTCCGTTTGTCTGCGCAGAACACAATTTTGTATGAAAAATCGGTCACTGCGCATTCAAACGGCTAACTTCACGAATGCCTAGATCCGGTGGGCGAACTGTACCAACTTACATAGCACTGAAAAATACAGTGGGTATGTGCCTTCCATGATATTTATGTTGTATACCTACTCATCTTCACTAAGAAGCCTACCAAGTGCCAATAAATGTAAATGACATTAGGAATTTGTAGTCAGGGTGAAAATCCTACTGTGGAGCTCTAAAACATGTTACTAAGACTGTTATTCCATGCAAGTAGCAACCATGCAGGAATGTATGGTAAAATTATAACTGAGAAAGTTTCTGTAGAAAATATAGAGCAATTATTGATCTAATAACTGGATGATAAATATTTGTCACAATAATTCTGTAACAAGGAAAAATCTAAGGAAACAGGGTGTGTCTGTACCATCGAGCGTACGAACATGTTGAAAATTAAAAATTGGTGTAGCTTTTTGTATATTTTATGTATTTTGAAGTTTTCTCACAAAGCCAAATTAAATTTACATAAATACAATTTATTGATAACTTTTATACAAGTAATAGTACTAGATCATGTTGGTGTAGCGCAAACAGTGAAACCAAATTCATCTAGATAGCTTTCACTTTGCTAAGACAATAAAAAATAAGTATAAAGTTCAGTATCGCTAGAGATCAGAACCAATTGCTTCCACTCAGGACAGGGTGTCAGATAACAGTTTACAAAGACATACAACTTTGCGACAACAAACAATTATCTTTCTTAAAAAAATTAATTGAATCTGCAACCATGAAATATATACAATTAGGGTTTAAAGTGTTCCATTTAATCGCTATTATGATAGTAAAAAAATATGCATACCTAATATTGTAACGAAGCTACATGTGAACAGAGAGCGGTCTGGGGGACTGGCAGACCGCTCCGAGACAAGGGCGAGGCTCGTACACGCGAGGGCGGCGGGGGAGCTCCACCAATTTAATTTATCCACAATTGTCTCTTCACAAGTTACTCTGTCTAGGGTGTATAACATAACTTGCACTCTTATAATGATATATCTGTTAGTTTCGTCGTCGAGGCGCGAGGGTCGACCGAGCACTCAGTTGTCCATGGCGTATCTCCGCGTCCACTCCTTGGCGTTCCGAATGGCCTCGATCTCGTTCACTTTCCACAGCTCGGCGACGTCGTTGGCCAGCGGGTCGTCGGGGTTGGGCGCCGACAGCAGCGCCTGGATGGACAGCAGCACGGTGCGGATCTGCAGCGCGGGGCTCCACTTGTCCTTCAGTATGTCCAGGCATATGCGACCTAGCCGGTCTATATTAGGATGGTATATTTTGGTTATAAACCTAACCTTAGGCGCTGACATGGGATAGTCTTCTGGCAAAAATAGCTCGAGTTTGAACAGTCCTCCTTCGAATGGCGAGTCCTCGGGGCCGGTGACAATTACATGGAAGTAGCGAGCGTTGTTCTCGCTCGGCACTGCGCTGATCCCCGGCACCGGCTCCTGCATCAGTCGCTGTGTCTCTTTGATTATTCTACGTGGTAGGGCTGCCATTTTCTATATGCGGTCTAGCGCAATTTGTCAAATGAGAGCGAGTAACCATATAATTGTAAAAAATATCTAATCTTCTTCACTTTACGTGTATTTGATGATTTCTGAGGCACGTTTCATGAAATAACGAACTCTAATAGCATTTTTACAATGATAATGCTAAAAACGCGACTACAAAAGCGCAAGGTACCAATTTTTTACCACAGACAAAAGAGAGTTTGACGGCCATGACAGGCATAGAGAACACGTGCAGTATAGAATTAGGTGCGTTCTAAATAACAATCGGTTGTTTATTTTCAGTTAGCGGTTTTTAATTGAGCTAAGCTGAAAAACTATTTTTATCGGTTTATTTAGGACTATGAATGAAAGTTTTTCATCTATTAGTTATTTATTACCTAAACTACCAACGCTACACTAAATATTACGTTATAGAATTCAACTACTCAACAACAGATGTCGCTATAAGCACCATAGAAGCCAGGAACCGATTACAGTGCCGACCGCGATTCTTGTTATAAAATGTACCTATGCAGTTTTGGTGATTATTATAATGCCCCTAGCTAGATGCATGTGAAGTCTAAGCGTTACCTACTGTCGATTCGATTTACCTATACCACAAACCTATACCTAAGGTGGGCTTATCCTCACTTGACGCACTGAGTCACGCCGCATTCTGAGTCTAACATTATAGTCGGTTTTCTTTTTAGATTTTAAAACGTAATTATCTGTCTTCTATCTCATTATCTAATCCAAATGGATTAAGTAACCGGCCTACGAGTTTTCAGAATTTCAGACCATGTTGGTCGAAAGGGGTCGACTTTCAATCTGAAGGTCGTGGGTTCGAATCCCGGCCGTGCATCAATTCTTCGTTTCGTAAAATTTATATGCGCTATAAAACAAACTCTTGACGGTGAAGGCAAACATCGTGAGGAAACCCGTAGCTTATTCAGCTCCGCACGTGTTGACGTCGTTTTTTCTGTTAGGTGCTGGGCAAGCGTATTCCATCTCAAACAATGTCCCAGGCGCTACAGCGTCTCGTTAAGTGTATGCATGGATTGCCTCCTGAGTCCAAACTAAACAAACTAGTGCCTAGATGCCTAGATCAAACCTAAAATAGGATTAAAGGCACTGGTAACCAAGATGTGTAATGTACTTATTTATGAATAAATAATTTATCTATCTATCTATCTATGTAAAAGCCTAAGTTTTCTACGAGTTTTAGGTGTAGGTACCTACCTACTTATCTAATTGAACTAAAATAATGTAAGCCCAGCTTAGACCAAAATGTGCTTCAAACTTCATTCAAAAATAGAAACACTTTATTAAATATTACACTCTGATATGAAAAGTAGAGAGGAAATCCGGTGCTCGAACCACGACGTGTTCGAAGTCCATGAAGGAAAGCCTTCCATCACCATCCACGTCTGCTTCATCCAGCACGCTGGCGACTATCTCGTCCCGTTCTTGAGGATGCAACTCGCCTTTGGAGAGGAGTTGTGTTGCTTCTAGGAGGTCCTCTCTCCCGATGAACATGTCATCATCGAGATCGTATATCCTGAAAGCGTACCTGAAAATATTTTTTTGTGTAAATAAAAATAGGTAGATACCTACATAAGGACTAGAGTAACTACTAACACGTAGGTAGTTAAGGTTAAGGAGAGTTTGGGACCACAATCTCAATTTAACTAGTTAGCTGTATGACTAATTGACTAGTTCGCTATAGGACCAAATCTCTATACGACTACATCGTATTTTGGACTAGATCGCGTTTGGTCCAGATTGCAATAAGACCAGAGAGCATTAAGACCAAATCTCGTTAAGACGTAGGTACCTACAATAGTAGTTAAAATTTCTATAAATAAACAAACATTATCTAGAATCTAGTTCAAATGCGATGTAGTTATATAGAGAATTGGTCTTAGAGCGAACTGGTCATACAGCTAACTAGTCAAATTGAGATTGTGGTCCAAACTCTCCAAGTCCTAACCTAACCTAACCCGTTAATTAGACCTTGTGGTCTCTTGACCTTGTGGTGTGGGACTCTTACGGCTGATAATAGGTAATACTTAGTAGGTAATAAATCTTCAAATTTTTTCTATTGTGGGTGTTTAATTCTATGTGTTTTATGTAAGTAGGTACCAATTTAAAACGTTAGGTTATAAACGTAAGTAGGTAGGTTACTTAGTATATCAGTCAAGTGGCTCTCTTGCCACTACCCAAGCTCTGCTTACTTTGGGGCTTACTATGGGAAATGTCCAGCATTATTTATTTATAAGTATTTCTTAGTTATGCAGAAGTTTCGGCGATGCTAATCAGTCGTGGCTGGAACCTGTAATATCGATACATCAGCCCCGCCTTGACGGTGCTAAATTGTTAGATTGCGTGAGTTTACAGCACCGTCATAACTTGAGCTTGCTTGGCCTAAACTTTATAGCCAAAACAGAAATAGAACTTGCGGTAGCTTTCTTGAAAAGATAAATGGCCTTTTATGATTTTCAAACCTTTAATTTACCTAATACTTATTGGCTGTGGTCAATACCACAGCCAATAAGTATTTTACACTCCAATGAGTGTAAAGTGATTTGAAACCTGGATTTTTTTTGACGCGAAAGGAGTAAGCTCCTACAGTGAGCTCACAGAAGAGAGAGTACCCTACCTAGATAGGTAGGTACATTTATATTACTGAGAGCTAGAAAAAAAAAAACATACCGGTTGTAAGACTCTTACAAGAAAAAGGAAGTTCTTATCATGATATTGCAATGCAGTATCGTTGGTACCTATACGTTACCATACAATAACAATGAATACGAAAGTCTAACCAGGTAATGTTATAAGTCAAGTGCTCACCAAGCCTTGATGTCCCGGGGTGCTGACTCGCTGAAGACAGACATCATGTCGAGGAAGTCTTCGAAGGTTAGGTTCCCTGAGCCGTCGTGAGAGAACACCTGGCAGATGCGTCGCTTGAACGGATTCTCCTGGAAATACATTCATTCAGACTACATTCTTCATTCATTCATTTAGATTAATTACCTTTAGGATTTGTTGACTAAAAGGATGGACTAGGCTTGTATTTTAGTCGAGTAGCGATTAACTTAGTACCAAAACGTGTCCGAACACCAAAAATTTTGTCGAGTATGTTAGTGAGTAATTTAGCCGAGTCGATCCATTTGACTCTATTTTTTTAGGCGAGTAGCACCTCCAACCACAGCATGCATGCTACTGGTTCACCGACTAAACAAGTCCGAACCTACTTTAGTAGAAAACATGGATCGTACTCGCTACTTGACTAAAATAGTAGCCTAGTCCGAACTAGGCTCTAAGGTAGATTTACAGAGTCAGTAATTGACGTCAGTGCTGGCGCCGAAAACTGACTCATACTATTTACACGCAGTCAGTATTTCGTGAGTAGCAAGTCAGTGATCAATTTACGTCAGTAAATCAATTTACACGATGGCAGTGCACTGCACTCGGCAGTGGACTGACGTCAGATACTAACTCAATGTAAATCTGTCTTTGGAGACGTTTTATTAGCCGATAAATCCTTTGCCCCTCTTGAAGTTTTGACATTGAAATCTTTTATACTCGTATTATGGTGAAATCATTTTCTCAACGGAGTCACTTTCTCTATTCTGTGACGGACCTCGACCGGAATTGAACCCTCAAGTCAAGAGCAAGAGTGAGCCCTCTTTGAGCGAGGCGCACTTAAAATCCTTTTACTAATATAGGTAGGGTTTGATTGGTCATTATTTTTATGTTCTAAATATGATTTTCCCATTTTAAACGTAGGTAAAAAAAAAACTTTGCCTTGCGGCCTTTACATCTATACGAGTACCTATTAGATGATTTATACAGCGTCAGGAGTAGGAGGCAATCCATGCCTACACTTAATGGGACGATGTAGTGCCTGGGACATTGTTTGAGATGGAATAGGCTTGCCCAGCTCGGGTTTCCTCACGATGTTTTCCTTCACCGTTAAGAGCTCGTGTTAAAGTGCATATAAATTTTACGAAACGAAAAATCCATTGATGCACGGCCGGGGTTCGAACCCACGACCTTCGGATTGAAAGTCGAGGAACAACTCCATTCGGCCAACATGGCTACAAAGGTACGCTTACATTACCCCGGGGGGGGGGGGGCTTTAAGTCCATGTAAGTTTAACCATATGGTAACCACGATTACCTAGGTATTTACAAAGTTGTGGGAAGCAACGTAGAATATTAAAGTAGGTAAGAAAAGTAAGTTTGCAGGAGCAAGGTGGTTAGCTCTGCTATTGGTTCTAATCCCAAGTCCCAATAGAGACATATTTGCCCTTATTAATTAACGCGATGTAAAGTTACGCCAGGTTTAAACTCCATAAATTGTATCTAAAGTAAAGTAAAGAAAAGATTTATTGCGTGAAATACCAAGTATTCACATGGTATGCTACATGGTGGTATTTTGTTTTTTAAAACTCAATCCGGAAACAATGTATTCTGCCACTATGGCGTGCATTTTTTAAATAGATACAAAGAAAAATTAAAAATTGCATGCAGGAATTACAATCTAAATAAATTACAAATGTCATGTATGGTTACTCCTAAGTTACACCCGGCGTAACTTTACACCACGTTTATTAATAAGGGCCATTATCTATAGTGTGTTTACTCGTATTCATGCTTGCTAATCTACTCATCTAGAACCGATCTTACTAAATATTGCAAAAGTTTGTGTGGCAAAATGTAAACGTATTTGATTTTTTTAGTAAAAACTTACGATTTGATTCGTTTTCTGGGTAACTATTTCAAAAATTTAAAAATGCAGTTGTTTTTATTTTCAAAATAATCATACCTATAGTTTCCTAAGAACAAAACCTTCGGGACTATCGGGACTCGGAGAGTGCACTGCACCGCCTAGCCCTCCGGTAGCTACGCCACACTGGGATCATAATCAAAGAAGGGCGCTTACATACTCACTTTTAGTTCAGGTAACTTCTCTATCTCCTCTACGGGCACCGCTATGGTGTGCGCCTGGTTCTCCGTCATACGCTTCGGAACTAGATCCGGGTTCACTTCCCGAAAACGTTTGAAAACCCTGGAAACACGGATAGAAAATTATGATGAGAATTGAAAATGTAAGTACATTTCATAGATACGAACATTATTTCATTAACGACTTTGATAATGTGAAGTTATTTTCATCATGCTTTGAGGAATATTAATTATTTTGTGTACAAAATAGTTATACGTAGTGCAAGACCTATATAACCAAACATATATATATTATAAAATAATAATATATTTACAGAAACTAAGCTACTACATATTTACATATATTTACAAAATACAACAGGATTAGTCAAGCTATCTAAGGATCGTTAGAAACGATCTATAGATAGCTCAACTGATCCAGGTCACTGTCAGTCGGAAGCGTGCCCAAAACACTGGCGGCATTACCATAAATTATTATAAATAGAAAAAAAAAAAAAAATAATAATAAAAAAAATATAAAAAAAACCTATATGTATATACCAAACTAAAACATGACAACATTTTGATTATACCGAAATCTAAAGTGATCTCAATGTAAAAATTTTCACAGATGCTTTATTCCTGCAATGGATTGAAATTCATAGTATCCCTGAGTGACTGACCTGAGTTTCAAAGTGATCCCAGCGGTCCTACTGAATAAATGCTTTTTGACTTTGACTTTGACTTTGACATACCGATATAAGCTAGTACAGTACGCACAACCAATTTTAGCTCTCTGAAGTAGCTGCGCAGAACCCATTTTTGATGACTCGTATAGCTGCCTCGCTCACTCGCTTAGTTTGTTGCATCGCGCTATCTCGCTTACTCTACCAAACCTGCGCAATCGTTTAGTGCACCTAACTTCAGAGAGCTAAAGATCGGTTGTGCGTACTGTACCTACAATGCAAGCATATTTTATGTGGCTACGACGTTCTACGGAGCTACGAGCGTCGCAGATTCGTAGACCTAGCTAATCTTTATTGAGTAGTGTTGGTTTAGTAACTTGTAATATAATATTACGTCAAAATACAAATTGGGCTTGCATAAGTTTTGCAGCAGTTAGCATTCTATTCGTGACAGGTTGAAAACCCATCGCCATCTTTAGTTTAGTTTTTAGTCTAACTGGTTTCCTCGCGTTTTCTTTCACCGAATAAAGATTATCTTTAATGCATTAAATCATTATTCTAACTATTATCGCAAGTCGTACTGTCCCACTCAACCGACACGGCGTGAATAATCTAATAAATATGTATTTGGACCGTATCCAAAACTATTTGTGTGATTTAGTTTACTAGTTCACCTACTTTACATACGATTCTTGGTACTCATCAATACGTAACAAAATATATTGTGAAGCCACCCTGTGACGTCAGAAGTCACGTGTCTTTCTAGGAAGTCGGTTCTTAAACGTGACCCGGAACCACAGTTGATCTGGTAGTTACTATCAAAAGGAAGAGTCACAGTTAAGAGAATAGTGTGTATGATTATTGACACAGCTTGGCAAGTGAAAAAAGCGTTTACCACTAGTTAACACAATATGATGGGTGTGGGTTCAACCGCTGGATTATCAATTTAAGAAATGTTTTTCTTCATGTTTTTAAATCATCAATGTTTTTCATCATGTGACATAATTTGATTTGGTAGCGTCATATCATAGATTAAAAAAATCTTTGTATTTCATGAAACCTACCACTTTTTTTTTGCCTAGAAAAAATACTAGTAAAGAAGCTCAAAGTAAACATAGTGACTAGAGCTACAAAGATTAATAAATAGTTAGTATACTAAACCATAGATGAGTGAACAGTTAGTAGAGCGGTCGATATAGGTACGTCATACTGTAATCGGATTGATTAGCGACCAAATGAAATGTGATCTAATGTATTTTTATGGCTTTTTCCTTAATTAATATGACATCAATTATATTAGGGCAAAGCAATTACTTTGAAATAATATTTTATGTAAATATTTGTTTGTTCTAATGTCAGGACATTGTTTGAGATGGAATAGGCACTACAGCGTCCCGTTAAGTGTACCCATAGATTGCCTCCTGAGGCTGTATAAATCATCTAATATAGATGTAAAGGCCTAAGTTTTTTTAATGTCGGCCGAGCGAGTGGTTGCTCAATCAAGGGTGAGTTAAAGCCGTGCGTTCAATACTTTTTAATTACACAATACTTAGTAATAAATTACCTACAAATTACGAGTAGTTGTACTCATGTAATGTATATAGGTAGTAGGTACGTATAATGTAAAACAATTGTGTGGAGATCGATAGGCCGAAGCTATTAATTATGTAGAGTCACATTTCAGGTCATCATTAATTTCATTGCCGGTATCTAAATTAAAAATAAGTTCCTAGGAGCTCGTGACTTTGATCAAAACCACTTAAACAATCACCAACCAAGCATGAGGCAGTGAAAATGCTCTATAACAAGTAATTTTTGGAAAAATTGGTATGCCACTACACGCTACATAGCTTTGTGTCTAAACATCCCCAGGATCTTAACACTTTTGACCGGTTTGCCCTCAGTTGTTTACCAACAAAGGAAAGACATTCCAATAAGTATAGAACTCCTTGGTACAAGGATTTGAAATTTACATCAAACAATCTACGGGAGCACCCGAACTTCTAGACCATCATCATTCATTACCACCGTTCGGCTTATTTGACGTAAGACTTATTTGAAGTAATACATAATAAATATCCTTCTACCGTTGCTGATATTAACTCTATCTCATGTAAAGGTAACTATAGCAATACCTGTGTAATATGACAGTTTTATGTGTTGCTAATTTTCTTTATTATTTCGTATACCTAGGTAATTAATAGTTTACCTTAATATTTCTTTCCTTGTAAAAAATGTACAGTCCTGTTAACACAGTTAAAACACCATTTAATATTTAATTATGCTTCGTAAAAAATCAATAATGCTGACGTAGAAAAAACTTACTCTGTTCTAAAATTCAAGCCACAATTTTCAAACAATTACACATTTTAAAATAGAACGACGAATAAAAAATAAACACCTTTGAAATTAGAACATCAAACCTGATAATCCTCCAGCTGTTGTTCCGTGAACGTCACGACTTTGTTCCCCATTTCCAGCCAGTTCTTTATTCTTTTTTTTAAAGCCGGCCAAAGCAGCCTGTTGCCGCGACGGACACAAAACACTGGCTGAGTGCGGTGGGCTAACTTCACCCAACTTTGATTATGGGCGCGTCGACGCCAGACCAATAAAACGGCAGAGACATCGTGTCAAGGCCAACTCTATTTGTTAGTATTTTGTATGCTGAAAGCGTTTTGGCCCTGTAGGAGCGTTCCGTTAAGTTTTATGTCTTGTTTCGGGATATGAAGGGATCTGCGCGAGTCCTTGTTGAATGTTTGAGGAATAAAACAGTGTCCGTTCCATCTTGTGTAACTTTTTAAGTACTTAGGGCAGGCCAATGATGACCTATACATAGCTAGTCTACTATTTTGATACATTTCGTAAGACGCTGAAATTGTACAAAAGTTATGCTTACTTAGGTACTAGGTAAATGTACGTAAGGACTAAAATAAATCTTCAAAGCCGCTAATAAACCATAATAATATAATAATAATATAAGCCTTTATTCAGAGGTTTACAGTTTTTCTTACAGCTAATTTTAGTTAATTAACACTCTTGCCCTATTTCCTCCGTTTGCCCTAGTTTGGCATATATGGCAATAAACCATAATTCTAAGATTTACTAGTTGCACTCCCGCGGTGTTACCCACGGTCCCTCAGGATTTTTTTAATTTTTCGGGATAAAAGGAACCTATGTCCTTCCCTGGGATACAATCTTTAACTATGCCAAATTTCAGCTTAATCTGTTCAGCGGTTTGGGCGTGAAAGCGTAACAAACAGACAGACAGAGTTACTGTCACATTTATAATATTAGTATGGATAGTATGGATGTATATTATCTAGCAGTTAGATTGCTTGCCATCTAGCTCAATGTCAAGCAATTCTTTTAAATTATAAAAGCTCAATATTGTAAGTACAAGCGGTTTGGCCATTAGTCGCGCCGCGCCCCGTCTGCGTGCTTACTTATTTTGTACAATAAACACTCAGACAAAATTACTTTTTTCAGCATGATTGCTTACAAAAAGCGTTATTCGTTGCCTTCTTATACTTATGCCAAGTATGCCAAGTATTTATACCAAATAAGTATTTATACCAATTTTATGCCAAGTAGTTATACCAAATAACAAAGTAAGTGTAACTATAATAGGTAGGTATGTTACACACACACACACACACACACACACACACACACACACACACACACACACACATACACATACACACTTTTTCTAATTTCTAAGATACTAGATTTCTTTATAAAAATATTTTTGTTTTGTATTTTATTTAATTTAGGTGCCGCTAACATTGACAATTAAATGCATTGAGAAGTACAGTAGCCATTAAAAAAAACAAAACTTTTAGGCCCATCCCCCGCACTCGTCCAAACATTCTTTTTGGGAGGGAAAGTTGTTGGTGCTAGTTGGCACTGACACCGCGGGACAGTAGCTCGACCATCGGATCTCGAAACAGCTCTTCGTGTACCAGTTGTAGACGTACCTGATAGAAAATCCACCAGAAAATGTTGGTATAAAATGATAAAGCTTTCTGGATATTTGAGACAACACCAATTTACTATTTTGATATTAAAGGTGGAAACAATTAAAAAAAATTGTAAAGTTGTGGGTCGTTACTAAATTAAAATTAGTTTAGGGAGAACTGAAATACAAAACTATTAATTTGTTTCATTAGCCCAAAATAGGTTCTCGTCTGTCATTGTGTGACATGGGTCACAGAAAATCCGTGGTCACAGATAATATTGCAATCTCGGGCAAGGGTCGCATGCTTACCTCACATTATGAGGCCATCGGTACCGAACGCTGTACTCTATCAGACAGTGCTTCTCTTGGGGTGGCTGCTCGCATTTTTCTGGTGCCACTGTAATAAAGTAGGTATAATAGGCACAACGGCTCTCTGAAGTTAGGTGCAATAGACGATTGCGCAGGTTTGGTAGAGTAAGCGAGATAGCACGATTTTAGACTACAAAAATGGGTTCTGCGCAGCTACTTCAGAGAGCTAAAGAACGATTGTGCGTAGTATACCTAAGTATAAAATTACTATTCAATTTTAAATAAGTACTTACCTAATTTGTAAGTACCTAAGTATGGAGTTATGGACTTGTATTCAGTCGTACAGTAGTTAACACCTCACAGAATATTATCTAGCCGAAGTCTTCTGCTCCTACATGTCTGTTAAGTGGGCACATACCTACTTTCTTTATACATAGAATAAAATACATTGTGTGTAGAATGTAGAATTTCCAATTAAATTTAATTAGGTAGTACTTACAAGAATGACACTGTATAAATAATAAACAAACACAAATGTAAACCAAAAACGACATTACCACTAAAATATTTGAATTGAAGCAATTACATTATACATAATTATTACAATAATATGGGTTATCTTCTTGTAATATGTACTTTGCTGAACTTGTAGATAGTCTTATCTTTAAGCAAAAGCGCGTGCTATATCTTGTTATATATTTCTTATATCAAGTAAATAGCTTGTTACATATTTTCGCTGAGAATAATAATATCTAGAATAAATAAATATAAGTTAGTGTTAACACATGAAAAACATCTTACTCAATTTTTTTTTGTAAATAGGAATAAGGTTACATGGAATACCCAGAAAAATAATGCATAATTATGATATCAAACATAACGACCTCTGTAACGCAGTGGGTAAAAGCCCGCTTGGGACGCAGAAGGTTGCGGGTTCGATCCCCACCGCGGGATTTTTATTTGTAGGATCTGCAAACATTTATCTCAGGTCTGTGTGTTTCCATATACATTATACTTCTTATTTGTTCTTTGATCTTCAAAGCTCAAACTATAATTTGCTGCAAGCTGCACAATATAGGTAATTAATGCAATTCCCCACTTCAACCGAATTTCTATTGCAGGTTATTCAAAACAGAGCTTGCACTCACAACTTAAACCCAGTTTCTAAAGTACTGCGAATGTTATTTAGCGGACGTTATCCTTGCTTGCTGTTATTGATTAAAGCGATAAAACTACCTCCACCATCATAATATGATGATGATGGGAGGCTCTACCGTCCTTTGCAGGATCCAATAGTCATCCTGTTTCGTATTTTTTTATAATGTTTAAAACATTATCATCATCATCATCATCATGTCATCACCATCTAGTGTCCACTGCTGAACATAGGCCTCCCCCATCGATTTCCACAGCGATCGATCTTGTGTAGCCTGCACCCAACGGCTCCCAGAAGCCTTTACCAGATCGTCTTTCCATCTAGTGGGGGGCCGTCCTCTACTGCGGTTTCCGGTGCGTGGCCTCCACTCGAGAACCTTTCTGCCCCAACGGCCGTCAGTTCTACGAGCTTTGTGCCCGCCCACTGCCACTTCAACTTGCCAATCCTGTGGGCTATGTCGGTGACTTTAGTGCATCTACGGATCTCTTCATTTCTGATTCGATCTCGTAGAGAGACACCAAGCATAGATAAGATAAAACATTATACGGCCTTATTATTAAACGTGGTATAAAGCTATGCCAAGTATAACATAGGAAAAATAATATATAACATAGGAAAAACCATAAAAAAATTAATATAACGGTTAGAACTTTATACCATGTTTATTAGTAAGAGCGTGTATGTTTGTTTATTCATATTTGAAGGGAGAGAGACAACGGGCTATTTATGTTAATTATAAATAACTAGCTGACCCGCGCGACAGCCGTTCATGTGCGCGTGATGGCGTGACCAAGGGATATAGGGATTCATTTTTTTTATTTTTTTCTGTCATAAGACTCCTGACAATATAAAAAATAGTGAAATCGGTCCAGCTGTTCACGCGTGATGGCGTGACCAAGGGATATAGGGATTCATTTTTTATATAGAAAGATTGTATACGTGTGTGTATTATGTATACTCGTACAACTTAAAAGCTTGTTATGAATAAGTAATAATTTCGATAATATGACGACCACAGTTTTTATAAAATCACAACCCATAGTTCCGATTGCGAACTAGCGCTTCGTTTGTAAGTTTGGATTGAAGTTCAGCACTTAGGTAAATGGATGAAGTTAGACTGTGAGAGGTGGGACAAATTAGATAATCCAACGTTGTAAGCGACTGGGATAACAAAAACAAATTGAAGCGAGCTTATAGGTATGGTCGGCGACGAAAATTTATGAACATTTTGAGGTTTTTAAATCTTCTTTATCTTCGAATAATATAAAGGGCTTTTGTAGCTATTTATATATATATGAAAATGAAAATGAAAATATTTATTCAAAAAAGGTCTTAAATATTAACAATGTTCTTAGCTGCCTATGTAGGTTTATAAGTTGTATGACAAGATATAGGTACTAAAAGTAGACTCAAACCTACCGCAATCTTGTTACGGACCTAGAACTTGAAAGTTGATACACATTACTCATGTAAAAAGTTACTGACCTAAATTAGTTTCTGCATTGAGTTCCTCGTTCTAACTAAGTAGAGACTTGTATGTAGATACGAGGGATTCTTACTTCGACCAAAATAAGGAGCTTACTCACTACACTCATATTATGCATATAGAGTTAGTTTTAAGATTGACATGGGCGTTATACAAACTTATTGATCATTTTAATCATAGGTAGCTTTTAATATATATTTATATTGTTTATTGCACTTCTTGCTTATAATTGTTTTATTCCTTTGTTAATGTGTTATTAATTGAATTACGCACTTTGTCTTGTGAACAAATATAAATAAATAAATAATGCTGGACATTTTCACACAGCATCATCTAGCCCCAAACTAAGCAAAGCTTGTACTATGGGAACCAGATAACTGATATACTACATTTTTGTTTGTAAATACATACATATTATACATAGAAACACCCAGACCCGAGACAAATATCTGTAGGTCATACAAACATTTGTCCCGCGGCGGGGATCGAACCCGCAACCTTCTGCGTCGCAGGCGGACCTTCGCCCACTGCGCCACAGAGGTCGTCTAATATCTGGGTATTCCCTCTTTTTTTGCACGTGTGATTTAGCTTATTTTTTTTAAATGCCTTTTTTATTTCTCTGAAGCTCTGTTATCTGTGTTTTTATTATTATTTTCAATACCAATTTTATTTTAAGTAGTCCGAAACTTTCGTTTGTGTAAAATCTTTACTGGTCTCCACGATACAGGCTTGCCTAGTGTGGAGTCCGCTGATAATCATGTAATTGTATTGTTTCGTTTTTAAACAAATATTTTTTCTTTTTCATGTTCAGCTGTTTTTTTGCTTAGTGCTTTGCCTATCAAAATGAATTTCATATTAGATATAGAGATAGATTAGCGCTTTAGTGTACAAAATAGCCTTATCTATTACCTTATATTATTTGTAGGTAAACATTTTTTTTTTATGATAAGCACTATTCATCATCATCATCCTGCCCTTTTCCCACATTATGTGGGGTCGGCACAACATGTGTTCTTCTTCCATTCTCCTCTATCAGCCGTCATCTCAACACTCACTCCTTTCTTACTCATGTCATCCTTTACACAATCCATCCATCTTTTCTTTGGCCTACCTCTACTCGTAAATCCATCAACATTCATACCAAGCACTCTCCTACGTACGATCCTTTGCTGAATTCCTGAGCAAAAGAATGCTTATGCTCAGGAATTTACGAAAATCGAATCCGCGCCACTTGCGTCTTGTCAAAGCTTCTTGGTCAAATGACGTCACACGAATTCGACAATAGAATTCCAGTTTTCTCATCCATTAATTTATCAAGGTCGGTAAAACCTTCATAAAATTTATTAAATTTCATCAAAACGAATGCTCCGCCGCGACAGTTTGCACTGCCGTGACCAGGATTCGAACCTGGGTTACTACGGCCACAACGTAGGGTCCTAACCACTAGACGATCACGGCTACCGGAGCGCTGAGAAATACGGCGAAATTAGTAAATATAAGATCTTTCTCAGTGAATGTTATCCCACCCTCGTAAAAAGACCCGCTCTGAATTAGAGCTCTGAAAAGGAAAGGTATTCTTTATTTAGTTGTATTATAACTGCTATGAAAGAAGTGAGCTCTTTCACTGCGGTGGTTAATGTAGATAAGGTAGGTAATTGCGTTCGTAATCAAGGTGCGTTTGTATCGAGACAGTTAGTGGAAGAGTTACTTACCTTTTATAGAAAACGAATTTACTTACTAGCTTTCCGCGGCCTATCACGTTAATGATGAAATCATCATCATCATCCACAGCCTGACTTCACCCACTGCTGGGTATAGGCCTCCCTAAGCTTGTGTCATCCACCACGATCCTGCGCTAATCTGACCCATTGACGGCTCGCGACGTGTACAATATCGTCTGCCCATCTGGCCGCCGGACGTCCTACGTTCCTGTACCCAGATCTGGGCCACCATTCGGTCAATACTCTACTCCATCCACTCCACTGTCATCACCACGCCTCGCTATGTGTCCCGCCCAGCTCCATTTTAGGTCCATTATCTTATTAATTAAAGATGAATTGGTAAATATTTTTGAATCGGATCGACTAAATCGAAACTAATTTTCTTTTCATTTAGTAGGTACTTACCTAGTCTAAACGAGGCTCTGTTCACTTTTTGAAAATAACCTCCAACCCTCAGACAAAGTTTTTTATACATTTAAAACGTAATTAAATGCAGATTAAAACAAAACATGTTTTAGTAGTTAATTAGTTAGAAACACTTTAGTGTGTTAAGAGCAAGCGGGTAACTTAAAGTTTTAACCGTCTTATTACAAGAAAATGAACCCAGTTTAGACTAAGACTAACTAAAAACTGTCCCTAGAAAAAATATCTTTAAATACTCGTACTCGCTTTTTTGTGATAACAGTTTTGTTTTGACATGTGTCAACATGGGGTTCAACTAAGGTTTAACGTTTTTGTAATAAGCAGTTAAAAGTCTTAGGCGGAATATTCTAAAATGGTACAGATTAGAGACAAAAACGCCTTACCTACCTACCTACCTACTAGGTACTAATTGAAATTGTCACTTATGGCATAAATCAATGTATCAATGTTAAGCTGCAAGATGATCTTTAAAAAAATCTTTAAAAAATATTTAAAAAAGAGTTATGAATATGAGTATAGTATAGTATATAGGAAGGCCGAAGAAGAAGTGGTTGGATTGTGTGAGAGATGATATGAATGTAAAAGAAGTGGATGCACAGTTGACAGGTGATAGGAGTGAGTGGAAGAAGAAGACATGTTGTGTCGACCCCACTTAGCGTGGGATAAGGTCAGGGAGATGATGATGAAGATGATCATCAGTAAACTGGAAGGGTCGTTCACAATTTGACCATAACAAGATTCTTATAATTTTCTGCTACATTTTCTTTTCTGTATTTCTCCTAAAGGCAAAAAGAAATGCTCCGCCGCGACAGTTTGCACTGCCGTGACCAGGATTCGAACCTGGGTTACTACGGCCACAACGTAGGGTCCTAACCACTAGACGATCACGGCTACCGGAGCTGGTGAATGGTTACTCGAAAAGTATTTAAGTGTCCGTCGAAATTGACAAAATGAGAGCACTTTCATAATCTTTCACGGTCCATTGCACATTTTAAATTGCTTGAGATTTGTAATGCTTTTACTGGATATTTTACGAGCCACGATATTTTGCTATCTTATGTTTTTAGGAATGAGTCCACTTGTGTCGTTCTTTGAAGGTGATGAGATTAAATTTTATTTAGGAATAAGATAGATAAGTGCCTATATATTTATATTTGAACCATTTGGGGTTGAGATCCTAGGTCCGTGGGGTTCTGGAGCTCTTTGGGTTTTCAAAATTCTTTCAGGGCGTCTGGTCGAAGCGACGCGTAATCCGAGAGCTGGCACATTTTTGGCTAAAAGGATCAGCATTGTCATCCAGCGTGGTAATGCCGCCAGTGTTTTGGGCACGCTTCTGACTGACAGTGACCTGGATCACTTGAGCTATCTATAAACCGTTTCTAACGATCATTAGATAGCTTGACTAATCCTGTTGTATTTTAAATATGTAGTAGCTTGTTTCTGTAAACAAAAATTATTCTGATAAATGCCTATTACTAACTATACTATTACTGCTAGTTATGCTTTTGACTTGTATGAAAACATTTCATACAACAGAATGCTTCACTTCTACGCATTGAATGATCTTTGAAAATAGATTTACAAGATTTGGATGTCGAGAAATGTTAGATTCGCACGTATAAGTACTAAAATATCAAATTAATGTTATTGTCCTTGTAGAAGCAGCGCAATAAACACAGTTCGGGGCGTACCTTTATTTTGGTGATCAATCTCACTAATTAAACCTAAATAGCTAAGTGCGATTTATATAAATCGCACTTAGCTATTTTTTTAAGCTCCACAAAGTAAAAAAAAAATAATAGAAGGGATTTATCGCGCCGATTATGATTCAGCAGAAAAAAAAACAAAATATTTATATGAACTAATACACATGCGAGTAAAAATATAAGGAAACGTTGACTACTGCAAATGTTAAAAAAACTGAGTAGCAGAGTCAGTGCTCTCCTCCAGACAAGAGAAGATAGGCATGATACCTCTTTGACGTTTATTACCGATTCAAATATAATTCATTTGTTTTTTAGGACATCTGGCTGGTGGTCTGCCTGGTGTTCTATGACCCTCGCGTGGCCACCACTCGGTAACTGCCTTTGTCCATCTGCCGTCTTCCCGCCTTGCCAAGTGTCCTGCCCATCTTCCTCCAACCTACATCTAACATCTAAATTATTACCTAATTTTTTCTAAATCAAAACAATGTTTTGATTTAGAAAAATAAAAAAATCTAAAAGACAATAAGCACATCTAAGAAAGGTTATACAAAAGGAATCCTATGTAAACTCAAGCGTCAACCCTTTTCACCCTTTTGACCATTTACCACATTTCAGCGCGTGTAACATTTGAAACCCTTTGTTCTACCGGTTCTACGATGAAGCTTTGACGTGAGACCCGTTGGCATAAATGTACAAAATATTATAAAGTTCGTTTAGTGCTACATATAAATATAACATTTCTTTATTTTAGTTATAAATAGTATACAGGGTGTAAAAAGACGTCTACCGAAGCCGAAAGGGGTAGGTAAGTACAGCATAGTATACACAACCAAATCCAAAAGGTTTTTCTGAAAAACGAATTACCTATATCCGGAGAAAACAGCGTTTGTAGATTACTATATGCGTATGTACTAGGCGCATTGTTTTACGTAGATTGCTGGATTTTGAGTTTTAATTGGTTTTTTCTTTTATAAATGAAATTATTAGGTAGGTATGGTCTTATTATGTTGAACCAGTAGTAAATAACCGGAAAATAACATAAAATAACGCTGCTAAGTCAATTTTTTTTCGCTAAATATGTTTAGGTGTTAGGTTAGGGGTTGCAATCAGCCCCCCCCCCCCCCGATGGATTCCAATCTTGACGCGATGGGGGGGCTTAGTAACCGTGGTTTGGAGGCCCTCGGTGAAGCCAAAAGGAATCCCTGGCGGTGACGCCCTGGTGGCGTCTGGCGGGTAGGGTCGCGGGTGAAGAGGCGTGTCGGTGTTTCGTTGCCGCTCGCCCTATCTCCCGCGACCCAACGGTGGCGCACCGTAAGATGCGTCGGCGGTGGGGCCGCAGTGGAAGAGGAGTGTCGGTGTTACGTTGCCGCTCTCCCTGTCCTCTGCGGCCGTTTTTGGAGGCTTCTCCACGCGCACCTCTTTAATTAGAGTGCGCAGTGGACGAAGGGAGCGGAGAGCTCTGGTGGTGAGTAGCGGACGCTAGGTGTGGGGGCACTTTCGACCGCCTTGCACTACTCACCATGACGCGGGGCCGCCTTAAGGGCGGGGATCGCCAGAGGGGGACTGGATGTAAAGGCTGTGCCGGTTTCCCAGACCCCCTCTATTCCAGGCGACACCGGAATGACGCTGGGTTGTTTAGTGGGTATACCGGGAGTCCCCGGGGAGTCCCACATACCCCTCTCGCCCCCCGGCGGAGGGGATGCGTAACGCATTTTTCCTAGCGAGAAAAAAAAAAGGGGTTGCAATCAGACCATGATGGTCTGATTGCCCTCAGTTTTTGGTAGTAGTCTTTTTACACCCTGTATCTACATACTGGGTAATGTAGGAGCAGTACCTATACGCTCAATACTTTTAAAATATGACCTAAAAATAATAAGAAATGCCTTTTAAAAATGCTAAAAATGATTTAATACTTACTTGCGAAATCAATACCTAGAGGTGTATGGTTAGATCTGTTTACCGTTACATGTGTTTAAAAACTGTGGAATGTATGCATCTTATTTTAGGCAACGCGCCGTAGGTATGCTATTCGATGGTACACTCTAAATCTATTCCAATTTTCATTAAAATCACCCTACACATTAAGTTCAACAATTTAATGCGTGATTGAAACACATCCAGGTACCTTCAAACGTTCAGTTTTATAATATACGCAAGGTATGTTCAGGGATTTATTTATTGTCTAATAAAAACTAACTAGAAACAAAGTACCATGTCGGACACGACCCATTAAACTTCTGGTTCGTCGTCCCTCTCTCAATCCTTGGTAAATAAGCAAATCCTTTAATTGCTCTTCGCATCCGCATAACGCGACCCAAAACTTCTCACTATACCGCGTTAATGGGGGAAGACTTGCTATGAAACCATTAAAAAGTTTAGACCGCTGAGTTTGTGTTTCATAACGAATGAGTTAGGATTTCAGTCAAGTTTGTTAAACTGCTTATTGGTGCTGTTGAAACTTGTTTAGCAGTAGAAAAAGTTATGGATTCCGTACGTGCAAAATGTTGAATTATTTTGTTCTAATACTCACGGAAGTCAGTAAATATTATGAGCTTTATTATGTCAGAATGTTTGTTAGGTAATAAATTGTGCCAATAAATAAACAATGAAACAGGATCCGCTACTAAATCTCCGATATAAGACGACACGTCCTCATCCATCCACAACAATAAAACTCCCGTAAGTGTTTCATACACTTTATTGCTTCACGGATATTATTCTCCATAAATTGTCAAACAACCACGTTTATAACGACGAAACGAGCTCCCCGAGCGGGGGCGAGAGGCACTGAGAGACAGGAATCACAGATCGACAGAGCTTAGAAGATACAACTTGACCACAGTGAACGATGCTTGTTCGTGCCACTGTGGCCGAGGAGACAGACGGACATCAGTAGAGGAAGCTAGAGGGGGGAGGACGGGGGGAGGGAGCGGGACGGGCGAGGCGTGGGTGGAAAGCCCCAAGCGCAGCCTCATTGGTCGATGAAGGTCTCTCTTCTCGCACGCGCAGCTGAGGAAGCCGCCACGCCACACACGCCGACGTCAGCGAATGCCGATTCAGCACCCAATATGCAACAGCGTTTATCGCTGAATGCGCATATCCCAGAAGCAACGAATAGTGTACAATTATCATCGGAGCGTGCAGCCCGAACGCGCTGGATACGACAAGAGCAGCGTGAGGACACCAGCACATCGCGAACAATGCTGCGATTCCCATCAGAACGTTTCCCAGTCGTCGTCGCGAGCGTAGCGTCGACATCTGCGGCTGGGGTCCTAAAAGGCTAGGTTGGAGTTTCTTTTTCCTGATATCTCCGACATCAACCGCGTCTCTTCGTTCCCTGGGGCCGACACCGGCGACTATGATGACATGTGTGGGACGTCTCATGAGTGGGACTGGTAAGGGCAGTTCACCGTGTGCTGCGCGCGCCGTTAGCGAGAGTGCGGTGAGTTTGACGCGCACGGACCAGTGGCACCGCGCGACTGCCAACACTGGAAAGCAGTATGTGAGGACAGCGTGGATTGCTGCTAGCGGTGGGCAGTACAGGCATGTGGCTGTTACTGCTGCTGCGCCTGCAACAAACAAACAACCATATGAGAACTTGTGAACATACCGATGCTCTATTATAAATGTATAAATGTGACAGTTTTTATAAATAGATGAATGTTTGTTATAATATTATTACTAGGTTGCTGGTTGTTGAGCTGGAGCTGAACCCTGGAATAACGCATTTTCTATTATTTATCCCCAAAAGTGAGGTATTCCCGAGGGCCACAGGTTAATTTTCTGTAAGCGGCTTACTCAGCAGAAACGCAGTGGTCCAGACCATGATGACGGCGATCAGTGGGCGCGCGCAGAGAGACGCTCCACCGCGCCGCACCGCGCCGCATCGGTCGGCCGCTATCGCCACCAGGGACAGCGTACTCGCTGCTACTGGGAATGACTGTAATAACATCAAACATGTTACATGGAAAGGTTACGCACTTTGTTGAAAAAATATCATCACGACTGTATCCTCAAGGCATGCTCGCAGATCTTTAGACAATAAAAGATAATAATTTTAACATTGTAAGTAAGTTTCTTACTAATTAATGCAAAAGCTTGTGATGTTTTTGTTACTCGTTCACGCTAACCGAATTTGGATTAAACTTACTGAGGTAACCATGGAACTGGCTACCATTTATCGCGAAAAAAAAAGAGTAAAGGAGAGAGATTGTGGCTTCCCAGTTCAAATCCAAAATAGCTACTACTAATGTGAATCGGAAAACCTGTCATTTCAGCATTCTGACCTCTATATAGTAGGTAACATGGCACGGCAGATGCTGGATCCTGGCTGCGCGGGTGGCGGCAAGCGGCGCGCTGGCTGCGCATACGAGGAAGTCTGCTGCACATGCACTCAACATCTGTGGGGTCCGCAGTCTTGCTGCCCCGCCTGATGCTAAAGCAGCCATTAGGCTCACGTTTCCTGAAAGAAAAAATGATAAAATAGGGTTTTAGGGTCAGCCTGCCTGACTTCAGTTTCCTATGGGAAATATACCTTCTAATACCACTTGAATAAGCTAAGCTAATCTAGAACGGAATCTACTTGCTACGATAATCTCGTCTCATCCTGGCCTTTTCTTCATTTCTTATCTATTCACACATTATGGTGCATCAAGATTACCATATAATATTAGGCAAGGGAGGCATATTCTTTTTGAGATATATTTTATGTGTGGGACATTCAGAATTATGTAGATAAAACATCCGCGTTTCAACTCTTCTCCTGGCAAAAGCTACGAGATTACTAAACAAGATTTCAACTAGCATCTCGAAACTTCAAATGAAATCATGAATTCAGTACAGTGTGCGAACTCCCGTGGAATCCAATATATTTTTATGAAAGGATTTACAATTTTGAGTCTTCTTTCGTTTCTTACAAAAGTCTTGAGACTAGCGACAGGAATCTGAATGAGATGGTTTCCTTTTTTATGGAAATTCTGGCTTTAAAACTTTTATGGGTAATTGCTTCGTCTTTACCCAAAACTTGCTTAAAGTCGTGTAGGGAAATAAAATGAACCTAACTCACATACCAAGAAAAACACAATCAAAATTTGTTATGTTTTTCCTAATGTTTGGATATTTTCAAAAACTTTAACCCTCAATTACTTAGAGTAGCATTTTGAAATGTTCCATTGCTACTTCTGACCGATGCGACGGGTCAATACCCAGCAGTGGGTAAACTCAGCTTCTCACGATGGATAACATACCGACGATGCCGATGACAGCTACCAGAACGTAGAGCGCAATCAGTGCGGCGAGCGCATGCGAGCGCGTGCCGTCGTACGCGGCCGCCTCGCTCGCGTTACCATACATCGCGGCTCATCTTATGAACCTGAGGACAACATTGCAAGATTATATTACTTATATGTTAAATATAAGTTGATCGTCGTTTCGATATTCAATACAACTCTAACGTTAATATACTTAATACAACAACTTTTTAGAGGCGATTTCACCATACTCTGTTTAATTTATCGGTCTATCAAGGTGCTGCAGCCTTATTGTCTAATTCGCTGGGAATGAGCATGGGCTTCATTTTTGACGTTTGAAACCTAATCTGGACTTCGATAGTCATTTTCGTATTGTCTAACTAGCTGACACATGGAACCCCATTACCAGCGAAATTCAAACCCAGTGAATGAATGATACGACTGATTTTGGTATTGCGTAAGGCCGAAATGAATATCAGTAGCCAATTCAAGCCCATGTGAAACGTCAGATGAAGCAGGGAGCTCATTCGTGCCCTGTTTGAAATCCGGAATATTGTGTTTGTATTTTAGCAAATATAATACAATAAAAAAATGTGTTTAAAAGATAAGAAGTAAGTACATAATAATATCAGAAGTAAGTAATAATTAACTGAACACCCATACTTGAGTGGATACATTTAAAATACAAAACATTCTCTCAATCAAATTTCACCTTCCCAATGGGAAAAGAGTCATGCCTCAAAATATTTTTTCACCTAATTATGTAGGTACAGTTCGCCCAACGGATCTAGGCATTCGTTAAGTTAGCCGTTTGTCTGCACAGTGACCGCTTTTCTACACTATAATATAATATTATAAAGAGGAAACATTTGTTTGTTTGTTTGTTTGTTTGTTTGTTTGTTTGTTTGTTTGAATTGAATAGGCTCCGAAACTACTGGACCGATTTGAAAAATTCTTTCACCATTAGAATCCTACATTATCTGTGATGAACATAGGCTATAAATTATTTTCAAAAAAATTAGAGATCCTTATGAAAATTGCAATAATGTAACCAAAGGTGTAAAAATTTTGAACATAAAATTCTTCATATCGCGTGCGCTGCAAAAACTATTGATGATAGAACAAAAAAATGTTCTACAATATTAAAGAACGTATCAATATCTACAAAAAAGTCAGCGATAGCATATGTCCAACTATTGTGGTTGTGTCAGAATAACAACTTTTATAATTTAAAAAGTGAATAAAAATTACGACCAAAAGCAGAGCACGTCATTCTTATTTTGGTATTTATTCTTATCCAAATAAATTCCTTCTTAGTAAAGGCTGTTTCAGTATTACTTTTTGAATGATTGAAATTGGACATTTTTATTCAAAAGTTATCATGAGTTTAAAAATGTAAGATACATCGCGACCACAGAATAAATATCAGTTAGTACGGTAGGACAAGTGTCTGGGATTTTTAACACAGGTAACGGGATATTAACCATGATTAATACCATAGATACTATTGATCATGGCGTATGCAACTGCGCCGAAATATCGGGAAACTCAAAAAACATTAAATCATGGTAAATATCCCGTTAACTGTGTTAAAAATGTTGAAAACCATGATAGTTTAAAAAGTGTCTGGGAACTATGGAATGAAGGGAGTGGTAATATATCAATGAAATATATATGGGAGGTAGGGGAGCATTGGGCAGTAGAGAGGTTTGGACACCCCCGTGTCATGTCGGCCATAAACCATCATGCCTATCGTCAAATCGGAATTTGATCAGTTAGAAGGCATAACACGGGGATTTGCCGGTGGTGTCCAAACCTGCCTTACTGCCCAATACTCCCTTACCTACCTACCTTAGACCTTACCTCTAAACTTTAAAGGATCATACATCACGCTCCGGGATCGCCAAAATTTTTGTTAAATACCTATAATAAACCCGTGCGAAGCCGGGGCGGACAGCTAGTTCACACATAATTAGGTTTTGCGCAGACAAACGGCTAACTTCACGAATGCCTAGATCTATTGGAAGAACTGTAGGAACATTATTATGTCTATTATTATACATATGTGTATATTGGGAGCATAATACACTAGTTCTGTTAGTAGGTAGGTACACGTAATGTTGATTTGCAGGCGCTAGGTACCATTACCCTTCCTTACTCACTACTCAACCGTTTAAATTATGTGATTCAGGGTACGCAAAGGACGTGAATGATGACGCCCATCCTAAATGCTGACCCAAACTCGCCAGAAGATCAAAGAAGGCAAAATAAGAAATGCTTGTGTTGTATGTACACCACAATCTCATCAACGACGCGCGCATCTCCGTCGATGAGGAGATGCGACCGCGCACCCCCAACTATACAGCAACCCTGTAAAGGTGTACCTACAGCGGGAAGTTTCATCTACATTGTGCAATAAAAATGTATAAAATCAAACTAATATTTTTTTTACTTTACTATAACGATTGACGACCTCTGTGGCGCAGTGGGCGAAAGTCCGCCTGCGACGCAGAAGCTTGCGGGTTCGATCCCCGCCGCGGGACAAATGTTTGTATGACCTACAGAAATTTGTCTCGGGTCTGGGTGTTTCTATGTATAATATGTATGTATTTACAAACAAAAAGTATATAAGTAGTTTATCAGTCATTCTAGTACAGATAAATAACACAAGCTCTGCTTACTTTGGGGCTAGATGATGCTGTGTGAAAAGTCCAGCATTATTTATTTATTTTATTTATTGATTAATTTTATAAGTAATTATTTATAATTCATTACTTATTCAGGTAAGGACGTACTGTTTTTTTCATGTGTTTTAAGACCTACATAATTAGGAATCGTCATTATGACATACTTACATATTTTATAAATTATGTTAATGTTATAGTTTGATTATTTATGTATTATAAAATTATGAATTAAGTACCTACAATCATTAGTCTAACTAAAAAATTTTAAGATAGATAATTCTTTATTGTTACACCATATAAATACATAATTAAAAACGAAAAGAAAGAAAGAAGTCTAATTATAGTAGCACAATGGGCGGCCTTATCACTCAGAGTGATCTCTTCCAGGCAGGTTAAGTATAACTAAGAAACATTATGAGACCCTAATATTATTGTTATTGTTGTATAAGTTGTGATAACTTGGAGAAACTTGTTATGGGATGTGAATTCATGAAGAAAGTTCTTCTTCAATCCGCGCTACAGAGCGCAGTATTGCAGCTGCAGGTGCATTGCCTGTAGCGATCTCCAGCCAGACTCTTTCTTCATTCGCGGTGCCATTCCTTGATCTGCAGCCCACCGAGGCACATTGGCAGCATGTGGTCTATCTGTAACAATTTACATAAATAAAGCTTTGGAGGAGGCGCTGTCCAGTAGTGGACACTATTTATTACTTGATTTGATAATCTTGCTAAAGATAAAATACATGGTGTGAGTTACATGGCCCTCCGACACTTCCTCACAGTTCATGACCATCCATATAAGCGTTAAAATTAGATGTTTACTTAGCATATAGTATATGGTCTGGGGCATTAGTGACTAACATTCAAATTTACAATTAAAAAGTACTTACACCTCTCCACTTGGCACACCTTCGAGTGGCGCCAGCCTCAATTGCATTGAGAGTTGTAACCAACTCCTCCCAAAGCTGTACAGCTTTATGTTTCATCAGTGGGCCGCTATTAGCCAGGCGACCCACGGCAAAACTCCTGTTTTGTTTCATAAAGGACACTAAGATCTCTAACTGCGTGTCGTAAACAACTTTTTTGCGGGCATTCTGAAATTGCCCTATGAATTGACTAACATTATTATCACACTGTTGTGTAGCAACACACTTGATAACTTTTGTAACATATACAATCGATACCAAGTAACTTGTTAGTCTAATACTTTGTTGTAAATTACAAATATTTCGGCAAAATAATATCTAAACAATCACGTTTCAGTTTCACCGCGAATTTTTGAAAACTCCAAGAAAATGACATCAGCGAGTTTGACAGTAACAAAGAAAAGTTTGTTTCGTTACTGTACCAAAAAGGTACCATGCTAAATCTATGATTTTTGTAGTAAACTTATTGTTAAAAAACGTGATTTTATTGCAAATAATGACGAAAATAATGGACACACTGTGTTTTTGCAGTTCAATAAATATAAATACTATTTTTGCAACCAGTAAATAACTGAATCGCAAATATTACTCGTGTTTACTAATCGTAGTCCTACTTGCAATAACGAAACATATGACAGATCGAAAACCTAGAAATTGGATTCACATGAATCATTCATTCCGAAACCGATTCCCAGTAGAATAGCTTAGACAATACCGAAAACATTCTGACTGAGATGAGAAATTGTAATGGGTTTGAATTTCACTGGGCATGGGTTTCAATTAGACAATAGGGCTGCTGGTTGGCACATAATCGCCGCAAATAGCTTTCTAGTCTATTCTAGTTTAAAGTTTTAACTCCCTCGTTGTCGCTCAGGAGTTAACTCAAGAGCCCTTCGCTCGGATTCAATATGGCACATAATACACTGCTTTATCCCCTTGGATCATTCAATCAATTCACTCGATAGAATAAGATTGAAACCAAAATTTGACGGTATTTTACAACCGGTGCATCAGGGGATTATCGATTTGGAATAAATGTGCCTACGTTTCACACGACAAAGCTTTTAAACAACCCAGATAAAATCTCTTAAGACTCGCTCCACTCGTCTAAACTCTATCTTCGTCTAGGTTTACCAGAAAGTTCTAAATACATGCAAACAATGTGTCAGGTATTTTCAACTCCACGTCTCCGGAACAGACATGATTAATTACGAAACTTTGTAGACGTGTGACGTTGATATTGTTGAGCTTACCTTACATAAGGAGTTGTTCTAAAAGCACTTGCTCATGGTTTTCTAGGCTTCGTCTGTACGAGTAAACAAAATACATTACGAGTACAATCATACTTTTCATATCAAATTACGGCAGATATTAGTTGTGCAAAATATGTAATAATGAAAATAATAAATATATGATGCTGGACTTTTCACACAGCATCATCTAGCCCAAAAGTAAACAGAGCTTGTGTTATGGGAACGAGGTAACTGATAAACTACTTATATACTTTTTGTTTGTAAATACATACATATTATACATAGAAACACCCAGACCCGAGTCAAATATCTGTAGGTCAAACAAACATTCGTTCCGCGGCGGGGATCGAACCCGCAACCTTCTGCGTCGCAGGCGAATCTTCGCCCACTGCACCACAGAGGTCGTAGAAATTAAGTTTTAAAGTTATGAAAAACTACTTAAATCTACATAGACAGATTTAATCATGGACTCATTTGCCATAACGCAAATAATAAGCGCGATTTTTGACATAAGTTGCAAATATGTACTTATTTAGAATTCGGACATGCCTCTGACAAATCCTTCAGACATCTTCAAAGAATCTTTAAGCATAAAACGATCTGAGAGAATGTCTATCGCGCCTCGGGGATAATATCGTGATTCTATTTTGTTAATAAGTAAGGTCATATCAAACATGCTACTAAATTGGCGCTGCGCTATTTAGACAACATTTGTACTAAAAAAATATAAGAAACAAAATGTCGGCTTTCTTTGCTTAACGTAATTATAAGTAACATGAATTCCTCGTTTTCAAGAAAGTTATGTCGGGACGATTATGAGCGAGGGTCTCGAAAATATTTAATAACCAAAATACTTCAGAAGACGAGTTGTTATTGTAATCTTTCAAAAACGAACAATAATGTACAAAAATGATTCATAACATTCACGATAGGGATTATTTGATTACTTACATTAAAAATGATATTTTATTACAACAATTCGCGGAATGAAGAATAGCCTGCTTATTGCGACACCAAATTGTACGTGTCTGTGTCATATTTTATTTAAGATCTTATTGGTGTTTCGTAACTAAAAGTAATTTACCATAAAATATTTACTATGAGTATATACTATATGGGTGAGAGCCGTGTTGGTCGAATGGGGTTGTGCCTCGACTTTCAATTTGAAGGTCGTGGGTTCGAAACCCGGCCGTGCATCACTGGTTTTTCGTTTCGAAAAATTTATATGCGCTTTAACACGAACCTCATAACAGTGAAGGAAAACATCGTGAGGAAACCCGCAGCTTAGTCAGCTCCGCACGTATTGACGTCGTCTTTCCTGTGGGCCAGGCTGATTGATCTGAGAGGATGGTTCAGGTGCTGCGCAAGCCTATTCCATCTCAATGGATTCTTCCAATGTCCCAGGCACTATAAGTGTAGGCATAGGTTGCCTCCTGGCGCTGTATAAATCATCTAATATAGATGTAAAGGCCTAAGTTTATACTATTGGGTAAACAAACAGTAACACATTAAAATATGAGTAATTTTCTATTAAAAGTGAGACCAACAGAGAGCTTAAAGGCATCGTTACCGTGTCACGAAAAAGAAACGTCTTTATTTTTATGTTATTAAATAAAAACATACCTCGTTTTGGTCATTTCTACACAGTTTTATTTTTAAGAACTCTTGTCATACAACTATATATAAGTTGTAGCTGTCTTGAATAAAGGAAGAATATAATTAAGCTTCTATAGAATCTTGAAAAATCAAAGTACTTATTCATTTGTAGGTACTTACCTATTCACGGTTTCAAAAAAAGATGTTTTCACCACAAGATTTCACCACAAGTTTATTTTTCAATTAACCCCTAGAAGTCATAAGAAGAAAAATTCCATTTTACATTTGAATGGTCTGTTCGACGAATAACGATAGAAAAGGAGATAAAACGTCGCTGCAATTACTGTGCGTCTTGCTCAGACAGTAAAATGAACATAAAACGACCCCGATGCCCTGGATACTCGAGAAGAAAGCTCTAGAAACGATTACAGATGATATTCAAGAAGGTACTTATTAGTGTATTGAGGTTTTTAAAACTAGAAATGAACTACGCACAATTTTTGTATGAAGCGCTTGTGTTGCCTTAAGAATAACGTACCTATCTATCTTCCTCGTTGTTTGTGTTAAATCTATGAAGCGGCTTTCATAATAAAATCCGGAGAATTTTATTTTTTTATTTCTTTTTTATTTTATTTTAGTTTTGGTTCATTTTACATGATTTCAAATAAATAACATCATTTTTTACACGTCAACGTGTTCCATTGAACGTAGATATTTTTTATTTTATTTTATGTTTTGTTTATAAGATCCTATATACGTTATTAAACGTCACATCGAGTTATCTATCCGTAATTGTCGCAGTTCTGTGGCAAACGGTTCGCAATGTCCGTTGTCTAGACGTGGAAATGACTTCTAGACTTGCACTTCTCTTTTTTCCCGCCATTCTACAGGAAAATGTGTCGGACGATAAAGACATTTGTGGTTTTTCTTTCTCTTATTGTTAGATGTGATCAAATTTTTAAAAACATAAAGGGTTAGGTAGTTACAGTAGCGTAATAGATTCTTAGAATCGATTTTTTTTCCCGCGTTTTCTTTATAAGATCAAAAAGGTTTTTGGGATATTGTTCGACTACCGTCCATTTTTTGCTAAACACAGATAAATCAAGGTGAAAAATGGTGCGGCGTCCATTTACACTTCATTAAAATGTTCCCTTGGGAAAGGTTATTAAGAAAACATTTTCGCTGGTTCAACAAAAATGCTCGTTTATCAATATTAATCTACCTGGGTTTTTTCATTTATGTAAGTACAACCCATGTTAAGTTTTATATATTTTTGTTTTAGTAAGCTGGCATTAATACGTTTTAAGCTTCATATATATAAGATTTTTTGAATAATAATCAGGAACGGCTGTATAAAACATGCATGTAGCCAAAAAGTATGCTCCGCCGCGACAGTTTGCACTGCCGTGACCAGGATTCGAACCTGGGTTACTACGGCCACAACGTAGGGTCCTAACCACTAGACGATCACGGCTATCGGAGCTGGTGAATTAATTATTGAAATGAATTAATACATTTTTGTACGAATATTATGACAAAATTTTAAAAAGGCAATAAAGCAATGGAATTTGTAAGAAAGTTGAATCTTTTAATTTTTGTCGGGTATGCAAGAAATTGGAGCACATTCACTTGAAGATTACGTAGGCAGTTGATTCGTTGTTGTTGAAGAATAAGCGACTGGTCACTGTTGATCAACCAGCACGAAGAGCGGTTGTATTCATAGGCCCTCATTAATAAACGTGGTGTAAAGTTACGCCGGGTGTAACTTAGGAGTAACCATACATTTTTTGGAGTTTAAACCTAGCGTAACTTTACACCACGTTTATTAATAAGGGCCCTAGATTATTTTTAATAATACTTACATTGAACACATTGAGTTTTGTGCTGCATGAATGCATGGAGGTAATGTCATAATGTATATTATGAGAATAAATTGTTGGAAATTACCAAAGTCAAAGTCAAAAAGCATTTATTCAGTAGGACCGCTGGGATCACTTTGAAACGTCTTAAAACTAGGTGATTCTACTCCTGTTCCTTCGTGACCAATACCGTGAGAACCAGGGCAACAAACATGGTTTGGGGCCTAGCTTTTTTTAGGTGATCCATCTTAGATCTAAACTTAGGCTAATTTCTTAACTAACTTTCTTACCTACCTACCGATTTAAATACCAATCCGAATTCAGACCAGAACCCACAAATGTTTGTGGAGTTTTTAGCAATGATCAGTAGAAAAGTAATTATGAGTAAGTAAATAATACCAATGTTAATTAAACTCTATCAATCGTCAAACAAAATGATTAATTAATTATCAAATTGAATGGCACTCAATGAATAAGCAAAATTATTGTGCAATTAATATTAAATTCAATTCATCTAGAAGCAATTACTTACCTACCGACTTATTTGAATACGATACTTAGGTAAGAAAATGATGTTGACAGTACATAAGATCGTCTTTGCATGCTCCATCTTAGACCTCACTACTGCTTAACATCAGGCAGAGGGAGGTCAAATGCTGACCTATTTAATTAAAAAAGTCAATCAATAAAATTGGTAACTGGGGAGAGTGATTTCTCAAACACAAAAACAAATACACTGGAGTTTCTTACTTTTCACTATATTATGATAGAGCAGAAACCCTACATTTTTATAAGCCGCATCTTTCAAATGAACTTATTTGTTTTTTTAAAAAAAGCTAAATAAAAAAAAAAAAAAAAAAAAAAATGGACACCAATATAAAAATATTGGTTCAACGACCTCTGTGGCGCAGTGGGCGAAGGTCCGCCTGCGACGCAGAAGGTTGCGGGTTCGATCCCCGCCGCGGGACAAATGTTTGTATGACCGACAGATATTTGTCTCGGGTCTGGGTGTTTCTATGTATAATAATGTATTTACAAACAAAAAGTATATAAGTAGTTTATCAGTCATTCTAGTACCCATAACACAAGCTCTGCTTACTTTGGGGCTAGATGATGCTGTGTGAAAAGTCCAGCGTAATTAAAAATTAATTAATAAAAAAAAATTGATGTCCATTTTCTTTTGTTTTTTGGAACGAAGTTCCTTTTCGGACGGTGTCGAAGAAAAACAGTCTGGGGCTGGAATAAAATTATCGTTCCTTTTTATCGTCACGACCGTCACAGTGCGAAGTGCGCAGCCGCGAACAGTCCATAGATTGTTACATTGTTGGTACGGAAGAGCGTTTGATAGAAAAGTACTCTTTGCTTCGTTCCAACCGAGTGTTCCACGACACTCACGTACTTTTTTAATCTAATATTCTGCAAATATTTATCTCGTGTCTGGGTGTTTCTATGTATAGTATGTATGTATTTACAATAGTATATCAGTTATCTGGTTCCCATAGTACAAGCTTTGCTTAGTTTGGGGCTAGATGATGCTGTGTGAAATATCCAGCATTATTTATTTATTTTTATTTAATCCCTTCGACATTCCAGCTTTCCAGATTGTCTTCGCCTGCCTTTTTTTATAAAGAATACCATTATTTTAGCTTTTTAGTCGACTTAGTTTTAATATTACAAACTGTTTCGTAGCAGTTGGTATCTTTGGTATCACATTTTTCTCATTCAAGTTTCTTTTTTTCTGGAGCCTGCAGGACAAAATGGTCGTCTAATTTGATGAGATCAAAATTAATAAGAACAATGGCTATTTCTTGTTTACACGTCGGTACTTTTCAAGATTTTCTCGTATTTGAACTTTGCTATTTTTATGTTTTCATGAAAAAGTTGAAAGCTAGCATTTTAGAAATAAAACATAATGGCAGAAGATTTGTTAAATTGCCAAGTAGGTATTTATTAAAGATCCTGAGTAGAATTTTCTTGCACTCGAACAACTCAGAATAATTTCCTTCATCCTGTCAACCACTTTGCTAACATAAACTGTGTCACTTTCAAAATCAATCAGAATTTTCTTCCGATTTCAAAAAAACAAAAACACTTTTACATTATTAGAACTATTATTATTTATTACTATTATTATTATTATTTCCACTTATTAGAACTAAGCGCTTCGAAAGTTCTTTTATTATGCGCACTGCAAAAATTTGGAATCAGCTTCCAGCGTCTGTATTTCCGCTGAGCTACGACCCTATTGTTTTTAAGAAGAGAGTTAATAGGCACCTTCTGGGTAGGCTCGCTCCATCGTAGACCTCACTCTTGCCTGTGTAAGTCTGAGGTCAAGAGCTGACCCATTCATCATAAAAAAAAAATAACATTGTTCAAACGATGTTTTACCTATTCTGCAGATTTCTGCAAACTGAAAGCTTTCCAATTACTTGAAATAAAAAAAAAACAGCTGCCGTGAAAAAACCTATAAACCTATTGAATGCTATTCTCACCCCGTTGGGCCGTAACAGGAAATCTCCGATACTCTCGCATCGCAGGCTGGCAACAATTTCCGAACTATATAACCTTGTTTCGGAAAACGAAGATATGTCATCGACAGTCACCCAGTATAAACAACGTACAACTCTCTCTACTTCGACGATCTATCAAGAAATTAACCGAGCCACACCACGATTACCATAATCTTCTTCAATGAGATGAGAAAAAAACTGATTCTTCATCCAATCAGTTTTTGGAACAAAGTTCCTTTTCGGACGGTATCGAGGGTGGAGGCTATGTAGAAAAAAGCGTTCCATTTTACCGTCACGACATATCGATGTCTCCGGGGAATAAAAGGATAACTGCAAAAATACAACTTTACAGGAGACGCAAAAAACATGTCTTCGTTGATAACTTCACAAATTGTGCAAAATGGTGCGCAGAGTGCGAAAAGTGGTGCACAAGGTGAGCAAAATGTCAAATTTACAAACTTCGTTCCAACCGAGTGTTCCATGACACTGACGTACTTTTTTTTCTGAGGTTAGTTAAAATGAGAAAATAAAGAGCTGTCAATGCCATACGTGTCGTGTCTGTCAGCGTCAAAGTGTTCCAAAGCAGCAATAACCAAAATAATCCACAATCTTTCGCCCCTTCAAGAATATAGGATTATTATTCATATGGGTCTACGCTCGACAGGATTCATGAAATTCTGAATATTACGAATCTACGTTATATTTGCCTTTACCGAAATACCGAAGCAGCTGACTGTGATGTGGTACTATATTGTATTGAATTGTTATGAAATATAATCAAATGCAATTTTGAATTAAATATGAAATTAAATAAAAATTGAGCTTCTTCTTCTTATCGTGTCACCAGTTCTTTCAAACCAGTGTGGTGAAAGGATTTAAAGTGCGCCTCCAAGAGGCTCCTTTCGTGCACTTGACTCATATTTTTGGAAATTGAGCTAAAAATTAGCTTGTTGTCGTATTACACACATGTGATTTTTATTTATTTATTGTATTTTGAGCTCTAGCCCATCTCAGTTTCTAACTCTACATATAAATCGTATGTTTTTATTAACCTTTATTCACATCAAACACACGGCACAGAAAACGAATAGAATTTGAATAAGAAAACAAAACGTCTGTGGTTAACTCGTCCTAACTGGGTATGTCAGTCGCAGGGAAGGGGCAGGCAGGCATGTAATTACAGGAGAATTGCGGTGGTTCTACGATAATTTGCGGTTGATAGCACTATTTGGCCTAATTCTACCATTAGTTGTCATGTACCAAGGGATCGGGCCTAACTACACTTGGTGTACCATATACATATAACTACTAGTCTAACACGCTTACTGCCAACGTCGTACCTTGTTCTACAGAAAAAAGAACGACATGTAAGTTCTGCGAGTTTTTTCAGAGGCCGAATTGTGGCAGTAAATGTGGTAAACTTTCGCGATCGCAGTTCAAATATCCTGCACGGGAACTAACCGCGCAATTTTAGCGAATTTACCTAACTACTTCTCCGCGATCCACGACCTCGCCTTTTGTAACAGAGCTAAGGTACAAAATACTCATTATCTTACAATGTTGAACTCGAAATATAATAGGCATGATGACAGTAATCAAGAATCGCCAAAAAATTTAACTGATCTAATAAAATAGGATTCAAGGATTGAGAAAAATGCATTTATTGTCCTAATAATGCCGAGATTATTAAATTATTTAATAAAGTAAATCTACAAAATACAACAATCCGCCATAATAGCTGTACACCAATCAGAGCGCGTGACTGTCATCTTTCAGTACAGACCTAAGATTATCCACCGCCTTGCTGCACAGACCAAAACTGTGCCTCGCAGTCTCCGATTTTTTTCACGTAGTATTTGCTGTTGACGTGCTGAGCCGTGACGTCATAACAGCCGCCATGACACCGACAAGCGTTTTGGCGTGAATTTCAAATCTAAATTTTAAATTTTATTTTTAAGCCTGAAAAACTTTTGTTATTTTTTAGAGCGTGGTTCAGCGTGCTAAAGCAAACATGTCTGAGATGTGAGACCAATCAAGATCTCTAGGAATCTGTAGCTTAAGATATAAACAAGCTTCCATTGCTTCAGAGGTAATTAAATCATCTAACATCAAAACACTCAATCTTCAACCGTATACCCGTTACGTAAGGGTTAATATCACGTGAGGTTTTCGAGCGTAAATTTAAGCTGGGATAAAACGACTCATTAGCTGATGCAAACAAAGGTATTGAGCTTAAAATGCGCTCCACGTGGCGAGATTTCCTGGTAATCCTTATGTAAGAGTGCTTTACTGACTAGAAGGGTTATTAGTTTGAGGATTGGAAGATGTTGTCGAGGTTTGTAGGGAAATTAACATTAATTGGTATTGGAGAAATTCCGGGTTTGATTAAAAGAAATAATATAAATGTTTATTTACAGAAACTAAGCTACTACATTACCAGATAGAACAGGATTAGTCAAGCTATCTAAGGATCGTTAGAAACTATCTATAGATAGCTCAATTGATCCAGGTCATGTAATCAAGTTTTTAAGTGTTTTGGGCACGCTTCCGACTGACAGTGACCTGAATCAGTTTTATTTTAGTACGCATGGGTACGTGATCAAGTTATGACCACACATTATAGTCTGAAATCATGACAAGTGTAGAACCAAGAAGTTTATTAAAATTATAAATCCTTTTATAATCGAGGTCCTAATTATTGCTTTATACTTATTACTAGCTGGTAATAAGCTGGTTCGTCAGCAAAATAACATACTTACCTACTTGAATACCTCTAAATAGAACTGAAAACTGCAAGAATCTTCTGAAACTTTTAAAAATGCAATAATAGCGCCATCTCGACCTCAGCCATAGATTAGCAACGCCATCTAGTTGCCTTTAACTGGAACTTCCAACCCTTATTTCACGCCCTCTATGATTATTTATTAAAAAAAGTAGCCTTTGTCCGTCCCTGGGACATAATCTTTATCAACCGACTTCAAAAAAGGAGGAGGTTCTCAATTCGTCTGTATGTTTTTTTTTTTTTTTTTTCTTGTATCTTGTTACGCGATTGTTTCGCCATTTGTTGACCGATTTGCAAAATTCTTTTCATGTTTGAAAGGGTATACTCCAGAGGTGGTCCCATATAAATTTTATTCCTGAGGGATTGATAGTTTCCCCGTAAAACTCTAAACACCTTCCCTCCTAGTCCATTTCATATTTCAGCATAATCTGTTTTGTGGTTAAGGCGTGAAAAGGTAACAAACAGAGACATTTTACTGCTTATTAGATGGCGACACAGGAAAAATTTGATTGCGCTATCGTTGCGTTTTAGACTGTGTAACATATAAACTCGCTAATCTTCTAATTTTCAGCTTTATAATAGAAATATCTATATTTGTTTCCATTGCATGTTTTTCCAAATAAGATAAATGAATACCACCGGTATGAAATCAGTGACGTGCATTCCTTCTCATTCTACGTCATAGTCTCTGGTAACGGAGAGGTAAACTCAGTACCGAGACCTTTTCATGCTGACGTCAGAACTGGAGGAGACAGCTTTTTATAGAAATATCCAGTGGAAAACATGGACGGACACTTCCGCAAAAAGATCGTACAAAATAAAATTTCATTCATTTGTTTATACATAGTAAAAAATAAAAAAAACATGTATTTTACAGAAATGAAGCTACTAATCCTTAACATAGTTTTTCACACATGCTACAATGAGTTGAGCGATCTAATATTGTTGAAAACGATCTACTTATATAAAGCTCAGCTGCTAAGATCAGCAACTGCAGCAGTAGGTACCTACGTCTGGTCATACGTGGCCAGTGTCTTTTTGGGTAGGTACTGGCCAAGTCTATTGACAATGTCCAAGTTTGTAAATATAGTAGGTAGGTACTATATTGTTGTAAAAAAACGTAGGCCTTTACATCTATATTAGATGATTTATACAGCGTCAGGAGGCAACCTATGCCTAAACTTAACGGGACGCTGTAGTGCCTGGGACATTGTTTGAGATGGAATAAGCTTGTCCAGCACCTAAACCATCCTCTCAGCTTAATCAGCCTGGCCCACAGGAAAGACGACGTTAATACGTGTGGAGCTGACTAAGCTGCGGGTTTCCTCACGATGTTTTCCTTCACCGTTATGAGCTCGTGATAAAGCGCATATAAATTTTTCGAAACGAAAAATCCAGTGATGCACGGCCGGGATTCGAACCCACGACCTTCGGATTGAAAGTTGAGGCACAACCCCATTCGACCAACACGGCTTTGTACCTAGGTATTTATTATATAAGAAACAAGTATGCACGTTCGTACATCCTTTATTCTGTCCATCCTTCTTCGTACATCTTAGGTGTTTACCTAAGATGGATATAAACTATGCACTTCATCAATTTGTAGCTATGTGATTGGTTAATTCTGTAACCTACTGAACTTTGTAAGCTTTTCACAAAACTGTTTGGCAATTAACCAATTTGTACAATTACTTCCGCTGTGAGCTCGGCCAGACTAACTAACAATAGATTTATGCAGTACTGCACACAATGAAAATTCATACCGTTATGTGCAGAATCTGCAGTATGTTTTCCACATGAGCCAATGCTGATAATTTTAGAGCACACATGACGTAGGTTATAAAAGGTTTTTAAAATGGCAAAAGATAATAAATGAATATGAACGGAATTCATTGAATGTTGCCCGAATTCCGTTCGTAGTTTACTTTGAAAAAAAAAAACACGTAAAAACTTACTTAAATGGAATTTGAAAATAAAAAATTTATAATTCCATTTTCCATAAAATCATTGATATAAACTATGCTTAGGTATATCATTGATTTTACCTGAAGTTCGTCCGTGATTAAGGACCAGTTTTCCCTTAATTTGGGCTCCTTCACCAACAATTCCGATTAATATCACCCGGGCGTGCTTAAGGGGAAATTACTTAATCTTAAATGATATTAGGTATCAACCTACTAAAATGTATTATAAGTAGTATATCACTTACCTGATTCCCATAACTAGATGACGCTGTGTGAAATGTACTGCATTATTTATGTATTTACTTAGGTAGGTACATCGTTTTTTATGTAATTAAGGTATTTTATAAAATTTATTAGACTAACATTTAAATTAGCCGTGTTGGCATTGATTAAGAAGATTGAAGAATACATAATATCTCATAATTGTTTTATAATTTTTATGTTATGGAATTCTTGAACACCTTTGTAGATAACGTGGTGCAACATACACTAATAGCTACTCCCTTCACAGACCTTTGAGAATATTCTAGAGACACTGGAAATACTCATAGGCCCTTATTAATAAACGTGGTGTAAAGTTACACCAGGTTTAAACTCCAAAAATTTTATGGTTACTCCTAAGTTACACCCAGCGTAACTTTACACCACGTTTATTAATAAGGGCTAAAGAGTCTCAAAGAAACCTGACTAAGTTAATTACTTTTTTATTTGTGCGTCTTCCCGGCCATATTTATTTTGCAAAGTTTTAATAAATGTTCACATAAAGCCCAAAAAATGTAGAACAATGTTTAACAAAAATGTTGATTTCGAAAACTTTGTAGACAACATTTTCAAAGTTGTAAACTCGAATGCCTCAAGCGACTTTTAAAAAGTTGCGTATTAAAATGAATTCGTTGTGAAATTTTTATGGAGGATTATTTTGGAATTTGATAAGAAATACCTACCTTCTTACTTTTAACACGTTAGCTGCGGCACCAATTTTTGCATACTTTCCGTTCCTGCGGCACGAGGTATAATCGGCCCGTACCGTGACCAGACGTTAGGGCGACACGCGGTCTATTAGACCCCACCTCCTTTTACAGACTAAAATCCATTTTCTGGCGCGAAATCAAAGATAAATGAGAATTTTGGTCCTTATTGATATAGACAGTGAATTGATGAACCCTAATCCACCGTCGCCCCGGGATCTGATGGCTAGTTTAGGAATTATTAGCAAAACAAAATATGGGATCTTATACACCTCGTAACGCACTGAAATAGGGCAAATTTTCGCTGCGATTAGTGATGAGAAAAATAATATCGACGTTTTTAAACTGTCTTAACTACGCAACGACTTGACCGATTTTGATCAATTATATCTCATTAGATCGTTTTAAGGGCAAAACCTGGCAAAACAACACAAAGCTATCAAAGGATACATTTTTTTTTAAATAATCTAAATTGTGCTTGAAGGCGCCATAAAGAAAAAAAAACCGGCCAAGTGCGAGTCGGACTCGCGCACGAAGCGTTCCATTCTATACCATTAAGAGGCACCTATTACAGACTTATTATTGGAAAATAATGGATTACGGTTTATGCATAAGGTTTATCTTTCTATTTGTATATGAAAATCTTAATGCGGTTCACAGAAAAGAAAAAAAAGGCAACCAGAAGTAGAAAAGAAACTGTCCTATTTATTCTGCCTCGGGCTTTAAAAATACAATTATTAGAACTTGAATTAACATTAAAAAATCAGTATCAATATACTTTTTTATAAAAATCTCAATATATGTTGTACTTATTTATGAGTGTTTTTCATTGAAACAGGGTAGACAATAAGATTTTTTGCACTGAGTGCACTGAGTCAAAATCTTTTTGGATTTTTTATCAGCTTCACGAGATGGTAAAAATGCGTAGTTTTTGGTAACAACCAACACATCTTCTCCTTTTTTCACCCTTTTCGAGGCAATGGCGTGCGCTTTCAGGTGCTGAAAAATAACAAAAATGTAAAGATAACGTAATAAAACTGACATTGTTACTTAGGTTAGATCGTAGATGAGAATAACAATGATAATGTAGGTATAACTGCATCAAATGAATGTGTTTGTTTTATACTTAAAATGTTGAAAGAGTAGGTTGGTAAGGTAGCTTAAATTCAGAATAATTAAAAGGAAACAATAATAAATAACTTAATAATGACCAAATGTCAAGCTTAGTTTATGAAAGCTTCAACACGTTGACTGTCAAGAAATATATCTAAGCATTACATTACCTGGGGTCTCATCGATTTCATCGATTTTGATGCACAACACTGGTCGCGGGAAGCTCGCGTTGAGTGCGGTACGAGGTCAGGGGGGATATGGGACGTTTTAGCCTCGTTCCGCACTGCATTAAAATTATATTAATTCAGTGCGGCACGAGGCCTAAGACATCCGGTACCAAGGTAGGTACACCACCGAGTCCGGAACCATTAGTGATCTCAAATATATATTTATCTCTTTCCTACACTGGACCAAACCAAAGCTATGCCATTCGCACGACAGAGAAATTCACTTTTTTGCTTGCCGCACCACAGGGAAGTTGCATCAGGGGTGATTTAGGCCTCGCTTCGCACTTAACGTGTTAAAAGATTAATGATGTCACAGAGAAAATTGTATCTTATCATTCCGTTTTATTCTTTGTTTGTTTATTTTTTTATTTTTATTTTTTGCGACACGTGATCCAAGAGCTGGCACATTATTGTCTCAAAGGATCAGCGTGGTAATGCCGCCAGTGTTTTGGGCACGCTTCCGACCGACAGTGATCTGGATCAGTTGAGCTATCTATAGATCGTTTCTAACGATCCTTAGATAGCTTGACTAATCCTGTTGTATTTTGTAAATATATGTAAATATGTAATAGCTTAGTTTATGTAAATAAACATATATCTTTGTTTTATAACCCGAAATTTATATGAATTTCATTTATTCTGTCCATTCAACGGTAGAGATCGCTTTTAGCGATAAGGTTGAAAATTGTTACACACTTTACGTCTTGTTATTTTATTTTTATACCCGGTTTATATTGATCAACGGTTGTTAGTTCTCGCCATAGCAAGGAAGCGCTTTATCCGCAACTAGCGGTCTTTTCTGTGATCGTACAGAAAGTAGCTCTTTGACGATCTATCAAGAAAAACAAAGCAAGCTATGAGAGAGTTTACACATTACATAGAAACCTCAGGGGCCGTATTCCGGTTCTTATTTTCGTTCGTTTGATGAATATTTGGATGTATCTTACTACGATTTCTGACTTCAAGGGCCAATTTTTCGGTTTGAAATATTTGATCCTAGGTTAGGACCGTGTTTTAACGTTGATCTTAACGACTGAACTGAATACAATGTAACTCGTAGTAAGAAGCATGCGAATATTCATCAAACGAACGAAAAAACGAACGCGAATAACCCCCTGGTAATTGATGCGCTGATGTTGAACTCAGGTAATGACGTTTTGAGCGTATCAATGTTGTAATTTCACCTTATTTGCAACCCCACAACGTTCCACAAAATGGTACATTAAGAAGTTGCTAATGATGTGGGATGATTATCTTCCGCACTGAAGTGAATATTAAGTTCCAACGTTTTCTAACTTCGTGCCAAAACTCTCAGAGACGATGTAAGTGAAATTGTTTTGCAACTTCTCGTTGTTCTGTTTGAGATGACGTGTACCTTTTTGAAATGTTTCTAATCGATAAGTGGATAAGAGAAAGAAGCTTTATCTATACGATGACGATGCTTGTGACGCCAAAGGCGCGGGACAAATACAAGAGACGTGGCGCGGGCGAGGCCACACTTCTATACAAAAGTGGGGGAACGGCCGCGCCACGCCCGTACCACGCCCGCGCCACACTTGCGCCACGCCTCTTCAAAATGTATAAAAATGGCGAAAGCTTTAGAAAAAGCATTGGCAACAAGAAAAGGTGGCGACATATGGGTCTGGGTGTTTCTATGTATATTATGTATGTAGTACCCATAACACAAGCTCTGCTTACTTTGAGGCTAAATGATGCTGTGTGAAAAGTCCAACTTTTTTTATTACTCGTGAATCAGACCAAGTTTTCCCCTTCGTCACCGCTAAAGCTCTATAATATATTTTACCGAAACAGCCGAGAACTTGAATGATTGATTATTCTAAGGAAACTCGCTATGCTTTTAGTGATTTTCATTACTTTCCCTCCGTGATCGTGATTATTTTACACCTACTTAAATAAGTTAAGAAAAAATATAAAAGGCATCAAAGTAATAAATACAATTTAATGTTAAAATGTTCAAAGTTTCCGATTTAACGATATGAATCGCGAAAGAAACAAATATTTTTAAAGAACTTTGAATCGAATGCAGCTAAATAAAGTATGAATCAACTGAGAAATACACTAACAGGTATTAAATAACAGAGAAATGTTCAAGGTTTTTCTAAAGCAATCTGAAATACGGCAACGAATATTATTTGCTAGAACTAGTTCTAGCAAATAATATTCGTTACGAATATTATTATACGATTATTATAACGAATATTATTTGCTAGAACTAGTTCTAGCAAATAATATTCGTTGCCGTCATCATAAATATCGTATAATATCAAGTAAATTATTTACGACACTTAATTTGTTCGCCATTTTAGCTGTATCAGCCACAAAGTTATTGGACAGTAAAATTAAAAACCAGAAACTAATTAGTTTACATAATTACATTGCCGGCGCTTCATAAAAGTAATTTTGCAATAAAAATATACTCACTGTGATTAATTAACGTTGATAAAGCACTTTAATATTTATGATCTCTGGTTTCCTATCTGTTCATAATAACTCAGTTCTGTAGAGCACCTCAGGCTGTTATTTCAGCATATCTTTGGCAGTTCCAAGAAATAGAAATAGAAATAGAAATATTTATTGCACTTATGTTGTTAGTGAGGTGTTAGTGTGAATGGATACATTGTTTCAAACATAAACCCTGTTAGGGCACAGCAATATTTTGCTAGGGGCTCTTTATTATTGTACAATTTACTTATTTCCTAGGTTTTAACAAATTATATAATATATATAAGAGAACATTATAAACTAAAAAAAATCTCCGCCGTGACAGTTTGCACTGCCGTGACCAGGATTCGAACCTGGGTTACTACGGCCACAACGTAGGGTCCTAACCACTAGACGATCACGGCTACCGGAGCTCTGATGCATGGCATGAAAATAAGACAATATTTAAAAGTGAAAGGAAAATGTAATGCTTTACGTTATTGAGCAGTTACATTCACGCTTGAGTGAATTTCATCAGTAGTATTTTGGACAGGACAAAACAAAACAAATCTTGAACTTGGAAGAAATATAATTCTAAACTATCTTTGTAAGACAACATCTCAGTGTAAAAGAAAAGATACCCGTCTCTAAAATCGGATCATAATACATCATTCTTCAGATACAAAAAGCTGTAGAACAAGTGGCGTCCTCCATTGTAAAAGAAACGCTTCACTGAAACAATAGAACTACACGAACAATGAAGAAAATAGTTGCTTGCATCTGAGAATGAAACGTCCTTCAAACAGAAGACAATCTAGAAGTGTTTTTAATTAAATACTGGCTGTGTGCAAATATTTATTTTGCATAATTTATTCACAGTGACACTTTTTTTTAGAAAAAACTAAACTAGATACCTACTCCATATTTACCTTCATTAATTTTACAAAGAACTACTTAGAATCAGTTGCGTCATTATAAAAAATAAATAAATAATGCTGGACATTTTACTCAGCGTCATCTAGCCCCAAACTAAGCAAAGCTTGAACTATGATGGGAACCAGATAACTGATATACTACTCATATACTTTTTGCTTGTAAATACATACATATTATACATAGAAACACCCAGACCCAAGATAAATGTTTGCAGATCATACAAATATTTATCCCGCGGCGGGGATCGAACCCGCAACCTTCTGCGTCACAAGCGGGCTTTCACCCACTGCGCCACGGAGGTCGTCGCTATACGCTACTGTGAATTGAGAATAATGAATTTCAGTTGCATTATCTATTGTTGTTGTTGTTGTTTTTAGTCCCCACTATCCCACTGCTGGGCAAAGGCATTATCTGTACTTCTTCTAAAATTCGCCAACTCCATAGGTACCAGGTGTTTTAGGAAAATGTTAAATGATGTGATAATAATGTTAATATGACATGTAACTGCTGTGTTTGAGGAAACATGCATCCGGCCTCGCAACGGATATTGGCAAGGATGTTTCGAGAAGCCTTGAGATACTCCAGGAAGCCTATGTAAGACCCTCAGATAAGTCTTTATTCAAATATGCTTCAAATAGGCTCGTCGTGGATAAATATCTGCTTATGTAGATAGCAATTAACACTACAGTTTTCATATAAAACAAAATGAAATTATAAACAGAAGTAGACCGGCGTATACCTAATTTTGTTGATTGTTAGTAATGCAACCAATTTCAAAATAGTTTCATATCCACTCGTGTTAATAACAACTGGTTTGTATCAATGTAACATTGTAAATATATTTGAATGAGTAATCTGGTCAGCTAAATATACTTTCAATACAGGTTAGCTAAAATAAAGACGCACCCAATCACAAATAGAATTACCTACTTCGATTATTTGTAATTCCACTACATAAATATAGAATAGAATAGAATAGAATAGAATAAAGTTTTATTTTCTCCACATATACACAGTTACAAAATAGGTACTTAAATCTATACAATTTTATGTGGGTGATAATACGGCTACCCCTCAGCATTTGCTCGAACAGCTCGAGAGTGCTGGAGCGCTGGTTTTCAGTGGCGCCTTACCCGTTGTGGCGCAGCACTTGCTGAGTCACGCGTCTTATTGCATAATTATCTTTTAGTTATAAACTATCTATTAGTTAATAAACAATTTAAAAAGACATCAAGGAATCAGGTCACTTACAGTAGGTACTTTCAAATTATTATTAGGTACATTTTAAATAAACAATAAAATCATTGCACAATTACAGGTAAGTAGGTATATACCTACCTATGCAACAACGAACGACTATTGAAGTGATTTTTGTGAATCCAACAAGTATTTTTTTAGTTTGGATTTAAATGAGAAAACTGTCAATGAATTTCTTATTGGGGGAGGGATATTGTTCCAGCATTTCGTGGCAGCATAGCAAAAGCTGCCACGAAATGCGGTCGTTCGGTGTGTTTTGGCCACGTGCCTGTCAAACAATGACAGTTTTTTTTAAATAAGACAGTTGACTGATGCTCTATGACGTTTTAAACTAAGAGCAATAGTCTACATTCAAAGTTCAAGGTGTTATTAGAGTTTAAGCTCGCTAAGTCATACTACCGTAATACAATCACGTCCAAAAGTTCTATAAAGGATAGGTATTCAGCAATAAATTTGCGACAAAATAAAGTACATTGGCTCGTGTCTGTCGTCAACTAGAGGGTTTTCCCTGTAACAGATCGTAGAGCACTCGAGAAGTTATGTAGAGAGAAATGTTTAGTGGAAGCGGCCATCCTTCGTATCTGATCGTGCAACATACATTACTTATAATATATATATTATAATAATATGTATAATAGTACATTATGGTACTAGTGTGTAACATTGGTGATTACCGCCGAGGTGTTTTTATGAGCCGAGCCGTTAGGCGAGGCTCATAATAGAACAGAGGACGGTAATCATCAATACACACGTGTATCATACGACGTTTTTCAACACACTTGTGAATAAAATAACAATAAAAACTCATTTTCAACAGTGAAAACGAGTTGTGAAAAATGTTTCGCTATTGCGGGAAAAATTAATCAGTTTTCCTATGCGCGCGCATTGCGATCGGCCACAGACTATATTTCCGCGCCGCGCATAGGGTTTGCGGCCTATTCTGCCACGGACAAAATGGGGAATTTAAAGTTTTCTTTTATTATAGAGAAAACAAAAGTTATATTTGAGTGAAAGTTTTATTTATTAAACACGTACGAGTTAAAATTATCTATTTAAATTAGAAGTTGCATGAAATGAGCAAGCAATAGGAACATTAATTTATTTGTTCTATTGAACACGATCTTTTTTCTGAATAAAAACTTTTTAAAGAACAAAGCAACTCAACCAATAAAATTAAAAAAAAATTCTATTACTCACTAGTGAGTTATAGTAATGAAAAAGTCACAGTTTGATTATGGGTGTCATTATGTGCCTAATTGCGGTGACCATAGAGCCACTTTATGAGCAAGTGTGTTGAAAAATCTTTTATTGAATAAAAGATTTTTGATTTTGATTTTTGATTTGATTTTTGATTTGATTTATAAGCTTTCTTACAGTTTATGAGTTAATTTGTGGTAAGTGCTCGGTAACTATTTTTTAATTACTTACATGAATGCCTTCTCAGAACTTATGCTCCTTTTAATATTGCAATGATTTGTACTGTTTTAAGACAGTGAAAAATCATTCACAAAATGAAGTCCAAAACGTTTCTCTAGTAAATAAATAAGCAACCCTTGGCCAACATTTTCTACAATTTTTCAACGCAGAGTAAACCCATTATGGAAAGATAGGTTTACCTACCCGACTACCCATGTATTAACATTTTACTTGTCAGGGAAAGAACCCGAACATTATTCCCTGTCTCCGAGACTAAGTGCTGCATTTACAGGTTATTGAATCGGACTAAAGTTTCAGAAGTTTTTAGAGAATGTTAGGTACATTCACGTATTCCATTCATGTCTTGAATAAACTAATAGAATCGAAGAATAAAATTATGATACTCAGTAGAGTCACTTCGTGGTCATCCCTCCCCCTTACCCATGAAGATTTTTGATTTGAATCAACGATATTTTTACACGAGTAATTCGTATCTGATAATGTGCAGCTGGGAATACAGTCATACTTAATCATGTTTCATTCATTTTTTACTACCGTTATTCATGTAAGGCAATATGATCTATGAAAAAGTATACATAAAAGACAGTTCATCTCATAATTTATTGTTTCACACCTTGTCACAAAATCTTTAGTATAAAGACGAGCGAGTTGGCAACCGTACGTTTTGATTACCGCATTGTCACAATGTATGCCATGTGATACAACTGGCAGACAAAAGGCAGTTCGCAAATTGGAGTTTATGTGCGCAGTAAAAGCTAAGTCACTGTAATGTTCATGTTGAAAATATTATTTGTTAATAAAAAATGTGGAGATATTGTGACGATTGTCGATTCGTGAATCGAACGCAAAGGATTTTTCAATTCATTTTCAGAAAAGTTTTCTCAATAAAGACAGGACAATTTCGTCTTTATTTTGGTGAATCACTTTAAATTTCAATCACTCGGTATCTGAATATCAGCTCGGCGTATTTCGCGACGTTGTTAAGCCGTAATAAAGTTAAACGGTCGGTTTAATTGCTTCATTTTTATTCTCCCCGTAAAACGCAGCGATCAGTTCTACCATTTATTATTGTAACTTTTTTTACTTTATCGTGTACAGCCCAAACTGAACAATTTTGATCAAAATTTAAAGGAATGCCAGCAGAATTGACAAACATTTGCTAGAGGTTTGAAGAAAAAATATGAAACACAAAATGCAAACACTACAAGCTACACTTGCAAACATTTCCACAATAAGTCAATCAGACGATGAACGGAGGCGAGGTTACGTTTGCAGCATTGATCTGTACCAAACGTAACTGGGGCCGTATGCCCGTTCATATTTTCGTTCGTTTGATGAATATTCGGATGTTTCTTAGTACGGTTTCTGACTTCAAAGGCAAATATTTCTGTTTGGAATATTTTGTCCTAGGTTAGGACTGTGTTTTAACGTTGATATTATAGACTGAATACAATGTAGCTCGTAGTAAGAAGCATCCGAATATTCTTCAAACGAACGAAAAAACGAACGCGAATAACCCCCCAATGGTTAGTGGAAAAACACAAAATATTTGCATTTAAAAAAAAAGTTTTTAAATTTTTTTCATGCAGTTCTTAATTTTATCAAAATCGAGCCCGTGACTCCTAACAACATTTTTCCCTATAGCCGTTTAGAATTTCCCCTCAGAGGGACCTCTACAAAACTAACCCTGTATATGCATAAAAACTATTCTATAGATATGAACCAATTCCCTTATTTTCTCCCAATTTATTTGTGTCACGTTGTTTCGGCGTTGGAGGGAATATATTTTTAATTAGTTTTTCTTTGGACCTCGGGTGCGTAAAAGTAAGTTGGGGAATGTAGGACATTTATTCCTGTTTATATAGCTGAGTGACTCTCTCCTGTTTTAGAATAATACGCAGGCTTTTTCATTTCTACGGTAATATTTTATGAAACAGCCCACTTTTATTTTTTTATGCAAAACGGTAGTTCTTTTGGTTGAGATTTTCAAGCGTCGTTATGAATGGTAACATTTTCATTGCTCACTCGCTAGGGCAACTCCGACAGAGCTATATAAAAAAAGAAACACAAAGTGCTTCCTTAAAATATATTCTACTAGCTGCACTCCACGGTGCTCCTGCACTCCCTCGGTATGATACAGTTCACTTTTCCGGAATTAAATGTAGGCAGTGCCATTAATTGAGGCAACTATTTCCATCAATTTTATCCTAATCTGTTCAGCTATTTCAGCGTGACGGAGCAACAAACATTCGTCCATCGTAATTATAACTTCGATAAAAAGTAGGTAAGTAAGTAAAGCTAGGTATTATTATTTTGTTCTCAAAACAAAAGTATTATTCGAATGTGAACAGTTGAACACAATATCTGGTAATAAACGCTGAGCGCTCCGACAAGCGGCTGCAAATGAACTTCTCAAGATTTCTACTCGAATTAATAGTTAGAGTCTTCGAAACATTATTCGTAGACTACGACATGAAATCATAGAACGAAATAACAGAAACAAAACGAAGAAAACAATCATGTTATAACAAAGCGAAGACTGGTTGAAATAATGCTCTGGGATAAAATAGCACTCTAACAATGTTTCGCAGTTTAATATAAGTGTGAAAGTAAGTAATAGTTCAAAACAGACTTTAAAGTGAAGCACTGAAAATAAACTTAGGCCTGTAGGTTCATTTCGAGTCAATTTATATCTTCACTTAACTGCCTGAGACATTGTTGAAATAAGGTACTCACGTCTCCATGATTGTAAATATATATTAAATGGATGGATTTTTTGTCTATGTAGAAAACAAATTCACGCGGATCACAATCCGTTATATATATCTAAAAGCTTTTGCAAGTTTTATTTAACTTTTTAAATTGATGGCAGCGGAATATTTAATTCAACAAAATAAAGCTTATAGCTGTGTACTGAAGGCAGACGTGCACTCAACGGCACTTAGCGGCTAAAATATGGTGAACTGCTCAAGTAAACTAGATAAATCATGGAATGCTTTTGCTGGTCTTGTTCAGTAATGAAGAGGAATGGATGCCAGTGGTGCAGTGAGTGATGCTGGTAAAAGGCATTTATTTCCCAGATCAATTAGACTTCTCTGGTCTATCTAAATCAGTTTTAATGTGTAATGAAAATTTATTTATTGCGTAGAAAATCATTTTCCGTGGAGGCTGTATTTTTAATTGTTTAATTTCCCGTGTGTTATTGTTATGTCTTGTACGAGTACATAATGTACATCGCACAAAAGTTTTTACAATAATAAACAGCGACTTACAAGTTGTTTCGTTTCCACAAATAGAATAATAAGTCAGCTAGAGAGTTTTGTAATAAATAACAATGAAAAAGGCAATGAAACGCAAAACTCTAACTTTCCCGCATTTCCCTAGAATTATGAAACCACAGCTGAAAAGTTTCAACCGCTTTGTATCCGAATTTGAACTTTAATAATGAGTTATTTTAAATAAAACCTGTGCAAAAGGTTTTGATTAAGCAATGTTTAACGAAACAAAGTGAACAGTTTATAGTTGATTTTTCTGAGATTGTTCCAGAAAAATACAACATTCCTTCTCTGAACTAATATTGGTTTGTGAAATATGAAACGTTTCTGTTCGATTCGATTTCATAATTTTATTGCCTTCTTCTGAAATTAAAAACAAACACAGCTTCATAGCATAAAATGAAACCTAAGCATAAGCCAGTCTTTTTGTGATTTCACAGATCATGATTCAGTGATTTAAATATTGTTTCTATTTTCGGGTCTGGGTGTTTCTATGTATAATAAGTATGTAAGTAGTTACAAACAAAAAATTTTTGAAAAAAAAAATTGAACCGACTTCACAGAACACAAACAGAAGAACCTTCTACACACTAAAAAGAGAAAAATAAGAATATAATTTGAAGTCGGTGCCAACTATTCATTTACATCTAAGAAATTCAAAAGAACTTGGGTGCAAAATTGTATCCTGGTACGCTATCGCTCGATTTCTTTTTTTTATAGGTACCTAATCGTATTTACTTGGCACCGACTTCAAATTATATTCTTATTTTTCTCTTTTTAGTGTGTAGAAGGTTCTTCTGTTTGTGTTCTGTGAAGTCGGTTCAATTTTTTTTTTTCAAAAATTTTTATTTTTCACTTTTTAGTGTAAGTAAATAAATACTGTGTAAATAAAAGTGTATGTGTAAATAATATAGTAAGCTACGAGTACATTAAGACTTTGCTTATCGTAGCTTAAGTAGGAAAGGATAAGAGAAGTCATGGGCAGACCTACTAAAGGACAGACCGGAGTTCAGCAAGGGGGAAAACTATCAATCCATAAGGAAAAGAAATATTTTGGACTACCTCGGGTGTAATACCCTTTCAAACTATTTAATGTTTGACTCAGATTGTGAGTCAGGGTGTGTTGTGTAGTGAGAATGAGGTTTTTTTAATGTTACGGGAAAACTGTCAATCCCTCAGGAAAAAAAAATATATGGCGCCACCTTGAGAGTATACCTCTTTTTAACAAAAAAAAAATTTGGAAATCGGTCCACAATTTTCTTAAAGTTCAGTGATTGTTTTAGTTTTACGGGAAAACTATTAATCCCTCAGGAAAAAAAAATATGTGGCGCCACGTTGAGAGTACACCTCTTTCTAACAAAAAAAAAATTTTGGAAATCGGGCCACAATTTTCTTAAAGTTCAGTGATTGTTTTAGTTTTACGGGAAAACTATTAATCCCTCAGGAATAAAATTTATATGGGACCACTATAAGAGTATACCCTTTCAAACAAAAAAAAAATTTTGGAAATCGGTCCACAACTGACGGAAATATCGGTGAACATACATAAAAAAAAAAAAAAAAACATACATACAGCCGAACATATAACCTCCTCCTTTTTTTGAAGTCGGTTAATAAAAAGTATACATATAAGTAGTTTATCAGTCATCTAGTACCCATAGCACAAGCTCTGCTTATTTTGGGGCTAGATGATGCTGTGTAAAAATTCCAGCATTATTTATTATTATTTTTTTATTTATTTTACTCCACTTAGAATCCACCTGAAATGAATCCTAATTTTATATGGAAATCTGAATTTTACAGAAAAATAGAGTTCATCTCTCTTAGTGGTTGTTTTTCAAAATATAGTTAGAATAGAATAGAAATTACTTTATTGTACACCACATGGAAATTACAAAAAGACAAGCAAAGATACAGGAGAATATTTGAAGCGAAGTACAATGGGCGGTATTATCGCTGTGAGCAATTTCTTCCAGACAACCTTAGGATGAACTGGATTAGAGGAAGGCAATAGTTATTGCTAGTTAATCTCGTATTATCCTATTTGACCAACTATAAAACTATGTAAGTATACCTACCTTGTAAAATCATAGCATTTTAAAAATTATAACGAAAACTGACATAAATATTGTACTACGTAGAAAAGTACAAGCGAGGATGATGTTTGTTAAGGTTAACGGAAACAGAATCAATCCCTTGGGAATCAAACTTAAATGGGACCACCTCAAAAGTATACCCTTTCAAAACACCATTCTTTAAAACAGCCCGAAACTGACGCGTAGCTATATCAGCAAATATACGAGTACTACTAAAAAGAACACAGTCTTACATAAAGTCGAGCGGATACATGCACCCTCTTTTTTTTTAAGTCGGTTTAAAATAACAAAAGATAAAGCTACTGGAAGAGCTAAATTAAGAATCTCATAGTCTATTATGCAATTGAAAATAATTGCAGTAAGTTTACTTACTTGGTGTATGCTTTTAATTTCAGTAAAAGCTTTCCAGCTTTCTAAATCATTTTTCCGCAGTACGTCCCAGGAGATGGATGATGGATGAACCAACTTTGTGGCAGCGCGGCTCATCTACCAAGACAATTATTTCAAGAATTTATCTTGATATAGATGAATACAGTTTTATATTCCAATGTTTGTATGAAGCGCTCGTAGTGTGTAGTTTCCGTAGAGTTGACCACAAGATCATGATGTACATACCTACTATTTTAAGCTTTTCACTTATTTTCGAAACTATAGGTACATGTCGTGCCGATCCCACATGGTGTTTCTGATTGGTTCTAATTAAAATTATTTTTACAAAAAAAAAAACAGTGGAAAATCAAGTATACCATTTTATGCCCAAATCAGTTATTATTCATACAACAATAAAGGTATAAATAACTATTGCTATTTCCTTTCAACCATTCTATGAAATGATTTTGGGTCGCGACGGGGAATTGAACTTTCGGAATAACATTATTTTCCCGGCTACTCGATACTAGTATGTTACTACTAGCTTGTTTCAATACGTTTGGTCTCAATCTACTTCGGAACCAGGTTCGTAGATTGACAGTTTCATCAAGAATGTGAAAGAAGTGAATGAGGTGTAAGTGTTCCAGGAGTAGGCGGTCGACGTAAATCAAAGGTTTTTGCTATTACGTACAGTGAGTTAAGACACATTTCATTTATATATGTTTTAAAGAGAAGTAACTCGTACCTACATAAAAATTAAGTTTTCTGATGCGTTTTTAGCACCGCAAAGTATACTGCACAGTACACTGTCTAAAAGATTCAATTCAACTGAAACTTTGAATTGTAAAAGTTGACAAGATAATGAGAAAACTGCATAGAAGAATGAATATAAATTGAAATTTAACTTCTGCACTGCGTCTCCTTCTGACCGCCAGTTATTCTGGATCCTCTCGCCTTTGTGTGTCATTTCTTCAAACAGGAATTTTCTTTAAAATGATTACAATTCAATGACAAGTGAGCCTACATTTTAAAGATAAAATTATGATAAAAAACCGGACAAGTGCGAGTCGGACTCACCCACAGAGGGTTCCGTAAAAAGGACTAAGTAGGTAGGTAGGTATGTATGTACGTATAACAGACAGCGCAAACTGTTAGGTACTACCTACTTACATACACCAAAGTTACATGAGAAGGCATTTTATTTGTTGTTTTTCGTCATAAATCGAAAACTATTACATCATAAAACTTTTAAAAATCTGTTTAAACTTTTGCTAATGAAGCCCTTTCATACGCTACCCCACATGGCATGGTTAACTCACTTCAAAAATTTTTTTTTTTTTATGATATACCTAACTAAAAATAAACGGTTTTCAGATATTTCCCTGTACTTGTAGTCTAAGATGAAACTACTTGCCAAATATCATAGTTAAAATTTAATTTAAAACTTAACCTTTTTTTTGCGTTTACTTAGAAGTTAGATTTTTTCACAGCTTAAAGGGACCATAGACTTGTGTATACGTTTTAAATTTCAACTCGATACCTCCACGAGTTTCCTAGATAAAGGGTCTTGACAGACAGACAGACAGACGGACAACAAAATGATCCTATAAGGGCAACCGTTTTTTTATTTTTGAGGTACGAAACCCTAAAAACCAGTAAGAAGGTATTCTAATAGGTGCGATGGACTTTCTATGTTCAACTCGTCATGTATGCATGTAATGCTAACTTTTGGATTATTTTCAGCATGTATCAAATATGTATGTATAACTGACTAGATTCTTCAAAGGATCCTGAACCTACAGCGTCTAGGGTATTCAATCATGATCCTATTTTGTTTCATATAAAATATTTCTAAAATCATTCTTCATTTCTTTGTTAGAGCAAACAGCTCTCTCCTTACACATCAAAGATCTTGGGCTAAGTTGCGCAAGGCACCTTTAGTATAATGAAAGCCTTAAGCCACGCCAACTTATACATATAAATTAGTTAAATTAGGACTGAAAGCGAAGCTACCATCTTAACTGTGTTATGAGGAACTCAAAAGAAAACTCCCGGAAAATACGAATACGAAATAGAAAAGTAATTTGTACGAGTAAATTAGTTTGAAGCTACTGTTTTGATCAATTTCAAAATAAATTACTTAAAATTATTTCTCTGACGACATCGCTTTAGACAAATCAACAGAAAAATGAAAAAATACAAACTATTCTAGACGTTGGAAAAGATATCTAGATATTATACTACTAGCTACTGCGCGCGGCTTCGCTCACGTGGTACCAACATTTTGAATAGCCTATAGGATATTCCAGGTCACTATCTACGCCTGTTCCAAGTTTCATCAATATCGGTTCACTGGTTTAGGCGTGATTGAAACAAACATACAATACAATCTGAAAGTTTGTGACCTCTAAACAAGCTCACAAACTTTCAGATCTCGTATTAGTGGGATAGTGGGATTTTATATTAGATATTATACCAGTGGCCAGCTCGCCGTTCTCTCGGGATAAGCACCCAACATTGCCCATCCCACTGATATTTAAGTAGGTACTTAAACATTATTATATTAATCATTCCAAATCCACAGAAGAGCCGATGACTAGAACAAGCCACTGCAATTTTGTTAAGCCCATTATTTGCATGAGCTTGAAGTTCAAAGTCGAATTTGCATGTAAATTACTAATACCGCTTCGAGAACATGATGCAACAATTAATTATTTATTAGAATTATTAATTAGAATATTATTTTTTTCACGATGCACTGTCATACCATTCTTGCCTATTGCTTTCTTAAAATCATCGGAGCAAAAGCTAATATTTTGCGGCAAGAGATCTTTTAGAAATATTTGAAGAAATGCACCTAAATAAAAAATATCAGTCAATAATATCTAAAATTAAAAAATGATGAGGATACCATGATCAAACTACATATTATCGCTTGCATTTGTACTGGTTTCTAGTCATCAATATTCATCACTATCTTAGAAACAGTGAGATAGTGATCATGATCACTCCCGAAAACATACATAATAACTCATGATCAATCCCGAAAACATACATAATGTGTGAGTTTCATAAATGAAAAGACTATAAGCATCAATACATGGAGCATTGACTTAGGCCAAAAAACCCGCTGAGTAGGTAGTTTATTATTATATTACCACATGGCCATTTTCTTAAGTGATAGCTACCTTGGCGAAATCGATGCCAATATTTTGGCTTAAAAGATAACGGCACGGCATCTTTACTGAAGTAAGCCCTGAAACTGTCATACAAGATAATGTAACGCTACTTGAATGGAACATGAGTCAACAGTTCAACATGAGTTAACTGCGGACAATTGTTGAACTTGCCAAACACGCATAAACAATGCTGAAACACGCGTGCAAGTGATTCGACCCCAAATTGCTAGATCAGAAAATAGCGCTGAGATGAGATCTATTTCTAATTGTTGATGTCAAAAGAAATAAAAAAGAAAGGCAGACGGGTTATCGGATTTTCTTATTTTATCTATTGGCACTTGTACTAGCCTAGGGGCATTCAACCCGTCAGGTCACAGTTTTGTAATAACAGCTGGATCACAATGATTTGATTCATTTCAGACGTAGTTATTATGTAAATATTGATCGAAATAATTACATAACTCCAATACCTCAAAATTCCTTCTTCATTACACAAATATATATCAAATACCGTTAAAATTGGTTTGGCAATGCTTGGGTTCGGTAATAACGGAGATAGTTTTGTTAAGACGGAATGCTAGGTACAGTACGCACAACCAATCTTTGTCTCTCTGAAGTTAGGTGCACTAAACGATTGATGCGAGTAGGCGAGATAGGACGATGCAACAAACTAAGCGAGTGAACGAGGCAGCTATACAACGCTGTCTTCGTCTTTTAGGCGTCATCAAAAATGGGTTCTGCGCAGCTACTTTAGAGAGCTAAAGATTGGTTGTGCGTACTGTTGTTGTAACTCTAGACGTTATGCCGACTCGTTTATTAATATTTATGATAAATCTATTTGGGTAAGTATGGTACAACTAAACATAGTCTTATTTTCATTTGTGCGTCTTGTGCGTCTTCTTGTCATGATTGCAATTGCGACTATGAATACTGAAACCTTAATTGGTTATGTATTTAAGTAGAATGAAAATTTTAAAGGAATGTGTCTTAAATAGTTATACAGGGTGTCAAAAGACGTCTACCGAAGCCGAAAGGGATAGGTACAGCATCCCAACTCACAACCAAATCCAAGAGGATTTTCCGAAAAAATCATTATGTCCGGAGAAAATCGACCTCGCACAGCTGGTCTAGCGTATATACTGGGCGCGTTTTTATACGTAGATTTTGAGTTTTAATTTTTGTTTTCTTTTATAAATGAAATTATTAGGTAGGTCTTATTATTTTGTACTAGTAGTAAATAACTAGAAAAAAAAATGACGTAGCTAAGTCAAAAATTTTTTGCGTTTATTTCGCTAAATATGTTCAGAATCATGGTCTGATTGAAACCCCTCAGTTTTCGGTAGCAGTCTTTTTACACCCTGCATACTATTTCGCCATTTGTAGTGCGTTTGCTTGCTTCTTTTATAGTCCTTGTTTACGATTCACACTGTTTGTGAAGAGCACAAGCCCGACCTATAGCGACATGTCAACTCAAGTCCAAACTTTGTCTTAGCTATAATAGATATCTACTCACAAACTATCACAACATCCGTAGAAGTTTGGTGGCTTGTTACACAAACAGAGTTCCATAAGCAAAGATGCATGTTTGCATTTTGTAGCATGTGCAGAAGAGTCGATAGTAATAAGTAAATAATTTACTATTTTTGCCCTATTCCACTCTGATCCACGATTCAAATCCATTAAGGGATTCGTTTCCACTTTTTCTTCCACTTTTGTTTCCACTTTGAGTTCCACTCTGATAAATCAATGGTTTTGTTTCCACTTTGAGTTCCACTTTAATCCATTAATAGTTTTGTTAGATTTCAGTAATCGATATGTAAGTTGAAACCTATAGATAGAGGATAACAAGGTTATCCGTTTGTCTGCAAAGGAGTTGTTTGCTGAAACTATTTGAAGGACGTTACATGATCTGAAGTGTTTTTGAAATAAACTTTTTTTATTAGTATAATTATATTAGTAGGTATTACATTAACTACTTTTTAAGCAAGTCGATTAAAGCTGTATTTTAGTTTAAAAATCTTATAAGTATTAAGTATGCACGTTTATGAAAAATCCCAAATCCTGTCTTAAAATTAATAAAATAAATCTAAATTCCCGTTTTGTGATACCATTTCAAGGGGTTTTAAGAAATCCCCATTCAACTTTATCCATAACCATTCTAGTAGTACTCGTTTAAAAGCTTTGAACTGCAAGTTAAGATTATCAAGAGCAGTGGGTGAGTAATTGCGGCTCCTAATTCCTATTAACCGACTGATGTATGAAATTAACCGTCACCAGCCTGCACTAAACGTTTTGCTTGCTATTCCTGTATAAATCATGGGGAAATAATTATAACTATTAACCTTTGGCTTGATTAGTAATATTAATTATAATATTAATTAACTTATTAGGCGGACTTACGCCCACTGCGCCACAGAGGTCGTCAGAGTCAGTGTAGGAGAAAAAAAAAACAAATACTTAGTAAAGAGATGAAATGACGATGTTTTGTGATCTTGGTCAAGTCGAGCTTTTATTCACATGATGATAACCATGTAACTCCTTTAAGCGAGAGGTTACGTAGTTTCAATAACAAAACTGTAAAACAAATATTCGTAGAAAAGTATTTCCTATTCAGTCACCTACACCAAGACAGGGAAAATACTGCATTCAGAAACTAGTGGAAATAGTTTGTTACTTCGCTCCCATTCTTGCAATCAACCTTTAGAGATATCTCTTGAAAGCTTTATACGAACTACCAACTTTAGAACGTGTTCTCTACGAGTAATATACTATTTTTATGACTTTTTTGAACCAGCCCCAAAGAATCGATCAGAAGTTAACTAACTCCATTTCTAGGGTTTAGTTATGGAGTTATTGGGTCGTTCCGAAATGTCTGAAATTTCGGCTATCCATAAAACGTGCAGTCGTCAAATAAGCAACTAAAAAATACTAGGTACATTACAATCTGGTTCACATATATCGTATACCTAATGCTGTTTGAAATAGGTAAGTATGTAAAGCCTTGTACGGAATACTATATATATATAAATTACATAGCATTATATGTCCCGGGCTAAGAACATCTCATTTTACGACAACTATACTCTATTTATCGGTTACGTCATAAAACGAGACTGCTATTATAAATACTAGATAATAGATATCGATTTATCTATCCAGTACGAATATGTATTAACTTCGTCAATGACTTTTATCACATTGGAATTAGATATGCTACCTATTTGCTTTTCTAGGTCCTATTATCAGTCATACCTAACATAACTGAACTTTATGGAAATCAGTCGCTTATTCTCGACTTTATTTGATATTTACCTACCCAACTTTACCTACTTTAGAGACGATCAGTTAAGATCGAGACTGAGGGATTCTTCCTCTACTGAACCAAATCTTTCATGCTGTCATAAATCATCGTAGAAACTCGTAGAGCGTGTAAAAAAGCCTTAGAATTGCGCAAGTAATTTCCATTAGTTTTCGATGATAAATGGTCAATTTATAAAGCTCGGTAGCAGCTGCTTCGAAAAAATATGAAAGCAAAATTTATTTAAAATGTTGGCTTAATATTATGTAGTTTTTAATAATAATATTAAGCTTGACTCCGATCTTATTTCACCTCTATAAAATACCCTGCGCTGGATACAGATCATTTCATTTCATTTCATTTCATTTCATTTCATTTCATTTCATTTCATTTCATTTCATTTCATTTCATTTCATTTCATTTCATTTCATTTCATCATTTCATCTCTAATAAAAATTCTACTCCTAGCTTAGCCCTTTTCCCGCTGGAAAACTTTGGCAAATGTTTACTTCCTTCACTTGGTAGTCCAATCAGAAGTTCCTACGTGTATTTCAAACAATCCATTCATGTTTTCTTAGGACTGCCTTCACTCGTTCTCATTCATATTCATCACTCTGTAGTGACATGTTTATCTCTCCGCATAATGGTAGAATGAAGAGCATTTAACTATGGACACCCTGACAAACCATTTTTCTTTTTGATATTTTATTATACTCATAGGGAACAAGTCTATAGTATAGTATTTTTCACGTAGGAGCGTATCCCAATCACATAGAACTTTTACGTTTTACGCTGTACAACAATGAACAATTTTGAAATAAATAAAATCTAGTGTTAATATTAGAAGATACAATAAAAAAAAAGGGATTTTTATTTTTCCTTTTTAATAATTTCAGAAATTAACATAAAAGAATCTTGTCACGGAACGCGTTCCTATGTGAAACGGACTATTATTTATAGTCGATCAGTCGACAATGCATAATAACAAAAAAAAATGTCCTAATAAAATATTAATTTATGGTTTTAAAAATCTATAAAGGGAATTCCCATACTGCCTGATGGCTCTCATTTGCCCAGAGGTTCTAAAAAACATACATCATCAAGACTGTATCCCCAGTGCGTTAGACATTCTCTCAGTTCTTTTTTAGGGTTTTCTAGATCCTTTGGTGATATCTAAAGGGGTAGTCAGAGGCATATCCAAATAATATACCCTTCAGCCACTTTGGTAACAAACTGATTCGTAACCAGCTACGTAAAAACAATTTTCTTTACTTAGGTCCCATGAGAGCCATGGAGCGTGCCATGCTCGGCATAACACTTTTAGACCATATCCCCAATACCGAAATTCGCAAGCAGACTAAAGTAAGCGATGTCAGCAAGCGTATATTGGGGCTCAAGTGGAGCTGGGCAGGTCACTTGGCCAGACGCGGTGATGACCGGTGGAGCAGAGTGATTACCGAGTGGTGCCCTCGAGAGGGCTACAGAAGAGTAGGTCGTCCGGCGGCTAGATGGGTCGACGACATTATAAAAACAGCAGATCGTGCATGGGTCAGACTGGCGCAGGATAGGGAAGGTTGGCACAAGCGAAGAGAGGCCTATGCCCAGCAGTGGGATGAAAAAGGCTGCGGATGATGATGATGATGAGGTCCCATGATATATGCATCATGGGGTTTGTCATACATATCCTTCACATAATAATATGTAAACATATCGTTTATGGATGGCAACGCGAGCCCTGTGCAAATATTGGCGGTCTCGACACCCTTGCCCTCAATATTCTATTCTATCTACAATCGTACCAAGGCTAGGCTGATGTGTAGTTGGATTTGAATATACGAGTACTGGCATTATTTCAGCTTTGGAATATTCAATTGTATATCAGACGAAAAAATACTAGAATCTTAGATCCTTTTTTGGAGGCTTGATCCAAAGTTTTCATAGCTATAGAGGAAATCTGACAAGCCGTTTGAAGTGGTTTTTCGTTTGTAACACTTATCATAATGTTTATTTGGTCTTTATTGTCCCACGGTGGTGAAAAAAGCTACTTTACTCTATACAATGAGCTAAAAAAGGTATCAACGTAGAATATTTAGTTTTTATTTTAAATATACGATTATTCGGGATTGGACTAATACAAGCATAATACAAGCTTTGCTTAGTTTGGGGCTAGATAATGCTGTGTGAAATGTCCCAGCATTATGTATTTATTTATTTATGGACTAAAAGACATATAAAAGCTTATTAACAGCGGACTAAGACGACATAACTAAGAGTATTATATCCAAGAGTAAACGTGTAGCATGAGTGATGTTGATAAATGAGCATACAATAGTTTCCTCAGTTTCTCGTGGACGAGGTCAATTGGATGATTACGCCATTCCCAGGAGAGTTTCAATGAAACCTACACGAATGGCAGTAAATACAAAGGAAAATAAATGTCATACATTGAGTGCTAAGCGCGAGCACTTGACTTCTCTGCTTGTCGGATTGTTACTAGGAAGTTAGGAACAATAATCATATGTGATGAGCTTTTTATTCAACTGCGAAGATGGAGAGTATATTTATTTGACAAATTATGTTGGTATTGTAGAATACTTGATGGATTTTAAAAGATAGGTATCATTAAATTCGTCTTTATTGTCTCAGTTAACAGTTTGTACAATTTTAATAAAAGTAATTAAGTTTCTATCAGTTCTATTATGTATAATCTCTATAATATTGTTCAATTATGATTAGGTATTTGTTTCAATTGAAAGTGTGCTTGAAAGAAAAAACTATCACAACTCAGTAGTTTATTTGGTATTTTAACAAATAAAGCCTTTCTTTTAATAAGAGCTTCAGATAAATTTAAAATATTCACTATAAACGACTGCTTGCATTTTAATGCAAGCTTATTTTCTCTTCTATTTATAGAAGAGAAAATAAGTGTTTATTGAGTGCGAAGCGGCACTTGAGTTGCACCCGGCTCCTCAGATTGTTGTAATGAAAAACTAAACGACATTGGCGATGGTCTTTTGGCTCTTCTTGAAACATACTTGCTTATTTACTGTGCCTTTATTTGTATGTGCAAAGTCCTACACTCTTTTCTTATGAAGCGCCTTTTATTCTGTATCTAAATATATTACCTCATAGTATCATCTTTGTTCACTTGTTTATTATTAGAAAATAATGGTTAATGCCTTATTTATCATTACTAACTAACTTCAAAAAGGAGGTTTATATGTTTGGCTGTATGTATGTTTTTTTTTATGTATGTTCACCGATATCTCCGTCAATTATGGACCGATTTCCAAAATTATTTTTTGTTTGATAGGGCATACTTTCGAGGTGGTCCCATATACATTATATTCCTGAGGGATTGATAGTTTTCCCTTAAAATTAAAAAAACTTCAAAAAACGCCGCGCCCTATAGGTCAAACATTGAAGTTTTCTTTTGAGGTTTTAAGAAACATCATCATATTATTAATTATTTCTCTTCTTCAGTAAATCCAATTTTCTATGTTATCCAAACGTAACACACAAACTACAAAATGGCATATCTAGTCCCTCACAGAACCAACAGACACTCCCCGAATGTGACACATTTACATGACAAAAGAGAATATTCAATGGAATTGTATTGTGCTATCAACTTGTGAATTTTACCTGAAGCTTAGCCCTGACACATCTTGTCTTTTGAAGTGTAACGGTATCAATTGTGACAGAATTAATTATTTATCGAAGATAACATTTATTATCGTTGATGAAAAATTGCTGCATCTAAATTCGAATAAATAAATAATGCTGGACTTTACACACAGCAGTAGCCCCTAAAGCAGAGCTTGTGTTATGGGTACTACATGACTGATATACTACTTATATACTTTTTGTTTATAAATAGATACAAATTATTATATACATAGAAACACCCAGACCCGAGACAAATATCTGTAGGTCATACAAACATTTGTCCCGCGGCGGGGATCGAACCCGCAACCTTCTGCGTCGCAGGCGGACCTTCGCCCACTGCGCCAAAAAATCCAGAGTAAGTACCTGAAAATTCCCGTTGTATACCAAAACTGTGGACACAGTATGACCTGTGAAATAGAAATAGAAATAGAAATATTTATTGCACTTATGTTGTTAGTGAGGTGTTAGTGTGTTTTTTTTTTTTTTAAATTATTATTTATTTTTTTAGGTGTTTGTGTGTCTATTTCCTTGACAAATATCTTGGGTAAACATAGCCGACACTCACAAGTGAATGAATATAGCTCAATCATGCAAGTCTTTTGACGTCTGTACACTAGAAGACGTCAGAAGAGTTGATTTATGAAGAATCGGTTACCCATGACTGCCAAGTTTTCTTCTTTATAATGCTACAAAAGATAGGCGCACGCTGACTTGAAAAAGTGTCTTTGTAGCCAAAAGAAAAGTTTCATTATTATCGACTTATCTGTCAAATTATAAAGTTGAACAGCTTTCTTTTGTCCTTCTTGCTAAACAGACTTGGAAATGTACGTAATGTATAATTCATAATTAGTGCAAAAAAGAAGGTCTGAATAATTTATAAATATATATTGTTGTAATAATATAATGTATAGTGTTGTAATGTTGGAGCAAATGCTGAGGGGTAGCCGTATTTTCACCCACATAAAATTGTGTAGATTTAAGTACCTATTGTAACTGTTGTATATGATGTGGAGAAAATAAAACTTTATTATTCTTATTCTTAAATATGTGTTTTATGTTTAATATATTTTTAATTTTCATTCAATACGTTTTGGGTTTATAAAAAAAAAAGGGTTTCTAAGTAAATAGGATTTAGGATAAATGTAATTGGACGAAACAGTAGAGAGAGTACACATTTGCAAAAGCATGAAAAATGTACTTGCTAAATCATATCATACAATATGAATTATGGTGATTATAACAGTATACGTTGAAAATCTTTGTGTCTAAATGAAGAAGCTTGAGATTTTTTTGTCATAAGTTTAAAGCTAATTTTGTAATGACATAATAATCTATAAACAAAATATAAATAATAATAATAATGCTGGACATTTTCACACACATAAATGGAATTTTTATTTTTCTGCAATAAATTACTCACATTCATAGTCATATTTTTAACGGCTAAAAGCACAATAAAAAGTAACATCAGCAAAATCTTACCGCAGGAAAATCTAAACCAGCTTAATTTAGCCGCAACCCGTGTCACTGCTCAAAACTCTTTTTCATTACACTTGTCGTATTATACCTTAACACGAGAGCAAATTAATATTATCCTCAATTCTTTATTCAAAACATAATCTGTGATTGGTTTCTATCACATTTCAAAAACAGGACGTCACATTTTGAAAAGTTCTTACTGGCCAGTCGCACAATACAAAAATGATTGGAACAAGGCTATCAGTGTTTTGTTTAATCTTCCGTTTCCGCCTAGATTATTACGAAAATGGTTGTTTATTTACAATACTGTTTTCGCGGGATATTTCAGATGTTTGGGCTGAAGGGACGTGCAACCGCCACGGATTTCACGTCTCGACTGAAGCTGAAACTACTGAAAAGATACAAAAGCTAGGACCACGGACGTATACATTGAAATAACAACGAAGATTCAATATGGAATATTTCTACGCGTAAATTCGTTTCTTATTGCGTCTGACTTGTATTACGATATTGTTTGGTTATCTAGAAACACTGAAAAAAGCTAATTTAATCAAATGAAATCTCTTTGAACGACTCAGTCTAATTTAATCTACGGACTTCATTAAAATAAATGATACTGTTTACTAAGCCGTAAATATTTTCATAATTACTGTTTTGGGAACAAAATTAGAGATAAGTATGTAATTAGGTTTGGGACTCATTTAGCTTAGACCTTTGCAACTTATGTAGGTTTGATTTCAAAGTAAACCGTCAAACTCTGATAACAATAAACGAAATAGGATTACGTTTATAATACCTAGGTGCGGTCGAAACTGTCTCAGATCATTTTGAAGAATTCCCATTGCAGATATCTAAGGGGGGTTAGAGGCACGTCAGAAATATAGATGAAACATGCTTACGTTCTACATGAGTTAGCATTTCATACGTGATAGATTTCAAACCCATCACCGCCTAGTTATTATAGATTTTTAAAATAAAATTTTGGACTTCAAATTCTGTAAATTGCTTGAAAAATTATATCAGGAACATTTGGCGCAATACGACGCCAATGTTCCTATGAAAACACACTTTGAACACTACGAGGAATTACTTTGCTTGTGCAATGCAATGTGTGCTTTTAGGTCATGGTAATAGGAAACAAATTTGAGTGCAATTCTTAAACATTTTTCCTCAGAAACCTGTTTCAGCTTAGGATACCATTTTGAACACTAGTCTGAAGAAGATTGAGTAAAATGCGTTTGTTAGGTTTCGATAAATCTTCTAGGTTGACCTGGATATCTTAACTAGCACTGCTGCAGATTTTTTTTTATGTCCGGCGGACAGATGGGCACATGGGCAGATATTGTACACGTCGCGGGCCGTCAATGGGTCAGATTAGCGCAGGATCGTGGTGGATGGCACAAGCTTCACCCACTGCTGGGTATAGGACCCAGCAGTGGGTGAAGTCAGGCTGTGGATGATGATGATGATAATGAAGGCGACCTTTCGGATCTAAAGTCATCAGCTTGGATCACTTTGTAACGTCTTAAAACTAGGTGATTTTACTCCTGTTCCTTCGTGACCAATACCGTGAAGAAGCAGGGCAACAAACACGGTTTGGGGCCTAGCTTCTCTCTCTCATGTTTGAATGCTATGGTTAGAGGTAGGTATAATATTTTCGAATAACTATCATATATGACTGCAAAGAGTCACTAGCTAGATTGTACCAACTACTAGCGACCACAAAATAAATCAAAACCTTAGGCCGAAAAGTCCCAATTTTATAAAGAAAAATATAAAAACATTTTATGTGTGTTGCCATTAAAAAGGGTATTATGTCTTGATTGTAAATTGATTGGCTGGGAGAGCATGATGGGACAATTTGCCGGTTGATGTGGCAATCTTCGGCCGACATTCTACGCGGCTGCACCTGACCCATATTATGGGTTATGGGGTGTGAACAGGTAATCTCTATACAATATTGAATATTGCTTTTTCAGATTAATATTTTGGACCGTTCGTTACTATGAGCAATGAGCATTGAGCAGTAATATTGTTGAATTATAAAGAGTCTGTCTTTGTCGTGATTTAGAGTCTCGGTATTTAATATTCTTTCAAAACTCAGAATGTGTAAACTACTCACACAAAAGTCCAATTATTTTAGAATTACTTAGAGCTTTTTGTTAAATGAACCTATCTGATTTTTTTTTTTTGTTTCTTCGTTGTTTTTTTCAATTAATATTTTTTAGTTATCTAAGATTTGAGTAATGACACACAACACCATCGAAATGAATCCAAATATATTTATAGCATATCTAAATATAGGTCACTAAATTAGATCTACATAGAATCGGGCCCAACTCAGAGGTTTGTGAAAAAAACCACAGCGCTTTGATAGAGAAAATCATAATATATTTTACATCTACTAAGTAGATCCCTTAAAATTTAAATCATCAGGCTACCTATAGGCTACACTCAAAGGCACGTTAAGCTGCCTTGTTTGAGATGGATAGACATGCCCAGTATCTAAACCATGGGAATTGTCAAGACATGGTCAATACGTATAGAACTGACTAACCCCACGACTTTTTCTTTCACCGTTTGAAGCTCGGCTTATAGCAATAATTTTACTAACAAAAATCTATAAATGTACCTACGAAATCTGAAAGTCGACATACATCCCACTAGGCAAAAAATGGTGAAGGTAATCTTCGACATTCCGAAACCATTTCAATTTATCTAGAAACTTTTACGACTTATAAAACGAAGGCTAAAGGTAGTTAATGTTTATGCTAGGTTAAAACTAGAGATTAAAACAGAATGAGAAATCATAAATATAAGGTTTATGATTTAATTCTAGCACTAAGCTGGTTTAACCATGTTTTTTTTTTGTCTTTGCTAGCCGTAAAATCTCTCTAGATTCAAGTAAAATAACAACAATTGAAAAACTGTGCAAAACAATAAAACGACTATTGTATTATTCTGTGTTATTACAGAGCATAGTTTTTTTTACACATTATATTTAGACATAGATTTTCGTACAGGATTTTATCGCGTTTCACCTTTATTATTTCCCGACGCTTTGGCTATTTTGCAACATCCGTGGTCGCGGGCGAACTCTTGTATTGTTGGGTTGTTGGCACATAACCGAAACGTCGGGAATAATAAAGGTGAGGAATTAAGGAAAAACGCGACTGTAAACGCGATAAAATTGTGTTTTTCTAAATTTGAATTATGATCGCAAAAGTTTATGAAAGGCCTTAAACTTTTCTCGTAGAAAACAAATATTTACAATAAAGAGGCCATCTCTATTAGACGACTTCAATGTTATTTTTACGCTCTCTGAGCAAGTTTGGATCGTTCCAGGAAATATTTGCATTTGTATCAGATCAGGGCTTATTCAATGTTGCCACTATGATTGATTTGGGGATAGAAATGTAGTTTGAAGAGAAGATATAAATTGGCATAGGGATTCAAACTTGCAAACTAAAATGCCATTAACGATAAAATTCTGGCATAGCATTTTTACTTTCTCTAATTCAACGGAGCAAGAGTTAATATTCTATATAACTCTATATAACGGCAAAAGGTAAGAATGGTATCATATAAATGGCGTCGATTGAAGTCGTAGGTTTTTATGTTGATTGTGTAAAATATATGACGACCTCTGTGGCGCAGTGGGCGAACGTCCGCCTGCGACGCAGAAGGTTGCGGGTTCGATCCCCGCCGCGGGACAAATGTTTGTATGACCTACAGATATTTGTCTCGGGTCTGGGTGTTTCTATGTATAATATGTATGTATTTACAAACAAAAAGTATATAAGTAGTATATCAGTTATCTGGTTCCAATAGTACAAGCTTTGCTTAGTTTGGGGCTAGATGATGCTGTGTGAAAAATGTCCAGCATTATTTATTATTATTATTTATTATATAAGCGTCATGGAAGACACTTCTCTATGTTCAAACCCACAAACTGTATAAAAGCGTCGGGAAGCAAAACTGGAAAGACGCGATATTCTCGACGTCTTATTAAACTGACTTGAGCTTTATCGCTTTATAGAATAAAAGTCTTCTAGACCATCATCATCTTCCTGCCCTTTTCCCACATTATGTGCGGTCGGCACAACATGTGTTCTTCCATTCTCCTCTATCAGCCGTCATCTCAACACTCACTCTTTTCTTACTCATGTCATCCTTTACACAATCCATCCATCTTTTCTTTGGCCTACCTCTACTCGTAAATCCATCAACATTCATACCAAGCATTCTCCTAGTTACATGACCTTCTCTTCTCATTACATGTCCATACCATGCTAGCCTGTAGCTCCTCATCTTTTCATTCACTGAAAAGTCTGCTAGACCGTAAATCTGTATCTAAAACACCAACTTTATCCAGTTACATAATGAAAAAAACTTGATAAATTATGAATCTGCAACAAATTCGCACTACTAGATACAGAGCAAACGACACAGCAAAGTAATCAATGAGAATTGATGGCAAGGTTAGGTAAATCGACGGGTAAATGTGGTCGGGATAATGTTCGGCCATAAAGTAAAGCTAGACTTGGATCGGACAGACCCAACATTATACGAATCCAACGATGAAGCAAAAAGAGGGTTATGAATTTACCATTATTTGTGAGGGTGTTATAAATATGCACGTGTAGATGATTTATACAGCAAACTATGCGTACAACTAACAAGGAACATTATAGTATTTGGTTTTAGAAAAAGAAAATCGGCATTCAGCCTCCTTCTATGATTATCTCTACGGGTAGATAGAGTAAAATTACAGTTGAGTGGAGACGATTTTAAGTAAGATTGTAGATATACTTTTGCTTAATACTCAAATGTTATTTATGGTGTAGTCATGGTAAACGATGATAAACAGATCAGCTCGAAACAGAGAGGAGTGGAAAAAATTAGGGGAGGCCTATGTCGAAAGACAACCTGACTAACAAACCGGTTGCTGAAGATTTTGTGATTTATTATATTTATTTATAAACTAGATTAAAATTAGATTAAGTTAAATGTAAGATGGTCAGTGAATAAAGGCTTTTTTACTTTTCTTTACATGGTAAACGGCAGAGGTTTAAAAAGGTTATAATTTACACGTAAAGCAAGAAAATCCGAAAATTCAGAATAATGTCACGGCGATACCTCGGTTCGGGTAAAACCACTTTACCATGCAAACATTTGCATTACACAAGTGGCCTCTGCAAGATCTAGCAGTAATTGAAAGTTCAGGGGAAGATTGAGCAGGTGCTGAGCAAACACATAAACAGAATCTAAACCGAACGAAGCTGGGTCTAGTATTTATCATCATCGACATCATAAAGATGTCAATACCCACTGTGTACTTAGTGAAGGCGTACTCTTTAAAGCGCACTCTGCTAGTGTTTTCTTTCGTGCATAGTTTAGTTTTATAGCACTTTCAAATTTATTTTATTATGCGCACTGCAAACATTTGGAATCAGCTTCCAGCGTCTGTATTTTAGCTGAGCTACGACCCTGTTGATTTTAAGAAGAGAGTTAATAGGCACCTTCTGGGCTCGCTCTATCGTAGACCTCATTCTTGCCTGTGTAAGTTTCGAGGTCAAGAGCCGACCCATTCATCATAAAAAAAAGTATTATTAATATACACGCAATTCCAAAATTTTAAATCTGACTGGACGTGACTGGATTTTAGTCAAAAAAAATAATCGTTTACGATGATACTACGTTTAGGGTATGTCGCGGTCATTCGCTCTTAATCCGGCGAACTGTCAAGTCACAACAGGTTGTTTACTAGCCTATATTTTGCTAAAATAACCACAGAATGGGTCCATTCCGTCCCTCGGTCCAATAAGCGCAAATTTCGTGGTCGGCCCAGACGAAGAACTTGACATGCATGATACTAACTGGCAATAGCGAAGGGAATGGTTAAACGTTAATTGAAATCATGCTCAAATAGATCCTCAAATCATGAAAATGACGTCATCTGAAAGCAAGCGATAATCCACCGAGCCGGATTCAAAAAGAGGTTTCTATCATTCAACAGGTTCAGAGAAAATCTACATTTTTTCAAGCGTTAAAGGGTTTACGAAAGGGATGGAATGACGTCATTAGAGCGAATCTTATAAATGAATATCATTTATTTAAGTACATCTGTCTTGTATTCAGAGCTTTTATTGAAAGTGGGTGAATAATGATCCCAATTTCCTTCACGTTTAATAAAGGAATCTTTATGAAACTCTCAAGACTGATCTGAAAAAATACGAAACATAAACGACTGTATCCATGGCATGGTAGACATTATTTCAGAAAAGTATGATTTTTATGTTTTAAGAAAAGATATACCAAGGATAAGACAGAGACCATAAAACCTAGGAGTAACAGTATCGGTTATGTGGTTCCTTTAATACAAGCTCTGCATACTTTAGGGCCAAATTATTACCTATTGTGTGAAATGTCATTATATTTTATGTAGGCATTATTACTTTATAGGCATGTACCGACGTTCGTTAACTGCATTACACGAGGCCTCCGCCCTTCTATTCCTCTGAAAATCAATGTTATGAATAAATTGATTTTACTAGCACAACACAATACAACTGATTCTATTCTGAACACGTACCTATTCAACTAGTTGAACACGTCGGTATTACAATAGATCGACGTGCATCCAATTACGCATGGCTATCGTTCGCAGAAATTTGAATGGTTTTCAATCATTGAAGCTCTTCACGGCCTAGTTTTTGATTGTATACAAAGTAAAAACACAGAGCAATTTAATGAAAGCTACATAGAAAATATTATAAAACAAAAATCTCTATTTTTAGACGCCGCCTAGCCTTTAGTAGGAAGGATAAGATAGTTTATTTATACTTAGTAGCATGGTTTATGCAAATGTCACTGACTTCCATCCAAGCAACGTAAGGTTGATATATATATAAATACCAACCTGGGCACTAAGTTGATCCAGCCCGACTGCCGTGCATTCCTGACTCCACCTTTTCCCCCATATTACTCGACTCCGGTTGCATAGATCTTGCCCGGAGTGGCAACGGCGCAAATTTTTGGGCGACGTTGCCAAACGTGTTCATGGAGAAATTGATGTGCTCAACATTTTTATTGCTAAGATCTCAAACTTAATCGACTCCGTAACGGCCGAAATTCAGAAACCCATAAACACTTGTGGGCTCCGTTTTATATACCAAATCCAAAGTCGTATGTTGATCAGATCCATTTATATTATCAAAATTACAGCTTTATTTGATCCGACAAAACGAAACTGTATATTAAGTAACGTAGATTAATTTTTCGTAAACACTACAGTATTCGAAGTAGTGAAGGGCGCGGGGGCCGGGGCACGAACGCCCCGCTCCTGCAATTAAGACAATTATCAGAAGTAGAAAATTATCACAAAGAAAATAAGTAATTTTTAAGAAGGTTTTTGAGAAATTTACCGGTCAATTACTGGTCTTAAAAAAGATACATAAATCCTACTTCACTAACCTTAGCTCGTTCTCCATACATAATGGAAATGTCTGATACACGTTAGTGCACACGTCCACAAACTCCTAGCGCAACTGACGGTCCAATGACGATGTATTAGTTATTTATGCGATAAAATGTGCTTCATTTATTGGTTCGACTACTCTTTACTATTATAAGCAGTAGTATGCAACCTCTTGGTGGCAGTGGGCTGGCCATATCTCACGAAGAACCGAAACCGCTGGGGTAAAAGTGTTCTTGAGTGGAGACCGCGACTCGGCAAACGTAGTGTAGGACGCCCTCCAACCAGATGGGATGACGATCTGCGAAAGACTGCAGGCAGATGCTGGATGCGGCAAGCTGAATACAGGGCGCTATGGCGCTCATTAGGGGAGGGCTATGTCCAGCAGTGGACTAATGTAGCCTGATGATGATGATGATGCAACCTATAAGTTTCAATTGAATTACGGTCGACTTCTTCAACTTCCATAAAACTCAGGAGATTTTTTGCTAGCCCTAATTTCATATCCCCATGTCAATGTCATGCAAGTGCCTAGTTCCGATTTCCGCCATGAGCCAAAACATCCTTGTCGAATGAATAATCAATTATAACACACAAGAAACTTTATTGACACACACAGTATACAAACAATATTAATTAAACACACAGTACAAACAATATTAATTAAACACACAGTACAAAAAATATTAATTAAACACACAATGGAAGGAGAATTTTCACAAAAAAGGAGATTTTTGATAAATTTTAAACTACGTGTAGTTATTGGTTTTTACTGTTGATGTTTTTATGGCTTTTTTTTTTAAATGTTGTTAATGTAAGTATTTATTTGCATCCATGTTCTATTATGAAGTACTGGTTCCTTTCGCAGTACTTGTTCACAATTAGCTTTACCAGGATTCTTTTTCATTACTATGATTTTTTTCAGATGACGCATTACTGCGTCTACTTCATCTTTGCTCCACTTCTTGTGAATCGTTTTACGTCTTTTACCTTTATCAACTTGTTCATCCGATTCTGTATCTGTTGTTATATTTTTATAGACCTTCTTTCTTTGATTTTTGTTCTCAATCTTATGAACTTTTTCATTCGATTCCTCATTCATTTCATCTGTTGTAACATTTTTATGAACCTTCTTTCTTCGATTTTGTTTCCCAATGTTTTCAACTTGTTCCTCCGATTCCTCATCTGTTGTTACATTTTTATAGACCTTTTTTATACCAACAGATACAGAATCGGATGAACAAGTTGATAAAGGTAAAAGACGTAAAACGATTCACAAGAAGTGGAGCAAAGATGAAGTAGACGCAGTTATGTGTCATCTGAAAAAATTCATAGTAATGAATAAGAATCCTGGTAAAGCTAATTGTGAACAAGTACTGCGAAAGGAACCAATACTTCATAATAGAACATGGATGCAAATAAATACTTACATTAACAAAATTTTTTTTAAAAAAGCCATAAAAACATCAACAGTAAAAACCAATAACTACAAGTAGTTTAAAATTTATCAAAAATCTCCTTTTTTGTGAAAATTCTCCTTCCATTGTGTGTTTAATTAATATTTTTTGTAATGTGTGTTTAATTAATATTTTTTGTACTGTGTTTAAAATCAATATTTTTTGTACTGTGTGTTTAATTAATATTTTTTGTACTGTGTGTTTAATTAATATTGTTTGTACTGTATGTTTAATCAATATTTTTTGTACTGTCTGATTAATTAATATTTTTTGTACTGTGTGTTTAATTAATATTGTTTGTACTGTGTGTGTCAATAAAGTTTCTTATGTGTGTTATAATTGATTATTCATTCGACAAGGATGTTTTGGCTCATAGCGGAAATCGGAACTAGGCACTTGCATGACATTGACATGGGGATATGAAATTAGGGCTAGCAAAAAATCTCCTGAGTTTTATGGAAGTTGAAGAAGTCGACCGTAATTCAATTGAAACTTATAGAAAACGTTGTGAAACTAAAAATACGGAACCCTAAAAAGATAGATATTTGGACGAACCTTTCGTCATACAGTGACGGTAATAATTCTCAAGTAGTATGCAACCTACAAATAAAAACCTACCTCTTGAATCAGGGCAACTCTTTGCCCTGATTCAAGAGGTTGCATCATCATCATCATCAGGCTACATTAGTCCACTGCTGGACATAGCCCTCCCCTAATGAGCGCCATAGCGCCCTGTATTCAGCTTGCCGCATCCAGCATCTGCCTGCAGTCTTTTGCAGATCGTCATCCCATCTGGTTGGAGGGCGTCCTACACTACGTTTGCCGAGTCGCGGTCTCCACTCAAGAACACTTTTACCCCAGCGGTTTCGGTTCTTCGTGAGATATGGCCAGCCCACTGCCACCAAGAGGTTGCATACTACTGCTTATAATAGTAAAGAGTAGTCGAACCAATAAATGAAGCACATTTTATCGCATAAATAACTAATACATCGTCATTGGACCGTCAGTTGCGCTAGGAGTTTGTGGACGTGTGCACTAACGTGTATCAGACATTTCCATTATGTATGGAGAACGAGCTAAGGTTAGTGAAGTAGGATTTATGTATCTTTTTTAAGACCAGTAATTGACCGGTAAATTTCTCAAAAACCTTCTTAAAAATTACTTATTTTCTTTGTGATAATTTTCTACTTCTGATAATTGTCTTAATTGCAGGCATAATTGGGGCCTAATAATATCAACAAAGCGGCAATCCATTCTTAAGCATATGAAACTAGTTCACTAACCCTAGCTCGTTCTCCTCGTTCTTTAATTTTGAAAAATCATAGCGTGGATCCGCGCTTTAGTTTTTCTGTTATTCTGCTTGATGAAATTTATCAAACAAACCTATAATGCTAATACAAATCTGCTAGAGACGTATTATAAAAATCACCAGAGAATCAATCTGATAAAATAATTAAAATGTTAGATTTAGGTCAAACAAATGGCTAAGGCCGCAAGCGACCAATGGCTGAGCTCGGTGGGCTCTGATTGGCTCATTTGAATCGGATCAACAATTGCTAAAACGCAAAAAAGGTGGATTTGTATAAAAAGCACGTAATTATTATTATTACTGATGGTGACACTTGTGGCTCCGTTCGGATCCACATACGGACGGTGATGTGGCAATGGATCAACAAATACCAACCGGATCAACAAGTGAAAACGGATCAAATAATTACTAACTATATGGCACGTTTGATCAACATAGTGCCCATGGAGATATCTATATATATATATGTATATACACTTTTTTTTTTTCGGAGGGCCTAATACTGATGGCCGTTTAGTGTTATGGCGGGCACTGAAGGTGCCGAATTCTGTAACACTGCTCTCGTTGTTCACTTTTTATATCTTGATTGCGCAAGATTCGAAAGTACTCCAGTTTTGTCAGCTCCAACTGTTTTGTCGGTCATTTTTGGCAGGTCTTTCACAGCTCCGGTAGCCGTGATCGTCTAGTGGTTAGGACCCTACGTTGTGGCCGTAGTAACCCAGGTTCGAATCCTGGTCACGGCAGTGGAAACACGGTCTCGGCGGGGCATACTTTTTTTAATAGTTATGTATACTTTAAAACCCTTTTAATAGAACCATGTTCTAACGCAAAGTGATCTGGATAAATTGAGCTATCTTATATATATATATATATATATATATATATATATATATATCGTTTTCAACGGTCCTAAAAGGACTCAGTTTATACCTATAATAATAATAAATAATGCTGGACTTTTTGCACAGTATCATCTAGCCCCAAGGTAAGCAGAGCTTGTGTTATGGGTACTACGTGTGTGATGAATTAAGTAAAATATAAATAGTTACATAGGTTTTGTTCCAATTCTGTAGGAATTTGTTTGCTAATCCAGGGCTCCATACATTAAGGCTGATTCTCCTTTGACGTTTAGCATATTCATGTTTTATGAAGAGGTTAATCAAATTCAAATGTTCGGCTACCCTCACTATAGATGATAAGGGTGGGCAATAATTTTACACTACATAAGTTTTCCAACTGATTTAGGTTGAATTAATAGAGGCTGTCGATTTTGACACAGGCCGCTTAACTTCGTAATAGTGTTGGTTCCAATGATTTTCTATAAGATGGCCCGTAATACCTTCGAATCTCCGGCCAAGAATACTAATACATACCAAGAAATTATACATTTAATAGTGTTACATGGGATAGTCTCTATCGTATACTTACAACAGAAACAAATCTACACACACAATTAAGAACAACCCGCCTTCGTTGGATGGAACAGCTATACTTATTTTAGGTACTTTGGCCTGTAATGTATCCATTGATCCATAATATTTTTGTGCCTCTCAAAAAAAAACATTATTATATTCTTGTTACTGCTCTAATTAAAGTTGCGCAAACAGTTTTACAACCACTCCGGCGCAAGACTTTCACTTGAAATATGCACTAAATTCGCATGTTCTCTCAGCGCTCCGGTAGCCGTGATCGTCTAGTGGTTAGGACCCTACGTTGTGGCCGTAGTAACCCAGGTTCGAATCCTGGTCACGGCAGTGCAAACTGTCGCGGCGGAGCTTTTTTTGTCAATTTTATTATGTAGATAAGGTAAGTAATGTCAGGTGGCCATCTTCAAATTGAACAAATAATGTATACAGGGTGTAAAAAGACGTCTACCGAATCCGAAATGGGTAGGTACAGCATCCCAACATACAACCAAATCCAAAAGGATTTTCCGAAAAAAAATTATATCCGGAGAAAACAGCGTTTGAAGATTACTGTTTGCGTATGTACTGGGCGCGTTTTTATACGTAGATTGCTGGACTTTGAGTTATTATGTTGTACTAGTAGTAAATAACTAGAAAATAAAATAAAATGGCATAGTTAAGTAAAAAAAAATTTTGCGTTTTTTTTTTTCGCTAAATATGTTCAGAATCATGGTCTGATTGAAACCCCTCAGTTTTCGGTAGCAGTCTTTTTACACCCTGTATAACAAAGCTATGAACGAAAGCAACAATCAAAACAAACGGACTTTTGGATCAGAATTTAATAGCAGTTCTAAAATTGTTTCAATTTTTTCCCGGAAAAACCATATTGTCCTTAGACCCTGAAACAGGATACATAATCCTCAAACGAAAATAAGTTATGGCATGATTACACGTACCGAGTAAATGGGCGCGATAATAAACTTGGCCGAGTGCTCGGTTTGTAGATGTCGGAGATAAATAATCCAGCCGTTCAATTAAACGCCTAGCCTCTTTGTTAAACGGTGCCGCTAGACACATCACCGAGCGCTCGGTTGAGTGCTCAACGAACGCTCAACTCTCGCTCTAGGCCTAGCATTATTTTGCTGTCTTGTTTATATACTATTGGTACGTCTAATCCGGCCTTTATGAAGGCAAGTTGAGTTGAACGATGACGTCACAGCTTAAAAGCTTTCCTCATAGGTACTCAGCGGCTTAACACGATCAAACGGAGCAAAGGGTTTTTTTGCACTCACTTTTAGCTTTCCTACTGTAATCTTATAGATCAAGGAGTTCCAAAAATGCACCCTTATTTTTAAGTGACCAACGTAAAATATACTTAACTCAAAGGTAATAAGGTATTAAAGATAATCAAAAAGAAAGACCGGGCTTAACAACAAATACGCACTATGCCCTAGGCGGGGAGGCAGCGAGTGCTCGTTTAAGATGTGAGTAGTTCGATTCTTTGGCGGGACAATTATTTGCAAAATCTTGAAGTATTTGTTCTAGATCTGATTGTTGTTATATGGTACTCGTAGTTTGTCCTAGAATCCTTTAAAACAAAGAAACTTATTTCCGAAAGATTTGTTCGTTCACGTGTTGTGTTGGATCCCAAAGGTAAAAAGACGGTATAGGTTCTGAGCAAGTTTTTCCACCTTAAACTATGTCCCTAGCACTACAGTTGTCTCGTTAAGTATAGACATAGGTTGCCTCCTGACGCTGAAATTAACTATGGCGTAAATTTTGGAACGAAGTTCCTTTTCGGACGGTATCGAAGAAAAAAGACAACTGAGGCTGGAAAAAAAAAATTGTTCCTTTTTACCGTCACGACACATGTACATCGCCACAGTGCGGAATGCGCAGCCGCAACACAGTCCATAGATTGTTACATTGTTAGTACGGAAGAGCGTTTCTAGGATACCTAATTAACAATTAATTTATTATATTCCCAGTACAGCAAAGTACTCTTTGCTTCATTCCAACCGAGTGTTCCACGATACTCACGTACTTTAAGTGTTGGACCTATTCAGACAAATAGTTTAATCACTGGAACTGTAAATTAATGCCACCCATAGCAAGTTTTGCAAAATAGACACAACATAAATCCTTCTCAGAGACGCTACATACGAACCAAGTGCAATCTTGTTTAGCTTAGGGAGCTCTTTCTAAACGCAATTTAGCTTGAGACCTTGGGGAAAGGAATATCCGAATGAAAGCGCTCTAGTTACCTATTTTCTTCAGGGTTTTACGCATCTTGAGCAAAACAGAGTACCTAATGAATACAAAAACAAGTAGTTTTGATATTTAAATAATTGTTTTGTTTTTAAATGGCCCTTGAACTACTTCATGTCTAAAAATGTATGCATTCCTTTCCAAAGCTAATTAAACATTTATATCAATTTTTAATTACTAAAAGCAATTATCGCGTTATGTCTACAAGTAGCTCTAGCTACTTTTTTAGTAAAACAACATCATTAAGATAAGATAAGATAAATTTTATTTTGCCAAAAGCAGGTATAGCGGTACAAAAGATTCGCTTAATGTAGATTACATAGGTCTCTACCCCTGTCATAGGATAGGTCTGTACCCAGGTTAAACCTCTGTTCCCCACACTAGGACTGAGTCTATAGTATCATACCTATACTTTGAGTTCGATGTTAAAATGCATTGTGTTCCTCGTAGTAATACGTAGCTCTTGCTACGAAATACTAGCAAATTGTATTGCTACGCAACGTAGCACCGTAGCGCTGCGCCTGCGCAGCAAAAGGATGAGTTTTTTGAATGTATATTTTTATCATCGAATACCTACAATTGACGTGTAATCAATAGCCAATATCAGAAAGCTTACAAAATTTCCAACCATTTAATTTTATGTTTGACAAAAAATTTATGACTATCTTTCTGGTCATAAGCAGTAGTCACTCAAAAATCTATTATATTATAATTTAAGTTCAGTGATTGAATAAAAAAATTAAAGGTTTTCGTGGTTATTCACTGTGGCTATTTCCCTATATCAAGTCTGTCATACTTAGTATAGCTTTTTCCTTCAGTTGAACTAAGTAAACCTCCGTATTCAAACCTCATTTAAACATTTCTAAAATAGGACTCAACTTCGGCTCAAATTGCTTCAAAGAAAACAATCCATCCTCATCTTAATAAAACTTAGCTTATTGTAACTTAAGTTAAATGGTGTTTCAGTATTTGCATAAAACCAAAGGAAAGATGACCTGAGATTTTCCTCAAAGGGTAATGCGGGTAAAGATAGGAATTGTTTGAACAAAGATCGGGATTAGCTTGGATTTATAATATTCTATGAATTCCTAGAAGAAGATCGTACTTTTACCCGCATGGAAATTTGTAAATTAGGACGAATTAAAGCCCATACATAGAATAATAGACTTGCTATTGGCTGATAACTAGGTAAGTAGGTAGTGACAAAAAACATTATTAAGTGTTATTTGAATATGAGCTAAAACAAACACCATTGGTTTACTCGTATACACAATAATAATCATTATATAATTATAAATTCACTATCAGTTATTAGTTTATACGAGTATAACTAATTGGATAGTTCAACAAAGTATTTATACTAAGATCGTGACGCATCATTCTAAACAAAATTAACGAATGCTCATCCCTCGGTGAGGTGTTGCGAAATTACTTCATTACGACGTAAATTATATTTTATCATGAAAGGGTCTTAACAAGCTTCATGGCTGCACAGGGCTGGGGCAAGTTTATGACACAAATCAAATAAAGAAAAACTATGCATGTTGAAGTCTAGCCATCATCTTGGCATGTCACTCCTGGCAATAAAGATAGATCATCATTTTTCTGCTCTTACCACCCAGTTTCACTCAGTGAGCCGTTTTAGCTTATTGAAATTGTTTATTTAAATTAATTTTTGCATTGCGTTTAAAATGTATGATAGACAGCGTCACCAATCAGTAGACCCCGATTGAACCTGCGTCAATCGTGAGGTTTACTACTTGGTGGCGCTGATTGTACTACTGTAAAAGAAGTTTCTCAAACCATAAATAAGCTCAACCAATCTAATTGGTATTGTGACGCCATAAAGTGTGTTTTCCCTTCCTCCGACCCTGAAACCAGTAAGTAATGAAATTGTCGGGTGTTTTCATCACTCCAATGAAATTAAGAGTAGGTAATTTGGGATGCGAAGATGAAAATAACAACGTAAGTCTTTCTCCATTGTAATAATAATTACTTGGAGTTAAGCTAGGTAAATTTGATGATTTACCTACGGTATTTTTTAGTATAATTTATAACTTTTAATAAGTAGGTAGGTACTCACCTAATTAGTAATTACCTACCCATAGCAAGTTTCTACCTACTAGCTTTATCATCATCATCATCATCATGTCAGCCCTCTAGTGTCCACTGCTGAACATAGGCCTCCCCGTCGATTTCCACAGCGATCGATCTTGTGCAGCCTGCACCCAACGGCTCCCAGTCCTTTACTGCGGTTTCCGATGCGTGGCCTCCATTCGAGAACTTTTCTGCCCCAACGGCCGTCAGTTCTACGAGCTATGTGCCCCGTCCACTGCCACTTTAACTTGCTAATCCTGTGGGCTATGTCGGTGACTTTAGTGCGTCTACGGATCTCTTCATTGCTGATTCGATCTCGTAGAGAGAAAAAAACTGGCTTTATGGTAGGTAGGAAATCTGATATCTGATATAAATATCAACTGAATAGCCTATCGGTCGACAAATTTTTTCATTAGCGGGAATGTCAAACATAAAAAGAAACCCTTAAAATTCTGAAGATGTTATAATAAATATAATATAATAAATAAACTTACTTACTTTTTATAATAAATTCTAAGACAAAAGCATTCCATGACCTTTTAATATATAAAACTCCGATCTCTTGTTTGCCCCAACATGCCTGCAGGCGCTTGGCGTTCAAAGCAAAGTTCTCTTCAACGAGAACAAGGTAAGTACCAATAATATAGATGTTCATTGTTTATATTTAATTAGTAAAAATAATAATTTATTATTTTATTTAATAGATACTGGGTGGAAGACAACTAATCTTGAATTTAAAAAGAAGAAAACACGTAATAAGTTGTTGTGATAACTTTTTTATTTTCGAGAATTATTTCTCTATTAGCTACTTATAAATATTAACGATAATGGCAAAATGATGGTCTTAAATGTTAAAGTTTTCTGAAGTAGTCTATAAACACACTACATATTTATTTCAGTTCCTACTGAAAACAGCAACTAACATGTCCGTTTGCTCTATATAATTTCTAGGTGACTAACGTTTCGTGCTTTGCTACGAGTAAAGATACGAGAATATAGATTTGCACATTGTGTTAATTCAATCAATTGTCTTCTCTGTTACTTTTCAATCTCTGTTATATTCTTGCTCGCAAATATACGTTAGTACATTATGAAATAATGGACCAGACCTCAATGATTAGGAAATAAAAATAACCTCGGACTTACAATGATTACCTTCCCTCGTCGTATTCTACATTAGTAATAACTGCAAACTGTTAATCCACTAGTGCACTAACCCTTCAATTTTTGATCCAAGAAGGTTTGCAAATAACACGACTCATCTACAGAACAAGAAAGCATTTTATTTTTCCTTAAACCCTTCAATTTTCGCATTTCAGCTAGCGAAGCAGATAGTCTGTGAGAAATGATTCCTAGCTCTCCTAATACGATATCGGAACTCAATTGTGTCCATAACCTTCATTTCACTTCATAAATTTGATCTTTATCTACTTCAAGGGAAGAGCATATCCATGGTCAGGTCGTCATAGCTCACAGAGTAATAATACTGTAGTTTGCTATTTCTTTTTAATGACGAACAACACACTGGTATGCTCATATTCATAAAAGTAAATTAGATACTGGTTATCATTGCTCAAGTAACAATTATACATGTATTCACCTATTAGGTAGGTACTATCTTCGGTTCAACTGAAGCTAGTACCTATAGAAGCTTTAATATGTGTTTTTTGGATGATTTTCTTCTTTCATTATCTTTTATCAAGATTAATTTAATATCATAAATGAGCAACAATAATGTTGACAAAATTTCAGGACTTTAGCTACTCGTAGAACAGTAAGTAGTGTACCTAAGTATTTTATTTTCATTCTTAGCCGTGAAGGGTAGGTTGTTGATTTGTCCCCAATTTGCCCCGTCCCCGATTGGACAAAGAGCTCTCGATGGCTCCCACAAAACGAAGAATTTATCCAATAAATCTAACATTTCTAACTCAATGATTCTCGTGAGAAAGCGAATCCTTTCTTAGAACGTTGGCGTATTTACACGGAGAGGTATTCAGTTCCTTAACCAATTTTACTATGTAGGTTATTTTTAATCTAGATTAGTATTTAGTTTGAACTTTTATTTATTAGTATCTCATGGACGCGTGGTGTTTTTTTTTTACCCAAAAACTCAAATATAAAACTGTAAACCTAAAACTGTGTCAAGGGCCAGCTTATTTAAGCTGTGTTGAGGGCCAATCAAGAAAGTTGAATGAAATATCTTATCGGATATTCAGTAGGCTATGACTGAACTGCCAACTCACAAACTTTATACTCACGATCTTCCTTAATACGTATTTCTTGGAACTTACTTATTTTTCACAAAACATACTTACGGTTGCGCCTTACTTTCTCTGCGGAGCAAACCTCGTTACACGGTAAGTGCCCTTGCCATTCTGACCTTGTGCTGCATGAGTTCGCTTGTTAGGGATGAGGTATGTAGTTACGCTGTTTCTGCCACTCAGAATCTACTATCAGAAGTCTACCTCTGCACCGGGGCCCTAACTGAACAGTTTAGGTTTTATCAAGTCAAAATATGCAGGGTGTGGCAAAATGTAAAAGTATTTGATTTTTTTTGTAAAAACTTACGATTTGATTCGTCATTTTATGGGTAACTATTTCAAAAATCCAATAAGTTGTTTTTATTTTCAAAATAATCATACCTATAGTTTCCTAAGAACAAAACCTTCCGGACTCTCGGGACTCAGAGTCCGAGGGCCCCTTGAGCTTGGGGGCCCCGGTGCACTGCACCGCCTAGCCCATCGGTAGTAGCTACGCCACTGTCTACCATGCTTCAGACAGAAAGGATGTGATGTGATGCACAGAAAGGATGTGATGTGATGCTCAGAAAGGATGTGATGTGATGCCGCTACCTACGGTACTTACATTTTAATCAACATGAAACGCATTAATCAATAATCAATAATCATTTTCAAGGTTTTTTACATATTGTTAGGTATGCAATTAACTTTAATGTTGAAAATACCTATAATAGTAGGCTTCTCGTATCTTAAAATTGTTATTAAATTAGGATTTAATAACAATTTTAAGATACGAGAAGGTACATTCATATAATTTCATTCACTTTTACAGACCAAGAACTCCTTTTAAATGTGTCAATCAGTTGTCAACTAACCAGTGCTTCAGCACTCTAGATAATCTAAAGTTTCAGTTTAATCTTAAAGGCTTGTTGCGTGCTTGTTGCCTTCGTGACAATTTCAAAAAGACATTTTCTATAGATATTTGGTCGTTATTTCAGACGTTATATACATTGCCTAATAATTTATACTCTTGCCTCACAAACCATCGTGGTTAATAAAAGTTTTGTCTGAGGTTTTGTTTATTAATAATATTCCTCTGGTGTACCTACCTACCTTAGGATGTTAAGTTTAGGCGTGGCTAAAAATTGGTATCATAATCCGACCTTACAATCTTCTACCACTTCCCTACCACTTGAGTTGTCCGTCACCAAATTATTTTACACTAGAAACTATTCGCTACTCAAGCCGAGTCGGGCAGTCGAAGGGTGAAACTTTGTAAGTAGGCTAGTAGAATACCTATCAAGTGTATTACTAAGAATAGGTACCTTATTATGTTTAAGTTAGGTAAAGCTGAGCGCTTTTGAGCTTTGTGTCCATCTGGTTAAATGGTGAAAGAAACAAACAAACTAAACAAGCACTTTTTATTTTTAACTCGCGGACAGCATTATGTAGCCCAAAAGTTCCGCGAAAAATTTAACCAGATCACTCACTTTTGGTCCGATATTTTGCGATTGCATGACGTAGATGGGCTGCAAACAAAACATTTAATTGTGCTTGTGTCCGCCAGGGTATCGCTACTCTAGGAATCTGGAAAGTTTCCTGTAATAAAATACCATAACAGTTTTTAAAATATCTGATGAATTTTCTACAAAAAGCTTTATTACAAACCAGTCTTGTAAATAACGAACACAACAAAAATCAGCCAATTCAGACGAATAAATCCCATTCGGCAATTGGTTTTTGTATTTTTTTTACTGTAGATTTTTTATTAAAAATGACGAACCTATTACAATACAATCCATATAGCCACTCATAAGCTACCAACTGCTACGCAATCTATGCCATTGCTTTATGCTCACTTGAATACTAAATGAACTAATTTGGGAAGTAATCAAGTGTTTGTGCGTTATTGACTGAGGTGCCGTGCATTTTGAGAAGGGCAAAGGGTGTGGACAGAGGACACTAAGATTAAATTTACCAATTTACATTCCTGGGTTCTATCGGCTAATTTCAAAGGGGATTATTGAAATTGCCGAACATAAATAAAACATAGATTAATCTGAATCTCTGTTATAAAAACAACCCAATGCAAACTGAGCTGCGGTACCTGGGAACTCGCAACGAATTCTGGAAGAATGAATGACACAGCTTCATACGGAATCATAACCAGCATTAGGGACTAACACAAACAAATTTGAAACCTACCTATCATCGTGTCTGTTAATTTTATTTCATCCATATTCATACAGCTAACTCATTGATTGAATCATAAAAATATTAAAAATTTAAGCAGAGAAAATGTCTTATCCCATCCTAAAATAAAACCTACCTGTAAGCATAAAATCTTTAATAATCAATATCTATTCTTACCCAAAACCTTTCTTAAGATACTGTCTAATTAACCTCCTTTTAACATCAATGAACAAAGGAAAAATTGGGCTATTAAATCCCTTTGACCTAATCTACTCATTAAAATAAGGACGTTGTTTGAAATTTGAGGAAAAACTGGGATAGGCATTTTCTTTCGGAGTTTTTGTTGCGCGGGGGATCTCTCGTAGCTTTGAGGGATTATGTAGCTAGTTGAAGATAAGATATATAATGAGGATTCTTTATCATCATCATCCATAGCCAATATTCCACTGCTGGGTGTAGGCCTCCCTTTACCTTACGATGTAGAATGCTTAGAATGGGATTTTTTTTTTAATTGGGGATTTCCTGCTTAGAATGGGAATTAAAAATTTTTATAACATAAGTATCCATTTACGGATTCACTATTAACTAATAAAACTAAAAGCTTATGATTCAGTATAATTTGTTAAAATAGATACAAATTACAGACCCGAAGTAAAGAAAATTAAAAACTGAAACACTCGCATATAGGTATGAAAGTTTCCCGATTCACTCATCCCGTGAACTCCCACAAATGAGAAAATACAATTATTTCCTAACTATTCAAACTTATTAATTCAATTCCAGGGATATATTATTGCTGTGAAAAATGAAATATGGGAAAATATTTGTTTACGTATGTTGTTTTTGCTGCAGTCGCAAAGTGTAGTCAAGCTCCGTGAAAAAGTTGATTTTAAAAATAGTTAAACTCAGTAAACCAGTGTTATTATTATTCGTTCTTATAAATAAATTAGTGACTCAAGTGTGTGAACGTTATCCAGTCAACAAACAAAGAACTAAAGACCTAACAGTGAAATCAAAGTTTCGTGAGCGGCTCAGTGACTGTCGTAATAAAACTAGGACACAAAACAACAACAAATAAATCAGTGACTTTACCTACCTTAAAGTGTGTGAACATTATCCAATCACCAAACAAATAATTAATTACAACAAAACAAAGTGATTGAATCATTGACTAAAATAATAAAAAGTGAGGGTTACAAAAAAAAAAAAAAAAAAAAAAATAATAATCTCCAAACAGTTATCTTTGCAACTAAACGAACATATCACTAATTTCAACCTAGCATTTGTCGATCGAAGTGGCCGGTTGGTTGGAGACGTTGACTGTAAAGACGGAGCACCGAGTTCAAATACCGCTGTGGCATAGTATTCTTTTTGCACAAAAAATATTTTTTCATTTCTCATACTCGTTCATTTCCGGCTACATTACAAGTTTTTATTATGGAGGAGCAGCTATTGAAAGCCATCAAAGAAATTGGTAAACAAATAAATGACACTGAAAATAAACTCTCGGCCAAAATAGATTCCATTGATGAAAAATTAGGAAACTTTAAGGCACAACTTGATGAATTAAAGTTTAACCACGATAAGCAGGAAGAGCGATTGGATTATTTAGAGCGAGAAATAAGAATACGCAATGTGGTTTTCTTTGGAATACCAGAAAAAGAAAAGACATACTTCGAACTTGAAAATAATATTGTAAAAACAATAAATGAAAACCTACAAGTAGAGTGTCACAAAAATGAGATCCAACACGCAAGACGAATTGGGCGAAAATGCGATAAACCCAGACCTATCGTTGTGGAACTAAGTACCTATGGAAAAAAGCTACAAATAATGAAAAACAAAAGTAAGCTGGCTGAAACTGGCTGTTATATTAAACCCAAAATTTTTTTACCCACCCAAAATTTTGAAAGAAAGAAAATCTCTACAGGAGCAGTTAAAATTGGAAATTGAAGGAGGGAAAAATGCTTTCATTAGGTATAACAAGCTAGTGGTGGTTGAAGAAACAAGCGAGATTCCCAAAGATAGCAACGAAACCTACAGAAATAAAAAGCGCACTCTACCTAAAGAAACTAGCCCTATGGCCAACAAAGGAGAATATAGTAGAGCAACAAAGAAAAATAAACCTGCATCAGAAAACAGAAACATAACCCAATACCTTTCATACCAAAATAAACACACACCACAAAAAAGCATACAAGAGAACATAAATAAAGAAATATAGCAATTAGTGCCACCACTTCCTGCAAAAAATAGAAATAATACAAACAAAAAATCCACCTCTCCCAATATGGCTGGTCCCCACGGGAAGAGTAGACCAAAACCCTCCAATCAAACAGAAAATGATAGTACAACGAAAAAATCAAACATAAATCAAGACTCCTTGAAAATATGTACATTCAACGTGAGATCACTAGTTCACCCGACAAGAATAATTGAGCTGGACAACTGTCTGAAGAGCTTTAGATGGGACATAATTGGTCTTTCTGAGGTTAAAAAAGAAGGCAATAAAATAGAGGAAAATGATGAGTATATTTTTATGTACTATGGCAGTATCAGTGGGAGTAATGGCGTCGGCTTTCTGGTAAATAAAACTCTTAGAAACAATATAACTGATTTCAAAACAATATCAGATAGAGTTGCACGCTTGGACATACACTTGGATGGTCATGAAATTTCATTCATTCAATGCTATGCACCTACAAAACGCGCAGTACGAGAAGACATAAATAAATTTTACGACGACATAAGACACGCGCTAGAGCACACTCCAAAAGATACCATAGTAATGGGTGATTTCAATGCTCGTATCGGACAGAGTACTTCGGAAGACAGGAAAGTAATGGGAAGATGGTGTTATGGCAGCCGAAACGAACGGGGCACTTGGTTGCTAGAATTCTGTCACGAAAATCAACTATTTATCATGAACACACAATTTAAGAAACCTCTGAAAAAGAAATGGACATGGCTTTCACCAGATGGAGAAACGAGGAATGAAATCGATTTTATCTTAGCTAGAAACAAAAATAGCATTTGTGATGTCGATGTACTCAGAACAACCTTTCCATCGGATCACAGAATAGTCAGAGCAAAATTTACTCCCAACTATAAATTTAAATCAAGGAAAACTTATGGAAATACATCACTTCAACTGAACCCCTCTGAACAACTGCAACTACACAATATATTTGACAATTTAACGGAATCATATCCACGAAATCAAGTACAAAAATCATACGAAGCTCTCATTAAAAATATTAAAGACTCTAGAAACAAGCTGTCCAGAAAGAATAAAGAAACACCTCCGTTACCCGACAGAATTATACGTCTAATAGAAGAAAGAAACACACTCAAAGAAAAAACTAACAAGACAAGATCAGAAAAGAACAAACTTTCTGCCCTCTATAAATTAATTAAGAAACTTTTAAGCAAGATTAGAAAAGAAAATCGATACAAAGTAATTGAAGAAGAACTAGAAAAAAGAGCATCAGTAAAGAGAGCACAGAAAAGACTAAATAACAACAAGCAATGGATCTCGGCATTAAATAAAAGTAATAGCAAACTCGCAAAAACAAATAGAAATGACATTATTGATATAGCAACAGATTTCTATCGGAAGTTGTACGCGAACGATATAAACCCCTATTTCAAAAACTTACCAAACGAACCCAATGAACTAGATTTACATGATCAAGAAGACATCCCACCTTTTCTTCAACATGAGATTCTTAGCGCGATCCAACAATTGAAATCAAATAAAAGTCCTGGTGGCGACGGTATAACAAATGATGTCTTAAGAGCGATCATCGAACCTCTAACACCAATTCTTACAAACCTCTTCAATGATATTTTACAAACAAAAATAACACCCATGGAATGGGAAACATCAATAATAACTCTCCTATACAAGAAAGGTGACTCAAACGATATTGGAAATTACCGACCTATAAGTCTACAGCAAACGACTTACAAAGTTTTCACGACTGTCCTGCTCAGAAGAATCTCAAAAATACTAGAGTCGAACCAGCCAAGAGAACAAGCTGGATTCAGAGCTAACTTCTCTACCACAGATCATATTTTTACCCTTACTCAAATTATTGGAAACTACACTGAATATAATGAAGAGCTTTACATCGGCTTTATAGATTACTCAAAGGCGTTTGACTCTATATGTCATGAACCTATGTGGAAGGCTTTAAAGGAACAAGGAATACAGGAAGGTTACATAAACATACTTAGGGAACTCTACAAAAATTGTAACGCTGTCGTAAAACTGGAGCGTAAAGGACAACCCTTTCCCATCAAAAGAGGAGTTCGACAAGGCGACCCAATATCTCCCAACTTATTTACATCTCTACTCGAACATATTTTTAGAAACCTAAACTGGTCAAATCTGGGTATAAATATTAACGGCGAATATTTAAATCATCTACGATTCGCCGACGACATTGTGCTCATATCAGAAAACCATCATGATCTGGAATACATGCTAAATACACTTGATAAAGAAAGTCAAAAATGTGGACTACATATGAACGCTAGCAAAACATTCATAATGACCAACGGCGAAAAAATACCAATCACCATCCAATCAAGGGTTATAGACTATGTGGACGAGTATCAATATCTGGGACAAAATATTTCATTCCAGGAACAAACATCGAGAGAAGTAGAACGCCGTATAAAGAGGGCATGGAATAGATATTGGTCTCTCAAAGAAATATTTAAATCAAACATCCCAATTAGGCTCAAGAAGAAGGCTATGGACACTATAATACTTCCAACACTACTTTATGGATGCCAAACTTGGGCGCTAACTCAAGACGTTATTCACAAAATCCAAGTATTCCAAAGAGCAATCGAGAGGAGTATGCTCGGAATAAAACTGAGTGACAAAAAGAGGAATAGTGACATCCGCTCTAGAACAAACGTATTAGATGCCGCAGAACTTGCATGCAAACTTAAATGGAGATGGGCCGGGCATGTCGCAAGAGCTAATGATGGAAGATGGAGCGAAAGAGTTCTTCATTGGTACCCCCGGAGCGCAACTCGCCCCCGCGGCAGACCGAAAAGACGATGGCGCGATGATATCATGGGGATAGCGGGCGCTACGTGGACTAGACTAGCTCAACAAAGAAAAGAATGGAAAGGATTGGAGGAGACCTTCACCCGCAAATGGGTGGTCCCAAATGCAGAATAATAATATTTATAAAGAATAATAATAATGATATAATATGAAATAATTATTTATTAATATTTTAAAGTAAATAGGTATAGTATAAATATTTTTGTGTGATGGATAATTTAATTTATTAGTAAGGAAAGCATGTTGTAATTTATTAACTTTTTTTTGGGAAATAAAAGGTTATAATAATAATAATGTTGTTTTTGTTCAGTATAAACTTTATTGACCGCCACTGGAAATTTTCGATCAAAATTATATGGCAAATACCATAGATTTAGCATGGTACCTATGGCAAATACAATTTGCACAATATTATCAATGATACATGTCATTTCACTAAACTTTCAAACTTAAACAACTTTACGTGTTTTTATGATAAAATAACGAAAATACATAAAACTTACTTTTGAATGAAACACGTAGACATTTAGACACGACACATAGAGCAAAATAAAGCAAAATAAAGGCCTAAGAAAAAATAAATTGACTGTGTAAATATACATTTCTATATGGACATATGTGTGCGGGTGCTGAAATGACGAGTAATGGAGGAAAATGGAAGGAAACATGTTGTGCCGACCCCACTTACTGACATAAGGGCAGCGAAATGATGATGATTTAAGTATTTGTTATTGATATAGGTTAGTTTTTGTACACCCTGTACACAGAAAATCGCGTTGTAATAATTCGCCTGTTGACTTTACTGGAACCAATCAAAGTTCGACCAAACTTGATTGAATACTGTGACCATTGAAAATGCCTTGATGTTGGGAAAATTACCAAATCGTTTAGAACGAAATTTTGTGTAGGATTGAGAAGCACCCGAGGGATCATGTCTTCCAAAAATAAGATGGACCAAAAGAATCGTAATAGAATTGTGTAATAAATGTTCGGTTTTTGGTAGATTTAAAACAAAAGATGAAAATTGGTAATAAGCTTCATTCAAAAAAAGTTTTAGGTTTATAGTAGCCGTCCCTCGGGTCAAAATTTAAAGAATTTTGCATATAAAACAATTTTATAAAACCTAGTACCTACCTCCAGAGAATTACCTACATAATTGTATTTTAGATTGCTTTGAACCCCGAGTAAGAATTAGAAATAAACAATTTTCAAGTTTATAACTGGTACCTTCACTCACTTAGCCGATCAGTAAATATTGTTCTCATAATCTGCTATCTAACCGATAATAACTAATATATATGTGGGGCTTAGCCACAAATCTAGTTTCTTCTATCGGGAAAAATACCACAATAAGTAGACCTATTTCTAAATTTTCTTCAGTCAGCATTTTCTTCTGTTTCGATCTTCAAGCAACGTAGTCGTAGATGGCATTTAACTCCGGTAACCTAGCTTTATGATGTCTACAATACTCATACAGCTAGATAACCAAAGATAATTAACCAATCTACATCTTCTCTGTACTTCTGTGTATATTCTTCTAGAAGGCTCTTCTATAGTTTAAGGTATTGCTTCTGTGAGGTTTTTCAAAGATTGCTGTTTTCAATGCGGGCGGGTCTTCAATTTTTCTAAACGCTGTTGTAAGTGATCTGAAGTCCCAACAGGATTTCCTGAAATGTTACAAACTTGAATTAGTTCACAAATATTACCAACAACGAACAATAAAACTATTGGTACCTATACCTATGAGAAAAACTCACTGAAATCATTCAATAAAACGCTTTATATAACTACCCACACCTTAATAAAAAACTAACAAAAACATCCAAGTTTTTGCGAGCATGGTCAAAAGAAAAAAAAGAAAAAACAAAACGTCATCTTTGAAAAAAGAACACGCGTACAAAAAGGTTTGAAGAGAAAAAGGATTTACGGCGAGCCCACCGCGGTCGCGCGGGCGCAAATGACTTGTGCAAAGATATACGCTAGCCGGCGACTGACTTCGTGGAACTGTTTATTTAGGTAAATATACCTATTACTATGTGAAATACAATCACCAGTTAAGAATGACCTCTCGTTTGCCTCCAGAACTGAACGACGTGGATATGTTCAAGGAGTCATGCTTAATTGGTCGATTTGGTGGACACCAACCACGTGACCATGACAGCAAGCAAAGGAAATAGCGGCCTAGAAACCGTTGTCTGTCATTGTTGAATTTTCCTTCCCTTACGTAAGTTTTCCTTGGATTGGTCAATTGTGTGAAGGTGTTTTACTGTTTTCCTTATACTGTAATCGCATTCATTTTCTATACTTTTGTCCGACTAATATTGTGCTTGAGTTACTCGTATATTCTGTTCCACGACACTCAAAACCCGAGACCTAGTCCAATTTTAACATTTTTTCGAACAAGCGTCATCATCAGTAACGGACGCCTTGGCAGGACGTGAAGCATCGTCCTTCACTCGTGGCTTGCTTATTAAATACCATTCGTTCGAATTGCGTGCAGTACTTTATATTCAGACGACGAGCGAATGTGTTTTTGTCGTTCCTGTGGAATCGGTGGACGTGAGAACGTTGCTAGCTGATTCATCTTTCAATTTAGAATTAACAAAGTAGATAATTTGAATCAGTTTACTTCAATCTGCTAATGTAGTCGATAGACAAAGTCTTGAAATTTCTTATATGCGTACTTTTAAACTAAAGTGATAATATACATTTTCGTCGTCTTTGAGGGAACCGAGTCAGAATCGAATCGACCAGCTTATACGAGTCGCCAGACATTTTGTGGTAGTCAAATCTTATAAGACGGAAATACCAATCCACTTTTACAAGCTTAGCCTTGGAATTGGATCTGGCAGGAAAACCAGAACTAAGGCCAGGTTTAGATTTATCTAGATTAAGACCAGTCACGCCGAGTCGGAGGTTGATCGTGCTTAGGTCATTACAGTACGCGCCTTACACAATTGCATTTCTAAAAGATGCTACAAACCTTTATCAAAGCATAAAATATTTATTTATACAGTAAAATTTCAGTGAATTATTTAAAGTATTTCAAATATTATAATCTTCCAATTGATGTTTGCTAGGGGGTCTTTTAAAGGGACTCAAAAGACATCACTAGTTGGTCATACAGCTTGCTTGTGCCTGAGCAATTGCTGAGCAAGTAATAATGTGTAAGTCGTATTATCCCAGCTTAACTAAGATTTTCAAAGAGGATAATGGAGGGCTGTAATGGTGGTAAACTTTTAAAGGATTATAAGGGAAAGCATAGTTTCTTAGAAATTTAAAACCCACGCATTAGGCTCGTCGTAGCTTCTTCACTACAAAATGAATTTAATGTAATTAAAATTAATTTTAGACATTTCTTGATAATTGCAACCATTTTGTCTAAATATTAAGAGAATGTATAATTTTTCTAAGTAGGTTGGGTTAGGTTAGGTAGTATGCTGTTAAAAAGTTGCATAGCGTTGAATGAAATTAAGTCTCAAACAAAACATTCATCAAAACCCTTAACAAACAATGTTATTTACGTCACGACTCAGCAAAAAATATTCTGAATTGATAATATTGTTTTCCATAGTCTATTGATCGTGATTTTGCGTCATATTGCCATTAAATAATAATAGTAATGTCAAAATATATCTATCTACAAACCGTAGCCGTTATGCGAGACTTCGATTTTTAACACATTTACAGAAAAAAACAGTACCTAAGCATCCTCAAGGCGCGGAAGACATTCTCAGATCTTTTTATGTTACTTATTCCAGATCCTTTGAAGATGTCTAAGGAGGTAGTTAGAGGCATGTCCAAATACATATTTGATACATGCCCACATCTTGCAGAAGTTAGTATTCCATACGTGACAGAAGACACATGACTATATGTTCTCCTTAAAACAAAAAGTAATTTGAAGCTATTTGAAAACAGTCTAAAGATTTGATGATATAAAACTTTAGACTGGACTTTTTACTTATTGGATCAAATCAAATAGTTTTTTGGTTGGCCGCGCATTCAGTGATGGCAACATATACCCATCACTGAGTGCGCATGCATCCTAATTAATTACTTAGTTTTTAGCATTGATCTTAATTAGTTACTTAGTTATTAGTCTATGGACAAATGTCTGAAATAAAGATTTTTTTTTATAATTAATAGATAGTTACACAAATATCTTAGGATAGATTTAAAATTTTAAGCAGACTAGAAACAAGAATTAGGGTCTTCATAATTTATGCGAGAAACTAGACCGTGCCCATTCGAGGCAGCAGTAATTGCTGTGGAAACTCCTGTAATGGCTTATTCTAACTGATCAGACCAGTTCGGCCATCTGGGGCTCTAAGCCCTCATTCACATAGTCGTGCGAAAGCATCACGACTGTGCTAATTTAGTCCTTATCTCTGAGAGATACAGTTTAAATTGCAGCTGAGTTCCGCTAACGGTAATCCGTGGGTCTATTTGTGTCTACCGAATCCAGTATTAGATTAATGAAAGAAGCCATAACGAGCTATCTAGAACTATCGAACAGCTTATTCACATATATTTTAAAAATACTTTTTTGCGACAACAACATTTTTTGTGATTGACTCCAAAAACGTAAAAATATTTTTTTATTGCTGTAAAAGATTTATAATAATTATTATTTTATGACGGGTATTATCACGTACCTACTGTTTGTTACCAAATCACGGAAGTTTAAAAAGATTTATACTTATTGTGTTATCTTACCCACAATGTCAATACCATCTTAGAGAGTATTTAGTTATTTTTTTTAATATGAGCTTATCAAAAAAATCGAATCAGGCGACAAGGGTTCCGTGGCCGAATGGTAAGGCACTCCGGCTTTAGGAGGATTGTCTGATCGTTGCGGGTTCGAATCCCGTTGAAATCGAAAATTTTGATGAGACTTTTCATTTCTCAGTATTTAATTCGATTAGAAAATTCGAATGAGTGTTTAAAAATAAAGAAATGATTAATAAATCATTGGCTTCTATTTTTTCGTTAGGCATTGTTGAGCTGAGCACTGAAGAATGTGACAGTTTTTGATGATAAGCTAAGCTTTCTATGATTTTTCTTAAATACGTAAATACGATATTTATGTTATTCCTAGCTTGTATCTAATCATAGTAAATAAAACGGTGTGTAGAACAGCATAAAGTATAAACAAAATGGCACTTTTGCAGACACCTAGCTAACGATAATAAGTTTGACACATTTGCTAAAATGTATAAAATACCGTTCCTAGACAACTAAGAACTCGTTTATTTATGACACACATTTACATTCTAATAGATGTCTACAAAAATAGGAAATGTATCACGTTAGTAGATTTCACCTACCTATTACAAATCATTTTATATTTTAACTATAGGCTTTTTCAATTATAAAAATAATAAAACTGACGTTGCGTTGTCAAAAGTCAAGATTTTTTTTATATTCTCAATTTTCCGGGCAACTTTCCCAATTAAGTATTCGTTTCCACGGATTACAAACAGTATTTTTATATACCTACTTAGATATGACTAGTTTACATACTTACATAAGATTTTGTTAACCAGATTTTTCTTACAAAATATTCGAACCAGTATGAAAGGCGTCCGTAATTGAAAGAAGAATTTATATAATCTGTGTAAGCCTTAACTGGATTTTCACCCCATAACACGTGCGTATACAAAGCCCTTATATGCGAACAATTTCACTTAAAAGCCATTTCCTTTGTACAAAATACCGAGTAGAAATTTTAGATAGCTTCCATTTTATAATATTCTTACAGAAATTCTAAAATATTTTATCTAAATTAACATCCACAAAATTGACTTTGAAACGTATTACGATTCCGTGTTTAAGTAAGTAAAATATTCTGGTTATATTTACCAAAATAAACATAATATCTTTGTAGGTATATGTACCTATTCAATGAATAGCATTATTATGAAAGGTACTCACGTGCGTCTCATTCAGCGTGATTTTAGATATAACAGACGTACATTTTTATAAAAAAAATGTATACTTACTGACATTTTTATGTTCGTAATTTCAGTTCAAGCCGTAAGGAATTTGAGATATTTTACGGAAACAATTAGATATATCTCCTGTAAGCTGCAACCAATTATTATAACCTGCGACGCAGAAGGTTGCGGGTTCGATCACCGTCGCGGGACCAATGTTTGTATGATCTACAAATATTTGTCTCGGGTCTGGGTGTTTCTATGTATAATATGTCTTGTATGTATTTACAACCAAAAAGTATATAAGTAGTATATCAGTCATCTAGCACCCATAACACAAGCTCTGCTTACTTTGGGGCTAGATGATGCTGTGTGAAAAGTCCAGCATTATTTATTAAAACAAATATAATAAATAGAATATGCCATGGATAAAGTTCTTAGAGAAAACTTGCCTTCCCCCGTCACCCTGAAGGTTCCTTCTAACAAGCTTTCATGTTTCGCACGTTTTGATCGCAAATTGTGTTAGACTTGTATTGAAAAAACGCTTTGTAAGCAATGTCTGGAATATAAAATGCTTTTCTTTACTGTGTTGTGTAACTCAAGTTTGTAACTCGTGAGTTAGTTGTCATCTCTTTCTGTTGACGTAAAAGTTTGTCACTTTTACACTTTTTGGAGACATTGTTCAATATAAAATTAGGAGGAATGTCACCGACTTATAAATAGCTTATAAATGTTTTTTTTTTCTAACCTATGTTGTCCCACTGATGGGCAAAAGTCTTCCTCCATTATTTTCCAAGACTTGCGGTCGCCAGCTTCGTCCCACAGTTAATAGAAATAAATTATCGAAGAATCGAATTAATTATTTTAATACAAATCTTAAACGTTCGTGATTTATTGATTATATAATTATTAATCAATTGAGGAATCATCATCATTATAAAACAATAAGTACGTGTTAAACGCAAGATTAATTAATAGAAATAATTATTTCAAAACTGTTACTCAACCGGTATTGTAAGCCACGGATACATTTAATTTGTTGTTACAATAAATTTATATTCCCAACGGTTAAATTCGTAGTAAGCGGACTCGAGTGAATTCCTAATGGATGACTGTTTGCATTTAAATAGGATGGCACAAGCGAAGACAGGCCTATGCCTAACAGTCAGATGAAAATACTGTGGATGATGATGATGGTGATAATTTCAACGATTTTTCTTTACAATAGATAGGCAAAGAGACTGGTCTTATTAATAAACCTTCTGTATATATTTGATAATAACTAGCTTGTATCCACCCGGATGGAGAAAGCCCACGCCCAATAGTGGGCTAAGTATACTGGTAATGATATATTTACTCCTGTTTTATAAGAGTTAGATATGTATTATGTTTATTTTGGTGTGTAATGAAGTGCATCAGAGACACTGGGAATAGCCTGATTAGTTATAACATACGCAAAAGTTAACATACTGATTCAACAATATTTGCACTCAAAGCGCCTTCATTCATGACTGCGTATAATCGATTCATTCATCGCATTAGTGGCGCCAATTATTGTAATGGATTATTTCAGTAAAAACCACACATCTTCCACTGTGATCCTTGAACTGTGGCGATTCGCTCGGAGTTACTATTTAATTGTCTGTGCAACAATTTCTTTGCCTTATTCATAACAGGATGACAACGGGTTTGGATTTTCTAGTACATGTTCTTTGCGAACTGTCAGAAATAAAATTCACAGGGTCAGATTAGAAGTGTCACTTTTAAATGTGTGCTAGCAATAAACTGAGACAGAGTAAATAAAAATAGAACAAACATCATGGAACTAGCTTATTTGGATTGGAATAAAATACTATACTACTTTGGAAGGCAATCGTTTCTCCTCACGGAGATGTAATTCAGTTTTTGTTGGATGTTATGCAAAAATGCTTACTTAGATTATTCAGCGTGCCGTCTACATATGGAAAAGTACAGGTGTCACACGTACTTGTAAGGAAACAGGTGAGCCTCCTCGGGGCTCATTAATAACGTCACTTGAATGGACACAGACATTTTACACTGTCATATTACCATTTAAATAATAAAAGTACGTGTGTCGTGGATCACTCGGTTGGAACGAAACAAAGAGTACTTTTCTATAATGGGAATTTCAAATTCAAATTCAAATCAAACGCTCTTCCGTACTAACAATGTAACAATCTATGGACTGTTCGCGGCTGCGCACTTCGCACTGTGACAATTTCGTGACGTGACGGCCGTTAAAATTTTTCTCCCAGCTTGTTTTTCTTCGATACCGTTCGAAAAGGAATTTCGTTCCAAAAATAAAACAAGACCAGTGAATATTTTGAATACGCGTGGCATTGAGACAAACACAAAATCGTCACGTATTAGCAGAGACTAACGAACTCTGAACAATAAACAACCGAAAAATTAACAGCAAACACAAGCGCGATGTGCGAACAAAGACGAATCGCACGGAGCAAGCAAATGTGGATTTTTTATTTACCTCTCAGACAGATGCTCCACACAATAAAGCACTTTATCAATAGTTGGGACACTGAAAGAGCCTTGTAGCCTCACAGCACAGGTGGCTGCACAAGACTGAGGACCGGCGGACAATGAGCCACCCTGCCCCCCGCGCGGCGCAGCCTTGCCGGCCACCGAGGGGAAACACAAATAACTTTGGGGGGCCAAGTGTAACAGTGGTGTAAGGTGGAGGGTCGGAGTACGCATCACTTACCTGCTCGTCGAAAAGAAAAGATAAAGATACCTGCAATCCGGTCCGGCGCTGGTATTAATTGGTCGGAACCGACGGGATTGGGTAGGTACTGGTTACTTTGTAACGTGATCTTTGGGAACAGGTTTCAATGTGGGTGATTAATCGCGCTAATCTGATGATATATCGAACCTTTCAAAGTTTACCTTTTCTTATCTGTTTTCTTATCATATTTTATAAAGTTTTAAAAATCTATAAAGCACTAAAATACCTTAATGCTATTAGATTTTATGTTGTTTCGTATTTTTAGCAATTAGCGTATTTATTCAAATCAGTTTCGATGGTTTACCCTAAATAGGTACTGATTTGCATGAAACAACTTTGAGTAAGCTTTTGTCTAAATCATTTGCCTAATGGCCTTTGGTTCTCATGCTTAAACAATCACCCGCCTACTCTGCTTCAATTTAACCCTACTTGGCGTTCACGTATCATTACACTGGGTAAACATAGAAATTGACCATGGAAATGGCCATTTAAACAAAAGTCTCTCAAGAGTTCTAAAAAAAAACTAAAAATATGATTTAAAAGATAAAGACTTCAATCAACTTTTCAGTATTTTGTGAGATAAAATCTCTAATAATAAACACAGATTCGTGTAACAAAGAGAGCCCCTACTAAGCACAAGAGTAATAATTAATGATCGTGCAGTTCCTACAACCTGTTGCTTCGGCTTTGTCCCGAGCCTACCCCGAATTCACAATACGCTTGCGAGATAGGCTTTTGTTTCGCGCTTTTAAAACCACATTGTAATCTTTGTAAGATTCGGAAATGAGAATTACCGGGCTACAATACCAGGCTACATTTTTAAGTCTCAGGGACAAAGCGGCTTAGCCCAGGTAGTTGCGGGCTATTCTCGGAAGACAGTAAATTTTTATAGCTACTCCAAGTGGTTTCGAAAATGCTATATCATTATTGTGTTTTAAGCACGTCTCAGAATGACCACCGGTTCCAGGAGATAAAATATTATTTAAAGAACAATTTGCTATTTTATGTGTTTCTTAAGAACCGAATTGCTAATTTATTTTTGTTGAACACTTCTTAAAACGAGGATAAAATATATTTTTGAAGCGTAGAAAACGATGTTTTGGTGAAGATTTTTGGATGAGAAACTTTTTTATTTGTCCAAACGTACTTGTAAGTCCGGAGTAATCTCATTAGGAGAAAGTTTAGAACTCAAACCGTTTTGATTGGGAAAACTTATGTTTTCGGTGATTTAAGGGAACGAGAAAATACCGTTATATGAGTGAAATTAAAACAAGATTTCTATTGGTTTATTGGCCATAGTGAAGAGTAGGATTTTTTGAGGGCCATGCAAAAAATGTTTAATAGAAGCTAATGAAATTAGTAAAAGCCCGGGTGGAATGATGTGTCTGTTTATCTTTATGTTCAGCAGCGAGCGAATATCATTATGATACTGAACTTAACGTATGTTAACAGAAACATTCCTTTTAACTATATCACGCAATCAAAGCGTTTCTCTCAAGATACAATCGGCTTTTTTATCCGTTTTTTTGGGTTATCACATAAAACTTTAGCGGTTATAAAAAGTAATTACCATGCCGAATGCACATACCTGGTACAAACGTGCAACAAGTGCGATCTACCACAGATAGGTGTATGTTCAGACCTGGCGCTCGTGACGGCACTTCTAATGTACCCTATTATGTCTACAACAGTCACCACACTTCATATACATTCAGGATAATGACCAAAACTTTTTTGTTTAGACCAGTTATTATCACAACAGAAAATTGCCTTTATCAAGCTTTGACAGACTTTTTTGTGGATAAAATATTGGTAAGTACAAAAATAAACATGAATGCAAAAAAAAAACAAAACCGCATATTCACTTTGATGAGTTCAACAAAAACCGACGTAACGACGAAGCAAAACCATACCGTTTCTAATTTAATTTGGGCGTTCGACATTAAACTAAATGATCGAGAGCAGCACTGAACGCTCCGTCGCCCTCCGAGGTGTTCACACGAGAATTTACGGTCACTGACTATGTAAATTGAGAATGTACCGACTAATTCTTAGCACAGATGAAAATACAGTTAGTAGAGAACAATGCATTGGTAACGTTCGCGCAAATAAACTAAAAACAAAGACTCGGGCATTAGAGAAGAGCCAAACACGTAATGGACATTTGCGAAACGCGGTTAATGACGACAGAAATCATTTGGATGGAATGATATTGCGAAATGATGGAAATGAATCATCAGGCGGCACGCCTACGATCGTGAGAGCAAGAAACATGTTACCTATTACACTCTAGAAAACATTGTGACACAGACTTCATTGATTTTTGAGATGAGTAATATCAAAACAGATCTACACGCACTTATAAGCCAAATTGGCCTTGCACATAACCTAACTAGTGAAAAAAAATATCTATCAAAACATATGATAAAGAACAACTAAACAACTACACTGTATTTGATAGCAGAGAAATCCTTAGACACTTTGCCTTATACCTTAAACGCAAAGACGTTGACCCCTGGAAGTTTTTCAATTGACAAACCATCCGCAAATTCCCGAACCTCATGGACACTGTACAAAATACTTAGATTTTTCCAGGCACATTCTTAGCCTCTCGAATTCACACGGTGGTTGTGAATGATACACACATTCACGGTCGCTGGCTATGTAAATAGGTATTCTAACTCGGTGCGACGACCGATGGCAGACGAATATTATTAACCACAAACAATACCTCATACGGTGAAATTGTAAGACACATTTTAGTATCAAGATTGGCGTTTTTACTTGCACAGAACCGCGGTGTTACTATGAAGAAAAATTGTAATAACAACTATCATGCAAAGCACAGTTGTTTTAGACTCTAAAGAACTATCTCTCCTCTTTAGTTCTCTCCTAACTCTCTCACAGAAATCTTGGGTCCTCTAAAATTCAGAGGATCCAAGATTTCAATTGTCCCTATCCAATCTAAATAAAACATAATTATGTAGGTGGATAATTATAATCCATTTAGGTTGTTTCAATTGGTGTCAGTTTATTTTATAAACTCGAAAAAATAAATAAATAAAATGCTGAACATTTCACAAAGCATCATCTAGCTCCAAACTAAGCAATGCTTGTTGTGTGTATGGAAACTACGAATACTTTTTTTATATACACAAGGAATAACTTTACACCACGTTTATTAGTAAGGGCCATAGTATACATACATAGAAACACCCAGACCCGAGATAAATATTTGCAGATCATACAAACATTTATCCCGCGGCGGAAATCGAACCCGCAACCCAGTGGACTTTCGCCCACTGCGCCACAGAGGTCGTCAAACATACATCTTAGCAATTACTAAAATTATTTTTGGGCCCAGTCCAAGTTGCTAGTGTTGCTACTGATTTAAAAGAATACGTTTCCGTTGATAATGTGCCAGGAGGCGCTACTTTCCACATGCATACTAAGCAGCTCATTATAAATGATTAATTAAAAGAATTTGTTGTCAATAGACGCAATCGCGATATGCTTTGATGACGATAATTACTCTGAATCACAAATTGAATGAAATAAGTACTATGTTGCTACAGGGAAACCCAAAGTGCAGCTACCAAAACGATTCACTATCAACTGATAAGATATTTTTTGCACATTTTTCAATAGCGTTAGACTTATCTAGATTTAAATCAGTTTAGACTTAGACATCTGATTTACATGCTTCAGAAGATACACACATTACATATTTTTTTAGAAACACAATTTTTGATAATTTATCGAGATTGAAGTTGAAGGAACGTAGACCTCAAATGCATCATACAAAGAGGACGACCATTTTTAAAAACATTTGATACTAAGGATAATTAGATCCTTGTAAGTCCTTGTCCAAGAACGATGTAATTGGTATATAAATTACAAAATGATATCGAATTGAAAACCACTTAAGTTTTCCCGATTGGTCAATCAATAACATGTTTTGACCATGCAATTACAACAATTAATAACAGATCTGTACCAGATTCGGTAACTGGTCATACGTGGTTATTGCGAAATGGATACAGTGAGCACTACGCCCAGTAATTTTAAGTAACAAAGTTGTTGTGACAAACATTTTAACAACCTGGCAACCCAAAGGGAGACGACGCCGCGGACGGCCAAGGAAGCACTAGAGAGACGACCTCGACTCCTTTGATAGTGGGTGGTGGAACCTATCAAAGGAGAGAGATGGTTGGAAGGAATTGGGGGAGACCTTTGCCCAGCAGTGGGACAGTATAGGTTAAATAAATAAAAAATTACAAACTTTACAAAATATATCCTTGGAACTATCGATCCATTTTGAGGTTTTTTTGTTGGTGAAATCCAGGCGCGGATCCACTATAGTGGGCACTATGGGCATGCCCACAACCTTAATTGACCGAGCGAGCGTGCTTTTGTCCGTCTGTCAGTTCTTGCCAGATCGCATTTTTCAACCGATTTAACCAAAATTGTCACACGAGTTCCTAAAATTATTAAAATATACTAGTGTTCACCCCACGGTTTTGCCCACTTGAAAATACGAGTAGGTACGTAGGTATAGGTACCTACACTGTACAAATCATGGTCAGGTCGTCAGCTATTTGTAATATAAGTACATCACAATTGTAGGAATGCACTACATATAGATCATGAGCGAGTTCATGTTCCCACTCGCACTTGGCCGTTTTTTGGATGTGCCCACAACCTTTTTTGAGCTATGGATCCGCGCCTGATGAAATCTGAATTAATTTTCTAGACTCATGGTAATGAATCCTCGATCAGAGATTTATGATCGAAGTAAGGAATACATTTTTTTTTTCAAATATGAATTTCACTTGAATCACTTAGAAAAATCAATATTTTGTATCTGGATTTCATTCAGTTTTTCAGCTTTTGTATATCCGTGGCAAACGTTGACTTTTTACCCTGAGGTACACTGCGAAGCTAGTTAGATTTATGCCGTATTGGTACGTCTAGTCTAGTTATTGGCATCGTGTGCAACCGGCGGTAATGCAATATATTTATGAGCCGGTTATGTCGACATGGAGATTGTGAGAAACTCATCAGTTTTGCATTAAGAGTATGACGGTACTGAGATTGCTTTGGAGTGGCCGACATTTTAACTAGGTAATGGTTTGGACACTTTGATTCAGAACTAGAGTTAAGTTTAACTATTTACAAATTCAGAACAGTGATTCAGAACTAAGTTAAAATTTAGAACAATAGTATTTAAATAGGATTTGAAGCAACGACCTAGCCAACCGAGCCGTAGCAAATGGCTATGCTCTAACCAACTGCTAATGAGCGATCTACAGCTTGGTTAAAAATTTTGTTATACGAGTAGTAGCCTTCCATCGTATTTTTAGGATGCGTTTCCTTCAAGGAACCTTGAAGAAAAAAAAAATCAGTGCTAGTTCAAAATATTTGGGTAGTATAAGTACGAGACGAGTAGTAGGTAGATCTCTTTTTTAGTACAAAATTTTTTTTTATTATGACTCACGAACCAAACAAAAGCCAGACCACAGAACTATATCTAGTTCTGTGAGCCAGACATTATTGTCAAAGCCTGTATAACTAAAGACTTAAAAATAACAGTTTATATTTTTTACGTATGGAGAATAACGAGAAAAGCAAACAACGAAAAATTATTTTGAAATAAGTACACAAACGCGAATACTTTTAAATATTTGCGGGATCTACTTGTGTCAACATACCGAAAATATAATACCACATATTTTTACAACATAATGTTTTGACTTAATTTTTTGTGTTTTATTTTAATACTTAGGATTTTGAGATTTATAAAATACACCCGAAAAATACACAAACAAAGACGCTTGTCACGCACAGGTCGAAACTATGTACTTCACAATTTTTTTTCTATCTGACACAAATCACTGTTTTCGAAAGACAATATTTTTTTGTAATTAATGGTTACCATAGCCATTACGTCATCATGTGGTATAAAGATTATAATCAAATGGCTACATGTAGGTATTTGATTTATGATTTTAATGAAACCATGTTATTATGAGGCTTTGACAATGTAACATACATTTTTGTTTGGTAAAACATAGATTGAGAATTAAGTTTCTAGCCCATCTCTAGGGTAGAGAAGAGTAAAATAACATTTGAGCGCCGACAAAAGTATATCACATAAAAAAAACTGCTTTTGTCAACACTGAAATGTAAACTATTCTATTCTACCATGTCGTGGTAAGCCTTCGATCGTATTTTTGATCGAAATGGTAAGTAGACAGGAAGACAGCCACGACCGTTTGACGTGCCATACATAAGACATAAACGCGCTCGATTCCTCCTTCCCCAGCTATAATAAACTGCACACATTTCTATGCAACTCGATTATATAGCTAAACTAAATTGTTTAAATTACTTTTAGGTTTAAAAATGCTAGGAATTCGTAGCAACATCGTAGCGGCTACGAAAAAAAAATCACATTCTTAAAAATAAAACTAGAATCGACTTTTCAAATTGAGGGTAGAAGTCGTAAAAGTAAAGGACAATGTGTCAATTTGTCTCAAAGCATTTCGTATTACTAACGAACTTTTGAAATGTCGAACGCAGTATTCTTTATTCAAACGAGTTACCACGAAAGCCTACATTTAGTGGTCGCGTGACGCCACGGTCAAGGCTGGCGTGGGCGAGACATCGAACCCGGATGCTATATAACCACATGTCTATTCTAATTCATATGTGAAGGTGCTCAAAAGATCTCTTAGCAACCGCATATTAATTTGAATACAAGCCCCTCTGAAAAATATTTTTTACAGCCGCTCCACGTCTTTTTCTTATGGACAATCTGCTCGAATCATATTTTTTGTTTGAAGAAATAATTATGATTTTGATAGTTAGTAGACAGTGTTTGAAATAGTGATTAAAGTATGGCACAGATAGTTAATAGCTTCAGATTTCAACATAAGGTTAAAAAACAGAATATATTCTTGGTGAGTAAAAGATAAAAGGAAATCGAACATCAGAAACTACCCGCAACAAAATGAAAGTAGGTAAAGTATATACCGACGCCGATACAACCGGTCAAATAGCTACATACTTGATAAAATAGAAATGAAACTCACCAGTCTGGAGGACATCCGGGTCTGCAGACTGCAGGGAAACCGCACGATTGCTCCAACTCGGCTACTCCGAAAGTATCGAAAGAGTCGCGGCCGTCTGCGCAGTCGTGCGGCCTCGGCGCGTGCGGTGCGCACTGCTCGGCGGGACGCGACTGGCCCGCGCCTCGACTCCCGCCCCGCGCTCCGCACCCCACTCACGCCGCACCGCCTGCCCATTGGTCGCCGCGTAGCCTCGCTGACGTCACCGCGACGATGACCGCGCCACCACCGGCTAAAGGCGGCGGCGGTTGAGCCGAAACGAACCGAATTTTAAATATGATAATGCTCAGCCTCTCAGGATAAGGAGAGGATCAGGGGAAGGAGTGGATGCTGCAGGTAAACTTTAGTACTAGCATTATACTCTCGAAATAAAGTGCGACTGACAATTTCATCTGTGCGTTTTCTCGAAACATCATATTGAACCGTACAAGTGCTATGGCATTTTCCGCCGTTTTGGTCGGCCGCCACAACCTGTTTCGAGCTGATCAAGTCTATCGAGTCGATCGACGAGATACCAGTTTGATTTATAGAAAACAAGTAAAAGATCTGCTTCTTATTTGGAGAGTAGGTAATTTGTTCAATTATGAATAAAATGACATGAATTTTCCCGACAGCTTTCAAGATTGCGGCCGTCGTTTCTAACATGAGGTCTCACCATAATATTCACGACCACGACACCGCCGTTGGTAGACAAACTTATCCGAATCATCCAATCTGAAGATAGAATACGAAATGACGCGGTTTCTAGTCTGTGAGCGGACACTTATCACTTTTGCCGCGTTTTTGCGCCGCGAAACAAACATGGCCGAATTTTCGTAATGGCGGACTCACAATGGCGGCTTTCTTCGAACCTGAGGACCGGTTTGAGCGAGATCAATTTTTGCGAGGCACGATTCGAATAAGATTTCATGCACTATTTTTGGGTAAATAACGTCCTGCCTCTTCAGGCGGTCCCACGGCACTGAAATAACCGGTTTTCTAAATAGCAGTGATATGACTTCAACCGGCGAGTTACCGCGGGTGAGCAGTTGGCACCTCCGCTCAAGGTTGCCGGAATTTTACGTTTACGTTTACTATTTCTCTCTGTGGCTACGAAATTACCTACATACTTGCCATTCACCACATACGTGTGGCGAGTAATTTGTTCTGTGCACTTGAGGTTAAATTCCCGATGGCTTAAGATGAACCAGTAGTAAAAAAAAACGTAAACTAAAAATAGCCGATCTGAAAATAGCCGAGGGTCGGCTCCTCAATAAATATAATCCGAACCGATAAGAATAATGATGTAGAACGGATAGCTTAAATTCGTTATGGCGTAGAGGTTAAAAATATGGCGTAACCTACCTACGTAGTTACTCCTTAAAAACCAGCTACGTTAGTTGCTGCTATCAACTTTTATGGGAATCAATAAATGGAATGGCTATAGACGGGACATGGCCGTCGACGTACCTACCGTTGTCGCTGGCTACGAAGAAATTTTACCAGAATAGTTTAAGATTCAATCTTTATTATTTTGTAAGTTGCTTAGTTGCTATCCTGTGTTCCATAGTCATTTGGTAGGTATTTCAGCATCAAGTATATTTATATTTGAAACATTCCAACAAATCAACAGTCGCGAAAAAAAATGTTGTTCTTATTTTTATTGAATTTCTCTTGCTCGTTGTTTGCTTGCACCCACAACATTTTCACATGACCATTAAATATTTCTCCACAGAAGGTGCTCAAGAACTCATAATATACAGGCGTTAGGTGGCAGTCAAATAGGTGCTTGCGTTTATTTGAATCGATGCATTAGCATCACCTCGTACCCGCGAAGGAATTTATAATAAAATCGATTTCAACACTAAATCGATATAATTATAAATTCCTTCGCAGAAAGTAACACAGATATAATAAAGCATGTATACAGAGTGATTATAAAAATAAACAAGATTACGAATATCCCCAGGACGTGACAGACTTTTATTTAGATGATCTTTGAAACAGTTTCAGGTCCTTTGTTTTATGTGCCATGTGCCAAATATGTGCCGTAGACTAGGCACATATTTAGCACACCAATGTTTTACTATAATATTTCATTACTATTGACCGGTTGCAAGCGAATTTCTGGATATTAGAATACTTGACGCACAATGCACATAAAAAAATTCCGCAATAAAAATCCATTGATGCACAGTCAGGATTTGAACCTTTGTCACACCTTTGGATCGAAAGTCAAGGTAAGTACTAATTCTTGGTCCCAAACACTTTGATCTCACCGACCGACGGTGATGAAACTTCAAACTTCCTGTGAAACATTCAAGATTCATTAGGTACGCATATTATTAGTAAGCATACCTTTATTGTATGAGCCTTCTCTAGTGCCAATCATTCTGCCACAGCATGACAATGATTTCTACAGAACATTAGGAAAGTAATCGTGGGTGTAAACATGCATATGTAATGACGTATTAGTTCAAAGGTAGTTTTGCTGCTTTACTTCACCAATCTTTGTTTTTAAGCTAACATTTACTTCACATGTTTTGTCGACCCCACTTAGTTGGATAGGGCTGGAAGCTGATGTTTTGCTTCAAAAAGCATTTTAGATTTATTTTTCCAAAGTAGGCTGTACAGTGTACAGTACAATTATAATAAAACAAAGGCCAATAAAATAAAAACAGACTGGGGTTTGTTGTTGTTGACTAGCGGACACCACAGATATTGCTTTGCCTAGGTGGGAAAATAGTTCGCGCTGCACGCTTGACGTCTAGCTTGGCTAGTCGCTTGGATGTAAACCACAGATTAGGTAGATGTAAACAAGCGTATTTTTTTTTTATTCAGTAGGACCGCTGGGATCGCTTTGAAACGTCTTAAAACTAGATTAGCATCCAGGCGCTTAGCTAGCCGCCTGCCTGTGCGTTCTCGGCCTTACAGAACTATTATACTTACTTAGTTATGTTTAAATGGATTTTTTAATTTTTAAACGATCTATAGATAGCTCAACTGATCCAGGTCAATGTCAGCTCCGTTTTGATCTCTTTGACTAATCCTGTTGTATTTTGTAAATATATGTAAATATGTAGTAGCTTAGTTTCTGTAAATAAAATTATATCTCTATTTTTAAACTAAATCTAATGTACCATAACTTAACTTCTTATTATTAATAATAATAACACCTCTTAATAAAAATTCATCCAATAATCACTTCCAAGGATATTAATAAAATCATCCTATAATATACATGATAATAATATCTCTTTTAAGGTTTATTTTATTTATACTTTGGCGTGCGGATAAAGCGAGGAATGCAACGCTGCCTCCGAATACGATGCTTTTATTTCTTTTTAAGATCAGTGAGATCATTCCTCTTTTGGATATTGTATTTTTAAATTGTGTAAAACCTTCGCGATTTTTCTCGATCTTACATTCTTAACAAAGCTCCCTTTTTTACCCTCTTTTAGGGTATAATAAAAACAAATCAAAAGTTTTTTGAATTGAATATAAATCTAGCTCTTCCCTGCTGAAAGTAATCTATGGCCCTTATTTATAAACGTGGTGTAAAGTTACGCCGGGTGTAACTTAGTAGTAACTATACAATTTTTGGAGTTTAAACCTGGCGTAACTTTACTCCACGTTTATTAATAAGGGCTGGGGCTTATTTCAAGAAAATGAGCCGAGTTTAGACCAAGTCTAACTAAAAAACTGTCCCTAGAAAAACGATCTTTGAATACTCGTACATAGAACGCTTTTTTGTGGTAACAGTTTTGTTTTGACATGTGTCAACATGGGGTTCAACAACGGTTTTACGTTTTTATAATAAGCAGCAATATTTTACTAAGGTTTAAGCTATGTCAACACATTATTTTGTATAACAAACTTGCGTTGTTGAAAGAAAGGGTTTGCAGTACAAATTCCTTTTGTATTGCTCTGTGTTCTTAACGAACTGTTTGTGTACTGACTCTGCATCTACCCGTTTGCTTCATTCACAGGGAAAACTGACTTGTATTTACTTACATAGTTTTAGTTTTCTGCAGTTTTGCGGCTCTTTTGAAGTTATATAGGTCTTCTCAAACTTTTGAGTGAACAACAGTCTTTGCAATTTTTTTTTAATTCTCCAACTCAATACATACATACATAAAAATCATGCCTCCCGAAGGGCTAGGCAGAGACCACGGATCTCCCACTTGTTACGATCCAGAGCTTTTACCTCAAACACGTGTCGAACATAATTTAACTTGTCCAAAATTGACAAATTAAGTTATCATTTCGTAGGGGATATTAAAGGGAAGCGCAATTTCCGAAATGTATTTAAAAAAGTTTACTTTCATTGACCAAATCTAAAAGAGCTTATTACACAAGCTAGACAGTAGGTACTTGTGCAAACCAATATTGTATAATACGAAACGCATACTTCGCATAGCCTTCACAAGAATTCGCTTAAGCTAACTGTACTAGAACACTCATAGCTATTTGTGTGAAAATCATATTTATTTATAGTCCAGACGTCATGAGGAAAACTACGTCCGGTAAGCACGACAACATGTATAATATTTGCTACTACATGTAAGAAGAATATTAATATTTCCCAATACCTATAATACCTAGGCACTAAACTTCAAAATCGTGAACTATCGAACTGCAGGCACCATTTTGATTTACTTTTTCTAATCGTGTCACTAGGTCTTTCGAACCAGTGTGGTGAAAGCATTACAAGTGCGCTTCAAAGAGGCTCCTTTCATGCCCTTTTTTACTAAGTTATATCTTTAAAAGCAAAGCAAATTATTCGTATTTCAAACCCAGACGAGCTTATCCAACATTTGCCTACAAAAGCCTGGCCTCACGCCAACGACCAATTTAAATCGCCAAGCTCACATTGATGTATTATCACATAAGTACTTACATGCATGATTACATACAGTTCGTTGACCTAAGCTTCGCATCAGACTTGTAAATCAATCAGAACGGAGTGTCAAGTCATAGAAGAGTGCTCATGATGGATTATGAAGTGACAAAAAGGCGGTACATGCCGTCAAAACTGACACATACACGACTTTGTGTGCCAGATGTACTTGTAGTACCTACAAGCCTCGTGTTCCAATTGTAGGTAAATTTTACTAGCTGTGCCCTGTAATGTTACCCGCGGTCTCTATTTATCAGCTCGCATATCCGGTATAAAAATAAATAAAAGAATTACGAGTTCGGTCCTCGCTCTGGAAAATTCTTCTGTAGGTATGACATGTCATGCTTCAAACCCATACAAGTTAACATTAAACACTCGCTTTATAGTCGCTGTCTGAACCCAGCTAATAAAGCTTTCAGCCATTTAATTAAAGTAACGGAAACTTGGAGCTATTTTAATCTAGAATAAAGCGAAGAATCGTTGCTTGCAGAACCTGTTTGGAACTTTCAACCGCTCCCGGCAACAGCCTCCTTGCTACTAGAGTTATCCGAGTAGGTGTTGTGACACAAAGGTGCAAAATGGATTTCGTAGATTTAATATTTGTAAAGAATTAAGAATCAACTATAATCAAAATAATAAATAAGAGGTAACATTATATTTTTAAGAATAATTTAATTCTTGAGAAATAAATTGCTCATTTCATTACGACTACCAATATTGCGATGGGGAGCCGGAAAGCTGATAGTAACTGTCGCGAGTCGCGACGCGGAAATTGCAAGATTTATGATAAAAGCCATATTTACTTGAAATTAATATTTTGAATGCTAGTCTTATATAAAAACCTGAACATGAAGAGTATATGGACAGGATAAGGACTGTATCCCAAGGCAATACATATTAAGTTTCCGGGCTAGGCATTGTGTTGTGCCCATCTTTTGAATCTCTCCAAATTACCCAGGGAAGGGTGGTGCCAGCTAATTTGAGTAAAACATGAGATAATATTTGCATACGTTATGTCGTGTTATGCGGGCAAAATTACCATATTTAACATTATATTTATGCAAAAATTCCATTCTCCTGTTCATTATATATTACTTTTTCCGTTATTATTTTTGTCTAAATGGCGGATGTTCCTTTTAGAAGTAGGTTTAAATTTGTATAAAACGGTAGTAAACGTATTTTCACTTGTTACATCTGGACACACATCTTGCACCTCATTATCTTACATAAAAAAAAATTAAACAGCTGTTTGGAAAATTACGCCTGAATTTTGTGTGACTGCCAACCAGTCTCCAAATTCCAATTTTTCAAACGTTAAAACACGGTCCTAACCTAGGACCAAATTTTCCAAACCGTAAAATTGGCCCTTGAAGTCAGAAATCGTGGTAGGAAGCATCCGAATATTCATCAAACGAACGAAAAAAGGCACACGAATTCGGCCCCTGATCTGTTGAGACGAATATGCGCCAGCTCTCAGATCACACGTCGCTTTGATCAGAATTTTTAAAATGAATCGGGCATCGGTAAGTACCCATGTATTTCACGTACAGATAGACACTAAAAATCCTGTAATACGTTCAGTGGCAGCGACGTATGTCTCTGTCTAGGCTAGGTTCAGCGTGGTAATGCAACTAGTGTTTTGGACCGTCTGACCGCAGATATTGTAAACCTTATACAGCGGAAAATTAAACCCACGCTAAGAAACAGCCCACGCAGTGAATAACGCCGCGTGCCGGAGCACAGCGCAGCGTGAGCCGCAGTAGAACCTTACCCTTTAATTTCTTAGCTGGGTTTATAGAATGTTTGTTCTTATCACTCTTATGTCAATAGAAGATGGCAACAGGTTAATGAACAGTTTGAGCTTTAAAGACCATACCTATGATTAAAAGGGTAAGTAACTAATGTTTCATCTTTATTCAGCGCTGCGTGATTAAACTGAAAAGATTACACAATTTTTGATAGCGGCTACGCTCATGTGGTCAGGATACGAAAACTATCCACTCGTGAAAACTTCATGATTTTTTAATGACTACTTAGTTTTGAAGACAAATATCCTGACAAACTTTATCTGTATGTAACTAAAAACAAATAAGAATCTTCATCTCTGTTCAATAATGTTTTTTATTCGTCCAAATATGGTGTCATGTTTTGGCCTTTCTTTCGACACAGGGTCAAATAGTCACCGATGGAAGTAATTGCCTTTGATTCAGGTTCATCGGGACTTTCTACTTGGACAATAGAAGGCAGAGATCGTCGTGACTGCCTAAACCAGCTGCTTTTATGAATCTACGGCCTTCATGGAATTATGGACGCTATATTCCTAATCTATCTAAGAAAAAAAAAGATCTTGTTACTATTTTTTATCTTTGCTTGTAATAAAATCTAGCTAAGGATAAATGGGAAAGTTTAGATAGATGGATGGATTTATGTTGCTCATGGTAAAACAGCTAAACGGATTGGGATGAAAGTTATTTAGATAGCTAATACCCTTAAATAAATAAATAAATAAATAAATAAATAATGCTGGACTTTTCACACAGCATCATCTAGCCCCAAAGTAAGCTTGAGCTTGTGTTATGGGTACTAGATGACTGATAAACTACTTATATACTTTTTGTTTGTAAATACATACATATTATACATAGAAACACCCAGACCCGAGACATATATCTGTAGGTCATACAAACATTTGTCCCGCGGCGGGGATCGAACCCGCAACCTTCTGCATCGCAGGCAGACCTTCGCCCACTACGCCACAGAGGTCGTCTTTTCCTTGATTACTGCATAGGCTTTATGTTCTGTGTTGTTCAGGAAAAGTATTGTCGCAGAATCATTCAAGTTGTTAGGCTTAAAGGAACTACAGCCAGAGTTGACCATTAGCTAATACGAACTCTACTTTCATGGATAGATAAAGAAACAGTATAACGTCCGTTATTGCCGGTCTCATCACCTCCAAGACGTTGCATCTCGTGACACCGAGCTCATCTATCGGATTTTATTGGCACGAAGCTGCATATTTGTTCTGCCTGCACGTTCCGATGACACCGATAAATACCCATAATGTCAGAGTTGACGAACTTTCGATGGTAACACTTAACGGTCGGAGAAAATATCTAGCTATAGTATTCGAGTACGTACAACTGCAGTAGTTTCACAGTTCTATTCTATTAATCTATTGTTTGGGTTGGATATGGTTTTGTTAGGTAAAAATTCTTAATATTTTTATAGGCCAAACCATTATGTTGTCCTAGTTTTTCCCGGACAGGCATAAGTTGAGGCGTTAATGCGTCGATAGAATATAGAAACTGACAGTTTAGAGAGTGTCTGCCGCACTTGTAGGTATGTAGGATTGGTTCCCTTTACGTCGAGTCCCTCTACGTCGAGCGGTGAGAGTCACCACATTTTTATTACCTCAATGTCGATTAATGAGTTCTTCCTCGCTTTCATTCCCTTAACGTCGAGTCAAGACAGTGCCGAAAGTACAGTCACATAGTAAAATGAAAAGCTATAGAAAGGGGCAAAGTTTTTACAGATTTGATATGATGATGTGATTGTATAATAATTGTATATTGTAGTAATATTTCATAAATAAATAAAGTAAATTTGTTGTTTTTACGATACAATGTCACTTAAACAATACTATACATAAAACCAACGTGATTATCAAATTTAACCCTTTTCATAAATCAGTCAGGTAAATTTTAGAAGCCGTCTCTTTTACACATATACCTGTCTTCTTACACCTATTGTTCTTATCGCATCGCTGCACTACTTGTTTTCAAATGGGATGACTTTGTTAGTATCAGTTTTGACTTGGAAAGTGTATGTACAAGTGTGTATAACGTTAAAGTATTAATTTATAATAACAACATGTGAAATATTATAGAAATTCAATCGGACACTGCGAGAAATGTAAGTAGACTACTGTACCTATATTAAAAAATAGAGAGATTTTATAAATTTATTTCCAAGATTTTTATAAAATATAATATTCTTTATCTATTCTACTATCATAACCATGTTGTGTAGGTACATTTTAAAATGTATGTCTAGTAGAACTAATTGTTTATGAATTCGTCAATATATTATTAGGTATCATTACAACAGTATGACTTATTTAATAAGTATTTGAAAAAATGTTAAGTTAATACACATGACGAACCGATGCGATGGCATAACGAATAACAAAACAAAATGGCAGTCGCCTGGTGGCCGTGCATCCTCATGCATCGTTCAAAAATATTGCTTAAAACTTACTACTTATTAATTAAACTTATTACTTGAATAATACTTTAATGGTTATTATACCATTCTAATATTTGACTATTTGTTCTAGGAATAATTGAAGTACTAACTCAATCTAATTGGATAATATGGATTTGGTTAATTTTTGTGTTACATTATTTTTTAGTACCTACCTATTTTATTGTAGACACGATGTCCTTAACTGTGTGCTTGATTACAATATTTTTAGTCTATGTTACCAATGACACCAATACTTAGTCTGAAATGTTAAACTATTGTGATTTTTATTAAAACTGACTGATTATTATTTTTTGTTTCAATTGTACCTTTCCAAAATCGATGTAAAGGGAATAGGAAGCGTAAACAGTAATATTTAACATAACAATAGTCTTTCAGACTCGACGTAACGGGACTCGACGTAAAGGGAACCAATCGTATGTAGGTATTTCTGTTTTGCCAATGTAAGCAAACTTTGGTTTTAGCAAAATAACCATTTAAAGTATAAAATATTTTAGCGAAAAAAATCTGTTACAAAGTGTAAGTAAGTAGTTTTCAGCAAGCTTAAAGAACCCTACCCTATAAAATGTTCCGGAACTCGTAAAATCCTAGACAACACTTTCAAAGCTTAACCCCAAGTAATTTAAACGTGTATTTCCATTTTAACTGGAAAACTCTACCCTATGGGAGAAGAGGGAAAAAGTATTAATGCCCAAAGCCTCACACGTAAGCGTCTTTGAAGCGGTAAGCCGCTTTTAATCTTTCCTTTCAGAACTGTTACTTAAACTAAGGTGGAGATTTTGGCTTACAAATATGTACAAACACAAAAATAAAGCAAGAAAATTATGATTGAAACGCACACAGGGAATTGAAATTCAAACACTTCTTGTTGGAATCAGGCGAGGAAGACGTGATCTTGACACGCTCTTAACACGTCTTTGGTGGGTATTGGGCGTAAGGGATCGAATAATAAAACCCGGCAACAATTTATAATGACCTTTTAGTTTAGATAAGCAAGAATAGCCACCTCATGCTCCTCACGCCATCACATCCCACAATAAAAACAAAACAGGTTTCACTCAAACGAGTTTCTAATCTGACAAAAAAATAAAATAAATGGAACGTTTTGTGTGCATTCTAAATTCAAATTGAAACGGTCGAGAATTGGCAGTTGCCGAATGGTGCCGAATCTCATGACCTTCTCGCAGCGTTCGTTATACAAGCACGGGTCGTTGAACTTGGCCGATGCAGATGCGTTCACATGTAGCGTTACAACCTCCCACGTGATAGAAACCTGGAGCACAAGCGGAAGCGTAGTCTTCAAGCGAGTTGGTACCAAAAGATCAACATTATTCATATTAATTTCTAAATTCATATTCATATTAATTCTTAAATTCATGTTATTTTTATCTGGAATTCTCTTCGCTCGAATGAAAAGAGTCTGCAGAACCTGATATTGCTTCAACTTGTAGGTTGTATAAACGAATACAACTTTTATTAGTTCATAATGTTTATTTTCTTTATAATTACGAACATTTTCCCCTGCCAATACTATTTTTCGTTCCCGCTATTTCAATTCTCGCCCTTCAACCTTTTTTCTACCCATGGCGTCATGACAACAATGCACACTGCATCATTCTGCTTATGTCAATGTCATCAGCTGCTCACTGATATCCGTCGCTTCCAAAGAGTATGCATCTGCATGTCTCTTCGTCGCCTTTTCAAGATTGCCAACAGTTGAAAACTTCAACAATCACATACATCGTCCTGATTGAACACTAGAGTTCCCTGTGTCCCACGAGAGTTGTCCACTAGCTCATACGAACATACTTTTTTTAATTTTACCCGCTACATATCGTGAGTTGAACCAGCGTGCACAAGAAGTCCGCCTACATAAGAGCCTCTCGAAGCCTCGCCGGTGATTTGAGAACTTTTTGTTGGCATTTAAATTGGTAGCCTCGTTACTTGAACAGCAAGTCACTTTATTTACAATACATTCGACGGTTCATGCCAACATGATGCTTTGATTGATAAATTGTTCTCTGAGAATAATTACCCCTTAAATATAAAGAGGTTGCAACCTTTTTGGCATAAGTGATGACAGCAATTTTTAGGATTCCGGGTAAACTCCGGTAGCTATATATATATTTTACATTGATTTTATATATTTTTTATTTAGCGCGGTTCACTCTCATAACTGCAGTAATATGACTAATACAGGACAAATAAATCTTATGAGTCATAAGACTTTATTTTATCAAAGTATCTGCCACAAAAAATGTTATTAGAAAATATGTAAAATCGTAACTGTAACTAATTCGACAGCTCAATTCAAATAGCAATCAGTTTCGCAAACATGTAACCTTTTTGATGAAGAGATTATGAAGATCAACAGAAAAAGCAAATTAATTGGGTCCCGCGGTTCGACCCTCGCTAACCTCTTGTTTATCCGCAGTTCAACGGAAAATTCGGTTAGGCAGCCGCCATTTTCCGAAAATACTCCCGTTTTTATACAAACATTGTTCAAGCCTACCACTTTATCTGAACACTAGCGGCCCGCCCTAACATCGACCGGTATAATAATTATGCGCATCTTTCTGCTATATGATTATGATTATTATGCTACTTATATACCAGAGCTGGCCCCTGACTCATACGAACTTACTTACTTACTTACATAATATTATATGGTTACAAAGGTTGCCTGTAAGAAATCGCTTTCAGCAATAAGGCCGCCCATTGTACTAATTTTGAACGTGTTTTATTTATGTGGTGTTTTGTTATTAATTGGTGTACAATAAAGTGTTCATTCATTCATTCATTCATTCATTATATGAATTCAGTCATGTAGCAGAAAGATGCGTTAAAATATGCGTAGGTATAACCGAATGGGATTTATAACCCTCTACTTTCATTCAATAAGTTGCGAGTTTGAATTCAGGCCAAGCATCGATGGATTTTGCGTTTTTAAAATGATATCACCAAACACAGCGGGTACTCTAGGTTTCTATAGTCTATGTAGACATAAATAATCAGTAGACAGCAGATAAACCACCCAAAATATCTATTAACACAAGTTTTCTTCGACTGCCATTGAATGTAATTTCAATGAATCAAGTATGAAGGAATGTTAAAAGCCATAGCATTTCTAAAGAGGTATCTTACCATGAATGATTAGTTTACTCACTGCTATAAGTAGCGGTGCTAATTTGGAGAATTTGGTACGTGGATTTACATCTTCATGTCAAATCTCTTGCGCACTAGCGCTTGTAGCGTATGCACGTGTTTTTTAAAAGCGCTAATTTACTACCTACAGCGCATGTTTTATTGTGTGTGAAAGGCTTTAGTCGTGAGTCATTTTGAAAACCATATTTTACGCAGCTTTTTATGAACAAATCATAAACAAATATTTGGATCTCCAACTACCCTCTAGATATCTTTGTAGAATCCTAAATACCTAATAGGTATCTGAGAAAGAATCTGAATGAATGAATGAATGAGAATCTGCCTGTTGGAATCATGATCCGGTTTCGTTTTGTTTTACAATCTTATCTAAATGGCAAGTAGGGTATTCGGACAAAGCCTATACTCTATTAAAACTGTTCCAACACTACATTTCTAAAAGTAACTGTGAAAGGTATAAAGGATCTTACATCGCTATCCAATCACAAAGCCGGCCATTAGAATGGTTGAACCGTTATTGATTGCGTTCGGGCATTAGTTGCTCGTCATTAGTTAAAGTCCAATTAACTGTAGAGGTTTTCGATTAACAATGGCTCTTATGTTCCTACATACTAATGGATAACTGTTAATTTACTCGAAGAAGCATTTATACCACGGTTGTTCAAAAAGAAGGTTGAGTTTGCATTTTGTAATCCTTTTTTGTAAGTTTATCTTTATGAATTGCTTTATTGACAACTTGCTAATCTCTATATATAAAAATGAATCCCTATATCCCTTGGTCACGCCATCACGCGTGAACGGCTAGACCGATTTAACTATTTTTTATTTTGTTGTGTTTGTTATTGTCAGAAGAAGGTCCTTATGACAGAAAAAAAAAAAAAAAAAAATGAATCCCTATATCCCTAGGTCACGCCATCACACGTGAACGGCTATTTATCAAATATGATGTGTTTGGACATGCCTCTGGCTACCCCCTTTAGACATCTCAAAGGATCTGGAATAAGTAACATAAAAAGATCTGAGGGAATGTCTACCGCACCGTGGGGATACAGTCGTGAACCTGTTTACGTTTTTATCAAATATGAATTGTGATCGCGAAAGTTTAAGAAAGACTATTCATTGGTTCATACAAAATGAACAAATCCAAGATGTAAATTCCAGATTTTACGTTCCTAAATAAGGCGGTAACTTCCACAGAAAGTCTTACACAGCAATTACTAACTCATTCACCAAAACCTCCTTTAAAAGCCACTTTACTTCGAGCTCTGGATCTCAGACACCAATAAAGATTTTCACATCCCTGCAGTCTGGACATAATGCTGTGTGGACGTTTATGGCCGCAACACGTGACAGTGGGTCGATGCACACTCATTACTGGTCTGAAAGAACGTGATAATATAGCAAGCCGCACAGAGGACCCCACTAAATTACCTACGCGACATACTCCAAATTCTAGATGATTTCAGGCAGGAGGTTGTTGCTTATGTGCTTTTAAAGGGACATTTAACTTGAAAACTGGGCAGGCCAGCGAGTTAACACGAGCATTTTCCATAATCGAATATTAGAGTTTGGCACAAGCAAGAAAAAACCAGTGATCAGCAGACCTATCAGTGAAACTAGCTGATGATGATACTAAAATATTGGAAAGATACATTACTCCAATACGATAAAAAAATTGTGCGTGGAGTCCCTCCGCGCGGAAGAAGTGAAACTTCGTAATGTGGAAATGAAAATAGGAAGGGGTAGAAATTGATTTTTAGTGAAATTAAGTTTCTTTAAGACAAACTTTATTAATATCGCTTACATTGATCGCATCTTTTAATTATCATTTTGGAGTGGAGAAATATTAAAATCTACAACATTTACAATGGTGTATATGTGTCCATGGTAGCGTTAAACGTTTAACGCAACCTTGTTGGAAGTCGCATAAAAAGTTCACTTCAAAAAGTATAGTACTAGTATCCAAATATTGACAAAAATATCTTGTCATATTTGTGCACAAAAAGGTTAGTCTGTTTCTTTACTCTATGTCTCGCAAATGCAAATTCAGCATTGCTTGAAGAAGCTTATCTGTTGCTCTCCCGGGGTGCCTCGTTATTAAGTTTAACTGCTAGCTTTAACTGATCGTGTGTAGTCGCCTTTAGGGCCAGTGCCAGGGCCAGTTGCTAGGTGAACCGGGATATTGCGAGGCTCAGAAATTTTCTGACTAAAAATGTTGAAAAGCAGCGAGTCAAACCACAATATGCTTAGAATAATCTAAATTTTTCTGGTCTTTAAATTCCAATCCAACTTTACATCAGAATAAGTAAAGGTCGTCAATCAAAGGAAAAATTATATCACTTAATCGCAATCCCACTTCCTGGTATTACCTACCTAGTATTTTTAGTTCTTAATCTTATAATTTTAACTTAGGTGTAACTTTCATGTTTAGCTTAAGTCTTTGGTAATAATATTTACTACATAGCTATGTTGGAACCAATTATCTTCTGTTGTTTGGAGAAGAGCGCTGACTCCGCTACTCAGTTTTCTAACTTTTGCGACAGTCAACGTTTTCACTGTGTATATTTGGTCATAAGTAATGTTGTTCCAAAATAAAGCATTTTATATGTATGTATATTTTATATTCTATTTTTTGTTCCCAGTCAAAAAAATGGTCTCTAATGGCCTCTGAGTTGATATTGTATGGCATTTTGAATTATTGCTCGCAAAACATCTAGCTCCAAAAGAGTCTCGCTAAATTGACAGGTGAATATGATTATGGGGCTTACCCCCTAATCAGACTTTAGCTGTATCAGCCTGATACCTCAACCGAAGAATTAAATACCTACCTACTTCCTATATGCAACTTCAATCCAACTTTTAACGAATCCAAAATGAATGCAAGAGATAGTTTTTGAACAACTCAAAAATTAAATCATCATCAACATGTCAGCCATCTAGTGTCCACTGCTGAACATAGGCCTCCCCCATCGATTTCCACAGCGATCGATCTTGTGCAGCCTGCACCCAACGGCTCCCAGCAACCTTTACCAGATCGTCTTTCCATCTAGTGGGGGGCCATCCGCTACTGCGGTTTCCGGTGCGTGGCCTCCACTCGAGAACTTTTCTGCCCCAACGGCCGTCAGTTCTACGAGCTATGTGCCCCGCTCACTGCTACTTAAACTTGCTAATCTTGTGGGATTTCTGGGGTCTTGTGTCTCAAAATTTATCCCGTTGATAATAGTGTTTATGAATGCGAGAGGTTTATTATCTACCTTTAACGACGACGCCTCTATTTACCACATTTTAAAATCAAATATTTTTCTCTATCCTATTCATTTGTTGAGAAAATGTTATCTATGGCGTTAGATTTTCCAAAGACTTCAGTTTTTTTCTTATCGTATCACCAGTTCCATCAAACTAAGGCTCAAGGATTTTTGGTCATTTTATACCACGATTCTGGTATGTATCTTAATTTATTTCTCACTTTGGTAGAATCTGTAAAGCTCGTGACTCCGACACGTGTAGCTGATTGGTATTTAAGATATGGGTAATGGCTTTTTGAGTGAGTAAAATAAATTGTAGGTGTTAGCAGCGACAATAAAGACCAATCTAGGATTATAATTACCGACCTGGGTTAGGCCATAGAACCGAGAATTTTAGATAGTCTTAAAATTATTATAGGGAATGTAATTATTGGCAAATTAAGATAAGATAATTTTATTTCATAAAAAAATACCCAGGACCCGCTTGAAGCTTGTGTCACGGTAGTCGCGAGTAACAGTTTTCATAAAAATACAACTTTTAAATAAATATATATAACATTGTGGTCTTTTTCTATTATACTTAAAAGTAAATATAAGATTCTGATACATACAAAAATATAACCGTAGGTTTGTAATAACATTATTATTATTACTATGAAATGAATTATTATTATTACATAATGTATACTATCTGATGGTGGCGGACGATTGCTCGGCTGAGACTTTGAGATCACGGATCAAGCTGTGAGTGAGATTCTCGTAGCGGGTCAAATGTTTACGTAATCTGTGGTACTTCTTCTTGTGGTACGTATCAGGGTAGTAGGTACTAGTAGTCTCTGATACCCACTACTCAAGGAGCTTTAATATGAGGTCAGGACAACGTCACTGTTAGATGTTATTTCTTTGATGTTGAAAAGACAGGACAACGTTTCTGGAGTCCATTCGTGTAATATAAACTGACTGTAATAAAAATAAAATGTAATGTAAGTAATAAAAATATTGCACGCCGACCCGCACCACCCAGGTCGTCACTTTCGTAGTAAATAGCGTTATGAGAATTAAGATCTTTTCAGATAAGATATACAATCATGCCTTAGGTAATTTATAGAGACAGGCAACATTTCCATTAGCATTTTAGTAAATTACAATTTAGTAATTCAGCGCACTAAATATAACAAGTTGTGGGCGAAACTACTAGACACTAGCACTTCTAGATAAGTGCATATTAAAACGAAATCGTAAGTAGATTTATTTAAGAGATATTGGCATCATACCGCGATTTCTCTTGGGTTTACTTTCAAACTATAAAATTTGCTTCTCACATCGTATAATAAAGTAGATTTTAAATACATCAAGCTAGTCAAGTGTTCCAACCCACTGAAGCGTAGTTTGTTGATAATTATAAACTACATAACTTGCCGACTACTAGTTTCCAAAATAAAACATTAAGTACTATTATACATGCAGTTAGCGACATAAGTCTACGACCAATTCGAGAAATTAAAGTTCCTTTTCCATCATACCAGGTGCCGTACCATGAGCTACAATTCAGTTTGGGTGCTATCCAGTTAAGGTTAATCGCGTAAGTTTTCGTATCGTGACAACGTGACGTTTTAAGCAGAAAATTGTTTTACTTGTATTACTTAAGTTATATTGCAAAATGATTCAGTTTTTACAAGTAAATTTTATTATGTGTAACTTTTATTATCATACATGTACGTCAGGTTAAGACCTAAACTGGATCGCTATAAGAGCCCACAGTAGGGCCCCAGGTATTCTATTTTAAATATTATTTAGATAAATATTGGTTTGTTTGAGGGGAAAAAATATTATGTTCGGCGATTTTTTTCGTTAAAATATCGTATAAGACAGAGTGGTTTCGATCGGAACATGTCTACTACAATTGGTCCGGTTTAGTGAGTAAAGCCAGCAATAAAATATTGGCAAGCTAAACCAATTATCGCTTTACTTAAACACTTCCGTATTCAAACACCCGCTTTGCATAACGAGCTGATGTATTGCTTAGAATCTAAATTATTTCTAAGAAATCAAAAATATGTACAAAAACAATATAGATTATAATAAACGAGACAGTTTTTTACAGACACTATAATCATGATTTTTGCATGCCTAGTCTTTTCGCCTGCTTTTGATACAACGTTCAGCGTGATAAGTCTGTGTACATTAGTAGTGATAACAACTAGGACTTTTACATCTTTATATTATGCTTTATACAGCTAGCGTACAGGGAGCAAATCTACGTTAACACTCAAAGTGTTAATCCAGGGGCTAAGTTTACTCCATAACAGACATCATAATCTGTTCAGCCATTTGAGCATAAAAGCGCAAAAAAGATCCATTCAAACTTACGCATCTATAGTACTAGCAGGATCTTCTAATATGGGGCTACAACTGAATCCTTGTAAATAAATGGATCACCTGACTACACCACAGCAACGTCTTACGTTCCGGAACAGTTGGCTCATTGTTTCGTCACACTCCCACGAGTTCAAACGCCAATTTGGGCTCCGATTTCGGTGCATTGTTTTAGGGTAATGTTGCAACCATAATAGTGTTCAATTATTGAACTGATTTAGAGGTTTAGGTCAATCTAGTCTTTTTAACCGACTTCAAAAAAAGGAGGAGGTTATATGTTCGGCTGTATGTATGTTTTTGTAGTTAATAAGAGGTTTTTCTACAGTGGAAAGGATAGTCTGGAAGATTTTCGCCTCCAGAACATTGCAGGCAAATTGACCGCGCAAGTCGCATTTGTCCGAACCTGTATTTATTCACGTGCTACTTTTATATCTCAATGGATCTTGAATTGATTCTTTAAATCTCAAAGGATCTTGAACAAAATCGCAATGCTTGATTTTAATGCGTTGTTTTGGCGTTTTCAACTTGTGCTAATACATTTTAGTCACACGGATCGAAGAAGGTATATGAGTTTGGGGTGAGAGGTTGTGTGTGTGTGTGTTTGTTTTATTTTTATATAGTTCATAGTATGTATTATTAAAGTTTGACTTGAGCCAAACCGAAGAACCCCAAACATAGAATCTTGTACCGCCCAAAGCAACTGTAGCGAGTCGAATTGTTACGCCAAAAACTACTCCCGTGACCGTACACCTCACCCAACCTTCGCGCTATTCCATCACGCAGAACAGTTCCTTATTTCTAAGCCGCTCAAGGTCGTTTTTGCTTGCAATAAATTAACATTCCTCATTGTTTTGCGATTGTACTCCTAGATAACCACGGTTATAGGCCGTGTAATAACAACGAATATATTAGTGGGATTAGTGATTCCCATGTCTTAAAAAAGTCTACATTTTGAATGGAGAGCGGATAGTATGACGCTACCTACCGGCTCTTTTTTGGGCAGGTCCTTGATCCGTATGAAATCAATTCAACTGATATTTACTGCAACTGGCATTTTTGTTGTGCAAGACATTTATTTATTTTATTTTTATTTACATGAATAAAAGAAAAGGGCTTTGTCGCTGAGCGACTATATCGCCCAATCAGGGTTTGGCAGACTCACAAATCTGCAAAAATTGTTTTATTGTTCGAAATTTGAAATTTTCACATGCATCGCGATTGGTCAGCCCGGATATCACGCTACAGCCTCACGCAAATAAAATGCCCACAAAATTGTCGGTTTCGTGACGTCACCAGTTCTAAGGTCGAGACATCTAGCTGAATCATTGACCTGCGCCACACGAGTCATCAGAAAGTAAGTTCGTATAAGTTAGTTAACTTGGGTGACAGTTTTTAAGTCACATGAAGGCGTCCGTCATGGCCTAACATCTTATAGTCGCGACTGACAATTTCATGTATCTTCCGAAGCTCGAACGCATTGACTGTCACCCACTGTTGCTTTTTCGACTATTAAGAATAACTGAAAAAGATTAGAGTCTACATTGCTACGAGCATTCATTGATTCTTCAATTCGCAATTTGCTTTATTTCTGGTTCTCATTCACTCGTGTGCTTATGCGTTGCTGCGCCTGCGCAGGCCAAAACTACTATGTATTCTACGTCCGCAGTCGCGGGCAGCCAAGGCCACAGCAGCCGTTACACAAAGACGCCGGTAACAATCCGTCAGTCTGATATTTTAGGTAATAATATCCGAAGGTGGAACTGGTCTGAGAATGTGGGCTGTGGTTTAGCCTTATTTATTTATTATCGGGAGAAATAATGAGGCAATTTACGTCTACGAGGAAGTGCTGTAATTTCGCATCGGGTCGTGATCTTTGTAATCTCGCTCTGATTTATTTCGAGTTGGACGTGCATGGATTTCACCGTGAAATACAAGGCCTGCTTTTATTAAAAAATAGCATCAGAAATGCATCAATTATATAAAAGTGAACACACAGTTGCTTGCTCACCCTTAAATCTTATCCATTAGAAACGTAAAAATTTTTATATCGTAAAAATTTTAACTTCGAAAGATATTCAAATGATCTGAGAGAATGTCTCCTGCATCTTGGGAATACAGTCGTGATCATATTTATGTTTTTTTTCAAAAAGGAAAGTTTCTAGGTCCATTTGCAGATTTATAAGTTAAGAAAATATTTATTGAATACTGAGACACGTAGGACTGTAAGCAGAAATCAATGAATGTAAGATGGTTAATAAGATAAAGAGTTTACCTACCACAGATATTTCCAAGCTTTTGTTTATAGATATTTTACAGTCCTACTTGAGCAGAAAGTAATTTTCGCATTCTATTGATTCTTTTATGAGGCACGAGCGACAAACAATTGTCAGCCAGCGGCATTATAAAGTTCAGACTTCAGACATTCCATGAAATACTACAAAAAGCAAAACGCTGTTGCCAATGAGTGAACACAGCTTTATAAGCATACCATACGCCTTTGTTGTATGAATTCGACACGAAAACCGATTGGTCTCGGCCGAAATGCGATGCCCACAGTCAAAATAAAGCGTCATAGTGTACTGACAAAAAAAACTTGAGCTCTCGCATCTTAAATACTAAGTAGAGATTACATAGAGTGTGTTGATGTCAGAGGTCTGTGAGACTGGTTACTTATTTGGGATAAGGCACGAAAGAAATAGCTCAAACAATATCTAATATTTTGAAAGGTCAAATAACTGAATTAGCTAAGGTTTATTTAAACATTCTTGCCCTTGCAAAATATGAAGTAAGTACAAAATAATACACATGTTATGCAGGGTAATTTCTTTCACCACTTTAAAGTTACATTATTCCAGATGAACAAAAAAACTTAGGCCTTTACATGTTTATTAGATGATTTATACAGCGTCAGGAGGCAATTCATGCCTACACTTAATAAATAAAATAAATAAATAAAAAACGCTGGACTTTTCACACAGCATCATCTAGAGTGTGTTGGTCGAATGGGTTTGTGCCTCGACTTTCAATCCGAAGGTCAGGGTTCAAATTCCAAATGAACAAAGGCTGCTTTAGCATTTTATAAAATAAATTTTTCACACATTTCTTTTATAAACAATCATCCCACCATTTCAAAAATTAATTCCAATTTAAATTAAAAGCGTCGGGAGATATCATATCTGATGGAAGCGAAATACGATAAAATTATTCAACATGATAATTGAATACACGGCAATTTCTGTTATGCAGTCAGGGTGTTCGGTGAAATGTATATATTGCTTAACTTATATAAGTTGAATGTAAACAGGAACACGATCACGTTGAAGAACAGGATCTCAAGTACCCAAGCATGGTAGACGTTATTTCAGTCTACGGAATTACAAGATAATACTAAACTAGCATGTATGAACAAATTTTCTTGTAAACTTGTGTTAGCAACTAAACGTAGGTATGCTTTTATGATAGAAAAGTAAAAGACACTCGTACTTAGACCTCTTTGCAAGATCTCTACAAAATAAGCATAATACCTAGCTAAAACTATCTAGGTGTGACTACAATCTATGTATTTGTGCTATCATCATTATAGAAAGTCAGTAGTGAGTCACCAGAGCACGGGATACATATCGTAGGCAGGCTATGTAGGTAAAATTCTAGCTATAGTAGCATATTCAGTTGCCAGTATCGCTGGTTAACGCTAGATCTAGCGACATTTTGCAATTTTGTTGTTTGTAAATTGTGAAGTGTTTGTTGTCTAGAACTTGTAATATTGAGTCTATTAATAAATGGTAGCTAAAGTCGTGTGAGTTGGTGGGCAACTCTAGTGACGGAGCTTAAAGAAATTTTCTGAAGACTTAACGCCAGTTCGCCATTTCTACATACTTACAAAAAATTAATAATCAATTTTTATAAGCTTTTTATTTAAGTAATTCTTTATACGACATTACAGCGATCTTCTCTTTTATCTCTTTTATTCTAGGCCTTCCTCTTCCTCGTGGAAGGAAGACGAGGAAGAGGAAGTACTAGAATAAATTTCATGAGTCAGATAAAAGAGAAGATCGCTGTCATGTCGTATAAAGAAGTAAAGGAGATCGCATTGGAAAGGGAGTGGTGGAGGAAGTTCATCATTGCACCGACAAGAGCTGAGCTCTTTTTGATGATGATGAATAAGCAAGTCACGGGACACAAAATCTAAATAGTTTTCGCCACAAACTTGTGAAAGAAATTGGCAACAGTTCTAACTGATAGTTCTAGAAAGTATCTACCCACTTGAATATTTCCGCCATGATTACCTAGTTCAAATCGAGGGTTATCGCGAGGAATCCGTAGAGACGACATTCTAAAACCAGACGGCTTTTGTAGAACATTCAGTGATAATTTCCTACTTCTTAGGCAAAGGACACACTTGCGTCTAAAACGACATTTACACAATACCATTTTTGCCTCTTGCTTTCATGTAAGTATGAAAAAGCCCCGTCCGAATAAATTTTGTCGCTAGTTATGAAGAAAAAAAGAAGTATCTCCTCATCTGTAATTTAGAAAACCAACGACGGTGTAGTCGTAATGCTATCGACTTTTTGCGATCTGGACCAAACGCGATCTCCAAACCAAATGCGATGTAGTCATATAGAGATTTAGCGAACAGGTCCTATCATCTAACTAGTCAAATTGAGATGTGGTCCTAACGCTCCTAACCCATTAGAAACAAAGATAACACTAGATAGTAAGAAAACGAAAAAGTGAGGCATGGCCTCCTGACGCTGTATAAATCAAAATCCAAATCAAAAAGCATTTATTCAGTAGGACCGCTGGGATCACTTTTTTTTCGTCTTAAAACTAGGTGATTTTAATCCTTCCTTACTCCTTCGCGAGAAATCATCTAGTACATATGTAAAGGCCCAAGTTTTATTCCACGTTTTCAAGGCTAAATGTTATCGTGGAAAATGACCGGCAAATGAATCTCCTAGATAAACCGCATTCAGAAACTATAAAATAAAAATAGTAGTCGAGTTAATGAATACATCCAATCATTATTATTGAGATCACATCTAGCTTGCGATATTGTGGCATTCACAAGTTGTTAACTTTTTAGATACATTTTTACTACTGGACAGATAATTATATGAGTTGTTTTTTATTTGTATAAAATTGTGTTTAATATCTCCATCTTATAGCGAGGTGCCATTTATTATCACAAATTAGAGTTACAAAGGAATAAAATAAACCCAATTAATAATCGTGTTTTTTTTTTGTCAAGGTACAGTTTTAAAAGTAATAAGTAAAGATGTCTCATGTCTATCTATAGTTTATGTAGGTACCTAAAGTAAAAAGTAAGTATAAATTATTTTCTATCTTCTATTTAAATAGGTGTAGAAAATTCACTATTCAAAAATAAAGTCCTATGGGAATAAACTTATTAAAAACCTCATTATAACATACCTATTACTTTAAAAAAGAACTTCTGAAGCGCAAGCTTTACTCGCACTTATCCATTTATTGTTTAGGCGGCCGTTTAATAAAGCAAAGCTTCAGTAACTAGGGCTGCCGAACTTTGGCCACGAATCCACGCGTGCAAATATAACTTTTCTAATAATTCACTCTAGCTAATCCTCTGAACAAATGTGGCTAACTTACATATTGCTTTGTTTTAGAGGATTATACGAGTTTAAGGCGGTACTAGTTCTGAAAAGGAGTGTAAACTACGAGAACGAGTCGGCGAAGTGCATACTCTTATGAAGATTCTCTCAATCACTTGAAACAATATAGGTATCATTATCTTCCATCGATTCTGGAGCTTTTTGATCTGGCAGGGTCACCATTTGAATTATATTTTGATAAGTGCCATCACCAGTGCCATCAATCACCGTTCATAATAAACTAAACATGATATATATGGCCATTTTCGGCTACGGAGACTTGGCTTTGTGTATTTTTTTTAAACTATCTATGGGCTTAAATGTTTAGCCCGCATATGGCTAATATAACCTTTTTTAGCGCTAAGGGTAAACAAAACGTAAGCTGTTAATATCATACGCACTTCCCAATTCAAATATTCAATTTGTACTATTATCTGAGAAGGTGCAATTGAATAAAAATGTATGACCACTCTGAAAACATACGCTAGAGACTCCATATTCCCTGTTCTGGACCCAACCCTACTATCGGCAGAGCAACCGGTACAAAATCCGGTTGGCACACAATGGTCTATCTATTACTGGCTGTAGGCGGAGGGTTCTATTTTAACCATGCCATTGCCTTGAAACATGCTGGCCGAGTGGGATGTACTCCTGGCTTTTAATCAGAAGGTTGTGATTTAAAATCCTGGAGCATCATTCAAGGTGAAGGAAAACATCGTGAGGAAATCCGCAGCTTTATCAGATCCGCCTTAACCATATATTTTCTGTGGGTATGTCGGAGTTTGCTGAAAGGATGGTAATACTACTCCATCTCTATCTCTCTCTCTCTATCTCTTCTCTATAAAACCAACAAAACTTTGGACTTTTTAGTGAGAAGACCAAAAAGTCTGTCAGAATCATGAAAAAATGCCGTGGGTTGATGATGTTTTTTTTATAGTCTGCCCTAAGGTTGATTTTAGGGTAGATTTGAGAAATAAGCCATCGTTCCTATATTTTTTCTTATTAATATTCAAATTAAATAAAATTTCATTAGCACAAAAGCTTTCATGTTATTCTTACTAACCACAAAATTACTGCGGTGACGATTAATTTGTGGTTAATTATTCTGATAAACCACATTTATAACTATAATCACAACATAGCCAAACCAAACCATACACTTGTCTAAAACACAATCTTTTTTTCGTGACATAAGTACCTAATACATATTTGAAGAAAGATTTGAAGTGAAGAAGAAGAAGTGAAAAGAAGAAGAAGGATTAAAAAGAAGAAGAAGAAGAAACCAAGAAGTGAAGTGAAACCATAGATGGTACCTTTTTATATATTTATTTGTGACTGTTATTCCTTTTATTTGTGACACTATGTTATTAAGCAAAAAATAATCCTTATGATGAAGCCTTTCGATCGGTATGATAAAGCTACAGGTGATTATTTTTCTCATGTAACGGGTTCGATTTCCGGTTTAACCATGTAATTATTTAAATATCTGTGAATGCAGTTTAAATTGTTTTTTAAATAAAAACAATGTCTTCTTTCAGTAAAATGTTCCATCTACAATATTTAAGGTACTTTCCCTCCATGTGGCACAGCCGTGGGACACCCTGTATATGAGTGAAACCATGACGAATATGAAGACTAAGCTAAGATGTTACTGATTGGGCGATATAGTCGCTCAGCTTTTCTTTTTTTTGTAAATTAAAAAAAAAAAGAATCAGAACCTTTTTACTTTTTATACATAAGTCAAATGTTTTATTTTATTTAGTATAGGTAAACATAACGTGTAAGGTTTCAAACAAAGAAGTTTCCTATCGATAATTTAAGTCATACAATCGGCTGTATGAAACTAATGAAACAAAGTAATATACAAACCGACTTTCGAATTTATAATGTGTATTTATAAAAGCTATTGAGTCTCGCAACATATCAAACAGGTTTAGGGTCGATGACCTGCTCGATTGAGATCACTTATAAATTTTATAACTTGTAGTACGTCTAGAACGTTCTACTTTCTAATAATTGATGCTGTGGACCACAAAGGACATGTTCGCAGTTGATCTCCTAACAAATTATTTAGCATGACGTAAAATTTTTTTCATAGATATTGATTTAATACTTATTCTCCAATAAATTGAAAAATATACATGTGACATGCTCACGAAGAAACAGGATATCTAGCTCTATTGACAAATTTTAGGTGATCCTTGTGACCCTTCAAGTGATTTAATTAAAAAAATATACAATCATATGAACAGAGTCCTCTAGATACAAAATACTACAAAGACTGCAATGAGGTATGTACAATGTCGGCACACCCTGTATACGGGAACAATTAGCTCCCTGTAGAGCAGAGTATCCTGCAGATATATCCAGACTATTTCTCAGATAATAATAAAACCCCAGAGATCTCAAGGAATTCTTTTTATGTGCATTGAATGTGTTAAGCAAACAATGATTCTCCATTCCACGCCCACGAGGTGACTATGCTTATTGCAAGTACGTACACGTATTGAACATAAAGGCACGTATGCACGATTCCATTTTTAGCTTTATCATCATAGTAAAATATTGCTTACTAGCTGCGCTCCCGCGGTGTGACCCGCGGTCCCTCGGGCATTATCAATTTTTCGTGATAAAAAGTAGCCTTCGTTGCCCTGGGATACAACTTTTAACCATGCCAAATTTCAACCTAAAGGTTAGGCCTAGCGGTTTGGGCGTGAAAAGGTACCGAACAGACAGACAGAGTTACTTTCACATTTATAATAAAAATAAATAAAAAACCATTTATTTCAGGCAACACCAAATTATTTACAATTATAAAATGCCATTGACCCATATTTTTTTTATTTTTTTTAATAACCTATATCATCCCACTGCTGGGCAAAGGTCTCCCCCAATTTCTTTCATCTGTCACGGTCTTCTGCCACGTCCCACCAGTCCTCTTCAAAGGCATCCAGGTCGTCACGCCAACGTTTTCTCGTTGACCCATATTTATAAATAAATAAATAATAATAATAATATTAGTATGGATCGATTAGTATGGATGGATATGGATTCAAAGATGTAATAAAAAGCTGACTTGACTGAGTAAACTGTTTCGGACGTTGGCGTGTACAAACGCACAGACAAACCGACAAAAGTTTGACAGATTGGGGTCTAGAAATTGTTTTACTTAAATATTTTCCGATACAGACATCGTTAAGGTAGAGTTTTATTATTTTACATTTTATTTTATTTTTTTAGAAGAAGTAAGATTGAAGTTATCTGATGATTACCTACACAAAGAATCCACAAGGCGCGGTAGACATTCTCTCAGATCTCACTTTAAAAACACTATTGAATTTGCATAATAATAAAGTACCTACGTCAATAAGGCCCACTTCCCACGCTAATTATAGCTATTGTCTAATATATCTAAGATCGGGATTCGTTAATTAAAATCAACCATAAGGAGATCAATGCCAAATTCGATGGTACTTGAAACCTCTTAGCTAAGTGCCTACTGTATTTTATTAAATTAGCACTTTATAGCCAATTTAGTCTAAGGTATTCTTGATAAAATAATAGATAATAATTAGATTATTTGGCTGTAGTTAATTGACTTAGTGTTTGGGATGCTCAATTCCACTCTGATCAAAGTCAAAGTTAAAAAGCATTTATTCAGTAGGACCGCTGGGATCACTTTGAAACGTCTTAAAACTAGGCGATTTCATCAACTAATCAAAACCATTAAGGGAATGAAAATCAACTCTAGTTGTCTCTTCGGAACAGTAGGTGCCTCATTTCTTATAAGGTAAGTACATTTTGTTCTTTCCTGGTTAATGGTCACCTTTTTGAAGTTGTTTCGCAGTACACATACCTTGGGCAGATTTTGCAGTTAGGTAGAAGCAACTTTGAGAAGGAGGCCAAGAGGTGGATTCAGCTGGGCTGGGCAGCATTCGGAAAACTACGTCGAGTTTTCTCGTCACCCGTACCACAGTGTTTGAAAACAAAAGTTTTCAATCAGTGCGTCCTACCTGTCATGACATACGGAGCCGAAACGTGGACACTCACAGTACGGCTAGTCCACCAGTTTAAAGTCGCTCAGCGAGCTTTGGAACGAGCTATGCTCGGAGTTTCTCTGAAGGATAGAATCCGCAACGAGACTATCCGACATAGAACCAAAGTTGTCGACATAGCTCAGAGAATCAGCAAGCTGAAGTGGCAGTGGGCTGGCCATATCTGCCGAAGAACCGATAACCGTTGGGGTAAACGAGTTCTTGAGTGGAGACCGCGACTTGGCAAACGTAGTGTAGGATGCCCTCCGGCCAGGTGGAGTGACGATCTGCGAAAGGCTGCCGGCAGAAGCTGGATGCGTTGAGCTGAGGACAGGGCGCAATGGCGCGCACTAGGGGAGGCCTATGTCCAGCAGTGGACTGCCATAGGCTGATGATGATGATGATGATGATGATGTTCTTTCCTGTGTTTTATATTATTTCCCCGTCTGCGTGTATGTTTTTCATGATTATTGGATTACTAAAACCGTAATGTCATGAGCGTGTTCTCTTCACGAATGAGCAATCTATGAAAACACGGATTTTCCTTCAAGAATAAAGAAGTCAACGCTTCTTTAATTATATGAACATTTGGTTTGAGTCACTCAGTTTGTTCAACTCGTATTGAATACGAGTATTATGTCAATAGTCATGTATTGTGAAGCGATGCATTGCTGACCACTTCCGAGTGAACTTCGTCCTACACTCTACAGTGTTGATTTAGTAAAATAAGGGGTCTTTACAAACAGACGGGCGGACAGACAGACGGACAACGAAATGATCTTATAAGGGTTCCCTTTTTCCTTTTGAGGTACGGAACCCTAAAAAGGGGATAAAAAAGATAATCCTGACTGCACCTGTCAGTCATAGACACCCAGGCAAACACATATTTTGCAATGTAGATTAATTTTATCATAAGATTGTGATCATAAGATACGTTTACGAAGATACGTTTGCTTGGCCTCACCCTTAATCAACTTCTCAAACAACACAACTTAAAAATTTTACAACTGTTTAATCAACTGAGACTGTCCAACAACATATTCAGCGCCGATAAAATGCGCGTCGTAAATGTTGTTGTGCATCCATGCACACTGCGAGCCTAGCGTGGTGGCGACGGGCGCAAAGTATCAAACATAATTATTTCTTCATTCGTTCTGATATCGCGATCACAGGAGTACCTAAACTAAATTTTATCAATGGCGAATGGAATCTGATACTATTATCACCAGATAAACCCATAAAACTCTTGGCTTTCGCCTAGGCACTACGAGTACACTATGGACGCAAAGGCGCGTTTCATATGTTTGATACTTCGCGCCCGCCGCTAGGCTTGCAGTGTGGACCCACACTATACTTGTAATAACAATTTACCGGAGCTATGCCGGCTCGTAATTCAACTGCGATGGACAATACACGTTCAGATTGTAATCAATGCGTGCTATCTATAAGCTGTAATATTTATAAAGCGCTCTCAAACAAAGCCAAGAGGTTAGGCTTTATTACCAAAGCATTCGACTTTAGCGGTTGAATTTAAATGATTATTTTACTAAAAAGGATCACGACTGAACTTCTCGCGGGGTGAACATTATTTTAAATACAAACCTTTTTTAAAAAGAAGACAATATGTATAACAAAAAACAGTGAAAAAAAAGAAGTAGGCAAATGAACTAGACTCAGCTCTTATCTCGTACATATTTTGTAGATGCAGTGCTGGTTTCTAGCTCGTTGTTCGTAAGATGGTTGTAGAACTATTTCAGATTCACCACTATTTCAGATCTTTACAATAATACCTACGCACATTTTGAATAAAAAAAATATAAACGTCAAAAATTTTAAAGTACCAAATTCGAGGCAATCCCCTAGTTTCCTTCAGGCTACGATATTTGTTGACTTGTTACGCTACAGCTCTTTACTCTGACACAGTCTGAAATCTATCGTAACTCTCTCCTCGGTATTTGCGTTAGATTGTTCGCAATTATCTTATCTCAGCATCTCAGTAATTAAACGAACACGGAGCAATCCACAATCTACTCCACTGACACAACATTAAATCTATAAGGAGTAGTTTTGTATTCCAATTTAGTAGTACGGTGTATTAATTGCATTATCGTGTTGGAACTTGTACTAATTAAATTACGAATCGGATCGGGGGCAAATTCTTTAAGGTTTGTGAAATATAATAGAGTACCTAATGGCGCTTGCTTTGGTATCGTAAAACAAACCAGTGAGCTTTTGTAAATATAAAATTCTGAGTCAGTAATTACCGATACCTTGTAAAAACAAAGGCTAGAAAAAAATCGTAACTTTTAATCACTTACATTTGGATAAAATGGGAAAATTCTTGCGAAATGTAAGAAATTGGAAAAGTTTCGTGAAGAAGGCCCAAACGTCAAGTTTTGTTGTGGCGAAGAAATTGCATTTATTAAAGTAAAGTAGTTGAACAACTTGAATATCAAATTATCGATCACCTCAAAATATCGTATACCACAGTAAAACCCACCGAAAGTGTATCAGAAGGTTCTTTATCTCAGGAGACAGCTATTTGGCCTCGTGACGCTATCTCGATAGCATTTCCTATTCGCCAAGAGACATTTGAATATCACGATTGCGAGAAATCGGCCTGTACAAAAGACAAATCGTTGTAAAGGTGCGCTGCTCTCGCTTAGCTACAAGCAGAGAATCACATTACACCAATCACAATAAAATGATAAATGCGAAAGTTTGTCCGTATGTTTTGTTAATCTTTTGCTACTACTCCTTCTTCAGTCACTCGTCTCCTTTGACGATGTTTAAGGGGTGGTCAGGTCAGATACATATTCAAATCCGTAGGAGGTATATTGCACAAATTTTACTTTATTTTTACGTGTACTTTACGTGAGTGTCGTGGAACACTCGGTTGGAACGAAGTTTAAACTTTGACATTTGGCATTTGTCAAACAAATTATAAAATCCTAGCAACGCTCTTGCGTACTAATAATGTAACAATCTATGGACTGTTTTGCGACTGCGCTCTTCGTACGACGACGTTACGTTCCTGACGTTTTGACCTATGATTGTGTCGTGACGCAAAAATCAAACATTTTTTTTCGTCTAGCCCCTATTCGATACCGTCTGAAAAGGAACTTCGTTCCAAAAACTTATGAAGGCAAAAAGATGAGAGTAACGTCATCGTGAGGAGATCGGTCATTGACTCTAATAACTAATTAAGATTTGAGGTGAGCAAAAACGTTTAGTTGAGAATAATTAGATGACGCTTCACACTTAAAAAAGTTTTAATATCTCCAAACATTGTTTCTTAGAAACAAAACGTGACCATGACTTTATCCCCAAGCACGCTCCTTGAAGAATGTCTAAATGGGTAGTCAGAGAGGCATTTCCAAATTCATGTTATGCCGACATTTTGCCGAAGTTAGTTTTACTCATCACAACACAAACTTATCAGAATTTATATAAAACTACAGACATTACATGGGTACCTAAATAATAATATTATTATGTCGGTCTGACCAATCTAAAAAACAACGAAGATAAAAAACCTCAAAAGCACTCATCGGGTCAGAACTCTGAACTGACCTCTTCGTTTGTCCAATCGTTTCTCGTTTTAAAATCAAGTTTTGAAGATTTCTTGTTTCTCTAGAACCAAATTAATATAATTTAAATAATATTTATTTTTTATTATTGTTGATATTCATATAAATATGTACGCCTTTTTCCCGTAGAGGCAAAGCGAACAGATTTCCGCTTGGGCTCAACATACTTCATTAGATGCTTACCACTCTTTAGAAATGGAGGATATCAATTTTGTTGAATTTTGGCCGCGGAGTTTGGCCAAACTTTAATATGTATGTAGAGCATAATCACTCAGCCCCCACGCGTATAGCATCGGGTTCCGGGTAACGGTTGAGGATCTTGAACTCTTCGGAGGTTAATCGCCATTGTGTCGCGCATGCTATTATTCTAGATACCGCATCATCTCTGACTCACTGAAGTTTCCTTGGAAATTCTACCGTCTTCGTGAATATTATCTTCTAATACTACGTTCAGTGCACGCCGCAAGATCAATCGCTCTGGAAATCGATAGGGGAGGCCTATGTTCAGCAGTGCCTTAAATTTTACAGTAAATTTTCATCTTAGCGGTCACCGCTATTTAGAAAATTATACAACCTCACACGCGTTTGATTCTTGCGTGGAGCAAAAATTTGCCTGAATACGGATTTTATTCCGATGTTACTGTTCAGAGTTGTTTTATAACAGTTTATTGACTAATTTGAATGCTTCGTACAATAAATTTCATTTATTTACTTAATTGCGTTACCATAATTTCTTAACCAACTCAACCCATGCCTAAATAGAAGGTAAGAGCAAAGACTCTTCTTTCATTTTATCTATCTTTGAACAATAAACCTTTTAAAATTTGATTTTCCATTCCATCGACATACATAGTGGCACTATGTCCGTTTCCTGTGTCTAATGGTGATGGACTATAATGGCGCATCGGTTTTTGCCTTCCGTAACGAGAGGATGCTGTGATGAATGACCCTCGGAAAAGGATAAGCTTCTCTTAAGAAGCGACAGCCGTTATATGAATGTCGACAGTTAATATACTTCACCCATATTCTTAGTCGTATAACTCAGACCTCAACTCAATGCTCAAGTGCAAAAAAACTTAATAATTTTTGGCTATTTTCTCAGACGAATATAAAAATGGAAAGTAATTTCAAGGTAGGTCGCGATGAACCTTGAGATGACAGCGACTCCAAAGGTGTTTGCTGTGATTTGGTTGTAACAACTAATAAAATTATACAATGGAGACTATTCTTATGATGATAAATTAAATTAGTTTACCTATTATGTAATTTTATCATATTTTTATATCGTTTTTTTTCTTATTAAAAATAAGTTTTTTTTTAGTTTTTAGCCTTGTCGACAACTCCTTACTTTTTTACAGTGAATTATGTTTTGTATTCTTCATATTAAAGAATATAAAAGAAAAGAAATAAAAAAATGTAAAATATTATCCCCTGATATGATATCATGAACCTCAAGGGTTATTCCATGAGTCAGTTCTGGTAATTTAAAAAATATGTCAAGTGGTCTTATGGGGAATGAAGTTATCAACAATTAGCCTCTTTACTAGCCCAAGTTTTAGAGCCCCAATTCAAGCCTTAAGTTCGTGAGCCCAAATTTCCTGTATAAAACGTCACATTGCAACCTGTCACGTATGGAATACTAACTTCTGCAAGATTTGGGCATGTATCAAATACGTGTTTGGACATGCCTCTGACTACCCCATTTAGACATCTTCAAAGGATCTGGAATCCATACTAATATTATAAATGTGAAAGTAACTCTGTCTGTCTGTCTGTTTGTTACTTTTTCACGCCCAAACCGCGCTGAAATTTGACATAGTTAAAGCTTGTATCCCAAGGAAGGACATAGGCTACTTTTTATCCCGAAAATATGAAAAAATCTCGAGGGACCGCGGGTCACACCGTGGGAGCGCAGCTAGTAAGTAACATAAAAAAAATCTGAGAGAATGTCTACCGCACCTTGGGGATACAGTCGTGAACCTGTTTTATAAAACGTTGGTCAAATTACGGTGGCTGCTTCGTGAGCAACCCGGTCTTAACTGGTTAGATATGGGAAGATATCGTACTGAGATAAAGGTGTTACGATACTTTGTGAAATCTCTCTGTGGATTTAAAAAAGGGTTGAGAAAAACTCGAACGAATAAAGTAAAGCAAACAAGAAATAAATATCTACTTCAGTACGTTTTATCGCTTTTTCATGTTTTTATTGCAAGACCTCGGACTGCCTCATATTATTTTAGAGTAGGTAAGACTTAATATTTACTTACCTACTTATTTTATTTATGCTAACACTCAAAGATAATCTGAAATTGTATCTAATAAAATTAATACCGCATCTAGGGCGACAAATACGGTTCGGGGCCTATCTTAAAACTAAATATTTTTTTTATATTTTTTCTAGTCGTAAATTTCATAAAAAAGTTCATAGTATGGAACACCTGATTGCAAATTCCCTACTACGAGTATGAAACGCAAATATTTTTTCTCCAAACATCTCTATAGAGCAGCATGTCGGCCCCAACGGTCGTTCTCAGATGAAAAAACAACGCAAAAAATACAAGTAAAAAGTTAGGCTCCGCCCGCGGCTGCGCACATATTCTTGTACCAAGGTTATCTTTCGCGAACCGAGTATTCACGGGCCTGAACGTTTTGTAGTTGATTTACTTCGAACAGATGCACATAGAGAGTATTTGGAATCATATTTTTTGTTTACTTTCTATCATAGCCTCTACATGCTCTCATGATTTTCGTTTTTAAAAGGATATGAGCTAAGCAACAGGAATTGTAATTAGGTTCGAAGAAAACTATTTTAAGTAAGTAGTGGACTAGCTGCATAAATACGTTTATGTATTCAATTAAAACTGATTTAGTCTGCGAGTGTTTTAGAGGGAGATATCTTCATTCAATATTCCATTCTTACTTACACATAATTAACAGGTACCAACGAATACTTAGTACTTATACTATATCCGATAAAGTAAGTCCAAATGTAATTTATAAGCATAATATAATTTTATTGACTTGTACATGTAGGTAGGTATATTTTTACTGACAAACACTTTATAGGTGCGATTAATAAGTTGGACAATGTCATGGGAGGAACGTGACCTTTTTGCAAAAGAACTGATCCTAACCTTGTAGACTTGGCCAAGTTTTTATAAGGCAACTAGATTATAAACCTTAGTTATTTTTGTCGATAGGAAAATCAGAACAAAATCAAACTCCTATATTATATATTATATCCTACATATATATATATATATAGTATATACCTATATTATAAATAAATAAATAAATAATAAATAATGCTGGACTTTTCACACAGCATCATCTAGCCCCAAAGTAAGCAGAGCTTGTGTTATGGGTACTAGATGACTGATATACTACTTATATACTTTTTGTTCGTAAATACATACATATTATACATAGAAACACCCAGACCCGAGACAAATACTTGTAGATCATACAAACATTTGTCCCGCGGCGGGGATCGAACCCGCAACCTTCTGCGTCGCAGCCGGGCTTTCGCCCACTGCGCTACAGAGGTCGTCAAAAAAAAAAAAAAAAAACCGAAAGATTGTGAATGAACGATCGATGTTTGTATGTTTTTGTTACCAATTAGAAACTAGAAATATATTATATGTTGTTGCCATTTAAACAAAGCTGCGGGCAGCTTCGAATATTGCCCTTATGCAGCAATTGAGGCGTGACGCTCAGAACATTGACATTGTTGTACAGTTACAACATGATGCTGCTTATTCAAATAACGCATGAAAATATTAGGAAAAGTTCTGCGTTGTTGCTCAACGAAACCACCTGGATGGAGAGCTGTGCTGGAGCGAAACATGAAATTATGTAGCATTTCTAAGTCTTTGCGAAGTAAAAAAAAGCGATAGTACAATAGCGAGGGAGCGGGGTTAGGGCGGCGGGGGCCCTTGAAATTGACCTATTTAATGCAGAGTTGAAATGTGTTAGATAGGACAACGAAATCTTGTAGGTTTGTTTTTGGTAAAAGTATTATGATTTGTAAAAAGTCATAGAACAAAAGTTGTTGTTTATGATGAAGTCCTGAGAGGTTACATGTATTTTATACATAACCATGTATATTTGCTCTATTGTCTTATATTGGTAAGTACAATTTCTTGACTTATCTGGAGTTTTTGTGATGTTATTTTTAAATCCACGTGATCTTCCTTTTATAGTGGCTCGCTTCGGCGGCTGTATGATCCGATTTCACCCGGACTACAAAACGGAATACTAAAATGGATAAGAGCAAAAAGATATTAGTACCTATGTTTTTTCATGACCTTTTTTTATGGCCTGAGTATATCAGTATACATTGCAACTCATTTAGTTGAATTATAATACTTATTTGTTGTATGATTATTATTTAAATAATAAGTATGGTGTAATAATAAAATTATTGATTGTACCTACTTATTGGTGGGAAAATGAAACCAATTTGATGACTAGGTAGGTAATATAAAAAAAAAGTCAAGCAAAAATTCTGTTAGTTTGATTATACGATTTCGCAATACTTATAAATAAATTAATTTTACGAGTAAGTATTAAATATTGGTGGAAACACATACCAACTAAATAGGTTTTTTTTTACCTAATACCTACTACGTACTTACATGATTTTCTTAAAAGGATGAGTAGATAATCAAAATAGCCGCAGCCACGGGCCTAAACTCTTATATTTAACCCTTTGTATAATCGATTGGGATCCTATTAATTATGAACAACGTGAGACGTTTGCCGGTCCGTTTATGACCTGGTTTGGGCTCCCATGGCCGACGTTCTTAAGTTTTTTTCTTTTTCCTCAATACTTTTACTACTTGACTGGCCGAAGGAAAAAGAAAAAAGCTTGAAGGGCTCTCGGAGTGACGGGAAAAGGAATAACATTTATTTTTAGTTCGCATTCTTTAATTACTATATTGTAAGGTGTTTTGATACACTTTAGAGAAAGTTTTTGATTAGCGCTTTTTCTTTTTATGAACTCCTTTTCCCGCCAATAATGAACGTCGCGTACCTAAGTGAATTTGATTGCATGATTAGAAGTATTTCCTACTCAACATTTCAATAACATCACAAATAAGTTAAGCTCACCCTAAAAACATAGAAATTCAAGATAAATTCATTGAAATAAACTCCTACGAAAGCCTTGATTCATTCACATAATAAATATCTTTCCTTTAGAATTTTTTTGCCTCACAAAAGGGGGGAAACAGTTGTCATGTTAGCAAGTCTAGATGGCAGCACTGGCGGTTGGCAACAGCGCCTACCTGCAGACGCTCCCCAAAACGAACAAGAGACCGCATTCCTGACCGCGCCCCGCGGCACCCCTCCGCCGCGTGCAGGGCTGCTGCGCAAGAGTTGAAGCTTATCTGATGAAAAAGAAAATTTGCGGTGGCATTATTCTAGAAATTGAACATATTTTTTCAATATTGTTTTTTTCTAAACCAACTCTTGGTCAGCCAAGAGTAGGTTTAAAGAAAAGTATGTGTACGGTTGGAACGAAGCAAAAAGTACTTTTCTATACTGGGAATTTCACCTTTGACATTTGGCATTTAATTTAGTCAAATAAAGTATTGTCAGTTAGGTATCCTAGAAATGCTCTTCCGTAGTAACAATGTAACAATCTATGAACAGTTTCGCGGCTGCGCATTTCGCACTGTGACGATTTGACATATACATATGTAGTGACGCAAAAATAGAACCCCTTTTTTTCGTCCAGCCCCCATCCGATTCCGTCCGAAAAGGAACTTCGTTCCAATAGATAGTAAGAGTAATACGGTGACATCAATTTAAAAAGTACCTAGGTAAAGTACCTAGTAAAAGAAAAATGAGATGTAACCGAGCCCGCTTAAGTGGGATAAGGGCAGGCAAATGATGATGATGAGATATAAGATGAACCTGTAGAGTGTCAGCCCTGGCGCGGGCGGTCCTCATCCCTGCATCCCGACACAATGCGGACCTGTTGCCCGCCGCCCGCGCCCGCCGCGCCCCCCGCGGCTCGCACTGCATCCTATAAATAATTCAATAGCCCGATTAATTCGTGACCGGCCCGATTCAACTGTCAATTAACGCGGCTGTCCACAGATAGGCTGTGGCTGGTGGTCTACTTTAAAAGGTTTATTTCGTAACGAGAAGGAGCGTCGAAATTACGCGTCTGAGCCAAACGCCCTATGGCTGCAATTTTACTGAGTTGCATAGGTTTTACGTCGAAATTGACGAGTCTGGAAAAATTTTTTGAAGCAAGTTCTTGAAATTAGTAACTTGTAGAATGAAAACAGTTTGTAGAGGAGCCCAAATATTCGGATTATAAAATATATAATTTGCATGGTTGTAGTTTGTGATAGCTATGGTAGGTACCCATACGACTCATAGTTTGGGATCAGGTTATGAAAGAAAATTAAATGTATTTTAGAAATACTTACCTATAATTTGCAGGCATTTGTCTATTTTACAGTAGCACAATGTGTTCTAGAGTAATGTACAATTTGAGCTAACCTTGTGTTTCTGTTACATCCATGTAGGTAAGAGCGCATGTTACAATGTATTGTGATTTAATTGGATGCTTTCCTTAGAAGCCCACACGTCATGATTCCCAGTAAATAAAATGCCAGTGGGTTTGACTTCCCAAATGTAATTCGTTTTTTATCAAGAAGCAACATTTGGTTCATACACGAAAGTAACCATCTACTTATTCCGACCACATCCAAACCCATAAAAAGCTTTTATACATTAGTTCCCAACCACATCCACAAGAATTTTAATAATAATTTTTAAAAATATTATCATTCATGCATTAGTTCCTACTCACATCCACAAATAAGTTGAGGTAGAGTTGGCACGAGGATCTTCTGCTAGTAATAGACAGATTTGGTTCACTAATCCAGGCTCTTAAATCCAATTTACTACTTACTAGGAAAACTTAAACTATTATTGGAACGAAGTTCCTTTTCGGACGGTATCGAAGAAAAATAGACTGAGACTGTAAAACATTTTTTGTTCCATTTTACCGTCACGACACATTTATTTATTTATTTATTTATTCATTCAGCAAAAATTACAACACCATTACAGACAAGCCAAAGCGATGTTATAACACAATAAAACATATTATTATAATATACCTACATAATAAAATATCAAAACAATATACTTAAAATTAAACATTATGAATACAAAATCAATCAGTTACAAGAACTCAAAATTCTCTAGAAACACCTGCGCTATATCCATGACCTTCGGCAGGTTGTGTAGGTACATGTCAAATAGTCACAGTGCGAAATGCGCAGTCGCGACACAGTCCATAGATTGTTACATTGTTAGTACGGAAGAGCGTTTCTAGGATACCTAATTTAATTGACAATTAATTTATTATATTCCCAGTATAGATAAAAATTTTTGAAAAAAAAAATTGAACCGACTTCACAGAACACAAACAGGAGAACCTTCTACACACTAAAAAGAGAAAAATAAGAATATAATTTGAAGTCGGTGCCAACTATTAATTTACATCTAAGAAATTCAAAAGAACTTGGGTGCAAAATTGTATCCTGGTACGCTATCGCTCGATTTCTTTTTTTGATAGGTACCTAATCGTATTCACTTGGCACCGACTTCAAATTATATTCTTATTTTTCTCTTTTTAGTGTGTAGAAGGTTCTCCTGTTTGTGTTCTGTGAAGTCGGTTCAATTTTTTTTTTCAAAAATTTTTATTTTTCACTTTTTAGTGTAAGTAAATAAATACTGTGTAAATAAAAGTGTATGTGTAAATAATATAGTAAGCTACGAGTACATTAAGACTTTGCTTATCGTAGCTTAAGTAGGAAAGGATAAGAGAAGTCATGGGCAGACCTACTAAAGGACAGACCGGAGTTCAGCAAGGGGGAAAACTATCAATCCATAAGGAAAAGAAATATTTTGTACTACCTCGGGTGTAATACCCTTTCAAACTATTTAATGTTTGACTCAGATTGTGAGTCAGGGTGTGTTGTGTAGTGAGAATGAGGTTTTTTTAATGTTACGGGAAAACTGTCAATCCCTCAGGAAAAAAAAATATATGGCGCCACCTTGAGAGTATATCTCTTTTTAACAAAAAAAAAATTTTGGAAATCGGTCCACAATTTTCTTAAAGTTCAGTGATTGTTTTAGTTTTACGGGAAAACTATTAATCCCTCAGGAAAAAAAAATATGTGGCGCCACCTTGAGAGTATACCTCTTTCTAACAAAAAAAAAATTTTGGAAATCGGGCCACAATTTTCTTAAAGTTCAATGATTGTTTTAGTTTTACGGGAAAACTATTAATCCCTCAGGAATAAAATTTATATGGGACCACTATAAGAGTATACCCTTTCAAACAAAAAAAAAATTTTGGAAATCGGTCCACAACTGACGGAAATATCGTTTTCTTAAAGTTCAGTGATTGTTTTAGTTTTACGGGAAAACTATTAATCCCTCAGGAAAAAAAAATATGTGGCGCCACGTTGAGAGTATACCTCTTTCTAACAAAAAAAATATTTTGGAAATCGGGCCACAATTTTCTTAAAGTTCAGTGATTGTTTTAGTTTTACGGGAAAACTATTAATCCCTCAGGAATAAAATTTATATGGGACCACTATAAGAGTATACCCTTTCAAACAAAAAAAAAACTTTGGAAATCGGTCCACAACTGACGGAAATATCGGTGAACATACATAAAAAAAAAAAAAAAAAAAAAAAAAAAAAAAAACATACATACAGCCGAACATATAACCTCCTCCTTTTTTTGAAGTCGGTTAAAAAGTACTCCTTGCTTCGTTCCAAACGACACTCACGTACTTTTTTTTATTTAGACTCGTCAAACATGGGGTACCTATTCATATTTTCACTTTACTCATATTAGGTCTCGCTCTACTTACTTTTTCGTTATTTTTATGAGTCGATTAGCCTAGGTGAGCGTGTAGCATAACTTTTCCTCTCTATATCGCTATCGTACTTTATCTAGCTAGAGAATGTTGAAAATTACATTCAACCTTCGTAATATAGTAGGCAAGTAGATTCTTTGTCATAGCTTTACGACTCATTACTATGAACAAAACCATTTCACCTTTTCAAAGATTAATGTGGTAAAACCTATAGTAAAGTCTAGTAGGTACATATCACAAGAGTTTTGAAATATTGGTAAATGTACCTTACAATTAATAGAATTCTTCACACTGAAGTACAACCATGACTAGTCTGTGTATTACTTGCTAACATTTTCCTCGTTTCGAAATTAACTTCGCAATAATGTTCTCAGACCTCGATGAGTACTCTCTACGTACCGTTATTATGCGAGTGGATTGACATATCGGCTGATTCATCTAGGACTCCATTGGTTCTTTCTTAAGCACTTTGCATTATAATGTCAATGGCCTTAGGTGTAATGATCTCGAAAATAAAAAAAACTACTATATCATCCCCAAAGTATGGCTGTTTAATTATTTGAAACATTTTTAGAACAGATTTTATGATTCCATGAAATCCTGAAAATATTATACCTGAAATACATGTTGCTTGTTTTTGGAGTAGGTTATTGACAAACATGCTAAAGTTATTTGGGGTCCATAAAAATACGCAATAAAATCAGCTAATAACATTTTACAAAAATAAATGCACCGATACGATAAATTTTATTCTTAAATACCGGAGAAGCCTTTTATTACAAGTGATCTTGCAATGCTTGAGGTTTTTCTGATTCTGATTTCAGTACTCAAAGTGCTGTTACTAAATGAATCGGTAACCATAGATATACTCGTATTATGTACTATATATTTTTGTAGCTTAGGAAGCTTCTCCATGTTAATAAAACGCTACAGGCCTGCAGATTCGTTTAGTCAACGAAAAATTCTAAATTAGCTACTCGATAGACTTTACCGCCAAATATAGCCTAGGCATATCGGATCGGTAAGTGTGAAAGCCAAAGTCTTAAATAATTAATTTCAATTACTCACATAGGTAGTAGGACTAGTTTGAATGATGTCGGCATGTCAGTATGTTCAGCATGTTGTTAGCTCACCGCTTTTTGCATCGTCTGCAAACAAGTCCTATTCCTGGTGACAGGAAACTCATTCTAGTTTTTAAATGAAACCGCCTTTGTTATATATTTAGAGCAAATTCAAATTCTGTGCATGCAATTTGATGGCGACGAGGAGAATTCGTCTTGACCTAGGCCCATATTGTGTTTTAGTCGTATGTACATGCATGATTCGAGTCAAGCTTGAGTCAAGCATAGGTTTATTGTTCAGCCAACGCTTGGACTTGGATTGTAGAACAATTTCGTGGATTTTGGTTTTGGTTCGATCCCCGCCGCGGGACAAATGTTTGTATGACCTACAGATATTTGTCTCGGGTCTGGGTGTTTCTATGTATAATAGGTATGTATTTACAAACGAAAAGTATATAAGTAGTATATCAGTTATCTGGTTCCCATAGTACATTCCCATAGCTTTGCTTAGTTTGGGGCTGGATGATGCTGTGTGAAAATGTCCAGCATTATTTATTTATTTCAATCAATAAGTATTCTATCTAGCCTTTTCCGGACTATACATAGGTCACTTGAAAACGAAGTCTTCTAGACATGCCATGACTCAGCACGATTACACAATACATATAAGTATATAAAGGTGAGTATATATGGAGTAGACAGGAGAAGACAATCTCAGGGCGATCTCGGTCGCGGTCGTGACCAAACTCCTGCGCATGTGGGGCGTGGCGACACGAGTGCACGTGTGTGGGTGTGATCGGTGCGTTTCCATTGTAGATATTGAAATTGGATGAAAGCATTTCAGATTTAGAAATCTCAACTGGATTACGAATATCCGAATCGTGATACTTAGATTTTATTTTTTCAATATTCCGGCATCCAAAATCGTTACAAATTACAAACAAACATTTTTTTTTTTAAATTGATGCATGTTTTGCTATTATCAAAAGATAAAGCAAAATATCTATTTGTTTCCAATTTTTGTAAATGTTGTTTGGACTTAGGACCGAAATTTAACGGACCAACAGTTACATTTTGGTACTGATCAACAGTTAAACTTGAGTAACAATCTCCCTTCAAATGTACAGGAGTATAATGAATTTTTGAATAAACGGGTTTTTATCACGTACTTGTACAGGAGTATGTTAGATCAGAATCATAGGTTGTATTATAAAGTTTGACTGGCAAGTATTTTAATTACAGCAGTATCGTAAGACAGTGGAAACATTCAGAAAACTCGTTTAGGTAGAGTCTGGGTACATGTGCTGAGCCGACTAAATGGTCCATCTGCGGAGTCAATGCTCCGTTCAGATTTGGACTTACGCGTGTTGCCATTTTTTTACTTATAAACTTAAAGCTATTTCACAATAATGTATAGCTAGTACTGCCATATCTATACTTTTAGGCCCTTATTAAGAAACGTGGTGTAAAGTTACGCCGGGTGTAACTTAGGAGTAACCATACAATTTTAAACCTGGCGTATCTTTACACTACGTTTATTAATAAGGGCCTTATAGATTAAATAAAGATATAGGCACGAGTAGCCGGCAGTTAGACAAAACTAATTATTTAGTTAGAGCTTGTAATTCTGTTCCTACAATTTTTGGACGTAAGATATGTAGCGTTAGTTAGTAAAGCGTAAAGTTGCATGGAAAATTTTAGGACGCTACTAAAATACGTTTGATCACTCAATGGGATTTTCTTTTTTATAATAAGTATTTAATTTTGCGATAATTACAGGCAGTAATATATTTTATCTTCATTTATGTTTATAGTTCTGACACCGCAAAATACCCGTTTTATAAACCTGTAAAAAAAAGAAAAGTTTTATGCAAATTCTAATTAAAGTATAAATAAAATATATTTTATGTTAATTAAAAAGGCCAATAAATGCAGTGAATCCACGTGATACTTAATTTTGTACCCTTATGAAAAGATAATATGAAAAGATACTTTAGATTTTTTTTTTCCGTAAGTATAGTACTTACGGAAAAAAAAAATCTAAAGTATGCTTAGGTTCCTCGAATTATTAACAGTGATAACCACATGATGTAACAAGAATCGCTCTAATTAATGATTCTATGTAATAGATAGAAAAACTTAAGGTAGTGCGTCAGTAGTTTTTCACGTGACCACAGATTAAACCACTGTTAGTATCACATTATTTCTGCATGGCAACACAAGTTACATTGTCAATACCTATTATCGAAACTTGCTATCCCGATTCAAGACCATTTATTTCGATTAATTTCGCGATTTCAAATTTCAATTCAAAACTGATCTAAAATAAAATCATAAGTCATGTTTTTGGAACAATGAAATACTTATAAGTACCTACTAAGATAATCGAAATTCAAATTCCTGAAAATATCAAAAATTAATCTTGGGATTTTTTTTAACATTTTGGCCATTTTTTTCATCACGTTAGTTTAATATAGTAATGAAATAAGAAAAATAGTTGACCATAGAGTTTATTTGTTTCTAAAAATCATAATTTGCTGCAAGTTCCGCCACATCGCATGGTCTCGAATCAGAGAACTGGTGAGAACAGGGCCAAGAGGAATTGCGAAAAAACTCATCCAGCCGAACCGGTCCGGCCAAATCTCTCCATGATAACGGCCTGTGTCATTTCCAACGTTCCGAGAATTAATAAAGGAGAATAAAGAATTAATACGTTTGGATTTGGTTCAGTAGCATAGGTGGCATTAGGTATTTTCAGTTGCCATTGCAGCTACAGCAGTAATAAGATTTGATCTCTTTTCTTAATGAATGTTAGTTTGTAAATCTCAGTTCAACTTTGACTTTTTTAACTTCCTCGGTGGGCTTTTGAGTACTGTAGACGTAAGAAGTGCGATTTATTCTCGCGGCGGGACAAATCTATGATTTGTAAATATTCGTCCCGGGTCTTGGTGCTATGCTATGGTAGGTACTAGTAGTTTCTGTTACCGACGACACAGAGAATCCTAGTGTGGGGTAGGACTGTGCATGTGATATTTAGGTTTTATGTGTACTATCGGTTATGGCGATTTAAAATAACATCATCTAATGAACTGACATAGGGATAACATGTTTTAAAGAAAGCTTTTCTCCTTACAAAAAAGGAATAGGCAAATTGAAAAGCGAAATCAAGTATTTTATTGCATAAAAAAATGTTCTCGAGTCACAGTTACAAACATTCAAGAATCGCACTTTTATGATGAAATTAAAGCCAATTTATTTTCTTACAAACAGGAAATGGGAAACCATTACACAACAAAGTAACAGAACCATTAACTTGGATACACTCAAGATACACTCAATAGTTTGAAAGTCAGTAATTCAATATTCCAATGGAAAATAAATTGACGGTTCAATAAAGCAAAGTATTGAAACGTGTGCCACAAATCTATTTCGAACCAAATGTTTCTTTTGAAACTATAAATCACGATTTGAAAAAGGAGTGACTACTAAATTCAGATAGAGTCAGTTGGTAAACATTCAAAGTGAAAAAACGTTATGTTTTCATCTTCGATAAAATAATATTGGTATTTTGTAAAGTACAATTTCTCAGCACACGCTAAAACGGCTAAACGGAGTTTAGGTTAAACTCCTACTCTAGATTTGTCTAGATTTTACGCATAGGCCCTATATCCCGGAAAAGATTATTTTTTTATTAAAAAAAACGTAAACAGGTTCACGACTGTATCCCCAAGGTGCGGTAGACATTCTCTCAGATCTTACTTATTCCAGATCCTTTGAAGATGTCTAAGGGGGGTAGTCAGAGGCATGTCCAAACACATATTTGATACATGCCCACATCTTGCAGAAGTTAGTATTCCATACGTGACAGGTTGCAAGCCCATCGCCGCCTATAAGAACACTAACTGGTTTCCTCACGATAAAGATTATTTATATTATTTATTTACGCGTGATCCGAGAGCTTACACATTTTTGTCTCAAAGGATCAGCATTGCCATCCAGCGTGGTAATGCCGCCAGTGTTTTGGGCACGTTTCCGACTCACAGTGACCTGGATCAGTTGAGCTATCTATAGATCGTTTCTAACGATCCTTAGAAAGCTTGACTAATCCTGTTGTATTTTGTAAATATGTAGTAGCTTAGTTTCTGTAATTAAACTTGTACTTGAATAGATTTCTCAAGGTGTTATTTTATTAATTTATTTATCTAATGTGCTTTTTGGATAGAGTAGCTGGTTTCACTTCGATTTTATTAATTTAATTAATAAATTTGTACCTATGCAGTTACATATACGCTACTGCTCCACACGCGTAAATAAGTGTGATATTTGACATTAGATGCATACATTTTATGTCAAATATGGCATTCATTAACGCGTTAAGACACCGGTGGAGCAGAAGCACTACGCACATTTCAGTCCACAACCGGATAAATTTCTACCGTAGTTTACTTAGGAGCAGATTTGTGTTCAATCCGACAGATCTTGAATAATGCCTATTATATTCAGGTCTAGACTTTCCTAAGATAAGTATTTATCACGATTAAACCATTCTAAAGCAGTAACATGATAATAGAAAACTCGTACGACCTGAGATTAGGTATTATCAGTAAGCACTGGTTTCTGTAGTTAGTGTAGACCTCTTTAATTTGTTAAAGTAGTTTACTTTGATAAATATTTTTAACCGCCTTCAAATAATGAGGTTTTTTATGTTTGTTCACCGACATTTCCGTCAATTGTTGCCCAAATGGATCCTTGCTCATGATTTTCTACCGGAATACAACATTGAAATCAATTCGCGCAGCAGAATTCTGCTGCTCCATCACAAACATAAGCACATATATAATACCAACACACACACACAAACATAGATACAGAAATACAGAGCTAATACAAACTTGCTTTCCTACCATTTTACGTATAAAGCAGCTCCAGTCATTCTGTGCAGGAGGAAAACGCATTATCTTACCCGTTTGCATATTGAAGCTTGGTTATTTCTGGAAGCTAAGTAAATGACGCAAAGTAGATCTAAATAATATATTCAATAATTTACCATCAACACCTTAAAGACGACTGTATCCTCAAGATACAGCTGACATTAAAATTTATAAATCAGTAGCTACAGTAAATAAAACTAACCTGTTGGTAAGTAATTATTAGTACCATTTTTTTTTTTACAATGCCCTTTTCTCACATTATGTGGGGTCGGCACAACATGTGTTCTTCTTCCATTCTCCTCTATCAGCCGTCATCTCAACACTCACTCCTTTCTTACTCATGTCATCCTTTACACAATCCATCCACATTCATACCAAGCACTCTCCTAGTTACATGACCTTCTTCTCTTCTCATTACATGCCCATTATTTATTATATATTTATAAGTACCATCTGGTATCAAATAAATTGGCATGAGAAACTCATTGAAAATGCCTAATTTATTTTTCTCGAACGGGTGAGGGAAACTGTTCGTCAATAACGTCCTAGGTACTCATATGTATTTCGTTTTATTTTCCCGACGTTTCTGAAGAGTACATTCCTCTTGTTAAGTATAAAATCTTGTAAAATGTGAGCATGACAGCCCTAACGAGGCATTATAGACGCATGGCTGACGCGTCGCGAATCAATGCCGTTGAATAGAATCCATACCGACTCACTCGGAATACCTCCACACCATTGTGCTGGCTACCCTATGAAGGATTCTTTTGCTATATGTACCTGACTTACGAGGTTCAGATATTCACATCCTACTAATCTTTTCTTATTTTATATCTAGTATGTGTTTTAACCAGTGCACTGTTTGAAATACAGTGTCAATGTATCGATTTTTCATGTTAAAAGTGAACATGTAAGTATCGTGATTAAAATTTTTCATCCCAATATTTAAGTAAGTAAGGTTTCCCAGCTAAACATCCTTCTCTTTTTTTTCTTTTTTGAAGTCGGTTAAAAATGAAAGCCATCAATGGATACCTATCAACAATCAAGTTATACGAGTCTAGCTCAATCCATATAAAGTAAAAAATATTAAATTGTCGTAAACCGACGAACGTAAAATGACATCAGTGTAAAACTGGGCTAATGGAGTTACCGCCGGGAAAAATGGAAATAAAACGGCTTTGAATCGAGTAGAGTTAACGATTCAGGAGAAGTAAAACTTAGCAGATTAAAAATTATATCAAAGTGGACACAGAAATGAAATGAAACGTGTATCACTTTTTGTAAAACAAACACTCATATGAGAAAAATAGGTTTGATTTGAATTTGGAATGAAGTGGAGGACGCAGATTGTGTGAAAGACGGATCAGAAATAATAAAAAAAAAGAAAAAAGAATTTATGATAAGTTAGAGCGAAAGAGGAAAATTATGTGTGCCAAAGACATAAAAACATTATACATTGCCTAAATGCCACTAGTCCACAATTTACGTCTAAGTACGAGTATTCTAAGTTTTATCCAAATCTTTCCGCTAGTTAATGCGTATTGAAACACAAATATCTAAATAATACTCTCAGATTTATAATAATACTAGGGTGTAGGTAGTAGTAAAGTAACTGAAGTTGTCCAATTCAAGCCTCTTGAATTGGACAACTTAAAAAATTGTTGACTATTTATTTATTTACAACTCTAATGAGACGCTTGCGTGTCCAATAACGATTACTTACTTCTAAGTAACACTAGGAATGTAAACATGTGCTTGTCTCAAAAATATCGTGTCTGATTACGATAATTGTACTAACTCATTTTGGAAGACACGCCATATGGTATTCTGAATGCATTGGGATTACAAGACTGGAATCAGTATAAAAAAGCAGTTCTCATATTAAAAAAAACTTAGCCTTTTCATCAATAATAAATAAATGCTCAATAAGATATTGGATCTGGAATAAGTAACATAAAAAGATCTGAGATAATGTCTGTCTACCGCACCTTGGGGATACAGTCGTGAACATGTTTACGTTTTTTGTAAGATATTGTAGTAGGTACCTGGGAAATTGTTTGCGATGGAATAGCTTTCTCAAGCTGGATCCTGCTCCTAAATTAAATTTAATAAGCCTCTTAGACACAGAAAACATGGTCAATACTGTTATAGGGGGTTTCCTCACGATGTCTTCACATTTCGACCTAATATGCAGCATCTAAAATGTCCGTACGTCAGTACCAACTTAATTTAAATCGTTTGACTGAACCACATGAGGTTTCAGTCTGTGGTTTGTAAAATTGAAGTCAGTCACCAAGAACAACCGACCCAGACACAACATGCTATAAAGTCGGACAACATCGGCTAACATCGGGCAACGTCGGGTAACACTAATGAACGTCGAACGCCCGCTGCGCTTTCGCCGCCCATCAATTACTACATGATGGCCCGTCGGGACAGCAAAGAGGTTAGACATGAATTGCATTGAAAAGTGATTGCTTTTAGTTAAAATACGATTTTCAAACTGTGCAAGCACTCTACTAACTGCTGGTAGATATTTTGTACCTGGAAAATGGTAGGTACGTTCAATGTATTTTAGTGGAGGTGTAGGTTGATTATTTTCATTATCAGAATGTTTTGCAGGGAATAATGCAGAGAAAAAAAAACCCACTTAGCGTGGGATAAGGTCAGGGAGATGATGATGAATGCAGAGAAAAAAATCTGACTTCATTTTTTTTAAAGTATTCCTTTTTGGCGGCAAAGTAAAAAGCTGCCCTCATTGGCCCAAATATGTCGATTGTGAACAGTCATTGGGTAGTAAAATCGGGTTATGCCGCGAAATTGGACGCTGTAATGCATCGGAATTGTTCTGTAATTGAAGACTTGAGCTAATGACTCTCCCACGTTATTATCCAATACCTGTATTAAATGTATGGAGACATCACCTCGTTCTGAATTTCCAATTATTGTAGTTATGACTTCATAAATAAAATTGTTTTAATGCAATTCAGCTGATTGAAGTTGGTTTTATCGTTGCGTGATAAAAATCGCTGAAAAAAAACATAAATAAATGTATGTAAGTACTTACATAAGTAAAAAGGTGAAATTCTGAAATTATATGAATCTGTGGATTGTTTCGTATATCGTACTTTTGTAAAATATTTAAAACGCATCTAAGCTTTTTAGTTGTCGTATTGTTTCGGTCCATCAATCAATGATAGACTGTCTGCTTGAGTTCGTATTGTTATTGATTAATTTTGTTTTCAACAATCGTCTGTTGTCGACTTCAAAACTGAGAACACATTCATCATTCACGAACAAAACATCAACACTTTTTGCGACCATTGTCTGATGGAATTACCGGAGAAAAATCTTAAGTAATATTCTACTTCTACGAGCTTTATTACTTAGTCAAAGATAGATAAGAATCAAACATGACAGATATTCTGTCTCATTTTCTTCTCAGATCCAATACAAAAATCATGTAAAAGAACTACATACCTACTGATATAAAAAACTAATCAAGAATCGAATACTTAAAAGATTCTTTGGAGAAGTCTAAAGGGGTTAAAAACATTTTGATCATGCATATTTGGTTTTGACAAATAAAAACAAAAGAACATAGCGGAGCTTAACGGCTTTGGAATTGACCAACCCCAATTCTCGAGCGGAGATTTCAAGATTTTAATGGTGGCTAGATGTTGGCTTTCGCTAGTTTGACGTAATTGTCAAATATTGACCAAGGACTCGAATCACATCGGAGCGTGGCTACACGTGCTGATTGGTACAAACCAAACAAATGTACAGCCACTTAGATGTTTACCTACCGTGGGCCTAGCCAATGTACTCGTATAAACAAAAACGGTAGACATTTTCTATGGTATTTTTAGGAATTTCCAGATCTTTTGGCCAGAGGCACGTCCAAATTCATATTGGCGCAAAATTTGGTTATCAAGCAAGGACGAATTAACACTAGGTTTAAAGCTTATTGCCGCCTAAAAATATTTAGGTATAATACGCACAACCGATCTTTGTCTCTCTGAAGTTAGGTGCACTAAACGATTGCGCAGGTTTGGTAGAGTAAGCGAGATAGCACGATGCAACAAGCTGAGCGAGAGAGCGAGGCAGCTATACAACGCTGTTTTCATTTAAAGCGCCATCAAAAAAAGGGTTCTGCGCAGCTACTTCAGAGAGACAAAGATTGGTTGTGCGTATTGTAGTATACATATAAACACGATGTTTTCCTCCACTCGTAGGTAAAATTCAACTTCAAATAAAACAGTCGTACAAAATCAGCATTATAAATTGTAATTTATTGGTATTGGTGTGTACACCAAGTTGTACAAAAATTCCTTGAATTGCTTAGCGTAGGCTGGTCCAATCATTGAGCTAATTAAATTAACCTAAAACGGTACGAAATGTACTGTAAAATCTCTGTTCCGCAAACCATCGCCTACTCAGTCCAGAGTACAGTCAGCGTAAGTAATTATTTACTTATTTAATCTTCTAATGTTGTTGTTGTTGTTGTTGTTTTTAGCCCCCACTATCCCACTGCTGGGCAAAGGCCTCCCCTCGAGTTTTCCAAGCTTTCCGGTCCAACGCTATTGTCTGCCACTGATAGTCGCTGAAGGTGTCCAGCTCGTAGCGCCATCGCTTCTAATGTAAACAATATTATTTGTTAACCGACGAAAAAAAGGAGGTTATCAGTTTATAAGTCGCCGCGTATATATATGTATATTTTATTTATTTATTTATACGAATTAAATACAACACAGCACGGCAAAAATTGTTTTGCTCATTCTTCACTTGATTTCAATAAAGACTAAACTAGACTAGATGCGATGCACCTAGGTAAGTTTAATCTACCTATGAAAATCGCAAGCAAATTCATGTTTCACACAGACACAACTTTAGCTACTGACTCCACTACTCAGTTTTTTGCTGACTCTGCAACTCAGTTTTTTGCTGACTCTGCTACTCAGTTTTCTAACTTTTGCGGCAGTCAACGTTTTCACTGTGTATTTTTGCTCTAATGTAATGTTGTTCTAAATAAAGCTTTTTATCTTTATTTATCATTATCTTAGCTGATTTATTACAATGATGATTTGAAAAAGCTTTTGATTGAGATTGTACTGTATGTAGGTACAGTCAGACAGACTGTACATTTTGCAATTATTGTAACCACTAGGCTACATTGTAAGGTTAGTGCGTTCGATGCGAAATTCGCACAGCAAATATCAATCCAGTCAGTATTTTCTAAAGATCTGAGATTTTTAATCTATAATCTTATACAGGTTGGAATTTTGAGATGGGCCCCGGAGGGCAGGTACCTTAACCGTTGTAGCTACAGGAAAACGCTCTTAGGAGACTTTCCCTAACTTTTTGAGATATTTTGAACTACTTTCACAGATTTTGAAAAAAAAATCGCTTGTACATTTTTTTGAGATAGAAAATACTTTATCGTACACATAAACATTACGAACAACAAAAAAAGATACAAGAAAATATTAAAGCGAAGTTCAATAATTTTGTAATAATAAGTTAGAAAATGCAATCAAGTTGTAATAACAAAATCAATCATGTAAGCTCTCACTTTTTATGAGGCAGAGAGCTTCCTTATTTCGATTACAAATCCTTTTCGCAGCACGCACTTAACTGCCAAAGCTAAGTTATGGAATTGCAGCTTTGCGCGTAGAAAGCGCATTGCAAGCGTAGAATTAAAATAATCGATTTAGATGATAGTTTTATTGTGTGAGAAAATCTTCAAGATCTGAAGTGAATATCAATTTCTTGGATAATGTTCTGTACTTATAGGATAAGCTAGGTTTCAAATTGCGAGAAAGTAGCGACTAGGTAAATAAGTCAATGTAATGGCCTCTAGTTATGGAGTTTGTAGGCCTAACAGAATAGTTTTCTTTATGTTTGTAAAATACTATATCTTTACTTATATTGTAAAAAAACATACAAGACTTGAATACAAAATATTCACTTTTAAAATATATAGGTTTTTTTTTTTTTTTTTTTAAATTAAATAGGTCAGCATTTGACCTCCCTCTGACTGATGTTAAGCAGTAGTGAGGTCTAAGATGGAGCATACATACATAGGCATACATAGGTGTTGCCTACAATGGCTGGCCTTATCGCTGTTCCAAACAGTCTTTAATTTTAATTAAAGGAGTAAACATTATTTTATTGATTTTCATAAACTTAGAGAAATTTACATCTAGGTAACATAATACCATAGCAAGACTATTCCATAAAGTGCGAAATTAAGTGCATCGTGCGAAACCCATTACAAATTGAAGTGTATCTTGTACAAAACGGTTCATTTGTAGCCATGATATCTGGACAATAAATTGGGATAGGGCACGAAGTCGTGCCTCCGTGCATGTCGCGTGTGTACAATGATAAGTGACATCTGTGCACATAGACTGACAGGCACATGTGTATAAAACATTAGATCTATGAGACTTGAAAATAGCAAAGTTACGAAACAACAGGAATACGACTGTGACCGTGGATTTACTTAGTGGTGACGCAGGCTGTACCTACTCTGAATTAACATCTATGCTACTTTTTATCCCAGAAAAGTAAAGTATCGTGGCACCGCGGGACGCACTTAGTAATTGATGAAGCAAAGTGTTTAACTACTCATAACTTAAAATAAACGTGAATAAACATTATAATTTTTATTTTTATAGTGTTAAACCACAAGCTATAACCGATTAAATATGAACTCAAAAAATTCGATTGAGACGACACGGATTCTGTGGCCGAATGGTAAGGCACTCCGGCTTTAGGAGGATCGTCTGATCGTTGCGGGTTCTGTCGGAATCGAAAATTTTGATAAGACTGTATTTTTCAGTGAATAAACATTGGTTGTCATTTCACACAACCCCATCTAGCCTTATTCTAGCTTGCTGTAATACATTACAGGAACCAAATGACTGAATGAATATATTTATAGATATCTACCTATATCTTACGTGCCTTAGGTCCTAGTTTTAAATGCGTCCAGAATCAAATAGTCCCAGGCTATGCTTTGTTTAGCTTAGACTAGTTGCATGAATGCATGGGGCAATAGAGTATGCGCATTGACAGGCGAGCTATTGTCTCGCATTGACTGTAAGCGCAGCTCTACTGTCCTTTATATAGCACGAACTAACGAATTTGTTCTCGATAACAGGCTACTGTAACGGTTAAAGCCAGTGAATAGATCAGTATCTATTTTTGAAGTGAAAACTTCTTTAGGCGCGTTGGACATTGTTCAAGTATCCACTTCTCTCGGCACTTCCGGGAATGCCACGGTTTTTTAAGGGAACGTAGCGTTTATTAAGAGAATGGCCTTCTAGTCCAGATAGATCTAGCAAGAAGGTTTGCCTTGGACCCCTTGAACATTGAACACATTTTATTTCACAGTCTACCCCATGTCTCGTTTATCAGTTATGGTGTATGGTCAAAAGTTAAACCAATTCAAAAAGGTATTAAGCCTGAAGCTTCTGGGGAAAGCGGCGAACAGACCCTTATGACGTGCACGTTTCTTTTAAAGGTTGGGAAGAAAATTACAATACGAAAATACCTAATGTAACGAATATGAAGGTTATATTTTAATATGAGTTGCGAAGGGTTGTGTAAAATAAAACATACCTACAGCTGAAATCAGCTGAATTGAGAACTTTCTCCTTTTCATATCCGGTTCAAAAATAGAATCAAGTCCGGTTCAAAATTACATCACGTTATTAAACCGCGATATGATTGGTTAATTTTCACGCATATTTGGAAGATAACCTTAATGTGTACCCCTCGCACAATATGAGGATATTATAATCCTCATTTCATAGATGACGGAAAATGCTACGTAATCGTCGTTCATCATTAGGTACTTACCTCTAACGTTGGCTAATCTTTAGACACATTGTGTTGGAACACTTTGATCCTTTTATAGTCTTTAAGGCTTTGTAATAAGGGTCCTACTCCTGTGCCGTGGACAGTATTGTTAACAAGACATTAGTAAACACAGAGCGGTGCGAACACATAACACAAACTGTGCTTAGGCTCATGTGCACCTACGTATTAACCATACGTTTATTTAACCGGTAGATTACAAGCTTTTGAATATTTAAATAATATTCAGTAACGGGAATTCATGCAGTTATCCACGGAAGCGTAGATTAACTAACAAATTTCCGCTTAGATATTTATGCCTAGCACTATAACTGTTTTTTAACAATACCTTCATTGAAGCTATCCTATTTTTTTTATGTTATTTTATGTTATCATTATAATTCGTTCGTCAAACACTTACTAAAGAAAACAGCTGAATCCCAATGGTGATATAGCTAATCGCAGTCTTCAGATAATGATTTCAAAATAAAAATAGCGGTCTGTGTAATTAACCATTGGATAATAGTTCCCGATTTGTTGGTGAACTTGGTTCAGTTTACACATAATGTGATCATAACTTTTAATATTAGAAGATACGATATAAAAATGTAATGTTTGGTTTAAGCGGACCTATTTATAAGATATTACATATTTAATATTTTATGTTTTATTTAGTTGTTACTATAAATTGCTATATCTTTAAGTACACATAATTAAAAACATAAACTATGAAACTACTCTTTGATTATCATGTTCGATTGAGACGCAAGAGGTGTGAGTTCGATTCTCGCGGCGCGCGGCGGGACAAATGTTTGTATAGGTAACTGTTCTAAAAAAAACTGAGTCTGTGTATTGTGTGTGATACAGTTGCTTCATCTCATAAAGGTCTTAATTATGTGTGTTGATGCACATTGTTTCTGTGTGCGTTGGAAGGCTCCATGGACGAATGAGCGCTCAGTATCGCTTACACACACAGAAACAAATCTACGCACACAATGAAGACTAACCCGCCATCGTGAGATAGAACAACTATACATACCATTGCACTCGAATTTTCTTAGACCAATATGAAAAACCATGCGCGAGGCGAGCGAGCGGAGCGAGCGTGCCGCAGTAGCAGCTGCCGAAGTGCCAGAAATATAGTAGGTAGGTACTTATAGATACAAGAAATGTACTGTGCACCTATCCCTACCGGTAGAAATAACGCTACTTTCAATCTGAAGGTCGCGGGTTCGAATCCCGGCGTGCATCAATGGATTTTTTGTTTCGTAAAATTTACATGCGCTATAACACGAGCTCTTAACGGTGAAGGAAAACATCGTGAGGAAAACCCGCAGCTTAGTCAGCTCCACACGTATCGACGTCGTCTTTCCTGTGGGCGGCTGATTAAGCTGAGAGGATGGCTTAGGTGCTGCGCAAGCCTTTTCCATCTCAAACAATGTCCCAAGCACTACAGCATCCCGTTAAGTGTAGGCATGGATTGCCTCCTGACGCTGTATAAATCATCTAATATTATATAGATGTAAAGGCCTAAGTTTTTTTTTTATCCCTACCAGTAGGGTAGTAGTATTAGTGTACCAGCCGACTTTATGAGGAATCCTTGTGTATCTTATACAAACTTGCCTACGAACATCAAACACTGCTGTGTACGTTCTTCACTACTCTAGATTCGTCTCACGTGCCTTTCAATGTATTTACAATTGTAATTCACTTACGTATCTAGCGCAGGCAATTTAGGTATTGTCTAAATTGTTGCGATCGTGCAGCGAATTGTAATGATCGTGGAGGTTACCTATTTAAATTTTATAAACATGATATCATTAACTTTAATGTCTAAACTAAGCTATTTCATATTCGTATTTTCTTTTCAAAACTTACAATAAATAAATAAATAATGCTGGACTTTTCACACAGCATCATCTAGCCCCAAAGTAAGCAGAGCTTGTGTTATGGGTACTAGATGACTGATATACTACTTATATACTTTTTTGTTTGTAAGTACATACATATTACACATAGAAACCCCCATACCCGAGACAAATATTGTAGATCATACAAACATTGGTCCCGCCGCGGGGATCGAACCCGCAACCTTTTGCGTCGCAGGCGGACCTTCGCCCACTGCGCATGCCGGTCGTCATAATCAGTCAAGTCAAGGATCGTTATAAACGATCTTTCTAAAGATCTATAGATAAGCTATCTATAGCTCAACTAATCCAGGCAGAAGCGTATCAAAAACTATAAGTACCGTGACATCACAACACCCAGTCCATTTACTGTAATTTTTAGTCACCATGTATATATAAGGTCAATGACCCAGGACTTGCATAATGGGCGGTACAAGCCACCCACAGAAAGTTGAGCCAAAGTTTCACGTATTTTTGCATATAAGTACTACAATCCTTGGTATTGTAAGAAGCGGTGGCTGCTATGTCACGCTCGTTAATACAGATTTCTTAATCTTTCGAGATGTGATGGCTCCATTATTTGGAAAAGGAGATCTAGAGAGTTTGTAGGTACCTATTCTAAAAAACTTTCTCATCTGGGAACTGTTAATTGCGACCTAAATACATACTTACTATACTTACATAGCCTAATGAACGGATCTAGGCATTCGTGAAGTTAGCCGTTTGTCTGCGCAGTGAACGCTTTTTCATACAAAATTGTGTTCTGCGCAGACAAACGGCTAACTTCACGAATGCCTAGATCCGTTGGGCGAACTGTGTAAATAATCGTCTTGTCTATATATTATTAAAAGAATAACTGAAAATCTAAGTCACATGGTAAACGCGTCTCCTGCCCCTCACTACTCGTAAAATAGTGACACTTACTAAACGCCACATCACGGCCAGAGTTTTTTAATAATTTCGCCATCTACAGCTCGAAGAAACGAAGCGGTCTCAAATTTCCTTTAAAGCCGAACATTAAGGCATATTCTCATGACATAAATTACGTACGTACAGACGATTGGGCTCCAATTGTTTCAAGTGGGTCGTTAACCTGCGACTAGTGTTGGGAAAAATCAGGAAAGCCGGCGAGTAAACGATTCATTATTCAGGGCTGACTTGAATTAGTTGAATAAAATTATTAATTAAACCGAAAAAAAAAGAATATAATATAATAAAATATTGCTTTTAGCACACCATGAAAAAAACAATAAAAAAAGTACGTGACGTGAGTGTCGTGGAACACTTGGTTGGAACGAAGCAAAGAGTACTTTTTTATACTGGAAATACGTATAATAAATTAATTGTCAATTAGGTATCCTAGAAACGCTCTTCCGTACTAACAATGTAACAATCGATGAACTGTGTCGCGGCTGCGCATTTCACACTTAGACATAATATACATGTCATGACGGTAAAATGGAACAAAATTTTTTTTCCAGCCTCAGTCTTAAAAAAAAATAAAGAAACTTTAGCAGTACAGTTTAACTTGAAAAATATACTTTAGTAGTACTTAACTTCTTTCAAAATCCTAGTACCCCAACATTTTTTTCGTTTTTTAACTTATCTTTCTGCAGTCCTTATTGAATATCTACCTTTTTAGGTTATATTCATAAACCTGCTTTTCATACGGCTCACTAGGGATGTGATAAGATTGGCTCATACAACGAATTCCTTATTGTATAATTATGTCTGCAAATGGCGTCGTAGCTCCTAAATGAACCAATTTTGAAAGTGTTTGCTGTTTGAGAGATGTCGGGTTTTTTTAATTTCTACCGGTTATTAGTGAGCTGGTCATCAGCACAACCCTACAGCACCCACGAAATGTTCCAAAAAAAGGCGGCTTCGGCTGGTGGTTAGTTCGAGGCTAGCGTCGCCACGGGCGCTGCCCGCTTATATGGGGAAAGAAAGGTAACTGCGTATACTGTGGGCTTGTTTAATAAATAATAAATAAATAAATAACGCTGGACTTTTCACACAGCATCATCTAGCCCTAAAGTAAGCAGAGCTTGTGTTATGGGTACTAGATGACTGATATACTACTTATATACTTTTTGTTACTTTATGATAAATTATTTATTATTATTATTATTATTAGGAGCCTGTAGTGTCCCACTGCAGGGCAAAGGCCTCCCTTCCCTCTCTCCACTCATCCCTGTTCTGGGCTATTGTGGACCACTCCTTAATGTAGGCATCCAACTCATCTCTCCATCTGCGGCGTGGTCTACCACGAGGTCGTTTTCCGTTAGGAGGCGTCCACTCTGTAGTGGTTTTCGCCCACAACGCATCCGACATGCGGCTGACGTGGCCTGCCCAATCCCATTTCAATCTACCTGCTTGCTGTCCGACGTCTGCGATTTGCGTTTTGGAGCGCAGTATACTGTTACGAACGCGGTCGGTAAGTTTGACTCCTAACATACTGCGCTCCATCGCCCGCTGGCAAACCCCGAGTTTGGACTTTTGTTGATCAGTCAGAGACCAGGTCTGTGCGCCATAGGTGAGGATAGGGAGAACACATACGTCCATGAGCTTCCTTTTTAGTGAAAGTGGAAGCGTACCTTTCATCAGTTGTTTCATGGCCCAGTATGCCTTCCAAGCATTCTCTACACGTCTTGCGATTTCAAGATCTTGTCTGCTTTGGAAAGACACAAGTTGACCTAGGTACAAGTAGTCATCGACGTATTCTACCTCCCCACCCTCTACACAGCACAACCGTAGCTTGTGCTGTGTACTGTTTGTCATCAGCTTGGTCTTCGATCTGTTCATACTAAGTCCAACCTCGAGGCTTGCCGTATTCAAGTCATTCAGCATCGTTTCAAGTTCTGAAGCTGAAGAAGAGAAGAGTACAATATCGTCGGCAAATCGGAGGTTTGTTAACCTCTTTTCACCGACTAAAATGCCCCTCTCACTCCAGCTTAATGTGAGCTTCTTGAAAACTTCCTGAAGGGTAGATGTAAAAAGTTTGGGAGACAAAGGATCTCCTTGTTTAACGCCTTTTTGAATAGGAAAGGAAGGTCCGACGGAATCTATTTTTATTGCAGCTGTGCTATTGGCATAAATCTGTTTTAAAAGGTTTGTATAGGTGTTGGGAATATCCTGATTGTGAAGTGATTTGAAAATGGCAGAGTGGTTGATGCTATCGAACGCTTTAGAGTAATCGACGAAGGCTAAATACAGTGGGAGCTTAAATTCTTGATGTTTTTCTATGATTTGGTTAAGAGCGTGTAGATGGTCCGTAGTTGAAAGGCCGCGTCGGAATCCAGCTTGTTCAGGTGGTTGGTGCTGGTCTAATTGTCCTGATATGCGGTTTTCTATAGTTTTAATAAAAGCTTTGTACACGTGAGACACCAGGCTTATAGGGCGGTAGTTTCCTATTTCTGATTTGTCACCCTTTTTATGTAGCAAAATTATATTTGAGTGGCAAAATTGTTTAGGAAGTAAACCTGAGGTTAGGATTGAGTTGTAGAAGTTGGTAAGGTGTGGGAGTAGAATTTGTTCCCCTACTCTTAAGGCTTCTGTTCTGACGCCGTCTTCACCCGGACTTTTTCCATATTTCATGCACATGAGTGCGCGATGTACTTCAAGTCCAGAGAACGGTGAAATTTCAGGAGAATAAGAGTATGCCCCGGAGCTAGATGGAGTCGACGACGAATCTGAATATAGTTTTTTGTAGAAGTCAGTGCATATATTCAGTATCATTGTTCTATCGCCTTGCTTAACACCCTTACTGTCTTTCATACTTGATATTGAAGTTTTTCCTGTCTGTATACCCCGCATAGCAGTTTTTAACGATGTGTTTTTCTCCAGAGCTAACTGAACCATCTCTACGTTAGCGCTTCTAATGTCTTTGCGAATGCTTCGCTTGACTTCAATGTCTTTTAATTTGTATTCCGGAGTGTAAATCGTTAGTTTTTGCCTTTCTTCTAGTAGCTTTTTACTAAAGCTACTCAGTTTTTTAAATTTTCCTTTTTGTAATTTGATATTTCGGCTGGCAGTTTTAATACTTTTAACAATGTGAGTGTATTGAGTTTGAGGATCATTATATGACAAGGAGTTAAGAATGTCGAAGCTGTTTTTTAAATCTAAGCAAAATTGGTCTTTATTTGTTATTAATGTTGATTTATCTAATTGTTTTATAGTATGTTTTACGAGTTTGAGTCTATGAATTTTAAGGTTGAATTTTAAAGTGGCGCGCAAAGGTCGGTGATCTGAAGAAAATTTTATTTTATTTATAATTTCGACGTTACTGATGATATCTTTACAAGACGAGAGACAATAGTCTATCTCGTTTTTAGTAACTTTATCTGGAGAAAACCAAGTCCAGCGCCGTTGTGGTTTTCTACAAAAAAGACTATTTCCTACACATAGGCGCTGACCAAAAGCGAAGTTGAGGAGTCGTTCACCGCGGAGATTTCTATCGCCAAGACCGTAAGGACCGAGAATGGTGTTATTATCTTGGTCCTGGGTCTTTCCGATTTTGGCGTTAAAATCTCCCATTATTATAGTCCATGTCCCTCTGTGATCATCACACGCTTTATTAAGCAGATCGTAGAATTCCTCGACTTCGTCGTCGGGATGTGATGATGTCGGGGCATAGACTTGCACTATGGTCAAGGTTTTCTTTTCTGTTATGTGGAATTTGAGTACAGCGATTCTGTCGGAATACGCAATAAACTCTTTGATGTTAGGTTTCCATCGTTTGGCAACCAGAAAACCCACGCCATAACAGTTCCCAACTCCAAAGTGGTAGAAGATGTTGTTGCTCCTCTCAAAAGTATTTTCGCCTTCTCGCCTTATTTCCGAAAGACCTATAATATCCCAGTTAAGATGTTCAAGAGCATGCTCAAGTTCAACAAGTTTCTCTTCCTTGTGTAGTGTTCTGACATTATAGGTCAAGATGTTTAGCTTCTCGGTGTCCATTTTCATAGCTTGTGTTGTTTGACAGTTTAAGAACCTCACCCGGGGATTCATCTGGCCCCTGACTATAGGGATCGTCGGCCTACTGTCATTGACGTTGACCCCCAAGTCGCCGGGCACTTGGGGCAAATTATTATTTGTGTTATTCATAAGGGAAGGGGTTTGGACCGTGACCCACCACGCTGGTCCAGTGCGGGTTGGTGGGTGGGGCGCCAGAGCCTCGTTTGTTGGTCGGCAGGGTGTACCACGGGCCGGTGAGGTTGGCTTGGGTTCCGGAGATGTAGTTTGGAACCCCTTACACCCTTTTTTATGATAAATGATAAAAAAAAATATTGAAATTAACTACTAGATAGAAAATACTAAACTGACTAAGTTAGTGTCTGGCCATACAATAGAGCTCTAAAAGTATTGGATAATAGGACAATGCGCAAGCGCAGGGAGCGCGTTGATATCTTTTGTATGGACTATTACAGGTTTAACTTCAATTCAGTGAGGAGGTAAGTTTTGTAATGTTCTGGCATGTAGTACTAACATTTATTAGTTTTATTTTTAAGTAGGTACCTTAAATAAGAAGATTCTAGAAAACACATTTCTTAAGCTTTAACTCGATACATACAAAAATATACCTCAGTATTACAAAGTTTTCGTACGCGAAAAAACTCAAAAGTTCAAAACAAAACTCTCGTTTATTTACAAAGAAAAAGTATATAAGTAGTATTATTAGTCATCTAGTACCCATAAACAAGCTCTGCTTACTTTGGGGCTAGATGATGCTGTGTGAAAAAGTCCAGCATTATTTATTTATTTATTAACTCGTCTCAAGTCCAAACTGTAGCAGGCCGCAGCACCCACAGACTATACCAATCTACCATGCAGCCCATGGGGTATCTCGGACCGCATTCCATCGTCCCGCGCCCTCGAACCGACATGTTACTATGAACAACTTACACTACACTCCACCACACACACACCAACCTTATCACAACCACGTAAAGCTGAATTTTGCCTGACTCTTGTAGAAGAAATGAAAATATTTATGGTTATATCGTCGATCGATGTCGTTTTTTATCTGTACCGGCGAAACCACGGAAAGGATTAATTTGAAGCAAATAAAGTGTTACACGAAGACTTTAGTACCCAAGATTTTGGGAGTTAAAAGATCTTTTATGGGTTTCCTGAGTACAAAAAACTGCTGTTTGTTTGTTAGTAATTTTGTTTGTGTACCTACTTGGTTGAATGGTTCATAGCAATAGTTGGGCTATGATTAATTAAACGGGAATTCATTTGGGTTTAAATGAAATTATTCCTGTGAGCTACAAAGAAACTCCCAAGAACAAACAAATAAGGTTCTATTTTTATTTTAAGAGATCCATTTTCAAATCTAAATTGATGAGCTCCAATCAAACGAAGTAAGTAATAATATTGGGATTGTTCACGTTAAACGATTGAATTTGTTATTAGCACCAATCAATTTTAAAAGCAATTAAGTTGGTATCTACAGGGTATAGTCCCAAGATCTAGAAATATCTAGATAGTCTAGGATATTTAGACACTGTTGCCAGTTTTACCATGCTTCGCCACATCTAGCCAACATTTTTAGCTATGACGAGTAAGGGTATTCGCAGACCTATCCGCGCCAAACTGTCGATTCAATAGAAGAAATGGTGAGACGCCAGAAACCAGCCGCATTTTCTGACTTCATCAGCTTTTTTGTATAGAAAAATGACTGCGGCGCGTACGGCGCGGCCAAATGTGCGATCAGGTTAAGTCAGACTCGAATAGATGAGGACTTGGGTCGACTTCTACGTCAATTTTAAGATAATATTTTAAGTCGGTACATATTTTCCTCCAAGTAATATTTTACTCAAACTTATAACTTAGGTACTACCTATATCGTTTAGTATAACAACGTATAGGATGTATGTCAAAAATAAATTGCAGATGTTTTCGATTTCTATGTCAGATTAAGTATAAACAAATACTCCGGTACGAAATCTCTGCGATATCAAGCCAGGATGCCATTCTTCTAACCAAATTAGACAAATATTAGTTGGCAACACCTAGACAGCCTTGCTAGCCGGTCATTGTCCTCTGACTCAAGAGGTACTGAGATTAGTTACACACGTTCCTGCATCAATATCGAACTTGTATTAAACTTTTCCAATCGAGAATTTTCTTACACTTGAAAGAATATCACATAAACTTATAATTTTTATGTAAAGCGATGAAAACTGTTAGAAATATTCAACTTTTGGATAACTAGTCTCTAGATTGTCAACTTATTAAAACCGAAAGACAGAGAGGCTATAAAAACTCCCTTTGGCGAAATTAAACGATTAACTTTTATTTATATTTTTCAACCGACTTCAAAAAAGGAGGAGGTTCTCAATTCGTCTGTTTTTTTTTTTTTTTTTTCTTACGCGATTGTTCCGCCATTTGTTGACCGATTTGCAAAATTATTTGTATGTTTGAAAGGGTGGTCCCATATAAATTTTATTCCTGAGGGATTGATAGTTTCCCCGTAAAACTCTAAACACCTTCCCTCCTTGACGCCCTGAGTCACACCGCGTTTCGAGTCAAACATTGAAGTCGGTTTTCTTTTGGTGGTTGACGTCAACGTAAAGGCTTCGTGTGTAGTTTTGATGATGATAAAGATATTGCCACAAATAAAGTACATCTATGTACTTATTTACAAATTACATACTTATACTTTCTTAAAAAAAAATTTGTATTGCTTCAGTATAGTAAAATTTAAGCCTCTTAATGATGCGAGTGAAATACTTAGGGCCTTACTAAAAAGCGTGGTATAAAGTTATTCCTCGGAATATAATAGGAATAACCATACATTTTGACAGTTTACACTCAGGAATAACTTTATACCACGTTTATTAGTAAGGCCGTTAGTAAATAATGTGCACAAAAACTAAATAGAATTGAATCATCAACATTTCATACAAAAGATTTGAACGCGCTAGCGGCGCTTGCGCATCTCTGTCAAAACGTGAGTTGACGATTATTGGGATCAGTGAACAAAAAATAGACACTCAAATATTTGACATGGCACTATGGAGATGTGCCAAGCAAGGGGACTCCCACTTAGGGACCTGTTACACAGAGAGCGGTCACGTGGTCAAGCGTTCTGTGTTCGAGAAGTTCGAGAGTTCGCCGCGGTCAGAATGCCTCCTGTGTGAGTATATCTAGTAACGTAATAGAATACTCACAAGGAACGCAAAACTGACCGCTTGAACGTTTGACCGCGTGACCGTTCTGTGTGATAGGTCCCTTAGACAATTTCAACGAGTCCCACGATGAAGCAAATACTTACTACTGTTTTCAGAAAAAAATCTGTGATATAGTTAGTTATGATCCTCTATCATCGGCCTGTGCATTATGGCCCTTAGTAATAAACGTGGTGTAGGTAAAGTAACGCCAGGTTTAAACTCCAAAAATTGTATGGTTACTCCAAAGATACACCCGGCGTAACTTTACACCACGTTTATTAATATGGGCCTATCTGTATAACTTCTTAATCTTATTTGATTTGTTTCCAACTTATAATGTCAAGAAAGCTTTTAATCGTCGGTTATATAGTTTTTGTAAAAAGAAAACTGTTATATATCTTGTTTTGTGGTAGTAATTAATTAATACTCCAGTTTGTTTTACAACGCAACCATTTTATTTTTTAAATTTTTACCATGTTCTAGAACTACGTAACCCCTGTCAAACATTCCACACAAAGGGCGGGAGCGATGACAGCTCAGTGTGTGACATTGACAGTTATGTAACAAAAACTTTGTTACTAACTTGAAGTATTTTAAGGACTTCTTTTGCCATTTCTGAAGGAGCTAGTGGCTCTGCTATTTTATTTGGTTTTCTCGTGTTTTACTAGGTTTTATTATATAATTTCGGTGGCATTTTACTAATGAAGTCTTGGATACGTAACAGGAGATTTGGCAAATGGAATGGGGGAGTATTCAAGAAGATTTCTCATTTGACGAAAGATTTCAGTTGGAGTTTTTAAATGACAAGCCGCCATGTTTTTTTCAAAACCAAATTGACATGACTTGACTTGACATGACATGAATACATATTTAAAACTAGACATTGGCAGAATTATTCTGTTAATACAGTTAGTTGCCATTAATAAAAAGAAGAAGAAGAAGCATTTTAAAATTAGTGTTATTTCAAGACAGAATTCGGTGGTCTTTAATAGACAGTCGGCCTTACTAATAAACGTGGTATAAAGTTATTCCTGAGTGTAAACTGTCAAAATGTATGGTTATTTTTAGTTTATTCCGAGGAATAACTTTATGACACGTTTATTAGTAAGGGCCTAGGTGTTTAATAAAAGCTCATTTTAGTACTTATTATATTCATCAATATTTTGTAGTAAGTACCTACATAGCAGAGAATCTTCGCATTCTTCGTTGAATAAAGCAAAGATAAAGAAAGAAACTCAACCTTTCTGCTCAAATAATTGTGCAACTTTTAATTTGGGCGCCTCAATAACGGAATTAAGGTCCGTTTTGATCAAGCGATTACACACAAAAACATCACTCTTCGAGATTATGTTCATACACACGAATCGCTTAAAACGTTTTCAAGAACTGCCAAAACAGTTTAATTCTTGCTAATCTCGGATTATCCAAGTTTTCGTCAATAAATTGTGAAGTTTTGTCGTCTCTATTCGAGTGATAAGGAGGATTTTAGCGTTCCGAAAACCGCAAAGTCGACGGTGTAGACCGCACATTAATCTAGGGGTAAACAGGGCGGGATTGCGGCTTAAATTACAAATTAAAACATCAGCTACCTCTCCCTGCTTTAAAAATAAAACAAGTCCTAATTGTACTTCAGACAGGTAGAGATACGTACCTATTATCACTTGCTTTTCTTATTCAGTTGAAAACTAATTGAACTATTAAATATTTATCAGATTTGCATCGCTTAGGTGCTTATGCTTAACTGTTTTATATCAATAATATAGAAGTAGTCGTAGAAAAGAATAAAAAGAACGTGAGTGTCGTGAAACCTTCGTGGAAACACTCGGTTGGAACAAAGTTTCAACTTTGACATTTGGCATTTGTCAAATAAATTATTTAAACGCTCTTCCGTACTAACAATGTAACAATCTATGGGCTGTTTTGCGACTGCGCACTTCGCACTGTGACGTTTTGACCTATGTATGTGTCGGGACAATAAAATCGAATGCTTTTTTTCTTCCAACCCCATCCTCAAAACCGTCCGAAAAGGAACTTCCTTCCAATAATAATTAAGGAAAATTAGGTTATTTCATATGAGTACCTATTTACATTATGTTGAGGTGGTCCACATAGTACGTACCTAGGTAATTATGTTTATAAACTATAGTTGCACATAGTGTTCATTAGGAAAAACCATATGAAACTGAAGTTGAAATCGGTATCATCTAATTTCGTTTAAATTTTTTGTTTATTGCTTTGTCTTGATGAAAAAGTAATGAGTTCTGGGATACGATTACAAATCATTTGTTTTAATGATTCCTTTTCTTTATTATCTTTTCGGGATACAGCATCAAAATCCTGACTTCACTCACTGACGGATAAAATCCTTTAAGATAAATGTTGATTCCTTTTTAATTTAAAACTTTTGACTTGTAACTTAGACATAAACTGGTTGAAAAATGTCTGTAAGGAGGGAGTTGAAACCTCTTTAAAATAGCATAAATAAATAAGTAGGTAATTAGTCTTGAATTTAGAAGTGAATCAAAGTTCTCGTACCTAAGCAAAAGATGTACTTTCTTCAAAAGTAAATAACATATAATTATCTAAAGTTAACGATAACACGAAATAAATCTTAGCTGGTTAAGTAGTTTCGCTTCTTAACAAAGATAAAGCTATTAGCGGTCTGCTCAGACGCGGTCTGATACAGAAGCTGAGTAAAGACTCATTCATACGATCCTACTTTCTAGTTTTCAAATTCAATAAAAACTATAGCAAATGTTCGAGCTGCTCTGAATTACGTACGATGAGAAATTCAAACTTCGAAGCAGTGCTTGCCAATTCAAACTTCAAATGGTGCTTGGAACATAATTTGAAGTTTGTAGAGCTTATGCTACCCAATGATAATGTGCTATCACATTTTCTGCTTAGATCAAAAAGGAGCAGATGTAGAAAAAGCAGGGCCTCTATTAAATCATTGGTCTTCTTGAATGAAACTATGAAATAATTGGTACTAAGTACAAAAAGAAGGAAAAAACACTTGATGGATTGACGGTTCATTCATAGCTATCGCTTCGCCTTTGCATTGTTTAAAATTTCAGTTTTCATATCAGCGTAGCACAAATATGAATAATTCGATCACCAGAACGAGATTTCGTGATTTCATCTGGAGACATCGCATCTCATCTAAAATGAAGGATGGCCGGTTGTTTATGGACGAGCCCGAAAGTCGTGCAGCGACTCTTGATAAATGGTGCCAGAGATATACCGGCTTCAGGCAGGGTCATAGGGGGCTAAACTTTACTGCAAGTTGCTTTCAAATGTGTGGGTACGCTTATTTAATTTTTGTCTAGACTGTCCCACTACAGGGTTGCCTATATTATTTTGATAGGAATATATTAAAATTATAAGCTTCAACAGCTGACAGATTTGTTCTTAGATCTACTTAGACCATCCGCAGTCTTGAAAACCAGATGAACTAAAGACTAATTAAGTACTTACTGTAGGTAACAACACCAAACTTCATTACTCAAATAATTGTCTACTTAGATTGAATGGAAATCGAATCCATAGCCTACAGCGAAAAAGTTCGAAAACAACTAGTGCACTAAAGGAGCCTTTTTGAGGCGCACTTATAATCCTCTCACCACACTGGTTTGAAAGAACTGGTGACACGACAAGAAGAAGAAGCGAAAAACGCTACCAACTGAGAGTAATGATATGCTAGTCGGATAAGGTATGGAAATATACCTACTTACATAATAGGTACAAGTAGGGTAGCAAAATACCACGGATAGTTCCGTAAAATCAAAATAATATAATCGTGTAGGTCCATCGTTCTGACTCTGTCCCTGGTTCGGTTGAACTCGTTGTATCTGGCCATAAATCTACGACCTCCAACAAACCAAAAGCAACATAGACAATTTTATTAAGACCGATAGAATCATGGTTCTGGAGAAAGTTTTCAATTGTAAATTACGGATGTTTCAATTTATCTGGATTATGCTTTGTCAAGCAATCTATGGAGTACTTTATGGTGTATAGCTCAAGGCGGATAAAAACGGCACCAACCTCACTTATACCTACAGCAACAAACTCGACAAGTAAAATATTTAATACCTACTAAGTTTGCTCTATCTATCCAATAATAATCCACACAGTACCTACCCAATTAATTCTATCTTCTGAATTTACACATTTTTGTACCCTTAACCTACATAAAACGTTTCTTCCTGCTATCATTGTTCGTATCACAAACTTTATATTTTCCCCACGCGGCATCCCAGCACGTATGAGACCAAGTACCTAAGCCTGGCACATAAATTGCAATTAAATAAAGTCCACTTAGCCTCGGAACGGTGGGATCCTGCGCAATGATAATTATGTTTAGCAAATAAACAGGAGTTGTTGAACTAATGTTTTGTGAACTGCATGATAAAGACCATTAGCAATATTAGCATTACTTACGTCGTTACCAGAAAACTTCGGTTGGCTAGTGTTACTTACAATATTTATGTGTTACTTACAATCACGAAGCGTTTCAATATTTCATATTATTTCACATCGATATATTGTACTAATTTGACCTGCCTTTGTCCGAGAACAACCGACTTTTCATTCTTTATGTTTGTATTATTTTATGAAAAGATCTGACAACTTTAACAATCGATTTCTTACCTGCGTGTCGCCTGTCACTGGACTCATCTCTAGAAAATAATCGCTATCATTCACCGAAAATACGCTTTATTCGGAGTAGTTTAGAATATGTTTTCCTTTGTATCAATAACGTAGTTTTATTTTTATAATACCAGACATCGAGATCGAAGGGTCGGTACAGGTGCTGTTCGATAAAAAAGGTACAAAAACGTCCCAATTCCCAATCCGGACCAATTAATGAATTACGGTCGAAATACGATGCGTAAATGGCATCGTAAAGGCTTGTAAAGTCAAACACGTTGAGAGTGTTAAAAACTTACCTATCTTGGAAGAAACTTATACCTACTTCGTTGGTGCCGTGAGTGCATTCTCTATTTTTGAGGTTCCTTATTTATCCAAAGGGTGACAATGACAACTGAACACTACGTTTGATACAGTTCGCCAAACGGATCTAGGCATTCGTGAAGTTAGCCGTTTGTCTGCGCGGTGATCGCTTTTTCATACAAAATTGTGTTCTGCGCAGACAAACGGCTAACTTCACGAATGCCTAGATCCGTTGGACAAACTGTATGCTGTACTTGTCTGTCTGTCCTCCCATCTGTCACATAGATGTCTGGATGCAGCTTTTGAACCGCAATAGGGAAATACCTAGACCTGGAAATTTTGAAGTGGGTGCTATAATATGTTAAGCCGCTATGATAACAAAAGGTCTCATAGAAATTTAGGTAAGTAGGTACCTACCTACTCCTAAAATATTGTAAATCGCTTAGGTAAGTACATGGGGAGTTTTTTTTTTAATTTATATGATAGTCGGCGCGACTGCGTCCGAGACAGAAGAAAGCACGACGGGCATGGAGGCGACCGGTGCAACCGGTTCTGCAAGTAGGTAGGTACCTAGTGGTCAGTTTTTGTGCCCGAACTCGACCCAAGCCAACCGCATAAGGATTCGCCAAAATATAGATTGGACTTTTACCTACATTGACTTTTTGGCAAAATGTTGTAGTAATTTTATCAGAAGTAGAAGTGGTAACGTAGGCTCAGCCTACTTATACTTAATATTTTTTATAGTCACGGTCACCGGTATCACAAATCACATTCCCCCGAAGATCAATGCCCATTAGGTATATAAGCCCTATAGTGAGTAAAGTCGGGTTGTAAAGATGATGAACCCTCAACCTGTTTTTTTCGAAGGCATAGACATTATGTAGGTAGAAATATTATTGGTTTTTAGGGCTTTCGTAGTAATAGTTTTGCCTGGTAGTTGTCAGTAGGAAATACTAGCCCACAAGACTCAGACAACTATACGCGCCTCGACTCTTCCAACTCCTTGCATTAGGAATCAGACCAATCAGACCAACAGACAGGAGATATCAAACCCCAGTTCCATTGCCGCCACCAAGAATCATTTTAATTTACCCGCGCGTAGACTTGAGACTTGCAGCCTTTGCATGAACGTAAAGTAGCGACATCTATTAAGGAGTAGCGGAACCAAAAAAAATACAGCCATTCTCGATAAAAGCAGCGATCGCGAACGTTCCTCACATAGACAAAAATAATAGTGATAATAATAAATTCCTACTCTATGTTTTTGACATTATCTCAAAATCACAAATGTGTCAAAAAATGTCTTTCTGACGTGAGTTGCCGACAAAAATTATTTGATTTATCCAATTTTTAACAACATGGGAGGTTCACAAAGCACTCGCAAAGTAACTGTAGAAAATGAAAATGCTATACAAGTGTCCCAAGATGCGCTAGACAGGATATCTGCTCAGCTGGCTTCAAAAGTAAATATGATGCTGCATTACATAATTTAGATCAATGTCACGTCTTGTTGTGGTAAAATAAATCAGTGTTATCTTGTAAATCTATACTAGTTTACCTTCAGCTTTAATTTCAAAGGGTTAACAGCCTCACAACGCCAGCCACAGTTAACATAAATACATTGGTGTTGAGGGTTAGTTTTTATTTGATCTGCTTGGAAACCTAACTAAAAACATAGAACTTGTTCAAGGGTTTCGAATGTACAAGCAAGGCTTAATAATCCTGAATATCTGTTTAATAATTAATTGATAGACATTACCATTCTTGCATAGCTTCAATACATTGCTTGTTTGTTCAATATTAACATTGGTTTTAGCAAGCAGAGCCTCAACTGCCTCAGACACAGGCAGCGCCGCCGCCGCCGCCTCCCTACTACGATTCGCGTCGACAGCAGGAAAACGCTGCAGAAGAGGCATATTGGGCACGACGCATTGAAAGTCTCAAACGAGCACATGATAAAATAAACAGTGGAATGCATATTGAATATCAGAAAACATTGAAAGAGGCCAATGAGCTGTTCAATCTAGCACAGCAAGATAAAATAGCAAGTAAGCTGCCACCATGTCAGGATGAGAAATCTAAGGTATGTGTTAGGCTGTATTTTTGAAGATTATGTCGCTGTGTTAGAAACAATATTCTTCCATCAGCCAGCTTATTGCTTGTTAGATATCTTCTTGCCCTACTCCCACATTATTTTGTATTCATATAGTTTAATGTGTATGTATAGAGTATATTTATTTTCATGAAACCCCTACTACTTATTAGTTTTAGACATATTAACATTACACTTGATATCCCTAACCTTTTCCTCACAAAACGAAACAACCTGTAGCATAACATTTTTACATAAACAACAACAACAGTAAAACTTTGTAGCATTGATATTTCTCTGATCTAAATAGTGAATCTGCAAAGGACATAGTAATTTCCTTTCCATTTTCAAGCTTTGCTTAGTTTGGGGCTAGATGATGCTGTGTGAAGATGTCCAGCATTATTTATTTATTTATTTATTCCACCTCTGTTCAATGATGATATAGATGAGATAAGTAAACAGATATTTTAAACACATTTGGAAATATCAAGATAAAATTCTTAAACTTGAAACAATAACATGTAACCTCCTCTCAAATGTGGATATGATTTTTAAAAGCCCCAAAGATATGAGCTATTTGTTATTTTAAATTGTATATTGTTATTTCAGGTCCTGGAATGCTACAGTTCAAACCCGGACAAATCCCTCCTGTGTTCAGTGCTAGTGAATCAATTCAATGACTGTGTGTGCAAGAGTAGGATCGCAGCAGTAACTTCTTCCTGAACTAGTGACTGTACAAATCATTCTAACCACTCCGGCATAACTTATTACATTGGCAACAATGCCTGCAAAGTTCTGTGAAGTAGATTTAAATAAACATTATTGCTGTATTAATAAATGTTATTAATTTAATTTTGTTTAAATATTAATGTATTTTGAGTTTCTATTTCAGAAATGGATAATTGGTCTGGTTTCATTTATTTGATTATTAGAAAAATTTAGCAGACTGAAAACTGTTATTTTGCCTATTCTTGTGTATGTCATTGTCAATCCAGCTATTTAGTTCCTGGTTGCCATAGAGATATTAAATTTTCTTACAATAGTAGGCAGGCAGGTTGTTATGTAATTATAATTTACTGATTTTATTTCATTTGAACTTAAAATGACGGAAGAAGTAGTTGTGAAAAAGAAAAGAATTCCACTGTACCCTGGGTTTCCGGAATTAGCCAGATCAGATGTCAGCATACACCCTTCCTATTCGAAATTGGGACTGGCCTAGTAAGTTACTAGGACAATTAAATGGGGCTTAGAACATGCCTCTGTATGAAATTTACTACATTGTGTTTGTGTATAAGTCTCAGTATACACTTTAGACGGGCATTAGGTGTTAATTCAATAGGGCAATATAGGTACTTAGAAACCACATAGATTACTTTTTACTAAGCTAGACATTTGATTATAGCTATATCAATAGGGGCCACAAGGCTTATAACTATAATCAGAGAATCACATAAACTTGGTAACTTTTATACTATGTTATACATTTCGTAAAATTTATATGCACTTTAACACATGCTCTAAACGGTGAAGGAAAACATTGGGAGGAAACCAGTTAGTGTTCTTATAGGCGGCGATGGGCTTGCAACCTGTCACGTATGGAATACTAACTTCTGCAAGATACATGCCCGTATCAAATATGTGTTTAGACATGCCTCTGACTGCCCCCCTTAGACATCTTCAAAGGATCTGGAATCACTAACATAAAAAGATCCGAGAGAATGTCTACCGCACCTTGGGGATACAGTCGTGAACCTGTGAAACATACTTTCTATCAGTCAGTTTCAGTCGAGTTGTCTGCCGTCATCGCTACCATTGGGCAAAAGTAGCACAGCGCAAGCAATTTATGAAAGAACTGCACAGCTTTGAAAAGCTCCAGCCCAATGCCTTGGATGGAGTCAGGGTCCACAGAGAGTTCTCACAGGGAATTCTGTCTCATGTCATACCACCAAGGAGATACATACAGAAACTAACTCCAGATCCTTTGAATTCTAAGGAGAGGATGAGAGTTGAAGAAATTGTCAGTGGTCAAGCCAAATTCAGTAAAAGCTGAATCTTTGAAGACACAATCAAGTGTTCACAAGTTCTAAATCATCCAGAATCTAAATACAAATCAAAAATGCTCTCGATTGATTGAATCTCAATAAAGTATTAAAAAGTAAATGCATTTTCTTTGCCATAGGATTGTTTATTTTTAAAACAATATTTACAGTGACTCCATAAATTTAACAGTACCATCCTAAGCTAAATTCTCAGCAGCTTTTTTCTTTTTGATTTTTTTGCTCTTTTCAACATTAGTTTGCAAGTAGTGTGCTTCTTTCTTTGCCTGTGATATCTCGGCCCGGAGTCTTTGTTTCATAGCAGCCTTCTCATAGGCTAACCGCTCACTCAAATGCACCCATTTGAATCTGGGAATGTACTTTATGTTCCATATCATGTCGTAATATCGTGACTTTTTACGCGTGCCGATTTTCGTATTATTTATGGTAGCAGCTACCTGTTTCGCCACCGACTTCTTTTGAAATTCGACCCAACCTTCTGTAAATTGATTTGGAACACGTTTTCGCTTCTCCCCGGGCTCTGTGAAATCAATGAATCGTATTACGGAACTGAATACAAGGAGAGAATAACATAACCTCAAAAAGTATATTTACTTGCGCTTGGTTGTAGATAAATTCTGCCAATTTCACCGTACTTGCTGAATATTTCACGTATTTTAGCAACGTTCATGTATGGAGGAATAGTAGATAGAAATACAATTCCTCGTTTTCTCGTCTTTTTCTTATCCACTTTGCTGGAATCTGTATTGTTGTCTAGACTCTTGGGATCATCTTCACAATCTATGCCATTTTCAGGAACCCGTTCTGTCTCGATATCAGGCATTTTAATTGATAAAAAAGAAAACTATGCCTCAAACAAAACGCACTTTATTTATATTTAACTATAGTTTGTGGTGTGGACCAATACTATACCAATCCTATCGCACGCATACAAAACAAACAGTAAGTAAACAAGATGACTGTGAGTGACGTTGACTTTTACATCTGCATCTAAGACGTTCACGTCAGTCAGTCATCTAGAAATGTCAATGTAATGTATAATGTAGTGACTGTCCTGTGTGTGTCACTCACCACTATTCTGTATTGGGCTGTTGGCAGAGTGTCAGTCAAAGAGAATAAGGCAACAATATTTTCTAGAATAGAGAAATACAAGCTAGTACCTAAAAAGGCCTTGGCAACAACTGTTTGGCCTCTTACTTACCGTACCAGAGCTCTATTTACTAAAAATGGGTTGCGATGGCGGTACTATTCCCCGCCGAGATGAACTTGTACGCATGAAAAAGAAGCCTGAACAGGTAGGAAAGCCACATCCCATCAACCAAACCATCTGTAAATCCATATACGAATATGAATAGAACTCGGAGATGTATCTAATCTGATGATTGTTTCGTTTTGTAGAAGGACAAAGATGCGGAGCGTTCATTCAAGTGGCGTAACTGCGCGCTGTCTCAACAGCCATTGCAGGAGCCAGTGGTGGCCTGCGGCCTTGGGAGGCTATACAGCAAGAGCTCAGTGCTTGAGGCTCTGATCGACAAAGACAGTAAGCCTGAGTCTATCAACCATATCAAGAACATGAAGGTAATTTGATAATCAATCATGTACAGTACGCACAACCAATCTTTAGCTCTCTAAAGTAGCTGCGCAAACCCATTTTTGATGACGCCTAAAAGATGAAGACAGCGCTGTATGGCTGCCTCGCTTATTCGCTTAGTTTGTTGTATCATTCTATGTATACATCGGTATGTATGTCTGTCTGAAGTTAGGTGCACTAAACGATTGCGCAGGTTTGCGCGAGTAGGCGAGATAGCATGATGCAGCACACTAACATAACTACTCTTTTAGGCGTCAATCAAAAATGGGTTCTGCGCAGCTACTTCAGATAGCTAAAGATTGGTTGTGCGTATTATACTTATAACAGTAAAATAATTTATAGATCTACTCATAGCCTATAAGTAAACCTTGATTAATACTTGCAATCTAATTTCCAGGACATAAAAGACCTGAAACTCATCAAGAACCCAGCGTATGTGCCGACAGACCATGTAGATGGAGCTGTGGGCGAGGGCAATGCGCCCTACATCTGCCCCATCAGCGGGATTGAAATGTCGGGCAAATTCAGATTTGTGTTCCTATGGAGCTGTGGCTGTGTGCTTGCTGAGAGAGCTCTGAAGGAAGTCAAACAAAATCTGTGTCACATGGTAAGAACCTCGTAATTTACAGTGCCACAAACTTATCTGCACCGGTAGCCAAACGAGGAACCAACAAATTGTACTGCAAAATTTATTTTTCTACACCAAATGCAACTCTCTCCACCAGTCCAGACAAGTTTGTAGCACTGTTTATTATTCCTGTTAAGAAGAATTGAGTTGTTGTCACCAAATTAGTTCTCAAGTAACATATTATCAACATTTTCCAAAAGATTCATACATTTTTGACTAACGAGAAATATGGTGTAGTCCCAAACTCCTGGAAGACAGCTTTAGTGCACCCGATCCCGAAAAAAGGCGACCGCTCGGACCCATCCAACTACAGGCCCATCGCTGTTACCTCCCTTTTCTCTAAAATAATGGAATCCATTATCAACCGCCAGCTCTTGGGGTATCTAGAGGAGCACCAGCTGATAAGTGACCGTCAGTACGGTTTTCGTCGGGGTCGCTCAGCTGGTGATCTTCTAGCTTTTCTAACCCACCGCTGGGCGGAGGCGGTTGAGAAAAAGGGAGAGGCGCTGGCTGTCAGTTTGGATATAGCGAAGGCCTTTGATCGGGTTTGGCACCAAGCACTTCTATCAAAGCTTTCTTCGTTCGGGCTTCCTGAGAAATTATGTGATTGGGTCAACAGCTTTCTTGCGGATCGGAGAATTAAGGTTGTAGTAGACGGGTTTTGCTCCGAACCTAAGTCTGTGAATGCTGGTGTACCTCAAGGCTGTGTGCTATCTCCAACCCTGTTTCTTCTGCACATCAATGATATGTTATCGAAAAGTGATAACATTCATTGTTATGCGGATGACAGCACAGGAGATGCCTTATACGCCGGCCGTGCTAATATTTCTCGGGAACACGTTGCTCAGTGCCGGAATGAACTTGTGTCTGTAGTCGAATCCCTGCTAAACAAGGTTTCGGTCTGGGGTCGACTTAACTTAGTTGAATTCAATCCTAAGAAGACACAAGTCTGCGCGTTCACCGCAAAAAAAACTCCTTTTGTCGTAGCTCCTAGTTTTGAGAATACTCCCCTCTGCACCTCAGCAAAAATCGGAATCCTTGGGGTTGACATCACGAGCGATGTTCAATTTCGTGGTCATCTGGAAGGAAAAGCTAAATTAGCCTCCCAAAAGCTTGGAGTACTTAACCGGGCTAAAAAGTATTTCATGTCGGCTCATCGATTGCAACTATATAAGGCGCAAGTACGGCCGCACATGGAATACTGTTCTCATCTTTGGGCTGGGGCACCCCAGTACCAGCTTCTTCCTTTTGATCGTATACAACGAAGAGCCGCTCGTGTTGTCAACGACCAAGTCCTTTCCGATAGGCTTGATCCATTGGCTTTACGTAGAGATGTTGCATCTCTATGCATCATGTACCGCATATACAATGGGAAGTGCTCAGAAGAATTGTTTGGACTGATACCAGCCGCTGAATTCCGCCATCGTATGCAACGACAGCAATACTCATACCATCCACATCATGTGGATGGTTGGCAGTCCACAACTGTGCGGTTTTCACGCCAATTCCTGCCTCGCACAACAGACTTATGGAATCAGCTGTCGCCAGCGGTATTTCCAGACCGATACGACTTAGGCACCTTCAAGAAAAGAGCCTATTCCTACCTCAAAGGCCGGCAACGCATCTGCAGTGCTTCTTGATGCTGCAGTTGTCTGTGGGCGGTGGTAATCACTTACCATCAGGTGTGCCACATGCTCGTTTGCCCCCTCTTCCATAAAAAAAAAAAAAAAAAAAAAAATGGTATTACCTTCAAAGTAAAAGGAAAATGCCCATGTAGTGAAGTCTATGTACAAAATTGTACATTGCACACACACATGTTTATCCTCACTTGACTCATAAGAGAGAGACTCATTAAATATTGATCAGCATCAAAATCTACTTCAAACTGATTTTTTTTATAATATTCAATTTATTTTTCAGTGTCAAACTCCATTCACAAGCAATGACACAGTTGTCCTGAATGGCACAGATGAAGATGTTGAAATTCTTAGAGAGAAAATGGCAGTAAGAGTTGCCAGCAGAAAAAGTTCAAAGAAATCTAAAGTCAAAGCGGAAAAAACTGAGATTATTGATGTGAAAGTTGAACCATCCACACCTGCCACAGAGACCACAGATATCACTGAAAAAGATGTAAAAACAGAGCCAGAAGCTGGCCCAAGTTCAAGTAATGCAACAAAGAAAGAAATAGTTGACACTATTCCACTGTCTCTACCGAAATTCAACCCAAATAAAATTGCTAGAGGTCATTTTGGGTCATCGAAACGTGCATTCACATCTACAGAGCTACAACAGGACCCATCTTATAAGAAAACTAAAAAGGATTACAGCATAGCCCAGGATCCTCAAAGCAGTGAAGTTTATAAGTCTCTGTTCACATCACATTCTGATGATAAAGACCAGCAAAGAGCTCACTGGGTCACTTATAATCCATTTTACAATTAAAGGATCTCTTTAGTTAATTTTGCTGTAGATTTGGGGGTTTCTATGTATAATATGTATGTATTTACAAACAAAAAGTATAGTAGTATATCAGTCATGTAGTACCCATAACACAAGCTCTGCTTACTTTGGGGCTAGATGATGCTGTGTGAAAAGTCCAGCATTATTTATTTAAACATTCACAATGGATTTAATTATCTGCTTGTGTGTGACAGTAGCATTTCAAATATGTTGGGCAATAGAAAGCTAGTTTTAAGTTGTGATGTAGAAATTGATAAATAAGGCAATGATAATAAAAAAAAATTATGACAATATCAAAATGTTTTTATTTATCTTAGATGTAAATATTGCACTGAACCACTACTTGTTTGTACTATAGGTACGTCTAAGCCAATCTCATACAAAATCTTTGTGCATTTTGGGTTAAACACACTGTAAATAAACTTAACAAATATTCGAAAAAAAGGAATGTTTCACAATCACTACTATAACAAATTAACAAAAACATTAAACACACAAGACTAGGACAAAATAACCATCCAATCCAATAATCATACATTTGAAGACTGGTAGATAGATACTAATTAAAGAAAACTCGAGATCCAATACTGGCTATGTTGTCTTGTCACTCTACATAGCTCAGTAAAAAAGGAATCAAACCTTTGGCACATATCTGTAAGTACCACAACTTTAGATTTGCTTATTACAAATACATAATTATTACTTAGAACGACGTTATAATAGTACATTATGGTACTAGTGTGTAACATTGGTGATTACCGCCGAGGTGTTTTTATGAGCCGAGCCGTTAGGCGAGGCTCATAATAGAACAGAGGACGGTAATCATCAATACACACGTGTATCATACGACGTTTTTCAACACACTTGTGAATAAAATAACAATAAAAACTCATTTTCAACAGTGAAAACGAGTTGTGAAAAATGTTTCGCTATTGCGGGAAAAATTAATCAGTTTTGCTATGCGCGCGCATTGCGATCGGCCACAGACTATATTTCCGCGCCGCGCATAGGGTTTGCGGCCTATTCTGCCACGGACAAATGGGGAATTTAAAGTTTTCTTTTATTATAGAGAAAACAAAAGTTATATTTAAGTGAAAGTTTTATTTATTAAACACGTACGAGTTAAAATTATCTATTTAAATTAGAAGTTGCATGAAATGAGCAAGCAATAGGAACATTAATTTATTTGTTCTATTGAACACGATCTTTTTTCTGAATAAAAACTTTTTAAAGAACAAAGCAACTCAACCAATAAAATTAAAAAAAAATTCTATTACTCACTAGTGAGTTATAGTAATGAAAAAGTCACAGTTTGATTATGGGTGTCATTATGTGCCTAATTGCGGTGACCATAGAGCCACTTTATGAGCAAGTGTGTTGAAAAATGTTTTACTAAGAAACATTATTTTTCGATACATTTACGTCATTATCTAAGCTGCATCTTGTACGGAGGCTAAGGTGGCTTCGATAATGAGGTTGAAGTCCAGCTCGTTAAGGCTGGCTTTGGCGGTGAGGAGATCCAGGAATGTATCCAGTGGGGATAGACGCTCGCCTGATGGTAGTGCTGCTATGCCTGCAAAGAAGAATGATTTTTAGAACATTTCTACTTGGGAGCTTATCGAAACTGAAGATTAGATCCATCGATCATCTAAACGTCAGTTTCGATATGAAATGAAATGTATTTATTGATCCTGTAGAACACATATTAACAAACAAAAGCATTATTAAGAGTTTCTCGTCTTATTTCATAGATGAGCAGAAACAAAATTAGAGCCCTAATAACCAGATGTGCGCTGTATAGAGGCGTCACAGGCGTTACATTAAAAAACAAAAATATATTCGATTACGGCTCCACACACAAGGGAGGTTTGCGTTACTTTTTATACATTAAACTTTTTATAGTCATTATCTAGATATTCACTGACATTGTATATTGATATGATTTATTCGGCGGACAAATCCCGTATCTTCAGTACGGGAGATATCGCTGGTGTACTTTTAATAGTACGGGGGCGATAACTGAGCCTTGAGAGACTCCAGCTTGCACAGGGTGATGGTTTGAAATCTCAGCTTTCTTTATCATTTCAAATGCAGATTTTGAAAGTAGAATCGTATAATGAGCACGAGTCTCTCAGGCATACCTACCGTAATGGAACAGCTTGTAAATCAATCCGTCACTATCATATCTTGTCGAAAGCTTTCGCTACATCGAAGAAGCATCACTATATACCTGTGTACGCGGGGCGTGGACGCCGCTACCAAACATACCTGTGTGCGCGGGGCGTGGACGCGCGGGCGCGGGGGCCGCGTGCGCTGCGGTCCCAGACAGGAGTGTAGCCGCGTGGTCGCGGGCACGCAGCACGAGCGCGGCGCGGTGCGGCCAGGCGGCGAGTGCGCGCCGACCGCGGCCCTCGCCTACTAGCTGGATGAGGCGCAGCTTGTGACGCACTGATGATGCGCTCTCGTCCTCTTTACCTTGAAACGTAATAGAACATGATCCAAGACACTCGACAAAACATTCAAAGACCTAAGTACCACTAGCAGACAAAATGACCCCCCGTACTTATCTCAGGTTCAGGTGGTCACATTGACTCCTCCCTAGTTGAAGTAACGTCACACAATTCACATCCCAAAACGAATGTAACGTCATACAACTGAGGACCCTTCCCAACCCGTCACACATTGACACGATTTGTCCACTCCCTCCCCCCCACCCCCTTTACTTGTGACGTAATTTATGAATGGCCCTTTTTATGTACGCTCAACTGCTATGTACCTAAGTAAAACTTATTCGGATGCGCGTGCACAAAAAGAGTAACTGATTTGTACGAAGCACTCACTTGCAATAATAGCCTTCATAACATCGATCTGCAGCTCGAATACATTCCGATGCACATATTGCAGGAACATATGAAATGGAAGTGCGCGATGCCCGAGGTAAGTGAAGAACGAGCTGAAGCCCTGAGGCAAAGGGTACGCGATACTGTCCGCGGCTAGGTAGTACTGTTCGAGGACTTTGAAGAGAATGTACGCGTGCGTTTGGTCCATTTCATCGCTGTGGAGGTTACAAGTAGAAATTACAATTTTATAATGGGGGAGGGGCGCTTTCTAATAGCGCGATTACACGCTTGACAAACTCCTGTTTTCTCGCTTGCTAACCAGTGACGGTGCCTATCATTTGTCTCGCTTGCACTCTAAGTTGGCCGAGCTTGTCAAGCGTCTTATCGCGGCTTTAGGGAGGAAGCTAGCACGTTACATTTTGGTACCTACATGCCTACACATTGCAGGAGTTAGCGTTATACGGTGGCCCATCGGCACCTATTAGAATACAACTGGTTTCCTCGCGATGTTTTCCTTCAGCGTTTATTTACATTTTTTTTATCAAAACCATGGATGCAGCGGAATTCGAACTAGCGACTTTCGGATGGAAAGTTAACTTGACCATGCTTAGTAGGCCTTTACATCTATAGGAAATCTAAACAGGCGTCAGAAGGCAACTGTGGTAGTGCCTAAGATAGTTCTACTAAGTAGGTAAAATAATAAAATACGGCCAAGCAAAAATAGGCAATGAATAAACACTTTTCTACATAATATATTCCACACACAGGTGATCAAACATGACGAGGCGAAAACAAAATAAGAAAACTAAAAAAATGTGAAACCATGACATAAAGAACCAATGAACAAGAAACCACAAGTAAATAACCAAATTCAAAACAACACGAAGAAAACCAAACAATATAAAGTGGTTCAAGCTTTAAAAACTATTGAACTAACTCCACACTACATAAACCTAAAATGTTATGATTGCAAAACAAAACAAAAACCAACATTAAAACAGCCATATCGATGAAATGATGGCAAAAATAACAAAACAGAAGCGAATAAAACCAAATGAATAACCACTCCTTATTATGACGATGAACCAAAAATGAGTTGATACAGAAGCCAAAATATTAACCACACATGACGACGAAACAAACAATGGCTGCAATAAAACAACATAAAAAGCCCAAAACACAACAATATACATGAAAGTGAATCCTCTATGTTGATTGTGGCTCGGAGTCGCCGCTAAAGGCCTCGTGACAGCTCGGCAGAGCGCGCGCGAAGCGTCCAGTTGCGCCGCGGCCCATCGGGTGCCCACCGCGTGGACCCCACTTTCAACCCCACGGTTCCCTGTTACCCCACTCGTGGGGTTTTCTGATAGTTCCCTCATCAGATGCACGCTGACTTCCCGTAAATTCTGTAGAAACTCAGCATGATTCAGGAGGAGTTGCTTGATACGTAAAGGAGTGGAAACCCAGAAAAATCAGAAGACTTATAATATTATAGAACACCGTCTATATAAGTTGTAACGTACGAAAAATTAGGATAGAAAATATATACATAAAATTACGACTCTCCCGTTGTAGGAAGAGACGAAAGATTTCCATTTATATGATCCTGACATACATCTTTCGCTTCATTCGCTCTCATTACATTCTCCATGTAAACTCCAGTTTAGGGTCGTTTGATGGGACCCTTCTCCAAAATGTCGTAAATTTTTCTGAAGTAATACTACTTCAGAAAAATTTACGACATGTTGTATTTTCTAGCCAACAATTCTTATACCTAAATAAACTCTTCGATTCTGTTCTGTTGTTTAATTTACCAGGCCGATGTTTTAAAGTTTTAACCAAGACTAATCAGGAAGTGGCGAAATTAGCCGTTAGAAACTGAATACGAGAACTGTCCTGAAAGATGAAACTCACCGCAGCTATGATATGCTCCTGTTTGCTCGCCGTGCAGATGTCCAGTTCGAAGAACGGCAGTAAATCCTGGTTGCTGCTGGAGGGGCGGCGCGGCTGCATTCCCAGTGGTGGTCCCGACGCCATCGGAGATAGCGGGGTGCTACTGCGGGAGAGGGCTTCCGGCTGGAAACGTGCGTAATGTGAAATTGTAGTCTCAAAAATACTAACCCATGATGGAAGTGACAAGAAAAATTTTTTTGCTGAATTGACTATTTCACTTGAGACGTGCGAGTATCAATCATATCATTAATTGGTTAATTGGTAACACTCGCGCATCACTCATCATAAAAGTTAATTAATAGTGATGAAATAAATTTCCTTGGTAACAGAGTGCAGAGGAACAATATCTACCCCGTGGCAGAGAAGATACCCAACATCTTATAATCCTGGTGACAGTATAGCAACCCTACAGCTCACCTGGTAGAAGAGTAAAGCGAGAACATTTCTAGCAGATCTAACAACTCACCTAAAGGTGACAGTGTAGCACTCATCACCTCACTTGGAAGCTTGCAGTCAGCCAGACGAGCCAGTGTCAAATGGACCTAGGGGTTAACTGGACAGCTGGACTAGGATGCATAACAACTCACCTTACAACATAGCGACCTAACACCTCACCTAAAATAGGCTAGTAAGTACCTAAATATCCCATCTCACCTGGTATCAGTGAAGACAGCTAGGCTAGGATGCAGTACGCTCACTTGGCACACTAGATAAGCATGCAGCACAGGCTCATCAGCTAGTGTGGCAACACATAACATCTGGAAGGATTGAGATTACCTGGCAAAACGTACAACTAGTACACCCATCTCACCTGATAGCAGTGCAGAGAGACGCGCAGTTTCCTCAGCACCTGTGCGGGCTGCAGGCGGGTCGCGCGCGACTGGTTCAGCGCGCCCCACACCCGCGTCCACACGTCCTCCGCGAACTGACACACGCGCTGTCGAGGCGCGAGGACTACGCAAGAGCTGTTCCAGAGTGTGTCCTGTGACACTGACACACACATGTCGCGGACCTGGGGGTTAATGATCAAACGACCTCTTTGGAAAATAGTATGGAAGGAGACCTGCAGAGAAGTTTGGGGCTAAGTTAAAATAAATGAGGTAGCGAAGCGGGCGAGTCCTAAACTAACCGTTACACGCGACAACCTTGTACCCGTATGTAAAGTCCTCCAACATAGTATTTTCTTAAACTTTCGCGATCACAATTCATATTTATGTGTCATATACATACAGGGTTTTATCGCGTTAAATACTTTTTATTTATTCCCGACGTTTCGGCTGTGTTGCAACAACCGTGGCCGCGGGCGACCACCAAGATAACTATAATTAGTACCTAAGTGCTTAATTTAATTTTCAATTGCATTAAAATAGAGAGTAATAAGACTGCCTGGCTGAAATACAAAAGCTTCAATTACCCGTCTTGTATAATCTGCAGATATTTCTTCCTGGATGTTGTGTGTACCTATACTATGCTCATTCATGAATATGATAATGTATTTTTATTTGGGGAACATTTATACTAAAAGAGGTTCCATTAAATATTACCAATTAAATAGTTACTATACCTTGACGTCAGCAAACTTCAAATGTTGAGTAAAAGGTAGCATCTTCATAAGGGGTAGAGCGGACGTGGGTAACGACCGGCGAGTGAGTGCGAAGGTCGCACTCACTAGATACTCCTGCAATACTCGCTGGAAGCCGCCGAGAACGCAGTTTTGGTTCAGACACATCCAGGATATAAGCTGAAAACATGGGTTTTGTGGAGAACATATCTTAAGATAGAACGGAATGGTATACCGTATAGGAATACTTAAGTTGCATGATACCAAAATGAAGCACCTAAGCAACGCTCACGCCTTTTTATTCAGAGGATAAAACACTACTTACAATCTTGTCAAGAGATACTTAAAAAAAAATGTAATGTAGTAAAACTTAAGTCAAGAATAAAAAAGCTATCTCAATATTCTATTAGGTATGTTACCTAGTTCAAAATCATTTGAAACATTTTGATACCCACAAATCACAGAACTAGATATAGTTCTGTGCCACAAATTATTATTTATTAATAGTTAAACTTACCTCTTCAGCCAAATCCATGTTCCCTTCATGCTGTATCAGGTAATGAATTATCGCCAGCTTATTCTCAATAGCCGTGTTACTTTTAAAAGTAGCAGCAATGTCTTTTTCAGCGACAGTTAATGTGACCACATCTAGTGTTTTAAGGTCTACCATGCTATGGGCCCCCCAACCGATGATAGGAGCAAGGGTTGGGCCACTTTCACACTCTTCCATAGGAATGACGATATGGCAGCATGGCTCATGGTAGAGGCTAATGTCTATCAGATGGGTGTATAGCATTGGGATTTTTACAAGGAGATGATTGTCTGAAATATAATAAAATGAGATTATGATTGGTTGTACTGTAACTGTAGATCCTTTTAGCAGTACCTAAATGTAACTATTTACCTTAAAATGTAAGGACAATTCTATTTGAAAAAAAAAAAAAACATACAGACGAATTGAGAACCTCCTTTTTTGAAGTCGGTTGAAAATGCGATACAACTTATGACGACTGAATAAGCATTTACATGCCACTTGAGCTAAATTGCGTTGAAGCATTCTATGACATAATAAATAATTAGTATACGTTTTAATACTAAAAAGAAAACCGACTTCAATGTTTGACTCGAAACGCGGTGTGACTCAGGGCGTCAAGCTGTCGATTCGATTTCTATTTGTGACATGGCTAAGAGGGAAGGCGTTTAGAAATTTACGGGGAAACTATCAATCCCTCAGGAATAAAATATATATGGGACCACCTCTGGAGACCCTTTCAAACATAAAAATAATTTTGCAAATCGGTCAACAAATGGCGGAACAATCGCGTAACAAGATAAAAAAAAAACATACAGACGAATTGAGAACCTCCTCCTTTTTTGAAGTCGGTTGAAAATCGTTATAAAGTAATGATCAATGAATGCTCACCAGCATACAGAATGTAAGATGGTCGCAAAGACTTAGCCAATGACCAAGGTAGATCAGGTACCACGGTATGCACCACACATCCGTGTTGCAGTAGCGTTATGGAATACGCGAAGTTCACTCCGGAATCTTTTAGGTCCACGCTGTCCTCTAGGATTAGGGATGTGGTGGAATCGTCAAGCGGCTAAAAGCACATAATACATTATAGTATTTTATAGTCATAGGTACAAAATTATGGGCAATTAGTAGTAGGATTTGTAGCCATCATTTAATATTTTTGTTGGCGACTCTACTTTCTAGCAAATTGTCCCCAATTATGGAGGATATAATAATTTTTAGACCTTAGCCTTTAATTGCATTATATAAACGCGAACTGTAGACGAAAGCTAGTTAAACATCTGTGTCGACCTCTGTGGCGCAGTGGGTGAAAGCCCACTTGGGACGCAGAAGGTTGCGGGATATATGTTTGTATGATCTGCAAATATTTATCTCGGGTCTGGGTGTATCTATGTATAATATGTACGTATTTACAAAGAAAAAAGTATATAAGTAGTATATCAGTTATCTGGTTCCCATAGTACAAGCTTTGCTTAGTTTGGGGCTAGATGATGCTGTGTGGAAAATGTCCAGCATTACCTATTTAAACCTAAATAATCTTAAATTCTAATTTATCTGTTCTTGTTGCTCAATATGTTATTGACTCTCAGAAATCTATGCATGTTTATGTTCCTACAATTTCTAAATAGCCAAGTTTTAGTAGGATATCGAAAGTGAGACTTACTTTGTAGAGATAATGATGGCAGATACAAAGTATGCCGCGCTGGTCGCACACGATCTGCAGATCGAGGCTACAATCGTGCACGCGCAGAGGGATAGCATCGTCTTCGTAAGCGCCACAGGCCGCGCCCTCGCCCGACCCGGAGACGTGCGGCAGGCTTAGAGGAATGTTGAGCTGGAATTTACACATTTGTTTCTTCATTCCCGTGTTTAAAAAATTAAGGCCTTTACACAAGGCCCTAGGAAAGACATGGCCACTAATTCGTGGACTGTGGAGCTGACTAAGCTGCAGTTTCATTTCATCACAAATTTCATTTGTTGATTTGTTCGCTGACTAAGAACAGGCACAAAAAAAGTTGTAAGTATACTAACCTATTATCAAACATAAAAGTGGGTTATCTTTATTTCTTTTAATGTCTTTTTGACATTCCTAATTCCCTTTTTTTTTCAACCTATGTCGTCCTATTTTAAGCGCATGGAGCTGCATCCAAACGATCTCGCTGCTAATCTCAAAAAGACTGAAGAGGAGAGCCCCTGAAGACCTTATCTAGCCCCAAATGGGAATATTATTACGTGGAATGGCCACTGGGCTCTTACCACTCACGCCCTTCACGAACGGAAGCAAGATAAAACTCTAGCTAAATGCCCAGAAAGGCAGATGGCAAGATTCAAAGGAGATTTAAATAAAAAAAAAAAAAAAAAAAAAATGTCGTCCCACTGCTGGGCAAAGGTCTCCCCTCTACCCCAAACTCTTCCAACGGTGTCTATTCGCCGACACGTAATACATGTCTCGAAAATTCCCTGGAAAAGGTAAATCTTCAAGACAACAAGAACAATTTTGCCTCCTCATCCAAGGTACAGCATGTCGTCTATTCTCCTATCAATTCAAACAGCATGAATTAACAAAAAAAGCATTTATAAGTGTTGTCAGAGGGACCAACTTACCACAGTCTCATAGGGCAGATCAGCGTGGAATTGGAATGCTGATAACGTAGGCGTCATTTCACAAGGAGACTTCACTTCCTCTCCTTCTGCGAAACTCTGAGTTGGTTGCCGATAGTGGATGTAGTACAAAACCTATAAAAAAATAAGGCATGGGAGTGTGAATATTGTTGTTTCTACTTTTTATAGTTCATTCTAGCTTCACTTGTGTGGGTTTCCTTTGTTCACTGGTTTGGTAATTATAACACAAACCACATTAAGATGTTTTGCACAGAATTATGTAAATTACCTGATTTACACAGTCCCATTGGGCCCACGAGAACACTTTAACTATAGTCTCAGGCTCAGGATAAATGCCATCAAATCCCCACTTTTCAGTACCATCATCACACTCATTCAAAAACATTGGTGTGCGATAAATCTTAATACCTGTGAACAAAAGGTAAATTAAACTCTTATCAACAGGTTGATGCATTTAAATGCAAACTGGGATTCTTACATTCCAAGTGTTTGAATAACAAGAATCTGTCATTTCGGATTCCTGGACTGTATTTGTTACTTTTTCCATAGACATACTGCACCATTATCTGCTTAGTCGAACCTTCTTCGACCTCCTCAGGACCGCTCTTTTTATCAGGGAGCATACATATCAGATAGGGGCAGTACAAGGGTTCCTTCACCTCAACATCTTCAGATGGTAGTTTTTTCACAACATACACAAGAAGGCTCCGTGTAGCGTTCACAGACGCCTGTATAATGTTCAGTTTTTCCTCAAATGTGTGTAAAGTAGCCAATGTTTTGGTTCTGTTGGTGTAAACGCCAATGTTTAGTACTTCTTTGCCGTCGATGTCAGAGACCCAAGTCAGAAGCTGCGATCCGTCTTGTTCTTGTCCTAACAAGCGCCATTCTCGTGCTGTTACTTCTGAAAAAAATATAGGTTTATAAAATATGTTATCAAGAAACAAAGGTTTGTTATATTCATACAAAAATATTGATTATTATTTTCACAAACCTTCATCTCCTTGGGCTTGAAGAACGCCGCACAATTTTACAGCAATATTTTGTGCAGCCATTTATGTCAATATATTTCTAGGATTCGAAAGATATAGCACTTAGTGTATTTGGAAATTACGGCCTTTTCATTAAAACGTCGTAAAAGCGTATCTCGCTTGGTTGGTTTTTCTCGCACACAATTTTCTATCAGCTGTCGCCCAGCTGTATTCCGGAACGAATATAGCTTTTCATGGCTACCAACAACACAAAAAAAAATTCGATGCAGTTGGCATTACCGCCCCACCGTATTCACTGTTCAACCAATCAGAAACAGGAGATTATTTATGGTCTGGGTTCCATTTCACGTAGTTTGATAAAGATAAATGGCTTAAGTACAATTAATATCATTGCTATAAGACAAATAAATTGAATATTTTGACTTCAATGACATAACATTAAACATTTTTTTTGTTATTTTTAATTATTATTTTTTTACTTAGTTCACTTTTGTTTGAAAATGTTGCAATCAAGTAAGAAACCAAAATATAATTGAAGATTACCACCAAAATGTTACCTACTGGAATTATAAAATATAAATCTGTTGTGTTTTACGTTATGAAGTAATGTTATAAAATGAGAAAGCGTAATTAAATTTAAACACAACGTAAAATTACTCAATACAAAAATTGTTATCTTTGTGTGTGTAACGGAATGGCTCCTGTAAATGACGTCAGTTTTCAGAAGAAACAAACGTGAAGTTAGACGTTTGTGAAGCCGCGGAGTAGCTAGGTTTTGCCGCGACATTTTCGCGCGGAAAGCCGGGCGTTAGCGAGCCGTGAAAAGCCTGGAAAAGATCATGTAAAATTAGAACTTTTCCCAGAGTGTAGATACATAATCTAGATTTCGCGACTGTGCAACTTAACTGTGAAAAAAGTACGCTAAAATACCTTAAATTCTGTTCAAAGTTTACCCTTCATATCTAGTGCTTGAGGAAATAAGTTTCATATCATTTGGACTAATTTGTGAATGACCAGGTATGTTTTGTTTTATCAAATGAAAACTGGGGTTTAAGGGACATCTTGTGCTATAAATCATTCCATAAGTATTTTCAGTCTTACAACAGTAATTAGGTTAGAAACATTTGGTGGGCGATAAGCCAAGCCAATTATGTGGACAACGAATATGTCATAATTGAAGGCTTTTTTCGGCATTGTTAGTGATATTTTAACTAAACATATTATATCGAAGAAAACCATGATGTTCATGGGCTATTTTTATCAATATCCATATGTGGACGTGCCAAGAAACCCAAGCTTGCGACGTGTCTAATGGCTGACGGGAGGTTTTTCGCGCGCGATTGTGACGGATTCGTGGCATTTTTTACGGCAGCTGATCATTGAAATTTCTAGTTTTTATTATTCAAATCGAAAGATAATGAACCGTAGTGATTGTAGAATTCATAAATAGGTAATTTATTTGCTTATTTCCATCTCAAATAACGCCTCGAAAAATTTCTCCCGCCAATCAGCAGGGGGCACGCTGAGGGAACTGCCCTCGTATAGACGTTTTTGAGCTCAATTATCGCATAAATTAGGGGTTGGTTCGTTACTAGGATACTTCGTACTGAATTGGGGCACATGCGATTAATGATAAAATTGGAAATTTGCTCTCAATTACGGTCGTCAAGTGACATAACCCTATTTGAATACTGAACATGACATGCGGTAATTTCTAGGCATTAGCACTTATTTTCTAAGCTCGAAATGAATATATCGACAAGTGTACTAAGTGAGCGTTATATTTTAGGCTTCGGCGATAGCGTGCCAGGCCTCCTGTCCCAGCTACAATGGCTGAAACTGGGTATGTACATGGCTGATCCATATTCAATAAGACACTGACCTTGGTAAGGTTTGTTTACTTATTGCCAGTGACACTTGTTCACAGTTCCTCCTATGAAGCCAGTGAGAAACGTTTGAACTTGAAGCGGAGAAGGAATTCATCTGATGATGAGGTCTGTACCTATCCTAGTTAATTCATAACTTTTCATTCAGCTTATACTTACAATAACTTACTGTATTTTTGTAGCTGGAGAATCAGCCACCAGCTAAAATCTCTACCAAGCTTGAGGATGAGTTGAATGACCAGCCAGCGCAGAATGTGGTTGTGGAATCCTCATCCTGCTCAAGTGATGACGAGGGCTCTCAGTATGAGAATGTGGAGCAGCCAAGGAGTGTGTTCACAGACTTGGAATATAATGCAGACAGTTTCCTGAGCCCTCCCAGTCTGCCTGAGAGCTGTGTCCTCAGCCCTCTGGACAATGTGGCGAGGGGAGAGTCCACCCCTCATTCCAACAAGAGGAGCAAGTAAGTGCAAACTTACCCCCTAGGAATATCATTATACCTCTCAATTTGAATCCATAAAAATATTTTTAGCTGAGAGCTATTCAGTGTCAGTTATTTTTAGATTGATGGTGGGCTATTGCATGCTGTGACTAATAAATGACATCTTATTCTTTATCAATTGGAATTGGGGACCAATTTGAATACTTACTGATTTCTGGTTTGCACTCAACATACAATTGAATGAACAATAGTTATGAGGAGATAGCAACTTTCACATATTTTTGGAATCAACCTTTGATCTATGTCTCTATTAGTTTTGGAAGTGTTTATAATTAGAACAAAAATCTGGGTTTTTAGAGCAGTTCATATCACCCACTCGTAACCAAGGTAAATTATTTTTATCTCTTTTAATCTAGGTTCGATACAAACATGCTTACATCCTGGTTACAGAATTTCCTGTGCAAAACCTCCCTGTATCAGAATACAGGGAAATAAGTCAGAACTTATCTTTTCTAAGACTTGGTTACTGGTGACTGTAACTGTCATACATGACACTTTTGAGTATCTATCACTGTGTTCTTGCAGCCCTAACAAGCCCACCTGCCCAGTTTTGCCCAAACGCAAATGCCCTCTGCCTGGCCTCTCCTGGGCAGACCCTAATGATGTTTGGAACAATATGTGCGAGTGTGACAGGAGATCCTGTGCTAAGAAGAACCCTAATATGTTTGACAACCACCCCAACCTTCAACCCCGGATGAGGGCTATACTCCTGGACTGGTTGAATGAGGTAAGACTTTCCCACTTACTAACCTAGGACTTCACTAGGATGTACAAGGAACTAAGCTAAGTTTATCTGATTATTTTAAATAGTCTCTAACATCAGTGATACTCAAAGACCCCACACCAAGATTCTATTTGACTAGGACTCAGGGCATTGACCCCAGCTGTTGACATACCCAAATGCTTCCTGGTCTGGTATGTAGGTGGACTAATAGAATTCGTTTCTCAGAGCTTATCTAAAGAAATTAGTTAAGGCATAGGACATGGACAGTGGAAGATTAGATTAGGTCCAGAAAACATCTCTTTACACAAATTAACTTGTATAAAATCTAAATAGGCTCACAATTGTCTAGCTAAGCCTGACTTATGGCAGAGGGTTCTTCCTCACCTTTTACAGTAAGTATACACTCTATCAAAAAACAGTGGCATCTTTGCCTTATCAGGATTTACCCAATTTACCTCAATTACATATACCTGAAAATTAAAAGATGATTCTGAAGTTTCAGACCATCCACCTATGTAGATGACCTACACCTACTTAGGGATGGTCCTATAGGCTGAGTAGGTAACAAACTGGGTAAACCTTTATCAAAGATCAGTGACCTCTACATTTGTATCCAAATGGGTAGGTGTAGTAGAAGAGAATTTCATTCAATCTTTCATCCACTCCTAGTGAAATGAGATGCATATTCTAAGTATGCATGTATTCTTATGTTATTTGTATATAAAGCAAACTTGTGTTTCATGCTGCTAAGGGCAACAAAAAAGGTAAGTAACTTGTACATTTAGTTATTGAATCTGATGTATGAAAGTGATGTAAGAATAAGTTCATTGACCCCCTTTTTGCAGTGTGCAATGACCTCTTAACCAACACGATTCCAATCTACCACTATGTATATGGTTTTTATTTTGTACTTTACAGTTAACTTTTTTAATCTTCCTCAATTCAGGATTGAATGGATATTATACAATGGGATTTTGTTTTTATTATTTTCGATCTAAGTCGAAATCTGATGCCAGGAACTGAATTATGTCTAATGCTGTTCTTTAACGCAATATTTGACATAAAATAATGCCATTAAATAATGTCAAAAATCTTGCTAATCAACATCATTAGACGCGTGTGAGCAACAACATTAAATAATTACCTATTTCCTTTTTCATAAGTACCTATCATCTAATCTGCTGTAAAAATTCAATCCATTTGAGTAAACCGTTGTATTACAATTGAAACAAATGGTTTGATTTATTGAATTTATCTATTTTGTGAAATTAGTAGTTTAAAGGTACTGGAAGTATCGACTCCTCTTTTTTTCTCACAAGACAAGCTCCAATTTTAAAATGAGAAGCTAGACCAAGAATAGTAAATCTGAATGATCTCGGAACACGGCAGGAACTAATTTAATTTATCCGGAACGGAAAGTAGGGCACGATGCGATATGAAGTAACGAAAGCTTTTCTAATCTTGTAAGTTTCGCGATAAAGCAATGATGACGTAGCACTGTGACGTATAATAATGGGCATGTTTATTCTCCGCTGGCTGCACTATTTTGTAGTTTGGATTTTTCGTTCTTTCGCGTTGTGCATTTAGAATAATCTAGTTCGAAATGTATATCTTAGCCTGAGTATAAGATATGAGCTAGTACTCAAAACTGGATGGAGTAGGACGGCTGGCGTTTATGCACGGGACCGATAACGTGTCCTGTAAAATACTCTTCATCTAATTCGAGTTTAAGGGATATCAAGGAATTCTACCGCGTAACTGTCATCCTATGCGTTGTTAATTCATTAGTCAGTCAACAAAAAGGCTAAACCTTTTTGTTAAATCTATTCATACTCTTTAAAATTCGGTAAAGCATTTCACTACTTTCAATAAAACATTTTTCCTCTTTGATTCTCATCTATTTCTGGAGTGTTGTTGTAGAGGTCCTAATGACATGAGGCCCCGAAAAATTCGTCTGCATATCTATCGAGCAAGCCACGCGAAAGGTCACGATAAGTTGAAAATCGTACCTACCTTATTACGATTGCAGTTTGTATCGACAATTGATTAGAAGAATGATTTATTTTCAAAGTTAGACAGTGTAGGTCAGTCATGTTTGCTAAATCCTATGAGTTCGCTGAAACGCTTGACCTGAAAATAATTTGTATTATGCAAAATTCTGTGTGTCACCGATCAGCAAAAATTCTTACTTTTAGCTACTGTTATTTTGATAACTCGCATGACTGACTTATATGGCTGGTCAGGTGATTATGATTAACTAATGATTTACGACTCTACCATGTCCTACGAAAAAACATAGGTATATATATAAGCTTTCCTTAGAGTCGTTCTAATGTTTACTATTGTCGAATTCTTTAAAAAATATATAAGTAACTTAAGTAAAATTGCTGTCTGAACTCAAACAAGTTGAATGCCTTTTCTTCCTCGTTGCGACTTACCTGAATTTTGCAGCCTTTCATCATCTTAATCATCGGTAGTAAAAAAAAAAAGAAAATAACGGTCAGTGTCTCGCAATTTCTTTTTAGATATATTTTATTTTTAAAAACCACGCCATAACGTCAATAGATTTTTTTATAATCAGTTTAGCGTAGATATGAAATACCATTGAACTCAATTTCAATTTGATTTTTTGTAAGTTTAAGCGATTAGTGGTTTACCTGCTTTGTGCCTCAGAAGTTAATTATTGCACGTGTATATTCTTATTTTTCTCTTTTAAGTGTGTAGAAGGTTCGTCTGTTTGTGTTTTGTGAAGTCGGTTCAGTGTTTTTATGTTTTACAGCATTTTTTCGGGATAAAAAGTAGCCTATGTCCTTCCCTGGGATACATCCTTTAACTATGCCAAATTTCAGCTTAATCTGTTCAGCGGTTTGGGCGTGAAAGCGTAACAAACAGACAAACAGACAGAGTTACTTTCACATTTATAATATTAGTATGGAAGTATGGATAGACAGCAAAGTAAATTACTACATTTTTTATCTAACTTTATAGTGCGTTGAATGTCATTCAGTCAATAAAACAACAGTTTTGTATGTAAATGTATTACGTTTTCGACAAAGCCCCTCGGGCCTCAGTGCTTTATTGATTTGAATAAATTCAGATAACAGTTTTCAGTGACTTAATTCTAAACGCTGAATCGTGCTGGCATTGTCTGTTGGACAACAGGTCCGTGTTAGGGTTCCGTATCTCTTGAAGATGCAAGTTTTCTTGACTTTATAAGATGCCTGAAATAAGTTTGATTTTTAGAGTTTCGTACCCTAGGGGTAGATCGGGAACCCTATTACTGAGACTTCGCCGTCTGTCTGTCTGTCTATCCGTCCGTCCGTCTGTCACCAGGCTGTATCTCATGAACCGTGATAGACAGTTGAAATTTTCACAGATGATGTATTTCTGTAGCCGCTATAACAACAAATACAAAAAAAAAACAAAATAAATATTTAAGGGGGCTCCCCCATACAACAAACGTGATTTTTTTACCGTTTTGATAAATAATGTTACGGAACTCTTCGTGCGCGAGTCCGACTCGCACTTGGCAGGTTTTTATTCTAGCTTACGGAATCATCAGAACGCGAATCTAACTGTGATTTTCCGATTTTATTCGTAAATTATGTTCAGATGACTCCACACTAGAGCCTACAGAATCATCGTAACGCAATTCTCCTCTCACTTGTCCGATTTCATTCTTACGGTTTTTTTATTATATTCTTTAGGCTACGCGGAAGTGCCTAACACTTTATAATTTGAATGTTTTCTTAACGAGACTTAATCTTGTGCCCGTCATTGACTCATCGCGACAAAAAGTGAGCCTAGAATAGAGTCGTGCATTATGAACAGCTGTTGCTAAGAGTGGGTACATAAATTGTAGCTACGTGTTACTTGACGCCCGCATGTAAATGATCATTACATAAATACCGCTAATAAAACATTTATAATCTACGTGTTCAATTGTTTTGACAAGCTATATCCAAAATGATTGCCATAAAAGCTGAATGAGATAGAATGAATAGCTTTACCGGGAAATATAATCGCGTGGCTAAAAGGGAATCCCCCATTATACAACTAAATAGAGATCTGTGTTGGCCGAGAAAGATAGTGTTCAACTTCCAGGCCGGAAAGGTCAAGGTGACTGAGGTGATTCTTCTCCAGACTCCTGTTCCTTCGCGACCAACACCAGGCAGAATCAAAACAACAAACCCAGTTTGAAGCTTCATGGGTGATCCATCCTTTAGTGTAAATAGCCATCCCTATCTTCTAAGTATCTTTTATTCCCTAGATAATTTTACCAAACCCTATTTAGCGATAAGAAAACTTTGACGTAAATAAATGTTTGTCGCTAATTAAAAATACCGATGTATGATATTCCTGTTACTAAGCTAATTAATGACAAAGTACCTACCCCTACTTAGATAATAAAGTAAACAGATTTTGTACTTGAAAAATACCACATCCACACGTTATCAATGTCGTTTGACCACGAAATATTTTTCATGATTATGATAATGAATAGCATTACGGTAATTTTTGGCGGACCTCGGCAAAACTCGAAAGGGTTAATTCATATTTTAGCAGTATGTATGTACGTCAAACGTACATTCCACCGCAAATTACATCATGATATCCGGATGAATATAAGCTTTATGTAGTTGAGTTGGGTCTTAGTCTTTTAGGTATTTTTTTCTATCTACAGGTTTGCGAGGTGTACAAGCTTCACAGAGAAACCTTCCACCTGACTGTGGACTATATTGACCGGTACCTGACCAATACAGAAGATGTGCAAAAGGGACGACTGCAACTTATAGGTGAGTCTTTCTCTTTCCCGCGTTTTTAGAAGAAAAACAAAACTGATTCCATAGCATAATCGGTAGTTGAATTACTAACTTCGGCAAAACATGGGCACTGGGCAAACTGGGCATGTGCCAAATATTTGTACGAGTCCTGACTACCTTCTTTCATAATTTAAAAGGATATTTTAAGTAATTCTTTGTAAGAACATTTCAAAAATGATTTTCGAAAGTGTTGATTACCGTACCAAATCAGCGCTGTTTGCTATACTTAAGAGAATATTGAATTCAAATTAATAAATCCACTTATGTATTCCCCATGAAATGAGAACACATGAAAAAAATATTTCAGGAATAACATGCTTATTCATCGCGGCCAAAGTGGAAGAGGTTTATCCACCGAAGATCACGGAATTCGCTTACGTTACCGACGGTGCTTGTACGACCGATGAGATTCTGCTTGAAGAGCTATTGATTCTCAAGATTCTATCATGGAGCATCACGCCTATTACTGTGAACAGCTGGTTGAATGTTTATATGCAGCTGGCGAGCGAAGGGCGAAGCGCGAAGAGACGTTTGCTCGGTGAAAGCGATGTGGGGGCGAATGCGTTACGAGGATATACCTTCGTGTTTCCTCAGTATTCGTCACTGGAGTTCGTGATAAGTGGCCAGCTGATAGATCTGGCGGTGCTCCATGTCGATGTGAATCAGTTCCCGTACAGTGTGCTGGCGGCGGCTGCGATGTCGCACTCCTTCAATAAGGATATGGGAGTTCGAGTGTCGGGTAAGTTTCTGATTGTTGCTTGATTTTGTACCTTTCACTCTTGTCATTTCTTAAAAGCCATTTTAAAGGCCTCATCTTTTCTTTTTCAATTTTAGGCAACACTAACATTCGCCGTAAAGTTTATACTAAAGTAATTGCGCTTCTCTTAACGTCTTTACTTTTTTTGAGTCAACATCAACAGCTTTTACTTGATGCCTTTTGTAGAATAATAATTATTAGAAAAAAAGCAAAGAAAACATGGATATTGTTATAAAGAGATGTACCCGTCTGATGTAAATAAGTCTGTCATAGTAAGTTCGAATCAACATTGCATACGGTTTTTATATACATAAGAATCTTCTCAAACTTTTAAACTAGACCATTTGCCTAGCTTACAATATCAAAGTCAAAGTCAAAATGCATTATTCAGTAGGACCGCTGGGATCACTTACAATAATCTTAAAACGAATTTTACCCCTGTTCGTTCGCGACCAATACGGTGAAGCATCAGGGCAACAAACACGGTTTGGGGCCTAGCATTCTTTTAGGTGATCCATCTTAAACCAAATCTGTGTATTCCAGGCTACACATGGGAAGCTATTCAGCCGTGCTACCGATGGCTGACACCGTTCGTATCAGTAGTACGCGAAGAAGGCGGTGTCTGCGTAGTACGCGGTGGTGACGGCGAGTTCTTACAGCGCGGCGCCGGGCTGAGGCTTATCTGTCCAGACGTTAACTTGGACGAGAGCCATCGTATCCAGTCGCATAATGTCTCGCTGGATATGTTCGTAAGTATTCACATCTTTTAACTGCTCCGACGCGATGGTGTGACGTCAACCTAGATCACGCATCCAATCGCACATCATCACGCTGGATATGTTTGTAGGTATCATTACATCTTCATCTAGGCTGGGTTTCACTACTACTAACTTTTTCGAGGTCTGCTAAAAACTTTCCCAAAATCCGCCTGACCATCTGTGGCTTTACCGCGTCGAAGTATCGTCACATCTTCGCCAAAACATAGTAGATATGGTCAATGTTATGTCAATCTGGACAAGAGACATCGCAGAAGCAAGCAAACGTTAACAGGTTCCAACTTCCTTGACTGTTTCTTGGTGAATTTCTTCCGGCATTAAAAGATCAAAAGTCTTGTTTTCTTGTGATCATAATAATATCTCTTGCAAATAAATGTCTTGGACAAATTCGAGTTTAACAAGTTCCTTTTAATTCACAGGACAAAGTACACCAGCTAATGCTAGAAAACCAGTCGACGCAAGATACAGGCGCGTCGACATCACAAGACACCGAGCACATATACCCCCCGACCCCGCCGCAATCCGACCACAAAAGCCCTAAGACACCCACAACCAAAACACCATCGACAAGGCACGTCACATCACCACTACCCGACCTAGGCTTGCTGGCTGAAGAATAGGCAAGTCTACGGTATATTAAGATAAGCCCGCCGGTATGGACTAAGATAGTTTATCTGTATTTAAGTAATTTGAGTATTCTATCTACAGTATGCTCGGTAAAGTCTAGTTATGAATTGAGGATTTGATCAAAAAAAGAACCCTATTTTGAACATTTAAAAGTGGATCAGAGTGGAATAGAGCAAATAATCGACAGGGTATGTAGTCTATCTAATTTTCTATCCTAGTTTTCCTGTTAGTTTATTTTTTTAGTTGTTGTTGTTTTTAGCCCCCACTATCCCATGGGTTTTCCAAAAATAGAAAGATGAATGCCCTTGAAATAGTGTCTCAATTTATAGGTAGATTTTAATCTGGCGTCATAAGTTGGATATAAGTTTGAGTGCAGTAGACATTGTAGATAGAATATTGAAAATGGCGAACGAAAATGGCACGCTGAAAGTACATAATGTATATTGTTGTTATTGTTTTAAATGCAGTTGCAGTTTGTTCATGTTTATACAGTTTGTGAAAGGAAGAGCTAATATTTATACTGCTTTACTCGATTATGAACTTGTAAGTTCAAATTATTTGACTAAAAAACTCAGAAATGAGAAAATATTTAGGACATAAAACGTCTCCTATGGAAAGTCTCTACTTGAGAGAATTGTCAATCCTTTTTCGTAACACCCTCGCCCACACTAAAAAACCTTCCCAAGAATTCTCTCAACCAATAAACACTATTTATTTGAAATGGTTATTTATAGTTAATGATGTTTATGTAACTTAAAACTCAATTTGCAGTACAAAGATCCTTCTGATCTTATACTATCTGTTCTAACTTCTAACGTGTGCGTTTGCTATCTAATAAGCTAACATTATTAATGTTTGCTGTGCGTATGAAACTAACACATGAAAGGTAGACGTACTGCAAATAGAATAGGAATAAGGATTTTGAAAAATGCATATGACTAAACAATATACACGCCAAGAAACATAAAATTACACCCATTCAGTTCCTTGCAGTTTGAAACAAAATACATTCATTGAAAAAACTACACACGATTGTACTACAGCTTTCGCAAATCAGTAGTTTTTACGGAAATGATATTATCACAATAAAATTCACTGCAACAATCGTTCAAGGCCACCGCAAATTTTTAAATTTGACAGCGTGCACTAGAATATATTTTGCGATAACCAAATATTGCACTTGGGATTAAACAAAAAGTTGTGGATTTGCTGAGTATTGATGAAACTTACAGTACTTCACAACTTACCAAAATACTGCATGAATTAAGTAAAATTATCATACTGCATGGTAATCATACCATTGAGAGTTAAGGCGGCATAAAAATCTTGTACATCGTATCGCTTGTGTATTCAATGTCTTTCTACTACGAGGATGTATTAACCGTATAATTCTGAAATAGGTCTTGTAGCTAATACATGTAAATTTTGATATTATTATATCTAACAAAAATTGATAAACAAGCCGATTTGTCTCGTTTTCCTGAATCTATTTTTCATATAGGCAAAAGGCAGTATTATTATATATTTACTAGCCTGCCTACTTTATCATTGGATATAAAGAACAACCACTGGAAAGCGGAAATGTTATAAACTAATTTGGAAACTGAACCATGGATATAAAACGAATTATTACCGTCTGCTTTCACAAACTGCCCCCACGCGGGCACACGGTACAATTATGGCTATCCACCCCCACTTTGTTGCTTCATTTTCAAAAGGCAAACATACAATTAATATTTTATCTACGAAGCGACTAATCAACGCTTGCTTACAAAGATTTTTTAAACATTAATAATTATTTTTGCAAACATTCCACTCTTATGTAAAAATATTTTTGAAACTAACTTTTTAGGAAATATCAATTTCCATTCATCGTTTTGCTTCACTTTTGTAGGATTTTTTTTACTAACGATTACTTTATTAGCTATCAGAAAGTCGCGTGCAAGTTATACTATACTTCTTTATTTTGTGAAATGGTTGTATTAATTTCGTGATCATATTCATAGGCTTATCAAATGTGTAAATATATTGAAATGCATTATCCATTTAATCATTTTGAATCACTAATATGTATATTCTGTAAGTTTGGGTAGTAAATCTTAGTAGTTGTCTTTTTGTGATGTTATTTTTAATTGTACGCGACACTTTCAGAATGTGGAAACCCCACTAAGCTTTTTTTAATGTTTTCGTAAAAAAGTGCTTGACGTATGGAGCGCTTACTTTGAATAACAAATCCCAATCAAATAAATTTTACTTCATGATTTAGGCATAAATAAATAGATTAACAATTTTTCTTTAGTTGTTATAGGTTTGCTTAGTTTCTGTATATAAACTGTTTCTTACTTGATCAAAGATGAACAAAACCTGTTCTTGAGACTGACTAAAAGACTCCCAAGTCATCTGTGAATTCTAGATAAAAATGTATAACTAACAATTTTCGTGCGTCTTATGCCAAGTTAACCAAAGACTGTCGCTCTGGAGTAAGATCTTGCAACACTTTTAGGCCCTTACTTGACATAAAGTTATGTCATGCATAAACTAAAAACTTATGGTTATTCATGACAAAACTTTATGTCAAGTTTATAAGTAAGGGCCCAAGTATTGGTTTCTTCCGTTGAATATTTAATATATTTACATGTGTATGATTTCTTGTTATTTATAATACTGGTTAACTGCCTTTTCTCACATGATGAAGGAACTTACCAGTTTCGAATCAATTGTAAATATTTCTACTGTTTCAGTTTATCAATCGCAAAATTCGACTGACTTTCTTTTCGTCCACTATGCGATTTGACTGAATTATTATTTGTCTTGGTATTTATAAACCCATTGATTCAATGGACGTAGTAATGAATAGAAGTAACCGTAGGTTTTGGGCACAGTGCCAACCGAAGATCGTTACTGTCCCACATTGATAAAGAATGTGTGTCAATAATATAATGACTATTTTTATTTTTACTTACATGATAAGGATAGTTGATAAACCAACGTTAGCTACATATTTTCTATGCAAAATTATTGCATGCTAGGTCAAATTACAATGGAATAAAATTGTACAAAACGACTTTGTACCTAATACGCGCCCAGTCCGGGTATTGAAGTGAGCAAATCCATTTTAGAATTAAGTTGAACGATTACGCTTATCCCCTAAGGCGCGCCTCGCCTTATAAATAAGACTTAGATTTGTTATCAGAATAATTTAAATATATTCCTAGCGTAAATGAAGCACACTGTTAGATTTAAGTTATTTTTATATCAATTTATTTGAAACTAATATAAAAACCTTAATTGTAATAGATTTTTAAATTGTATTCTGTAATGATGAGTGATGGATGTGTGATGTGATCTCAAGACAGTTCCATAAGTCAGCAAGTTTCTGGGAGTGGTATATTGTTTCTACTATTAAAATAATTCGTAACTAAATACATTATAGCACTCTTGGAAATCATTTGTTTCGGATATGTTGTCATTTGTGCAATAAATGCATTGATTGATCACATTTTGTACTCAATGAAAGTCGCGGCATTTTGCCGATGTAGTATTAATTAAATGGTGTTGAAAATATCAATGATGTGTTTCCTTCGCAAAGCATAACTAATATAAAAACATAGGCTAGGTTATATTAAAATATTGTACCTTTATTTGGCATTATTACTCGTAATTGAGTGAACATACGCAATAGAATCACAGTAAAAAATAATCATAATGGAATCATCTTAGTAAAAATCAACATAAAATCTTAAAATCACTTGGATTAGAAATGCTTACGCACTAAGGACGAGGATCAGGCATCCTGAAACAAAACAAAATATTTTAATGCCTGGTAAAAAACAGAAAGATAGCTAAGTACAGTACGCACAACCGATCTTTAGCTCTCTGAAGTTAGGTGCACCAAACGATTGCGCATGAACAATGAGTGAGGCAGCTATACTTATAACGCTTCGTCTTTAAGGCATCATCAAAAATGGCTTCTGCGCAGCTACTTCAGAGAGCTAAAGATTGGTTGTGCGCACTGTATGTTTAGTGAATGAACTCACAAGTGTATGCTGATCTGCGGGCCGGCCTGCACGGACGACGCGTCCTGAGGCGTGAGGAACACAAACTGCCGGCTTGTATTCTTGAGCGCGTGGTCTATCAGAAGCTCCATCACTATCTTCCGGTTGATGTTATCCTGGTGTAACGAAACATGTTCTCAATTCCTTAGATACAAATATAAGTCACAATCTTAATAATCCTCTTGGCCGATTTCGGCTGCGGAGACTTGGCTTTGTGTATTTTTTAAACTATCTTTGGGATTGGATGTTCAGCCCCCACATCCATACTAATATTATAAATGTGAAAGTAACTCTGTCTGTCTGTTTGTTACGCTTTCACGCCCAAACCGCTGAACAGATTAAGCTGAAATTTGGCATAGTTAAAGGTTGTATCCCAGGGAAGGACATAGGCTACTTTTTATCCCGAAAAAATGAAAAATCCCGAGGGACCGCGGGTCACACCGCGGGAGCGCAGCTAGTGGCTAATATAACCTATTTTAGCGCTAAAGGTCCTGTTACAAGGAGCGCAAGTTAATATGCCATTTAAAAAGTTATAATTTGTATTGGCAGGCGGTCTATTTTTAAGATGTTCTCGTTTGGCAGACGCCAGTTACTAACAGACTAGACTTAACTAGACAGTTCCCTCCTCCTTCGAACTCGTCCACTTTGTCATGAACTTGACGCCTCCACTCGGGCCGTTCTCAGCGAGAATCTCACTACTAATACATATACTAAAGTTTGGATGGCTGGATGTTAATTGCGCCTTCACGCTGATACAGCGGAACGGATTTAGATGAAATTGGTTATTTCGGTAGCTCATATTCTAGAATCTATGAGCTACCGAAATAACCAATTTTAATAATAGATTGATAAAAAGACTACACAATCGTGAAATAGCACATGCATGCCCACATTTTACAGAAGCGACATGAGCACAAACGTGGCACGTTGTCGTATTCATTACAATACTGAAAAAAGCTGATTTCTCCAATGCTTTCCTTCTCTAACCGCAACGATCGCGCAATCTAATCTGTTCAGTGTCGCCATCTATCTCACCATGAAGACATCGAACTCGTCCATGAAGTAGAAGGGCAGCTCGACACACTCCCAGAGCGCCATGACGAAGGCGACGGTGGAGTAGGAGCGCTCCCCGCCAGACAGCGACGACGTGGACGCGGCGCGCCGCCCGCCCGCCTCGCGCCCCGTGCACACGATCTCGAGGGCGCCGCGGGCGTTGTCTATCTCCATGCGACCCTGGACAATAGTCAGAGTATCAACAGTAAGAGGCAAGTCAAATGTATCAAATATGTACAGTATCTTTAGCTCTCGGAAGTTAGGTACGCTAAACGATTGCGCAGGTTTTGCGCGAGTAGGCGAGATAAGACGATGCAACAAACTAAGCGAGTGAGCGAGGCAGCTATACTAACGCTGTCTTCGTCTGTCAAGTTTATGTTTAGGCGTCATCAAAAAAAGGTTCTGCGCAGCTACTTCAGAGAGCTAAAGATTAGTTGTGCGTACTGTACTAGAAACATTATCCTATCGGATATCGGAGCTATCAATTTCATACATTTCACTTGCCCCGCCATCGTATCGTCGTAACGATATCGGATCGGACGATCTCAACGGTTAAGGCCAAAAAAAATCTTAGAAGAGACAAATATTTATAGATCAACAAACATTTTGTCTGAATCGGCTGCTTCGCCACCAGAGCAACGTATGCTATAGATGCGTTTGTTATCCACCAATCAAATTAGTTCCACATATCATAACACTGGTGGAATCGAGTTTTTTTTACAAAACAGAAAGTTAAACTTACGGAATATCCTCGCAACGTCAGTATAGATTGGAAGCAGTACTGCACTCGCCTCGCGATGTAAGTTTGCACGCGATGGCAGAAGTTCAAATGCTTATCTGTTGTGCCTTTGATCTGTTGACAATAGGCGGATGTTACTTCATTCAACACATTATGAGTCGTTATTATAATGTACCTAAAATCAGTAAAAACTAACAAAACATTCCGCATTCAAGACGAGAGCAGCACAAAGAGTTGCATTGTATGGTTTGGGCACATAGAGAGGATAAATGAAAGTTTAACCAAACAGGTGTATGAAACGAGTATGTGTGGGGCAGCTGGAAGAGATAGGCGAATGTACTTGGATCGAATTGGCTGTTTGCTTTAGAAAAGCGCCGGTCAAATACCCTAAACCAGCAGACTTTCTTGAAGAATTTAGAGTGATAAGATAAGATAAAGTTTATTGTGCCAAAAACAGGTATAGCGGTACAAAAGATTCGCTATTTGCAGGATTCATGAGAGGTCTGTACCCAGGTTAACCTCTGTTCCCTACACTAGGATTGAAAAGCCTGTAAATGAGTCTGGCAAATGAAGTAGACCCTGAAAAATCGCGGCAAATAAAAAAAAATTATGGCACTCCGAGAGTGCCGACAGAAGTGAAAACTTGAACAATTACATACATTACGCACAACGAATTTTATCCCTCCAAAGTTACTGCGCAGAACCCATTTATGATGACCCACAAAGATGAAGACAGCGGTTGTCAGACAGACAACAAGAAATGACAGAGGCTTTACACCGCGGCCTAGAAATTAACACCCGAGTTGCGTACAGACTCATATGAACTTACTTTTTTTGGTACTTGAAAAGCTGAGGCTTGTGCCTTCACAGTATACATTTGCCTGAAATAACAAGTACAAACTTACAAAAATAGATATTTGGTTTGTATCAAAACTAAAAAGTGATTGTACTAACATACATTTAATTTTAACTATGTACTTAGTAGCAACAATAGTATTCTGAAGTTATTGCATACAGGGTGTAAAAAGACTGCTCCCGAAAACTTCAGGTGGTTAAAGTACCCATCAATATAAACAACTTTTTCTAAGAAACCAACACTGTGAGCGCGAAAAAAAAAACAGCTGTTTCATTCATTTTAGCCAAGTAGGTATTGAACTTTTGTATGGAACAGCTGTTTTTTTTTCGCGCTCACAGTGTTGGTTTCTTAGAAAAAGTTGTTTATATTGATGGGTACTTTAACCACCTGAAGTTTTCGGGAGCAGTCTTTTTACACCCTGTATAAATAGTGTGATACTTTCATTGAGTGAGTGTGATTCAATAATTCCGTTTTTATACTAAAAAGAAAACCGACTTCAATGTTTGACTCGAAACGCGGTGTGACTCAGGGCGACAAGCTGTCGATTCGATTTCTATTTGTGACATGGCTAGGAGGGAAGGTGTTTAGAGTTTTACGGGGAAACTATCAATCCCTCAGGAATAAAATTTATATGGGACCACCTCTGGAGTATACCCTTTCAAACATTAAAAGAATTTTGCAAATCGGTCAACAAATGGCGGAACAATCGCGTAACAAGATACAAAAAAAAAAAAAAAACATACAGACGAATTGAGAACCTCCTCCTTTTTTGAAGTCGGTTGAAAATTGTAGAATGTCTGTACATATACATCTCATTGCAGGCGACTGTACCTAACAGGTAGCGCTACTACAGTATCTATTCTTGTACTACTAAAGTAGGTACAGCAGCTAAATTAATACTACAGCAGCTAGGTAAATAAATACAATGTCCCAGGCACTATAGCATCGTCTTGAGTGTAGGCATAGGTTCGCTCCTGAATCTCCTGATTCTGTATAAAACATCAAGTATAGATGTACCTACAGAGGCAGAGGTTTTAGATAAAATAAAGTGTTATTGTTGAACAATTGTAATAATTTACAAGTTAAATTTATAGTAAACGCAACATATACAATTTGACAAATCAATGATTTGAAAAGTGTCTGCGCAACCCCTATGAACACCATCACTGATAGTTATTAGTAGCTTCATGCAACTCAAGAGTACAGTTCGCCCAACGGATCTAGGCATTTGTAAAGTTAGCCATTTGTCTGCGCAGAACACAATTTTGTATGAAAAAGTGGTCACTGCGCAGACAATCTGCTAACTTCACGAATGCCTAGATCCGTTGGGCGAACTGAAAGTAAGACAAAAGCTAGATCAAACGGATTTTTGGATTAGGAAGGTTTTGTACCTACATATCTAGTTGGATAGAAATAGCTTTGGGAATGTTCCGGCTCCTCTCTGGTTTTCTTCAAGCCACAAGTAAAAATACTTACTTCTGAAAAAATGCTGCTAGGAAAAATTATCATACATATTTGTCATAGGATAAGTTTTAATCAAAAAGTGAGAAATCAGCTGTGTGTGAGTCATGTACCAATTCACTGTACTAAAAAATCCGAAATAATCACACATCACTCGGTAAGTTTGTATGTAATGTAACACAATTAGATAGTAGGTACTTTTCTCTATGCACAGCACTGACAATATTCTAGAATACATAAAAATGCTCGATCTGGGACCTTTTTATAGTTTCTCCAATTAATTTAGCTTATTCTAATGTAATTATTTATTAAATTATTATATCTAATCTAAATGTAAACAAAAGCTCTTTTCCTAAACTTTATGCAGTGTAGAACAGTTACTGAAAGTAGTTCTTAAATTTATAACTAGATGGCGCGACTAAAATTGGTCGTTTTCTAGATCGCGCTGACGAAAACACGCGGCCGCCTTTAAAGTCGAACGAACATTTTTGTTATTATGTGCTTGTTGATATGTGTGGTCTTAGTTCACGTGACAGCGTCTGGACATTAAAGCGTCTTAGCGTCTTGACCATAAAAAGGTACCATGCTAAATCTATGGTCTTGACAGTAAAGCGTCTTACCGTTTTGACAGTAAAGCGTCTTAGCGTTTTGACATTAAAGCATCTTAGGTCAAGTGACAGCGTCTTAGTTGAATCCAAAGATTTTTACTCATATCAAAACTATTTCCTCTATGTCGCTAACGCGCCTAAAGAAGTTTTCACTTCAAAAAACCCATTAATTATAAGGACATTTGGAAGAACACAACTTGATACTTGGTTATTATTTTAAACATAGTGCTAGAAAATGTACCTGCAGAGATTTTAAATATTCTTACATATTTTAGAAAATAAATGGGTTACCAAGCTTATATTTTTTTAATTTGCCTCGATTTTTCAGTCTACTTTCATTTGCCAGACTCTAGTAGGGTCACAGCGATAAGGCAAAATATTTTTGACGACCTCTGTGGCGCAGTGGGCGAAGGCCTGCCTGCGACGCAAAAGGTTGCGGGTTCGATCCCCGCGGCGGGACCAATGTTTGTATGATCTGCAAATATTTGTCTCGGGTCTGGGTGTTTCTATGTATAATATGTATACATATATTTACAAACAAAAAGTATTTAAGTAGTATATCAGTCACCTAGTACCCATAACACAAGCTCTGCTTACTTTGGGGCTAGATGATGCTGTGTGGAAAAAGTCCAGCATTATTTATGTCAGGATCGTAGCAAGTAGAAATCAGTGCCTAGGTACTTCTACACGTTATTTGATGTATAATATAAAGTTGGTTAGGATGTAGAAGTAGGTACTTACATCATCTATTAGTAATTTGAGTCTATCAAGTGTAAGTTTAGTGCGTCGGTACTTGCGCTCTACGTCGAGCAGTTTCTCCGCGACCTGCGCCTTCGTGAGCCCGTCGCTGCGGATCGAACTCAACTTCAACTGTGTTTTCTTCAGCTCGTTCGTCACTATCGCTTTGTCTCTGTTGAATAGTAGAGTAGTAGTGTTATAATCACTGTTATATCCTTTCAAGTGCGCACTAGCGCCGCGGCAATGAGGTTGAATTACAGTCGTAAAGTCAGCGGCGCTAAAAACGCGTATCCAAACTGTTTAAACTATAGCTACAGTTCGCCCAACGGATCTAGGCATTCGTGAAGTTAGCCTTTTGTCTGCGCAGTGACCGCTTTTCATACAAAATCGTGTTCTGTTCAGACAAACGGCTAACTTCACGAATGCCTAGATCCGTTGGGCGAACTGTACACGTTTGATATAAAAGCTAGCTATATATGTCTACCCCCATCTTGACTTTGATAACAATGAATCCTACCAAAAACATTCCATGTAAAATTAAATGTGAAGATGGCATTTCACTGTAAAACATAATGCTGCTTATTATAAAAACGTAAAACCTTGGTTGAACCCCATGTTGACAGATGTATAAACAAAACTGTTACCACAAAAAAGCGTTCTATGTACGAGTATTTAAAGATCGTTTTTCTAGGGACAGTTTTTAAATTAGACTTAGACTAAACTAGGTTCATTTTCTTGTAATAAGACGGTATGAGGTCTCTACTAGTAGAGCCAAGCCCCTGAGTTCCGGTTTGTGCTGCGTGTCTTAGCCTTCGGGGCCGTCCCAAGTCTCTTGGCTGTAGGTACCACTCTATATCAATAAATAACAAATACACTACCTTTAAGCTCTGACTCTACAACGGCCTCGAGGGCTTGGCTCTACTAGTAGAGATCTCATTCATAACTTTTAACAATGAAATTTCATCCAATTTCACCTCATTCCACTTTCGATCGTTTTCACATTATCCGATCCCAGTTCCACTTTGGGAAAAGTGTTCCTGGTGGGAAATAGCGTCGATTGAGACCAACTTGTTTTTTGACAAATATAATTTTCTAGGTTGTCTGTAATTTTTTTCAAAAATCCAAAAATGAAGTTATTTTTATTTTCAAAATAAACCTATAGTTTCCTAAGAACAAAACCTTCTAACTACAAAAGAAAAGGTAGCCCTGAATGTTGTAAAATTTTGCCACACCCTGTATAGCTCCGATTTCCGATATCGGGCCGGACGGACAATAAGAAAGACAGGTACATATTTCAAACATTTTACTTGCCCCGATATCGGATAATGTGAAAGCAAATTAAAATGAGGACTGTTCATTGTAAAATAAATCACCTCGGGTTCTCTATCCTGTGACAGAGAGTGAGTGCCTCCTGTTCCTTCCTCTGTATGAGCTCCCTCTTCTCCTGCAGAATGGCCTCCACTTGCGTCAGTTTGATGCGATCCTCGCGAATGCGTTGTTGCCAAGTGCGACTCTCGGTCACTCCCTGGTCTAACTTGTTCTGCTCTTGCTCTATCTCTTCCTGTAGGATATAGTATGAAATACAACAAAACAAGCACGAAACGACGGAATAAATTTCAGAAATAAACATAAAAGAGCCTTGTCACGGAACCGTTCCTAAGTGAAAAGGACTATAATAGCTTTACCCCCTTACTAATAAACTTGACATAAAGGTATGTCATGCATAACCTATGAATAACCATACAAATTTTTAGTTTATGCATGACATAACTTTATGTCAAGTTTATTAGTAAGGGCCATAATATGTAATAAGTTACAGTGAGAGTCCGACAGTTGGCGCTGACTTCCTTGAGCTGTGTCTTGGCGGCTCGCATCTTGTCGTCAAACTCGTCGATCTTCTTCCTGAAGGCGCGGTCTTGCCCGCTCGTCTCGTCCACTTTCGCTTGCAGTGAATGCAATTTTTCCTTGGATAGGTTTAGCTCTTCCACCTGATGGGAAAATAAGTATTTAGTTCTTATCATTTCGAATCGGTGTGCTAAACGGATTTTCCGAGCGTTTCACTCTTAGATATTATTATTTTTTAGTTGAAAAGTATCAACTAATGTCAAGCAGAACAGGAGAATTTTAATATTATTCAACGCATGCTTTTATCAGCTTACTGACACCATTATAATTCATCATCCGTTGAAATCTATAAGCCTTCACAATACAAAAAACCTGAGATTTTAAAATTTTGCAATTTTTTACACACTCTTAACCCCCTGTGAAGTATTTATTTATGGGAATATCAGTACCAGCTCTTCGAATTTACACATTTTAGGGGCACAATTGGGCATATCGATATAATATGCTACATAATCACTTACCAATACAGCGTGATGCGGCGTGCTCTCCTGCTGCAGCGCTGCAGCGGCCCTTTCAGCGGCGTCGTTCTTCTCGTACCGCAACGCCAGCAGCGCTTGCAGCGCTTTAGACGCCGCGCGCTCAGCGTTCCGCGCTTCTGAAGCCTCGGCGCTGAGTTCTTCAGCCTTCGCTTCAAGCGCTCGCAGCGATGATTCACCTTCAGCGATCTCGGCTTGCAGTTGCCTGGGTAAGAGGATTTTTTGAGATTCTTGATAAGTTTATAAATATAACTACTTTTTAATTTTTTTAAAAATTTACGTGCACATTACTGAATGACTTTGACTTAACATAGTTTGTGGTCGATGCGGAGTGATGAAGTATCATGCCTGAAAATATGGTTAGTGTGTAGGTGAGTGTGCGCTACTGTGGGCTTGTGTTATTGTGTGTGCGTTAGTGTAGGTTTTTGTGTATTTGTGTACTTGTATAACTGTATGTGTGCGTTATGGGCTTGTGAGATCATGTGTGTGTGCACGTGTGGTTGAGTGTGTAAGTGTATGTAAGCATTATATTTAATTGTACCTAAACCTTAAACCAGACCAAGTTAATGACTAACAGCACAAAACGAAGACTACACGTAGAGCGGGTTGAGATTGAATATGTCCATGCGTATGTGTATCTCGGCCAAATAGTCTCCTTTCAGGCGCGACAAGACAAAGAGGTTACTCGACGCACCGAAAACGCCTGGAGGAGATATTGGTCGATGAAACAACTAATGAAAGGCGAACTTCCACTCTGCCTCAAACGCAAACTCATGGACATGTGCGTTCTCCCCATCCTCACATACGGTGCACAAACTTGGTCTTTGACTGCTCAGCAAAAGTTCAGACTCGAAGTATATCAACGGGCTATGGAACGCAGCATACTAGGTGTTCGCTTGACGGACCGAATACGGAACTCGGTGCTGCGTTCCCAGACAAAAGTTTACGACGTCAGCAAAAAATCCGCCCAGCTCAAGTGGGATTGGGCCGGCCATGTCTGTCGCATGTCGGACGACTTGTGGGCAAAGACCACAACTGAATGGGTGCCCAACACAAGACGTCCACGCGGCAGACCACCACGGAGATGGCGGGACGAGTTAGATGTGCATCTTCCAGACTGGCCCACTGCAGCCATGGATAGGAAAAACTGGAAGGAAGGGAGGGAGGCCTTTGCCCTGCAGTGGGACAATGCAGGCTAAAATAAAATAATAAAAACCTTGTTGGCATTTTAATGTATAGTTGCAAAAATTAATATGGTAACATTTGTTTTGTATTCATTGGTAGATTATACTTTGAACATGGCAACACTTAATGCTTCAGCATAAAAGCCTGAACGTCTCAGAATCTTTCTCTTTTCACTGCTGCCTGCCTTGGAGTAAGAACCTAGCTATAATACCTACCTTCCTCGTATTGGTCATATTTAATTTCAATATACGTATCAACGTATTTTATAACGTAACTCTGCATTTTTCTTTTTCCCGTAATCCTAATTTCCAATAGGTTATGGGCCCAGATATCTAGCTAAAGTATCTTCATAAAATCACGTGTTTTCCCAATCGTCATGGATAACCTAAAAAAGAAGAGAAACATCCAACCATTCAACGGAGAAAAATATAGCGTGTGGAAGTTTCGTATTCGTGCGCTATTGGCAGAACTGGATGTCGTCAAGGTCATCAACGAAGAACCCGTGTTACGAAACGAGGCTTGGGAAAAGCAAAACCAAACTGCGAAAAGCGTGATCGTCGAGTATTTGGCTGACTCCTTCCTCAGTTTCGCCAAAGAAGAACTGACCGCCAAAGCCATCTTGGAGAACCTGGACGCCTTGTACGCGAGAAAAAGTCTAGCCACGCAGCTGGCAATACGGAAGAAGCTGCTAAGCTTGAAGCTGCAAGGTGACATTCCACTAGTCAAACATTTCACGATTTTTGACGACCTAATGACGGAGCTGTTGGCCGCTGGAGCGAAGCTTGAAGAAACCGATAAGGTATCTCATTTACTTCTAACACTCCCGACATCATACGATGGCGTCATCACGGCAATTGAAACATTATCAGAAGATAATTTAACGCTAGCCTTTGTAAAAACAAGATTGTTAGACCACGAGGTGAAGTTGAAAAATGAGGGTACCGACACTTCGAAAAAGGTACTTCACGCCGAGTCCAATGAAAGTCGATTTGATCAAAAATTCTACAAACAGAATTTTAAGGCTACCAAGAAATTCGTGAGGTGCCACCATTGTGGGCGGAAGGGCCACATGAAGAAGGACTGCTACTACTTCAATCGTCGAGACTATCAACAAAAATTTAACCGGCCGAGGCAACCCAACCACCAGCGAAAACCGGCAAAACCGGCGGACCGGTATCGTACGATTCAAGCGGTGGAGCTGACCGAGGGGGCGATATCCCATGAAGCCTCTGGATTCGCATTCATGTCCGGAAATTACGAAGCTAGTGTAAACGAGCAGCAACTAACATTCCTGTTAGATTCCGGAGCATCAGACCACATCGTTAATAGGGAAGACCTTTTCAGTACCTTTACCACTTTAAATACACCGTTTCTAATTTCAGTTGCTAAGCACGGTGAATTCATTTCGGCTACCAAACGTGGGACATTGCAAGTAATTAGCGACACAGGCATCAACGGTACACTGGAGGACGTGCTGTTCTGTCCTGAGGCACCCTACAACCTGCTGTCGGTGTCGAGGATGCAACGTGCCGGGCTGACCATCACCTTCGATCAGCACGGAACGAATATCAGTAAGGACGGTACAATACTGATGCGAGGTAAGGCAATTAATAATTTAATTTCGGTAGATTTCAAAGTTAATCGATCTGTTTCTCATTTATGCACTAAGAATAAAAATAATTATGACTTGTGGCATCAAAGATTAGGTCATATTAGTAAACAAAAGTTTTTGTGTTTGAAAAATAATTGTATGACTAATGACGGTAGTTTAATTGAATCAGTAACTCCGAACGAAAATCTTTGTGAAGCATGCATAAACGGGAAACAGTCTCATTTGCCATTTAATATAGCTAAGGATAAAAGCTATATCAAACGACCATTATTTGTTGTTCATACTGATGTTTGTGGGCCGATCACTCCTTCTTCAATTGACAATAAGAGTTACTTTGTGTTGTTCGTAGATCAATTTACTCACTACTGTGTTGTGTACCTGATAGCCTATAAATCAGATGTGTTTTCAGTCTTTAAAGATTTCGTAGCAAAAAGTGAGGCAGAATTCAATTTAAAATTGGTAAATTTGTACTGTGATAATGGGCGGGAGTATTTGTCTAATGAAATGAAAGAATACTGTGTGTCTCGGGGAATTTCTTATCATTTTACTGTTCCTAGAACACCTCAACAAAATGGGGTTTCTGAACGTATGGTTAGAACAATAACCGCAAAAGCCCGTGCTATGGTTAGTGGTGCTAGTTTACCAAAGTATTTTTGGGGTGATGCAGTATTAACTGCAGTGTATTTGATAAACATTACGCCTACCCGGGCTTTGCAACAAAATAAAACTCCCTTTGAATTGTGGCACGATAAAAGACCCGAAATTAAATATTTAAAGGTTTTTGGTTCTACCGTGTATGTACATAATAAAACCAGTAAGAGTAAGTTCGATGAAAAATCATGGAAGGGTATACTGGTAGGTTTTGTACCGAATGGCTATAAGGTATGGAACACAGACCGTGAAAAATATGAAACAGTTCGGGATGTCATAGTAGATGAAGTTAATTTTCTACAGTCAAGGCCTAAGTTGCAAAATACTGAATTGATATCAGTATCTGGGTCACCGGAACCTCTAGGCTGTGATAGTTCGAAATCTGAAATACCTAAACCTGATAGTTTGAAATCGGGTAGTTCGAAATCAGTTGAAACGAAATCGGGTAATTCGAAATCCGATATTATTATGCCTAAACCTGATAGTTTAAAGTCGGGTAGTTTGAAATCAGTTGAAAATAAATCGGGTAATTTGAAATCCGATATTTCTAAACCTGATACTCGTAGTTTAAAATCGGGTAGTTTGAAAACTGATGAGTTTATTTCTGGTTGTAAGATTCGTAAGCTAAACGATTCAAATAGTATGACAAAGCCGATTGTTGCCGATGAAACAAGTACGAGTGAAACTTGTAGTTCCGATCATGACATCAGTGATTCTTGTCAGTTGAGGAGGAGTGCTAGGATAAAAGGTCGTACACCGATTTCGTACAAAGAAATTGATGATGTTCTATTGTGTGCTCAGTCTGTTAGTTACGAAGTACCTACTTCATTTAGTGAGATTAAAAATCGGGAAGATAGAACTCGATGGGAAGGTGCAATTAGAGATGAATTAGATTCACATTTAGCCAATAATACTTGGACGTTAGTGCCTGAACCTGAAAATAAGAACGTAATAGATTCTAAATGGGTTTTTAGTATTAAAAATGATGAATTTGGTAATCCAATAAGATTTAAGGCACGCCTAGTTGCCAGGGGTTTTAGTCATGAATATTTAACTGATTACAATGAAACTTTTGCGCCAGTAGCTCGTATAGCAAGTTTTAGATTAATGATTAGCCTTGCAAATCAATTTAATTTATTGGTACATCATATGGATGTAAAAACTGCATTTTTAAATGGCATTCTGAAGGAAGAAATTTATATGAAAGTGCCAGATGGTGTATATAGCAATAGTGGTTATGTCTGTAAATTAAATAAAGCTTTGTATGGATTAAAACAAGCTGCTAGGTGTTGGTTTGAATTATTTGATCAGTGTCTGAAAGAAAAGGGGTTTGTAAACTCATCGGTCGATAGATGTATTTATATTTTAGATAAGGGTGATATATGTAGAAATGTATATGTGCTATTGTATGTCGATGATCTCGTCTTGGCCTGTGCTGACAATCAAACAATGGTTAGTCTGAAGGACTATTTGATGAGTAAATTTAAAATGGTTGATTTAAACTCCATTAAATTATTTCTAGGCATTAAAATCACTCGAAATAATGACTCTGTAACTTTAGATCAAAGTTCATACATAAAATCGATTTTAGAAAAATTTGGTATGTCTGACTGTAATCCGGTCAGTACTCCTTTAGAGGTTAAGCCAAATTATGAAGCTCTAAACTTAGATAGTGAGTATAGTGCACCCTGTCGTAACCTTATTGGTTGTTTGATGTATGTTATGTTGTGTACGCGCCCTGATTTAAGCGTTAGTGTAAATATTTTGAGCAGATACACAAACAAAAATAATAAAGAATTGTGGCAATGTCTCAAGAGAGTGCTTAGGTATTTGAAAGGCACTGTAACATTAAAACTAACGTACAAAAGATGCAATAATTATGAACATATTTTATGTGGTTATGTAGATTCAGATTGGGGTGGCAATGATGTAAATGATAGAAGAAGTACTTCTGGTTATTTATTTAAACTGTTTAATAGATGTACAATAACTTGGAATACAAAGAGACAAATATCTGTTGCGGCTTCTTCGACTGAGGCCGAGTACATGGCATTGTTTGAAGCTGTGAAAGAAGCATTGTGGTTAAAGTCTCTTATGATAAATGTTAAAATTGATATTGTCAGTCCAATACCTATTTTTGAAGACAATAATGGATGTATATGTATAGCAAATAATCCTACGAGCCATAAGAGGTCAAAACATATTGACATAAAGTACCATTTCTCTAGAGAACAGGTTGAAAACAATGTAATAAAATTGTTGTATCTTCCCACAGGCGAGCAGACAGCCGATATGTTAACTAAGCCGCTGCCGATTGTCGCGTTTCGACAGTTCCGAGATGAAGTGGGTTTATGTTTGTAGATGTATCTCTAGGTACTTATGTTGATTTTGTTTTTAAAATGTTTGTTGATTTACATTGTTTTGTTAAATGCATAATTTAAGTGTTAAATGCATAGTTTAAGTTTTGAATGAATAATGTATGTTTAAAATGCATAATTTAAGTTTAAATGCATAATTTAATTTTAAGTGCATAATTTAAGTTCATGGTCTGATTAGGTTTTACTGGGTTTCCCTAATCCTTGCAACAAATGTTGGACCATAAGTATTGTAATTTTCCCCAGAAAATACTTGGAAGGTTTTTAATGTTGGATAGGTATAAAACTAGGATGATTGTAAATAGTTTGTGATTAATTTTTGAGGGGGCGTGTTGGCATTTTAATGTATAGTTGCAAAAATTAATATGGTAACATTTGTTTTGTATTCATTGGTAGATTATACTTTGAACATGGCAACACTTAATGCTTCAGCATAAAAGCCTGAACGTCTCAGAATCTTTCTCTTTTCACTGCTGCCTGCCTTGGAGTAAGAACCTAGCTATAATACCTACCTTCCTCGTATTGGTCATATTTAATTTCAATATACGTATCAACGTATTTTATAACGTAACTCTGCATTTTTCTTTTTCCCGTAATCCTAATTTCCAATAAACCTTAAACCAAACATTTTTCTTTTTCTTTTGATTAAGTTTAGAAAAGGGCTGTGCCAATTTATTACTTACCTACTAAGTTAGAAATACCTACCTAAGCTAAGTACCAAATGTAGCAGTGCCCCAGCGGGGTTCATGTTATGAATCACTATTTTATTTTAAGATCTATCTACTAACATGAAGCAATAAACGTTTTGAATTTGAATTTAGTAAGGGCTAGTGAGATCATGTTTGTATGTTCGTATGATTGTGTATGTTAGTAAAAACGTAAACAGGTTCACGACTGTATCTTCAAGGTGCGGTAGAAATTCTCTCAGATCTTACTTATTCCAGATCCTTTAAAGATGTCTAAGGGGGGTAGTCAGAGGCATGTCCAAACACATTTTGATACATGCCCACATCTTGCAGAAGTTAGTATTCCTTACGTGACAGGTTGCAAGCCCATCGCCGCCTATAAGAACACTAACTGGTTTCCTCACGATGTTTTCCTTCACCGTTTAAAGCACGTGTTAAAGCACATATACATTTTACGAAACGCAAAATCCATTGATGCACGGCCGGGATTCGAACCTACAACCTTCGGATTGAAAGTCGAGGTACAACCACATTCGGCCAACACGGCTCATGTTGTGTACGTTATGTTAGTGTGTACGTTATATATACCTCTTCCTCTCTGCAGTGCTGACCTGCAGCCGCTGACTGGGCCGGTTAGCGCCGCCGTAGCTGCGGTAGTTCGGCGCGGGGTAGTACTCGGACGAGTCCAGTGTTACTATCTTGGAACAGTTCTCTGGGACGTTTTCTTCGTTGTCTGAGAGGCGGACTGCGTCCTCTGTTCAACGATAATCATCATCATCATCCGCAGCCTTTTTCATCCCACTGCTGGGTATAGGCCTCTCTTCGCTTGTGCCAACCTTCCCTATCCTGCGCCAGTCTGACCCATGTACGACCTGCTGTTTTTATAATGTCGTCGTCCATCTAGCCGCCGGACGACGATAATGTTATGATTGTATTGTAACTATCAATTTTCTATCATCGTTGTCAGTTCAAATGATAGATAGATAGATATTTTGTTTGGTAACACACACAGGCACAGGTAGGTACATCAAACAAACGAACAAGAAAATAAAAATTGGTACTAAATAAACAAGAGGAGGTACAGTATGCACAACCGATATTTGTCTCTCTGAAGCTAGGTGCATTATACGATTGCGCAGGTTTACGCGAGTAGGCACGATGAAACAAATTAAGCGAGTGAGCGAGGCAGCGATACAACGGTGTCTTCATCTTTTAGGCGGCGTTTTAAAAAAATGGGTTCAGCTACTTCAGAGAGCTAAAGATTGGTTGTGCGTACTGTAAGCAGGTGATAGATAACAAAACCATGACTGGACATGCAGACGGTAATAATTCTGTAATAATAGCATCAATTTTCTATGGAAGGAAATAAATTAATCCCTTGTTTTTAAGTTACTTGTAGTTCGTATGCGATGAGCCAACTCTGATGACGGAGTTATTAAGCTGCCTAAAAGTCTTCGTTCTGGCTTAAGGACTTTATAGCCGGAACCCACAATTTACCGTGCCCTCCGAAGCACGTAAGCGCTCAGATGAAAATGCCACTGGCGGTCACCCATCCACTTACAGACCGTTTCGAACGTTGCTTAACTTCGAAGATCTATCAAGAACGACTAAGCAAGCTACACCATGCTCAACCATCCGCTTTGCGAATAAAACGAAGTTTCATCTAGAATAACAAAGCACGCGTCGCACACCTACAATATTTACTTACCTCGACATCCATATCCTGCTTCCATACTATCCATCCATACTTCCATACTTCCATACTAATATTATAAATGTGAAAGTAACTCTGTCTGTCTATCTGTCTGTCTGTCTGTCTGTTTGTTACGCTTTCACGCCCAAACCGCTGGACAGATTAAGCTGAAATTTGGCATAGTTAAAGGTTGTATCCCAGGGAAGGACATAGGCTACTTTTTATCCCGAAATAATCTCGAGGGATCGCGGGTTACACCGCGGGAACGCAGCTAGTTTACTATAAAATTAATATTTACCATGGTCAGGCACCAGCAATATACCCTCCATTCCAACCTGGTCTATCAGGAAGTTAGCGACGACGGGATCGGCCACGTCCACAGAGTCCAGCGCCGAGAGGAAGCCCCGCGCGCGCACTTTGTTTCTACGCACGTCGTGGGCTTTATCTAGGAACTTGCTGCATGTCACGCTTGGCTTGGGCCCTTTGTTATATACCTGATTAAATGTTAAAGAAACCTATACTCAACTTTTGAACTGGCATCAAGATATGAGTCTGTCCAGGTGAAGCGTTTTACGTGCGTAAGCACTCGCGCGTAGCAATTTAGATTGCGTCCAAATGCCGCGTTTTACGTGCGTAAGCACTCGCGCGTAGCAATTTACATTATACATAACCTACGTTTTAAAGTGGCGCCAGTGAATGAAAAGATGAGGAGCAACAGGCTAGCATGGTATGGGCATGTAATGAGAAGGGAAGAAGGTCATGTAACTAGGAGAGTGCTTGGCATGAATGTTGATGGATTTATGAGTAGAGGTAAGCCAAAGAAAAGATGGATGGATTGTGTGAAGGATGACATGAGTAAGAAAGGAGTGAGCGTTGAGATGACGGCTGATAGAGGAGAATGGAAGAAGAACACATGTTGTGCCGACCCCACATATTGTGGGAAAAAGGCAGGAAGACGATGACATCCCAGTTTCTACGTTTTATGACTCATAAGTTTTAGAATAATATGAAGATTCCATATCCCATATGGCATATAAGTATTCAAATAGGCAGTGATCGGCTTAAAACTGGTCATGAGTGGAATACTAACTTCTGCAAAATGCAGGCATGTGTCAAATACAGTGGTGGCCATATAGTTAAGAACGATCTGAAATTCCAGATTTTTTTTTATCTAAATCATGTCATGAGTGGTTATGTGTTCCTTCTTAGAAGTGACTATTTATGTTATGAAATAGCCACACGAATAGAGCAAACGGGACTAGGAATATAAAATAAAATCGCGGACTATTTTCATAACAAATTTAATTTATTCTCTATATTATCAAAATCAAATAGTAATGAAGCTGGACTAATAATTAAGAACGATTTATTAAACTGTAAAATAAATACACTAGCGTGAAGCGCGTAAGAAAAATTACCAATTTAATACATTTTAAACTAAAATTAATACTTAGTAGAATGTCCACGGCTTTTAATTACGGCTTTACACCGGCGAGGCATTGACTCTACCAATTTTTGACATTTCGCAAGACAAATAGAGTTCCATTCTTCTAAAAAAACGTCGTACAGCTCTCTTAGATTGCCACACTGCCGATTAGAAACATTTTTTTTTACTTCGCACCAAAGATTTTCTATCGGGTTGAGATCTGGACTGTTAGCTGGCCAGTCTAAAACGGAGACTGATTGCGTTATTAGAAATTCCTTTACGGATCGTGCAGTGTGTTTCGGATCATTATCGTGCTGAAATGTCAAAATAACCGGAAGCACGTCTTCGGCATAAGGTAACATTGTTTCTTTCAGTATATTTTTGTATTGGTATTGATCCATATTTCCTTCAATCAACTTTACAGGTTTAACACCATGTCCTGAAAAGCACCCCCAAATTTTCACGTTTCCTCCACCATGCTTTAATGTCACCTTTGTGTATTTTGGGTCGAATGCTTTATTCGGAGGGCGTCGAACATATCGTTTTCCATCAGAACAAACCCTGTTTATTTTTGTCTCGTCAGAAAAAATAACATTTTTCCACTGTCTAGATGTCCAGTTTTCATACCTTCTTGCAAATGCAAGTCGGGCTTGCCTATGCGACCTTTTCAACATGGGCACCTTCCTTGCTATCCTTCCGTGCAACTTTGCTTCTACCAAACGCCTTCGAATAGTGCGTGCTGAGATTGCTAAGGGGTTGTTTTCACCAAAATATTCTTTTCTCAGCTCATTAGACCCTTTAAAAGGATTTTGTTTTGCCAAACGAACGATATTTCGATCATCACGACGAGATGACTTTCTCTGTTTAGGTACACGCAGTACATTTGAAGTAGTTTGATACATGGCAAAATGCTTTACAGCGTTGAAAACCATCGTTTTTGAACATTGCAGATGGTCGGCTATCTTTTTAAACGACCAATTCATCTGGCGAAGTTTTATTATTACTGCTCTGGTAGGCTTATCACAACTTTTATTTTTCCCCAATGTTTTATTATAAAGCAATCACTCCTAAGACTTTTACATCATTAAATGGCGCCAAAATTATACGAATATTGACATAGAACCACAGTGTTAGCTATTTGAATTTGAATTAAAAAAAAAACTATTCATCGTTCTTAATTATGTGACCAGCCAGTAAGTAGTAATACTAGGTCGAGATCTAAGGTATAGAGTATATCGATAATTTTTTTTGCCAATCATGTGTATCAACGAATGTAAGGCTAGTATGGAAAAGTTATGCGATACTGGGAGAAATAAAAAAAAATACGTGCAATTAGTTTTACTTGATACTTCGAAAAAAACCTTCCCTTTCATTAAGCGTTCCTAATTGTATGGCCACAACTGTATGTATTTGAACGTGCCTGTAACTACATCTTCAAAGGATCTGAGGTCCCTTGAGGAAAAAGTCGGTTATATTTTTACGTTGCAAGCTTTCAGATGTGATAATATACAGGGTGTAAAAAGACTACTACCGAAAACTGGGGGGTTGCAATCAGAATCATGATTCTAAACATATCTAGCGAAAATAAAAACGCAAAAAAATTGTTTGACTTAGCTGCGTCATTTTATATTATTTCCGGTTATTTACTACTAGTTCGACATAATAAGACCATACCTAATAATTTCATTTATAAAAGAAAAAAACAGTTAAAACTCAAAATCCAGCAATCTACGTAAAACAACGCGCTCAGTACAAACGCAAACAGTAATCTTCAAACGCTGTTTTCTCCGGATATAATGATTTTTACGGAAAACCCTTTTGGATTTGGTTGTGTGTTGGGACGCTGTACCTACCCCTTTCGGCCTCGGTAGACGTCTTTTTACACCCTGTATAATTTCTTTATTGTGATAGCTGAAAATTTAAAATCAAGTTATTGACCCTATGGATTACTAGCAGCACGCCCACAGCTTCGCTCGAGTGTATAGATTTGAAGAGCTGTGAATATTTTTGCTAAATAAAATCTACCTCGAAAGACAAATCAAGCTAATGTAGATATAAAGTAGCCCACCTGTCCCATAATCTCGAAGAGTCTCCTGGAGTCTTCGGGCGTGTTGACACAGAAGGCTTGCATGCTGCCTCCGATGATGTGCTCCAACGCGCCGCCCCAACGCTTCTCCTTCACTTTCAGGTACGAACCTGAACAGTAATCAAAGACCCTGCATATTATGTCTGCATTTTGTTAATAAGCACGATTTTTGACATTACATATCGATGGTCATATGTTGACACCTCGTATAATACAAATGCTAAATTTTACAGGAGAGAGAAAAAACTTTCTAACTTCGAATATAATTGCTATAGAAAAAAAACAAAAATATAGTTGTTAGATAATTTGTTTATTAATCGAATGCTAAAAAAATTAATACTGTTTATAAAGAGTTTTTTTAAGGAAAATCAATTTTAATAAAGTTGTGAGTTGTCAACGTTTATGTAGTTTAACAAATTAACAGTTACGTGTAGACAATTTGGTACCTAGGTACTAGTTGTGAGGCAAGCTGTCGTAGAAAGCATAGTAATCTGCAGGTATTACACTCTTTAGAGCTTGCAAATCATTGTATTTGGCCGCTGTTAGTTTTAGCGGTTCGCTAAAAAGGTTTTCGTAACTTCTTAATGGAAATTCAACTTTTTTTGGCCGGTTTGGCTCTCCATCCTCTTGGCCATGAACGGCAGAGACATCATAGCCAAAAGAAGGCGGAAGCTGGTTTGCAGGTGGTGAGGTAAGTCCCTGATCTCCCAACAGATCCAGTAAAGAACGTGCTGATGTTTCGTGGCTATTAGCCATGCTGGAAGGAGGCGGAAGCTGGTTTACAGGCAGTAAGGTGGTGAGTTCCACTAAAGTCTCTCCATCCTCTTGGTCATGAACGGCCGAAAGAAGGCGGAAGCTGGTTTGCAGGTGGTGAGGTAAGTCCCTGATCTCCCAACAGATTACGTGAAGAACGTGCTGATGTTTCGTGGCTATTAGCCATGCTGGAAGGAGGCGGAAGCTGGTTTACAGGCAGTAAGGTGGTGAGTTCCACTAAAGTCTCTCCATCCTCTTGATCATGAACGGCCGAAAGAAGGCGGAAGCTGGTTTGCAGGTGGTGAGGTGTTAAGTCCCTGATCTTCCAACAGATTACGTGAAGAACGTGCTGATGTTTCGTGGCTGCTAGGCATGCTGGATAGAGGCGGATGCTGGTTTACAGGCAGTAAGGTGGTGAGTTCCACTAAAGTCTCTCCATCCTCTTGATCATGAACGGCCGAAAGAAGGCGGAAGCTGGTTTGCAGGTGGTGAGGTGTTAAGTCCCTGATCTTCCAACAGATTACGTGAAGAACGTGCTGATGTTTCGTGGCTGCTAGGCATGCTGGATAGAGGCGGATGCTGGTTTACAGGCAGTAAGGTGGTGAGTTCCGCAGAAGCCTCTTCGTCATAAACGGCAGTGATCACTTTATTAGTTATATTGGTACCATTATTATCAGATAAAGCTAGCGAGTCCTTTATTAAAATCATGTCTCCGTTTTCTGTTACTTCTTAAGTAAATATTTGTGAATTACTTGCAGTCGACAACTGGGAGGAAGTCTCTCGAGATTGGCTTTCATATCTATATTTACTTTTATTTTGACGTGAAACGTTAATTGTGAAACCAAATTCTTTTCTACCAGCAACAACTTGATTGAAAATTTCCTCATCACTGTCATTTTCCATGGTTAAGACACCTGAAAAAAATACGGATATTTTAATGTTATTCACTGAGGAGTTCCGTTGAGCAACTCCGAACTTCATCGTCAGATCAGCTCGCTGTTAACATATTATTACATTGTCACCGAAGACTAATAACTTAATAAGTGTACCAAAATGTAGCTCAATCGTACTCCGAGAAGTGGATCAAATTCGAATTGCAAGATTTGCGAGGGAGATACACACATACAAACATTGCAAGATAATAAATAGTTTCTAAAAAAATAAAAAGTAAATTGAATCTGAATCATAAACTTACCTTTTTACTGGTGCATTTATGTTGTAGGCACTTTTCACTGGTTAAAGGACTTATTAACTTGTATTTGAATTCAAATTCAAGTTAATAAAAAATCAACGAAACATCAGCACGTTTTCCACGTAATCTGTTGGAAGATCAGGGACTTAACACCTCACCACCTGCAAACCAGCTTCCGACTTCTTTCGGCTTTGATCATCTCTCTGCCGTTCATGACCAAGAGGATGGAGAGAATTTAGTGGAATTCACCACCTCACTGCCTGTAAACCAGCTTCCGCCTCCTTCCAGCATGGCTAATAGCCACGAAACATCAGCACGTTCTTCACTGGATCTGTTGGGAGATCAGGGACTTACCTCACCACCTGCAAACCAGCTTCCGCCTTCTTTCGGCCGTTCATGACCAAGAGGATGGAGAGACTTTAGTGGAACTCACCACCTTACTGCCTGTAAACCAGCTTCCGTCTCCTTCCAGCATGCCTAATAGCCACGAAACATCAGCACGTTCTTCACTGGATCTGTTGGGAGATCAGGTACTTACCTCACCACCTGCAAACCAGCTTCCGCCTTCTTTCGGTTTAGATCTCTCTGCCGTTCATGACCAAGAGGATGGAGAGACTTTAGTGGCACTCACCACCTTACTGCCTGTAAACCAGCTTCCGCCTCCTTCCAGCATGCCTAATAGCCACGAAACATCAGCACGTTCTTCACTGGATCTGTTGGGAGATCAGGGATTTAACTCACCACCTGCAAACCAGCTTCCGCCTTCTTTCGGCTATGATGTCTCTGCCGTTCATGACCAATTGGATGGAGAGACTTCTGTGGAACTCACCACCTTACTGCCTGTAAATCAGCTTCCCTCCTTCCAGTCTGCCTAACAGCCACGGAACATCAGCACGTTCTTCACTGGATCTTTTGAGAGATCAGGGACTTTTTTCACTGGTTAAATGACTTATTAACTTGTATTTGAATTCAAATTCAAATATTTCAATTCAGCGTGGTAATGCCGCCAGTGTTTTGGGCACGCTTCCGACTGACAGTGACCTGGATCAGTTGAGCTATCTATAGATCGTTTCTAACGATCCTTAGATAGCTTGACTAATCCTGTTGTATTTTGTAAATATATAAATATGTAGTAGCTTAGTTTCTGTAAATAAATCTATTTTGAAATTGGTGGAAAAAAATAAATCAATAAATAAACTAACACTTTAATTTACTAATTATTTAAAATAATAACAACGTACCGGTAGAAAAACAGAAGAACTTATTTCATGTTGTCAACTCGTAAATGCGCGAAAATTAGACTTAACGCATAGACTATAAAGTGAGGTGTCAACCGTTTGGATATCGAAACCGTTCAATTTAAAATTGTTTCCTTGTAACTGTAGTAAAGTGAGAAAAAATGCTGTGATGAAATTATGAGGTGTCAGCTTTGGAAACATTTGTTCGAGTGACATTTTTTGAGAATTACAAGCTGGCTATTGTTAGACGCGCCGCGAAAATTCGAATTTTTCCATGTGCATAACTCATTTTCGATAAAAATGTAAGTTACGAGGTGTCAACCTATGACCATCGATATGCATATTTTCCACTAGCTGTGTCCGCGACGTTCGCGGGCTCATTACTTTTCTCGGTTTTTCCCTCGTAAATTCCGATCCCGTATGAACTCCGGGATAAAACTCCCTTGCCCAACAACAAAAGAAGAAGAAGAAGCCCAACAACCTCCTATATCTTTCAGTGAAAGTCCCATTAAAATCGGTTCAGCCCTTCCAGAGATTAGCCCGGAAAAACAGACAATATTTTAAAAAAGCTTGTTTGTGTTTTAGTATCGTGTATATAACTATATTATGAACTTGAAAAACACAGTTATTTTGAAATCACTTACAGACAGACACTTGAATTTTATTTATATGGTATTGGTAACAAAAAGTATATAAGTAGTTTATCAGTCATCTAGTACCCATAACACAAGCTCTGCTTACTTTGGGGTTAGATGATGCTGTGTGGAAAAGTCCAGCATTATTTATTTATCTATTTATTGATTTGATAGGTATAAGTATTATTTATATGACGGGTATTTATCACGTACCTACTGTTACCAAATCACGAAAGTTTAAGAAGTTTGATAGGTATATCATCCATCTCGATGTATCGTCATCCGCGCGGGACAAATGTTTGTATGACCTACAGATATTTGTCTCGGGTCTGGCTGTTTCTATGTATAATATGTATGTATTTACAAACAAAAAGTATATAAGTAGTATATCAGTTATCTGGTTCCTATAGTACAAGCTTTGCTTAGTTTGGGGCTAGATGATACTGTGTGAAAATGTCCAGCATTTTTTTTATCTTATACATTTCCTATACATGTTGATGGTTAAAGTGATCATACCGACGGGTCCCCTAGGCGGCGCGGAGAACTCTCCCTTAGCCACGGCGCGCTTCAGCCTCTGACACAGCTCGACCATGTTGTTCCCGTACACGGCCAGCGAGTCGTTTCCGCGGGACTCTAGCTCGCGGAGCAGCTGTTTCATTTGCTCTGCAAACAAAAAAGACGATCTCTGTAGCGTAGTGGGCGAAGGCCCGCCTGCGACGCAAAAGGTTGCGGGTTCGATCCCCGCGGCGGGACCAATGTTTGAATGATCTACAGATATTTGTCTCGGGTCTGGGTGTTTCTATGTATAATATGTATGTATTTAAAAAAAAAAGTATATAAGTAGTATATCAGTCGTCTAGTACCCATAACACAAGCTCTGCTTACTTTGGGACTAGATGATGCTGTGTGAAAAGTCCAGCATTATAAAAAAACAACATTCATTTAATAAGTAAGTATGTATGAGTCAGTGGCCAACTCTGGAGACGAAGTTTTTAAGCCGCCGTAAGGCCTCCGACTTAAATAGCCGGGACTGACAATTGAACGTGCCCTCCGAAGCACGGAAGCGCTCAGATGAAATGCCACTGGCGGTCACCCATCCACTTACGGACCGTTGCTTAACTTCGAATCCTACACCATAGCAGCTCAAATGCGACCCCGTAACATGGATGAAGGCATTCGCTAAGTTAGGCGTTTCGATGCGCTTTTTCATACAAAAATTGGCCTATTTTTCATTGAAAAGGCAAAGATCTAAGAATTCGCATGCCTCGGGATAGAGTCCTGTTACAGATAAGTTTCTCTTGTATGTTTTGTATTATAAAATGATCTCACTCAGAGTGTCCCTCTGCCTCTGCGCTCCCTGCGCAGCTTGCTCGGCCTGCGCCAGCGCATGCGCGTGGTTAGCACGTGCTTGCGTCGCGTCGTTCTGCGCAGTGTTGTACCGCGCCGCGACGGTAGCGGCCGCGCCCGCCGCCGCCTGCGCCGCCGACTCCAGCGCCGCGCGCTGCTCCGCCGCGCTGCCGGATCTGTTACAAACAAGAGGCTGAACATAAATGTTGCAGTGCCCCAGCGGGATTCATGTTATGGAATACTATAATAGGTATTCCATAACATGAATCCCAGGGTATGGCAAAATTTTACAACATTGCGAACAGCTACCTTTTCTATTGTAGCTAGAAGGTTCTGTTCGTAGAAAACTATGATAGGTTTATTTTGAAAATAAAAACAACTGCATTTTTAGATTTTTTTTTAAAATTACAGACAGCCTAAAAATTAAATATTTTGTAAAAAAAATTTCCCATCAGGAACACTTTTCCCAAAGTAACATGCCAAATCAAATCGTAAGTTTTTGCATAAAATTTCTATGAAATGAGTGCACTTTTGAACACAAAAACACAACAAGAAGAAAATCATTGAACTTACTCGATATTCCGTATCTCCCTCTCCAGATCAGCCACCTTCCTCTGTTCCCGGCTCATCAGCTCCCGATGCTTTCCGCTGCAGCTCTGAGTGGATCGCTGCGTGCTCTGAACTTCCCGTACTTGGGCCTCCAGCGAACGTAGCTCCTGTTCTAACGCGGTGCGGACCTCGGTCTTCTCTTTCAGCTGGTCTTTTAGAGCCCTGGAGAAAGAGATAGTTGAATGCTTAATGACTGTAACTTATAGCTTTTTAGCTAGCTGATAATTTAACGAGCCTCCCACGGAAGCGTCTTGTAAGGCACAGAAATAAAATATTGTCTAGAATTGCAGATAGGTTTTTTGAACCAGAAAAAATAATGTGGTTTGTGGGATAGATTCGTTTTTATTTTTAAGATATCAACCAACCACAAGGAAGCGCTGCAGAGACGACCTCGATTCCTTCGATAGTGGGTGGTGGAACCTATCAAAGGAGAGAGATGGTTGGAAAGAATTGGGGAGACCTTTGCCCAGCAGTGGGACAGTATAGGTTAAATAAAAAATTAACCAACATGCTTTTTCACGGCAGTGGCAGTGTAGGGCTCAGAATACTATCTATGCTACTTTTGATCATAAATAAAATTAAGGCGCATAAGGTCCCATTCGCAAACCATCCCTCCACCAAAATTACTTTCCATTCGCAAAACATCTTATTTGCAAAAGACCCTTGTGCAAAATACCCCATGGCAACAACTAGTAGGTTTATAACTTTTTAAACTATCATGGTTATCAACACTATTAACACTATTAACTAATTAATTGAATCATGGTAAATATCCCGTTAATAGTATTAAACTTTTTTTTTTTTTATTATACAGGTCAATCTCCCTCTGCCTGATGTTAAGCAGTAGTGAGGTCTAAGATGGAGCATGCTTTCCTAGAAGGAACCTATTTACTCTTGATTTAAAGACCCCTATATTGTACTTTTCGGGAAATACGGTACCCGGCAATGAGTACTACTAGTAGGTTAATAATAATGAATAACTTACTGAATAGCACTAGTATTGCTGCCATAGTTCTGCTCCATCAATCTAAGCTTCTCTGCCAGTTTCTCCATCTTGGCCTTCTGTTTGTCATGCTGCGCTTGGATAATGTTGGCTTCCTTCTCAAAGTCAGCTATCTCACTCCAGTAGTACTCATTCTGTAATGCTTGCTTCTGCGCCTCAGTCTCATCACGGGACTGGAGCTGCTCATGACTGGTCTTCCACTTTTTGTATTCTTTTTCTAATTCCACACAAGCCTGTCGAAATAATTTTAGGATGGTTGGTGTGGAATAGCTTGAGACAACCTCTGTGGCGCAGTGGGTGAAAGCCCGTTTGGGACGCAGAAGGTTGTGGGTTCGATCCCCTCCATGGGATAAATGTTTGTATGACCTGCAAATATTTATCTCAGGTCTGGGTGTTTCTTTGTATAATATGTATGTATATACAAAAAAAAGTATACCATGTTCATCATAGCCCATAGGTTATAAACAGCCTTGGTTATTATTACATAATTACACTAGGTATGCAAGATCCTTTCAAAGGACTCCTTTGAAGATGTTGGTCAGAGGCAATACATATTTGTCACATAGACCCTTCGAATATGATCGAAGCATAGACCACATCTTGAAGAGTTGCAATTGTGTTACATAGGAATTCTAACGATTCCATTTGTGACACAATTACCTATCAGAAATCTGTGACAAATGAATTGATAAGGCGTGTCGCTAACAGAAACGAATGTCGTTGAAAAAAGTTAAAAACAAACAAAAGTCAAAAGTCAGGGCGCGGGCGAGCAGGGGCGGGGCGCGCGCACCCTCCGCGACTCTTAATCACCTGTCTCTACTCATCTTTTGAAGATGACATGTTGAACGATTAAAACAAGACATACACGCTGCCGACTCGACGCTTAGCAAACGTCAATTTCGCCTACGCCCAACGTCGCCCTGACTTTGCTGTTAGCGACCTGCCTAAGAAAACTCACATCCTTCTTCTTTGTCCATATGGTAACAGCCTTATTACAATTCTCCAATGCCCGCACATAGTTGCTTTCTGTCTGGTCCAAGTTAGTTGCTTTTCTAAACAAGGAGTATTTCTTCTTAGCGTCAGATGCATGAAAACTCCTTGCATCATCTTGATTAAGCACAGATATGGGGTTGTCAACTTGTATGTCATGGGCAAGAATTATGCCATTAACTTCCTCAAACTTTGTTGATATAACTTCTCCTGAAAATGAAGATAAGCTTAGTTTACTTCATGAAGTCTACTTTCACCCATATCCATGAAGGTGAATATGAACTAAACAAAAGGCAGATGATCATGACTGTATCCCCAAGGCACTGTAGACATTATCTCAGATCATTTTATGTATTTCATTTAGAAAATGAAATTAAAAGACTGGCTCAGGATAGAGGCGAATGGCGAAAGCGAAGAGAGGCCTATACCCAGCAGTGGGATGAGAAAGGCTGATGATGATGATGATAAAAAAATTCGATTCTGACGGGATTGGAACCCGCAATGATTTTATTTTTTTTTCTTTTTCTTTTCTTTTTATGTACTCTAGATACTTTGAAGATGTCTAAGGGGTAGTCAGGAGTTGATGCTTACCTGTCGCTGATTTCACTTTATAACTAGAGCCTCCAGAGGCATTAATTGTCCTTATTATTGTAATAGAGTCCCCATACACATTGGGTTTGAATGCTTTTGCACTGCTATTCTTTATCTTGATCTCAATGGTAGCTGAATTCTGTCCTTTCTTGATAAATGCTAAAACATAAAACCTTTCATGAAATTCTGATGAAAACTTTCATTTAGCAATAGGTAGTGGTTTGATTTGAAAAATAAAGTGGAAATACTATTTCACACTATTCACTAATTTTGAAAATAATAGGAAATATAGTTACATGCTAGACTGCTTCCTCGATTCGTTGCAGAGGCTCTGCCTCCCAGGCCAACAACCAGAGCGGTCAAAACAGCACTTTTACCGCTCCCATTGCGACCAACAACAAAATTAACATTTGGGTTCAAAGTAACTTCTAAGTTTTCATGGCAAAAGAAATTGCGGACGTGTATGCTGTGAATGCAACCATCAATATCTTCTTCATAATTCTCCTCGTCTATTTCCATATTTTCGTTAGATTTTTACTTTTTCCGCCAAACCAAACAAAATCAACAAACAACGCAACGCACATCACAGAACCACAAAGAACAGGATGAGATAAGAGTCTATGACAGTCAAAAATATTGACAATGACATATTATTAATTGTACGCAAATCTGATTCAAATCATTTCCGGTATCAAGGTGATCGAGGTATCCATAAAAATAGGATACCTGTACCAAAAAGGTACCATGCTAAATCTATGAATGAAGGTATCAACATCAATTCAATCGAAATACTACTATCTATTTATTTATGCTTTACAGGTACAATAAATGAATACGAAGATATTTCTTTAGATGTTAGTAAATTGGAAACAAGTAGAATAATGAATATTTTTATACATTCTATGAATCTAGTCGTTCGTTATGGCCAGTTATGGCAACATTTTTCATAACGCCATTTTTGCCTTTCGAAAATCACAGTAATTAATTTCTGTTGTTGATTTTCTTTCATCAGTCAAATGAAACAAAGTGACGCTCTGCAACTGATAAAATATTGCTAAACGTGTGAAGCTGTACGTTATTGTTGTTATCAAATCAATAAAATAGATTTGCGACATCTACATCAAGGTAAACAACATTTCATTGGTTGAACGTTATTGAATTACCTCGGCGAAAATCTCGTGAATGAACAACATGTGTGTGTTTTCGTAACTTTAGTAATACAAAACAAATTAATTATAATTACGTTCTTCAACTTCAACTTCTTCTTATTATTGGCTTCTGTGACTTGTTTGTCAATTACGTTCTTTCTATATACGTACTTTACTAAGTTCTAATAAATCAATTACAAACCTAATTTTGCATTGTAATCACTAAACTGTAAACAAAAACATTTCACCTGTTTGTGATCTTGCTAAATATCATTGTTCGTTCGTAGCGTAGGTGCCTGCCTATTGTTGTTGAGTTTAGTTTTAATTTGGGGGTACTTTAACAATTTTACTTTGTTCTAGATATCACAATGGGTGACTCACCTCTCGAAAATGACCCTCCAAAAGATGTAAGTATGATTGAAAAGATTCCACGGCTACTTTTACTGTAATTAGGTATCCCCTTACTAAAGTAATAGTATTACTTTCAGCCGAAGGAATTGGAGAAGTTAGAAGAAGCAAAATTGAAGGCAAAATTCCCAAATGCAATGCTAGGTAGAGGACCTGGCGGGCATTCAGCATTTTTGCAAAAGAGGCTAGCGAAAGGAGTAAGTATTATCATTCATTTTTCCCGATCAGTTTCTTAGTCAATAGCAATCAGACCTATCAAAGATTTTTTGACACGGTTCATCAAGATAAACTGTAAAAGCCTTTTTTGTTAGTTCCTCTAATGGCACAAGGGTGTCGGGCAGGCATCATAGCTAAGGAAAATTTATAATGTCTACCTACCTCTTCAACATAATATATTGTATGGTTTATCAGCTTATAATTTGTTTATCTTTCAGCAAAAGTTTTTTGATTCTGGAGATTATCAAATGGCAAAGCAGAGGCCAAGCAACTTAGCTGCGCCATTCAAAGCGCCAGCCGTGCCGGCCAAGCATCCAACAGGCGATGCAATTCCAACACCAGAGACCGTCCCTCTTCGCAAGACATCTATCATTCAGCCCAAGTTTCAGCAATCAAGCCAAACATCCTAGCCATGCCTTCGTTAGCCATTGACAGATTCATGTAACCACCTTCATTTTGCCTATAGATGCAACTCACTGCATCGCTTTTGATTTCGTATTGGCACAGATTGGAAACAATTTTATTTATAAGTATCTCATTTCTGCACTTATCTGATCATTGTGATGTTTCTCATAGCCTATGTTGATATTTTAATGAAAGTTTTATAAGAAAAACTGTTATGTATAAAACTAGTATGTAATTGTGTGTTAAGGGTACACTATGCACTATATTGCTAGCTTTCATGTTTGAATTTCCAACTTAAGACACAAGAATTCCAGAAGACATGCTAACATGAGTCCCAAAATTCACATCTGTATGCACTATGGATTATTTTTGTGGGGAAATTGCAAATGATGTGTCGTTTTCATTCATTTATTGATGTATTCCAAGAATATCTTGCACTGACATCTTAGCATTTTGCAACATTTGATTAATCATGGATTATTTTAGAATGTGTACCTAGCCTAGGGTTATTGGGGTTAGCATTTGATGTAGGTTTAAAAGTCCCTGTACATAATGACATTATCATCACATTGAATACTATCCATACATGTCAGATTAACTCTTGATATTCAATGTTGTTGGATATGTTAGCAGCTTATAATAATTTTTATGTACTTTCTGTAGTCATCACCTATCTATCACAGTCCATTGCTAAAGATTGTACATAGTGTCATAATAAAGTGTGATCTAGGAGTTAATAAAAGCGGTTTTATGTTACATTAGCAACATGATTATAGTTCCTGGATGTTGCTATTAATTGATGTTTATGCTTGGGTTACTAAAATTTATTCTTCTATGTAAAACAATTATACTAAAGTTCAGGGACAGACTAACCACAAGTTGGCACGAGCGTGATATGTGTATGGAATAAGGGAATGTTGAAGTGTTAGCAATTATAAATTAAAATAAATTCTTGGTAAAAAAAGCAATTTCATTTTTATTATAACTCTGTGCGTGTTTCCGACGGAGTACAACTGTGTATCGTGACCTTAGTCTAATTATTCGAGAAAAGTTAACAAATGAGATTACAATAATTATAATACAATAAATGGCACAGGTTAAACATAACTTTATAACAACAGTAAGTGAACATGCTCGGTGATACTCCTCTCCTTTTGGAATGCCTTCCTTTCAAAACTCCGCTGCTTTTGTGTCATGGTTCGAGTATTACGAGTTCCAATTCAGATCCAATGCTTGTGTTATATTTGACTGCTCTCTGAAACAAAAGCAAGTAGTTATGAGTTGAAGTCCAATCACATAGGACTAGGACTCTTCCACTGCACAAAACAGGAACATTGACAGAAAATTTACCAGGATTCAGACTTCAGCGGAATGCATTAAGGTCGGAATAGGTCAGCTGTTCAACCGACCGCAACCAATCACAGTGCAAGAAACGTCAGTTTTGGATCAATTTCTGCACTGTGATTGGTTGCGGACAGTTGAACAGCCGACCGATTCCAGCCCGAATGCATTCCGCTGAAGTCTGAATCACTAGGCTGATTTCATTCTAAAAGCTTCAAACCCTCAGTTCTCACCTGGGTTCCAATGCACATAGTCCGGCGTGGCAGCGGCTTGGTACTCGCTGACGAGTTCTTCGACTACGGTGCGCGATTCATCGAACTCTTCCAGTGACTCTTTGAACATCGGCTCTTTCCTGAACACTTCTAAGAACGCCTCGCGTTTGCGCAGCTTGTCAAACTGTTGCACGCATCTGTCGAATAACTGGAACAATGTGTGTTATTGTTGGTAGTTAGGAAACGAAACTGGTATATCTCCAAGGCACGGTAGACATTCTATCAGATCTCTAACGATGTCTAAGGGTTATCAGAAATACGTCCAAAATCCAAATACATATTAGACACATGCCCACATTTCGGTCAGCATTCGTGAAGTGAAGTTAGCCGTTTGTCTGTTTGAAAAAGCGTTCACTGCGCAGACAAACGGCTAACTTCACGAATGCCTAGATCCGTTGGGCAAAGTGGAAGTGGGTGGGTGAACGCTAGTGGCAAACTCCGTCACCTGACTTGGCCACTAACTCATACGAACTTTTTATTATATTTTACTAAGAGCCTGTAGTGTCGCACTGCAGGGCAAAGTCCCTTCCCTCATTATTACAGATGTTAGGGAGTTACAGTAGGTACCTGTACAGGTAGCAAGCACTTCACGATATTTCACCATTTAGAGCTCTTAGTTTTCATCAACATATTGCAATATCATCAGTTCAAGACGATCTTACCGAGCAGATATTGGTATGATTCGCAAGCAGTAAGCCCGAGACTTTGTGTGTGGCTTGCACGTACGGCGATCGGCGGGATAGTGCCACCTAGAAAAGATTAGAAGAAAATGAGTGCCTATAGCATTATAGTAAAAAAAATTTTTGACTATAATAATTCATAGATTACGCACTGACTGACAAAATAACAGTGTGAGGTAAGCAGTTCATGCATCAATATGAAAAATTAGTTACTTGTATAGAAGCCGGTCCCCAGGGTATGAAGGAGGCTAGTTTCCGTTCGCGAATCCTTTGTAGTGACTTGTGAACTTGTGAGGGATCCACTTCACCCTGAAACAATATCATTACATACAGTTATAACGAGAACGATACAGAAGTTTTAAATCATAATTTGTACCTACGTAGCCGTGTTGGTCGAATGGGGTTGTGCCTCGACTTTCTTTTATATGCGCTTTAACACGAGCTCATAACGGTGAAGGAAAACATCGTGAGGAAACCCGCAGCTTAGTCAGCTCCACACGTATTGACGTCGTCTCTCCTATGGGCGGCTGATTAAGCTGAGAGGATGGTTTAGGTGCTGGGCAAGCCTATTCCATCTCAAACAATGTCCCAGGCACTACAGCGTCCCGTTAAGTGTAGGCACAGGTTGCCTCCTGACGCTGTATAAATCATCTAATGTAGATGTAAAGGCCAAGTTTTTACCTACGTAGATATCTTGTTCGCGTGTTAAAACGCTATACTAGCGCATTAAATGGAACGCGGCGGATGGATCAAAACTAATTAGTTACGCTTATGTCATCATTGGGGCAGATGATGTTATGTGCGATATCCAGTTACTATTATTCTCTGTGCCAAACTTTTACCAATTTTGTCTTATATCGGAAGCCATCGGTGGCCTAAAAACTCCGTCACCAAAGTTGATTACTCACTCGCACGAACTTACTTCTAGAATAGGTCTGTGTACTCACCTTACCTTCTTGGATCAAATTGGCTATATTTTGGAGAAGGGCCAAGTCAAAAGTACCCTAAACCGGCGAGCAAGTACGAAGAATGTAATGAGAGTGAATGAGGCGAAAGTTGTGTTTCAGGATCGTAGCAAGTGGAGATCCGTGGTCCCTGCCTACCCCCTCGGGAGAGGCGTGATTTTATGTATCTATAATAATAATGCTGGACATTTTCACACAGCATCTAGCCCCAAACTAAGCAAAGCTACTATGGGAACCAGATAACTGATATACTACATATATACTTTTTTTTTTTTGTAAATACATACATATTATACATAGAAACACCCAGACCTGAGACAAATATCTGTAGGTCATACAAACATTTGTCTCGCGGCGGGGATCGAACCCGCAACCTTCTGCGTCGCAGGCGGACCTTTGCCCACTGCGCCACAGAGGTCGTCTATGTATGTATTTTGTGTACTCACCTGTATAATATTTAGTATCGATATGTAGCAATGCTGGTTCGTCCGGTCAGGACTGAGGGATACCATCATATTCTTTGGTTGTAGCAGTCTTTGCATTACGTCGAGTACTGTCGTTTTTCGAATTTTCGGAGCCTGCAATAATACTATACTATTACTATCAATGATGCCATGAGAATAAGGTGACAGGGAGCTAAATATGATAATGGAGTCAAGAGCTACATTCTTATCATGTATGCAATGTGAGACATGCCTCAAACTACCCTTTTAAACTTGAACATGATAAGCGCCGCTTTTTCCCCTTTAGACATCTTCAAAGGGTCTGGATCTGGAATAGAAAGTTCTGAGAGAATGTCTACCGCACGTTGGGGATACAGTCGTGGTGATCCTGTTTTTATTTCTTCCGGGTTATACGAAATTGCAATGCAGTACAAAGCTACCTGGAAATAAGAGCTTATATTGAGCTGTTTATTTCGATTACAAAGATGTTACCTGGCTGACAGTATTGAGTTCGTGGTCGGCGGTGAGTGGCGTGTAGCCCGTCATTAGGAAGTGTAGACGCGGCGTGGGGATTAGCGGCGCCACCAGGCTTATTAGGTCATTATTCATGTACGATGGGTACCTGCACAATACCACAATATTTAAGCATCTATCGTAAAAAGACAACACAAATTACGCTGAAATCTCTTTTGCTCGGGATTCTAATTATAACTCTAAACTCCCTCGCTACGCTTGGATATTCACTATAGAATAAGCGAAAGATTTAATATAGCGCTCATATCACTCATTAGAATTTCAATTGGATCTAACAGAAGGTTTAAGTAACCTACAAAACAAAAAACGGACAAGTGCGAGTCGGGCTCGCCCACCGAAGGTTCCGTACAAAGGCCTAAATAGGTACGTATAACAGTGCAAACTGTTAGACATCAAAGTTATTAGGTACCTACCGTACTCGTACATGAGAAGGGAAAACATATTTTTTAAAAATTTTCGTCAAAAGGCGAAAACTATACATCCTAATTAATTAATAATCTGTTTAAGGTTGTGCCAATGAAGCCCTTTCATACGATTAACTACACGACACGGTCAACTCCCTTCAAAATTTCGACCCCCATTACTTGCATTAAGCTCTGTTTTTTGTGATTGAATTAAAAATAATGCGGTTAACAAATTTTCCCCTGTATTTGTAGTCTTAAGACGATACTTTTTGCTAAATTTCATAGTTCTAGGTCAACGGGAAGTACCCCATGAATTTTGATTTCCTTGAGTGTTGAAAAACGCGTTTTTTGCAGCTTAAACGGCCGTATCTTTTTTTGCGTTAAGTTACAAGTCTGATTTTTAGACCTGAGTATACGGTTTTAATTTCAAATCGACGTTCCCGAGATAAAAGGTCTTAACAGACAGACAGACAAGAAACCGAAAAACTAATTTTTCAAATCGGCTCGTAAATGACAGATGAAAATTAGTAAAATGTAAAGCCCGTGGTAAAGCCAGACATACCTTAGCGTGGCAGTGCTAGCACTCATGATAGTGGAGACTAGGGTATTAATCTGCGCAAACGATGGGTTCTTTATATGCAGGCGGTCGCTCGCGATCCTGTTCAGAGCTGTGTTGTCGAGCACCATCACGCAGTCTGCGCTCTCTGTGAGCCGCTTCAGTGTGAGCAGCGAGTTGTATGGCTGGACAACTACATCACTAATGGATACAAACAAAATTACATCGACTAAGTAGGTATATTGAAAAACAGGTCCTTTTTAAAACACGGGAAATCATAAGCATATGCTATTGCATTTCCCGTGTTATATGTTACGATATATAAATAGAGGATTTCAAAAGAGAATTCACGGGAATTATTGAATTTAACTGCTGTTATAACAGCAAAAATTGTCTGTAAATAATGCGAGTTTTCTAGCACGCGCATCTGTGGGGTAATGCGCTCTTTCTTGTAAGAACTTGAGGGGCTTGAATCTTGATAAGTGTGGGGCAAGTATTCATTCTATACAAAGTATTATTAGATTATTCTCTGCTTGTATAAAGAACTTGTAGAAGAAGAGGAGAAAGCCTTTATTTGCTAAATCAGGAACATAGGTTGACTGTGCCCATTGAAGCATATCAAAATGACCATTATTGTTGTGTAATAAAGCCTCACCTTATTTCATCCAAGTTAGGGAACACACTGTATGTCTGTACAAGTTTCTTTGGGAATCTATCGGAGAGGTGTTCCAGGATATATGAGCCCATGCCCGACCCTGTCCCTCCGGCTATTGAATGGCACAAAACAAAACCCTGAAAGAAATACTTCATCAAAGCCTGGCATCACCCACCAGTAGTTTAAAAGAAATACTAAACAAATTAGTATCAATTAACCTAATCAAAACAAGGTAAAAGAAAATGCAAGAGACAAACATGGACAAATGTAGATGTTGTATCTCTAGCATCATGTACCGCATATACAATGGGGAGTGTTCAGTGGAATTATTTGACATTGTATGCAACAACAGCAATACTCATCACCATCTACATTATGTGGATGGTTAGCAGTCCACAACTGTGCGGTATTCACGTCAATTCTTGCCTCGCACAACAGACTTATGGAATCAGCTGTCACCAGCGGTATTTTCGGATCGATACAACTTAGGCGCCTTTAAGAAAAGAGCCTATTCTTACCTTAAAGGCCGACAACGCATCTGCAGTGCTTCTTGATGCTGCAGTTGTCTGTGGGCGGTGGTAATCACTTACCATCAGGTTAGCCACTTGCTCGTTTGCCCCTCTTCCATAAAAAAAATGGTGTACCAGTGCCATTAAATGGTATAGGGTGCATGAGAGAAGGATAGTAAGATAAGTATAGAATATAGCAACAGTTGTACCTCCAAATTATCACTTCCATCAGCTTCTCTGTTGATTATATCAAACACTTCTTCATTGAGCTTCTCTCCCTGTGCATAACCAGATGCCCAGTTGTTTCCTGCACCTCCTCCATGTTTTGATAGGTACACGTTTTCTGGATTGTAAAGCTAGAAAACAACAGAGCTTCATTATCGTACAAGTCAGCCAATGACCGTTAAATTGGAGGAATTAGTTCCAATTTCATGCTTCAATGGTTCAATAGACATTTAAATGGTGTGAAATTTTGTCTAAAAACCTTGGCATAAGGTGAAGTCATGATGGTGTTGATCACTCTAGGTTCCAGATCCAACAGAACAGCTCTTGGAATGTAATGATCATCATCAGCTTGGTAGAAAAACACATCCTTTCTGTCCGAGCCTGCAGACGCGAACTCCTCGAGTATACCGTCTGGTGATATCCCATGCTCCATGCATAGCTGTTTCCAGAACTCAAAGCCAACTGCAAAACAATAAAATAATAGCAAATAATACAGGAACTATTTGAAAATAACCGCTGGACATGGAACACTATTATTTCTCACGTACTTTGATTTCCACACTGCCCCAACTGCAGAGTTATCATTTCACTCGGCATCTTAGCTTAGATTTGTTACTTTTCTACTGATTTAAATCGTGTATGCCTATTTTTTCGAATTAAAAACACAAGTAAACAAAACATCAGCCGCTTTCAGTCATACATCCATTTCGCTGTTTTACTTGTGTGAAGTTGTGTGTGTGTGTGTTTGTTCAATGTAATCAAATTAAAATTAGTTTGCTCAGCCTATAATTGGTGGCCGTTGGAATGTTGACAAAAGATTAACCAATCAAAATATATTTACAAAGGTGTGTCGGTCGAAATGAAGAACGAACTTTAATTTTATAGTGCTGTGCCCTGTGCTGCCAGTAGTGCTGTTTATTTATTATTTTTTTATTTATTTATATGAACAAAAAAGAAAAGGGCTTTGTCGCAATTTCCTGAGATTTATTTATTTTATCAATCCAGTAGTGCCTCTTGGCATAAACCTTGCACTACACATGGTCGTTGGTTGTATTCATATTTTTTGATGGTTATATATGTCTAGGCCGTAGAGATATTGTCTAGTTATATTCAAACTTTGAAAATATACTTTATAAAAAATAACCGATTAATTATAATCGCACTACTAAGAAATCTGAAAGCATCGAAAACAGTCTTGCTTTACTTGACTTGAATACATGACACTGACAGAAACCAAATATTCTTGGATTCCTTGGCTGGCTCATTCTCTCTCTTCTCCATCTGTCAAACAAGTTTTGTAAAAACTAAAAATAAAAAGTTCGAAGTTTTTATATTAAGTTTGTCGGAAAACTATACCATTATATTATCATAGGTTGATTATCTCTATTATCTATCGTGCCAATGTGTTTCTAAATAAATAAATAGGTTTTCATTCAGTGTAATAAATTACGAAATTCAGGTAGGTGTTCCATAGTTGTAGTTGATGGCCTTCGATTTGCATATTTCTCAACTTTGTACACAGCCTACTGTGTGCACAGCATTGAGGATAATGCCAGCGTGGGTGTGACTTTCGTACCTACAAGGTTCCTTAGCAATAACCCATGGTTTCATACAGTTAGTAAAGTTTTTGAAGTAGTAACAAAATGCATCTATAGACTTGATTATTCCGGTCTGACGAACAGATTACTAATTTATGAACATTACCGCGTACGTGCAGTGAATTTTAGAGCATCTTCCTAGTATTGCAGCTGCATTTCGTGATTTCTTTGTCGGCAGCTAATTAGCCTAAACAGCGTTAGTCAAGATGCCGCGCAAACTACTAAAGTTTCTTATAGTGTTTGACAACACATCTCTGCTGTACTTTCCTGGTCAGTTCCTATCAGGAAAAGTGCTGATGGAGCTTCAAGATGATACTCCAGTCCTAGGTAAGTCTAAGGTGTCCAGTCAGGCTACGAATACTTATGATGGAGAATGGCCAAGCAGGCCTTATTCTATTCAAAAAAAATTCTTATTGAACTTAAGTTTCATGAAAGTAGACCTTTGCCCAGCAGTGGGACGAAATATTTTAATTATTACACTATTTTAACATCATCTAGCAATCTGCATATCTTCATCTCTTCTCATTACTTTTACATGCATACTATTGCATATTTGTCTGTAACGAATACTCTTTTCTGATTTATTTTAATTTTTCAGGTTTACATTTCCATGTGGTTGGCGAAGGAGTTGTGAGGGTTGGATCAGGCAGACATGAAAGACTTTTTGACAAAGAAAACTATATTGACTTCCGAATGAGACTTCTTGGTGAACCTGGTATGTTTGAGCATAAAACAATAATAACTAACTTAGGCCTTTACATCTATATTAGATGATTTATACATTAATAGGATGCTGTAGTACCTGGGACATTGTTTGAGATGGAATAGGCTTGCCCAGCACCTAAACCATCCTCTTAGCTTAATCAGCCTGGCCCATAGGAAAGACGAGCTCAATACGTGTGGAGCTGACTATGCTGGTATCCTCACAATGTTTCCTACACCGTTAAGGGCTCGTATTAAAGCGCATATAAATTTTACGAAACGAAAAATCCACTGACGCACGGCCAGGATTTGAACCCACGACCTTTGCATTGAAAGTCGAGGCACAACCCTATTCGACCAACATGAACCAATAATAAAATACTTGACTAATTTAGTTTTACTCTTATAGGCGGCGATGGGCTTGCAACCTGTCACGTATGGAATACTAACTCCTACAAGATGTGGGCATGTATCAAAGATCTGAGATAATGTCTACTGCACCTTGGGGATACATTCGTGAATGTTTTTACTAATTTTGTTTTAAGAAAATTCAGTTCAGTTCAGTTTCTTGGTTAATGGCTAAGAAAATTCACAATCCCTTAGAAAGATAGTCATGGATAGTTTATAACATTAAAATCAAGTATACTTTTCATGTACAGGTCATGGAACGTCAATTCTGTCTCCTGGCATCCACAGCTTCCCATTCAAACTGGGTTTGCCTATGGGCCTTCCGTCCACATTCCTTGGTACCCATGGCTGGGTTCAGTACTATTGTAAGGCAGCGCTCCGAGAGCCCAATGGTTTGACGCACAAGAACCAACAGGTCTTCATTGTCATGAACCCTATTGATTTGAATCAAGAGGATCCTGTTTTATCTGTAAGTATTTTTTAGAAGCCTATTTTTTTTAAAATGTGTTACACTAAGGCTGTGTCCCCAGTAGGCAAACTGTTAGCGGCCGACTGAGTTCGGAGTATCGATTTAGTACGCCCTTCCTTATATTTGAAATGTAGTGTCCACAGTTTTCTAGTTTTGCGCTCACACTGTACGCAGTTTGCCGTTCGCCTTTTTTTCTTGCTCTTCTTTCAGTCGGCCGCTAACAGTTTGCCTATTGGGGACACAGCCTTAAGCATGATGCTGTCTATTATTAAGTGTGTTATGTTCTTATCACTATGATTCAGCTAAACCAATTTGAATGAAATGTTGTAACTGATTTGTAATTTAGCCCCACAAGAATTTATTTATTTATAAAAGCAAAACTACTACTTTTACTTACTTATGCAGCATTGATGTTATCATCTATTCTCCTTTTAATTAGACAAATACCTAAATTGTAGTAGAAGGTAAACTCATATTTCCCAGTACATTATTATTAACTCATTTATTTCAGATTAAAATCCATATAAAAACACAAAAAAATTTACAGTCAATTAGATACAATCAAAATTTTACACAGTCATTATATAATACAATCGAATTTCAAACATTGAATGCATGAGATTACATCTTGACATCAATAATTATGTAGCTTGCTATGTGCATGAGATATATGTAGAGATAGCAATGCAATCTATGTAATTCAATATGTAATCGGTGCAATTTTAAGGCCTTCAAAGCATGAAAGTGTCAAACAAAATACCAGTCTCAGTTGTGTTGTAATTTCATTCACAAAGTGCACCAAGTTACTTAACATAAATGTCATCATACTCAGTTACACAAAATTATCCAATGCCTTTGTTTACATCTCTGTGAGAACTTGCCCACCTCGTTCAAATGCTCATTGTTGGCTTACCTTGTCTAAGGTAATGTAATATGGGGCTGTGGGTTACCTAATGATCATGAGATAATTATAAAATAGCTTTGTCTTGTGGTTTCGTATTTGTAATCAATAGTATCACAGCAAAATTGCTCGTCATTTCTGTATCCTCTTTTAACTTATTTATTTTATACCATGATTATGTAATTGAAAAATTATAATATTAGAAATAACTATTATTTTTCGATCATGTTATTTAGACTTCCGTCCCATGGATTCGCTCGCGTGATAAATTATGGCCTAATTTTATGAGTTCGGATGAGGGACCAACAGTTTTTAACGAGTCACCTGAAGCACGAAAGCGCTTAGTATTGCTACCAGCAGTGACTCATTCACATCAGCTCATGCTCACATTGCAGAAGTTAAGATGAGACTCCGTGACAGGTCGCCGCCACAGCGACCCGTTAAATGTAGGCATAGGTTGCTTCCTCCTGATCTGTAGATATATGTAGATGTAAACGCCTAAGTTTCTGTATTTCGCCAGCAACAGTTAGAATGCAGCGTGGAACACCGGCTAGGCGTGGGCTGCGTGGGCGGCGGCGGCGTGTCGTGCCGCGTGGAGTTGGACCGCGGTGCCTACGTGCCCGGAGAAACTATACTACTGTCCGCACGTCTGCACAACAACTCGCGGACAACTATCAAGTGCACACGAGCGGCGTTGACAGAGGTATAGTGAAGTAAAGTCAAAAAGCATTTATTCTGTAGGACCACTGCGCTGGGATCACTTAGAATCGTCTTAAAACTAGGTGATTCTACTCCTGTTCCTTGGCGACTTAGTACCGTGAAGAACCAGGGCAACAAACACGGTTTGGTTGAGCTTTCTTTTAGGTGATCCAACCAAAAATTCAAGATCCAGTGGACTAACACAAAACCAATGATATACCTCACAAAACACATTATTGTTTGAGATGGAATAGGCTTGCCCACCTAAACTATCCTCTCTACAGGAAAGACAACACGTGTGGGGCCGACTAACCTGTTTGACCATGCATGACTAAGCTGCGGGTTTCCTTCCTGGATAATGACACTAGAGCAAATATTTTAGTACCATAAAACCTTTAACCATGACCCTGATACACGTTAGAGATTTTTTCTGCCAAACTCTAAGTAAAAAGTAAGTTCGTATGAGTCAGTGGCCAACTCTGGTGACGGAGTTTTTAGGCCGCCTTAAGGCCTCCGTCATGGCTTAACGACTTAAATAGCCGGGACCGACAATTTAACGTGCCCTCCGAAGCACGGAAGCGCTCAGATGAAAATGCCACTGGCGGTCACCCATCCACTCACAGACCGTTTCGAACGTTGCTTAACTTCGGCGATCTATCAAGAACGACTAAGCAAGCACGACCACGAGCGCTTCAAACGATCTACGACTCTAACGGCGTTAGTACACCGAAACGATGCGAACCCACGTCTCACTCTAGCACATAGCTAATGATATAGGTGCGTCCTTGTCGGATGCGATCTGTCGTATGTGTTCCGCAAATGGCGACTATAGTTCCCGCTCTACACCCAGACGATCCAGTACTCGGCGCACGGCAAGGTGGCGGCGCGGGAAGTGCGCGAGCTGGCGTCGCTCGCGCACGGCAAGACTCGCGGCGGAGACGTGGACGTGTGGCGCCGCGAGCTGCTGTACGTGCCGCCCTTGCCGCCCACCAACCTGCGCGGCTGCCATCTCATCTCCGTGCAGTACGACGTGCTCGTGAGTACAGGAGGGTTCGGGCTAACATCAACTCTTATTTCCACGCAGTTTTCGAACTTTAAATTCGAATAGTGAGAAACGACTCAGCTTATCATGTTTTCTCATGTCATTTCTCATGTTTTCACTTTAAGTGCAGTCTAGAAACGAATCTGAAATGGCGGCGATTCAGGGGAGTTATTCGCGTTCGTTTTTTAGTTTGTTCGATGAATATTCGGATGCTTCTTACTACGAGCTACATTGTATTCAGTCGATAAGATCAACGTTACAACACGGTCCTAACCTAACCTAGGACAAAATATTCGAGACCGAAAAATTGGCCCTTGAAGTCAGAAATCGTAGTAAGAAACATCCGAATATTCATCAAACGAACGAAAATAAGAACGGGAATACGGCCCCAGATTAGTTTTTTTATGTCAAAATTGCCATTCAGTTAAAATACTGCTCATAGTAGCCCAGATATAACTCGGTTCATTAGACAAACGAATCTAATATGGCGGTGATAGTGTTCTCTCGCTTGCATACTAGTGACGGCACTGGTGTGCAAGCGAGAGAACATGATTATCGTCGCCATTTTAGATTTGTTTTTTTATTGAATGAACAGAGTTTTAATAGTCAAACTTGAGAGTAGAAAGAGTAGAGTTAGACTGATTGTAGTGTTTGTGTGCGATCCGAGGCAAACTAGCTTACTTCATTCAAACACTTACCAACTCACCTTGTTTCAGTTCATAATAGAGCCGAAGAGTTTGGACAAAGAAGTGAAACTCCAGCTGCCGATATTGCTCGGCACGTATCCGTTCCGCGACGAGAACTCAGAAGCACCGCCCACGCACTACCCCAGCACATTGCCTATATTCCGGCCGTGGCTGCACGAGAAACCCAACCATTGAATAATGCTCCTTATTCCAACGAACGAAGGTAGCTTTTGGAGTGACGCTGATTGCTGCATTTACGAACTGTCACCAAGGCCTTTAAAAAATTGTTTTGCTCGAGTGTACATTTTGTTGTACACTTCCCTAAAATGTAACCGCTCAGAAAATTGGCCATGATCTGCTGAAGTGTTGAACACTTAATAATTGTAGATTTCTACGAATCTCATTGATATAATTTGAGTATTACTTTTTGAAGGTTTTATGTACATACATACTCGTTATCATAAGGTGCAATTTGTCTATCGACAGTTTTATATTAACTTTTTTACCGTTTTATGGTAAGCTAATTTAGAGCATAGGCTTTTTATGCATTTTTTATATCGTCAAAGCCTTTTAGCATGACGAAATACTAGTTTTATCTACGCTACCCATAAACAATATGATTCTACAGCTCATGCTAGAAGAGCTTTACCGGACATAGGTGTTACCAGCACGGAAAACTATTTAGTAATGTATCTAGCCGTGGGTAGAAGGATGGATATGTACATATAACTCGCAGCTCAACCGAAATCGGTATACGTCTTTCAAGTCTTGGCAAAATACTTCGGCTCAACAGATCCAATTCCGTCCCAATCCAAGGCAAGACAATATTGTATTGTGGTTTATTACAATAGCGCTAAAGTCTCTATTTGAAAAGCGAAGCTGTGACAAACTGATAATATACATCAAATCCGTCCTTCTCCATCCTTCAGTCAATCAATGCTCCGAACCAAAAAGTCGTACAAGTAAAAGAAAACTCTAGACAATTCAATAATATATTGTTTCTTATTCCAATGAAGATAAAGTCTTTATTCAAAAAACCGATCTGTAACGTAAACAGTACCTGTACATCGAATCCGTCTACGTCTTTCCGATGCTCAGAACCAAAAAGTTGTTAAAGTCTAACGAAACTCAAGATCATGCAATATTAAAATGTGTTTTATTTCAATGGCGTTAAAGTCTTTATTCGAAAAAATGACGTAAACAGACCCTAACAGATCAAATCCATCCTTCTCCATCAGTCCAAAAGCTCCGATACCTATATTGTGTTTTATTTCAATACTGTTAAGGTCTTTAATCGAAAAGCTGAGTTTGACTGATTGATCTGAAGTACGACGTACGTATTTGACTGAAGAACGGACTAATATCAATTAGTAATTTCGATTTTAACTCCTAGGAATAAGGTCTATTATTGAAACTCAGGTTTGAGTTTACGACTGCTGCCGCGTCCATCTATCGTGCTGCATGGCGCTGTGTGTAGCTTCCGGGCAAACGAAATAAATAAAACGGAAGTTGCAATACAACTTCCGTTTTATTTATCTTAGTGCAAAGTGTTAATGAGCGTTTATTATAATAACATCAGGCTATTTTTTTATTAAATGGTAGTAATATATGTTAACGTAATTAATAAACTGGCCAATGTAATTTCATGTTTATTAAAATAAGACCAAAGTTTGACTTGAACTGTCTTTGTCATTACAACCATAGACGAGAGATGTCGGAGACCACAGACTAAAACAGCAATTATTACCATTCTCGATAGGGCTAAAAACTATATAAACCATAAACAATATATAAGGGATGCCGTACACCATCCCTTACAACTAGAAAAATATTTTGGAATAATAAACTAAAGAAACTTTAGGACTGTTGGAGCTGTTGAGTTGTGATTCAGGTATACATCATGATTAAAAAAATACCTGAAACCTACAGATCACGATTTTTAACTGAGTTACCCATGGCTAAATGTATCCTATTGTACTGTGATCGTAACACGTATTCGGCACAGCTTCAGTTTAAAAGCGCATGGATTCGATTCTCAGTAAAACTGTGCCATTCATGTTATAAAAATGGCTTTAAAAAATATTAAAACTTGATGTATTAAAATTACTAGGTATTGAATATCGGAATTTATTGTATACTAATCGAAATGTATTTAACTAACCTGTGATATACCATTCCGTCCATTTATGTAGTCTTACTACGAACGTATTCAAATATAATATTTTACTCTTAAGATTGTATTTTATTAAAAAACTTATTTGACACAACACATTTAATTATCGCAATGTTTATTTTAAACATGTCCATATTACTTACAAAGTATTATAAAAGTTCATTCGTTATTTGCATAATTACAGGCAGGTGATATCTTACAACGGTCGTCATAGCTCTAGGCATGCCAACATTGAGGAAAGACAAGAATATGACCACGTGTTAAAATGAGACTAATGTGACGCCGAAAAATCCTAGCGTGAAATATTGAATTTACTAGATATTCTGCGCTCTACAATAATAGTAATTCAATGTATGACTTTTTAATTGAAAGGATTACGTTCAAATGTTGCGCAATGTTTTTATTTAGCAAAGGTGACAACATCAATTGAGTTGTAACGAACATCTATTTGTCCAAATTGCTAGATTATCAATAGCTACTAATATTATAAAGATCGAGTGCGAATTTGTTTGTGTGTATGTAAGGGCAATCTCCAAAAATCTATTTGAATAATTCTGTCTCCATTTAAAAGCACTCAAAGACTTATAAACTTAATTCACCTGGTGATTGATGTAAGATGGATTAGTGCCATGGCTTTTCCTTTGCGTAAAACATATCCAAACGCGACTAGGCTGTTTCTACAGCTGTGTTCTCTAATATTCACTTGGTACACAATACAATTATACACAATAAAGAAAACCCTGTTCAATCCAGAACTTTTTCTAAATAAGTTCATGGTACGAGTATCATAATTGCCCAAAGTCTTATCTCTAAATTTTTTTTTTAATGGGGCCCCCATTTTAATCTTTCGTTGACAGTATGTAAGGCCAATACTATCTTATTTTCTGAAAAGGATGTTTTATATAGAATCGAATAATACCCTCAAAGATCGGACAGGGTTTCCCTTTAGTGTATTCAGACTTTCCCATATAGAGCAGGACGCTGCTATCTCCCTTGTATTAGCACGACTACCACCTTTCGTGCGTTAGAGCGGGACGCAGCTACGCCATCTTGTTGGCGAGAGAGAGATGGAGCGTGGCGAGCTGTGCCGTCCATTTGTCGAGTGCCGAGTAGCGGGCGGCGCCGCGCGCTGAGGATTGTAGCTCGAGGACTGAGTTCACTTGGTCTATGCGCCCGCTGATTGTGCTGTGGAAAAAACGTAATGCTGCTTATTACAAAAACGTTAAACCTTAGATAGACCCCATGTTGACACATGTCAAAACAAAACTGTTACTACAAAAAAGCGTTCTATGTAGTTCTAGTATTTAAAGATTTTCTAGGGACAATTTTTTTGTTGACTTGGTCTTAACTCGGTTCATTTTCTTGTAATAAGCCCCACTATGTTTGTTTAACGGTTTCGATTAAGATTTGAATACAAATATTTTTTTCTAAACCCGTTATTTTGCTACCGATAGTAAGTAGGAAAACTACCAAGTAATGAATACTAACTTATCCAGTATACATGTAACGAGCAGATTCTCGACGTCCTTCTCATCGATATTGAGCTCGGCTGAGATGAAGGGGATATGTATACGTGTGTAGGGCCCGATCAACTTAATCAGCACTTGTGTGCGAATGTTGCGCAGCAGGTCTTCGATGTGCTCGCGGATGAACGGATCGTCCATTATATTGTTCCTGGGGGAAAAGGTGAGTTAAAATTATTGTTTTCATGACATGTCACGTGTTATTTCGAACCAGAGTGGTGGAAGGATTTGTGCGCCTTAAAAAGGTTTGTGGCGACCTCTATCTACCATCGCCTGAACTTCAAGAGATGTCAATTACAGCGACGTACTTCGGAGCTGTACCACCAGATGGCGCTGGAAACAAAAAGAGCAAAAGCGAAAACAGAGCAAAAAGTATAGAAAGTCTGAATCGCGCATGCAAAGTTTCTGGCCACATTTAGCCTATATAGAACTATCCGACTATAACTGTCGGCCGAACAGGCCCTAAGGTAAGTGTGCCAGTTGGGCGAGTACTCCCTCTTTGCCATAACTTGGGGGAATACCATCCACCCCCAAAGGTTCCTTTCGTGCACTTGATACCATGTTTTCAAACTTTTTAGACTACGATATTTACCGGTTTCCGCACGATAATTTTCCTTCACCATTTGAGAGTACTAGTGGTCTAGTTTGTAGCGGCTCCGCTTTCTGATCCTAAGGTCGTGGGTTCGAATCCTAGTCATGCATAAATGAGTATTTCTATGTCAGTACTCGAAATAAATTTTTACTACTATACTTACTCGATACAAATGTGACTTGATAATTTTTTATTTAGCTGCAAGACCAACAGGGGGTTATTCGCGTTCGTTTTTTCGTTCGTTTGATGAATATTCGGATACTTCTTACTACGAGCTACATTGTATTCAGTCGATAAGATCAACGTTAAAACACGGTCCTAACCTAGGGCCAAATATTCCAAACCGTATTCCCGTTCTTATTTTCGTTCGTTTGATGAATATTCGGATGATTCTTACTACGATTTCTGACTTCAAGGGCCAATTTTTCGGTTTGGAATATTTGGCCCTTGAAGTCAGAAATTCCAAACCGAAAAATTGGCCCTTGAAGTCAGAAATCGTAGTAAGAATCATCTGAATATTCATCAAACGAACGGGAATACGGCCCCAGAATGCTTCTATAGTTTAGCAACTTACCTATTATGTTTGAGGATGGCTTCGAACTCGTTGATATCGTTGTTCTGGTATGCCATCACCAGGTTGGTCATGGCGAGTATCTCGGGGTCGTTCTTGTACGGCTTGGCCTCCTGCGAGTCGAACGGATTGATGCCGGATTTCATCAGCCTGGCAACAAAAATTGAATGATTATTATTAGCCTCAATTATATTTTACTAGCTGCGCTCCCGCGGTGTGACCCGCGGTCCCTCGGGATTTTTTCATTTTTTCGGGATAAAAAGTAGCCTATGTCCTTCCCTGGGATACAACCTTAAACTATGCCAAATTTCAGCTTAATCTGTTCAGCGGTTTGGGCGTGAAAGCGTAACAACAGACAGACAGACAGATAGACAGACAGACAGAGTTACTTTCACATTTATAATATTAGTATGTGGAAAAGTGGAGAATCAAACCTAATGTGACAAAATCAACACAAATTACATACACGCTCCGGAAAGGGGACTGTCCACCAGTCTCTATGGAAAATAAAATTCTACCAAGCAATAACACCGTCAGATACCTGGGATTGCACCTGGACAGAAGATTAACTTGGGCTAACCATATAAAAGCCAAAAGAACCGAAGCCAACATGCAACTCAAGGGATTCTCCTGGCTACTTGGCCGCCAGTCCCAACTATCACTCAGCAACAAACTGATAGTCTACAAGGCTATAATAAAGCCAATATGGACATATGGCATTGAACTCTGGGGAACAGGCAGTAACTCAAACATTGAGATCCTCCAAAGGTTCCAAAACCAAGCTCTAAGAACCATCTCCAAAGCTCACTGGTTTGTAAGAAACACCGAAATACACGAATACCTGGAAATGCCAACCGTCAAAGAAGAAGTCTGTAAATATGCCATAAGGTACAAAGAAAGACTCAGATCACACACAAACACACTAGCCCACAATCTCCTAAATAGCGGAGAAAGCGTAAATCGCCTAAAGAGATGGCAGGTGCTAAACCTGGACATGCGAAGCTGACTTGACTAATGGCCAGTGTGGTGCCACTCAATGGAAGGGCGCCTTAAAACAACGACTCCAATGAAAAGATCTGATTATGGCTATACAGCCGATTGCAGATATAAAAAGGGAAAAAAAAAAAAAAAAAAAAAAAAATATTAGTATGGATACTACTATCTTACATTCATATTTATTCGCAGAAGGTTGCGGGTTCAATCCCCGCCGCGGGACTATGATCTACAGATATTTGTCTCGGGGTCTGGGTGTTTTCTATGTATTTATTTACAAACAAAAAGTATATTTAAGTAGTATATCAGTCATCTAGTACCCATAACACAAGCTCTGCTTACTTCGGGGCTAGATGATGCTGTGTGAAAAAGTCCAGCATTATTTATCGACCAACCGACGTCTAATCGACATGAAACTGACTATGTCTTGCCGAAGTCGTTATAAAACATCCTAATAGTCGCGTTCTGACTGAGCGAACAGCCTCACGAGGCAGACGCGCACAAATCCTCGGTCGGTCAGAGCGTGCCTCGCCCGCTGCACGCGCACGCTCCACCTTGTGGTAAACGTTGCGAGGCAAATGCCTGAGGCTCGTACGCGGCTAATTGCGACGTTTTCTAATATCCAGCTAGATCCATCCGCAGAACAACTCGCGATTGTTTTTAAAGTACTCACATATTAGCTAAGACTAAGTACTTGAGGCAGGTGGTACGCCGCGGGCTGCCGGATTCGTCGTAGTTTTTGAAAGCCTCAAAGAAGTCCGTGTGAGCCTTCTCGAATTCACCTTCTCGTAAGTGCATCTTGCCTCCACACTCTGAGGAAAGAAATGTTTTTAACTATTATTCCTATAAGATTGCAATCAATGGTAATAATTCTTTATTGTACAAATAAACACACAGGATAATAACATAAAAAAGGACATGTATAAAGGCGAACTTAGCCCTTTTTAATATTTTTTATAATTTATAGTTTTCGATTTATGGCGAAAATAAGGGTTGAAAGTTTGTACTTTGACCAACATTGAGCAATGCTTGGCGCGACCCTATTTTGGATGGGTGACCGCCTGACGACTTTTTGCACTCTAGATTTTTTATTTATTTATTATTAGATAATGGTACGGAACCCTTCGTGCGCGAGTCCGACTCGCACTTGGCCGGTTTTTTTAAGCGTAATGCCACTTTCAAGAACTTTATTGTGATATTTTGAAGATAGTTTTGACAAAAGCACACAAAATATAGAAAAAAAAACTTAGGCCTTTACATCTATATTAGATGACTAGCGGAACGCCCGCGACTTCGTTCACGTGGTACATATCAACATAGCCATTATCACTTGAGTAAGCTTAAGCTTTTCATCACATTAACTAAACTGAGTGACTGTGACTGCAAGTTCAACTTTGATGACTGAGTCTGAGTCCTAATCTCACTCTAAATCTGACCCTCAATCTAACCCTTATCTCGCTCTCACTCTTAATGTGACTCACAATCTCGCTCTCACATTTTAATCTGCCGCCCCCCCATAAACTCACAAATCCATAAATCCATATATCCATTAACCCCACTTCCAATCTCACTCCCACTTAAGAAATTCTACACATACTTAATCACCGCCAACACCCTGTTTCAGGAATTATTTACAGCCCTCCCTTTCAACCCACCCCCTAAATACAAAAGTTCACCCCACCCCTACGAAATCCTAAAATGCAGCAGAAGAAGAATGTACCCTCCAAGTTTCAAGTTTTTAGGACTTATGGTTCTCATAGCAACTGTTACTCCCTCTTTCACCCCCTTTATAGTGGAGTAAAAAAAAAATATATAAAATATTACTCAGTACTCACACATAGCGAGTTTCCAGCGAATCGGACCACGCATTCAAAAACCCCATACAAACATTAACACCCCCTTCTAGGGGTAGTTTTTTTTTTATTTTTTGAATGCATACATTTTGTAATTACACTAATTAATACTCATACCGAGTTTCAAGCGAATCGGACAACGCATTCGATAAACCCCATACAAACATCAACACCCCCTTCTAGGGGTAGTAGGTAGTTTTGAAGCTTTTTGAATGCAGACTTTCATTAAAACTGTTGAACTATCATAATTCTAAATTTCATGTCTCTAAGTGCCAGGAATATGATTTTATGATTTTTTCCCGTTATTTCCCACTTATCCCACATTATCCCATTTCCCCCCACTTTATCCCGCATCATCCCATTTTTCTCGCTTGATCCCGTTTTTTCCTGCTTTTTCCACGCTTTATCCCGAATTATCCCGCTTTATCCCACATTATCTCGTTTTTTCCCTGCTTTATCCCTCTTTTTCCCAGTTTACCCCGCTTTTCCCGCATTATACAGCTTCTTCCCGCTTTATCCTGCCTTTTCCTTGCTTTATCCCGCTTTTACCTCACTTTATCCTGCATGATCCTGTCTTTTCCCAGTTTATCCCACTTTTTCCCGCTTGATCCTACTTTTCCCCCACATTATCCCTCTTTTTCCCGGTTTATCCCACTTTTTCCTGCTTTTCCCCCACTTTATCCTGATTTTTCCCAGTTTATCCCGCTTTTTTCCCACTTTATCCCGCATTATCCTGCTTTTCCCCAGTTTATTTCGCTTTTCCCCCGCTTTATCCCGGTTTATCCTACCTTTTCCCCACTTTATCCCACATTATCCTGCTTTTCCCCAGTTTATCCCGCTTTTCCCCAGCTTTATCCCGTATTACCCCGCTTTTTCCCAGTTTATCCCCCTATTCTCCCGCATTTTCTTGGTTTATCCCGCTTTTTCCCCGCTTTATCCCACTTTATCCCGCATTATCCTGCTTTTTCCCAGTTTAACCTGCTTTCCCCCCGCTTTATCCCGCATTATCCTGCTTTTTTCCAGTTTATCCCGCTTTTCCCCCGCCTTTTCCGCATTATCCCGCTTTTTCCCGGTTTATCCCGCATTATCCAGCTTTTTTCCTGTTTATCCCGCTTTTCCCCCCGCATTATCCCGCTTTTCCCGCATTCTCCCGGTTTATCCCGCTTCATTCCACTTTTTCCCGCTTATCCCTTATACGTTATCCCTTCCCCAAATACCCCACTTCCACTCCCAATGGACTTATGGCTCCCATAGAATCTGTACTGTACTTCCCCTTTTTCACCCCCATTAAAGGGTAGATTTTGAAAAAAAAACATGCAGCTATTTTTTATTACACTACTGCTAAATACTCATACCGAGTTTCGACCAAATTGAACCACGTATTAAAAAATCCTACGCAAACTTTAACACCCCTTTCACCCCAGTTTAGGGGTAGTTATGGAATTATTAGAGTGCGGAAATTTTTTATTTAAATTTTTAAATAATCATACAGAGTTTCAAGCAAATCGGACCACGCATTCAAAAAACCCCATACAAACATTAACACCCCCTACATCCCCTTCTAGGGGTAGTTTTGAATTTTTTTGAATGTAGACTTTCATTAAAAGCGTTGAACTATCATAATTCTAAATTTCATGTCTCCAAGTGCCAGGAATACGATTTTTCATACAATCGTTTTTACCCCTTTTCACCCCTTTAGGGGTTGAATTTCAAAAAATCCCTTCTTAGTACACCCCTACGCACCAAGACGGACATACCCTCAAAATTTCAAGTCTCTACGACCAGCGGTTTAGGCTGTACGTTGTCTATCAGTCAGTCAGTCAGGACAAAGATTCTTATAATAATAGATTTATACAGCGTCAGGAGGCAATCCATGCCTACACTTAACGGGACGCTGTAGTGCCTGGAACATTGTTTGAGATGGAATAGTATAGAACATAAAATAAAATGTGTTGCCACCTCGAATAACGCCCATAATGAGCGGATGCGGTATCGCCGACTTGATGTGCAACGACTGTTCGTACAGAGCTTTTAACTTCTTATTGTTCTTCTGCGCCGTGTACATCTGGATCTCGAGCGCATATATCTCTAGGAGCTGGGTCCCTTTCTTTAAGTCGTCTTCTCCGTCATCCGTCTGAAATATCATTTTACTACTATTATAAAACCGGGATCGCAGACGTTGGAGAAAAAACTGCAAAATTAAAATGGCGCTGGGCGGGACACGTGAGTCGTATGGATAGCGATAGGTGGGCAGGGCTTGTCACGCCATGGGTGCCTGCAGATGGGCGGCGAAGCCGGGGCAGATTGAAGCAATTGGGGGAGACCTTTGCCCAGCAGTGGGATAGTATAGGTTAATAAAAAAAATAAAAGAAGCGTAAGTTTGGATGAATTGATGTTTATTTGCTTCACGCTTCTTCTTGTCGTGTCACCAGTTCTTTCGAACCAGTATACCAGGACATACATTTTTAGGCAGAAAAACTCATTGGTGTACGACCGGGATTGAACCCACGACCTACGATCAACGGCGGGGCCACTACCACTAGACCACCAGTGCTGCTTCACACTGAAACGGCAGAACGGTATTGGATGAAATTTGTAATGGAGGTAGCTTAGGTTCCCTTATACAGGCTACTTTTAGAGAAATAAATAAATAAAGCTGGACTTTTTCACACAGCATCATCTAGCCCCAAACTAAGCAAAGCTTGTACTATGGGAACCAGATAACTGATATACTACTTATATACTTTTTTTTTTCGTAAATACATACATAATATACATAGAAACACCCAGACCCGAGATAAATATTTGCAGATCATACAAACATTTATCCCGCGGCGGGGATCGAACCCGCAACCTTCTGCGTCCCAAGCGGGCTTTCACCCACTGTGCCACAGAGGTCGAGAAAGTACGCTTGCTCATCAATATACATACAGTCACATTCATAGAGTTGGTTGATCAACAGATCAATGGATTCTCTGTTGTAGGTATAAGAAATAAGTATTATTATTATTATTTATAATACACAGGCAGCTCTCAGAGCTGATGCGTGTATATCTTAGTCCTTGTCAGTGCGCTTTAAATATTTGTCCAGTCTATTTTTGAAAGAGTTCACTGAGGGGGCACTTATCACTGACTCGGTACTTGTTATTTCTTAACCTACTACAATCTACTTGACTGGAACAAATAGCTGCAGGTTATGCAAAACTTGTCACATGAAATACTTGCGTACGAGTTTCTCGCCACTTTCGTTCAATTACCTTATTTTATTACCTAACTAAAATAATATTCACTATTTTACCTGACAACTTTGATGCAGCTGCTTTAATATTTTGGCTAATTTGTTAAAGTCTCCCCTATCGTAGTAGAGCTTGCCTAATTTAGTGTTGGTTTTGAACCAAAGACGGTCGTTCTTAGCATCCTTGAGAGCTTCTAGTGTGGTCTCGTAGAAGTCTTGAAGAAGTTCCATCTATAAGTAGGTAATATTTTAATTGTTTGTTTGAAATGGGTTATTACATCTTCGTTTGATGCAATATCAATAGAAAAAGTAGACTCTGTACCAGAAGCAAGGTAATCTCAATAAGGTAAACCCATTAGTGTCTAAACACATTGGGGCTTATTACAAGAAAATGAGCCAAGTTTAGAACAAGTCTAACTAAAAAACTGTCCCTAGAAAAACAATCTATAAATACTGGTACATAGAACGCTTTTTTGTGGTAACAGTTTTGTTTTGACATGTGTCAACATGGGGTTCAACCAAGGTTTTACGTTTTTATAATAAGCAGCATTATGCCGAAGTAACGCGACCGAAGTTCGGCATGATTACGCCTGAAATGCTATTTGAATTACTGAAGACACTTAGGCCGAAATTATTTCATACAATTTTTTCAGCTGCCGAACTTTGATCGTGTATCTTCGGCATAGTGTGTTTAGACATGTTCAGTGTACTTCAATGACCAAGTTACTAATCACTTCTAAAAGTAAATCTAAAGGGAAATGTATGAATTTATCTGTTGTTCTTGGTCTACCATGTTGTAGGTATTGCAGTAGTCTGCCAAAATTGGTAGCCAAGATGAACAGGAGTAGAATCTTATAGTGATCAAACTTGTACAAAATCCTTTTTGAGTTTGGCTCCACTTTCCTTTGTTTTGTCAACATTGTGCTGGCAGCAATCTTGCATATTTCTGCAGTCTTTAAATAACTCCTTACAATGATATGAAATTGCTTTTGATACAGAGTTTATGTAATAATAGCAAATAATACACACATCACTTATACTCACATTCCTAGAGGTTGAGATATAGTCTAGGATGGAATTAATGGATTTCTCCGAGTGGTTCCTGGTGACTGCACTCTTAATGTATGTGAGGAGTTGCTTATACCTCACCATCATTTCTGTAAAATTATTCTGAAAATACAAACAATAACAATTTATGTATGTACTTATGTCAAACAAACGATGATTGGCGTTGATGTTGGGGTTTTTGTGCACAGATAAATAAATAAAATAAATATTACTGGACTTTTTCACACAACATCATCTAGCCCCAAAGTAAGCAGAGCATGTGTTATGGGTACTAGATGACTGATAAACTAATTATATACTTTTTGTTTGTAAAAACATACATATTATACATAGAAACACCCAGACCCGAGACAAATATCTGTAGATCATACAAACATTGGTCCCGCGGCGGGGATCGAACCCGCAACCGAAGTCGTTTGCGTCGAGGGCGGGCCTCCGCCCACTGCGCTACAGAGGTCGTCAAAGGTTTTCATAGAATATACTAGCATGTTTCCCAAGCCTGGGAATGCCGTTTTTGTGTTTAGAGATTGTGGTCAGTTTGGTGTTTGTAGCAAACAGCAAGCATGTGTAGCCTACATTAGACATTTTCAATCATCAATTTTCAACAGTTTTAATCATGTAGTTTTTTTTTCAAGTCATAATCTTAGAAACTCACCAATTTGAAATTAATTTTGATCATTTGTTTAAGAGCTTTGAAGCCCCATTCTCCCTTATCTCCCTCCTCCAGTTCCAGCACTCGTTGGAAGCTGGTGAGGGCCGCCTGAGGGAACTCCTCCTTCAGAGCCTTGCTGTTGTAGTATTGGTTCTCTAAGTCTACATCTGGCTCCGAGTTGTCATCTTCCGAGTACTCCTTAAAGTTAGGTTAATATAAAGTTAGGTTATAAATAAGTTAAGTTATTTACATTAAAATATATCAAAGAAAAACAATTTTCTGCATATTTATGTAACACATATTTTATAACAGTTATATGTACATGTAAACAACAAATAAGTTATGTGTAACAAATAAGTCCACTAATGTACAAAGTCAAAGTCAAAGTCAAAAAGCATTTATTCAGTAGGACCGCTGGGATCACTTTTAAACGTCTTAAAACTAGGTGATTCTACTCCTGTTCCTTCGGGACCAATACCGTGAGTACAATTCGTTGAGCTATCAAATCACTTTCAACTAGATGCAACAACACTAACTTAGGTTTACTAATGAGCATAGCTGCACTAAAAATAGTTTTTTTATATCACTTTTAAGTAGCATTGCAATGATATTTTTAGAAGGGCTTTCAAATCTTGTGTCACAGTTGCTCTAATAGTTTTAGCTGGAGGCCACTTAAAGGTCTTTGTGCTGCTTAACAAGATTTTGAACAGAAAAGCATATAATATGGTTGATAAGAGGTATTTAATCAGATTTAGAGTCCAATTAGCTTGCAAGTGAGTCAGAATAGTTATATTTTAAGGGCATGTGAGATGGCTCTAACTTTGCCAATCTTTTCCATAACAAGAATTCTGATATCTGTTAAGCCGCGTTGACATGATCAGAGTATACTCTGACAGAGTGGACTCTGATGCCTACTAGGACGCTCTGATTGGCCGCCGCCATCAGAGTAAGATCAGAGTGCACTCGGATTGGGGTTGCCACATTCCAAGTAGCGTCCTAGTAGGCATCAGAGTCCACTCTGTCAGAGTATACTCTGATCGTATCACCGCTGCTTCACTGCTGTCAGGATTTATGTTTTCTTTCTGGCAGTGCTAGTGTATTTATTTTGGACGCATAGTTTTTAAAAGTACAAATCGTAGTTGAATAGTTGAATTGTAGAAAAAAAAGGTAAACAAATTATTTTTCCACATTGAAAGTGCAAAATAAAACGGGATAATGTTTCAATACACGAATAAAATGGTATTAAACGGTAATATGTGCATGACCATAGCCAGATAAGACCTAAAATAGAAGAAGCCGGGTTCCTATATCGGCAAAAACACTGTCATACCTTGAGATCATGAAGGTAGGGAAAACAAACGTTGTGGCTGGTTTTTGTATAGTAAAATCGGTGATACTTACTAAACCATAATCCTCTTCTTCTTCGCACATGTAGTCGTCATCGTTATCAGACATTTTACTTGATTTTTAAAACTCTAATGTAAGAAAATTACAATTGAAACACGAAAATTAGCGCAACTCCAATCCAATCCAACCAACCAACAAACTAGCAAGCAAGTTGACTTGACACTTGACATGACATTGCAATTATGTTGACACTTGACAGCTGGTTTGAATTTGAATGTTTTCATGGCTAGACGTGAACCAACTGTTTTGTTTCAAAAAGTTCTTGAACGCATTTCTATTTGGCTTTCATTATTGGTCGATATTTCGACCAATGAAAGAAAAGTTGAAAAATAGGAATTCCCGCGCTAACAAATTTTTCCTAACTACAATACGATCTGTTACGTATTATCATCGTGGGATATAGTTAGACTTTGTTATTTGCTTTTTTGATTTGTGGGAAGTTAGTCACTCATTATAAAATGGTAATTAGTTTGTTAAGTTAGATAATATCTTTGAATGGAAGGGAGGCACAAATTCCCGCTCTTCTGTACAGCTGTTTTGTGAATGGTCCAATGGGTTCAATGAACCTTGAAACATTTAGTCCGAAATGTGTTTGTGTCATTTTATTCCAATGCATATTGTTCAGTAAAAACTTACTAAATTAATTTAAATCGAGAAGCGTGGAATTGTAATACTTTAAGGTGTATTTTTATTCAAAATATTAAACTATCTGCCGTACAAGTCGAGCGTAGAAGATTCTTTAATTTGAAAAATTATACGTTTTACTATTTCGGACAATTATCATTACGTCATTTCCTTGCTAGATTTGACCTCTGTTTTCCCGCCATTTACAAATGACGGATCATTTTGTAAACAAAAATCAGACAGCAGGCAGATTGTAAATCCGTTCTTGGAAATTCCCGGCTATCCGCCCCAGTTCCATTTTCTGTCTACCACTTAATGCGTAGAGCATACAATTTATTTGATATTAGATTAAAATTAATAAACAGTAAAATGTCTCTTGTTAACGGCAAGGAAAACGTTCTCAATGGAATCTCCAACGTGCACATCAAGGTTAGTAATTGATTACACTTGTGGTTTTACCGTATCTAATGGCATCAGTATTTAATGTTTGTGTGTATCTGTAGTCTCCAGTAAAGAACAACGTATTGACTGAAAGAAACGGCGACGTGAAGGTCGAAAAAATGGAAATAGAAAAAGACAACCAGGTTGCGGAGTTTGACCCACAAAAGGAGCCGCTGCTGCGGGAGAACCCTCGCAGATTCGTGATATTCCCGATCCAGTATCCTGACATCTGGCAGATGTACAAGAAAGCCGAGGCTTCATTCTGGACTGCAGAGGAAGTGGACCTTTCCAAGGTAAAACTGTTAAAAACTTCTATTCAATTGTTATTGCACACAGGCTGCGCTCTGAAAAGAGTAGACGACCCCATGTGTGAAACATGCGGCATTGTTGAGGACTCTTCTTAGTGGAATGTTCTCGGAGCAGAACTATGAGACAGGGGCTGATTGATAAATTTAATATCAATATCCTTGATGTAGGCCTATTTCAGAGCGTGCTGGCTGCACCTATGTCAGATGTAGCCGTCACACTATAGGTCCGCATGCAGTATACTACATCATGAGTAAATAACAAACGTAGAGTCTCCTATGGGACTGACATACTTCTCAAAACGAAAAGTCCCCAAACAAAAATAGAAAAAAAAACCTCCTGTTGTTGTGGTCATTTATAGATAGCACTTGTGTAGCTTGTTTAGTTTTTGATTGTAAAAGTTGACTAAAAACAAGGTTATCATTTTAGCTTCTTCTTGCTTTAACTTCAAAACAATGATTTTCACAGGACATGTCAGATTGGGAATCTCTGAAGGACTGTGAGCGTCACTTCATCAAGCACATCCTCGCATTCTTTGCAGCCTCCGATGGTATTGTCAATGAAAACCTTGTCGAGAGATTCTCGCAAGAAGTTCAAGTTACAGAGGCCAGATGCTTCTATGGATTCCAAATCGCTATGGAGAATGTACATTCTGAGATGTACTCACTGCTCATTGATACTTACATCAGAGACCCTAAAGAGAGGTGAGTACATACCAATAGAACAAAACAAAAGTTAAATTCATCTAGCACAGTCCAAGTCTAAAAGTAAATAATTAACACACCCATCACATAGCAGTAAAGCTGACTTTTCATTTGAGATAAAAAATATATTCTATTAATAAGAATAAGCTGTGAGTGACCAAATCTGATTGGTGCATTCTTGCAAACTCTGCTGGCATGAACTGAACCTAACTTAACAAAAAACTGACAGCTTTACTTTCTTTGTTGTTTTTTATATCCTGCAGGTGATCATATTTTACACCTGGGGTAGGCATAGACATGACATTTATTTATTTGCCACTCAAGCACACACAAAATACAGTAACAAAATGAAAACAAAAAAAAAAAGAGAATACAAGTAAAAAACAAAAAGCCTGTCATGTATGTGTGCTACAGCAGCAAAAGGGCTTTGACTCAGCATAACAAAGGGATAAACATGTTTTATGGTAGAACAAGTTTTACAAGGGAACAATGCTTATCCCAATTAAACCACCTACTTGTCCTTGCTTTTTTATGACAAATTGAAATTTAGATGTTATTATATTTTAATAATTAAATATCATACATACCTATAGTACCTTCATTTAATTAGTGAAGGTAGATAACAACTTAATAGCATTATTACATCATACCATACCTGAAATATCATGATGCGTCATTTCATTTTGTATTTTCAGATCATGTTTTCATAGAATACCTTTTTTGTACCAACATTCTTGATTACCAACTGAGTTAACAGGAAAAAACATTTTATCATATTGATACCTAATCTGTATTTAATGTGCCCTATTAAGTATATTAAAGACCTGGTTTTGCTATATTTAGCTACATCAACTCAAGGCACACATAAGTTGCGTAGAATGTGTTTCAAGCTCAAATACTGCACAGCAAAGCAACTACAAATAATAAGCGGTACAATATAGGGGTCTTTAAATCAAGAGTAAACTTCCTCCTTCTAGGAAAGCATGCTCCATCTTAGACCTCACTACTGCTTAACATCAGGCAGAGGGAGGTCAAATGCTGACCTATTTAATTAAAAAAAAAAAAACTTATAAAAGCCACTCATAAAATGGGACCCATTCTTACAGTATATGAAGACATGCAACATTTGAGTAACCTGGTAATTCTAATTATAAATTAATATTTTAGAGATTTCCTATTTAATGCCGTTGAGACCCTCCCGTGCGTGAAGAAGAAGGCGGACTGGGCGATGCAGTGGATCGGCAGCAAGACCGCGACGTTCGGCGAACGTATCGTAGCATTCGCGTCTGTTGAAGGAATATTCTTCTCAGGAAGTTTCGCGTCAATATTCTGGATGAAGAAGCGAGGTCTGATGCCGGGCCTGACTTTCAGTAACGAGCTGATCTCCCGTGACGAGGTTTGTGATCAGCATTATTGGTGTTCTATTTATAACACTGAGATAAATATTGGAAAGAGAGAGGTGGAGGAAGTTGCATCATTTTACCAACAAAAGCTCTTTAATGATAATTGATAACACTACCGGGTTTTACCCTTACCTACATGACTTCTTTTCTATTTGATGATGACATTTCAAAGCCCTGAAATTCTTAAGGTTCTTCATTGGCCGCAGACTCCATTACCAGCATTGAGAGGCAACATTAGATCAATATTCTGGCAAAAAAGTTAGGAAAAACAAAAAAGTTTGTCAATATCATTTTCTATCCACAGGGTCTACACACAGACTTCGCTTGCCTAATGTTCAAGCATCTGGTCCAGAAGCCGTCCAAACTGCGCGTGCTTCAGATCATCAAAGACGCCGTCGTCATCGAACAAGAGTTCCTCACGGATGCGCTGCCCGTTAAACTACTCGGCATGAACTGCGAACTTATGTCAAACTACATCGAGTTTGTCGCGGATAGACTGCTCATGGATCTGATTGGAGAGAAGGTAAATAAGGCTCACGATTGTCGCCAAACACAGAAATCATACATTTTGTGTAAGATAGTGATGATTTTTTTTTAGTGAACCTATTGTGTCCCACTGCTGAGCAAAGGTCTCGCCCAAAATTTTCCACACATCCTCCTCCTCCTCATCAGAGAGAGAGTGGTGAGATCGCCAGAGATAGGGATCTCTGGCGTTCTCCCACCACTCTCTCGAACCCGTCGAGATCGCCTTCTCGGCAATTTTTTTTTTTTTTTTTTTTATCAACCTATGGTGTCCCACTGCTGTGCAAAGGTCTCCCCCAAAATTTTCCACATACATCATGCAAATATTTCTACTGTATTGGGGCTTGCAGCTTAGGCCGCATAAAACATTTACATAAATAATACCATTAAGGAAAACAATTAATACTTATCTTTACCGTTATCTGTTGAACATACGTTAACTTGGAGGAAAACTTGTTTGGTTGTTATCACTAATGTTATATCTTACACCCTATAATATAGCTTCCGTAATAATAATTACCGTTTGGTAGCATCTGTTCGCCGTTAAACGGTAATTTTCATGCAACACCAAAATGGCGGACTTTAACGACCTTGCATTAGGGCACATACCTCTGTATTCTGTGACTATACTAAGGTCACATAATACACTAGTCTTCATCCAACTAATTTAATAAATTGGAAAGTTGTGAGTATGTTTGGATGTCTGTGTTTCAATCACGCCTAAACCAGTGAACCGATTTGGATAAAACTTTGAGTAGGCGTAGATCTGGAATAGCATATGGCTATTAAAAATGTTGGTACCACGCGGGCGAAGCCGCGCGCAGAAGCTAGTAACAAATAAAGCAACAAAATTACTTTTGTTTCAGCATTACAACACCCAGAATCCATTTGACTTCATGAACCTTATCTCACTCGAAGGCAAGACAAACTTCTTCGAGAAGAAAGTCGGCGAGTATCAGAAATGGGGCGTCATGTCCAATCCACTCGACAACGTATTTACACTTGACGCGGAATTCTGAGCACTACTGGTGTAGAATGACAGTATTATGTCCCGATACCTCTGAAAAGAAATAAATATAAGTACGAATTATTTTCGTTTTGTACAGCATAAGAGGCATTCGAATTTAGAATAATTCAATGCAGACTGATTCGATAGCGTAGCATAGCTACTATTCTTATAAAGCCTCTAATTAGATGATGAATCTATTCATTCTGAATATTTCATGCAGAACAATGAATTTAGTTTTATAATGGATCTAGGTTTCAGTTAAGTTAGGTGTAAGTATATTGTAGGACAGTATACCAGTTGAGCTGGTATATTTTCTCTTGAACATTATCATGAGGTGTGACTATTTCATAATGTTATTTTATGTATATTATTTTTAGATATTAATATTTTTTTTAAATAAGAATAGCAAACGAAACTTGATAGTTTGTATTAAAATTTTGCATTTCAGAACTATGTAGTTTTAAAACAAGCAAACTGTTCCTATGCTTATGTTGCTTTTTTTATTACATTCCTTTCTAAATTCATTATTCAATAATTTTGACACATTTTGCTCTTGTGTACAAACAAATAGTACATAGCAATACACTTACTTATTTCTAGAAAATTATGTAAACTGTGTGATATGATTGTGCTTTATGACATTAAATTTTGAATTTGTGATTACGTGACATACGTTTTTTTTTATACATGAAAAATAATTTTATCATTCTAGGTCAGTATCTAAATTAGGATAACCTCGTAAGAGCTTGTATATCAGTGACCCACTAACCAGTTGAACTAGCATAGCACACTTCAACTGATACTGAAAATAGGGATTTACTGATACGAATACGACCTCTGTGGCGCAGTGGCCGAAAGCCCGCTTGGGACGCAGAAGGTTGCGGGTTAGATACCCGCCGCGGTATAAAATGTTTGTATGATCTGCAAATATTAATCTCGGGTCAGACTGTTTCTATGTATAATATGTAGGTATATACAAACAAAAAAGTAAGTAGTATATCAGTTATCTGGTTCCCATAGAACAAGCTTTGCTTAGTTTGGGGCTAGATGATGATGTGTGAAATGTCCAGCATTTTTTATTTATTTGTCTTATTCAATGGAGGATACTCTGTTAAAATACTTAGCACATAAATAAATTCGCAAACAAGAGCAAAACTACACCCACACTCCTCTAGTAGTCTTTTCAAGTAACTATCAAATTGCATGTGCTCAGCTAACACCCATATCTTTAGTCGTTTTCTAGATCTCGACTCATCCTCCACTCAGCTGAAAGCACACTCACGTACATACCTCGAGATGGCAGTTCCTTTCTTTGTAAATGTCATACATAACCTTCGGAGATATATGATCGAAGTACATAACGCAAGAATATACTACTCACTCTTCCTATCTATGTTCTGTCTTTGGTGGAAGTTGAGTTGAGGTCGAGATTATTAGTTACGACTAAAGATTATGGGTGCTAACCTTGCGCAAACTATGCCGGGATAGTAGAAAATAAAACGATAATTTATTTATTTAGTAACGTTTATTCCTTCCATTTTGCCTATCAAATAATCACACGCCACACTTCATATAAAACATTCACATAAATTCCAGTACGCGCTACTTAACATCGCATATGTACATCCATTGTGTTTGGTTTGTGAAGTTGCACTTATTTGCAGTTAAGTAGCAGTAATGTTTAATTAAATTAAGGTGCTAAATGCAACTTGTATGTCACTTTACATCAGTATTTCAATTTACTTAAAATGCTGTGATACTAATAACTGTAAGGTATTTGACAGAAACATAATAAGGGAAGGAAAGAAGTTAAAAAAATCTTAACTAGGTGGGTACTTTATAACCCAAAAAAAAGTAGAATGAAAATCTTTGATACAGTTCAAAATATAGATTATTTATCAATGAAAATTAAAATACTTACATCTATCGCAAAAAAATCTATGTTTATAAACTGACTGATAGTTTTAACTGATAACACAAAACAAGGATATCACACTGTTCAGCTTTTTATCCATTTGAGCAAGCTCAGAGAGCCAGTCATGCAGAAACATGACAATGTAATATTTTATTAGAGAAATAACTGCATTTCTGTAAAACTGTAACCCGGAAAATTTTCTGTGACAGCAAATACCTCTCATTCAAAACACTGATATAAAGCAACAGAAGGTTGATGCGACTATTTAGCCTTGTCGCTAGCGAGTCGGCGCAGCAGGCGGTGTCCCGAGATGAAGGTCAGGCCGCCCAGCGGCAGCAGCAGGCGCGCTGTCTCGAACATCGACAGCTGCAGCCAGAGCACGCCGTACAGGCTGAGGGACGCTGCGGGAAACAATTTGGAAGTTTATTTATGACTCTGGTGAGCTTTTATGGAATACCTAAGTTCGTATGAGTAAGTGGTCCGAGTTTTCGTCATGATTTTTAATCAGAAGGCGTCCGTCATGGCTAGTCGGGACCGACGTGCCATTCGAAGCACGGAAGCGCTTAGTGAGCGAAACGAGACAATAGAGAAGAGAGAATGAGAGAGGAAATCTGTGGTCGTTGCATACTTCTATGGGAAAGATTGTTTCACGATCGCATGAAAATTAATATAACAGATTGAAGGCTAAATTTCTTGTTTAGGAGTAAATTGAAACAATTATTGATTAATAAATGTTATTATAATATCAACGATTTCATGACAGATAAATTTTGACATTACCTAATTTCTATTCTAATATTTGACCTGTTACAATAACTAATACTAACCAATGTTTAAATTACAAATCTATGTGAAAATTAATTTGAATAGTTACTTAATATTAATCTGAATGTACCAACTGTAACATTTGCATGCTAATCCTAGTAGAACATGATTGAAACCAAAATATTTCAACACGTAACCTACATTGTGTTCAAGCAAATAAACCATCTTTATCTTTATCTTTATATTTTTGCTCAGTCTCTCAGCTCTATCTCTACTCTACCCATTTCGAAAAGCTCAAATCAAACAACAGTGCAAAGCCCGCTAGGGACGCAGAAGGTTGCGGGTTTGATCCCCGCTGCGGGAAAATGTTTGTTTGTATGATCTGCAAATATTTATCTCTGGTATGGGTGTTTCAATTTATAATATGTATGTATTTACAAACAAAAAGTATACAAGTAATATAACCAGGGGCCATATTCGCGTTCTTATTTTCGTTCGTTTGATGAATATTCGTATTTATGAATTCTCTTGAATGAATATCTCATTATAAAAGAACTGTATGTTTGTATGAGAATAAATGTCTTTAAACCTAATATACGTCGCGGGCCGTCAATGGGTCAGATTAGGGCAGGATCGTGGTGGATGGCACAAGCTTAGGGAGGCCTATACCGAGCAGTGGGTGAGGTCAGGCTGTGGATGATGATGATGATGAATATTCGGATGTTTCTTACTACGATTTCCGACTTCAAGGGCCAATTTTTCGGTATGGAATATTTGGTTAGGACCGTGTTTTATCGTTGATCTTATCGACTGAATACAATGTAGCTCGTAGTAAAAAGCATCCGAATATTCATCGAACGAATGAAAAAACGAACGCGAATAATCCCCAGTTATCTGGTTCCCATAGCAGCTTTGCTTAGTTTGGGGCTAGACGATGCTGTGTGAAATGTCCAGCATAATTTATTTAAACAAGCACACAACACTAACCTCCCAACGCAAGATGGAAGAACAGAGCGCTCGGCGTGATCGGGAAGCCAGAGAAGTTGATGCCCAGTTTGGCCCACAGCAGCAACAGCAGCAGCAGCGGCGCGGCGCACGCGCCCGCGAATATGTCCGACACGAGGCGCGCCGGCCGCGGCTCGGGCGAGCGGAACACGTGCGCGATCTGGGCCCGCGGCGCGCCCTGAGCCTCGCTTGCAGACCTTACTGTTTCACCTGGGGAAAGGTACACAAATTATAGTAAAGCTGACAATACACATGCCATTACATTTTTCTTGCATGTGTATTCTCGGCATAAAGTCAAAAAGCATTTATTCAGTAGGACCGCTGGGATCACTTTGAAACGTTTTAAAACTAGGTGATTCTACTTCTGTTTCTTCGCGAGCAATACCGTGAAGAACCAGGGCAACATAATGGATTAAACGCATAATAAATCGGCTGGGTGCGTGTAAGACTCATAAACTACACGTACACTTTTAGGAGATATGTTTCTAGTGGGTTTAATTTTTAAGTTAATTAAAAAACCAAAGGCAGGCAGTGAATCGGAAATATATGCTTATAATATTGCTAAAAAATGAAATACGTTCAGCAGGGCGATTCTCACTTCATGCGAATGGATTTCATTTGAAAAACATCTCTCACCCAAACTGACTTTGTACATCCAATCCGACTACTTGCCGAGGAATTAGTGTATTACGCTCGTACGAGCTTGGTAGGAGATATAAGATCGAAGTGTACAAGTCACAAATTGTAATTTTTTTTGTAGTTACCAACAGATCCGAAGCTGAAGTGCACGTCCCCCAGCGGCCAGGCCAGCGGCGCCGCGGCCGCGCTGTCGCCGAGGTACAGCGTCAGCGAGTACACGCCGGACACGCTGCGGAGGTGCCCGGCGATACTGCCCACATTCTGTATGGAAATTATGTTGATAATTATCTTTAACCTCAAATACATAAAATCACGCCTCTTTCCCGAAGGGGTAGGCAGAAACCACGGATCTCCACTTGCAACGATCCTGACACACAACTTTTGCCTCATTCACTCTCATTACATTCTTCATACATGCTCGCCGGTTTAGGGTACTTTTGACCTGGCTCTTCTCCAAAATGTCGCCAATTTGATCCAAGAAGTTTCGCCTAGGCCTTCCCCTTCCAGCTGTCCCATACACACTTGCCTCATACACTTGCTTTGTCAAACGACTGTCATCCATCCTCTCTACATGCCCAAACCATCTTAACATACCTTTCTCGATCCTCAACACTACATCTTCTTTCACTCCACACTGTTCCCTTATCACACTATTTCTCACTCTATCATTCAACGTTACCCCACACATACTACGCAACGCTCTCATTTCAACAGCATTCACTCTACTCTCAAATTGTGTTGAAAATTATAGTATACATTACAAAATTGTAACCAGTGTCGTTGTTGTTCAAACAGTTGCGAGCGTTAACGCGGATCGGCGGGTGCATTTTTAAGGATGTATTTTAAAATCTTTAAAAGTCAAGTATAAGCGGGCCGGTCATGGGGCGTAAAAGTATTTTTAATTAATCTAACAGTTTGTATGTTTGGATTTTGTGTTTCAATCAAGTGGTAAGTAAGTAGTTACTTACTGGTTGATCAATAGCATCGAAGTTGCGAACGGAATCTATTAAAACATAAAATTATTCAAAGTATTACCAGTTCGACTTTGTAAGCCTTGGCTTGGTCAGGCTCCGCCACGAAGATGGTCTCGTCGAGTTGGTTGGCGACGCGCACGAAGGCCTGCTGCACCAGCACCGGCTTGTTGTACTTGTCGCGCACTGTCAGCTTTAGGGACACCCTGTATAATTGAACAAGATAATTGTTAATCTAATGTCAAACCTTATTACTAAAATGCTCATGCAAAAAAAACAACGCGTTGTGAGAAACAGCCCTAACTCGAATTTCCTGATAAATGGCAGTTTGTAAAACCACACAGCGAATTTTGTGTCCTGGGTTTTAGCATACTGTCAAATGTCAGTAGTTAGAGTCACTAACGTCTACTTATATCCATTGCTCAGTAACAGTTTTAAAATATGGAAAACCTTTACTAAGCACGGTTTAAGTAGCCGTTGATGACAGAGTGCGACGGAAAAGCCCTTTTAATTTTTACTGAATTGATTGAAACTATAATTAGTTGAACTGCTCAAAGTAATAGTATTACTATCATATATACTCACTTCTGCAAATGATCAGCTTGGAGCTTCTCTGTGATTTTGTTAGGATACGCCACAGTAGTGATCTTGGGACTGGTGGTGCCGTCCACATCGCCCACTCCGATCTCGACCGAGCTCACTTGGATATCTCCCAGCACAGCCACATTCACACTCGCCGTGTTACTTCCCGCGCTCAGCACAATCTTGTACAAGCCGTATTGAGTCTTGATCTTACTCAAGTTAAGGATGAAAGTCGTGGGGTCGTTGGGCTTGGGTGTGAGTGGCTGTTTGGATAGGACTACGACGTCATCGGCCAGTCTGGTGCCTGATTGGGCGACCACTTCTTCGGGCTTGAGGCTGGGTATGGGCTGGCCGAGGAGGTTAGAGATGGAGATTTCGATGCTGTCAGACTCTGATGTGATGTGCTTCTTGCCTTTGATGGAGATGCTCATTGGGGTGGGCTGGAAATATGATTAGTTTTGGTGAGTTTTGTGTTTCAATTGTCTTTAAACTAGTAAATAAATAAATAATGCTTGAGTTTTCACACAGCATCTAGCCCCAAAGTAAGCAGAGCTTGTGTTATGGGTACTACATGACTGATATACCAACTTCTACTTTTTGTTTTGTAAATACCTACATACATATTATATACATAGAAAACACCCAGACTGGAGACAAATATTTGTAGACCATACAAGAATCGGTACCGCCGCGGGGATCGAACCCGCTACCTCTTACGTCGCAGGCGGGCCTTCGCCCACTACGCCACAGTGGTCATCAGTGGATTAATTTGGTTTTGGTCTCAATAGCATATTATAAGCTAATTAAAAAGTTGGTACCGAACGATCGAAGCCGCGGGGACGCAAGTTTTACTTACTTATATAAGTGCAAAAGTTTAGATGAATGCTTGTCACTCCTTTACAATGAAATGGCTAAATGGATTTCGATGAAAAGTCATTGCCTGAAATCCTTATAGGTTGTTTGAAATAATACCACACAAACAGAGCTGCTGTTAGTTTAAAATGTAAGTATGGATGGATATGGAATTATGTATGGATGATGTTATATTACCTGTTCTTGTGCGAGCACAGTAGCGGCGTCAAGCAAGGCGGCGGCGCCGCGCGGCGAGGTGAGGCCGCGGCGCGCCACCAGGTACGCCGCGAACTTGTGTCGCTGCGCCGCGCTCAGCGGGCCGGGCTGGGACAGCGAGCGGTACGTCCTGACAATTATATATTATTTAAAGTCTATACGAAAAATGTTTAGCCCCCTTCATAGTCCTATCGTACTTGACGCTGCAAAAAATAGTAATGTCGATAAGCGTGGTGAGACTGCTGACCGAGCAGGAGTTTCTTACGATGTTTTCCTCCATCATTAAGAGCTCGCAAAATCCATTGATGCCGAGCCGTACTAGTAAGCTTCAGATTGAGAGTCGAAAGTGCTGTCTTCGAAAACTCGTATCTAAATCTCTATATATAAAAATGAATCCCTATTTCCCTTGGTCATGGCATCACGCGTGAACGGCTGGACCGATTTCATTAATTTTTTTTTGTTGTTTTTGTTATTGTCAGGAGAAGGTTCTTATGACAGAAAAAATCTATATATTAATCATGGAGGGTGTGAAATAAGGGTTGAAAGTTTGTATGGGGAGTTGGTAGTTCCAGTTAAATGCAATAGATGGCGTTGCTAATAAGTGTATTATTTCGCTGACGAAGTCGCGGGTACCAGCTAGTAAACAATAAGATTCTCAATAAAAAATCTAGGTCTTGTATATTACCTCAAGATAGTGGTGAGCAGTAGAGAGGTGACGGGTAGGCCTCCCTCGAAGTGCAGTGACTTAGCATCAGTCTCGTCGGCAGCCAAGAGTACTCCTTCCGCGTGAGATGCGGTCCATGCACCGCAACCCATGTGCTCGCACAAAGCAAACACATAGCCATAGCTGGAAGGAACAGTTACTTTTGATCGTAGTAATTAGACATGCTGCAAAGTGCAGATATCACGATTTTAAATGTATTGGCCTTTTTTTAATGGAAATTCTCTGTTGAGTGTCAAGTTAGTTTGGATGGAGAGCTAAGAATTTTTGAAGTGACAACTTCTTTAGGCTTTTTTTAGGCGAGTTGGGCATTATTGATGAGATGAGAATAAATTCTTGGATTCTTGGAAAAGGTCACGTGCGAGTCACTTGACTGCTCACCAACACCTACCAGTAGCGTCATCTACATAGTTCTGTACTCGGTAAACTTTTACGGCAATATTTTTACATTTCTAAAAGCTCATTTTACAACTAAACGGTTGAATAAAAATGCATAACATTTTTTTTTCTTTAAGTTTTCACTTCTCTCGGCACTCCCGGGACTGCCACGATATTTTTATTGAGGTTATCATGCATCTTATTGTTCTTGGCATACCAGGGTCCATTGGTGTTTCGCAGGGGTTTGTTTCGAACTCTATGACGACAGAGTATATTGCTTAGCTAGCTTTACCCTACAGCTGATAATAAATTTAAATCTTCACCAACAAGAGCACAATGCACAATGGATCTTTAGGTCTCTGAAGTTAGGTGCAATAGACTATTGCGCAGGTTTGGTAGAGTAAGCGAGATAGCACGATTTTAGGCGTCATCAAAAATGGGTTCTGCGCAGCTACTTCAGAGAGCTAAAGAATGATTGTGCATATTATACTTATAAATAATTAATAATGCTGGACTTTTAACACAGCATCATCTAGCCCTAAAGTAAGCAGAGCTTGTGTTATGGGTACTACATGACTGTTATACTACCTAAATACTTTTTGTTTGTAAATACATACATATCATAGAAAACACCCAGAGCCCGAGACAATAATCTGTAGATCATACAATCATTTGTCCCCCTGGGGGGATCGAACCCGCAACCTTCTGCATCGTAAGCAGACCTTCTCCCACTGCACCACAGAGGTCGTCGTTAGATTACTTACTTGACAGGTGAGTCATCCTTCTTTAACAGCTGGATAAGGTTCTTCAAGGCATCTTCCCTATCATATGGAGAGCCCTTTCCGAGAGCTTTAAGAGAGTACACAGCATGGTACACTTCCGGGATAGTTACGTCCTTCTTATCAAGGAGCTGGATGGCTGCAGTCACAACCTCGGGCTTCAGGGAGTTCTGGCAGTTTGTTAGAGCGGCCAAGTTTGTGAGATAAAATACTTGTTCAATGTTTTTGAGATCATACTTTATTGTTTTGAGCTCCTGTAATAAAAAACATTATGTAAATATATTTTTTTTTTTGCGTCAGACTCACTTTCATGCAATAATATCGTCTTCGTGCTTTACGTTTTACTAATGCTAATCTTTACTAAAATGTAAAAAAAATTCAGTAACATTTTTAACTGGCTGCGAGTGGCAAGGAACAGAAATGAATGGAAAGGGTTAGAGGAGGCCTATGTGTCGACAGGACACGCTGAAGAATAGCCGGACTGGTGTGCAAAACTAGAAATTAAGCAAACTATAAAATATTCTCAAAAAGGCTTTGAAATGAAATTGAAATGAAATGAACATTTTTAACATTCTGTTGTTTGGAAAAGAGCATCACATCCATACTAATATTATAACTGTGAAAGTAACTCTGTCTGTTTGTTACCCTTTCACGAATACCAAGTTCTAAGGATAAATACATAAATAGTGATACTCACCTCACAAATATTAGGGATGTTTGCATTCAAGATTTTCAAGCCCTTGATAGCATGGTACAATGTAGAGACATCTTTGCTTTTAGTGCTCTCCTGTAGGATGTTCTGCAGCCTCTTCGCATCTATAGTGTCTTGCAGCGTATTGCCATTACTCAGTGCTAATGTACTCAATAGAAGGAATAATGCTGAAATCAGAAATGAGTTATTAAAACTTGTTCTAAACAAAGAGAGAAATATCAATTTAAAATAGTGGAAAGGAATCGAATTAGATGCTAATCAGCATACTTTATAGCTGCTTGTAACCTCAAATGAGATTGGAGACCGGCAGCGTCGGCTTGCAAAACAATGACGTGTCCATAGAAATTCACGTTAGAACCACAGTCCAGATTCTGAATTATGATTTTATGAGTGAAAAATAATAAGATGCATATCAAGAATTACCGAAGCACAAAATGTAATGCAAAAGATAACAAAAGACGAGACTAAAACAGGATTGAGTCAGTGGGGTAGGTAAGCAGTTAGATAGAAAACAAGAATTCGGGGAGTCATACCATGGAGATACATCTCAGTAGCTAATTATATAAAGTAAGGCTCTATTCAGGCTTCAGTTTCAAAAATAATTCACGTAAGTTGAACTAATCCATAGAAAGTCTTTTTTATCGCCGGCGATTGCACTCACTCACTTTACAGTTCACGTTTTTTGACAGACACGACCATGGTGGTTTGACATAAAAAGATCGACGTAGCATTAAGTATTGCCATTAGCAATAATGAAAAAATAAAATTAATCAATAACCGGTGAATACTAATTTTCCATGTAAAGAGAGAAAAATTTTTTTTTTGTAAATTACATAATTTTACACAAATTACTTCAAATTTTAATTCTTTTGCTGTAATCAGCATTATATCAATAACTAAATAAATTTAGGGCACTACCAGTATCCCTACTGGTACGTCTGTGGCACTACCAGAGTATTGGCACAACTGAAGACAACACTATCTCTGACAGAAGCATAACAGAAGGACAGACAGAAAGACATGTCCTGTCTGTCAAAATAATTGACGTTTCTCCAGCCAGCCATTTTTTTTCGAATTCCATTCCAAAATCGAAATAATCGACTCCGATTACTGGGTGCTGTAAAAATTCAATTGTTTTGATTAAATAATAATAATGGCAGCAGCCGCTAAATTGCCATCGCTCATCAGCTGTAAGTAGTAACTTATCATGCCGTACTGTTTTGGTTCGGCCCTCAGTTATGTAATTTTCTTTGCCGTTTTACAAGTTTTCTAACTGTTACTTTGCGACATACCACACGATAAAACTACCATCTCTTAGCATGTTCAACTGAAAAAATAGTAGTGAGCTATTAATCTTGACCTTGTATTTATCTCGGAATTTTAACTTAGGTACTAATAGGTTATGTGTATTTCATTTTCAGCGGCGCTTGCTCAGGCTCGTCCGAAATTCAACATTTTCATGAAGTATGCTCGCGTAGAATTGGCTCCCCCTAAGATGAGCGAGATTCCTCAAATCAAGGCTGGACTCGCTAAACTAGCTCACAGTGCCAAGACTGGGGCGTGGAAGGACCAAAGTGTAAAGGAGGCAACTGTCAATGCACTTATTGGAGCTGAAGTTATCTTTTGGTTCTACATCGGAGAATGCATCGGCAAGCGTCACATTGTTGGTTACAATGTTTAAGTTATGAATAAGCTAGAGTACCTTTGTAGATAATTATGTTCAGCAAAATAAATTAATTTAAATCATCTCTCTTCTTTGTAATTATTTCTGTTTCTTACCAGTTAATGAAGAGACAGGGTTATGACTGTATTCTAGAAAGACTGACAGTGCATGACACATGCCTAAATGCACATTAGGCACATGTCAACCTTTGGCAGAAGCAGGATATTTTTTTCAGTTCTAATAAAACTAACCATTTACTAAGATAACTATAATAATCTTAAAATTACAAGGGTGCACACTGTTCCATAAACTTATAAGGATTGCAAGCACTAGTGAACTTGAGTTCTGACTCTACTTGAGGGGTTCCTCTTAACCATAGCCTGTCTCTGTAGTAGCTGGCGCAGGTCAGGAACTCCTTGTCGGAGTATTTCACCACCTCTATTGGCACAAACGGATCTAAATGCTCAAAGCCCTGAAACGATGAGAAAAATTTGATTATAATTTAAAACTTTTGCATAAAGTGGAAGGTTAGGAAATTTAAGGAGGAGAGATCCAATATACCAATCTATCTGAAGGACAAGTTAAAGAAGATTATGATAATTTTGTAGTGGTGTGACACAATATTTTTGAATTTAGATGAAGAGGGAATAGATAGTGTACCTTTTTGTATAGTAGGTATTTTGGGAGGTGGCTTTCCTGGCGATCTTCAGGAACTGCTAACTGATCTGCAGATACAACTACCACACCATTTGTCTGTAAAAAAAGAATAATATTACAGCTCATTTTTTAGTAGAGTTTCATTAGTCATATTTTGTCACAAATCAATCCAATGTAAAATATAGCAGTGTTCCCCTTACCCAATCGTTTTTAGTCAGCTCTAAAACAGATGCAGTAAGAGTTACTTCTTCAGGCTTCACTCGCTTTTTGGTTGGTGTGTAGAGCCGTGTTAGAGGGTAGAAGAAACTATTAAAGCCATCCACAGCTACAAAGGTTTTACATCTGAAAAAAAAAGATGATTTTTATTTATAGATACAAACAAGAAGTAGGTTATTAATTTAAACTTTTGAGTGCCACATACACCAGGATAAAATTGGTAGAATAAAATGAAGTCTTCTACGAGGTTTTCTAATGCAAAAAAAAAAAAAAACAGAAAAACTATTTAAGTGCCCTATCTTTTTTCCTCATATTTTGTGCTCAGTGACTTGTCCCTCCTTGCCTTTTCTATCCATCTTGCGCAAAAGAAATCATAATAAGATCTTACACTTTGCTTTCAGACAGCTTTTTGATTTCATACACAAGTGCGTCCACAACATCTCCAGCGTACTTGACACGTGATATGCCGTGTTCCACCAGAGCCGCGAGCGGAGACCCCGCCTCTGTCAGCTCACGCTTGCTCCAAACATATTCTTTGCTGATTTTCAACTGAAATGAGCCAGTATTTTATGATAAAATAACGTAGCCATAAAACGCCAAAATGGACAATAACTTATATTTGATTTGTGATAGGAGAGATGCAGGAATGGCCTAAGCCCCTGCATAGTTATAAAATGATTATGTATACAAAAATGGTAGTAATATTCTCATGAATTTCTGAGACCATTTGTGTTTGTGACATTTATTAATCTTAATTTAATATTCTTAAATACACAATTTTGAAGGTGATTTTACCTCTGGGTTTTTGAGTAATGCCTGGTTTTGAGTCTTGAAGTGGAGCAACCAAGCAGTGGCATCCAGCGGCAGATCGACAAGCCCCTCGCGTGTTGTTGAGTTTGACATCTCTTTGTGTCTCTGAACCCGACGGAGCCACTCAGACACTGGGAAATAAAATCAAATGATTATTGAGTTGTAGCTGAGACAGATATCTAATTATGTAAATATGCTCATAGTATGTTATCTTCTCAGATTCTTCAAAAGGCATGTAAGATTCTTTGAAAATCTAGGAGTTATCAAAGGAAACACAATATATCACGACTTTTGCAAACATACTTAAAATTACACATTAGAATTTCATTGTAAGCACTTCATTTAATTGTAAGGCATCCATCCTAATATTATAAATGTGAAAATCTGTCTGTCTGTCTGTCTGTTTGTTACGCTTTCACACCCAAACCACTGAACAGATTAAGCTGAAATTTGGCATAGTTACAGGTTAAATCCCAGGGAAGGACATAGGCTACCTTTTATCCCGAAAAAATCCCGAGGGACTGCGGGTCACACCGCGGGAGTGCAGCTAGTTATCTATATTTGACACACATGAAAGTCCTAATCTATTGCTGTTGACTATACCATCTATATCTATATCTACCAGCAGGTTTCAGATTCCTTAGATCTGAGTAACATAGGAACTTACCCCAGGGAATGTGTACTATCAAGTATCCATCCTCATGTGCATAATGGAGAAGATGTGCCATGGTTATTGATTTACCCACTCCCTTTTCACCATCTGAATAACTATTAAGGTATTGTATCAAGAATATGTTGAGTAAGCCCTTACTTTTTTACTCATAAATTTAATATAATAATACAAAACAAAATCACAGCTGTGAGCCCCAATTCTAGATATATCCCGGACATTTGGACTTTCTAATAAAAACTTATATGTATAGAGAATAATTCATCATTCAACCAAGATAGGCTAATTACAAAGAATGCTGCACCTACACTCATATTATTTTTAAAACCTTATACTTCGATCATCATCATTTTCCTGCCTTATCCTGCTTATGCAGGGTCGGCACAACATGTTCTCTTCTTCCACTCTCCCCTATCACTCGTCATCTCCGTATCCACTTATACTTCGATCATAAAACAATAATTTTATAAAAAGGATACACAGCACGTATCTAATTACTGGTTTGTCCATGTCACTATTTTTGATACAGTTGATAATATCCAAAGCAGGCTGCCGAACCATGATTGTAGTTTCTGTGAAGGTCTTGGCCTGTTTAGTAAAGCTTTTCGGAAAACCTCCGTGGGTAAATAGTTGCTTGCATGTATCAGGTTTTAGAGTGTAGAAGAGGCCGACTTGATTCTCATTGTGCTGTGCCTGAAAGACGGAATGTTTGTCTTACCTTAGAACATTTTTAAAACGTGATTTTAGTTTATAGTAGGTACTTCATTAAATGATTTATTCATTACTTGGTGCTGAAATATGCTTCTGAATAACTTTAGCAGTAATTTTCTGTGTATTTATTATAGTTCGTGAGAGGTTACTTACAGGAGAAGTTTCGGTAGTCCTGAAAGTGGTTGCCTGAGAATAACGCCGACATAATTGTCGCCAATTACGGGACAACATTGTGCGTCTTATAAACTAACAGTATTATGAAATGAACGAATAAAATAAATAATCTGTTAGTGGATTACAATTTACAAACAAATTCACAACATAACCTAAAAGTAAAATAAAAATAGTCTTTGTGTAACTGTCAAAACGACATATATCACTGTCAATCACCAACAGTGCTATTTTTAATTAAGTAGTAGCATGCAAAAAAAGTTACTTTTATCTCTTGGTAAAGTCCCACGAGAAGTCATCGTAAAATCCCACCAGAATTTCTTCAGAATAGTTTTTATTGATTGACTTCCGCTACTCCTATTTTGCCATGCCCAAGGCAGGCAGGGAAGAACCCTTATATACCCTACCTTTCGTTTATATCTATCCAGCCGGTAGCACACACTGTTGGATATAGGCCTCTTTTCTTTCACTTTTTCTTTTCTTTCTTTTTTTTCGTATATATGCGGCCTAAAAATTGCTTCTCCCTATTTGCTCGCCTGCTGGATTATGGACCATAAAACAGAACTATAATAAAGACGTAAATTAAATAAACATGATTTTATTAGCAATCGTTTTTATTTCATCTTTTAGAATTTGTTTTTCTGCATTCTTCTCTGCTTGAAGAGACTTGTTGGCCTGACCTCAGTATCTATCTTGCTAAACTTATCACTTGAGTTTTCAACAACATCTTTGACCACAATAATCTCTTTTACAGGATACTCTTCAATTTCAGGACTTTCTGTAACTGCATTAATCCTGACTTGTTTCTTTGGAAAAGCTAGTTCTTCAAAATCTGGCTCATACTTTGACTTCTTAAGAATAGAAGCTGTTTTACTATCAAACAGATTTGAGTATGCTTCATAGATGTCACTTGGCTTTGAAATTCCTTTTTCTTTATCATATGGATCATTGCTTGGTTCAACTTCACTGTGTTTAAATATTATTTCTATTGTTTCACTTGAGTCATTAACTTCATCTGCAAAAGATATACTCTTTTTTAACTTAGTTGGAGTGGTTTTTTCTACAATTTCATCATCATCATCAGATTTAACATCTTCTGTTTCCAACACATCGTCTAATCTGTCCATTTCATCTTCTACTTCTTCAAGCTGCTCAATTTCATCAAGTCGAGACATTAAATCATTTTCAGTTTTACTTGGTTGTCTATCTCTATTCTTAAGTTCTAGTAATTTATCTTCAAGTTGATTCTGTTTATCAAGAACCTGTTGTAATAATTCTAATTTTGATTGATTAGGTTCATCATCTTTAGTAAATTTGTCACTTTTTTCTCCATCTTTTAGACTTTTAGTTTCATCTATCACAGTTTTGTTATCATTAGGCTGAGGAAGCTTCTCAGGATTCAACTCATTATGACTTTTTGACTGTTCTTTTTTGAAAGAGTCCATCAAAACTTTTTCTTCATTAACTAAGAATGTATTATGTTTCCTTTTATCACCAATTTCATTATAGTTTTCTAATAATTCACTTTCTAACTCTTCTTCTAGTTCAAGTTCTTCCAATCTGTTCCAAAGTTCTTCATCAGTAATTGCCTCTTTCTCTTCTTGTTTTGCCTGCTGTTTTTTGGACCTTCTCACATTTTCTCTGTGTTTCTCTCTCCATGATTTATCTTCTTCTTCTGTGTAAACTTCTAATATTTCATGGCCTTCCTTTTCTAACACATTTTGTTTAGTGAATGAAAGTTGGTTTTCTATGTATTCTCTTTCTTTTCTAAGAGATTCTACTTTTGATTCTGCATCTGTAACACAAATTATGGTTATGTAGTACCAACTGGTCATTTATTTACTCACACTTTACACCTAAGCAGCTTGAAAACATATTCTTATTTATGGGACTTAATTGTGTACAGTTCGCCCAACAGATTTAGGCATTCATGAAGTTAGCCATTTGTCTGCACAGAACACAATTTAGTATGAAAAAGTGATCACTGCGCAGACAAACGGCTAGCTGTAAGTAGGTATTATTAGTATTCATTTACAAGCCAGCAACAGTCTACTCATGACCATGGTGGCTGTACTAGTAGATAACTATTGTATATGGTGTGGAGAAAATAAAACTTTATTCTATTCTATTCTAATGCGAAATGAGTCAAGGTGAATAAATAAGTTACACCTAGGCAATTAAGTCCTGTACCTACTGAGTTTAAATTGAATATATTCATTTACTCTTTTCATCATCATGCAACTTTGAGGATGAAATTACAGTGAACTCACCTTTTATTCTATGCTGTCTTAAAATCTCAGCTTGAGACAAAGAGCACTTAACGAAATAGTCAGCTCCAAGTGCCACTGTCACTTCGTTTGTATGCTTTAGTTCTCCTCTGAAGAATACTCTTGAGCCGATTGGCACAAGAGTGGGGACTTTTAGTTTATCAGCATATACATTGAAGTTTAATGCTTTCAGGTTGTTGAGATAGTCCTCCCAAAAACGAAGATTCCTCTCATTATCTGCTACACTCTGAAAACAGTGATGATGGTAGGAAGCGCCAAAATAAACAACATCTAAGTTTGGTTTTAGAATCTACAATTACCTGTTGGAATAAATTATTGATAAAACTCATATCGTTTTGTAAGGTTATGTCCTAAACTAAAAACTCCATTTATAATTTACACAGTAGAAAATTACGTTTGCGCTTTGAGATTGATTTCAATTCTAACATAACCTCAAAATCAATCAAATAATGTTTTCATTTTGATTTGATTTTCGTTCAAAAGCGGAAGACGTCAAAGAAAGTAGAATAGAAACGCACGTCACAAAACCAAATAAAATTTTTTACTATGAAAAATGGCGCATGCACACTTTTTGCGAAGCCAAAAAAAAAAAAAAAAAAACCAAATAAAAATCCCATCTTGTCATGATCTTGTCACGGTTCGCCTTGTACACGAGGGCAGGACCAGAGAAATGATATATTTAATATATTCTATAACTACTTTATAGAATTCTGTGGGCAGGACAAGCAAGGCAGCCAGCACCAATGGCACCAATAGGGAAGCAGCAAACATCGTTTATGCAAACATCAAGCTGCACTGTTCTCACTGTCCTGCCCTCGTGTATCTACAAGCCGCATTACCCTCACTCACCGCCAGTCATTACTGTCAGTGTCAAGTGTCATCATAACATGCGAACAGCTGGCTGCTGGACTGGACGACACGACTTGACTTTTATTAAACCCAAGTTGTGGTGAAAGTTTACTGTAAATAAATAAAATAAACAATACAATTAGACAACATGGATCCATCTAAAGCTATTTTACATGAGTTGTATGTCTATTGTGAGTGGAATCCTGAGCCGGAGTACATTGTAAGTAACCCAGATGATCTCAGTTTTAACAGACTCCTTCTTCATAAATAAGTCAAATTATTATAAATTTTACAATATAAACTATGTGAAATAATTGTATAATAACTATGTGAAAATCTGCTCAAATGATTGGTTTTATCAAAAGAAATACAAAGGGTTTTTCGTTCATATCCAAGACAATACTATTCAATGCTCTTGTGCGCAGTCACCTGGAATTTTCATCTGTTGTTTGGAATCCCTTTTATGCTGTGCATTCCCAAAGAATTGAAAACTTGCAAAGAAACTTTACCAGACATTTAGCAATTATCACCCCAGGAGTCTTCCACAAAACACCGTATTCTGAACGATTGAGTCATTTCAATATGATCTCACTTAGAAATCGACGTAAAATACTTGATCTAAGTTTCTTACACAAAATGATAAATGGCCAAACTGGATACAGTAGCTTGATTAACCGTATTTCTCTCACTGTTCCTTTCAATTACCCTAGAAAACCCATTAATAGTATCTTTAACGCCCCCTTCTCGTATACAAACATCGGTCTCAACTCTCCTCTTACCCGTATTTGTAAAGACTATAATTTCATTAGTAATAAAATTACAGACTTAGATCTGTTTGGTGACTCCATATTTACTTTTAAGAGAAAATTAAACAAACATTTTATGACTGGTCACCAAAACCAGCTCAAGGATGACATTTAAGTACTTACCTTATTCTTAATTTTTAACTTTAGAATTGTTTTTGTTTTTCTTCAACTGATTTTATTTTTTGTTTTGACTTTAATTAAGTTTAATTTTAATTTTAAATTAGCTTCTAGCTAGTCATCAGTTCCTATATTTTTACTACAAATGTTGTGCATGCCTATAATTGGCATACATTCTATAAAAAAGACTCATAAAATGTTAATAATAATGTGAATTATGTATGCTGTTGGTGTTGCCTAAATAAATAAATAAATAAAATAATTTATTTCTTCTATTTCATATTTATTTTAAGCCTGTGGAACTTAGTTTTACTTGTATTTTCAGCAAAAATCTGATGGACTTTTACCAGAGAAAATATCATCAGTGAAACGATGGTTCAAGCATTTGGGACCTAAAAAAACGTTGTTTGACAATATTGCTGCGTGAGTTTGTAAATAATGCTTGCCACTTTATTGTTTTATATATAGTTATAAAAATATATAATTTTGCAGGCACAAAGAGCGTCAACAAAAATGGCAAATAGCTTTAGGCGATGAAGGGAAAGTAATTGCTGTCTTGACTGACACAATTCTGGAGTTTAGAACTAAAAGGTCTGACTATTCTACTATAGCTGCAAGAACTACAGGTAAAATTATGTAACGCTATATTAGCGTCCAGCAGCAACTTTACTTCATCTTTAGTTAGAAAAGTAATCATATTATGGCTATTGTCGAATAATCACTTTAAAAACAAAAATTTTTTGCAACAGTACAGTGTTACAAACCTAAACCTGTTCAATCTTCCATAGCTGGTGACTATGCAGAAAAAGTAGAGCTATTTCATGTTAACAAACATGAGCATTATTAATCTTATATCAAAGCCATAATCTAACTAAATTATTCAATACAAATACTAAAGTATTCATTCTATTCATCATATTCCTGCCTTTTTCCCACATTATGTGGGGTCGGCACAACATGTGTTCTTCTTCTATTATTCTCTATCAGCCGTCATCTCAACACTCACTCCTTTCTTACTCATGTCATCCTTTACACAATCCATCCATCTTTTCTTTGGCCTACCTCTACACGTAAATCCATCAACATTCATACCAAACACTCTACTTACTTAAGTATTCAATCTATTATAGTGTGTTAAAATTCTTCTTCCAGTAACTAGAGATCCGTATCCTCAGTGGAGAAAAATGGAGTGGAGTCCTGACTGTGCATTTCTAGTGTTGGCATATGGGATTGGTCATGTTGAGTTCTATGATTTGTCTGCTTCAAAACTATTTACTATTGAATATGTGAGTATTAATGTCAATAAAGCTTGGTTGGTTTCTAAGTCAATAAAAAAAAAAAAAAAGGCTAGGCTTTCAAACAGGTTTAATGATTTAGGAGTTTGATTACTCATTTTAATAGGCATGAAATAAAAACTTCTTCAGAAAGCATATAAATCTGTGCATAAATGCTAAAGTCATGTTCAACTTTGGTGAAGGACATTTAAGGATATATGTAAGATATATATATTCCAGAATGAGAAAAATGTTTTTTTAAATGTTTATTATGCTGTTGGCGTTGCCTAATAAATAATTTAAAGGCATACTGATTGGGCACTTGGATAATGGTTAAAAGTCATGCATGATTATAGCCTATCCATATTCATGCATGACTTTTAACCATTTTACCTGCTTGCCCTAGATCACATCCACCCAATGCTGAGTTTAAATATCTTGTGATTGGTTTCAGGAATGCTCTAGGCCTGGAGGTCTTGAGTGCACAGATATGGCGCACGCTATTGCTGACATCATATTCTTGCCTACAACAGCTAAAAGCACTGAAATCAAATGGTAATCTTGTCAAGTTTTTGTTGGACCACAGTTGCCCAAAACGCAGAATGGACCTTTGCCCATAAATGCAAAAGTTTAGATGTTTGAATGTTTGTTACTTTTTCAAGCAAAAATGATTGAATCGATTGGGATGAATTATGGCACAGGCAGAGATTAGAGTATGGAATAGCACATAGGCTACTTTTATCCTGAAAACGTGAAGTGTTCCCAAGGGACCGCGGGTAAAGCAGAGTGCAGCTAGTAATAAATAATGAATACAATAGTTTCTCTGATTTTAGGAGTTGGGAAGTATTACTAGTGGGTTTCGACGGTAGCGTCCGAGCGTACATGATATCTTTGACCGAGGGCTGCGCGTTCCACCACAAGTTCCAGTTCAAAGGCGGACTCAGCGCGGTGGCGTATTGCCATCTACACAACACTATGTATGTGGCAAAGCTGCCTTACCCTTCTAGCACTGTGAGTATTCACTTTGTTATTCAAATTAGGTTAACATTTAAGATATTACTAATATCGTAAATGCAGAAGTTTGTTTGAACTGATGTATACAGGGTGTAAAAAGACAACTACCGAAAACTGAGGGGTTGCAATCAGACCATGATTCTAAACGCATTTAGCGAAAAAATAATGCAAAATTTTTTTTTGACTTAGCTTAGTCATTTTATGTTATTTTCAGTTATTGACTACTAGTATAACATAATAAGACCATACCTACCTAATTATTTCATTTTTAAAAGAAATAAACAATTTAAACTCAAAATCCAGCAATCTACGTAAAAAAAACGCGCCAAGTACATACGCAAACAGTAATCTTCAAACGCTGTTTTCTCCGGATATAATGATTTTTAAGGAAAATCCTTTTGGATTTGGTTGTGTCTTGGGATGCTGTACCTACCCCTTTCGGCTTCGGTAGACGTCTTTTTACACCCTGTATATGTGGATTGTGAAGATGAATATACATGTTAATATTTTTTTAATTTAAAGTGCTAAACCACGGTTGGGTATTTTATGCTTGTCAAAAATATTGACTGCGACGTTTAGTGGTTCCGTGGCCGAGCGGTTAAGGCACTCAGGCTTCAGGAAGATCGTCTGATCGTCGCAAGTTCGAATCCCGTCGGAATCGAAAATTTTGATAAGACTTTCCATTTCGCAATGGAATTGATGTTTGTTAGTTTTTCATGCAAATACTACTGAATGGATTTGGATAAAATTGTGCCTCGGTGATATATTATGGTCTGGAGTAGCATATGAGCTAATTTTATCCCGGAAAGGTGATGTTCGAAGAACCACGGGTAAAGGCTACTTTTATCCCGGAGAAGTGAAGTATTCTCGAGGCACCGCGAATAATACCGCAAAGCGCAGCTATTTTTGAGATATAGAATCCCGCTACCAAACTAAACAAGTAAGATCATACAGTTTTTTTAGGAGCCAGATGCAGCGTACAGTTTCGGCCTCACAGCTTGGCGGCTGTTGAACGAAGAACCTCACTTGAAGCTCTCAGTAGCGTCTGACAATGTGGTAACACATGCAAATGATAAGTTCAACTTCTACATTCCGTTCACATCTAATAAGAAGCTGGTTAGTATCCAATGGTTTTTAATTTTAAGCACACCTATGAGTCTTGGGTGTTTCATGATTTCATGATAATGCGTATGTTTCATGTCCAATTGAGCTGTATTTTAGCACACCTGCGAGTCTGCGGTGACTACAATAATATGGTGTCGGGGAGGTGATGATGGAGTTAGGAGATGTTCAACAGAACTCCTTAAAAAAAGGGTCAAATGAGCAGATATTCGGCATATCTATAATTTAAAAATATGATGACGGTGAGCTGATCTGATGATGGAGTCAGAAGCTGTTCAATGGAACTTAGTGAATTATCGATAAATATCCATCATTTGAATCAGCTTACAGTCCTATTCAAGATTTCTTCCATACTGAATAGAAAACATTATTTTGCAGGCGGTTATAATACAAATGCAGTTATCACCCGACGTTTCAAAGCTAGTATGTGTGCATTCAAACGGCGACATCACAGTGTGGCGTCTTCCTATATTGAAGCTACTCCACAAGTTTCCGTTAGCGAGCCAGCCGGGATACGACCTTCGGAACCCGCTCGTTGAAGAGAAGGAGAAGAAAGATGTAGCGCTGTTTCATCCAGCTGATGTTAATTGGTGGAGCAATGAGGTAAGATGGTTTGAAATGGTTTCTTTAGTTTTGTTTGACAGTTTACAGTCTGTTTATAAGTTATTCAAATTTACAAATCTACATTTTTATTATTAAGCTTATGTTAATTTTTATGTAATTTAGTTTAGAAGAAAGTGAGATAGTAGAACATGCTTTAGACATTTTAATCTCTCGAGTAATTTATGCGGCATCAAGAGGCAACAGATGCTTACATTCAACGGGACGCTGTAGCGTCTGGGACATTGTTTGAGATGGAAAAGGCTTGTCTTACCTGAAAACTTCGAGCACTTATGATCTCTCGCTTGCACACTAGGGGTTGCCTGGAAGAAATCGCTTTCAGCGATAAGGCCGCCTATTGTACTAATTTTGAACTTGTTTTATTTATGTGTTGTTTTCTTATTAATTGGTGTACAATAAAGTGTTCATTCATTCATTGACGACCTCTGTGGCGCAGTGGGCGAAGGTCCGCCTGCGACGCAGAAGGTTGCGGGTTCGATCCCCGCCGCGGGACAAATGTTTGTATGACTTACAGATATTTGTCTCGGGTCTGGGTGTTTCTATGTATAATATGTATGTATTTACAAACAAAAAGTATATATGTAGTATATCAGTTATCTGGTTCCCATAGTACAAGCTTTGCTTAGTTTGGGGCTAGATGATGCTGTGTGAAAATGTCCAGCATTATTTATTTATTTATTTATTTATTTATTTATTCATTCACTAGTGACTTCGATTATCATATTCATTTGTTAAACTCACACGATTTAAACTTATTGTTGTTTTTAACGGGACGAGATCGCGTAACGGCTTTAGATAATAATCGAACTATTACGTTTCCTCGACGTTTCGACCGGGTTGCACCGATCGTGGTCACGAGGGGACTGGAGAGGCGGGCGTCGAGGATAGGTAATAGTTCGATTATTATCTAAAGCCGTTACGCGATCTCGTCCCGTTAAAAACAACAATGGGATTATCATATTCGCTTTCACACTAATCTCGCCGAGGACTTTTCAGGAGATAATCCTGTCACGGTTCAGCGGCGCGGTGTCAGTATGCGGAGTAGCAGACCTGACCAACCTACTGAACCGGCTGGAGTTCCTGCGCGGGGCACCCCGGCTGACGCGCGCGGTGGAGGCCGCCTTCCTCGCGCTCGAGTGTGAGGCCGCCGTGCTGCCGGGGAGACGCACGCCCAGCGACGAGAGCGTGAGTCTATTCTTCCTAACAATACAATACAATACAATACAATACAATACAATACATTCGACGACCTCTGTAGCGCAGTGGGTAAAAGCCCGCTTGGGACGCAGAAGGTTGCGGCTTCGATCCCCGTTGCGGGATAAATGTTTGTATGACCTGCAAGTATTTATCTCGGGTCTAGGTGTTTCTATGTATAATACGTATGTATTAACAAAAAAAATATATAGGTAGTATCATTTATCTAGTTCCCATAGTACAAGCTTTGCTTAGTTTGGGGCTAGATGATGCTGTGTGAAATTTCCAGCATATTGAAAAATACTCCAATTGACTTCCCCAATAGTGGTGACACATTTATTTCCCTAGGCCGGTACTTTTGACTTTTGGGCCCACAATGACCTCCTTTGTCTAAAATTGAATCAAAATTTCAGATGGAAGTAGCAAAAGTGGACGAGGAAGAGGACACAGTGTTTGAGATGGTGAAAGAAATGCTGAAGACGGTGTTATACGCCATCACGGACATCGAGACGTTCCAGCCGAAGCCGCGGCGCATCACTTGTGTATCTCGTGTGTACCGGCTTTTGGCGGTTAAGAGTACCACGCCATCGGAACTCTTCTCTAGGAAGGTAAAACTTCTAAATTGTGAACAGGGAATATTAACTTCTATTTTCATGCAATTAAAGGCGCTATTGCGCGAAAAGACACCGCAATGTGCCTATGAGGGTTCATATTAACCTAGAAATCTAGAATTTATATGTGGGGGATATAAATTCTAGACTAAGGTCCATGTATAAAAAGATTAGGTATACAAACTTACCGAATGAGAATTGGTTGTAAAGATATATATATGACTAGCTGCGCTACCGCGGTGTGACCCGCGGTCCCTCGGAATTTTTTTCATTTTTTCGGGATAAAAAGTAGCCTATGTCCTTCCCTGGGATACAACCTTTAACTATGCCAAATTTCAGCTTAATCTGTTCAGCGGTTTGGGCGTGAAAGCGTAACAAACAGACAGACAGACATACAGACAGACAGAGTTACTTTCACATTTATAATATTATAGTATAGTATAGTATGGATTATGTGTACCAGCAGAAGGAACAGGAGTAGAATCACCTATTTTTAAGACGTTTCAAAGTGATCCCAGCGGTCCTACTGAATAAATGCTTTTTGACTTTGAGCCACACAATCAAGTGAAATGTTCAATTATACTATTCTTTTTACGTAAAAATCAAACAGCATCATGACTATTCATATTCACGACTGTATCTTTTTATGTATGTATTATTTTTATATCCATTTTATTTATATCACTATAGCATTTTCGGTCCCGGCTATTAAAGTCGTTAAGCCATGACGGAGGCCTTAAGGCGGCCTACAAACTCCGTCACCAGAGTTGGCCATGACGCATACGAACTTACTTAATATCACTAACAGATTGAAAGTGGTCAATACAGCGAAGCGCTCAAGTTAGCTGACACCTTTAAACTGGACAGCGACCTTGTGTATCAGCAGCAATGGAGGAAGAATCCTGTCTCCACTGACGCTATACAGAAGTATTTGGTAAGCATTACAGGGTGGATTTTTGAGATAGGACAGTAAGGGACCTTAACCGTTATAGCTACCGGAAAACGCTCTTAGGAGACCTTCCTTAACTTTTTAAGATATTTTGAACTGCATTCACAGATTTTGGAAAAAAGTACAGTCAGCGAAAAAAAATCTCTACATGAAATCGATTATGTTTCATGTAGGGATCAAAAGACTTTCTGGGACCATTTAAGTTTTGAGTACTAGAAATGTCAGTCAAAAAACTTTTCCCATACATTTTGTATTAGTAATCGTTTCAGTTTTGCTTTGTTGGCGTATTCAGGTGTACAGTACGCACAATCAATCTTTAGCTCTCTGAAGTAGCTGCACAGAACCCATTTTTGATGACGCCTAAAAGACAAATACAGCGTTGTATACCTGCCTCGCTCACTCGCTTAGTTTGCTGCATCGTTCTATCTCGCCTACTCTACACACGCAATGTACTACATGCGCAAACTGCGCAATCGTTTAGTGCATCTAACTTCAGAGAGCTAAAGATCGATTGTGCGAACTTTACCTAGTTAGTAAAGCTGATGTGTTTCCTTTAACACATTAAATTAGGTGCTTACCCACCGTCCACCTCGCTGAGACCAGCGGTCGCCGAAGCGCCACAAATAATTATTATTATATTCAGTTATTATATGTGAGTCGAGGTGTTCTCAGAGAGGTGGACGGTGGCTAAGCAAGCATTAATTTATTACAGAGCAAAGTATCAAAGAAGATATGGGCAGTTCACCAATGCGTCGACCGTCTTCCTGAAACGTTACCAGCTGCAAAGGAACTTCTACAATTCGGATTAGAGCTCACGAACGAACATATCTTAGAGGAGATCAATAAGGATAGGAGTGAGGACCTAATAGCGAGTCATGAGGATATAGCTGTTGAGGATTTGAACGCGTACACCAGCGAACTTTTGAGATGTCGACATGTTATGCTGTTTTATAAGGAGAGACTGTATTTGTATGAGGTATGTTCTGTTGCTGGTTTTCATGTTAGCAAAATGTTTGTCTCTTTGTAGTAAAGTCCGACCGCGAAGCAATAATTTCGTATAGATGTAACGACTGCTCGATCATTGAATCTGTGCGAGCGTGACGCATACATTATTTACGCGGGAGTGACAGAGACAGGTAAAACAGGTCGAAGAATGAAATTCTTTTTGCTTCGCGACCGGATTATAGATAAAATGGGAGGAGACAAAAAAATCGTGGGACATGGGGAAAGACATATTTGTATAATGTTTTAGCCATTACTATTGATGATACATAATGACATCATAATTTCCCGTAAATTATTCCTCGCTAAATGGGGTCAGCATAACACATTCTCGAAATACATTTTTTTTTTTTTTTTTTTTAAATTCAATAGGTCAGCATTTGACCTCCCTCTGCCTGATGTTAAGCAGTAGTGAGGTCTAAGATGGAACATGCTTTCCTAACATGATTCAAAATTGCAATTTTTAAGACATCGTCATTAAATGAATTGTTATATAAAAAAATTCGCTGCGCTCCCGCGGTGTGATCCGCGATCCCTCGGGATTTTTACATTTTTTCGGGATAAGAGGTAGCCTATGTCCTTCCCTGACCTTTAACTATGCCAAATTTCAGCTTAATCTGTTCAGCTGTTTGGGCGTGAAAGCGTAACAAACAGACAGACAGACAGAGTTACTTTCACATTTATAATATTAGCATGGATTTAAACCGCAAGCCTATGCAGATTTTAAAGTTTTATTTTGTTCCCAGCTGATCCTAAAACAAGAGAAATCAACCTACGACAAAGACGAATATCACCGTCTACGTTGCAACAGCATTCTGCACAGCGCTATGGAGATCGCCAAAGAAGGTCGCATCTTCGCTCTGCATTGTCTGTGGCCGCACGTCAAAACGACAACTGTCAAACTTGCGATATTAGAGAAGCTGCCAGAGACAATCCCGCCGTTTTTGTACCAACATCTGCTGCCAACAGTGCGGCCCATAGACAAGGATACGGTTGGAGAGGAGATTGTGTCGTATAGTATTGAAGTGCCGGCTCCTATGCCTTATGAACATGATTGGTGTCGGAAGCCGATATTCAGGTAATTTTGAAGTACTAGCTTCCGCGCGCTGCTTCGTTTGCGTGGTACCAGCATTTTAAATAGCCTGCATGCTAATCCAGGCTACGATCAACATCTATGCCAAATTTCATCCAGATCCGTTCAGCCGTTTTAGCGTGATTGAGTAACAATCATCCATACATCCGTCCGAAGTAGGACTAGTAGGATCATAATTAATTTTATTTATATATTTTATTTATTCAAGTTCGAAAAATGTCATGAATTTCAAACATTTTTGTTTGTAAAAGATAAAAGTTCTGTCATTGTCACTGCTGTATAAAGGGAGAGAGATGGTGTAAATTTAATTCTTTATTATTTATTGTACAAATAAAAAACACAGAATAATAACATACTGAAATGACAAGTGACATATGACTACATACAAAGGCGATTCAACCCTACAAAGAGTTTCATTTAACAGCTTTCTTCATATAAAATGGCAATTTATCCTCAAGGTCGATCTGGAGTTCGAATTGGTCCGAGGAATCGACTCCGGAAACAGAGACAACGAGCGAGCTGTCCGAGTCGGGCGACCTCGCCACTTGGTACTCGAAGCGTGCGAGGGAGATAGAAGAGCGCAGCTCTATCGTCACTAACGCTCTCACTCTAGTCACCTTGGCGCATTACGCGGGCGGCGTTCCAGGTATTCACTGTGCTTAGTTCGGACTAGGCTTGTATTTTAGTCGAGTAGCGAGTAATTTAGTGCCAAAACGTATCCGAACATAAAAAATTTAGTCGAGTAGGTTAGTGAGTAATTTAGTCGAGTCAATCCATTGGGCTCTATTCTTTTGGGCGATTTGTACGACTTAAGCTAGCATTTTTGCGTACTGCGTCCACTATACTTACTACCTAATTTACCTACTTTAAGTTACTTCATACATATGTTTTTTTTCGCATCGGCGAATTTTTACAGCCAGTCCTACTTATGACAAGCGAGCTTACGGTCGTGCGACAATTGATAGCTCCGATGAGGAATTATTTTTATTGATGTTGCTGGATGAGGAGCAAGAAAATAATAAACGTCGCAAACATAAAGTTTGGGTTAACCACATGCAAGAAAATTTCAGTCCAAATATTATTTCTCCTCAACTCATCGTGATATTTTCTATCTCTAAAGTTCAGAATATTGTTGCACCAACGACATTAGTAGTTTTTCGTTCATTATCCGGTTTTTTCCTCAATAAATACGTCCGCTCGCAGCAACGATCTACAAAAAATGCTGCGCTCCATGCGTCCACTGGAGTCGGGGCGGGCCGGGCCTGGTCGATTCGGCGGAAAAATACGCTCGCCGTGAGATCCGCCGACGGATTCCGTTGCGGCCCGGCCCGCCCCGTCTCCACAGTTGACGCAGTTTCATACAAAATGTATAGGAAGCGGATTTTTCCGTTGCGATGCGGCCCGGCTCGGCCCCCCTAGTGGACTCTATGCTTTAGATTCTTAGACATTCAAAGGATCTTGAGTGGCTTGTAACTACGTATTTTTAACTGAATAATTGAACTTAATATTTTATGCGTTTTTAGGACTGGAGAAGATCTTCTTCGACCTGATAACTTTGGATACACTCGTGTATGACATCAATAAGGAGGGGGTTACACTGAAGGAACTTGAGAAGATGACAATACCGGAAACTTGCAAGGCGCTGATGAGTATGGTTAGTCAGTATTATAGGGACACGTTTCCATCGAGTCGCTTTGTGCTTGATATGAATAAACCAATCACAAAGCTTAAAATCTCCGAGCATTGTGATTGGTCAATTCATGCTCCTCTTAGTTTCGTTCTCTTCATACCCGCATCAAGCAAAACATTCTATACATAGACGAAGGTGTGAATCAAATACTTAGCATGGCTAAAACTGGTAGAATGTGGATAAAAGTTACTTTTATCCACATTCTAATGTCATTTCTGTCATTTTTATCTATTCTCCGGTACCTAGACAATCACCATGCTAAGGGGGCTGGATCATTTTAGTATTAGTAAAATCACTAGATGGCGATATAATTGATAATTATTCCGCCTTTATAACTATGGAATTGATTATATATATATGACGACCTCTGTGGCGCAGTGGGCGAAGGTCCGCCTGCGACGCAAAGGTTGCGGGTTCGATCCCCGCCGCGGGACAAATGTTTGTATGACCTACAGATATTTGTCTCGGGTCTGGGTGTTTCTATGTATAATATGTATGTATTAACAAACAAAAAGTATATAAGTATTCTATCAGTTATCTGGTTTCCATAGTACAAGCTTTGCTTAGTTTTGGGCTAGATGATGCTGTGTGAAATGTCCAGCATTATTTATTATTTAAGCGAGTGAGCGAGGCAGCTATACAATGCTCTTTTCGTTTTTTAGGCGCCATCAAAAATGTGTTCTGCGCAGCTACTTCAGAGAGACAAAGATTGGTTATGCGTATTGTGCTGTTGTATTCGGCATAATCTTGTATACTCGTCTCTTTCTTGTTTTTTTACATTGATTTTTGTCTACAGTCAGGGCCAGAGACATACATTGACGACATAAACCGCATCTTAATGCCGTTCCTTCGCCGCTACCAAACGTTGCAAGGCACTGAAGACGCGGGCGATATACTCTACGAGTACTTGGAAATGATCAGCGAAGAAGACCTTTGTCCTATACTCTTGGTAAGAATAGTAGGTACTTTAAGTAGATATTAAAAAAAAAACATACATACAGCCGAACATAGAACCTCCTCCTTTTTTTGAAGTCGGTTAAAAATCATAGACGATATGTCTAGTTGACGACTTAGAAATGACGTTTTAAATTGGTTAGAAGAAGAAAGCGCTTTAAAAATATGTATTTGGACATGCTTCTGACTACCTCTTTCAAAAGGTCTTGAAGACGCTAAAAAAGAACTGAGAGATTGTGTAGGACGCGTTTTGGGATATCGTGTTTTTTTTAATAGAAGTGCTTATTAATGATTCGGACATGGTGTTTAAAGACGTTAGTAGATGAAATAAATGCTTAGATGTGACGTTTAAATGCTTATTGTTGTTCAAATCCCATAAGAGGATCGATGGGTGGTACCACATACTAGTTAGGTGGTATGAAACTCATGTAAGGAGTTGTTTAGGCTTCAACGATCAGCAGACGAACAAAACGACATAAGAATCTCAATGACGATTAAATTGTTGACCACCTTTAATATTTTTATTTTTGAGTAATTTTTCTGTCGAATGTTATTATGTGTCCTTGTTTTTTTTTTTGATACTAGCTGACCCGCGCGACTTCGTCTGCGCATGATTCATTTTTTCGCGCAATTTTTTAATTTTTTTCTGTCATAAGAACCTTCTCCTGACAATAACAAACACAACGAAAAAAAATTGCTGAAATCGGTCCAGCCGTTCACGCGTGATGGCGTGACCAAGGGTTACAAAGATTCATTTTTATATATAGAGATTACGTATTAGAATAATTAATTCTGTTATGCATTATCTATGTGTGTATAAATTACGACGACCTCTGTGGCGCAGTGGGCGAAGGTCCGCCTGCGACGCAGAAGGTTGCGGGTTCGATCCCCGCCGCGGGACAAATGTTTGTATGACCTACAGATATTTGTCCCGAGTCTGGGTGTTTCTATGTATAATATGTATGTATTTACAAACAAAAAGTATACAAGTAGTTTATCAGTCATTCTAGTACCCATAACACAAGCTCTGCTTACTTTGGGGCTAGATGATGCTGTGTGAAAAAGTCCAGCATTATTTATTTAGTATTTATTTATTAATAAATTGTTGACTTTACAGCTACCGTTTAAGCATTAATTGTGTTCCATGTCACAGCTAATGCAAAACCCAGATGAATACGAATTGGACTACTCCACTCGTGTAAAGTTATCATACCGCTGTCTAATGGCGTACACTGGGACCGATCAGCTCGATATAGCCAGCGAGTTACTTGAAGCAATACGACCGTAAGTATTATCAACTAATATACAGGGTGTAAAAAGACGTCTACCGAAGCCGAAAGGGGTAGGTACAGCATCCCAACACACAACCAAATCCAAAAGGATTTTCCGAAAAAACCATTATATCCGGAGAAAACAGCGTTTGAAGATAACTGTTTGCGTATGTACTGGGCGCGTTTTTATACGTAGATTGCTGGATTTTGAGTTTTAATAGTTTTTTCTTTTATAAATGCAATTATTAGGTAGATATGGTCTTATTATGTTGTACTAGTAGTAAATAACTAGAAAATAAAATAAAATGACGTAGCTAAGTCAACATTTTTTTTGCATTATTTTTTCGCTAAATGAGTTTAGAATCATGGTCTGATTGCAACCCCTCAGTTTTCGGTAGTTGTCTTTTTACACCCTGTATAGTGCTCTGAATAACGTTTAAAAACAAAATGTCATAAAAAAACTGCTTATTTTATATAAATGTATATACAATTTTTATATTTTATGTTTTTTTATGAAATACAATTATCTTATCTTATCTTATCCAACATCCTAATGCATCGAAAGTATTTCTTTTAAAGCAACAAAGAATGTACTCATAGTGTGATTTAACATCTCAACTATTTAATCCCTGACCTATGATAGGCATGCATGGCGCCGAAGCCAACACACACAGTTTTGATCTTGTGTGATGGAGACATGCCGACTTCTTATATCCATTCAAAGGTTTTTTATTATTCAAAGCCTGTGATGTCCCACTGTGAGGCATACGTTTCCTTTCTTCCACTTTTCTTTACAGGCTAACCATTGCGCTCGTCTGGTATTCGTATCCTATACCAAGCGAGCGCAATGGTTAGCCTTCGCTATCCATTGCAACCAGTATGGCTAGCCTTCGCTATCCATTGCAACCAGTATGGTTAGCCTTCGCTATCCATTGCAACCAGTATGGTTAGCCTTCGCTATCCATTGCAACCAGTATGGCTAGCCTTCGCTATCCATTGCAACCAGTATGGCTAGCCTTCGCTATCCATTGCAACCAGTATGGTTAGCCTTCGCTATCCATTGCAACCAGTATGGTTAGCCTTCGCTAACCATTGCAAATGCTGAGTGACGACCATTTTGCTGTTGCAGATTCAATGGCCTTTTCTTAAAATTTCATGTGTATCTCTTTGTTGTGTTCGAAAAATTAATAATAATATAATAATAATGCTGGACACACAGCATCATCTAGCCCCAAACTAAGCAAAGCTTGTACTATGGGAACCAGACTGATATACTACTTATATACTTTTTGTTTGTAAATACATACATATTATACACAGAAACATCCAGACCAGAGATAAATACTTGCAGATCATACAAACATTTATCCCGCAGCGGGGATCTAACCCGCAACCTTCTGCGTCACAAGCGGGCTTTCACCCACTGCGCTAGAGGTCGTCAATAAAGCTTCTTTTATATGTATTTCTTTTTATATTCTTCTTTTAGTGAGCACGGTGGTTCACAAGAGATACGCTCCCAATTGCGCGAGATGTCCCAGATGGTCCGGTCGAGCGTGATGCTGGCCGCTCGGGGCGCGGCCGTCCCGCCGCAACACCTCAGCGAGCGAAGCCTGCAGCCTCAGCGCGCGCTCGCTTTGCTCACCCGCCTCGCACGCGATCTAGCTAGAAGGTATACAGCGGAATAACCAAAAATACGGCATTGGCTACCTTAATTACTATTTGATGTTGCAACTTGGAAGATGCCCAAATATAAAACGGTGTCATAGATATGTTACAGTAAAAACAACACAGTTCACGACTGTATCCCCAAGATGCGGTAGACATTCTCTCAGATCTTTTTATGTTACTTGTTCCAGATCCTTTGAAGATGGCATGTCCAAACACATATTTGATACATGCCCACATCTTGCAGAAGTTAGTATTCTATACGTGACAGGTTGCAAGCCCATCGCCGCCTATAAGAACACTAACTGGTTTCCTCACGATGTTTTCCTTCACCGTTTAGAGCACGAGTTATAAAATAAATAAATAAATAATGCTGGACATTTTTCACACAGCATCATCTAGCCCCAAACTAAGCAAAGCTTGTACTATGGGAACCAGATAACTGATATACTACTTATATACTTTATGTTTATAAATACATACATATTATACATAGAAACACCCAGACCTGAGACAAATATCTGTAGGTCATACAAACATTTGTCCCGTGGCGGGGATCGAACCCGCAACCTTCTGCGTCGCAGGCGGACCTTCGCCCGCTGCGCCACAGAGGTCGTCTAGTTATAGTTATAGTATGTTATAGTTTGTAGTAAAATTTAAAAATATTGTTGTAGTGAAACAAAACCGACCCAGGCTGATTGGGAGAAGTTATTGAAAGATATCATGGAGTTGCAAGAGAAATGCTTTCACTGCGTCTCCATCAACCAATGCTACGAGGTATGTACTGATATACAGTACAACTACATTAATAAAGCGCTTCGGTTGGTTTCGTGTTTCTCTCTATTTACATCCGATCGACTTCAAGGTAGTCATTCTATCCCTATACCTAGTATAGTATTTTTTTTAATATTTAAATAATTACCACCTTGAAGTTCTTGATGTATTCGGAAATAGAGAGCAATACGAAACCGACCGAAGCGTTTTATTAATGTAGTTGTACTGTACTAATTATTGTAGTTAAAGTGTTATGTTTCTAAATCAACTTAAAATTGCTGATTTGATTTTGATGAACAATCGTCTTCTCATCGACATTGAACGCTGTCGACCAACGCTGAGATTCAATATTTATTTATATTTTTTTTAAACAATAAATATGGTTTAGTGTATTGTTGTTTGTATTTTTTTATCTAAACTAAACTTTTCAATAAACATAAACACATCAACCAGTACATTTAAATAGCTGCATATAGCTTTTAACTCAGTTTGTATGGAAACCAGATATCAGTATTGGAGAACTATTTTATAAGAAGACATAGGGAATCCTTTTGAAAAAGCACTTATTCTTTACGGCCCTTATTAATAAACGTGGTGTAAAGTTAAGCCAGGTTTAAACTCCAAAAAATGTATGGTTACACCCGGCGTAACTTTACACCACTTTTATTAATAAGGTCCTAAATTTCCTTAGATCTACGCCTCAGCGTTACTCACATCAGGCGACGCCGGTAGCATCAAACTCGCCGGTTCAGTACTAACAGTTGAAGCAAATGGTTCCTTTCCCACTCGGCCCAACGCGGTTCCTTACGCACAGAGCGTCAATCTAGTGCTACAAGCTGGGAAGGAATACTTCAATTCTGCTTCGGCGTTAAATGACCCTGCTTTGGAGCTAGCCAAGTGAGTTTGAACCTTATTGAACTGAGATAGGATAGTCAATGCGTCAATATTTCTGCAAGCCGGAAAGGACCCGGCTTTGGAGCTAACCAAGTGAGTATGAACCTTATTGCTACGAAAATAGGGTTTATAGTCAATCTCGTGCTGCAAGCTGGAAAGACAACTCTACCTAGGCGTTGAATGACCCGGCTTTGGAACTAGCCAAGTGAGTATGAACCTTATTACTACTGCTATAGAGGTCAAATTACGTTCACACTGAAAGCTGGGAAGGAATACCTAATTCTGCATCGCCTTTCAAGCTGGTCAAGTGAATTGAACCCTATTGCTACTACCATAGGGTTTATAGTAAGCTGCTTTTTAGTATTCGGATTTACGTTTAGTAATGGTAGTATGTTTAGTAGGGGTCTTCAAATCAAGAGTAAATAGGTTCCTTCTAGGAAAGCATGCTTCATCTTAACATCAGGCAGAGTGAGGTCAAATGCTGACCTATTTCATTAAAAAAATGGTTGTATTTTGTTACCAGATGCTGTTTGACTCTAATAAAGGACACGAACACAGTGATACAAGAAGAGTTGGATCTCATAGCTGCGTTACAAATCATCAGCTCATTCCATTTGAATATTCTGCCCATACAAGGTAAAAAGATGAACGAAAGGAGTCTCTCTGAGGCGCAATTTAAATTATTTCACCACACTGGTTCGTAATAGATAGATAGATAATTCTTTATTGCATGCCACATAACGAAAAAGACAGAACAAGAAAAGACACTTAACTTATAGTAAGAAGATTTAATACGTATGAAAACATGTTTTTCTTCTGGTGGAAAATAAATCAATATTTCTTTCTTTCTTTCTAAGACAATTGGCAATAAAGTCAAAGTCAAAGTCAAAAAGCATTTATTCAGTAGGACCGCTGGGATCACTTTGAAACGTCTTAAAACTAGGTGATTCTACTCCTGTTCCTTCGCGACCAATATCGTGAATTGACTAGTGATACAACAACAAAATGATTATTATTATATTAATACGGAACTCTTATAGAAACTAAGCTACTGCATAACATACTTAGCCATCTAAGGGTCGTTCAAAACGATCTTTAGATAGCTGATCCTTCACTGCTAGTCGGATTCGTACTATAGTAATAATAATTATTTGAGTAAATGAATAATTCAGTAACTATGTACTTACTTTGCATAAAAAAATATTGACGACCTCTGCGACGCAAAAGGTTGCTGGTTCGATCCCTGCCGCGGGACAGATTATTATTATTAAAAGTGATAGATTTGAAGTCGTTTTTGTATATTGACAGTGCGTTTAGCTGAGAGCAAGTTGCAGTTAATAGAGGATTGCCTGAAGTCGGACCCGAATGCTTTCTACGCGAGCCATAAGCTGCTGAAACTGGCTGCTTTGTTAAGAGTTGAGGGAGATGATGAAGTTGCAAGGTAATATTGTGTTGAAAGTTGAAAAGAAGTGTGACAAAGTGATGTCTGCCGCGCCTTGGGGATACAGTGATGATGTTTATTGTAGGGAAGGCGAAGTTCTAATGCGTGTTTGCGCCCAAGCGGGACAACGCGGTTGTTCGGTCGGCGTGGAGGCAGCGAGGCGACTCGCCGCGCTCCGCTTCCAACCAGCCGCGCTCGTCATAGCACAAGTATTGTATACTTTTTTTTTTAATTTAACCTATACTGGCCCACTGCTGGCCAAAGGTCTCCCTCAATTCTTTCCAACCATCTCTCTCCTTTGATAGGTTCCACCACCCACTATCAAAGGAGTCGATGTCGTCTCTCCAGCGCTTCCTTGGCCATCCGCCAATTTATTGTATACTATACACAAAACATTTTAAACATGTAGCCTTATTGTCTATCTCAACTGGGAATGGGCATGGGCTTCATTTTGACTTTTGAAACCCATTCTGGACTTCAATTGTCATTTTCCTATTATGTGATAGGTTGAGCTCTATTGGGATGACAACAGGGAATGGATTTCACAAAAAAAGATGTAATAAAACAAAAACTGTTTGTTGAAGGTTGCCGAAAACGCGCACACGGACCGAGAAACGCGAAAGGAATTGTTCGCAGCCGCTGCCGCGCACTGCCCGCCTGATTATCTAGAGAGCATAATACAGTCCAGGTTAGTATTACTACAGCTTTTACTGCCTGCTCAGATACATAAAGATCCATACTATCCATACTCCATATACTAATATTATAAATGTGAAAGTAACTCTGTCTGACTGTCTGTTTGTTACGCTTTCACGCCCAAACCGCTGAACAGATTAAGCTGAAATTTGGCATACATAGTTAAAGGTTGTATCCCAGGGAAAGACATAGGCTACCTTTTATCCCGAAAAAATCCCGAGGGACCGCGGGTCACACCGCGGGAGCGCAGCTAGTTTTCTATATAAAATCTTTACTAAGGAATTTAAGTAGCTAACATATAGATTGATATATAGATTGGGCAGTCTTCGACCTTTTCAATCTTAAAATACCTACGTGTCTTTGTAGTGCCTGCTCGGTCTAGATCTAGGCTTATTTACTATGAAGTTAGTGTGATATGCGTCAAAAGTCTAACGATCCATTGGACATAGTGTATTAAATGTTGACTTGATATAGGCTGCGCAAGAGTGACCTAAAATTAGTACAATAAATAGTACTTGTACAGATTACAGCTGGAATTGGAGGGTCTCAAAGAAATGGGAGTGACGATGAAGGAAACGCACTCTTTGTCTGAACGCTGCCCGTCGACTGATGACGAATTTGCTGATGCTATAACTACAGTAAGACTTTTATTCTACTACGTGTAACAATAAAAATAAAAATGAATTTATTTGTAATAAAAAAGATATTAGTTTGATGAATATGAGGTCAGTTTAATATTTGTTTTAATTTCAGCCTGTTGTTGAGAAGAAGGATTTAGTGCCAGCAAAATCCGAGAAGAAAATTCCACTTTTCAACTACCTACTGGATTCGTTCCAAAACAAGTTCTCGGTCAAGTAAGTGTTTTCAAGGTTGATCTCGGTTTTTTTTAGAATGCGTAGAGAAAATGGAAAATCTCTGCCCATCAAAAAAGTGGAAAATGGTGGCAAGAAATTAATTCTAGAGTGTCAAAACATTTGATACAAACTACCTTTGCATTTTATTTTACACTCCAAATATTTGAAAATCTCTGATTATTTTCAACTTTCTTACTTTAATTTCCAGTCAAACGAAAGCATCCACGGAACTAGCGAAGCGAACAGTCCATGTGCCCGAGTTCTACAACTCCATTTATCCGGAGCACGCGGTCTCAGATAGTTATTACAGGTAAGTTAACATTTCTAATGGTTGTAGGTAGATTATCCATACTAATATTATAAATGTGAAAGTAACTCTGTCTGTCTGTCTGTTTGTTACGCTTTCACGCCCAAACCGCTGAAAGATTAAGCTGAAATTTGGCATAGTTAAAGGTTGTATCCCAGGAAAGGACATAGGCTACTTTTTATCCCGAAAAAGTTAAAAATTCCCGAGGAACCGCGGGTCACACCGCGGGAGCGCAGCTAGTTTTAAATATTCCCATTGTTATAGTAGTTACAGTAGCCAGAAATATACTCGTCAAATTTCATGCCTAGTATAGTATGAATACCGAATTTGTCTATATACCGAATATGCAACAATAGTCTCGTTATTTTTAGTGCCAAGTATGTATGTGAACGTGTCTTTCCCAAGCGAATCGACGAATTCGCGCTATAACCGAGCGGATGCGAGGGTGTTTATAGTTACCGAGTGAAACGAGGGAGTTATGACTAGGCATTTAGATATCTCTAAAGTATCTTGAGTGACTTCATCTAAGATAATGCCTATCCTACATCGGGGAATAGTCTTCACCCTGTTTTTAAAAAATATTATAAATATCATAAGAATAAAAATCATTTAATATTTAAGAAGCTGAGGACAGGGCGTAAAGGCGCTCATTAGGGGAGGCCTATACAGTGGTCTGCTATAGGCTGATGATGATGATGAAAACCCATTTTCTATCAGGTACGACCGATTCGCAGTTCCAAAAGTATTAGATGGTCGCACGCCGGTCGGTCACGCAGTGCTGCAGTGGTTTTATATACAGAACTGGCTCTATCTAGAGAATGGTAGCGAAGTGGACATCCAACAGGAGATGGAGATGGAAAGCGAAGGTGAGACTGTACAGTTAATTTGTTAGTGCCAGAAGGTAATGTAAAAAAGTACAAACAAGATTAGTTGACACCAATGACCAATGGTGATTACTTATGTCACTTGATTAAGAGTTATTTGTATGATAACTAAACGCTTGAAAAGGATCTATCTCTACGGCAAGATACGACATGACTTAAGTTTTGTCGAAGAAGAAAGAGACAAATGTAATTTTACTCTATTCTGTATTTCCCGAAAAGTACAATATAGGTGTCTTCAAATCAAGAGTAAATAGGTTCCTTCTAGAAAAGCATGCTCCATCTTAGACCTCACTACTGCCACTACTGCTTAACATCAGGCAGAGGGAGGTCAAATGCTGACCTAATAAAAAAAAAATAGGTCATCAAGTAGGCTAGGTCACTTTTGGTTTATGCTTCGATCAAAAATCTTGTGTTAGGCTGATGATTTTCATGCAATCATGTCATGTGTGCCATTAGTGACCTCACCTATGTGGCCAGTGGGCGCAAGCTCCACAGCCTCGTAAACTGGCTGGGGAAGCGGGTGTCAATACCTACCTATGCTGAGCTGCATGTCCAAATCACATGTGATATCCTTGTCGAAGTTGTATCATAATACATTTCGCTTCCAGTGATCCAGAAATGCGCTGAAGAGCTAATATACTCAGACACAAGCATTGGCGTGGCGTGTTTATTACGAGGCGCCGCTTCTGACTGCGAAGCGAATCGACGCTTCGTGGGAGCAGCTGCGAACGATGTCGCTATCTCTGTCGCACTCTACGCGGCGAGCGTGCATTGTAACAGTGCAGAGATGAAGGATAACGTTTACCTTGCTGAGCCGAGACAAGTGAGTAGACTTCGTAAGTTGTCTTGTGAGAGGAGTTGCGAACGATGTCGTTATCTCTGTCGCACTCTACGCAGCGAGTGTGCACTGTGCTATTTCCTTGATTTTGTGAATAATGATCATCAAACAGGAGGTTTGATGATCATTATTCACAAAATCAATGCGCAAATTGTGACAAAATTTCATCCACTATAGGACAATCGCCTTGTCAGGCTGAGGGTTTGGGTTCCAATCCAGTCTTGCTGTAATGTCCTTTAAGAGGTCCATTCTATCTTCCGGTGTTCATTATCCTTTTGGGGGTAGGTGGTATTTCCCCAATCTATGACAAAGAAGGAGTACTCGCCTCGCTAAGGTTTGCCCAACTGGAACACTTACCTTAGGGCCTGTTCGGCCGACAGTTGTAGTCGGATATAAACATCGTTTGCGCGATTCAGGATTCAATACTTTTTGCATCATTTCTATAGGAATCTGCTTATCTGTGATCCAAGGCGCCATCTACAGGTACAGCTCCGAAGTAGCTAGGTCGCTGTAATTGACATCTCTTGTAGTTCAGGCGATGGTAGATAGAGGTCGCCACAATCCTATTCTCCAAAACTTTTTAGAACTCAACGCCTGACATGAATTATTTGCCCAGTTAGCACAGAAGACCATGAGAAACAAAGACTTACGCTCGGAACAGCTACAGCTGATCCGTCAGTGCCTCGACCGTTTGTCCGGGATGGCGGAGGTGGACAATCTACGCGCGCTGGGACTTAGCGTTAATGGACTACTGTTCAATGCTGACCCGGATTATCGCAGGGAGATCATAATGAGGGTTGCCAGGTTTGTATATCTACAGTTAGTAATAGAACAGTTGCAATAGGCTTTACTCTTGTGCGAAACATACAAAAACCCGATCGAAGTCGCTATTTTTTGACCGATTTTACGGCCCTTCAGATCCTCAGTCTAACGGCCATGCATGTGACGGCGAAATTAAGCTATGTCAACGGGTACAGTCAGGAACGAAAGTCGATTAACATTCTAGGTGTCACAAATCGGAATATTTCCGAAATCCATTTTTACTAACATTTGAAGATAAAGTCTTGGTTCATAATAATTTAAAAAAGAAAAGTTAATTTTTTCTTGGTTATCGTAAACCAAAACCACTTTAAAAAGTCCAACTGTTAATCGACTTTCGTTGCTGACTGTACTATATTTGATTTCGCTGGATGGTTTTCACTCACCTATTCATCTGCTACCTTCATAAAAACTGATGTGTGCTTTTGAAAGTCATCATTACTCAGGCATATTTTTTTCTCATTCATATTAGAGTTAGGTAATCGATAAAATATTCAGACCGTAAAAGCTCGTTCGTTCGATTTCGTGATTAGCAAAGGATCGGGGTGGACAGGCTTTGATGATGATGACAAGAAACTATGGATAACTAGCTGCGCTCTCGCGGTGTTACCCGCGGTCCTTCGGGATTTTTTAATTTTTTCGGGATAAATAGTGGCCTATGTCCTTCCCTGGAATACAACCTTTAACTATGCCAAATTTCAGCTAATCTGTTCAGCGGTTTGGGCGTGAAAGCGTAACAAAAAGACATACAGACAGATAGAGTTACTTTCACATTTATAATATTAGTATGGATGACAAGCTCGTTAGTTTACAGACTCCCAGGCCAGGAAAACTTGCAGCTAGCTTGTGCCCTCAGTTCCAAGTATCTTGAAGACCCGCTAGAGGCGTGGCTGCAGCACGCGCGAGCCTGCCCCTCCCAAACGCACCTTGCCGCCTGCCTACCCCACGCAGACCCGGTCCATATACAACAACGGTAAGTTATAGATATAGACAAAGGAATACTTGTAGCCAATTTGTCAATAAACAACAACGGTATTCCATCTATATGTAAACAGGACTTGCATAGCTCGTGGCTTCAGCTCACACAAACGGTATTTTAATTATTGTTAGGTAAAAGGACTTCCACCATTTCCGCCTGTTATTAAAGGTACTACATCCAGGCCTTTTCTACCAGTCCCTTTCGTCCCCCCTTCTCAATCGTGGTCAGGGGGCCTAAAGCGGCCACTTTGGGTGAATCAAATATGCTGTTGTGTAGCAGATTCGGCTACAAAATTGCTTATATGTTTCATAATATGATTCACCCAAAGTGGCCGCTTTAGGTTCCCTGATGCTGCATGGTGTTACAGAGAATGTAGAGAAATTCAGGGAAAATACTGACTAATGAAATAATTGATGGACTGTGTGAAACATGATTTGTTTTTGTTAGTTGTGTACCTACATGATGGGTATAAATTATACCCCGATGAGAGCAGTTTTTATAGTGCATTTTCAAACAAATCTGAAGATGAATAATAAGATCCAATCAGAAATATTGTTGATATTCCACTTATTAGAACTAAGCGCTTCGAAAGTTCTTCTGCAAACATTCGGAATCAGCTTCCAGCGTCTGTATTTCCGCTGAGCTACGACCCTATTGTTTTTAAGAAGTGAGTTAATAGGCACCTTCTGGGTAGGCTCGCTCCATCGTAGATCTCACTCTTGCCTGTGTATGTTTCGAGGTCAAGAGCTGACCCATTCATCATAAAAAAATGAAAGTTCATGTTAATTCTAGCATTCTAAACGGGCTATACCCAGAGGTAAGCGGCACTGAGCACGCGGCGCTGATACAGATATTCACGGTGCTGAAGGGACTCGATGAGAAACATCTCGTGTCTGGACTCACCGCTGCTGACCATATCAAACTGCTCAAGAAATGCAAGGCGGCTTCGCCAGGTAATATTATCGTTATACCTGCTTTGGACGACATTGTCAAAAGTCTTACAGAGAACGTGGTAGCCTTGATAGGTATTTTCGTTGAGAAAAACAGTGGTCTTCTAAAAATATTATCACGCCCTCGTGTTGCTTAATAATTTGTATAAATGAGAAAGGTTATAAAGATTGCGGCGATGGACTTGTTTTAAATCTATTTTAATTTAGGAAGTTGATCGATTATCGAACATGCCGGTCCCAGGTTTCTCATTTACAAAACTATTCTTCCAATAGCCTTAGGGTCTATCGGTAGAGCATGATGGCTGCATCAGATGTGGCTTGCAACCTGCCACGTATGTAATAAATACTAACTTCTGCAAAATGTGGGCATGTATTAAAATATGTATTTGGACATGCCCCTGACTAGCCCCTTAGACATCTTCAGAGGATCTGAAACAGATCTAAATATAAAAAGATTTGAGAAAGTGTCTACCGCATCTTGAGCGTAAAGTCCTGTTTTATATTTCAGAGTTGGACTACAAGCTGATAGTGGAACAAGCATCTGCTTCGGAACTAAGTTCCCATCTGCTGTCCATAGCTCGTCCGGAGAACATCGGCATGATCGCCAAGTTTCTGCGAGCCTTGCCGCCCGCACTGCGACTGCCTATAGCCGTGCACTCGCTCTATACACAGTGGCTCATCAAATACTTCTTCAGTGTGCGTATCATACAGTTCATTAAATACTTCTTCAGTGTACGATACCAGAGTTCAACCAGCTTAATGTGTAGTAGAATAGAGTTAATTGATGAGATCAGCTTATGTTAAACCTCCTTTTTACAATATAAAAAATCTGCATTCGAATGCAATGTGCATTCTGTTGTATTAACTTCACTTATTTCAGCCCCTCAAAGATTATTTTCGAAAAAAAGTATTTATGTCCTTTCCCGGTAACATTCTGTATACCACGCCTAAACAGGTGTAGAATACAGAAAGATCTAAGAGAATGCCTACAGCATTTGGGGTTCGTGACAGTGGCGTAGCTAGGTAGCCAAGAGCCCTGGTGCAAAATAAAAAGTGTACGTATTTTGAATTTTTTGTAAAAACTTACGATTTGAATCGTCATTTTCTGGGCTGACTGTAGGTACCTACTTTAGGTACATATTTTCAAAAAATTATAAATTCAGTTGTTTTTATTTTCAAAATATTCATATCTATAGTTTCCTAAGAACAAAACCTTCTGGACTCTCGGGCTCTGACTTAAATTCCGAGGGCACCTCCGGTAGCTACGTCACTGGTTCGTGATTATATATTTTTTGGAAAGGCGTAAAGGTTACAGACAGACAGAGTTACTAAATATTAGTACGGATTTGTCCAGGTGCCAGTAGCACAAGAGAGCAGCAAGAAATGGATGCAGCAGTATCGCCAGTGCGCGAGCTACTTCAGCAAACTGTCCAAAGAGGAACTCATGAAGTTCGTGCGAACCACCTGCTTCTCCATCGACGGTATACAAAGGTATACTAAGCACAACGGATCTTTAGCTCTCTGAAGTTAGGTGCAATAGACGATTGCGCAGGTTTGGTAGAGTAAGTGAGATAGCATGATTTTAGGCGTCATCAAAAATGGGTTCTGCGCTACTTCAGAGAGCTAAAGAACGATTGTAAGTTAAATAATTTTCTTTAATGAGAACTTACTTATTTTCTTCAATAACAAGATGCGTAAACTATAAACACTATTAACGGGATATTTACCATGATTCAATGTTCAGCCCAATTCGTCCTGACACCGTGAGTGTATTTTGTCGCAATCGATTCCCGGTTGAGAGTGATACTGGTGCTAACAAAACATCTCGTAATAATAAAAAACTAAGAAAGAGGGTAGATCGTTTCGTCTGCCAATAAATCTTCCCACTTGCAATGACCAGGGTGCCTAAAGCAGCCACTTTGGGCGAATCATATTATATATACACTTTGGGTGAATTGTATTAGCATATGTATGTATAGGGTCTTTTGGGTTCAAAAAATAAAATTTAAAAAAATATTATCAAATCGACTTTGACTTTGACTTAAATAATTGGTTGTCTGTAAAGTCGGTTTACTGACGATAGTTGAACGTGACAACGTCTACGCATCGCTCACTCAAGTAGGAGAGAGACGGATGTCGAACGCTGCCGAACGCAAAAGCCGATTGTGCTTCTTTGTCGCTCGTTCCGCGCTCTCGCTTGCACTTCAAGCCTTACATGGAACGCCTCAGAGCGAGGTAACGCCTTATGACGTCATGTTTTTTCGTACGTGCAGCCGGCTCTATCGAATTATAAGACGTAGTCACGTCAAAAATATTTATGTAATGTTTTTTTTTGTTTTGTTATGAAAATCCCGAGAAAATTTTCAATTGATTGTTGCTTCTTGTATAACTTAGCCCATTCGTGATGTAGCTGCGCTGCGATTGGTGGAACGTCTGTTCTCCTTGAAAATCATTATGCAACAATTATTATAAATTTTGAAGTGAAGACTTAAATGGGCTTAGGAATTAAATTGATACGGTCAAACGTCTATTTACAACCCAAAAATGAGGACCTGTCAGTTTGTGAGGCTTAAATAGAAATACCCTATGTACTTTGTAACATATTAGTAAATAAATAATATAAAAATAAATATTCACCATCACCAATATCGACGTCGGTTGTCGGCCGATTGAAAAATCAGTTTTTCCGTTGATACTTTTACAGTGAATCTTAAAAATCTCTTGTGATTTCTACGTAGACACACATTTAAAGTTATTCTTCTTTTTTCAATTGTTTCAGAGTTCCCCACGGCACACGAAACCTGATGTTGATGCAAGCTGTCGACTACTGCACACAGGAACAGGAGAATGAAATAAAGTCCAACAAAACGTAAGTTCTGACTCCCATAGACGAGAATGTTTACGGTGAATTTATGTCTTAAATGATAAAATGGAGTACTATAAACCTTAAAATGCTGTAAGTAGGTACTTACATTTGTTTTATATTACTGACTAATGGTATCTTTTTTATTATGATCTGTCATCTGATTGTAACTATGTAATCTGTAACTAAAATTGTGTATAAAATTGATTAAATAAAAATGCCCAATGCCCAAATAAAATAGGAGTGAGTGGAAGAAGAAGACATGTTGTGCCGGAGATGATGATGATGATGATGATGCCCAACGCGCCTAAAGAAAAGGATTATATTTTTTATAGTGTTAACCGCACACTTAGGGATATTTGAAGATTTGAACCCACGACCTTGCCGATCCGTGGCATCGCTCTGACCAACTGAGCTAACGGGCAACCGACGCAAGAGTTGAAATTTATTGGGAGTACATACTATACAACATTGCGCTGTGAGCGACATCTATGGAGACACATTGCAGTCATCTTTCCACTCTTTGTCCAAACTTTAGTTCGGAATCATAGACAAGAGATGGCACTCTTATTAATCGATAAGGATTATATTTTTTATAGTGTTAACCGCACACTTAGGGATATTTAAAGATTTTTAATGTATCCCAGATCAGAAGTTTTCACTTCAACAAATAACTTTCAGAGAACAAACCTGGGCGCAAGTCGGTCAGGAACTATCGCGCTGGGCGCGTTTCCTCGAGAACTTCCACTCGCCTTCCGTTCAAAACATCATCGACAACACCGGCATACCGAGGGACGAAATGTGGCCGTGAGTCTATTAGCTTTAAATAAGAAATAAGAAAAAAAAAAATTTCAAACTGTGTTACAAAGATGATAGTATTTATCTAATTAGGTATAACAGTTTACCCATCCTGGGCGTACGATAATATAAGTATGAAGGTAGGTATTAGATACCTACCTTCATAGAAAGTTATAAAGCTTGGAATATAGAAAGAAATATGGAACAGGAGTAAAATTACTTACCTAGTTGTAATACTCAGTGATCCAGTGCTCCTACTGAATAAATTATTTTTTATTTTGACTTATGAATTAGTTCAGACTAATAAAGGCTGCGCCAAATATATTACTTGGCGCAGCCAATTCATTTTTTTTTTCTGATGAGCAGATGTTGCTGGTTGGTTGGAATAGATAATCATAAACGAGAAAGGTGTGAAAGCTCAACTTACTAAAACGAAAATTAACCTAGCTCTAGCCAAAATATTTTACAAGCTAAGATAGCTTGTGTTTATCCATACTAATATTATAAATGTGAAAGTAACTCTGTCTGTCTGTCTGGCTGTCTATCCGTCTGTCTGTTTGTTACGCTTTCACGCCCAAACCACTGAACAGATTAAGCTGAAATTTGGCATAGTTAAAGGTTGTATCCCAGGGAAGGAACTTTTTATCCCGAAAAAATAAAAAAATCCCGAGGGACCGCGGGTAACACCGTGGGAGCAGCTAGTATTTTTATAATTTTACTATGAACTTCTAAAAAATCCCCAATATCGCTTAGCTTTTATATCTTATGTTTTTAGAGATTATTTCTTATGTACCTACTTACTTGTATATTTTTTCTCAATATCGCTATGTCTAGAAATAAACATCCAACCAATCATTACAGAGAGATAGAAGCAAGTCACGGCGAAGTGGAGCATATAATAGAAGCAGCTAGTTCACTCCTGTGGCGCCCCCTGCCGGCCGGCTCGCTCGCCTCGCTGTTACAGTGTCTGAATGTGCCGCTCACTCCGCCCGATCTGTTCCGACACTTGGCCGGACGACTCGACAACGTCAAGTGAGTGTACAGCTACTTAGTCCTTCCTATTAGATCGCAACGTTTGAAACGGTCAGAAATTGATTGAGTGACCGCCTAGTGGCATTATCAATTGAGCACTTCCGATAATTCCGTCACCAGAGATTGAATTGAACGCATTTTAATTGACCAATCACGACGTCGTGCGGAGTTTTCGTCCGCTCGAATTGTGTGATTCAGCCGACAATGAAGTGAGCGAAGTTGAGAGTTTGAACATGTGTGTGTATGAGTGTGTGAATATAAAGAATCTTTTGTGTTTTAAAATACTTAAATATTTTGTTATTTTCTAGAGACTGCGAGGCCCTAGTGGACCGTTTCGTACGATACAGCGAAACTATCAAGTTTCCCGAAGAAGTCACCGATCTATTACTCAACAAGGCCGTATCACTTGGTCTACCGGCTCACAAACAACTAGGCTTGATGACGTTACGCGGTGGACAGACAGACGATATGGACTTACCGGCCGTCGCTAGGTTCAGTTTGGAAATATTTAGGGCTGAGTTCAAGGATTTGCCGTATGCTGAGGAATTGACTGGTGAGTGTTCTTTATAATTCATCATCGTCCACTGCTGGGCATAAGCCTCTCTCTGTGCCACTTCTTACGGTCAGGCTTATAATAATAAAAATAATAATAATAATAATGCTGGACTTTTTCACACAGCATCATCTAGCCCCAAAGTAAGCAGAGCTTGTGTTATGGGTACTAGAATGACTGATAAACTACTTGTATACTTTTTGTTTGTAAATACATACATATTATACATAGAAACACCCAGACCCGATACAAATATCTGTAGGTCATACAAACATTTGTCCCGCGGCGGGGATCGAACCCGCAACCTTCTGCGTCGCAGGCGGACCTTCGCCCACTGCGCCACAGAGGTCGTCAAGTATATAAATATACTTATACTATTTGCAAAGGTGTGCGAATTTAAATTTGGCCGTGAATCAAGGAATTTCTCGATGAAACACAACACTCGGAATGATGAAGGAAAACATGAGGCACTACCTATATTCAGTAGATGTCAATGGATAAGCTCACATTCATATCACGATGCTAACTTATGTAAAATGTATTGACTGTGCTATGTATTTGAGCGTGATTTTGACTATTACGAAAAAAGTGAACGTTCAAGTGATAAAAATTGTGAATAAAAATCATTGAGTGAAGATCTAAATACAGTTGTAATCTTATATACTTCCAGAAGAGGAACTCCTATCAGAAACAGGGCGGCGATCTGCTTTCAGCGCTTTCCTATCACATGCTAGTTCGCTGCAGCAACGCAAAGCGCTTGTTGATATCCTGGCATGTTGGCCACCTACACGGGAAAGGTCAGTGACTTAACATGACAGCATTACCTTAGGCCTTTACATCTATATTAGATGATTTATACAGCGTCAGGAGGCAATCCATGCCTACACTTAACAGGACGATGTAGTGCCTGGGACATTGTTTATGATGGAATAATGTTGCCCAGCACCTAAACCATCCTCTCACCTTAATCAGCCTGGTCCACAGGAAAGACAACGTCAATACGTGTGGAGCTGACTAAGCTGCGGGTTTCCTCACGATGTTTTCCTTCACCGTTAAGAACACGTGTTAAAGCGCATTTAAATTTTACGAAACGTAAAATCCATTGATGCACGGCCGGGTTCGAACCCACGACCTTCGGATTGAAAGTCGAGGTTCAACCCCATTCGACCAACACGGCACATTACCTACACGTACGACAAATACGTTTTATACCTTGGAACTTCAAAATACCTTAGTTGTGATTGGCTGTTTTAAACCATCACAAGGCAAGTTCTCTGTCATCATCACCATCATCATCATTAACCTTTCTCATCCCACTGCTGGGCATAGGCCTCTCTTCGCTTTTGCCATTCGCCTCTATCCTGAGCCAGTCTTACCCATGTACAACCTGTGGATTTAACGATATCGTCGACCCATCTTGTAGGTGGACGACCGACACTCCTTTTTCCATCTCTAGGCCACCACTCAGTAAGCACTTTGCTCCACCTGTCATCATCACGCCTGGCCACGTGTCCCAACTCCATTTGAGCCTATTAAGTTCTCTGTATTTTAATACAAGATTTTCTGTAATGTTACAACTACAAGAAATAAATAAATATAAAAACTTATTCCCACAAAATTGTTCACAAATACCAATTGCAGGTGGGAAACGCCTGCTGTATAGAGATCAACCATATTTTATCAAAAAGCTAATAAAAATTCTTCATTCAATTCCCTTTGCCTGAATTTTCTTTTGTTTCCAGTGGATCAAGAAGCCTCCACTGCGAGTATCTGCACAAACTTTTGAGAAACACAGCGGAGACTGAGGAAGAACTGATCTACATCAAACTATTGATGAAACGTCCATTGCTGACTGATGAGGTTACTATTTTTTCTACTTCTTCTTGTCGTGTCTTTTCAAGTAGGTCTTAAGTACTGTGTGAAGAAAGAATTTTAATAGAGAAAAGACCTCTTGAAAAATATATCTTGATTTTTGCGCTCGAGCTTTGTGATTGGTCAATTTAGGTGCGCTTGATTACATAAATGTCTCGCGTTTCAACCTATTTATCAAACTGGTTATATTCTACTATTTTCATCCTTAATCGTGCGACCCTACTGCGAATCTCATGACATGTGTTTCTATAATAAAAATCTGTTGCATTTACTTAGATAAATACCTTTTTTTTATAAAAAAAAGTAAGTTGATAAAAAAGTATTTATCTGATTTCAGGAGATTGAGTATCTGAGCGCGGAGTTACCGGGCGAGTCTGTGATGAGCATGCTGTGGGTCGTGGTGCTGAACAAATGCCAGAACGCTAAGGAACACATCTTGAAACTGGTGGAAGAACATTCTGTATGTACCAAATAAAAATAGAATATTGCTTTAATGCACACCCTATAAGTAAGAATCACACAAGTAAGAATCATTATTTTGACTTAATCTATAATGTTCCAATACTGGGCAAAAGTCTCCCCTCTTTAACTTCCACTTCTTGCGCTCCAAGGCCACGGTTTGCCAGTCTGTCTCGAATGCATCCAGATCGTCTCGCCATCTTTTCCTGGTTCTGCCGCGTTGTCTTCGACTGTTTTCAGTCACCCATTTGGGCGTCTCCATTGGGCGGCCTAAATATCAAATTTGAACAATAACTACATTTTAAAATTTTCCAACATTTTATACATTAACAGCCTAGGATCAGTCAGTAGCTACAATATTTTGTCCTTTGCAGGAGAGCATAAAGAAGCAAAAAATAGAAGATCAACTCGCCAAAAACCTCTTAGAACTACAGATGCTGATACCCCTCGTGCCTACAGCCGTATATCCCCACCTCGTCAACTACCTGACGAAACGCGAGGGCCCCTATACTACAGACTGGGCAGTCGCACAACTACAATCTGTAGGCTACAAGTCCGAAGCCGGACACCTTTATCTTCACGCGGCCGGTGTCCCGACTCAACTTCGTGGCTTCGCGGAGACTTTGAAATATTGTTACAATTCATTTCTGTTCGATAATATGGGAGGGGAATAGTAATTAAATCATGCAATGTTTGTCTGTTAAGCAACAAGTGTAATCAAATAGGTAACGGAATAAATTATGGATTAAGGAGAACTTTGAGTTTTTTGTAGTTAACCTCCAACCCTAATTTGCTGAGTAGGTTTCGATGCATTTATGCTGCAAAACAACGTACCTACTTCATTCTATTGTGGTGTCACTAGTTCTTTCGAACCAGTGTGGTGAAATAATTTTTTAGTGCGCCTCAAATTGTCTTCTTTTTGATCAACGTACTCGGAAAACTCTTAAACGGAACGTAATTTTTAGCTGTCACGGCTGTCACTATCATCCTTATAAGTCAATGTCACGAAATTAATTAGGTTAGAATCTTATTTTCGTTCGGGGATTGTTGTGTTTGCAATTGCATTTAATTAGTAAAAAACTTAAAAATGCTCAATATAATCCGAAGTACATTACGAGCTCCAGTCAACAATATCGGTCGGCTATTCCAAACATCCACAACCCTTGCAACTGAGAAGTTTGACCACAAGAGAATTCCGAGTTCAGATGAAGGTGTTCAAGGGGAAAAGCTGGTTGATCTTGATTCTGCACTCAAAGGGTATAATGCTACATTTGCTATTTATACGAGAACACAGCACCAGCTTATAATACAAAGCATAATATAGTCTCAAGACAGTCACGAATAATATGATTGTTATTTCAGAAAACAGAATATATTCCCCACTTTAGAGTCGGACAATTTACTCTTCAATGGCACGCCATACAAAGAACTGCCAATCATCAATATCAGAGTATCCAGTAACAATACTATCATCACCATGACTGACTACAACGGCACAGTGAAGGCAATCAGATCCTGTGGTATGGAAGGTTTTAAGAATACCAAGAAGGGAACCAATATCGCTGCTCAGACTACTGCCATTGCTTTAGCCACTGTAAGTAATCATAAATGTCATCCATACTAATATTATAAATGTGAAAGTAACTCTGTCTGTCTGTTTGTTACGTTTTCAAGCCCAAACCGCTGCACAGATTAAGCTGAAATTTGGCATAGTTAAAGGTTGTATCCCAGGGAAGGACATAGGCTACCTTTTATCCCGAAAAAATGAAAAAATCCCGAGGGATCGCGGGTCACACCGCAGAAGCGCAGCTAGTATTCTATGTTTGGTTACTACAACCAGTACAAAAAAAACCCACTACAGGAATACAGCAAATCCATTCCCATTTAAAAATGTCTTATTTGCAGAAAGCTATTGGTCGGGGGATCAAGACTGTCAGAGTTAGGGTGCAGGGCTTAGGACCAGGAAGATTGGTAAGTTGTCTAAATTGGTTTCCTTTGCGTGTGGCTATTATACCATGTGCAGCAATGTTTGTGTACACATAAGATAGCATAGATTTAAACATCTTGTTTTATTTTTCAGTCATCAGTAAAAGGATTGCAGATGGGAGGCCTAGATATAGTTTCGATCACAGACAACACCCATGTGTCGTGGAACCCACCTCGACCAAGGAAAGCCAGAAGATTGTAAAACAATACTTTTATTCTAGAAAATTGTAATTATTTAGTCAGTAAATATTTCATAGTTTATAATTACTTTTATTTTACTTTACTATTTACAATGATAATGATTCTTAGGCTAAAATCCATACTTGGATTGTGTTTTTCTCTTTGTCATCCTGTTGTTTGCCCATTGGTTTTGTAACTCAACCTCATTTGCCTTTGCCTGAAAAATATAATAATGACAATAAAGAAATGCATCCAAGCCTATAAGGTTTACTGAAAGAATTGTGTTGTTCAAGTAGGAGGAATAGGTTTGATTCTACTTTTCTATTAAATGATGGAATTAAAAAAAAAACTATAATCATGAACTTGTATCCAACAAGCTTTACAGTGTGATCCCACAACTTTAGCTCCACAGCTTCGTATGCTGTAGACTCGTTAGAAGCATGTAAAGATAAACTCAAAATTGCTCTTCAAACATATGAGAGCTTACAACTAGACATTTATATGTTAGATGAAAAAGATGTATCTTTCCTGTGTACCAATGACAGTATTATTTTACTAGTTAGTCCAACCAAATAGTAAAAATCTATAATAAGGATCCTCACTTGATGAGCAAGATACGTGATCTGGTGTTTGCGTTTCTGCATGTTGGTAGGCTCGTTTCCTCTCTTCTTGCTTGAGGAGACTCGTTTGCTTGTGTCGTCCATCAGACCCTTGAGCAGCCATTGCTGAGCATCAGCCAAGACTTCCTTCTGATCCACATCCACTATTTGAATGTCCTCTCTTCTGCGTTTGCCACGGGTTCCACATAATTTCAAAATCTGTGAAAGAAATTAATTTCAAAAGCATGAAAAAGAAAGGTCTAAATTGTGACAAAGAAATGATTCAGTTGGATAAATCTATGAATATCAATTAAAAACATCAGTATTTTTTGCTTCCATCACAAATAAAACCAGCTTTAAACTTTTGACACAGTAAACTAAACCGGGCTTTTGAATCACATAGAAAAATACTCTTTGATCACATTATTTTTGTGGATGATGTACTTACAGCTTCATCATCCAGCACCATTTCTGTGTTGCTTGTGCTCTCAGCTTCAGTGCCATTACTATAACCTGAGCTTGTCTCAGACTCTGCATACTCTGAATAACTAACATCATCCGGCTGCATCTCCACTTGATTCTCAACCACATCCTTCTTGAAATAAGACTCAAGTTTGGATATCTTCGTTTCTACTTTCTCTGCAGGCTTTTCTAATGTTAGTTCTATTGGCTCAGGTAGGTCTACGGGCCTGTTGAATGAGAAGAAATCATTCTGGACATCATCATCACTATCATCTGAGCATTCTGCGACTAACGTAGAGTCTGGTTTTAGTTTCTTCATGGGTGATGGTAAGGGTGCTTTCTTTTTGACATTATTAGGCTTCTGTGTCAGAATGTTAGGAATTAAAGATTTTGAAGAGCCGGTGAATAAGCCGTTCCGTGGTTGAGGCAGCATGCTGAGTAGACCTGACTTTTTCTGAAAGCAAGATCATCTTTTATATTTATCTGGTTGTTAGGATTATGTAAATGCTTGATCGGAACTTACTGTGGCAGCTGGTTTAGGTTTCACTGTTGCTACTGAGCTTTCCACATCTTTGAACTGAAATAGAAATTGTAGTAAATAATTTACCCCTACAAAGTCATAGTAAAAAGTCAAAAAGCATTTATTCAGTAGGAGCGCTAGGATCTGAAACACGGTTTAAGGCCCAGCTTTTCAATGAAGACAATACAGTTCAAAGTGTCATCTAGCAAATTTTTTACATTTAATAAATTAAATAATGCTGGACTTTTCACACAGCATTTAGAAAAATATGCTTACATCACTGAGAGAGGGCACAGTAATCTTAGCTTTAGGCTTCACGATATCCGCAGACTCTTTCTTATGCAAGAACTCATCATCTTCTTCAACCACTGCTTGTTTTTTAGTAGAAGGTTGTGGTAACAAATTGAACAATGTGGGGCCATTTTCAGTGGTTTCTTCGTTATCTGGCTTATTTTGTACTTCAATTGATGATACTGGCTCTGAAAAAGAACAGGATTGTCTAATTCAAGCTGTGGAATAGTCGTACTCAATGAATAGATGCGTAAAGATACAAACTTTCTTGTTTGTTGATCAACTCCACAACTGGTGCATTTTCGCTGTCCTCATCCTCGTATTCACTGGAATCGCTATTTTCATACGCAACTAATGCCATGACCTTTTTGTTTTTCAACAATTACGAACGTTTACTTGTACAAAAATTAGCCCTTTATTTTAATATTTTCCTGTGAAATAAAAATTGAAAAAACCAGACACACTGCCACAGCAACACAGTGAAGTGAAATGTGTTTTTTTTTTACATTTTTGACAGTGAGTGGAGTGAGTGAGTGACTGACTGACAATCGACGTAAAACATTTAGAAAACCAACAGTTATCTAAAGCTGCGTTGACACGATCAGATTATACTCTGACAGAGTGTACTCGTAAATACTTGAATTTGAAATACTCGAGTAATTCAAATTCAAGTAGGTGAGGTTCATACGTGTGTTGTGTACTAGGATAGCTGTTGACACCATGATAGTGAACTCTGATCATTTTCTTTGTACCACAGAATTCTATTAGTTTATCATTTCTCTGCTTTGTACTCTTGATTGACTTGGACTATATTTCTTTGATTGTTCTATGCAGACGCTATTTTGTTTGCCTACTCGTCTACGAGCCACCTGTGATGAGTAGAACACGATCCTAGTCAACTCTGATGGGCCGCCGTCATCAGAGTGCGCTCGGATTGGGGTTGCCAATATGATACGTTACAAGCGCGTGAAAATTAACATATCGAAAGTCTTATTAGCACAGTTTTTACTTCAGCTTGCGTCAAACAGAGCGACGTTTTTGTCAGTGACAGTCACAGAACTATATCTAGTTCTGTGGTGACAGTCACGTGTTCCAAGCTTGGGTTGCCACGATCCAAGTAGCGTCCGTCTCTGTCAGAGTGTACTCTGATCGTGTCAACGCGGCTTATACATTTGCGTTTCGTTTCACGCACTACAATTTGAACCGAACATACACCAGTTTTTAAATGTCAATGTCAAGTCAAAATCCTGCACGAGAGAAAAATAAACCAAGAAGTGAAGTGAAGTGAGAGAAAAATAAATCTCTGAGAAAATTATACCTAGTACAAAGAAACTCCAATCAATCAAGCAAAAAAATTATAAATTTTTCTCGCTAAACTTTTAAATTTACTTCTAGTTAGGATTTTATGATACATTGGTTCTATTAGTTCTAGGTATAAGTAAGTTCTTTGCACTAGGTATTGCGACCTAAAATATCTGGTTATGCGGAATCCGGCTGGTACCTGTAAACTACCTCTTATTTTTTCCAGAATATAATGCCGAAAAAGTTCGTAGGAGAAAACAGCAAAGCTGTAGCAGCGCGAGCGCGTAAAGAAAATGCTAAGCAAGAGAAAGATCAGAAGGTGAAGAAGATGGCCGAGGATGCTGAATGGGAAGATAATGACGACAAACTCAAAAAGAAAAACCAGAAAAAGGTTAGATTTTTACCATGTACCACCTACCTTCATAAAAAAAAAGTTAAAAAACGTCCTAAATTAACCTATTTCTAGGATGATCAAGAAAAGAAGCGCTTAGAGCAACTCCAAAAGAAAGCTGAGGCAAAAGCCCTGTTGGAGAAAGAAATGGACTCCATCAAAGTTACAAAAGCAGCACCACCACCCCCTAAGATCACTCGAGCACACATAAACCAGATGAAAGAGAAAACTGTTAAGGCTGAGGTAGCACCTGTGGTAAGTAAAGTACCTATTAAGATTTTCTAAAAGAAAAATGTCGTTTTTATTGTACTTAATCAATCCATTAACCCCATATATATATATATAAAACTGTTTAAAATTTAAAAGTCAAAGGCCTGAGTCACTGAATCAATTGCTTTATTTTTTCATACATATTAGACTTCTTCGCTCCTTTTAGATCAACTCTTGCAATCTATTTCATACAGTAAAATCATTATTCTTCGTATTTGATATTCCATTTACCCTTACATGTATAAGACTAAGAGGTTATTTTGTTGTACCTTATAAGGAACTGTTACAGGAGTTTAATGTTATTAAATTCTCTTGTAATCTTCAGCCTGCCAGAGTGGTTGTAGATGAAACTCCACTGGAGGAGAATCTCAACAGGATACAGCTAGATGGAGAGGTGGCTCAGACTATCGATGAAGCACTCTCAATACTTGGGTATGTATTACAAATTCTAGTTTAATAATCTGTTTTTGTCATATTTAATTCAACTTTCTGTCATTACATACTTATTTCAACAAAGTAAGTACAATCTTATTAAAACTATTATCTATTTAACAGTATTCTTTTTCTTAAAGTGAAATGCCAATAAGAATTTATTAAATAAGAACTTGGGCTTTTAATCTTTACTAGATGATTCTCACAGGTTTTCAATGCTAATGAGACCATCTCAAACACACTGAATCATGTTTTAAGGGGAGATGACCTGTCCGAATTACCCCTCGACCCACCAGTGGGTCAAGCCAGTGGGTACATGGGTCACAAGCTGTTTTTTTTTGTCTAGTAAGAATTTAAACAGGCTTATTTATTGTGGCAATACTCAAAACTGTTTTTTTTTTCAAACTTGATATTTTCAATGTGATTTTTTCGGAATTTTATTATTGTTTTAATTTTTCCAGTGAAAGCAATGAAATAGACAAACACCCAGAGAAGAGAATGAAGGCAGCTTACAATGCGTTTGAAGAAATCAATTTGCCTCGGCTGAAGGCTGAAAACCCTGGTCTGCGACTCTCCCAACTCAAACAACTAGTCTGGAAAGAATGGCTCAAGTCTCCACAGAATCCAATCAATCAGAGAGTTTAAAATGCCAGAGCTAGAACTTATGTTATACTTACCTGTACTTTTTTATGGCAATTTGGATATATAAAGACAACTAAAACTGCTTTTGTACTGTTAAAAACCAATTTATTATTGCAGTCTCAGTAGCATGCATTGCCAGTCGTTGTATTATAAAATAAATAAAACCTTTATATTACTTCACTCAGGCTCGTTATTGTACTGTAAAGGTATGCCTTGACGTCCGGCCTCTGCTATTTTCACTTCAGTTTCTCCCAATTTCTGCTCAAGTCCTTTCCATGACCGTTCCTGTAGACTTTGTCCGATGTTTTCCAAAGCCCAGTTTTGTTTGACTACTAAATCAGTGCTTTCTCCTTGGAAAGCATCTATTTTGGTTTCCCTTATCTTTCCTGTGATCAAACTGACATCAGTTTCCTCTTTCACATGGTCAATATCACAATAATGCTTTCTGCCTGATAGTAGCTCATCAAAGTCTGTGACATGGGTTGTGATGTAAGGTTCTCTGTTTGAGTTGAGTGCAATTTCTAACTCATACGGGTAGACAAGCGGTTTATAGAAGTCTCTGTTGCTGTAGAGGTTGTTCTCTGGACATGCTATCATTACATAGATGTCAATCTGAAAGTAAAACAAACATTAAGAAATTGTTAAACATTTCCGTCATTGTTAACAGCCAGTTTTATTAAAGCCCATTTTGAACCATGGGAACTGATGATTAACTGAAGAATTACCTCAGGAAAGTTTGCCAGCTTAGCCACATTTGGTTTTCCCACAGATACAATATAACTCTTCTTTCCATTCACTCGGCACAGCTGCTTCATCCTGCTGATGATGTCTTTCGTTTGGTCTCCAGCCAGCTTGCAGATAAGGATCCCTACTACATTGGCATCTTTGCACTTTTCTACAAGGAACCTTCGTCGTTTGAACCAGATTGTCTCTTCAATGTGTTCTAGGGTGCTACTGATTGGGTCAAGAAGGTACCATTCTAAAGCTAAAAGGAAATAAAGTATCAAATATCAACAATACTAGATAACTATGATTAAGAGTACTCAAATAAGTTTACTATGGTTTAAAGTGAGATGACTCAATTTGTTCAATAATTAAACATGAAATATTACAGCTTAGTTACCTGCAATAGATATAGTACAGTTGAATAGAGTCTGTCCTCTAGAGCCGATGTGTATGCAAACACAGTCTCTGAGTGTGTCTACCATCATGGCATCACCATTTGCATTCTCAATAACTCTTCCTAAGAACCTCTCTGGCTGTTCCTCCATTTTTACAAAAGCTATGTAGCTGTGAGGATACCTCTGAAACCAGTACTTGGTGATTTTATCTAAAAAAAAAAAAAAAAATCATTATCCCATAATAGACTAAATAGTATGCGAGTGTCTGTGAACACTCGGTTGGAATTTGGCATCTGTCAAATAGAATATAAAATGCTAGCAACATTCTTCCATAGACTTTGTAGATAAAATTATTAAAAAATATGTAGAAGCTCACGAAAACAGACTTCATCACCATGTGAACGTCGAGGCTATCCAGCTCCTCGAAAACACGGACTTAGTGAGAAGACTCGAAACGAAACAAACCATTTGAGTTAGTGTAGTGTAAAATAATAAAGTGATAAGTGTACGAGTATTTAAAGAACACATGAACAAGAGAGACAGTAAGAAAAGTGCCATTGGACACGTTCTTAGTTATATTTTTCTTTATAAAACTATGTCAGAGACAAATTGCTCATTGGCCTACTTGGCCAGATTGTAATATTATTAGTGTTTAATAATAATAGTTAGACACTAATTTATATAAAAAAAAACTCTTCCATACTAAAAACTGTTTTACGACTGCATTTGTAGTGATGCAAAAATTGAACACTTTTTGCCCCCATCTGATACCGTCCGAAAAGGAACTTCTTCCCAAAAAATGGATTTTCTTGTAAATATAATACTTACCCTTGCAATGTTGAAATGCAGCATCATAGAACAAGCAGAGATGTCTATCATCATCAGAAGCAAACTTTTCACTAAGAAGTTTCATCACATTTTCCACATTCAAATCTGCTTTGGGAAGCACTGTGAAGACTGGTATGTTGGTTTTTGAGAAGCAGGTGTGGCCATAATGGATTACAGCTTCGCCTTTTACGTGCATCGCCGCTACAGAGTCGATACAGCAGCTGGAAGTAGCATATGAAAAATTAATAAAAATTAAAGTTAAAAATATGAAAATTATATATGCAAATAGAATATGTATACTTAGTAAACCTCTTATACATTGCTGTAGGGAGCGGAACTGTTATCAGTAAGCTTACCTAGCGTATGATGTGTCCCCAAGAATGTACAAATCAACATCAGCTCTGTTTTTGATTTCTTCATAAATTCTCGCACTTACGCCCAATAAATCATCAGGAAACTGAAGGCATACCTAAAGAGAGGATACTACATATGTAAATTAGAATATAAAATACATTCAACAAAAGTTAGACATGAATATTTATTTACCCTCGAATAGTTGTTCTCTTTTAGCCATTTGCAAGTTTCGATTATATCAAAACGGTGGACTAAATCTCCAAAATCTTCTTCAGTTAGAGCCACCGCTATCTCACGTTCGATACATATTTGTCCATCAGTTGTAAAATTTGCCATTTTACAAGAATAATCAAAAATGCAGAAATAAATCACTAGTTTGTGAAATCAAATCACTTCAGTTTCACGTTGACAACAAATTGAATTGAATGACAATGACAATTACTTTTGCATTGCAATCATGTTTGATTGAATGAAAGACTGATTTGTTTCGGTCCTACGTTCGTTCACACCACCACAGATTATTTATTATTTAGGACCCTTATTCATATTTGACTCCTAGGTTTTAGTTTTTGTGAGTGTCGTGGAACACTCTGTTGGAACGAAGCAAAGAGTACTTTTCTATGCTAGGATTATATTAAATGAATTCTCAAATAGGTATACTAGAATCGCTCTTCCGTTCTAACAATGTAACAATCTATGGACTGTGTCGCGGCTGCGCATTTCGCACTGTGACGATTTGACATAAATACATGTGTCGTGACGGTAAAATGGAACAAAATTCTTGTGTGTGTGTGTTAAAATGTCTTTTTTTTTCTTCAATACCGTTCCAAAAGGAACTTGGTCCAAAACCTATTGTGTTGTACTAGAATAAGTTCATATGAGTCAGTGGCCAACTCTGGCTGTACCGAGGCTTCAACACTTAAAAAGTAACAACAATATCCAAATTCATCTTAGATAACTATCATACCTACTTAATGTCTCTTTGTCTACTGCACCTCGGGGAAAGTCTTGATCCTGTTTCATTTTATTCCAAATTCATGTGAAAATAGCATTTTCTAGAAAATACTTAGTATATTTACTATTGTATTATAAATACTAGTTTTAATAAATATTTATATACTTAAAAAGCTCACTTATTATGTAAATAAAAAACCTAATAGCCTTCATCGCTGATGGAAATAGTATAACCAGGGTAAGCATCCTTGACCAACTGAGCTGTAATCTCATGGTCAGCCTTGCCGTAGCCCTGAGAGTAGCCGTAGATGTGAATCTTCTTGTTATCGGGCTCATGGGAGATCCTGCCGCCACCAAGTGGTTCGCAATCTAATGGCTCAAGCTTTGGTTGCACCTGTAAATTAAAACTAATTAGCACTGAGCCTCAGTTTAGCCGCTGTACATGATATTGTGCCACTGAAAACCAGCGCTCCAACACGGTAGCCATATTTTCACCCACATAAAAATGTGTAGATTAATACCCATTGTAACTGTTGTATATGATGTGGAGAAAATAAAACTTTATTCTATTCTATATTTTGTTAGTACTCGTATTTACGCTAGTTTAAATGAAACATTCTATTTTTTAGTGTGTTATACTTGCCTCATCAAATATATCGGCGTGATAGTTACATCTTTTATAGCCTCTTACTATAGTAATCGAGGGCTCAACACCGTTTTCTACCTCACCATGTACTTTTATCAGAATATATTTGAATACACCGGAAGGGTCAATGTCTACTTTGGGTATAGTTTCTAGGGAAGTTGAAGACATCTTTCGAGGAACGGACGTGGAGCAATCTGAAAAATAATAGTAGGGTATTGAATTATGTACTGTTATTATAAAGTTTATAATAACAAACCTAATCTATGATGATCTTACGTCGATTGTAGAAGAAATTTAATGTGTTTTTGTTAGTTAGTATGTTTTTGAAACCAGTTACAGTAAGTATTTTGCTGAACATTCGCGAAATCACAATAAGTAAATTAAATAGAAATTCCGCTAAAATTATTTGCTCAATCAAACCGGGCGGCGGCCAGCCAAAGGTAGTGCAGTGAGTGAATGAGTGAGTGAGTGAGCATGCTTGCATAACAAAGCAAACAGCTGAGTGAGCGTTGAGCGTGAGCGCCACAGATTATTAATCATTGGGGGCTGTTGGCATTGGTTGGTTGGAGTGTCAAAACGTGAAATGGAATGTAAAGCTTATCATTGTACGCATTGTACCCAAAGAATAAAAATTACTCTCACAAGATTGTTTGTACCGATGCATTGTACGTACACAAAGTGGCAAATGGCTCTACGGAAAACTCACGTTGGATTTGCGTTGAATACGGTGAAAGTAAAAAAAAACTGTTAGTCCGGTCTGGATTGGGATTTGGGACATAATCTACAAAACTTTTTGGAACATCGTTGAACCCGGTTCAACCTATAGTGAATAAATAACTGAGTAACTGAGTAACTGAGTAACTGAACCGAACATACAATCGGAGTTACAAACAATCAATGTCAAATGTGTCAAACTAAAAGCATCTGTCTGTGGTCAAAAAAGCATTCAAAGTCAGTCAAACCAACTAAGCAAGCATAAGTTGACATTGGCAGAATTATACTGTTAGTTAAAAAAAAGAAAATGAATCGAAGAAGTTTTTTTTATGTTAGGGCTGCAAAGTAATTTGATATTTTCGCTAAAATGAGTAGCAAAATGGATTCTAAACTCACTGGTTAGTTCACTATCGTATTGTTTACGAATTGCATTAGGTTCGAGCATTAAAATAATGAAGTTTTTTTTTGTGTCAAGGTTAAAATTATATGAAGAATTTTGCATGGCATTTCTTTCTCAACTTCTTGATGAATTACTCATTTATTAAAAAAGATACTCTCTCCTTCTTAATTGCTTACTGTTTACTTTAAAACGACTTAGCATTTTAGTTAAGGTCTATTAGCTAAACTATTTCGATATTTTTGTCCATGTATCAATGACGTCATGTGCATTATTTTGATATTACTTCCAGGAATGTGGGTTGCGTTCTTCACTGCAGCTGGCATACCTTCAGAAGTTTCTGCGACATATGCCTTGACTTTTACTGAGAATCGGATACAAAATGACATGCTTCTGGATCTGAACAAAGAGTATTTAAAGGATATGGGTATTGTTCGCATGGGAGATGTCATTGCTATACTGAGGTGAGATTTTGTACAGTACATTCGACAGATCTAGGCATTTGTCTAGTTAGTGTTTTGATGCGCAGTGGAAAATCTTGTCTGAAAAATTGTCTATCAATCATTGATAGCTTCACAAATGGCAAGATCCATTGAGAGTATTTACTTGTACTACATATAAACAACGTATATTTTTTGTTGTAACCTGTATTTAACATGTTCGGTACGAAACCTTATTTGCAAGACTTTCAGACAGCGCTATAAGACATTTAAGACAGGTATGAGATTTACTCCTAGTGCGTTACATACCTTTTTTTACAAAAAAATCTTTTACGAGCTTATTATTCAGTTATTATTTTAATATATTGTTTTTTTTTAATCATTTGATTAGATTACACTATTATCTTACTTCTTCTAAGCCAGGACGGGGATCTGGTAAATACTTTAGAAGCTATACCTAAAACTAAATACCTACTATATATGTCCTGTACCGCACTGAATATAGGGGTAAAACTTTTGTCCTGTATACAAGAACTAGTGATGTTCTAACCGTAAATGAAACTATCAATATCGATATAGTATGTACTTGTTTTGTACAAAGCAAGACAGAAAGTCTTATTTTTTACAACATTGACTACTTGTTTTCTGAACAAGGGCTGGACATTTCATTTGTACTACCAATTGGGCTATACTTGAGTAATTCCTTTAGAAACAATCACGCTATCCAGGATATAAATTTTCTTTGAATTCAATGAACTTAGTGTTATTGCTTTTGATATTCTGGCTACAATAAATTTATGACCATCTTCGAACCCATCATCGTTTTCACATACTTTGGACAACATTTTACGCGATCGCTTTATTTTAGCGCGAGAAACAATGAAAGGACATGCAAATTAGATCGATAATGCAACAATACTAATTAGAAAATACAGTGCGATACCGGGATTCTGCATACAGGTTGTTTATGTCATGTAATGCACTAGTTTATTAAAACTGTTTTATAGTGCGTTACTACCCGTAATATTACCCGTAAAAGCCCTGTACAATTTTTTTCAATATTTTGTTTATATTTTTAATCAAAATCATTAGATTTTGTATAGAACTACCCTCCGCACCAGGGACAAAACTACAATTCTACTAAACCTAAGCTATAATTCAGAGGAAAGTTACATACAGGACATTTATTAAGTCTTGTATCGCACTGATCGAGTTAATAACTTCCATATAAATATTAAAAAATATCCCAGCATTTTTTAGCTCTGGCCAACCATTCTGGAGATTACTAGGTCATGAAAAAATGTGCTATCTAGCAACCTTCAACTGTGGCTTACATAATTAAATTGATGATTAGTTAAATATTGACCCGGGACCCAAATTATATTATTTATGCTGCCTCACATTAACTATAATTACACTTAGGTATTTCATTGAAAAATGAAAAGTCTTTATTAAAATTTCACTAAGTGAAAAATGTAGATGGAGTTACCGGTGCTATAACCGATAAAATATGATTGTTACGACAAAGGTTTCTGTGGCCGAATGATAAGGCACTCCGGCTTTAGGAGGATCGTCTGATCGTTGCGGGCTCGAATCCCGTCGGAATCGAAAATTTTTATAAGACTTTTCATTTTTCACATTAACTAGTAAAAAGCCTGAACAGAGCTTTAGTGTTTTCCTGTCCTTGTTTTATTATTTACTAGCGCACCCGTGGTGTGACCCACGGTCCCTGGGAATATTTCATTTTTCTTGGGATAAAAAGTAGCCTATAGATGTCCTTCCCTGGGCTATAATCTTTGGCATGGGCCTAATAGCCTAAAGCGGTTTGGGTGTGAAAAGGTAACAAACTAGTGATGGGCCGAATGTGGTTTTAACCGAATACGAACTTCGGCCGAACATTCGGTGAAATTGAAAAGTTCGGCCGAACTTCGGCCGAAGTTCGGTAGGTACCTAGTTTCATTGTATTTTCTCGAAAGAAATACGTCAAATCTTGTTTACGCGATCGTTGAAGTTTTCTAGAGTAGATGTAGTGTGGTGCTTGTACTGCTTTTCGCTGTGTGACAATTATGGATGATTGGGTTGTCGTTACAACTACTTATTTTCAATTCTACGACTGTTTAGAAGGTACGTGTACGTACCTACGACGCATTTCACTATTTTAATTGGCATAAATCGATAACACACACGGTTAACACTGTAAAACCGTCCGATTTAACGTTTTATAGTGTTAACTGTGTGTGTGACTTTAGTTGATCGAGTGAGCGAAGCGTCTCAGTTTCGAGATTGGCCAAAAAAATTACTTTGTCTGTCATTCAGGTCGCATTTTTTAACCGATTTTGATGTAAAGAGATTTAATGTAAGATCGGTCGTCTCCATACAAACTGTGACCTGGCTCAAAAATTATTGTTTCCAGAATTGATCTACAGCCTAAATTCTTGCTTACGAAGCCACTTACCGTATGCAATTCGTTATTTCTTATTATCAAGTCGAAAAATAATAATAACTATTTATTTACCCCTAAAATGTTCTGAACTTGGTATATTTTTTATCTGTGGAAAATTTGAGGTCCGATCTTGCCGTCCTTCTTTGAACATAATTTCCGTAAGAAGTATAGTAAGATTTATATTTACTTTTGTCGATCGTGATGTTTGGGGTGAAATGAGAGGGAAACGGGGGACTACACAGTCTTCTCCGCTTTCAAGAGGCAAACCAGTGGACACCAGATTCTACCTATTAGGACCAAGGGAACGCGCGTAGTCTATTGAGAAAACTAAAACGTACTTAAACGTCAAAAAAGTCTACCTTAACTTTTGAAAAATTCAAGCACCTGAAATACAAATTAAATTCGAACTTTTTTTTGGATGGGAGGTCTTCTGTTCTCACAGAATCACTAGTTTTATAGTGTTCTGTTTTTTTTTCTCACACTTAGGGATCAATGAGCTGTCACACACAATGAAAAGCTGTTTATACAGGGTGTAAAAAGACTGCTACCGAAAACTGAGGGATTGCAATCAGACCATGATTCTGAACATATTTATCGAAAAAAAAAAACAAAAAAAAAATTTGACTTAGCTACGTCATTTTATTTTATTTTCTAGTTTTTTGCTACTAGTACAACATAATAAGACCATACCTACCTAATCATTTCATTTATAAATGAAAAAAACAATTAAAACTCAAAATCCAGCAATCTACGTATAAAAACGCGCCCAGTACATACGCTCGACCAGCTGTGCGAGGTCAGTTTTCTCCGGATATAATGATTTTTTTGGAAAATCCTTTTGGATTAGGCTGTGTTTTGGGATGCTGTACCTACCCCTTTCGGCTTCGGTAGACGTATTTTTACACCCTGTATAATGGTTGAAACTTTGTAGGAGCACTTATACTTATGCACTTAATGTACTCCTACAAAGTTTCAACCATCCCGTCGATTGCACATTTGCTCAGTTGGTAGAGCGTCACTGGTTTAGTCTTATTATTTTAGTCAACCAGTTGTGTTCTTCGAACGAAGTTCCTTTACGGACGATATCGAATAAAAACAGGCTGGAGCTGGAAGAAAAATTTCGTTCCATTTTACCGTCACGACCGCCACGTCACGAAATCGTCACAGTGTGAAGCGCGCAGCCGCAAACAGTCCATAGATTGTTACATTGTTAGTACGGAAGTGCGTTTGATTTGAATTTGAAAGTTTCAATATAGAAAAGTACTCTTTGCTTCGTTCCAACCGAGTGTTCCACGACAATCACGTACTTTTGATTACTATATTTTGTAGTACCGAACTTCGGCAGTTTGAACCGAATTTCGGCCGAATGCCGAACTTCGGTTCAAGCTGCCGAAGTTCGGTTTAACCGAATGTGAAACGAACTTCGGCCCATCCCTATAACAAACAGACAATCAGATAGAGTTACTTTCACATTTATAATATTATAGTATGGATTTTGTAATTAGTAGTTGTTTCCAGTGACTTGGAATAGTTGAAAACTGTTTTATTTTTTACTATTTTTTTCCAGCGACTTAAAATACTTCGAATCTTGTTTCCACATCAAATATTATTTATCTTGTTGTAGACACGCAAAGCAGGTGCATGAGAACACAGCAAGAGACAAGGTGTTGAGTTCTGCGGGCGCGGGGGCGGCGGCTCTCAAGGTGCCCGTCGCCGCCGTCACAGGTCGCACCACTGTCTCACAACCTTCTTCTCGTGAGTATGGTTAACGGTTACTTCTTCTTATTGTCGTATCACCAGTGTAGTGAAAGGTCATCAGTTCTTTCGAACACATGTTTTTCTAATTTTGTGTCTTACTAGCTGGTACCCGCGACTTCGTCAGCAAACTTGAAAACCTATAAATAGAACTGAAAACTGCAAGAATCTTCTCAAACTTTAAAAATACAATAATAGCGCCATCTCAACCTCAGCCATAGGTTAGCAACGCCATCTAGTTGCCTTTAACTGGAACTTCCAACTCCCCATACAAACTTTCAACCCTTATTTCACGTCCTCCATGATTATTTTTGAAAAAAAAAGTAGCCTATGTCCGTCCCTGGAACACAGTCTTTATCCATGCATATTTCAGCATAATCTGTTCAGTGGTTAACGTAAAAAGGTAACAACAATACAGACACACAGAGACATTTTACTAGATAATAGATGGCGACACAGGAAAATTTAGATCGCGCTATCGTTGCGTTTTGGGCTGTGTAACATATAAACTCTCTAATCTTCCAATTTTCAGCTTTATAATATTAGTTATTATTATTATAATATCAGCCCTCAATGTCCCACTGCTGGGCAAGGCCTCCCCCCACTCCCTCCATTCATCTCTCATAATATTAGTATGGATTACATTTTCTTTTCTGTCGATAATCTATAAAATCAGTTCTAAACTAAGAAAAATGATTCAAAGTCGAAAAATTGGTTCAACTTGAGTTCAACAATCGAAACTTCAACAATGCCTTTGTCAGGCTCGAACATTTAGATGTGCCATGTAATATTCGTTTTTCTATTGCGTTGACTTAAATTACGATTATGGTACAGCAGCGCCATCTAGACAAAAATTAGGGAAACGAAATAGGTTTTTATTTTAGGCATAAAATATATCAAGTACCTAGGTTTTTGGCAAATTAATATATATATTTAAGTAGATCATTCTGAAATCATGCAATTTCCTTGACCGATAAAGCGCTTATTCAATTATCCAGTGCTATTTAAAAACTATTCTACTAACTACCAAATTGTATGACAGATAAAAATGGTCATAAGTTATCATCAAACAAACACCTAATCGGAGGCCTGCACTAGTTTCCGACAGACATAGTACTTCATTCATTTTACTTTTTGGTCGGTGGTAGGCCTAAGAAAAGATGGATGGACTGTGTGAATGGATATGTTTGTGAAAGGAGTGAGTTTTGATATGACGGGTGATAGAGGGAAATAGAAGATAGAAACATGTTGTGCCGACCCCACTTAAGTGGGATAAGGGCAGGAAGATGAAGAATATGGTATTCTTTAAAGTCTATTGCTTTGACCAATAAACTAATTTGTGCAATCAACGTTGGCCAGCAAAGAACATTCTCGGCAGGCTAGTATGCTGTTGCGGCACCTCACCGCAGAGCCTGGCAAGGAACGCGTTATTTAAGTAATCTATCGTAGGTTTTAAAGTTTTAAAAAACATTTAATTTTATTTTATACCACTGCGGTGGTATCCACGGCCACGGTCTCTCGGGAATCGAGAAACTTTTCTTAATAAACATTCTATTCCAGACTATACCTATTATTATTGTCTCTGTGACAAAATAATACAGTACGCACAACCAATCTTTAGCTGTCTGAAATATCTGCGCAGAACCCATTTTTGATGACGCCTAAAAGACGAAGACAGCGTTAGTATAGCTGCCTCGCTCACTCGCTTAGTTTGTTGCATCGTCTTATCTAGCCTATTCGCGCAAACCTGCGCAATCGTTTAGTGCACCTAACTTCAGAGAGCTAAAGATCGGTTGTGCGTACTGTAACAAGCATCCACGCAAGACATCCAAGTAACTCTTTTAGGAAGTGGGTGGACTTACGCTACTTTGTCAAAGACATGAATGAATACGAAGTTGCAACAGTTTTCCTATTCACATAAACTCTCCTCCACTCATTCATAAACTTGCATAACCACGCGTCCCACTGACCGATAGCTAATTATAATTATATGCTAATGCGATCGGAGCGAGCATGCGCGCACGCAAGCGGAGAAAATGATAGGAAACGATCTATACTTTCAGTGTGCATAACGAAAATACTTCCGTCTATTCTAAAGTTAGAAAAAAATACTCTATTAAAGTAAAGTTGAAGAACAATTTACCCAAGACCAATAACATTGTACAATACAGTTTATTGTACAGCAAGATTGAAAGGTCCTTTGAATTAAAACGATCAATTATATTGCTTATAATAAGAATTGAGCAATGTTTTTAGTAAGACATTTACTTCTTATTCATATAAAAAAAGAAAAATATTGCGCAGTACTGACCCTACACGAGGCAATATAAAAATTAGATGCAATAAATATTAAACCCGCACAAACTTTCGTTCAATCATTGCGCAATCTTCAATATTAACCCTAAACAGTCAATATTATTGCAAAATAAGTTACATTGCGCAATATGATTGATCGTCTAGACCGCCTTAGGAAAAAATAACAAGGATGACTGACGGTATCCCCAAAGCACGATATACATTCTATTCTCTTAAATCTGGCGCACAAAAATCCTGTCCCTACCCTGGTTTTAAAGAACTAGCAAAATAGTTGATAATGCCACTAGCTCTAACGCTCTAACTAACTCTAGTACTTTGGTTTCTACTGTAAACTAGCTACTGATTTCTGAAATAAATAAATACTAACGTTGCATAACTTCGACGATATATCAAGAACGACGCAAGCTATACCACGAGCGCTTCAAAAGAACTAGTGACATAAAATCAGGTGTACGCAATCTCTGGTTTAATTGTGGACTAAAAACAATTAATGTTGTGGGCTAATTAATAAAAGTGTATTACCTAAACCAAATAATACATTTGTTGAGTTGTTAAGTTAGTTAAGAAATTAGCCTAAGTTTAGATCTAAGATGGATCACCTAAAAAAAGCTAGACCCCACACCGTGTTTGTTGCCCCGGTTCTTCACGGTATTGGTCGCGAAGGAACAGGAGTACGAGTAGAATCACCTAGTTTTAAGACGTTTCAAAGTGATCCCAGCGGTCCTACTGATTAAATGCTTTTTGACTTTGTTGTCAGCTGCGAGCCGCATTTTGGAGCACTACACACGCAACCCGGCCACGCCTGAAGCGCCGAGCGTGTCGCTCACTGTCAAGAGGAAATCCAACGAGATGATGTAAGTCTACTATAATAGTACTTCGCCCCGAACACACTTTATTACAATTTATGTAAAGTATCTATAACGGTCGACAACTTGGCCATTATCATCTTCCAACCTGTCCCACCTACGCGGGATCAAAACAGCATGTTTTCTTGAAAGTCCAAAGAATATAAAGTGTCCTTGTTACAGCTCGCCCCAAGAATCACAAGTGAAAAAACGACAGATTAGATTTGAAACCAAAACAGAGGTCAAGGAAGGTATGATTCGATACAATTAGTTTATTCTACATGCATATAAAAATTACATTTCCGTAAAGATTTCCAATTCTACGCTTTATTCATTCGCAACAGATCTTTATTTAAGTTGGTCGCAATAAAACATATTTTACTGGTATTGTCATAGATCAAATATTACCTATACTTATTGTTTGATTTCTTCTAGGTGGAAACAAAACGGTCTTCGCAAGGCTAGGCAACAGTGACCCTACGATAGCTAAAGTGGTCACGAGCCAACCCGCAAAGCCAATATACGCCCGCCTCGGCTCAAAGGCCGCCGACGGCAGTGAAGAACAAGTTATACCCATCGCTAAAGACGCGCTCAAGTACGAAGGCATACTCAAAAGTCCACCAACACCAGCCCCCAAAAACGTCACTATCACAACCACCAAAAACTCCAGAAAGATATTCACAATGCGAGCAGATGAAACTCCAGTCAGCGTGAAAGATAAACTCGCGATACCCAAAGCTAAATCAGTCAAGTTCTCCAGTCATATTCAGTATAAAGAGATCGAGAAGGTCAATAAGGCTAAGCCTAAAGTTACGCAGATCTTCAATAAACCAGAGAGGAGACTTACGATGCCAGAAGGTTCGACAACCGTCAAATCTCGGCTCGGCATGAAATCTGTCAACAATCTGACTATAACGAAGAATGTGTTTAACAGGCTAGGAGAAGTGTGATATTTTCGGAGCGTACGCGTCCACGATGATTGTTTCTTGACGTTTGAGAAAGAGTGAGTATTGCAGTGCATTTTTATGGTACTGAGGTGTTGTGGAACACGCGGTTGCCTTGTTTGGTGTAGTCTAGATGCAATTGTGCAGTGAATGTGGTGCTCGGATTACTCAGTTACGGGGTTTAATGAACACTAATCGAATTGAATTTGTGCAGAGGATAGATATTTTTCAAGTTACTACATGACGTATTTAATATTTTATTATCTGTTTATGTCCATAGTATAGACTGCACCAGAAAGTTCAAATCAATCCTGTCTGAACCAGATTAATATTTAGTGTTTTTGACAATACATAAAACTGGTTAGTTGTTGTATCTCACGAAAGCGGGGTCTTAATTGTGTGTGTAGATTTGTTTCTGTGTGCGCAAGCAATACTGAGCGCTCATTCGTCAATGGAGCGTTTCCGAGCTCACGCACACAGAAACAACATGCATGTCCATTTACACACATTTACGATACACGTAAGACAGGAAACGTAAACAGGGTCACGACTGTATATCCCAAGGTGCGGTAGCTCTAGTTTAATCTGTGGGCCTATGATGAGCACCGTGACTATAGTCTCTCGTCTCGTTTTCTCGTTAAAAATCGTCATAACTGTGTTTGTCGTCATGCGCAGCCCGTTATTTCATATCGTTATATCAAATTGTGCGATAGTGTGACATAGTCTCTGTGATGGCGCTCATATTAGCGCAAAATGATAAAAATGCCGGCATGACAAATTTTCTTATCTCACGCCGTGACAATTTCACGTTGCTCATCTCAGCCCCACTGGTTTAGGCCAGGAATATTAGAATTATTTGTCCCAAAAAGTGTCCCTGTTTGTCTCTTTTGACTTATGGTTGTGTCTATTTCCTCCAATCATAGAGCTCCGCTGAGCGAGGCTAGAACTATGAAGCGTTTCTATTGGTTGTAACGTCGCTCACGGCAAAAAGCACCTCATCTATGTTGATTTAAAGGTTTCTGTTAGCTACCAGCTACCTCAAGAACACTGATGCCTAGTCAGTTAGGTTCTTTTACCTTATCATAAAAATAAGTAAAGCTATTAGAAATTAAAAATGGAAATCTATTAATAAAGAAAATCCTTACTAGAAAATGATAGAAGTAAGTTCATTTTGTTTGAAAAAATGACGATGGTGAAGTTATCCTTTCGTTTAAATAAATTAAATAAATCAGTTGGTTTTAACCGAAATTAGGAATCTCTCTGGTAAATGTTATAAAATGGCACGCTCTGTAATAACTTAAATAGTACTTCATTATCCGAAAATAAGAATGCTTTGAATGATAAAATAAAAAGTTATTTTTAAGAGATCTCTAACAAAATTTAAGTTTCACAATTCAGTTTTTTTGTGTGACTACGAATTGTATTTTCGTTTTGTATAACTAAGGATGTATGAATGATACATCACACTTAAGGTACACTAATGTAGTATAAGATTTTGTAAGAATAAATTTGTTTTTTTTTTCAAAATAAAACTAGAGTTTCATATCGTATAATTAAGTTCCTTTATTGATGATAAAACTGAGTCTGAATTTAGATAGGTTATGACGCCTGACTGAGTAGGTACGGTACTTAGGCATTTATGGTCATTTTCGCCGCGTACCTAAATTTTTGTTATCTGTCTGCTCCGGCTAATCTCAGAAGCGCCTGCACCGATTTTGACGGGACTTTCAATCCGAGGTAATATGAGGATATGTAACTTATACTACTTATACAAAATAGAGATCCACGCAAAAATATAAATCCCATGTACCTAATTGTCGACAACCGCAACCTCGTCACTGCCAGTTATGAAATATAAGTAGTGTTTCCAACTATTTGCTTATGAAATTACACAGTACCTAAACTCAAACCAGTCTTGTAATGTTTGTGGTCTATGATTGTAAAATATTTCATAACAGTTTTGAGTAAACAAAACATTTGAAAGCAAAAGTCATACACCTACAATACCATCTTCCCAATTCAATAGGAAGACAGACCCCTATAATGAGGTCGACACAAATGGATCCACTCTCCACTAGCATAACGTAATCTCAGTATTAAGGTGCTTGCACTTAACCATCTTCTGGTCAAAGTGCTGGACAAGCAAAGGTCCTCGGTTAAATACGTATCTGGATTATAGTCCTTCATCGATTTTGAAAGCCTCTCTAACTCTGTACACGACAGACCGCAATCACTGTTAAAAGCTCGTGTTAATGCGCATATAACATTTCAGTAGGTTAGTTCAGGTCCAAACTATAATAAGCATAGAAGTTAAGTTTTTTACTATACAGGGTGTAAAAAGACGTCTACCGAAGCCGAAAGGGGTAGGTACAGCATCCCAACACACAACCAAATCCAAAAGGATTTTCCGAAAAAATCATTATATCCGGAGAAAACAGCGTTTGAAGATTACTGTTTGCGTATGTACTGGGCCCGTTTTTATACGTAGATTGCTGGATTTTGAGTTTTAATTGTTTTTTTCTTTTATAAATGAAATGGTTAGGTAGGTATGGTCTTATTATGTTATATTAGTAGCAAAAAACTAGAAAATAAAATAATATGACGTAGCTAAGTCAAATTTTTTTTTGTGTTTTTTTTCGATAAATATGTTCAGAATCATGGTCTGATTGCAATCCCTCAGTTTTCGGTAACAGTCTTTTTACACCCTGTATACATATACGTAACCTAACTTACTTACAAACATCTTTACCACAGAAAACAAAAGATAGATAGTACTCGTAGAAACTGGCCGTAACGGATAGGATTATAGTGCGTTGAGATGTAGGGTATCAGATGGCATTGCATAGAAGATACTTTCACTGGGTTTCCAGCTCACACAGGCACCCTAGCTCCACTGACCGTGACCGCTTCGTGCTACTCTGTAAAGAAAGTCACTAGGCCTATGAAAGTATCCACTTTTTCACCTTCAGATTACGAAAGAATAGCTGAATATCGAATTTATACCTAATCAGACATTTTCATATGATCAGGATATTTTGAAATAGGTGTAAGTAGTATTGGTTCCCGAGCCAAGGAACTTTTAACTTAAAAAAAATCACCACAATTAGCAGTGTCTTCACTTATTAGTACCTAGATATGTAGAAAGATTTTCTATCCACAGCATAACAAATTTAATAATTTGATGGTGGTCTGCAATAACCTCTTGCTGCAACAGGTCAAACCCTTACTAAGAAAGCCAGCACGAAAGAAATAAATCGTCTTATTTCTAAATGTTCGATTATTTTCTAGGTCTTTTTTTGTGGACAATTGACACACCATTGCAGCATGCAAGCGTTAAAATCAGCTCAATGCTGAGTCTTGACATAGCGCTCCTCTGCTCATTCGAGTGGAAAACTTGCTGCATCGCATGCAATTATTCAATTGAGCTTTGATTCCCAATTGACGCCGTCTGTTCAAATTAGGAGGAAAAAGGGGAACTTTGCTTGAAGGATCAAATGAAGTTAAACCGAATACGGATTATAAAAAAAAGTCTTGCTTATATTATCCATGTTTCTCACACTCAGACTAGATGAATGAGACATTATTAAAGACAAGCAAAGTCTTGTTAATTATTGCATCTATTTGTAGGTACCTGTTGGCTACTGTTGTAACTTAATCAGGACAGTTGCATGCAGATATTGAAATAGTTTTTTTGAAAAAAGTGAATTACGTTACAAATGCACCGTGAAGCTATCGATGGGTTCTTTTTGTGACATTCGCCTGTCGCCGGCTTTTTACGTAACCCGTGACTCTTTGTACCCTGCCTTACATTTGAAAATTATAACGGAAGCAATTTGTATATTTACTTGTGATCAATTCAATTTAATCAAAGGTTTTATGATATAACGGTTGTGTGAATGAGGGGTGCAAAATTACGGTCAGTGCGCGATCTGGCGTTGGCGGTCTCGCTTTAGAAGGGATATAAGAGCGCGTGGGGCGCCGCGCCGCACAGTGCTGCCTCTGTCTTCGCACGACGCCCCAACTATGGGAAAAGAGGTAATTTCATTTTAACTAAATGATTTTTGATTTTTTTTAAGTGCTGGTGATAGTGTTTATAGTTACAATTTAAATCATATTTAAGTGATAGTGATTTACAGTGATCATGAGTTTTGTGTCTAATCAGGATCTTTGTCCCCAGGCCATAACCGCAGCCTTGTGCTGGTTCACGATAGGTGGAGCTTTAGCAGTGAACAGTTTAAATCATGATGGAAGTGTGTCGCCTCTGTACCGCACCTTGCCCAGCGCTGGGGTGTACGCGAGCGGCGCGCCATACGGCGCATACTCCTACCAAGTGCCCCTCGTCGCCGCGCCCAAGCCAGCATCGCGGGCCACCCCGACGAAGGAGCAGAATTTTAGCTTTCAAAACATGAATGCTTATCTGAAAGATTCGTACGGTAATAGATTTGTAGAGTCCAAACAGTCGCCGCAGTCGGTGCCTTTCAAGCCGTTCCCGCAGCAGTTCCTCAAACTTCAGGAGCTGCCGGCGCACTTCGCGCAACCGATCCCCGCGCCTTCTTTCGCCGGATACAAGCAAGCTGCGCCGCAGATAATTGTCGGCTCGCAATACAGGCTGCCCCTTCAGCCTGTGCAAACTGTCTCACCGATCAAACAGCCATACAATTTCCAGCCTGGTTTATACGCAAACAACTTTAGGAATATCGCTCTACAACCAATAACAAATTCTCAATTCCACGGATCCGTCATTCAATTGCCGGTACCGGGACAGTCCTATAATCTTCCCGGACAAGGTTTTCATTTTGGGAGCAAGGTGACTCATATTCCACCAAGAGCGGCGTCTCCGAGCCCGACGGCTCTACAGCAGTCGACGAGCAGTGAGGCTATCTACGCGAATGCTCAATCGTCTGAAGAGCAATACAATCATAGCGACGAACCGAAGTTCCAGCCGACACAGGAGTCACCGCGCGAAGAGAGCTCGGAAGAAGAGGTGATAGAACTTCCTCGGCATATAGTGCATAATGTAGATAAAACGGAACAGAAAGTTCCGGTCAGAGAGACTACCATCACTTCCTTCATGGATGGAAGAAAGACACGTGTCAACCTAAAAACGAAAGCACCAGTGCCTCTTTTGGATATCAGTCTATTAGAACCATTAACGTTCGATAATCCATTGGTGCCTCAAGTGCAGCACTACCTGCCGAAAATAAGTCAAGCCACTTATCACAAGCTCCCAGAGTACGTACAAAATGCCGCTAAAAAGCAGCACAAGTCTACACAGAAAACTAAAACTTATGACAGTCAAAATGACAAAGTGAAACCTAAAAAGTTCGTCCCTAAGAAAAAACAAAGATACCCAATCGTGGAAGTACAGAACTCTATCTATGACGAATTAACTTCTGCGTCGACTGTGCGACCGGTGATTACGGCCAATGGAACACCTAACGAAAGTCCCGAATTCTCTTATGAAATTAGTTCACCCACTTACAAGGAAACGTATAAAGAACAAGCGATAAACTATAATAGGGAAACGCAATCTGAACCTGTGCACTACACGTATGGAACTCAAAAGCACGAAGAACCTGTCCACTACACCTACGTGCACAGCTCCAAGGAACCGATTCATATCAAGGAAGTGCACTATGAAGGCAAGGGAGAAGGTCCTAAGCATCTTTTGCATAAATTCAAGTCGGATGAAAACAAAGACGAGAAACAACAAGAGTCTGAAGACTCAGGCGAATCATCAGAAGAAGATAGCCCTCCTCATCGTCATACCGATTACCGAGACCATCACAATGGACATGGAAAACAAAACAAACTTCATGATAAACAAAATCAACATCATGAAAACCATAATCAAAACCATGGACACCATAATCAGCATCATGGAAGCCAAGGCCATAACCAGGAATCTCCAAAAGCTTCTTCCCATCTGAGACCGGAACACAGAGAGCAGGAATACCACAATTCCAACTCGGGATCCAACCAGAACCATCATGATGACGATCGTAATTCGTTCAAACCTATAAAATATTACACTAAAACAAGTTCTGGGGCGTTTCAACCCGTATCTGAGTATGAAGAAGAGGTCCGTATTCCTGCGTCCATAAAAGTGAATCCGGCTCAACACGTTCAGTCTCAATCTGTTCCTCGTCAGCAAAATCAGTCTCCGACGCCTCAACATAACCATCACCCTGTGCCGGCTAATCTCCCTGCTCCCCACCACAACTCTGTTCCCCATCATAATCCTTCAACTCATTATAAATCTATACCGCATCAAAACTCAGCATCTGGTCCACATCAAAAACATAACACCCCAATAACTCATGTTCACGAAAAAACGAAGTCGATCATAATTCAAGAGGAAATTCCAGAACACTTCGACGACGACTCGAAACGAATGTTTGGCAAAGAAGAGGATAAAGAGAAAGACTTTGAAAAGGCATACCATAATGCAGCCTTCGGTTTCCCGGCGTATGGAAAAACAAGTGATCCTGAAAAGGAAATTTACAACACTGAGAACTACGGAGTGCCGCGTGACCACAGCGACTACGACTTCAAAAACTCTCCCTTCGAACAGTACCAATCTCAATCTGACAGTTTCCCAAAGAAATCGCGTTTAAGTTACAAAGATATTATGGACAATACTAAAGAAAACTATTTCTTGGATTATGGTATCAACAAACCGGCGAGCCTGACTGACCTCTACAAAAGTAAAGTAGATTACTACAAGATGTACAAACAACAAACACCCGAGAAATACATCGCTCACGACGATGTAAGCCAGAAAAAACAGAAGAGCGGAAAGTATACCACCATTCCATACAATTTCTATCCTACGCAGGATTTGAATATAAAACAATTTTTAGCTCAGTACAAAGCGATGCCATTCGTGCAAGAGTTTGATTACTCTAAAGGAATGCCCCGAGACAACTCGGCGCATTCAACGCAGCCTTTACATAGGTACAAAAGTAATACGTTCTTCGTAGAACCCCAATTCCAGTACGGATTCGAACCGATATCGATACCCCGGCTACTCGACAGCGAGCTGGCTACGATGGCGAGCAACAACAGTCCCGAAAGTGAAAAGCCCGGCACGAGGAAAAAGATTTACAAAGAAAACTTTTACATTAAGAAAACAAGCCTCACAGACGGACTCAGTAGTTGATAAAACTAATTTATTGTTGATAATAGTTTTAGTATTATATTCGCCAAATAATAATTTAATGAAAAATAAATTAAATTATATTAAAACAATTTAAAAGTCATCTTTTATTTTGGTATCTACCATTATCATTAGCAAACTCCAAACTCAAAGTTCTGTTAGTAGGTCAATCCAGGTTGAAAAGCTGCAGGCTTGCTCAGGTAGGTAATGTAGGTACCTATCTTGTGCAAGTGCAATGTTACTTTCCCTATCTACCAATCAATAAATTACGTGACAGCTATTTCTTGCTCCAATTTGTGCTTCAAACGTAATAGTTTAGTGAAAAACTGCTAAACAAGTATTTTGCTTGAGTGGGCTCAGATACTTAAGTACCTACTTTAAAAAGTTTACTTTTTATTTTGCATGCCTACCGGATTTGTTGAAACTCTTACGCACACAGGAAATAAGGCATATGTTGGTAGGTATACGAGAAATGCAGTGAAATGCAGCTAAATATTCGTGATGCAATAGACTGATTTGTTAGCAACAGTTGTTAACAATTCAAGTTTTTGTAGGGCTAATAAAATAAACCTTTCTTTTCGATCTATGTAGTTATATAAAAATAAAGTCTGAATTTATTTTATCATGATATCACTTGACTATGTGAGAAGTAAATTTTAAGGAGTTAACATCCTAGTTACCTAAGTAGTTCTAGTTGGTACCTAATGTACGCAAACTATGGCAAATTTCAGTTTCAGTTAAATATAATACCTACCGGGAAGGGATTTAGTTTGTAAAATCATAATACTTTCAGGATAAAAAAATAAAACTTAAAAGCTCTATAGAAGACAAAAATATGCTTAATCAAATGTTTTTTTATTAATAAAATCAAATACTGATGTCCATACGTACAACTTATTACTTAATACAAAAACATTAACAGCTAACTTATCTACGAAATCGAATGAGAGTCAAAACCTCACCTTTCATTATTATTTGAAGCTACGTGACTAGTAACATCAGAAATTCACATTGAACAAATACTACCTACTGATATTAAAAAGAGTTTAAAACTACCGATAGTTACAGAAAAGTTTTTGAACTAGAACTAAGTACCACTTAATTGTGGTTCAATGAATTTTAGATGTTGGTACCTGTTTCCCTGGTTGCCTGTCTTATTATAAATTGTTTGTAATATCTTGTAGAAACGTAACCAGTGACGAACCCAACAACCGTAACTATTAAAGCCGTTATGCAAATAGCCATGGTGGGAAAGATGTGTTTCACTTCCAAGATCTCGGCCACGAGAGCCACCGGCCGTAAGATCTGCACGACAGGCTCGCAACCCGACTCTCTCACGTACTTCGCCCAGGTTCGGTTCGCATACGTCAGTTCTCTGGGCTTTATGAACGGCCTCCTGCCCGGCACTGACTTGTTCAACGTTATACTCATGTTTCGGAGCTGGGTCTCGTTGTAGTGGCAATGCAAGTGCTTCTTCTTCTTGTTTCCTTTCACGACGATATCTTTTTCAGCGCTCTTCGCTCCGACGAGAACGTCCAGGTCACCCTTTATCATATTCGCCCAGTCCCACATCTCTGCGATCTTACAGTCGCAAACGAATTGATTGCCTAGAAGGTTCAGGGAATGTAGTCGGGGGTTGTTGACGAAAACGAGTGGGTCAATGGTGGTCAGATTGTTGTTGCTCAGGTTCAATTTCTCCAAGTGACGTAATATTTCCAGGAACGATAGACTTCCTGCAGCGGATCTGATGCGGTTTCCAGATAGATTCAGATCTGTTAAGTTGACTGTGTTTTTGAAAGCGTCGATATTCAGCGATGTGATATTGCAGTTGCTTAGATCTAGGATTGTAACTTGGGAAAGTTGCTTCGGAAATAATGGCCCTTGTTCTGGGATAACCAAAGGATTGCCACCTAGTCTGATTTCCCTTAAATCCATGTAAGTCAAGTTCTTGAAGAATGCGTTGGCATTCAAAGGTCTCTTCAATCCACAGAATTCCAGTTCTAACGTCGTGAGTTGCGTCAAATTGCCGAACAATCCAGCTTCAAGAGAAAGCAAATCGTTTCCAGAAAGTACAAGCCTTTTCATTGAAGTCATCTTTGAGAACGAGTCTGGACCAATAAATGACAGATTACTGTATCCCATGTTGAGGTACTCCAGTTTTTCAAGCGGCGCCAAGAGCTTTGTGAATACATTGACAAGAGGATTATGAGAAATATCAAGCTCTTGAAGGTTATCGAAGACATTAAAGTTATCAGGAAGATTCTGCAGCCCACAGTTGCTCATAAATAGTTTCTCTATTTTTGGTAAAGGAGCGAGTGCTTCTTGTAAGTCGGGAGCAAATAGTGGATTCCCAGAAAGGTACAGACTTTTCAGTCTAGTTGCGTTGGCAAAAGCATCGCCTGAAATAGGGCCCTGAATCTTACAGTTAGATAGGTCCAGTAACTCAAGATTATTGACGCTGTTTCCTAACGTAGCTGCGACATCCAAATCGCGTAATTCGTTGTCAGCCAGGATCAGCGTTACCAAGTTCGTACAGTTCGAGAAAGTATCTTCAGAAAGGGAGGTCAGGCCAGATTTCTTCAAGTTCAGGTATTCCAACCTAATTAATTTCCCGAGGACTTCAGACCAGTCCGTGTCGGTCAAGCTGTTGCCTGCCAACTCTAGATTTTTAAGGTTCACAGAAGTGGCGAAGGCGTTATCCGATATTGTCTTTAGTTTGCAGTCGTTGAGCTTAAGATTTTCCAGACTGGTGAGAACATCGAAGACTCCCGCCTCTATTGTAACAAGGGGGTTGTTGGACAGGTCGATGGTATTGAGAGTCGTAATGTTGTCGAAGAACTGCGGGTTGATGGTGCTGAGGTTACAGGAGCTGATATCGAGGTATTGCAGAGTAGCGGAGATTAAGAAGGGGCCTTCCACAACACTTATTGGATTATCTTGCAGCTCTACGTTCAACAGCCCACGGGACTCCCTGGAAAATACGGAAATGTACATTTTAAACTTCCTCCATGATCACGTAAGCTATAAGCGTTTGCTGGTGCGTAAGAAACGAGTGTAAACATAAGTAGTTGTGTGTTCAAAATGGAACGGGCAAAACTCAATTTGCATTCGTTGTGTGACCATTATCTAATATTGGCAGTAGTTGGCGGCAATTGGTCCACTGGCCGTGCCCTAACAAGATCACGAGCAATTTGAACAATTTTATCATCAGCATAGCACGTATTGTGCGGTGGATGAATGTCATGTTTACGGAGCGTATAATAGACGCCATGTGAAAATGTACGTAGGTAGGTACATACTCGATGCGAGGTAAACAATGCCAATGGTAGGTCCACTTTATGGTTGGATGACATGACTCATAGCCTCGTCGTAGTATGTACAATTGAGTTGGTTGGCACAGATTAAACAATGACTATTCTCCTACTACTGTGGAAGTTAGCTGACCACTGCTGAATTTAGTTTTCAAAGTTTATCAATGAATGTTACTCACGAGAAAGCTTCAGGATCAACATAGCTGATGTTATTCCCTGACAAGTCCACATCAATCAAGTAATCCAGTCCTTTGAACGACTCCTTCTCTACTCGCGTGAGACGATTATCCGCAATTTGCAGTCTTCTCATCTTGATATCACTCGGAAATGGCTTCAAGCTTGTGATGTTGTTTCCATTTAGATCCAGGATGTAGACACTCAGGCTTAGCTCATCGTATGGAACTTCTGTGAGGTTGCTCTCAGAGCAATCCGTCACCCAGTTGATCCTGAAGTAGTGGCAGTCGCATTCGTCAGGGCACTCCAGCTCGAAGCTGTCTCCATTGAAGCCGTATGCAACGCCCGCAGCTATTAGATAGAACGTTAGAGCCGTGAAGCGATCCATGTTGCAGGTTTAAGTTTTCATGTTACACCTGAAAATAAAGACGTCATTTAACTCAGCATGAGGTATCGATTAGTGACGATAGAGCGATAAACAGTCGCAGGGACGTGTGAATTGATACACAATCTTGAGTTTGAGTAAGACCATGTTATGATCGTAAACAAAAAATGCTTGTAGGTAGGTACTAGGTACAGCTTTGCAGTTGCATTGAGAATATGAATCTATATCTGTGTGACATGTCCAGCATTATTTATTTATCTATATCCTTGACTTCAGAACGAGATTTTAACAGCGTTCGAAACTCTGAACACTCCTGGAATTGAAACGGTTGTGCAAGGACTGAAGGAGTGCTCGACAGTCGACACAATAAAGATAATGGGCCATATCCTGCGCGAGCCGTGACTGGTTTCCCGCTAGAATTTTCCAGAAATGGCAACATAATACCAATGGGTCACGCCTTTGTTATATTCACCGCACCTGTCTATTTACCTCCAGTTTAGTAATTGGTCAACTCAATAGAGGTCAATATACGTTAGTCTATAATTACAAAAGTAAAGGGATGAACGGAACAGGTTTAGCGCTCGATGAAAACGCAAGATATTTATACTTGGATTGGTTAGAGATAGGTTAGCCATATAAAACTACAGAATGTGCCTACCTTCGATCAAGAATATTCGAAGGTAGGCACACTTCAAATTAGGTTTGCTAGATTTTTGATGGTTTCGTCGAGTAATAAAGCAGTTAGCAAATGTACACTTAAGCTCAATATAAATCCTGGAGTTACTTGGGGATACAGTTGTGATGCTGTTTTGTTTAGTTTCTAAAGATAATCCTGGATTGACCTATGCTCAAAGATAAAATCAAAAAGTATAAAAAAATACTAAGTTGATAATGATTGCCAATGGTTGCATTGCATGCCCTGAGGTGTAAATATTTATTGCAGACTAAGGTTGCACTTGCAAAGTGTTAAGATACTTATTTAATTACTTTGTTCCGCCATGTTTTGACGACCTCTGTGGTGCAGTGGGCGAAGGTCCGCCAGCGACGCAGAAGGTTGCGGGTTCGATCCCCGCCGCGGGACAAATGTTTGTATGACCTACAGATATTTGTCTCGGGTCTGGGTGTTTCTATGTATAATATGTATGTATTTACAAAAAAAAAAAAAGTATATAAGTAGTTTATCAGTCATCTAGTACCCATACCACAAGCTCAAGCTTACTTTGGGGCTAGATGATGCTGTGTGAAAAGTCCAGCATTATTTATTTATTTATTTATTTATGTTCTATTTAGTAAAGTTCTTCCAACGGATCTAGGCATTCGTGAAGTTAGCTGTCTGCGCAGTGAGCGCTTTTCATACAAAATTGTGTTCTGCGCAGACAAACAGCTATACATATAGCTATATACATACAAACTTTGTCTATGAATCTGAAAGTTTGTGATCTATGGTTGAGTTTCAACCACAAACGTTCAAAAATATTTCATTATTTTTTTTGTTTTTGTTTGAAAATAGGACAAGTCATTGTGTTATTGTCTGGCGAATGCTGACGACCAGCCACCCTGATTGTTTACATAGATAATAGGTATTATGAATAACTTGCAAGTTTACAATTTTATTATCTGCCATGTAAAGCAATCGTTAATTATTAACCTACGTCTTTATTTTTTTTCCGCCGCGGTCTTAGTAGTCTAGTCTCTAGGTCTATACCCAGCGGTGGGTGAAATCAGGCTGTTGATGATGATGATAGTGAGATTAGGCGACGGCTGATAGAGCAAAGGGTGGAGCGCGAGCGGTAGAAGAAAATTTGTTGTGCCGGCCTCACATAGTGGCATAAGAGCAGGGAGATGATGATGAATATAACTACCTACTAGAGTTGGTAAGTAAGTTAAGTAAGTAACTTATACCTTCATATAATTTTTATTACGTTGCACAATACTTAACCCATACGCAGCAGTTATAGGTAAAGGCGTGGTTTATTGAATTGCTTTTATGTTTACCTACCTTGAAACGACGGAACTTCAGAAAATTAAGTTTGTTCCATGGCGCAACAAAGTGTAGAGGTAGGTTATAGGTTCACTGCACTTGTTTGTTTATGTAAAGATAATAAATAAATAGATACTTACCTACCTACTTATTCATATTTGTATGATTAGAGTTTGGACTTCAAGATGAAATACAAAACACCAACTTCGTAGGTCAGAAAACTGCACACACAATGCAAGGGAAACAAAAAAAACCTTAACAGGATGAAAGTTGCAGCTATTAAAAGTTACCTTGGTGTTAAAACCGGGGTAGATGTTTCACGTATGCTTAGCTTCCGCGCAGATAATAATGTTCGGAGTTTGGGTGTGGTACAGTAAGCTTCACCAAGTGGTTTAAAAGCACAGCGGGACCTTGTAGAGTGACGCTAAAAGGGCTACTTACATGAGTTCGCGGTACGTGCTCCTTGCTCTACAGCGTGTGGCTACTGAGTCATGGTAATTGTGCCGCCGCATGCATGGCTACTGTCACTGGTCATTATCTTACGAATGCATTACTTACCGTGTGTGATACGTGCTCCTCCTCACTCCAACACCGACAGACTACTGTACTGAGTTCACTACACTAGAATAACTGGGATGCTGATGCTAATCGATAGTCTGACTGAATGTGTCGTCCCGCGCTGTGCCTAGTGCTGTCCACTATTACTAGACTTACAGGTGCGAATGGCCGGTTAAAATGGTATGAAGACAGGTAGGGTACCTAATGTCTGTCTATAGAATCTTTGGTAGATTTACGACCCATGAAGGCAACAAATCTGGACGTCCACTTGCTAGTAGGTTGCCTTTCTAATTTCTAATCTAGCTCACGAAAAGCCCTTCTTTATTGCTTAAAAATGTCTGAGATGTAAGAACCAGTATCAGAGGCTTATTTTTTTGCAATGAACTGGTTTTCTTATGTCCAATTAATTTATTTACGGTTAGGTGTATCGCGTTGCGCATTGAACATGAAGCAATAAATGTATTCATTTCATTTATTCACTTATACACACAGATTACAGAATTATTTATTCTAATCGTAATATATAAAAAAAGTACAAGGACACATAATACCTAACATTCGACAGAAAAATTATCAAAAATATAAATATTAATGGTGGTGGTATTAAAAAATTGAAGCGGCCGTTGTTGCTATCTTTAAATGAAAATGCTACCCACTCAAAAGGTATGTTTGTGCATGTGCAACTGACCTACACATATTTAAATTTTATACGGGTAGGTATTAATAATTACCTACTAGCCATCCCCATTGTTTCTGCATGCCCTACCCTAGTTTAAATATCTACATTACCTATAGGTACACGTAGCTGTAACTTGCGGGCAGATAGCTATCAGGCGCTTGCGTACTGTTCTATGCAGATGCAATCGACATTTCTGTTGGTTTGCTGCAGCGGTATATGTTATTTTATGACTACAGTTTACAACATCTATTCCAGTGTATCAGGCGAAGCAAACTATACCTACTCGTACGTAGACCTATGAGGTAGGTAACTTTTTTGAGGTTTAGAGAGGACGCGCCTCTGACTAGTTTAAGTTAGCTTATTCCCTTAATTCAAGTGATTTGAAGTTCATGAACCTTCCTTCAATACAACCTACCTACCTGTAGTAGGTATCCAACCTCACTCGTTGATTGAGTGGCTATAGGTACCTACCTACTCAACATAGTCTTTGACGTGGACTCCACTATTTGCTTTGCTTATGTAGATAGGTACAGTCACGGTCAATAAGATGTATAGGTACACGCGAAATTTTCAAGTCTCTACGAACGGCGGTTAAGATTTTAGAACGTTTTCTGAAAATAGATACATTTTTTGAAACGGAGTGGTGGATATATATTTTTGAAAATTTTAGCGGTTTACATTTCTTTGTTTATAGTGTACCTATACATATTATTGAAAATTATGATGTGTACGTATACATCTTATTGGCCGTGACTGTACCTATCTACATAGGTACTTTATCTGTTTTTCATATTCACAATAGCGAAAGGAATTAAATAATAATTTTAAAATGTTAGGGAGGCCTTGTTACCCAGCAGTGAGTGTAGTCAGATTATGGCTGATGATGATGAAATGTCTGGCTAAAAGGATTAGATCCAAAGGACTTAACATAAAGAAGAAACCAAGAAGTGAAGTGAGAGAGAAGACTGAGCTAAGATGTTACTGATTGGGCGGTAGTCGCTCAGCGACAAAGCCCTTTTCCTTTTTAACCGACTTCAAAAAAAGGAGGAGGTTATATGTTCGGCTGTATGTATGTTTTTTTGTTCATATAAATAAATGATCCAAAGCCTCAGATCCACAGTATTCCGAAATCCGTGCTCAGATCTATCTCTATGGACACTTCTTTCGCCATTTTTGAAGGAACTAGTGGCTCTGCTATTTTATTTAGTTTTCTCGTGTTTTACTAGGTTTTATTATGTAATTTCGGTGGCATTTTACTAATGAAGCTTTGGATACGTAACAGGAGATTTGGCAAATGGAATGGGGGAGTATTCAAGAACATTTCTCATTTGACGAAAGATTTCCCTTGGAGTTTTGAAAAGACAAGCCGCCATGTTTTTTCAATTGACTCAAATTGACGTGACGTAATACCTACATATTTTGAAGAAAGATTTGAAGAAGAAGTCAAAGTGAAAAGAAGAAGAAGGAATAAAAGAAGAAGAAGAAGAAGAAACCAATAAGTGAAGTGAAACCATAAAGAAAATGAAGACCTATATGATGAAGACCTAGACCTAGATGATGTTTATTACCGATTGGGCGATATAGTCGCTCAGCGACAAAGCCCTTTTTTTTGTGAATAAATAATAATAATAATCTCTATGGACCTGTCCAAAGTCATTATAAGCTGTCATGGTTTATCTCTATGATGATGTCAAAAGCTGGCCATCACGTCAATTGTCAATTATCTCATAGCTGTCAAATAAAAAAAAAAACTAAATCGGGACTCGGGACTACGACGCTGCGAAGTGCGAATGAAGAAATGTCAGTCAGAGTAATATTGTTCTGTGAAAGTGATTTTCTTTGAGAACTGAGTATTTCTATCTAATTAAAATAATGGCACAAAGTGAAGCAGGCCAATCTACAGACGAGCAGTCACTGCACGATGTATTCGACCAGGCGATGAAACTGTTTGATACGATAGAAAACAGCAATGAAGCGACGAATAGTGACCCGGTGCAAGTAAGTCGTTTTTATTTTCTATTTTTATGAATGCAAGCAAACCAGAGTAGCCTGAGCCAGTGTCCTTTAACATCCTTTAACTCATATAACTAGAATTTATCTCTCTGATTCTGATATTTCACACAAAGTTATTTTGTCTAAGTAATTGCATGTATTGACAATCAAAACATGTTAGAATTTTATATTAACCTCACAATTTTAAGGCAAGAAACTAGCTTATTCCATCTAACTTTCAATTTTCGGATGATAAGGTACATTTCACACTTCCAGATGAGCATCAAAACCGCTATTTCAAAGTTTGAGAAGGCTACAAACCTGGTGTCCATGTCTGGCATGTTTAGTACAAACGAAAGCATTGAGGAGCTGCCCACAGAGACCCTGCAGTATCTGCTGCTGCCCGCACTCCTCGGCACACTCAGTCTGAAGCTATGCAACCAGCCCAGGAAGGATGTTGTCCATGTAGCTGAGATTTACTTCAGGTATTTTGGTACACCTATTCACATATCATTGATTTAATATCTGCAATCGGCTGTATAGCCATAATCAGATCTTTTCATTAGAGTCATTGTTTTGAGGCGCCCTTCCATTGAGTGGCACCACACTGGCTATTAGTCAAGTCAGCTTCGCATGTCCAGGTTTAGCACCTGCCATCTCTGTAGGCGATTTACGCTATCTCTTTTATTTAGGAGATTCTGGGCTAGTGTGTTTGTGTGTGATCTTAGTCTTTCCTTGTACTTTATGGCATATTTACAGACTTCTACATATGCCACATATAAGAAATATGAAGCTTGATTTTCTGTTTCCAGAGATTTCCTACAAAGGTGTAAAGACTATGGAGTGACAGAGATTGAGGTGCCCCAGCCCTCTCTCGACACAACCATCAGTAGGCCCAGCAGCGAACAAGCTAAGATTGCCAGTATGGTAAGACAGTACTAAGTTTTTTAATAATAATAAATAATGAAAGAACTTGTAATTCTGTTCGGCCTTCTGTGTGTAATTCTGTCTAATTTGAAATCCATTCCCAATTGTCATCCTAATAGAGCTCAACTAATCACACAATACGAAAATGACAATTGAAGTCTATGCTAGGTTTCAAATGTTAAAATAAAGCCGATGTCCATTGCCAGTTGAGTTACACAATAAAGCCCCTGTTTACAACTTGAAAAAAGTTTTAATTACTAAGCAAAGAGTTTTAAAACAATTTAAAACAAAAATTTTCAGGTGCTATCCAGAGAAGCAAAGATTAAGAGGTACAAAGAGATGAAGGAGCTCAAAGATAAGCTTGCCACCCTCTCCAAAGCTATGGCCAACCCCAATATTGACGATTCCACTAAGAGAGAGTACTTTACAACCATGCTACAGACTTATGTGAATCAGGCATTTGATGAGCTGGCCAGCATTGAGCAGGAGAAGCCCATTTTAGAGTACATGGCCAAACATGCTGGAGGTATGTGTTTTTAGGAGATTTTAATCCATATTGTCCAGTGTTGTCAATGTAGGTTTATATTTTGTCACACATTTTAACGATCTTAAAACTAAAATAAGTTCAAAGTATTGGAGGGATAATCTTTACACTTCGATGAGTGATGGGAGATTGTGAATAAGAGAGCTGTTTGCGAAGAGGGAAGAATTATCAAGCAGTGGGGTGACAAATGATTAATGTTCTTGTTGTAATTATGTTAATCTATGACAGAAGCCTTATAAACTCTGGTACAGGAGTTTGATACTATCTCAAACAAACTAATTCCCATCTTACAGAGCCGAAGCCGAAAGAGAAGCCACGCGCGCCCCCGCTTAGGCCTGTGATTATAACGCGCGATGCGATCCAGAAAGCGGTGTACGGCGCTGGGTACCCCGCCATCCCCGCGCTTACTATTGAAGAGTTTTATGACCAGAGGGTTCGGGAGGGCACGTAAGTTACACCCTCAAAAGGAATATTATACAGGTTTTCTACCGACATTTAAAAAAAATCCTAACCTATCATGTCCCACTGCTGGGCAAAGATTAAACAATGGTGGTCTTTGGTCATTCATTCTTTTAAAAAAATAAATAATGCTGGACTTTTCACACAGCATCATCTAGCCCCAAAGTAAGCAGAGCTTGTGTTATGGGTACTAGATGACTGATAAACTACTTATATACTTGTTTCGTTGTAAATACATACATATTATACATAGAAACACCCAGACTCGCGACAAATATCTGTAGGTCATACAAACATTTGTCCCGCGGCGGGGATCGATCCCGCAACCTTCTGCGTCGCAGGCGGATCTTCGCCCACTGCGCCACAGAGGTCGTCGAGATGAAATCATTATTTTCTATTCTATGTTTTGGTAGGTTCCCAGCCGCGTCGAACATCCCGCACCAAACGATACAGTCCGCGGAAACGGACGGAGATGAGGCAGAGAAGATCAGAAAGGTAACACAATTGTTTATTTCATAGTTTCTCGTCATCATCATCATCATCTCAGCCCGGTAACACCCACTGCTGGGTATTGGCCTCCCTTCTCCTATGCCAGTCTCCTCTATCTTGCGCCTCTCGCGTCCATACATTTCCGACGACCTTCACTATGTCGTCGACCCAACGTGCTCTCGGACGACCTCGATTCCGGTGGTCCGATCTTGGCCACGGCCATCACCACGTCTAGCCAGGTGTCCTGCCCAACTCCACTTGAGATTAATCGCTCTTTCGCCGACGTCATAGATCTTGGTACGACGGCGGATCTCAGTATTTCGGACTCTATCTAAGAGAGTTATGCCGAGCATGGCTCGCTCCATGGCCCGTTGTGCCACTCGTATTCGGTGCACAGTCTCCTTGGTGAGCGTCCATGTCTCGGCACCGTAAGTCCAAACTGGGATAGTTTCTCGTACTTACACATTTTACCTTTGTTAATTCCTAATGAACAAAATTAAATGCTTTGTAGTCTAGAAGCATAAAACTCTTAAAACTATTCTGTCAAGATAATTAATATAATTTTTTTTTTCAAATTTCTTTCAATTACAGACACCGCAAATTTATAGTTATAAATAAATAAATATTTATTCATTTTCTCACACAAACAATACAATAACATAAAATACTTGCAGTTTTAATTTATTTTATTTTATTTTCATATTTTACGAAAACTAAGATCTAGGTATGAACAATTTTTTTGAGTATAAGTTATAAATAGTATGGAGCAGGAGGAACTATGCGAACAGGTGACGACAATAAACTATATACAGGGTGTGAAAAGACTACTACCAAAAACGGAGGGATTGCAATCAGACCATGATTCTAAACATATTTAACGAAAAAAAAACGCAAAAATAAAATTTACTTAGCTACGTCATTTTATGATATTTTCGGTTATTCGGTTATTTACTACTAGGACAACATAATAAGACCATACCTACCTACCTGATAATTTCATCAATAAAAGATAAAAATGATTAAAACTTAAAATCCAGCAATCTACGTAAAACAACGCGCCCAGTACATACGCAAACAGTAATCTTCAAACGCTGTTTTCTCCGAAAATAATTATTTTTTCGGAAAATCCTTTTGGATTTGGCTGTGTGTTGGGATGCTGTACCTACCCCTTTCGGCTCTTCAAGTGAACAATTTACCAATTGTATTTCAGGAGCAACTGGTGGAGGACGATGACCCCGAAGAGTTGGAGAGGCAACGCAACATGGACGAGTATAAGGACGAGCACCGCCGCGGCTGGGGCAACCGACACAACCGGAGCTAATTATATACTAAACTAGCTGCGCTCCCGCGGTGTGACCCGCGGTCCCTCGGGATTATTTATTTCTTTCGGGATAAAAAGTAACCTATGTCCTTCCCTGGGATACAACCTTTATCCATGCCAAATTTCAGCTTAATCTGTTCAGCGGTTTGGGCGTGAAAAGGTAACAAACAGACAGTAGGCTGGCGGCTGGTTCTAGGTACTAACATGGACACAAATTCATCGCCACGTAAGGAAATGAAGGAAAGGAGCCTCTTAGAGGCGCACTTACAATCCTTTCGCCACACTGGTTCGAAAGAACACGACAAGAAGATCGCCACGTAACATAAGCTAAATGTTCGCTAAGCCTGTTATCACAGAGGCGAAATTTCGGGTAACAATATAAGGTGATATACGCGATGAATTTCCGTTTAATAACCAAAAATTTCTGTTTGAGCCTGCCGCAAGTTTAGAGAAATTGTTCTTGCAGGTAGGCATGTCCTGGTTTTAGGGATATAAAAACGTAAAACCTTTGTTGAACCCCATGTTGACACATGTCAAAACAAAACTGTTACCATAAAAAAAAGCGTTCTATGTACGAGTATTTAAAGAACGATTTTCTGGGGACAGTTTTTTAGTTAGACTTGGTCTAAACTCGGCTCATTTTCTTGTAATAAGCCCCTGTATGTTACTACCAGTTTAATAGTTGTGAATACGGGTGAGTAGTTTAGTTTCGGAGGTTAAATAAAGTGTAACTATTGGTAAAAGATAATGCCTTGTATTGAGTGAGAAATGTTTTTATAATATTTGGACATAATATATATGTTTTCGATTCTAAAAGTTATAAATCACATAATTTTCTTATCTAATGCTGTAATGGGATGTTAAGACGAATAGGATTTGTTTCATAATATTCATTGATTTTAAAATATTTAATTAGTTTTTTCATATTGAGTAGGCAGTGTGTGTATTCACGTGATTTATATCTAACCACGGATGGTTTGGTTGTGTATTCAAAAATTGTTAAGCTTTTACAATGTAACAAGCAATATTAAATGAATTATGAAACCGAAACCATGTATAATTTTACCGCAGTAAGAACTACCAACTACGATTTCCCCGAACCGGGGCAGAAATTGACGAGAGACGATAAAAAGAAAATGTTATCCCGCCAAATAAGTACAGAATTTATGAATTAGGCTTCTCGCTGTAAGTACTGTATTGAAAATTACATTGAATTGTTCCCTCGTTTGCTCAACTCCGGGCATGTCTTTCTGTACCAATCTGAAACCGGTCGTCGCCCTAAGTATGTCCGAGGGCTGATCGATGAGTCGGTGTCAACACACCTGACGCTTTCTCGGAAGAAATCGAAAGTGTGTGTCCGATTGATATATTGTGATGGCTCGTGTGGATGGATTTATGGTGGATGTTGGTGATACCCTTGAAACTTGTCAGATTGGAATCTTTATTGCTCATAAATTCAGTACTAACTAGGATTTTAAGGTTGGACAATCATAATAGCTCTTTAGAACATAAGGCACATTTTAGGGATCGTGTGGGTTCATTTCTAAAACCGACTAAGACCTCTGTTTTGAGATAAAACGTTTTGGTTAAGACTCACGTTTAAACTGGCCTTAGTCCAGATCTATAGTTCGACTTCGTTTTGTAATAAGATCGATTAGAGGATTTTTTTTGTCTGAAACATGTATTTTAAAATGCAACGAGGTTTTAAGTTTGACTATGATATGTACACGTGATGAGGTGGAAAAGGAAATGATATTGGCTAAGTACAAACTACAAACATACACGATATTTAATTTTATACCTTCTACTTCCGCAAGTAGTACCAAAAGTGACGTACATACAAGGTCGACACGCTTCTTAATGTTTTGTTCTAATCGCTTTTGCATACCTACTGACAAATTGAGCGTTAAGTAATTAAGTATTGCTGAAACTAATGCATTATCCTTCATCTTCTTCCTGTTTGAGATTGTAAATATGTAGGTATCTGTTTCTATTTGTACCATCTATGTACCGAAAACCGTTAGCAAGATTTTTTCGGAAGTAATATACAATTTAGAAAACGTGTCGGTACCCAGAGTTACTTTGTATCATGGTTTGTTTACTCTTCTACAATTTGCATATTAAACACAAGCAATTTACAAGATTCGTAGCTTCAAGCATATCCTTGTCTATCAACTTTACAATGATAATGTAGTTCCGTTAGTTCATCGGGTGCAGTGCAGTTAGACAAGTCGGGATTTGCATACGGCAGCGGATCTGGGGCAGGTGGTCACTCGGACGAGATACCACGCTGACTTATTGATGAAGGGATAGCGATTAAAAGCTCGCTACATTTATTATAACTTCATGCTTCATCATCTTAAATACGAGTAGGTACTATAAGACGAATGATATTATGAGTAATATGTTCTGTGGATCCTGCTATTAAAATAATAGAAGTGGCTACAAGTTCATTCATGGTATGTAATGGTCACAGATAATGGTACACCAAAGAGAATATGCTTCGTATAAAAATTCTAGTTAGACCTAGTACGAGCGCGAAAAATTATCGTTTTCAATAATATTGTAATTTTTTTATTATTTTCTAGTCAAGACACAAGATATTATAATATAAACATATCGTAAACAAATTGATTTTATTTTTATGTTTTAATCTATATATCATATTTTCTTTGGATTTAACAAATATATGAGGGACGGCGCGTACGCAGTCCCTACTACCAAAAATAACGCACCCGAGTTATCCACATTAGGGATAATCGCAGAGGTCAACCCGTCCGCAGTGCAATGGACAGGCCTCGCTCTGGGGGAACCACCTTCATGATCACGGTGTCCCCTGTGCCAGGTAAGTATGAATTTGCTACGTTACCGAGGCGAGGTCATTCGCAGCCGCGCGTTTTCGTCAGCGCGATTCAGCTTTGGGTCTTTATTACTAGCGACATCTAGTTGTGAATTCGGAACTAAATGTTTTATCGTAGAATCTCTTTTATAAACTGTGGTTGTCAAAGGTCATGGCGATTTTTCTTTCCTGTATTATTGACTCTACCTCAGTATAACTTGCTCTACATACATTTGGAGTGAACTATAAATCAGAAAATGACTCTACATTCTTATATTTTGCATGCATTTCTGTTCTGTAGGTTAAGCCTCAGAGGCATAATGGAATATGTAAAGTGGCAGATATGTAAATATCAACACAATTTATCTTGATTTTCTAGTGGGATCTTGACCGCTACTGGAAAGTCAATTACTGTTCTTGGAACTGGAAATTCATTGAGCATATTTCCACCTGCCTGGTTAGTCTATAATTTTGATTGCACCGCTTAAGCCGGGTTAGCGGTGAACTAGTGGCGAGCGAGCTTACAGTTAACATGGACAGATAAATACAATTATCGACAAAAGTTGATCAACGAAAGTTGTAACTTTCCGAAAATTTACTGAAAAATGTAGTGAATTTAATCCACGACATTGCAATTTAAAGTCTAGGGCCCATACTAATAAACGTGGTATAAAGTTATTCCTGAGTGTAAACTGTCAAAATGTATGGTTATTTTTAGTTTATTCCGAGGAATAATTTTACACCACGTTTATTAGTAAGGCCCTAGGTATCTCAATCGGTTAGGCGTCTCTTGCAGTAAGTAGGTACATATTAGCATGAGCAAAATCGTAAAGTGCATAGATAGATACTTTATTTGGTAGGTACATACTACATACACAGACACAGTAAACAAAAAACACATGATAGAAAAACAAACATAGATAGGTAGGAACTTACAAAAACGAACAGTAAGAAGGTACTTAACTAATCTAGAGAATTACAGGACATAGGTACAGACCGAAGAAAGTCATAGTCATAGTCAGCCCATACAACTTTTTATGTGCAATTTTCCTATCTCTCGCATCCTAACATGCTCTCGCTGACCACTTCCGCTGCACGGCTGATAAACAAACCACCTAGAGATGAAGGCGCATTTACATAGAAAGTGTTTTAAAAAAGGTTTTAAACCAGGCTGATCGGGACTCACTAGGCCTCACGGCATCCAAGCATACATACCTAAGCATAAAACTATGTTACTTACTTCATTTTAAATAAAAAAAACTTTCATATTATAAATAGCAGGATGGATTTTTTTGAAGCTACAATTAAATAAAAACCTTAAATCAAAATATGGGAGCTTCGCTTCACAAGGACGAATTATCACAATTCGTTCTTGGCTCTACCACAGATAATTTGGACAATGCCCATTTTTGTATAGTGAGCCGTAACAGCTTGCGTCAAAAAAACGTTCAAAAATCTTGTTTTTATTTATCTTACCAATAAGAATTTCGAAAATATTCACCCGCATTTTTGAAATAGATTTTTAGTATAAAATGTGTGGGGAAAGTTTTTGACGATTCCTTACATTTCTAGTAGGTACTCAAACCTTAAATGGTCCCATAGAGTCTTTTGATTGAGCCCTTAATGTTCCGTCTCATAAATGCACCCTGTATATTTATTTTTTTAAAGTGCGGTACAGAAAATGCTTTATCAGTAAATTAAAGACAAACAAAAAAACACTAGTTAGTTTAGGTTAACATACCTGGGGGGACGCAACGTGGTACGGGGTATGGGCAATGGGCATTGTCCTTTAGCTCTATCTACCGCGCCTTGGGGATACAGTGATGTTGTAGTTTGATCATCTCAACAATCAACATCCCAAAGAAATCGCCTGGTTTCTTCGTAAATCTGGCGACACTCCGTAGAGGGAAGGTGTGCAGGAAGTGTTTTCACTTCTGTTCCATTTGACGCGCCGCCTGCTCACTTAATTGCGGTGACTGTCGGTGGTCTCAGATACTTCCATGTGGTGTGGTAGGAACTAGAGGTGTGCGCCGATCGGCGTGGCGCACGCCGCCGACGTTTTTGCTCACGCCGCCGCCGCCGACGATTTTATCGGCGTGAAATCGGCGCCAATATTGTGTATGTACAAGATCCTTATAGTCAATTCCACATAGCATGGGTGCTGACATACTTGCATATTGTTGTTTTTTTGAGATCATAGGGCAAAAATCTATTGTCCAAAAGTCGATCGACAATTTAATACCTATCAAACTAAGTTTTACTTGTAAAATAATCTATTTTCTCTGACGAAATAGGCCGTGGACGCATTAGGCGAACTGTGAGCGGTTAACTATTTGCCTCTAAGTTCGCCTCCCTATATATTTTTTATGAAGTGTCCATTGTGCCGCTCACTACGACGCTCACTACTCGAGCCGCGCGGCGTTAGGTGTTCAGTCAGTAGGAGCAAACAGTTAGCCGCTCATCATCATCATCATCATCAGCCTATAGCAGTTTACTGCCTGCCCTAATGAGAGCCATTGAGCTCTGTCCTCAGCTCAACGCATCCAGCTTCTACCAGCAGTCTTTCGCAGATCGTCACTCCGCCTGGCCAGAGGGCGTCCTACACTACGTTTGGCGAGTCACGGTCGCCACTCAAGAACTCGTTTACCCCAGTGGTTATCGGTTCTTCGGCAGATATGGCCAGCCCACTACCACTTCAGCTTGCTAACTCTCTGAGCTATGTCGTTAACTTTAGTTCTAAGTCGGATAGTCTTGTTTCGGATTCTATCCTTCAGAAAAACTTCAAGTATAGCTTGTTCTATAGCTCGCTGAGTGACTTTAAACTGGTAGACTAGCCGTACTGTGTCCGTATGTCATGACAGGTACGACGTACTGACTGATTGAAAGCTTTCGTTTTAAGACATTGCGGTATGGGTGACTAGAAAACTCGACGTAGTTTTCCAAATGCTGCCCAACCCAGCTCAATCCTCCTTTTGGCCTCCTTCTCAAAGTTGTCTCTACCTAACTGCAAAATCTGCCCGAGGTATGCGGAAAAACTTCAAGAAGGTGACCATTTACAGCGACAGGTCTTGACCAATTCGGTCATTGACCATGCCTTTGGTCTATCCAAATTCATGCTGAGACCCATCGCTCGCGAGGCTGATGCTGGGCCGTCCAGCATCCGTTGTAGCTCCTCCAGCGACTTCGCCAGTAAAACGATGTCTTCTGCGGATCGTAAGTGTGAGATGTGCTCGCCGTTTATGTTTATGCCCATACCTTTCCAGTCCAGTTTCTTACTCCCTGTTTCACTCCTCTGCGCAGTAGGATGGGCTTAGACTGCTGGTCCTGTACTCGGGACACTCATGGTGGCGGCTTCATACAGACATCTCAAAGCTTTGATATAACGATAGTCTACTTGTCAGCCCAGGTTTCGACAGAGTCAAAGGCCTACTCATAATCCGCAAAAGCCAGACCAGACACAGGGGCTAATTATACTCTTCGAACTTCTGTATAATCTGAATCACTGTGTGAATGTGGTCTATGGTGCCATATCCTTCACGAACCCGGCCTGTTCCGGTGGTTAGAACTCGTCGAGTCTTTTGGCGAGACGATTCATAATAACCCGAGAGAACAGCTTATAAACGTGGCTCAGGAGCGATGGGTCTGTAATTTTTATCTCCCTTCTTAACTCATTCATCGCCTCCCTAGATAGTAGGTTCTAATCAATCTCCCCCCCATGCCGCTATACATTGGTATACATACATGCCGCCGATCGGCGGGCACGGCACTGAATGAGTTAAAAAACAGAACCACCAAGCTCTCGTTCCACGCCTTTGGAGTTCTCCCATAATTATACTGTCCACGCCGATTACGCCGATTACGCCGCCGCCGCCGACTGATTTTAAGCCGGCGTCCGCCGCCGGTCAAGAAGGAATCGGCGCACACCTCTAGTAGGAACAGGTTATCGTCATACATCATTTAGGTACTTAATAAAGTTTGCATAAGATGATTGGCGAGTTTAAATTATACCTAGTATACCTAGTATAATATAAACTCCGCCAATGCGCGGAGAGCAAGAGAATGATAATCAGGCGTAGAATGATTTAGAACTGGTGGTATTCAAGCAGCCTGCTTACCATGACCCATAGTTATATCTCTAAGGAAGAGTAGAGTAAAATCACATATGGTATAGGCAGAATATTTTGCAGCTTAGGGGAAAAACCTACGCGTCGGATACACTTACTTATGTATCACAGGTTTAAGATAGAACTACATGAAAAATCACAAGAAAAGAAAACGTAGGTACCTATCTCTCTCTTATCTCCTTCACGGTGACATTGTAGATGGTGGATAATTTTAGGAAGGCATACATTTGATAGTGTATCTTATCAAGTGCTCTCCGTGTTGTTTCTTCAGTTCAATCGCGATATTCGCCAAATGCTGAAGATATTCATTAATTTTTGAATTTATTTTGTGTGAAATGCTGCATAGTGAAGTAGATGATTGGAAGGTAATTTTATATTCATTTTTAATTAAAAAAAAAGTTTCATCATATACATCACTTTTCTGAACTTACACCATTTTATGTGGGTTCGGTACAAGTTTTCCTCTACCACTCTACCTACTCTATCACCCAGCTTAATATTTTATCTTTAGGTTCTGGTTTGTTTGTGTATATTACAACTATGTATTCCTAACAAGTTATAGAACTTCACGCTAGTAAAACATACGTGTTACGAATGCGTAATTTCATATTTTAAGGTGTCACGAAATATAAATTTAAAATAGCACTTTCATCTCACCCCTTTTAAGGTGTTGTGAAAGAGCGCAGGCATGTGTGCGATGCCTAACATAGCTGAAATTGCATCACATAATTTTTAGAAAGTCGCGAATAGGTATCATATTTTTGCTAATAAACAACCAGTTCAATTTCGTAACATTTTTATTTTTTTGGACTTTATTTATGTCATGAGCCGGTTTTCACCTGCAATAGGTAGGACGTTATTTTAACAATTTTATAAGACAACTGTGACTAGAGTGATGATTTCATCATGGTTGATTAGTAGGTGCAAGGCGCGTCGTAATGTGACTTTTTGGTGTGAAGATACTGTTAGTGTAGTGTGCCGTGGTGGACGTGCGGCCGATCTTATTTCTGAAGATTAGTGGAGGGTAGTTCTATATAACTACCGCCACTTTTCGTCGGCTCCGCTGACCTACCACCAGAGAGAAACGTCGGGAAATAATAAAGGTAATACGCGATAAAATCCTGTTATAAAATATATCTCGAAAGATTCATCATGGTTTTTATAATATGGTAGTATTTACCTAATTATTAATACCTACTACTCGTGTTCTGCAAATATAATAAAATAAAGAGATTTATATATACTTTAGATCCCCCTATTTATACAACTTTACAAAATACCTACACTAGAATCAGCTAAGCCATCTAAATATTGTTAGTATATTGTAAGTACATAAATTACTTTCTATGAATAAATAAATAAATGATATTATTAAACAATTCAATCAATTAGATTAGCTAGTATAGAGTTTTATTATTTCATAATTCGTAGACCCTCTACGAAACGCCTACGAATTCCATTGATCCAATATTTTCATAGGAACTAGTCTTTGCAATAGCAAAATATCGCTACCCACAACAAGAACATAAATATTCCATGTCCTATTTGTCGTTCATACCATTGTACAAAATGTTCCACGACTTGCAAAATCAACCCACGTCGTCAACACACGATCTTATGAATAACCAGCTTGTAATGTATTCGTTATAACAAAACACCATCAAAGAAAGAGATACAAACAATATAGAGCCGGTAGCATAGAAATGAGTTTATGTTAAGATATTGTTTGTAATCTGTGGCAGCAATCACGCATATCCTTTACATCTTTGTCAGGTACCTTAAAATATAATTAAAGCACGGTATAGTAAAGTAATCAGTAGTAATGCTCTATCTACAAAAATACTGTGAGGAGCTAAACTTTGTCGGTACATATAGAAGGTAATCCCTAAAAATCTTAATTTTTTCACAAATGTTTAGAAGGGACTTTTAGGATGAGCATCATGACGTCAAGATCTACGATAATATTACTTACTTAGACTTATTACTACTTATTTCAATAAAAATAGCAGCAGTGAATGGCATACATACATACATAAAATCACGCCTCTTTCCCGAAGGGGTAGGCAGAGACCACGGATCTCCACTTGCTACGATCCTGACACACAGCTTTTGCCTCATTCACTCTCATTACATTCTTCATACATGCTCGCCGGTTTAGGGTACAGTGTAGTAGCAGTGAATTACCTAGGTAATTCAGAGTAGGTACCTAGGTACCAACTCTCTTCTCAGTCGTTTCACTCTTGACCGAGTAGTCTCGATCGTCAGGTCGGGAGTAGTGTGGCTCGCTTCACAACTCTGCGCCATTCATCTCTGATGGTGGTCTTTCTGGTGCACTCGGTTCTGATTCAAACAATGTTCAGTTCATATCAATTCTTAGATCATAAGATATCATCAATAAGATAAACTTATCCTTGCTAGAGTTTTGCTCCTAGTACCTACTATACCTAGGTACTATGTAGATGGTATACCTACTTAGTAGTTTTATTTTATTTTATAAAAATGCATGATTTAATCTCAAGTTGCTCTACTGATGGTAAAGCGACAAGGTAGCACGGACTAAGCAGGTTCTGCTACCAAGAATGACGTACTTTGCCATGCTAAGCTGTACACGTGAGTATGCGAGCTGCCCTGCTGCATTCAGATGTAAGCTGAGTTCCAGCACAGTCGTCAAAACAAATTGTAGAATTCCTTGCTACCCCATGTTTACAACAAGCTTTACAGATACTTTAGGACTTCTAATGTGTATGTTTTTCCAAATAAATTTTCTATCTATCTAATACTAGTTAGATAACTGTTTTACAGAAGCATTCTGACGAGTTTCCTGCAATATGTAAGTTTATTTATGAACTACCTATTCTCACAAAATTTTAAGAAGGTACTTACCTGATAATAAGGTATGTATTCGTTCTCCTCTCGCGTAGACAAGCATATATAGCCTATGTAACTTTCGAATAATGTAAAATAATAAAATTTGGTAATAAATAAATCGCTTTCAGAGTTTCTTGGTTACAATAAAATGAAATGAAATGAAATGTATTTATTGAACCTGAAGAACACAAATTAAAATTTTAAATAAACGAATATTTCGTTCCTATTATTATTAGTAGCGAAATTTTGTATGTATTATATTACTCTCGGTTTTTCTAGCTTACCTATTCGATTATGCACAATCTCAGCTCCATTCCACACACCTACAATGCTGACTGTACCTAGATGGCCTTGCATATCTCTCGTGATGTATGTTTATTCATTGCGTACGTGCCCAACATATTTACATACAAACAAACATTACAAACTGCGTATATAACTTAATGGATAGAGCAAATCTCTAGCAAGGATAAGTTTATCTTATCGATGAATGATTATAAGTCGAAGAATTGATATGAACTGAACATTGTTTGAATCAAACTGCCTCCTGAATTCAGCGTTTGAATTCATGAAGATAAGTATTGTGATTCACGTTGAGATTTAGTTTATAATAATGACTGTTTTATTTTAAACTAAATTTCAGCGCAAAAGTGTTAGCTTAGACTTGTAAGTAAGTACATAAAAGGTCCTGTACATACTTAGTAGGTACTTACACCATACAACAATATTTAAAGCCGAGTAAACAGGAGGCCAACCAACACCCCACTTTGGGATTGTTGTTTGGACGATGTAGGTACTTCGCGAGGTAGGTATTATTACTGAGGCACAGCACAGGGTAGTATAAGAGTGGTGGATGATGATGATTGACAAAATAAGAAAATATAACTAGGTACTTAGGTATGTTTCTCGCGAAAAACACAACTTTATATTCATAATCAGAGCGTCAACGCCAAATGCGTAACAGTTTTTATTGCGTAAAGCTATGGGCGCATTACAAAAGTTTAACCTTTATGTTATAGTAATAAGGTTTAAAATGTTACAGTATTTGGGAAATAGACTAACAAATAAGGCATTTATAAAATAAATCCTACTAAAGATTTGTTATTCTGTTTCCTGTTGGTAGTACTTATTTTTCTGTGTTTACGAGTTAGCAAAGTGGAACAGTGCCTCGTCTTTCAATCGTCTATGGTACTGGGATAGTACCTACCTAGAAAACCCAAAATATTTTATATAAAATATGGCTACCGGCGGTGATAAGTTACGTCATTCATGGTCCTGTATCAGTTTTTTTAATCTTGCAAACTCGAACGTCGATCTATTATTATTATTATTTATTTACAAAAAAAAAGAAAAGGGCTTTGTCGCTGAGCGACTATATCGCCCAATCGGTAACAAACATCATCAAATATAGGTCTTCATCATATAGGTCTTCATATTCTTTAACTTCTTGGTTTCTTCTTCTTCTTCTTTTTATTCCTTCTTCGTCTTTTCACTTTAAATCTTTCTTCAAATATGTCACGTCAATTTGAGTCAATTGAAAAAACATGGTGGCTTGTAATTTCAAAACTCTAACGGAAATCTTTCGTCAAATGAAAAAACTTCTTGAATACTCTCCCATTCCATTTGCCAAATCTCCTGTTACGTATCCAAAGCTTCATTAGTAAAATGCCACCGAAATTACATAATAAAACCTAGTAAAACACGAGAAAACTAAATAAAATAGCAGAGCCACTAGTTCCTTCGAAAATGGCGAAAGAAGTCCAACGTCGATCTAGAACGTAGACAAAATATATCAAAAGTTTGACACAAAGGAGTTCGATCAAGGGATACCGCCTATTAAGATAAGCGCATTGCCCTTAGAGCATAGAATCAAGTGGCAAAGAGAGTGCATTTCTCCATAAACTAAGCCATTAAATAAATGAATTGGACACGCACATCGCGTGCTCATGACATCATCTCTGCTATCTGCAGTTTCAATCCAATTGCTTTAATAGTATCCAAGTGGAGTGGATATGTGGGGTCAAGCACTTAGCTTTGGTTTCCTTATGGACCTTATCGATGGCTCACAACTGAACATTTTAAGCCAGAGATGGCTTATAGAGGTCATCCATACTTCCATACTATCCATACTAATATTATAAAACTGAAAATTAGAAGATTAGCGAGTTTATATGTTACACAGTCCAAAACGCAACGATAGCGCGATCTATTTTTTCCTGTGTCGCTATCTATTATGTAGTAAAATGTCTCTGTCTGTCTGTTTGTTACCTTTTCACGCCTAAACTACAGAACAGATTATGCTGAAATATGGAATAATATAGATGTGCTTAAATCCCGGGTAATTCTCTAGTTTCGACATGGCCAACATGGCATCTATCAATCTAATCAGCTGCTGGGTATAAGCCTCCTCGCCTTTAGCCTTCTCTCACGCTTTCCAATGCGATAACATCATGGCACAACCAGGACTATCCTAAAAATCGAATCGTGTAAATGCATCTTTATGCAGTTGGTGTTTTTTTGTGACTTAAATCCTGTTGCATGCGCAAATATCATTTTGCATTTAATGAGGTCATGCGGTAGCATATGAATTGGACACAGAGCGAGGTCGGCCTGACCACTTCCCAAGTGTTCGTAATGACCTAACTTAATGTAAAATTCATGGAAATACAATTTAGCGAACCTAGAATTCTAAGTGTCCACTTATACATAACTATGGCATGTGCTAACATACCACCTAAGTATATTTGAAAAATAATAATAATAATAAGTAAGTATAAGTACTAATAGAAAAATCAACTATTCAAGCCGTATGAAAAACAAGTCACAAGTCGGATATTTTATTCATACGGAAAAATTGTAAAAAGCCCATAAACGCAACTAACTCGCTACATCCAGGTTTCTCTTCCTTTTCTCTTCAGATGCCTCATAAAAGAATAAACAAATGAGTACCTATGAATATTAATTTATTTTAGAAATCTATAGATTCTTGTTTACATATTCATAAACCTATGGAGGTCATTATCAATTTACACAACTTACATAATTTAATAGAATATTATGAGACATCATTATGTAACATCATGTAAAAGGATTTGAATACTTGATTAGAAAAACATTTAGGAGTGTTATAAAATTAGTACTTCTTAATGACTTAGGTAAGATATTTTAAAACCAGCGCTTTTTCGCCTTTTAGGTTAACCTTTCAAGTGAAGTTGTTTAAAGCTGAGTTAGCATCCTTTGTCCTAGCCCGTGGTTGGTCGTTATGCTATTTTTTTAAATCTTTATATTGTTAATTTTTTATACTTTCAAACTAAAATTACAAATAAGCCATAATCATTCTTCGCTTAAAAAAGGTATAATTCCTCATCCTCATATCCTACATAAAGTGGTACCAAAAACAAGCATTTGGCATAGAATCAAGAATACAATATCTATGCAGATAGTGTACTAAGTAAACACAATTCAGCTCACGTGATGAACACGTAACGATACGATTACTATCGCGTGATGTAATAGTGGTACAGTCAGCGAGACATATTTTCACCAATCATTTTCTACAAAAAAGTTCCTTACGGCTCGTCTTACGTGGGCAGTTTGACGCGAACGCGAAGCGGCGCGGTGCGGCGCGGAAAAAATTAAACAGTCCATTTACTATTGAAGTGTCCTACGTCACCGGTGCGCAGCGGCGCGGTGCGGTTTGAAGCAAACGCGATCAGTTTGTTTGACATTTACGCGCGAACTAGCATACGATTCTGTAGGACGATTCGCGCGCACGTAGGACAGCCGCGCTGCGCCGCATCGAAACGCGTCGCTTCGCGTCGCAAACGCGGTCGCGTCAAAACGCCCACGTAAGATTTAAAAACCCCACACGGGGTTAAATAGCCGATCTTAATGTATGCATTAAAACAATCTTTGAAATCCTCATTAATATCTACGGGGTAGGTATTTAATCAGATATAGGTCTTAATATGAGTTGGCCACTGACTCATAGGTACGATATTACTTTTTACCTAATATTAATTTGGAAGTATGGAAAAAGAAAATAGGTCCGTCTTAGTAGAAATCCCTACACTACGACTATACAGAGAAAGAGGAAACCCCCTTAGTAGGTGTATTCATAGACCACAGATTTTCACTTGCTGTGATCTTGGCACACATTATATTTCCTCACTTAACTAATATTTACAGAAAGAAGCCTGATTTTATGGATGTATAATAAAATTGTCAGTGAGAATTGGTGCGATGCGAGGAGTGTCCATTCCATACGTAGTATTCTTAGATTTTCTCTGCATAACGCTTGCCTCAACTCTATTTGACTATGAACCAGTTTGGCTGACTGTACCCTAGGTAGAGGTGCGTTGTGTCAGATTCGGGGCACGCGTTTCCGGACCCAGTTTCAGCGGACAAATGGGTGAATTAAAATGAGGGTTATTGAAGAGAAAGTCATTGTTAAACTTATATTACAGAAAAGCTTTAATGTATCTCTATTTTTTTTTTTTATTAATGGCTTTGGATACTAGTCCTTTTAGCCAATCATATATTTTAGGTCATTGAACGTCACATTGAATGTCACTATTCATATTGTTATTTTATGTCACTGTCTGTCACCACTTCACTTTCACTTTGTATTCACTTTGTTGTATGCATATATATAAAGGTACCATGCTAAATCTATGGTTGTATGTATCTCTATAATAAGTTATAGTTGCCATAAAGTCAAGGTAGTCGCAGACTTATTTATATTCCACTTTGTAAACCTTTTTTGTGAATAAATACTTTTTTATTATTTATTATCCGCGCCTAACTGTCAATTAAATAAAAGAAAATAATGTTGAAACGTCAGAAGCTAGCCAAATTTTCCTGACGTCATCAGTATTTTTTGTATAGAGAAATGCGTACGGCGCGGACAAATGTGCGATCAGCTTTAATTTTAGAGAATACTAAAAACTGTCTTAAAACCACATACCTGCAGATCTACATTCGAACATTGGTCAATTTGTCTAATACAGCAAGTGTGTCGAGCGCGTTGATGTCTTTTGTGTGAACAGGCACAAAAGGGCGCTCAAAAAAATATTCCAAAGTTAGGTAATATCTAGTATATATTGTCTGTGGTAATATCTGGACAAGAAAGACGAAAGAGACCAAACGAGCGTATATTTTTGAGTTGCGAGTCGCATTAAATAACAACCGTAGGCAATTTTCGCTGCATATATTGGTTGCCAAAAGTCCTGTTTCTGTTTACGCAGAGGATTTTTCTGTCTGCGGAATGAAAATAACGCGATTCATTTTAAGAGACTCACAACTCAAAAAATATACTACTTAGTTTGGCCCTTAAATGTGAGTCTAGCAGCCATAAAAACCTTTTCAACACACTTGCTCATAAAGTGGCTCTATGGTCACCGCAATTAGGCACATAATGACACCCATAATCAAACTGTGACTTTTTCATTACTATAACTCACTAGTGAGTAATAGATTTTTTTTTTAATTTTATTGGTTGAGTTGCTTTGTTCTTAAAAAAGTTTTTATTCAGAAAAAAGATCGTGTTCAATAGAACAAATAAATTAATGTTCCTATTGATTGCTCATTGCATGCAACTTCTTATTTAAATATATAATTTTAACTCGTACGTGTTTAATAAATAAAACTTTCACTCAAATATAACTTTTGTTTTCTCTGTAATAAAAGAAAACTTTAAATTCCCCATTTTGTACGTGGCAGAATAGGCCGCAAACCCTATGCGTGGCGCGGATATATAGTCTGTGGCCGATCGCAATGCGCGCGCATAGGAAAACTGATTCATTTTTGCCGCAATAGCGAAACATTTTTCACAACTCGTTTTCACTGTTGAAAATGAGTTTTTATTGTTGTTTTATTCACAAGTGTGTTGAAAAACGTCGTATGATACACGTGTGTATTAATGATTACCGTCCTCGGTTCTATTAAGAGCCTCGCCTAACGGCTCGGCTCTTAAAACAACTCGGCGGTAATCACCAATGTTACACACTAGTACCATAATGTACTATTTATTATTTCTAGTTTATTCAATGACGTAAGCGTAACTTACAAAACTTCCCGGTTCGTGCATTGAATCCTCGAACAGCTTTGTGACATTAAATGCCTTAATGCATTGTCCCTCGAATGCATACCTTTTCATGGGTACTCGACTGCCGTTTATACTGAAGAGTCGTGCTAGCGAAGTGGAATGTAGTCTCAACATGAACGCTTTCTTCGATTATTCGTAGGAACTACATTATTTAGATTTAAGAGGACTCTTTCATTTTGTTTGTGTTGGTAATCCAGGTTATAAGTTATCTTTGGAATAAGTTTCATCTAAATTATACGTCATTCAATCACAAATAACAAACGCACGCACGTATCTACAATACTTATTAGCGTGATTAGCTCTTGAAAATACACCCCTATTTTTACCCGAGACGATGGCAAAAAATTTTTTGGTAATTAATTACCAAAAAATTTTTTGCCATCGTCTCGGTTTCTGATCACATTTATGTAAGCAATAAAAAAAATCTCACCATGCCATTATCATTTTCTGCATCTGCTGCAACTGCCCTTAATTTTTTTTTGGTGGTCATAAAATAGCGGTGTATAGAGATCTGAATGAATGTCCTTAGGGATTCGTGGTTATGTTACGATTTTTTTATTTGTTAGAAATTGGTGTTTAACCTTTGCAGTTTGCCAAACCTTGGCACGTATCTACGCTCGGTACCGTAGTTAGGGTTCATTAAGTGCCTACTACAGCCATTTGGCAGGCAATGCGCGGAACTAACTACTAATACCTAGACATTGACGGGGTCGTAGAGCATGGATCACTGAACGACATTCATAATCTTTGTAACTATTGTCTGATTTAAATGTTATCCAGCTTATCCATCTGGAATAAATGTTCTTTTTATAAAACAATAAAGATATCAATAAAATACTATGACTATGACTATAAGAGGCTCAACACGTAAAGTCAGCAACGAAAGTTATCAGTATATGATTTATAAAACGTAATTTATTTTCTATTTAAAAAAAAATGCCAGGAATACTAAGTAAGTAATTGTTTTGTCAAAATTATGCTTCATAGCAAAAAAAATGTTGCGGATTTTGGAAATATTCAGATTTATGAACAATCAAAACGATAATCGATTTTCGTTGCTGACTGACCATGACCATATCATCGTCAAAAATAATCGAAAGCAACCGAACCAATACAATATCGATTTGACATAGGGCGTCATAAGGTGTCTCTACCTTCGCGTATGTGTATTTACTGTGTGGTTATACTTGAATTGGCCGTGCAAACATTGTTGGATATCGCCACGGTTCACGTTTTGATGGTTTATACAAAACTAGCTGCGCTCCCGCGGTGTGACCCGCGGTCCCTCGAGATTTTTTTCATTTTTTCGAGATCATAAGTAGCCTATGTCCTTCCCTGGGATATAACCATTAACTATGCCAAACTTCAGCTTAATCTGTTCAGCGGTTTAGGCGTGAAAGCGTAACAAACAGACAGACAGACAGAGTTACTTTCACATTTATAATAATAGTATGGAAGTATGGATAGTATGGATTGAATAGAATTGCCGGTAAGAAGTCAAAGTAAGTAAGTAGTCGTTTTTGCTTGAAAATACGTTTCGTTGGCTACCTGGTTATTAAATATCTTTGCAATTTGTCCATGAATTTGTCCCAATTTTATCAATACTAACGACAGGAAATGCTCTTGCTGTAATTTGCTTTGTTTTATCATTCAAGTTAAGATGTGAAGAGCACGGTTAAGTGGATGGGGGTTCGTTAATGGAATTAATGTATTTTCAATAAAATATCTTATAAAATATGTAGGTATATCTAAGCAAAAATTGCCGCAACAATGTTTCTAAGTAACTTTTGTCATTGCGGTTTACCTACGTCGCGGTCTGTTGTGCAATGCTGTCGATATGTCGGTTGAGTGTTTCACCTCGTACCTCGTTCAATTATCTTTTTTTATAAGTAAGTAGGTACATCGTTTTTCTTTAATTCTATTGTAATTTTTTTGGGATAAAAAGTAGCCTATGTCCTTCCCTGGGATACAAACTTTAACTATGCCAAATTTCAGCTTAATCTGTTCAGCGGTTTAGGCGTGAAAGCGTAACAAACAGACAGACAGACAGACAGACAGACAGATAGACAGACAGACAGAGTTACTTTCACATTTATAATATTAGTATGGATATGGATAAAACAGACATAAAAATCAGTCTAAAATTGACGATGATATCAGTAAACAAACATTGAAAATAATTGATGACGTAATATCGAGCGAACACTTCTCTATTTTTGCAGTCGTTCCATGACCAAGAATGATAAGTAATACCTAATAGTCAACCTGGAATCCGTGCAATGTATTGAAAAACATTATGTTAGAAAAGCGGTTTGGCTTCAAGCATGCACATGTTTGTAAGGTTATGTCAGTAGGTCTGGGCCTGCATAGATTTAATCTCATAGGTAGGTATAGAAAAAAATTAAAATAATATTCTAGTAAGTTCAACGGGTCCAGGCATTCGTGAAGTAGGACGTTAATGTGCAGTGCATTTTCATACTAAATTGTCCATTGTGCATCGTGACGTATAAATTCACAAATGCCTAGATCTATCGTATAATTTATTTCAAGACACTTATTAATCTCTTCTATATATAAAAATGAATCCCTATATCCCATGGTCAAGCCATCACGCGTGAACGGCTGGACCGATTTCACAATTTTTTTTTGTTGTGTGGAAAATTTTATTCCTTGATCCGATTCACTTTAAACTCGGTATAAATTGAAAAACTCCCCTTAGGTGTTGTGCAAGGCAGTTTCAAAGATCGTTGACGAAACAATGCGCAGAAGAAGGCGCGCGGGTCAGCTAGTGTTACATAAATCGATCCTTAGTAAATAATAATAATTTTCCAAAAATTTGGTTTTTGAAAATTTTGGTTAGATGGATATGTACGTTACGTATGTACCTAAATGTAAGTATTATGACTTGCAAGTTGCAAGATGAAAATGATTCATGAAAATTTATCTAAGCGCGCTGTCCATCTGATTACGTATCTTAACATAATCAATGTAGTATTCACCATGCTAAACGAAAAATGTTGCGAAATATTGTGGTGTCCGAATACAGATGAATGAAAGTGTTGTGTCATTGAATCACTTAGGTAGGTAGGTGTGACATAATAGACTGTTTTTACTACTGTTTTATATCTCTTCTCGAAGTTACTACAGGATAAAATTTATCGTATGGATTAAAGTGGAACTCAAAGTGGAAACAAAACCATTGATGGACCAGAGTGGAACTCAAAGTAGAAACAAAACCATTGATGGATTAAAGTAGAAGAAAAAGGAAACTAATCCCTTAATGGATTTGATTAGTGGATCAGAGTGGAATAGGGCATAAACTGTTGGTTATTTTTTTCAGTTTCTCTAGAAATGTCAACCTACATTGTTATTTTGTTGAGGATACAATTTTAGATACATACTTATCACAGATTTTTTACGTTTTGGAAACACTAAATTGTTACTCTTGAATAATATTTGTAACAAAGGTAAAATAACTCTCCGATCAAATTAGATGAATATCTATTGGAAGAGATGCGATAAACTTTTCGATGTTTTTATCGTTGCGGTATCCATATAAGCAAGTGTGCTAAGTACCCGTCCCGGGCAAGATAGTTCGAAAGCTGTTTTTTTCATCATAAAGTTCTTTATGTTTTCTTTGCCATTAAGGACTCGTGTCTTATGAAAACCTGCAGCTTGGTCAGCTCCACACGTATGACGTTGTGTTTTCTGTGGACAAGGCTGATTTATTTGGCAGGATGGTTTAGGTGTTGGGCAAACCTAAACCATCTCAAACAATGTCCCAGGCACTACAGCGTCCCCTTGAGTGTAGGCATAGGTTGCCTCCTGACGCAGATAAATCATCTACTACATATAGATTTAAAGGGGCCTAAGTTTAGGACTCATGTCGAAAGCTAAGTCCGTCAACTACAAGAAAATATCTATTGTCTATAATACTGCCAACAATTAACCTAGAATACCCAGAACATTCCTCATTGCAAAAATGTGCGAGCGCATCACTAGAAGCGCTGGCGCCGACTGCGCTTTCTCGTCACTTTCACGAGTTTAGCATTCGGCGCGGAGGCCTGCGCGTGCGCAGTCTGCACTGACGAAACTGCCCTTAGACAAAGTGACATTACTTATAAGCAATGTTTTATAGCCTATAAAATTAACTGTTAGCCAGTAGAACCAATAACATTAACAGTTTGAAGTTAATGAGGTTTGAACCGCTTTGTACGCGTCGTCTACATTTGGGCTAGGACGTCGCCTTTAGCATAAACTGAAACGTGTAGTTATAGACTGCCTCTACAATAAATAAGCGCATATGACGAGTAACTTAGGATGGACTTGCGACTACAACAAAAAACAGTCTTTTCTACCAAAAAACAAGTTCATTATTATCATAATGATGCGTGTGAACGTAATGAAGCGTTATCTCGCCTTGGAAGAGTCGTGATGCCTCCAATTGTGTCAAGTGCACTTCCTCGAGCTACTTCCTTGCAGTTTCTTTATCCAAATATTGGTGACTCATTCGTATATAAAGATGTATCAAGGTCTCATACTCAATAAAGAGTAGCAATATGTGAGAACTTCAATTTTGTCTCGCACCTATGTTCGTATGAGCTGATCGTGGCTGGCTATTCCAGGCCCGATTACACATTCACACTCAAGTCAATCACAGATAGATTATAAACTTTTTTTTATATAATTTTATTTCAAACCAAAAGACCACATACCTATACAACTATGATACCTATACGTTGTCATCGATAAACAGCGCAATTACGAGACAATTTTAAGGTACGTGAATATTCCTAACAGATTATTGATTTTTCTTCAGGACACGGAAGGGAGCCAGGAGACGAATAGTAGTACCCTGACATCCTGGAGGCCACTCAGTACGGAATGCGTGAGTACCTACAATCCAGAACCTTCTAGAATATACATTTTGATAAGAACATCTAGATAAGTCACTATGATGCTTCATACATATCTTGGACTTTTAATTAAATACTTGTTCAAGAGACATGCTAGAGAGTATGGCAGTTAAGGGGAGACCTTTTGCCCAGCAACATGGATTTTTTTATCCACCTATCTCAGGTTTAATAAAAAAAAGGTTTTGCAAAAGTTTAATTTCTGTTCTTCCATCAAAATTTTTATTGGCCTTTTGTGTCTGCAATATAAAAACAATAAAGGTATAAGTACTTATGCACTACTACTCAATGAACCATACTGGCACGCACGAGTCAGTAACGGATTAGTTCCGATTTCCATAACGAGTGGCGCTGGCGTCGGTGGAAAATGATCGTTGGTCGTGAACTCGTCGAGTGTCAAGGTGAAACTTAACTACACAGGAGTGCATTGTTTTTGCTACCATAAGTTTAATATAATTATACGTTACTCGTGTTAGCTGTGGATAGTGCTTCGACTTATGGTCCAAGGGTCGTGGGATCATGGGCTGAGCATCAATGGAGTTTTCGGAAAATTTATATGCACTTTACTTAAAAAATATGGAAGGATAGAGAGAAAATTAATCGAGAACATAGACCCTTCTAGGTTTATCTTTATTCAAGAGGCTCTCTCCGAAGAGAGAAGAGAATTCAGCCGGACCGACCAAAAATGTGACGAAACTCTTCGAGAAAGGGTGTAAAGTGACTTGCTTCTTTTGGCTTCTCTCAAATATTATCTCTCATTTATAAAGAAACCTCTCTACTCTAGGGTGCCCGGGTCGTCTTAAAAGATGGATATTTTCACAGAATAAAGTGCTGTGGTTCACAACCATGACGGAAGTAAATCATGACATAAACATACTGTATAAGCATCTGCTAATTGCGTTATGTGCATATTGCATTACAATAAACGTTATGTAACATTGATTATGTGAACGCTAGCATGTATGAAATTATTGCAATTTACTCTGAGGGATTGCTAATAGGTTAGTAAAGTAGCGTATGTCACAAAATCATTCCACAGAGAACAAAGTATTGGGTGTAGGTATAAGACTACATTCGAAAGCATTGTGCGATGAGGAGAGAAATTGACCCTCGAGATACAGTTTAACACTAGTTCGACGACGACTAACATTACTTAGGTACTAACCTAACTACATTTTGTTACATAAATAAATAAATAAATAACGCTGGACTTTTCACACAGCATCATCTAGCCCCAAAGTTGGCAGAGCTTGTGTTATGGGCACTAGAATGACAGATAAACTACTTATATACTTTTTGTTTGTAAATACATACATATTATACATAGAAACACCCAGACGCGGGACAAATATCTGTTGGTCAAGAAACATTTGTCCCGCGGCGGGGATCGAACCCGCAACCTTCTGCGTCGCAGGCGGACCTTCGCCCACTGCGCCACAGAGGTCGTCAAACATTGTGTTGCAATAAAGCTTTTTTCATTTCATTTCAATGAAACGAGAGATTTCTATTTGTGAAAATTTATAATTGGCCTTCCATTTTAATAGTATTCATTATGTATTGTTATATAAATAATAATATATAGTTATATAAATAACTAGTATTGTTTATACCTAGCTGTAAAAAGATCCAAATTAAAGTTAGTAAATTTAAGAATTATGAATTTCCAATGCCAACAGTAAATTATAAGTTGAGGGTTGAACCCTCAGTTGTGGGATAAAGGTTTTCAACTTTAATTTAAATTAAAAGAAAATGGCCGCGTTTACATTTTATACAAGCAATTGTATTAAAAAAAAAATAAGTTTTACATTCACTTTTGTGGTAGAGATTTAATTCTATTTCTTTCGTGTCGCCTGCCTGAACAATATAGTAGACTATAGTAGTAATAGTCCTGGGGGGGTTAACATGAACTCTTATTTCCTGGCAGTTTACAAACTAAATGTCAATTTTGTATAACCCGGTTCAGTTCTCTCACTCGTACACTAGTGCAGTCACAAATGTGCGAGCAAGAGCATGATAAGCGCCGCCATTTCAAATTTGTGTCTTTAAGTCCAAAATTGTCATGCAGTTCAAAAACTGCCTGAAAATAAGAGTTCATGCTGCCTGTATGTATTTCATGATAATTCCATTATCTGGTTTCTTCAAATGCCCCAGCAATTAACAAGAGATGAAGTTAAAATTGAAAGTAGCCACAATCTTGCGTTTCAGCGCGGGCCCATGTAATAAATTTAGTCAATCCTGCAACGCTTTCTGCTCAAATGTGTGGCGTAAATCAAAGCACGTTTCAATTTCTAGCCAATTTCTAATCTAGGAATTCTAGCGATAACCAACATCTCGTAAGAATCTGCTCTAATTAGCAATTAGTAGATTCAATACTCGTAAATGCCTGTTGCTAGCTCGCTTTTTTATCAGTTATCTTTAACTAAAAAACTGCTTAACTATTTGAGATCCCTCAACTGTTTGAGACGTTATCTGTAAATTATGGCAAAACGTTAATTAAAATCTCATGAAAGTTAATTTATATTTTCATGAGAGAGTTTTGTTGTAATAAAATGTATTTTTGAACAGAGTCAGGAGGCAACTTATGCTACACTCAACGAGACGCTGTAGTGCTTGGGACATGGTTTAAAATATAATAATCTTTCCCAATCTAAACCATCCTCTAAAAATTCTTTACATAATCATTTAACTTTATAAACAGGAAATATTTTATTTATTGCCCTAAAAACCTCAAAAACATGAATAATTCGTAGAAACGTCTCATCAGCAATCACAATTTTGTAAATTACGGTGAATAATTGCACCTTTTGTATGTATGTAGAACAAACCTACGCGTACGAGTATGTACCGTTGATTGTTTACCTTATATGGTCACTGAATTACTTACCTACGTAATATAATAATTATGATTCTACCTTTGGATTGATACACAGGACCTTCGGAATTATTTTTCACTAGGCTTCACCCACGACTTCATTTGGTAGGTTACTTTTTAAATATCTATCTTTGAAACAATCCATATCTACTCTTATTTTCAACCAAATCGGTCTACTCTGGAAAGGATTACCGAAGGATCGCTGACAAAGCAAATATGAAAAATTATAATGAAAATGCATAAATCTTTGAGCTTGTATTGCGAATCTGAAAACATGAACAGGCAAGAATGTAGCTTCGTCAGCGCATTCAATAAAAGAAAATCAGCTCCTCACAATTTGAATAATGCAATTGTCTTTCTTGTTGTCCAAACATCCAATCAACAAACATCCTATGAATCGCCGGATGTCAACGTCAGCTATGAAGCAGATTTCCCGGATGCCTCATGCATGTACACACGCGCAACTTAGAGCAACTTTTGCCTAACAATTTTATCGAATGCCGATATGCCGGCGACGTCATAACAATTGCAGATTCAAATCGCGTTTTAGGAATTGATTTATTATTAGTTTATATATTGATTATTATGTTAAAGTCTACGCATGCGTGTGTTGCATTATCTTAAAACATTTGACAAGCATTTGTTCGAACTGTTAATTCAAATATGAATTGGCTAATATTGTAATTTGGCTACTCCGAAAGAGTAGCCAAATAGTTTTTGTTTCATCGCAACATACATTTTCAAGACATTTTACAACATTTAATTGCAATATGTTGCTCAAACTTTATCTTTAGGCTTTCAAAAAATTTTATTACCCGCACAGCGCGTTTACAGGAATACCGAGTTCAAGCGAGGTTGTTTTTCAAGCTAAGATTCAGTTACGTCAATGAAGTTAGCGGAAAGCGAAACAATTGATTTACTTTAAAGAAACTTATCGATTTTGACTTATTCTTGTATCTATTTTGGTACAGCTTTCAATTTGACTCATTTTTAGGGTCAGCTCACACCAGCCACGAAGCGATGCTACGCAACGTATTTACTTAAAAACAATACAAAACATAACTTATCTTCCTACAAAAACAGTTGCATCTCTTCAGATTCTCGGAGTGAGAAATCCATAAGTGCATAAAGCTGCTTTTAAATATGCACGCCCTTATTTAAATTTTGATGAAAATGCCGTGTTCAAATTGATGAGCAATCAACTTGCCACTCATGAATATTGATAAAGTTTCCCTTTCGTTCGTATCTGTTTAATCTGTTTATGTCTTTTGTAACTAATTGTGGAAAGTCAATCCGTATTTGTAAGTAACTAGCTGCGCTCCCGCGGTGTGACCCGCGGTCCCTCGGGATTTTTTCGGGATAAAAAGTAGCCTATGTCCTTCCCTGGGATACAACCTTTAACTATGCCAAATTTCAGCTTAATCTGTTCAGCGGTTTGGGCGTGAAAGCGTAACAAACAGACAGACAGACAAACAGACAGACATATAGACAGAGTTACTTTCACATTTATAATATTAGTATAGTAAGTATAGTATAGTATAACTATTTATGAACAGCTTTCTGAGTTTCCAGGAACGAGGCGGTAAATTGAACTACATTTTCATTAATGTAGGTAAGCAGTGACAGATACATGGTTTTGAAAATTAAGAAGACAATTGGTATGTTTACCATAATGTACACGAAAAAAGCCTCTTTGAGGCGCACTTAAAATCCTTTTACCTCACTGGTTTGAAAAAACTGGTGACACGATAAAAAGAAGACCATAATGTACAGAAAATTATCTATACTTACCTAATTATACTATGTACTGTAGAGGATATACTTACACGAACATGATTTTTACGTTAGTACATTTTGGCGACAGAAAACTCGACGCAGTACAGAGAAAAAAATAAAACATTATTTTGGCGCACTTGGGTTCTCAAGGAAAATTCCTTCGTTCAATATCTCCAATCAGAATCAATCCCCCGTTCTCAGAATCAATTACCGCACACAGAATAACAATAATTACTATTGCCAGTCATTATGGCTGAGATTGGACAAAAAGTTACAACAAATTGTCCGGTCGTTGACCTGCGCAAAAAGTTTTAGATTGTAAGTTTTCTTAAGCCAATGAAGATAACTGGTTTGTTCAGTGTTCAGTTGAGGGAATGAGCAGAAAACTTTAACTGAAATATTGATGTTTGGCTTGTCAAAATCTGATGGCAATTCAATATTTACCTCCAGATGTTCATTTCAAATTAATTACCATTTCAAGTTCCCTAGGCATGCCGATTTCAAGGTATGTTTGTAATTAAGAGGATGTCATTGCGATAGCAATATTTAGTTCCATTTAGAAAATATAGTAAAGCCATAAATATGAAACGCTACCTTGAAAATACTATGCACATATTGCACATCAACTTATTTTTGTCGTTGTCAATGATATTAAACATCATTGGTCGTAGTGATTTACCTAACTTTACTGGATATGGCCCTCCATGCGGCTAGCCGCCCCGAGGTTCAACAGCTAGTGCGTAAGAGGGCTTAGGTATTAGGGTGGATCGACAATGTATGAAAAAAATTTTTTTTTCGACAATCGTTTGCTAATAGTGGGGGAAAGTTGTATTATGGTGAGCATAGAAACTGTGATTTTTTTCAGATTTTTAGAGTAACATCTAATGCTGCCGCATCGAAGTTGAAATTTTTTATTTTACTGAAAATTTGCCTTACTCTCTAACATTGATATTGTTATTTTGAATATGATATTTTTATAAATCTTGTTATAAAATACAAATATAAACTGTATATTTAAATAATTAACTAAAAAAATAGATATCACATCCATGATACTACTAAAACTACAGAGCTAAGTTTGACCTAAAATCTCTCTTTTTCTCAAACTTGGCCATGGCTTTGCGAAATTCTTATTTTGTTTGAATCAAGCTTTTTCTAGCTTTTAATGTGCAGACAGAACATAGAGCTTTTGTTACAATTAGTAAAAACTCATTCAACAGCTTGTATGTGACAAGGTAGACTTGAAAAAGACCCATATTAAACATTTAGCTGATAGTTTTCGCACGTACGCCGCTCATCCGTTATAGAAGTTTTTCAGGATTAGCGAAGTAGCTATTCCTTTGGATTACTGGTCTACTATCATCTTTAGGCTTGGTGGGAGGTATTTAGAGTTTAATAAGTGCTGAAACAGAGATGTTGAGCCCATTATTACACGAAGAGTGTTTTTTATAGGAACCACGTCTCGGTGCGTAAAGTTTTACTACAAATTTTGAAATTTTAGTGCGATATCTCCATAAAAAATGTAAAATCGTAATACCTATAGAAAAAGCACGTGCTACCATGCGTGTGGCAGACTTTCAGGAGATATATTACTTTGCTAAATCGTCTGCAACATGGCTAATCGCAGAAAAAATATTCTGTGTAAACAAATTGATCAGCACTCAACTTAGATCATCTGTACTTTCAGGCAAGGCATCACTTATACTCTTAAATGATTTATAATAATAAGGATTAATAAAATAATGATAGCTTGTAGTTTTAAAGTGCTTTGCCCATCATCCCCACGTAAGAGTGTGGTTCTAAAGTTAAACCATCCTGGTAAAGGGACAAAGGGGCAACTCGTTCATAGTAACAGGCAAATTATCCTCTGCATTGGTCTTCCAGTTCGTTTTTCGAGCAACCTAATGATGCCACCGCCGCATTAAGTTAGTTCTTCGTTAGTTCCATCACATTCTATGACAACAAGCTACTTTTTGACGATATTTTTATAGTAAAGATCTGACTGACAACTTTCTCTAATAACTTAGCAGTATCTGCCATTATGCGGTGGTATATGACCCAAGTAGACAGATCCAGGCTCTTCTATTATTGAAATGTGATCCTCCACCATGATCTACTGGTAGTTCCGTTTATTCTTTTTCGGTATTTGCATCGTCCTGACTTCTTTTCCGTCAAAGAACAATAGTGCGAATAAGTTCGAAACAGGCGTCTTTGGGAACATTTTCACGAGTTTTCTCTTCGCACTTTGTATCGATGTATTACGGATATTTTTGACTTCTGCGGTGAAAACTTAAGTTCTAATTCATTGTTCTACTCAACAACTAGAGAACAGTGTACTTAAAAACAAATTAAACTTAAAATGCGATGATCATTGATGCTCTACAAAATTATGAAAAATTACCTATATTGCAAAAGTTCAATGACCTTGCGGCGGCACTTACCCTTTTTTGATCCTAATAATATTTTGTACACTTTATATTGAGCCTATAAGACACCCCTTTTTTGCTATTAGCAAACCATTTTCAAAAAAAGTGAATTTCGATCCACCCTATTAGGTATACTTGTTTTGAAGGACAACAGCGGAAACCTGACTCAAATATTTTTTATTTGCAAAACCTATTCCGCAAAAATATATAAATTGCAGATGAACCTTACATCATGCTTAGCGGTGTCCTTTTCATAAGGTTAATGTTCTCGACTTTGAACATTGTCAAGACAAAATTCTGATACAAGATTGGCAATTACTAGTTAAATTTTCATAACGATTTCAATTTACATTTAGTTTTCTATAACAATTATAAATAACACACGAATCGTTTATTATTTCGAAACGTATTGTTTTGTATGTAATGAAACATGATTCACTGTGAATTCAAGTGTTTGTTTCTTTTGGTAAGTATGGTTATTGCTCGCATTCGCATTACAATAATTGTTATCATTTTAAATTATATGGTTCTTTAAATTTAAGTTTGAACTGACAAATTTTATTGCTAAAGTAAGTAAGTTCGTATGAGTCAGTGGCCAACTCTGGTGTCGGAGTTCTTATGCCGCCTTAAGGCCTCCGTCATTGCTAATTCTACACTGCAAGACTTTATCATTAATCTTTTCAAAATATTGTTTGTAAAATAAAATAAAAACGTAGAAGATAAGCCCGTAACTGCGACGCAATAAAGATTGTTTGACGACTGACTCCAAAAATACCGTGGAATTTGTTTTTTACCTCCGGGAATAAAAAAAATAGTGTGCGCGTGAGGTTGCTACAGAAATCATCTGGAAGGCAATCTTATGGATTGGAAAGGCTGCGCATGCGACGGCGAGCGAGAGGCACGACCGAGCCTACTCTATCCATTCTCGATTTCTCGCCACCGGCATCAGTTCCGCGCCAGCCGCGAACGTTGTCGCGCGTCGCGATAAGCCACATTGTCACAGTTTTATCTTATTCGCAACCATTATTCTCGTCAGTGATTTGAATTGATAACAATAAACGAATATTCGAACGAATTGAATGTTGTGGGCAAGTGCGCCGTAGGAGACTAGCTACTGTGCAGCTGCACGCGTGGCGGAACGTAAAAACAAACTCGTCTCGCGTTTCGAATGGTCCCCGGCAATAATTAGTTTGGTAAAAGTGAGTGTGTGTGCTGTGGACTGCGTGGTTGATGGTTCAATTAGAACTGTTTTAGAGCTTTTTTATGTTCGAATAGCGAGGCTCTAGTGGCGAGCGCGGATGCTGAAGTTGGTTAGTGTCTGCTTTGCATTATTCACTTGCTAATTGCGCGTAATAAACGTGTTTTTCATTGTTTTTATGCCAGACATCAATTCTATGATTTATATTCTTTGTTTAATGTTTACTTTGATAATACTAAGGTTTGTTTATCACTCTGTAATTATGGATTTGTAATCGACAACAATCATCAAAGATATGAATATCATTGAACTAAACGGTACAATCTGTTTACTTTTAGCTTCGATATTCATTTCGGTACCGCTAAATGTTGTAAGGATCACCGTACCGCAATCATTTCTTTCATAACACCGTGAAGCGTTAAAATGTATTACGTTGCCGTCATTATACAGATTATTTGATGTTTCTCGGGCCATATCGTAAAGTTTTATAGTATTTAACTGTTTTTTTCATTTAGTTAGCTATAACATTTTACATCAAGAGTATCTTTTAGATTTTGCGTTCTAGTACCTAGTGTATTATATTGTCTTTGGTTCTAGGTACCTACTTACTTATCCACAATCGACAATTCGACGACCTCTGTGGCGCAGTGGGTGAAAGCCCGCTTGGGACGCAGAAGGTTGCGGGTTCGACCCCCGCCGCGGGATAAATGTCTGCAATAAATGATCTGCAAATATTTATCTCGGGTCTGGGTGTTTCTATGTATAATATTATGTGTTTACAAACAACCTATATCAGTTACTGGTTCCCATAGTACTAGCTTTGCTTAGTTTGGGGTTAGTGATGCAGTGTGAAATGTCCAGCATTATTTATTTTATTTATATATTTTAATCTAGTTTTTACAAATGAATAGCAGTTTATAAATTTTATCAGTAGCACTGCCCTTTTCTTATCTCTCAATTAATTATTTGGGTCAATTATCTCTAAAGTTATTATATCGTCAAATGAGTCTAACTTAAAAGAAAATCTATTGGTATGACTAAGTACATAATACAAAAGTAATTTTTGTAAATATAACGATGTGGCAATGCAATACGACCTATTTCTTTTAACTACTTATAATATGCACAGTCTAAATACGTTTTGTGCCAATTCGGCGCTTCAATATGTATCATTTTTCTTTTACTAACAAAGCAGTTCACGTTCAACTACGGACTACTTTCAAACCTTTAACTTATCTCTATCATCGAAAGTGTAGAATTCACCTTGCAGCATTTCAATGCTTAGCACAAGGTACACAGGTGTACAATTCTTAAATTTCTTCAAAGGGCAGCTGTTGACCTATCCAACAAATTAGCAGTTATGGTAACTACCAACCTTTATTGCTTCATAATTATACAGACTTATATTTTCATCTGGTGTTCTTGAATTCTCGCATTATTTTATTGAAATGCTCTTTCTGTTTTTGAAGTTTTTATAGTTTCCTTTTATGAACCATTTACATCAGCTGCTTCATTTGTTGTTATTGAATATCTTGTGACATCTCATGAAAGCTTCAATGACAAATATGTATGTAGTATGTATAACATTTAGAAGTTCTTTGTAGGATTTATTAGGTACAGTTCTATAAAGGTAGATTATGATCTTCTTGCCGTGTCTCTTTAGTACTTTAGAACTAAATGTAATGAGAAGATTATATCCGTCGTGCATTTGGTTACATTAGTTTCACAGTTTTACTTCTCATTCAGCGCCATTTTTGCTACACATTTGTTCCAGTCACCTATTTTTGTTATATTCTTAGCACCTGTTCCAGTTCCTGCTAAACTGTTTTGATCTCTTTCTCTGTCATTAATGACTTCCATCTTTATTTCTCTTTCACTACAGTTAATATCTCCACAAGGTCTTCTTTAATTACTTCATAATGTTTTCCCTTTAGAGCTCGTGATATTGCTATGTATATTTTTCGAACCGATAAAACCTTTATACCTACCATTTACCGTATTGAAAGTCATCAAAAGTAAATTCCGCTAGGACAACATGGCTTAATACAAACATAATCACAACATTTAAGACATTATAGGATATCAAGATTTCACTCATCTATAAAATTAACATCAGCAATGGACATGCTCGTGTGTTCCATTTATCAAAGTGTTCCACTCACCTATTTCTTTATTTTTAGCATTGCGTGCAGACTGTCACTTCTGCTATCGCACCGCTACGTTGATTATCATGTTCTAAGTGCGTTTTCTCTAAAAGTTATACTTTGCGGTATGCGCCTGCGCACCCATTACAATGACAGATGTATTTTTTATACCGTTTTCACCGATATTATATATTTTCTGTATCAATTTAGAGAATGTTGACCTTGGCAGCGTGGTGGAAAAGAACCCGTCGGAAGGTGCTGGTTCGGTCCATGTGGGAGATATATTTGATTTGCTTACCATTATGTTCGTAATTTTCGACACCTACGACATAGAATAATTCTACGTCGTAGGCGTCTTGTTGTACCCTGTTGCCTATGTTATGTAGGTAGGTACTTAGAGACTTCATATAGCTCAGAGAGTATAAAGTACTCGTAGAGGGACGAGATATTTTCATCTCCTTTAATTGATATGAGAGTCACAAGAACACTTTCTCAAAAGTTTTGCTATACTGTGTGATAATGGTAATGTAAGTATGTAACTATTTATAGGGTTTATTTGGGCTTTGACTACAATGTTATGCAAGGTTAATAATTCAAAACTTTGTAAATGTTGCTCTATTTTGTTATGATCATTCAATGTAAGATATGAATGAACTCACGTCATCAACATCAATCACTACATGAGATCACGAGGAGTTGGCAGCCACTGCACATTATTATCGGAATAATAAACAGATTTGTCATAGCAGTCGATTTGTTGTCAAGAGGTGGAGTTTCTTTTTGATGTAGGCTCTGCAAGAAACAAAAAGCAGGCCTCTAATAGGTATATTGACACATCCGAATATTCAGGCCTGACAGTAACCTCAAGAGTCAATTTTACAGGTTGGTTACTTTGTTCTTATAGCCTTTGTGCTACCGGACTATCGACGTCGTGGTTATAGTTTTGAAGAAAAACATTCTTTAAAGCTTTCGCGCTTTTAATTAGATTGATAATCGCGTTTGTCTCAGCTCAGAAGGCTCGGTCTGATGGGACTCACTTTCGCAATGGTCGCGATCCATTAACGTTGGCCGCACATAGCACATTACTTCGAAACCAATGTTGCGCCACTCAACCTTAGCCTCGGCAGAATAAACAGCAGTTACGTTTGTCTATCTCGAACAATGATCAATGCAATAAGGACAAGTACAACAGTAATACTTATTATCGACCGTTTGGGCGCTACAATATGTTTCAGTTTATTAAAAGCATTTACATAGAAGAATTTCAACCGATACAATATCGTATCGCACTGAAATTTTTTACGTTATAAACGGTCATCGGCTGCTAAAAGTCTTACCTCGGTCGCTAATTATGGCATTGAGCAAAACGAGCCAAAATTGCGTCGTGTAAATGTTTTTTGGTTGTCATTTACATCAATTGTTATGATAACCGCAGATTAGATAGTGAACTCAAAACTCAAAAACTGTGACGCAATGCGCGTGCCCAATCACAAGGCAGAAATTATCGGATAGTGTGTGCACTGATTGTGTTTACTGATTGATCGTAATTTCCTTTGATTAGATCTGAGGTTGACCGCAAGCAGGTACCGTTTCAATCGATTTGCCGAAATTGAATGGCAGGTTCAGGAGACACGTCGCTCGAAAGTAGGTCTTTGCCAATTTTGATGTAATAGTGGTCGATGGTAAGCGATTAAAGAAATGACCGTATTTTGGTTTAATGCATACTATTCTGAATAAGGTTTTAGGATAGAAAAATGTCAGGACAGAAGGCAAGTTCGGAAAAAAAAACTTTTTATATGGAACCAAACAGTTCTACTATCGAACGACTGGTAGGACTGGATGGAATAAACCACTTTTTTGTATGAACTCTGGAGGACAGGACAGCGTTTGGTTATCGTCGTCGGCTAGATTATCAATGAAATCTCAGTTCAAAAGCTAGTGCTAGGAATTCCTGTTCTATCACTACCGTCAGCCCTTTGAAAGTCGAAGTCAATCCTTTCCGAGAAACATAACGGGCTGGCACTTGGCAGGTAATCGCCGACGTGACGCTATGTGCAATGGTCACTTAGTGTACCGGGAGTACGCACTGGTTTGGTAGGATTGCGTTTTCAACGCGTTGCGGAAAAAAAAACAGTGGCACTCCCGGGAATGCCGTAAGAAGTGAAAACTTGGACAAAAAAAAAAATTTCTTTATGCATTTTTTGAAAAAATGTAATAAAAGATTAACCAAGTACAAAACTTGATGGCGCTACAAGTAGGTGTCGGTGAGCAGTCACGTGACTCGCACGTGACTTTTTCGAGGCAAACCCAAGAATTTATTCACATCTCATCAAAAATGCCTAACGCACTTAAAGAAGTTTTCACTTCAAAAATAGTTCTCCATGGTAACATTTTAGGGTTTAGGAAACCTGTTTACCCACTGTCTCCCAGCTCCGTATTTGTCTAGGGACTCTATGCATACATTTCATGTCAAACATTGCTCTCTCTCTTTGTACCAGAATTGGAAGCAGGAGAGCCTTTAGTGAGACATTAAAATAAATTCGCATCGCAACGTTTGTATATATGTATTAAGCTTGATAAGGTTGATTGTGTTCGCTATAGCTACAAAACATAGCAGACCACAAGTGTACGCTCAGTAATGGCATAACGATTGCGATATTGCGAAGGCTGTCGCACGGGCTCGGGGTGGAGACGATTGCAAGCTTCATTCAATGACAGGTTCTGATTGAAGATTTATTGGGCAAAAGGTTGTAAAGGTGGTCCGATCGAGCCCCGAGGCGGCGTTTTATATTTTTTTATTATCTTTCTTGTTCCGAAGCGTAAGTAAATCGATATTCGCTTGCGGAGAAAGGACACGTTTTTTTTATAAAAATGTCGACTTCTATTCGTTTAGAGCGACTTAAACTTTTGAAATAAATAAATACTTATTATAAAAACACTGTTGCTTAAATTTTATTTCCTATTATTTATTATGAAAAAAAGATGCTTATCAAATAGTATTGTTTCAAAATTTCCTTCACAATTAGGTTAAAACTGTGCATTAAAATGTATTCTTGATAAATTGTTTGATATTTTCGGAACTGACCACCCACTTAGATAGTACCTACACAATAAAACTTAGATGAATTAGTTTATTAGTGCGTTAAGTCCAATTAGTATTTTTATATCAGATTCTACATGCTACAGTGAAATCAAGTTGAAGGATCTGTGATGCTGTGTGAAAAGACCATTATTTTATTTATTTATCTGTGTCCCTCATCCCATCATTAGATTTCATTCGCCATCGAGATTTGATTTCATAACGAGTACCTAGTTGTCTCCTCTACCTAGCACATGACAAAATTAAATAAGAAATAGAATGGACAAGAGAACATAGATAATGCTCTCACCTGTGTCTAATGGCATCATTAAGCGCATTTTGAGTCAAATATCGCGGTAGGTGAGTTCCTGGCATTATGTCAAACTGACGATTTACATAATGCCAGGAACTCACCTGCCGCGATCCTTGACATAAAATGAAATACCGTATTTAAAATACCGTTGCTCTCATTTTTAGTCTGAAAGTTTGATGTTTGTGGCGATAGAAAATTTAAATGTTTCTTTCTTTCTTTTTCTTCTTCTTTCTAACTTTTAAATTTCATGACGGCACATTTTTTAGCAACTGTGAATCATCTAAACCTAATTACCTACGTGCCGCTTAACAATAGGCATTACATTACTTGTTACGTTATTTAAATTGGACGTACAATTAATGCCCAAAATTATGTAAATGGTTGTGTAACACACGATGCTAGATCCACTATATTATTTTAAATTAAATTAGCATTTTTTAATTAGGTGTTTATAAATGTGTTACGTAATGAACGATACACCTGGAGGTTTAAAAAGGAAAAGTGGTGATGTCTGGATAATTTTTTTTGGATAAGAGTTTGCACATGCGCACTGTTGACGTTTGCTTTTTTATATTTCTTTATTTTAATCACATCTACCTTATTAATACGCGGATGGTTTAGTGGATGATGCGTGACACATAATATTTCTTCCTGGTATGTTGAGCTACTATTATACACTTCTCTAAGTTGATGACTCACCGAAATCATTGAAGCTCAATTATCCCCCCTGTGCTAAGACTTCTTTTGGTCTACCAACGTTAAAACATAACGCATAATTTGCGTAATGCACCATATATACGTTATCAGCCAGGACGTTGACCCAAGTTGCCTAAGTCAGTTCGACCATGCGGCACCCAACGCATCACCATATCAGTAGCTGCTGTCGCAAGCTGCGCAAGCGCACCCACTGAAATAGGGTTGTCACTAATTACATACAATTGCCGACTATTTTTTATCACTATTTTCGATAACTTTGTATGTGTGCTCTCTTTTTTACAATAAATGTATTTGTATATGTATGCACATTTAGTTTCTTTAATGCTGCTACGAGCTGTTGTTTGTAGGTATTGATTTCATAAAGATGACTATTAACACTGTTGTTATTTATAACTCGTTTCAAGTTCGATAAGGAAAATGGTGGTAATAACTTGTATTCTGGTACCAATTATTGCACAATTTGTGGTTAGTTTTCTGGGTAATAAGGCCTATGCGACATTCTTCGGTTGCATTCGTTTTCGCATGCCTAAAAAAATAAAAGCAGCAAGCTATCCGTATACCTACATCCACGACCTTAGTGCGGCGTCGAATCTCGACGTTTGGTATACGGTCTACGAGGTTGATGGATCCATGGAGATCTCTTTGAGCAACCCCAAGTAAGTAGTAAGTAAGTAAGTTTACTTTTTACTTACTTCTTCTTCATACTATTTAGGACTAATAAACTGCTCTTCCTTTAATTATTGCGATAACCCTAGTATTATAACAGCTAGTGTCGCAATCATCCTTTTACAGAGATCATTAGTACGTTCTACATCCGTTCTAGAGTTATTTTGGATTAGTCAAACTATCTACCTTTTGGAAATAGACGTATTTTTGGTCCTTTTTTTCGTGAATTCTAATTCCTGCCTCAAAGATATTTTGCTTCGGAATTTTCTAGACATCTAATGATTTAAACTTAAACATCCAGTTCAATTTAACAGAATTTGACAGAATAGAGAGCATTCCTTACTCATTTTCTTCATAGATTCCCAAGTGTCTTCCATGATCTTTACGGCTGTCATTATTGAGCCATTAATGAGATATATTGTTGTAAAACACTAATGGAACGAAATAATGCACCTGAATCACGTGGGTGACATCACGCATTCCTCCGACATCACCATTTAAATTCCACCACATCCGGAAGACAACCTTGCGTTGAGAAAGCCGTTGGCTTCACGTATCGACTGGTAGAACATTAACAGGAATATGAATGCATCAATGTAGACATTCGCTAGTATAGAGCCTTATTTTTTTGTTACCTAACTCTTATTTACTTTACTTACCTAATTCGTCTGCACCATTATTCCTGTTTAGTATGTTTTGTGCTATTACCTGTATTTTTACTTAGTTACCTACTACTTATGTATTATCTATTACCTATATTTTTAGAATAAGACTACACGATTTATCTACCGATCTAATACCTTCTTTTAATTTACGTTTTATGACGGTCTCCGTTTTGGTGTAACCTCACCTTTAGCAACATGTGTCTTTTGAAATACTTTTAGGTGCTTTGAACTTTTCCTTGAATGAGTTTCTACTCCGAAAAGGATTTTGTATTTATGTGGAACTTGGAAGTGTTAAAGCGTATTTAAAAAGAGTTCTTTGTCCAAAGCAACACAAATAGTACAAAGGAAAAAAAATACTTAAAAGAAGTTTACATTAGGTAGGTAGGTACTATGTGCACAAAGCTGGGTGTTTTCATAGGCAGTTTCTGAAACATTATTAGAAACAAAATATATCTACCTACATTACTTGGAAACCTATGAGAACACGAAAGATATTTTCAAATGGTGTTATTTTATTAATTCATTTTCATGTTTTACCTTTGATAAGGGTTCTTGTTACTGTTTTATGGCTTTTTTTAAATTGTTTGAAAACTGAATCTTTATGATATCCATCAGAGTAATGTCTTTCATTCATGAAAACACTAAAACATTTATAGCATATGGAAATTAAAGTAGTTAGCGGGGCCATTCTGACGGACACAAGGATTTCATTTCAACTCCAATTTTAAAGATAGGTTGTGCAATTATTTTCTAGGCGTAAGTCATTGTAGGATTCACTTATATGTGCTTCCTTAGGTTAGGTTTAAAGAGCTTTATTCTCATACAAACACAATGGTTCATTTAAAATGAGATACATAGAAATAACTTATTCTTAAAATAATTCTATCTTAACTAGCCCCTGGGACTTATTATTAAGTATTACTTCCTTCATAATTGAATAAACTATGGACTATTAAGAGACTATTATCTATAGTACGATCTATGGCAGTGTTACGATCTATGACTATGGATGTAATTTCTAAATTAAATATGGCTTAGATCAGACTGCCTAATAGCCGTCCTCTATAGGAGTGAACCTACCAAAAATAGCAGGAATTCCTCATCTCATTAATACGCAAATCAGTATGCCATGTGTTTACTAATGTTGTAAGATGATTTTCCTCGTCAGTAAGATTCCATTGTCTTTATTCTTAATCAAACATCCTCGCCTTATAAAGATATCGGAAAACAACACGTCACCTCTGCGGTCGTAGAATCAGACATAAACAAATTATAATGCGAGAATTTTTATCTAATAGGTAGTTGGAGTTGTTTCCTTACAAATAATAGCACGCAGTTTTGCGTATATATATCTGTAAAACTGTGCCATCCCTTTAAAATCTTCCTAGGTAAAAGTAATCTTTAAAGAAATGCACGTTGGCAAGCCTATCTTTATCATCAAAGTCGTAAAGTATTCAAAATTTAAGAGCCTGTTATTTTTGCTTTACGAAGCTATTTTTAAACCAAAGCTCAATGTGGTCATCGATAGAATTGACAACAAAATTACAAATGGATGACCAGTATTCTTAAAGGTGCGCATAAATAATGCTCGTGGTATTTCCATTATAAATGATAATCGGCTCGTGTTGATAGACGTGACTGAACGGTATTTACCTACGACATTATGATAATATCTAGGTACCTACGGTTTATAGATTTTATTGTATGAAAATATTGATGGGTTATTAGGGTTCAATATGTGTAGTTGTGTAGGGTTCATATTGATTATGGTGTTTCAATCTATCCTTAATATTTTCTATCCAAAAGGTCTCGCACGAAAATACTGAAACTTTCAAACTTTCGAATACTTTTTGTTCCTTACTCAAATGCAGATCCAATCAACTACAAAAATCTTAACACACATTATTTTTATCGCGATTAAAATCAATATGATTCAACAAATCAATTTGATAGTAGGTTTTATTCATTCATAGCAACAAAGCCAAAGCTTCTGTTTGTTCTTATCATCTCCACATTCACGGGCGCTTACTGTGTAATTCCATTTAAATTATCACCAGCACTCCGGAAGCGAGACAGGATGCCTCAGATAGTTTTTGCCTGCGTCGTGGGATGACGGGAACAAAGGTTCATAAATAACTGCCTCGCACACGCCAAGTTTAATTTAAGCTCTAGAACGTTCGCGATTCTTAGCATTAAGTTGTATGTAATTATTCTATTTGTTACTATGCATGGGTACTTTACATAATCCTTAGGTACGTTAAATAATTTAATCAAACTATCCATGAACAGATAAGATAATTTAATTAGAAGTTATTACTTAGCTGATAATAAAATTGTTTTCAAGATTCTATGACAGAAAATTTGAATTTTCCCAAATTCACTCTAAAAGATAATCTAAGTTTTAAAAGCAACTGAGAACCAGATTATAAGAAAGAATGACATATGTCTCTATCATCGAGCCGTTACATTTCGAAATCGTTAGCAGGTTCGTTTCTCGATGGGCGGGACGGCGACTGGTTTATTAAATTAATGAATGGTCGGAGAATATCAAGTGCGGAGTGGATTATGTAACGGTAATTTGTATCGGTCAGTTCTCAGTAGGAGGGCACGCAGTTTCGGAACTTGTCTCAGCTTTCATGGTTGAGAGATTTTCTGTTATGTGTTACACATAATGTTCACTTTGAAGCAAAGCTGTACCTGATTTGAACGAAATGCACCTTCGCTTTCGTTTACTTAATTGCGAGTATTGTTACAGGTTACTGAGCTTTCTCAAATGAATAAATTTTATTTATTTGAATCAGTTCATCATCAGCTTTTTGTGCTTATCCAAAAAGTTGGTTTCCCACAGGTGTTTGCCTTTGCCTATTCAAAGATAACACGTAAAATAGGTTTTAGAAACATTTAGCATTTAAAGTACCTATGTATTTCATACCCTTGCTTATTTAATTTCGTTGGTATTTTCTTAGACTCAGTGAATTTTCATGAACATTTTAATGTAGGTACGTGAATAGCTAAGTCTCCACCACTCTTGTTTACCTTCGCGATTACCACTTAAGTTCTTTAGAGTTTTTATCGTTGTTTACTTCAAAATTCCAAAGAGCATATCACAGACTCATTCAAGCTCATGTAAAATCACCGACCTTGGCTTATCGTGTGTATTTGCTAATGGCTCGGCGGACCGACGTCACAGATAGTGTTGATGCGGTGGGGCGTGGCTTTATTGCTAAACTACTGCAGTCTCCTGAGTTCATAATACTTCACATTGCAAATGACCGATGGATATCAGACAGTGAGATACCGCATTACAATCCACTTGATGACTCAGATTGATATTGTGAAGTAACGATTTCCACAATACCAATCTAAGTTTTTATTTATACAGTCAAATCTTCCGATATAAATAAATAGCTTGTTATACGTTGCGTTGCTATACGTTTAACTTAGATTAGATTGCCTTCACTCACTAGCTATCTACCACTATTAAGTTCACCGAATGGGTGTTAATATCACGTTAGATATGCTGAAATTGTCTCTCATTTACATATCAATGGAGTGTTATTTCAGCTGCCATTGAACTAGCAAATGGCAAAAATCTACAATTTTCCGAGTAACACATTCGTGCTCCTCAAATATTTGTATAAACATGTTATGAAAGGTCATATTTGGATGCTAAAGGGACTCTTTGCAATGCTCTAAGGAGAATACAGTATATTAATTGGTCCTTCATAATTATAAAGAGAGTTTCCTTGTTTTTCTTCTAAATTTTTGGGGAAATTTAGTTCAGAACCGTTTTAAATAAGTGATTAGGTACCTAACTTAGGCCTTTACATCTATATTAGATGATTTATACAGCGTCAGGAGGCAACCTATGCCTACACTTAACGGGACGCTGTAGTGCCTGGGACAATGTTTGAGATGGAATAGGCTTGCCCAGCACCTAAACCATCCTCTCAGCTTAATCAACCGCCCACAGGAAAGACGACGTCAATACGTGTGGAGCTGACTAAGCTGCGGGTTTCCTCACGATGTTTTCCTTCACCGTTTTGAGCTCGAGTTAAAGCGCATATACATTTTTCGAAACGAAAAATCCAGTGATGCACGGCCGGGATTCCAACCCACGACCTTCGGATTGAAAGTCGAGGCACAACTCCATTCGACCAACACGGCTCTGTAGGTAGTTAGGTACCTATACCTACCGTAATGCGGGCTAAACTACTTACTAATTATTGCATAAATCTACCGTTTAATTTGACGTGCTATTTAAATCTCTGTCATCTCGAGCATTGCTCAGGAATCTAGGTATTTACATCCGGGTGTTCTGGTATTACCTGGATACCGCTAGCATGCGGCACTACTGAACTCTTATCTCTGATTAGAGCTTATGCAATCATAAAAGATAGCACGCGTAATTATTGTGTATCAAAATGTGATGAGATTGGCGCACTGTTGGAAATTACGAATATTTAATAACTCTTCTCATTTTTTACTTTGGAGCTTGCGTAAATCAATAAGCATGTCGCAAAGCCTTTGTGCTGACGAATTGCCAAGCTAAGACGAATTTACCTTCCAGAACAGTTTGGAAATGCTCTTAATGATCCGCAAATATTTGTGTTTCACTCTAATCACACGTTTGGCAATGTGAACTGAACTCCAAATAGCATTGTCCCTCTTTAAAAGGACTGAAATGTACCCAATGCAATCCGTATGGAACTATTTCGCAAACGTGAGCTCTTTGCTCATGTTTCATTGTTAAGCCGTCCTGAATGCCCATTATATTACAATTAATCAATGCTAGAATCAGAAACAGATATTAATACGCTACTTGTTTGTTGGTTTCATTTGCATGGGTTTTGTAAGTCACGCTTCTCACGACTTCAAAATTAGTCGCAAACACAGAAGATAAATATCAATAGGCTATGAATTTGGTATGTAGCGAAATAAAACAATTGCTAACAAAAGGCATTAAATATTCATACTAATCAGCGTTATCGTAAATTATTAATAGTAATTTAAATCATACGTAGCGTAACTTATTTAAAATTATGTAACCACATTTAGCTACTGGCAGTTTGTTTAAATATACTCCCTAACTTTTGAAGATATTTTAAACTGCTTTTTTTTACTTTTGGAATTTTTGGGGCTGACTGTAATTTTTTTTCAAAATCTGTGAAAGCAGTTCAAAGTATCTCCAAAAGTTAGGGAAGGTCTCTTAAGAGCGTTTTCCTGTAGCTACAACGGTTAAGGTACCTGCCCTCCGTGGGCCCATCTCAAAAATCCACCTGTACCATTTAATCAGCAATTATTTTGTTAACAGGAATCTCCCGAAGTCCGCATGGCGCTGCCTCAGCCTCGCGCACCCGACCCAGTGGCGCTGGCTGCCTACTGGGCCGAGTACGAAGACCTGTGCAGGCAGATCAGCCCATCAAACCACAATGACGACGACGACAATCATTATGAAGGTAGGCACTTAAGAATTTTTGCGCCTGCCTTTTGGACTTCAAAATAGTCCGAGTTAGCACTTATGAAATTCTTCGCTTGCCATTTGGGCTTGAAAATACTCCGAATTGTAGCTGTTGTTGGTTGATAGAAGTCCAACTACGGTTACTTCGAGCAATTAGCTAGCTAGTGGTAAAGAAGGTCATTCATTAAGAACTTCATAGCTTTATGACTGCTTATGTAAGTGTTAAATTACATTTGAAATGACCAGTGAGATCATTGACAGTTACAACATTAGATATTATTTAAGATTTCTGTACCAAATCAAAATGAATTATTATTATTCTTCAAACTTGATAATAATCTATTTTCATCTGATTTCAATAACTACATCCGTGTCATTATGGTCCAATATGTATTGCATAACGTGCTTATGAATATTATATTTTTTATATCAACTTTATTGTGGGCTTGGCTTAACCTTTAATACGTTTTCAACCAAATTATTCATGGGCTTGTTAGTCACTTTCACATGCGTTTGATGTTTTCGAAATATTTGAACTTGCATTTATTTTCCCATAAATTTACATTATAATCTGTATTTTCCCATCAAAAAGTAGTTATACATCATAACTGGTACGGACTTCTTAAGCATTTAAACTCTTTATAATAAGTTATGTGGTAGGTATAAACCTTTTTAGTTATAATTACTTTTGATCGCTCAATAGATTTGATTATAACATATTAAAAAAACTTTAACAGCCTTACCAATAAACGTGACATAAAGTTATTCCTCGGAATAAACTCAAAATAACCATACATTTTAACAGTTTACACTCAGGAATAACTTTATACCACGTTTATTAGTATGGGCCTAGGTATATCCATTGATGATCTAAGGTCGTACCTATGTCTTGAAGTTTCTTTGAATGTATTTAGAAAATACGTTAAAGTATTCGCATAAATTGCAGATTTAGTATCAAGGAATCTATTAATAAAGCATTGTGTATTCAGCACGAGTCGATTTCTTTCCAATAAAAGGTGTTTTTGTGTAAGGAGGTCTGCGTCCGTCGGACCTTGACTTGTGCTGGTTCACGTATTCGGCCTTCTGCATGGGCCGTGTAGAATTTTAATTCCCATGCCAAGCTCTAGTACTGTCGGCTTTGAATTTTTGAATTTGAAAACTAGCGTTCTCGCACATTTGGTTTTAAATCTATTGTATTCAATACTATTACTAGTATATAGTTATTACTAGTTGCGCTCCCGCGGTGTGACCCGCGGTCCCTCGGGATTTTTTCATTTTTTCGGGATAAAAAGTTGCCCATGTCCTTCCCTGGGATACAACCTTTAACTATGCCAAATTTCAGCTTAGTCTGTTCAGCGGTTTGGGCGTTAAAGCGTAACAAACAGACAGACATAGTTACTTTTACATTTATAATATTAGTATGGATAGTAGGTATGGATTAACACCCAACCAACTGATCTCAAGCTGAGATTCCCAGTCTCAGAAATCGGGTTTCGCGGGGTTGATGGATCCTCCTTGGAGAACATTTTGGGAATTATTAAACATCAAGTAGGTAGACAGCTAAAAACATATGAGTAACATTTCGTTGTCCTGAAAATGTTCCGTACTTCATAATCGTGTCAGAAATATCAATCACCAATTTTTGTAGCTGACTGTGTGACTTTTGTGATATGTGCCATTACACGTCTTGTTCTTATAAATTCTAATTAAATACTCATTTGTTTGCTTATCTCTTGGATTCCAACACGATTTTAAATAAGGAAAAAATAAACACAATTCAGATTTTGTTTATTTTTTAAATTCCTTTTATTTGGTGCCCCAACGTTGTTTTTGGCACACATATAGCGTAATACTTTGTTCAGAAAGCATTTGTTAGAAGCGAAATATCAGTTTTTATGAGTTGCCATCATACGAAAACTGCACAATTTCGGGAGCCTTTATAACTTTCATTCAAATCAGTTCAGCCGTTTCAACATTAAATAAAACACCGACAATCTTTCTTATGAATATCAGGTTAATTCAGCACCAAGTTAACAAAGAATGGGCACGGTTATCGTGTGTAAGCCATAGAGTAAACAGAATCAGGTTGACAAGGCCGTGTTCTTCGACGGAATTTCGGCGATTCGCTGAATTCATTTCATAAACAGGTTTTATCTTCCTAGTAGTTGGAACACGATTTGATATGCTGATTGGTCGTTTATTTCGGTTTGTTTAAAATCTTAGATATTAGTTAAGTTAATAAATATGAGTCTTTCCTTACTCATTGAGATTTTACAGATCTTTGTTGGAAATTTGTACGCTAACGCGCTAATCCTTGGCATAACTGCCCCCTTAGCATGGCGATTGTCTAGGTATATTTATCCACATTCTACCTGTTTTATCCACACTCGAATGTCATTACTGCTATTTTTATCTATTCTCCGGTACCTAGACAATCGCCATGCTATGGGGGCTGATGCTTCTCTCTTCATGCAGTTATATTCAGGGCTGCCTCCTTCACCTCCTTATACGACATTACAGCAACCTTCTCTTTCACTTGGCTAAGGATTAGCTCAGTCATGTCCAACATTATTTATTTATTATTTTATATGAAAAAGAAATGGCAAACATTGAAAAACTTAGCCTACAAACTTCTATTTCATAGATTGTTCTAACAGCGAACCGTAAAATTAATAATTCTGCACTAAAAGTCAGTTTTAATAGTTTAAATTTCAAATTGAAATAAATCTTAGCTAGCTATACTTTAATGATCACTAGATCTATTCTTGGAATTTTATGACTAACGATAAAACAATTATTTTAATTCTCACTTTATTAAAACCACTATAAACTTAATTATTTCGAATGGCTTGCTGAAAGATAGTACATTCGTATGAGTTATTGCTTAGAAATAACTGTAAATGTCATATTTCCTTTCATCTGTAGTAGTTACATTATTTTTCAACACACTTGCTCATAAAGTGGCTCTATGGTCACCGCAATTAGGCACATAATGACACCCATATTCAAACTGTGACTTTTTCATTACTATAACTCACTAGTGAGTAATAGATTTTTTTTTTAATTTTATTGGTTGAGTTGCTTTGTTCTTAAAAAAGTTTTTATTCAGAAAAAAGATCGTGTTCAATAGAACAAATAAATTAATGTTTCTATTGCTTGCTCATTTCATGCAACTTCTTATTTAAATAGATAATTTTAACTCGTACGTGTTTAATAAATAAAACTTTCACTCAAATATAACTTTTGTTTTCTCTGTAATAAAAGAAAACTTTAAATTCCCCATTTTGTCCGTGGCAGAATAGGCCGCAAACCCTATGCGTGGCGCGGAAATATAGTCTGTGGCCGATCGCAATGCGCGCGCATAGGAAAACTGATTAATTTTTGCCGCAATAGCGAAACATTTTTCACAACTCGTTTTCACTGTTGAAAATGAGTTTTTATTGTTGTTTTATTCACAAGTGTGTATTGATGATTACCGTCCTCGGTTCTATTAAGAGCCTCGCCTAACGGCTCGGCTCTTAAAACAACTCGGCGATAATCACCAATGTTACACACTAGTACCATAATGTACTATTATCGAAGATTTTAGCAATTTAAATGATAGAATGCCGATTAAATTTTATACTCTAAAATGCATCAGAATTGTTTGACCTAGAAACCTAGACAGAAACATTAAACTCTGTCTGATATAATACGATCTTGATAATTATTGAATACAATACAAAATATCTTTAACGCTTGATATTTCTACTATCGATCATCATCGTCTTCGATAAAACGAATAAGTAGAATCGCCTAGTTTATACTGGTCTAAGTGATACCAGTGGTCCTACTGAATCAATGCGTGTTGACTTTTATGATGATCCACAGAATGAATATTGACACATCGAACAAATAAATTGAGTTGGGATTATAAGGGAGTTAATAAATAAGAATGTAAACTCGAAAGGTCGCCATCAGACCAAATAGTCTGCACACGTCATTGCCGGTCTTGCATTCCTCAACAGGTTTGTGAAAACCGGACAACTCATGCAATTTCTTCGTGTTAAAATTTTAGTTCCTAAGTACTTATACATATATTGTTTGAACTGGGAGGGTAAGACGCATCCTTTTTTTTTATTCAGAAATAATGACATTTATGTCCAAGAGGATTATTTTGTTAATTAAAACTTATCTCAATTCAATAAAAGCACATAATATTGTGATTGACATAAGTAAGAAAGGGTTAAGTGAGATGGTGGCTGATAGAAGGAAAATTAAGAAGGTTACTGTGCCGACTCCACATAATATGGGAAAAGGGCAGGAAGTAGATGCAGCAAAATAGGATATATGCATAAAGTAATTGAACCACTAGGTATTTAACTACTAAAAAGTAAACTGAAACAAATCGATCTACAATACCAATGCTACCCGTGACCATCAAAACCTATTCAAAACACGTTCATTGACCAAACTAGTTCCCACTTCCAAAATAGTTCCATAACATCCGCACATTTTGACCACACTACCAAATGCATAGAATTAGCATTGCAAATGTGAACCTGGTGTAGTGTTGCCAATTGCCATAGCTTTTTGAATAATCTTTGATGAAATGGTAAATCATCTTTACTTTTCAGAAATGAATTTATTTTAGATTACAGATGAATTCATATTAGAATAAGTACTCAGGTAATTATTTTTAAACAAATGAACTTGAAATGAAACAAAGATTTAATAATTATGTTTGATGTTAAGAATTACTCAACGATAATATTAGCTCCATGAAATATAAAATATAGAACTCAAAAATCTCTATCTACTCTCGCCAATTCATGCAAGAAGTGCCACAAAACGTTGGCAACACTGCATTGAGGATTTGTATAGTTGGTACCGGCTTGCTGGGCCGGTCGGCGCGCGTCCGTTACGCCGAGTGAGAATCTTCGTAACGGGACAACTAGGGATGACCGTTGGAATCGTATCGATGGCATTGTGACCCAATGCTGGTTCGAACACGATTCACATTTGTTCCGGTTGGGTAACTCGAGTTGATAAAAAATTATACGTGAAGTAATTTATTCAGTTCTTAGTATACCTAGTTTGAAGTTACAATAATGTAGGTATTTATTATTAGTTATATCATATCGCGTACAGTGAGAGTGTGAACAAACTAATCATAGCTTACTAAACTCGTAATACGGCAACAGCAAAAAACTCACCATAATCATTGCTTCTCCATAATTATCACAATAGAGTAGGTACTTATTAAGCGTTCTTTCAAAAAAACAGCAGATGCCAAGCGTGATAAATAAACACGATATGCTGTTACTTCAGTATTGATGCTTTTTTTTACATCATACTTATACATACATAATTGAAATTATGTTACTGCTCCCTTCTCCTTCAGAGAGTATCGCAGGAAGGAGGGCCGCATATGTTACTTTTTTTACCCTGGCTGACTGTCAATATAACGCCGCAGAATAACGCCGTTAGTACGCCGACGCATTCGCATGCGAATGCGAAACGATGCGAACCCACGTCTCACTTTAGCACATAGCTAATGACATAGGTGCGTCCTTGTCGGATGCGATCTGTCGATGCAAATCGCATGCAAATGCGTCGGTGTACTAACAGGGTAAGGTATCGGAATCGTCTCAGTTTCGATTGTGTTCCAGGTTTACTTATTACCTACCAAAGTAGCTGATATGACAATCTACAATTAAGCGTTTTAAAAAGTATACATACCTGACTTATGATACGTACCTACAGCACCATTGAAAACCAGTTGTACTTAGATTTTTCTGCTTGAGCAATCTAATATCTGTGTGAATGTTTCATTGCCACTAAGCTATAAAAATTTTACGACATTTTTACTGTGGCATTCAGTGCAGCTACATAGTCATCGATATCGATATTTTGACCACAATGTTGTAACGTTCCTATGTGTCCACGAGGTGTAGTAAGTAGTAGTTCAAATATTGTTCGCCTCGGCTATTTCCGACTAGCTTCTGAAATACAAACAAACACGGTGATTTGATCAAGTCTGGAAACGAAGAAAGGTGGGACAGGAATTGATTAGTTTACTAATGAGCTGTCTGCTAAGGCACATTATTATTGACATACAGTACCTACACTACATGCCTGGTTTTATTCCTTCACTTATGTTTTCTTTCGGTCATTTTAGTTCAAGTAAAAAAAGTTGCTATCCGAACATTTTGTAAACAACCTCTTCTGTACGAAGCCGGTCACAAGGTCGGGACCGCATTCCCTGTTTATTATGTTTCGACACAGAATGTATACCTATATTACCGTGTTCGATGTTGTGGCCGGAAAGTTGGTGAGAGGTGAGAACTTAATAAAATGCTTCTGAGAATTTTGTGTGTTCTAAATTCAAAAATAATTTAAATGGGTTTTGAATTCAAATAACTACAATAATTAGCAGTTCGAAATATAAAAGTGACATTATGATAGCACGCCTGCCTTCATTAGGATGACTCTTTGTAAGGGTGGTCGCAGACCTATCCGCGCCGAACTATCAATTCAATAGAAGAAATGCTGAGACGTCAGAAGCTAGCCGCATTTTCTGACGTCATCAGCATTTTTAGTATAGAAAAATAACTGCGGCGCGTACGGCGCGGCCAAATGTGCGATCAGGTTAAGTCGTAATGGAAATAGAAGGCACTTCAGAGTTGTTTATAATTTTTATTCTATGTTGAATACACAGAATTTCAATATAGTTCTGTGGTTGAATAATTCAAATCAACAATTGATTTGAAGAATTTAACAAAATTAAAAGAAGTCAACTCATGCCAACCAAACCATATGAACGGGAGAAGAATCCTTCCCTTGCCATAGTTAAAAAGATAATTTGGATAATAGAGCAATAAATTAGAAGGTTGTTTTTCATAGCAAATAAATAAATAGGCATTCACCTACATTAAACTACTAGAAATGATAGCTAATCAGTCTTAATGGATGTGGCGCAAACCTTTATCTGATGTCCTAGATTTATTATATCAAGGTTTACCAAATTGGGCATAGCACTTGAATGCTCACAATTAAATAATTATGAAGAATGATTAAAAAGACTCGGTAAATAGAAAAATGACCAATTTCGAGCTTTGAAAAATCACAAAGACAAAAATATAGGTGAGTAGGTAGGTACTGTAGCTAATGAGTGCAGTAAACTCATTGCATTTTCCAAAGATACCTACTTTTTTTTTTTCGTTTCATTTTCTTTTGAACAAGTGGTGAAAATATTGAAGTGCGCCTTAAAAAGGGCTCCTTTATTGCACAAACCGATCTCTACTTTATTTAATGTATGTCGTGTGTTTATAGCATAGGTTTATCATAGGACTTATTTTTTAGACTTTTATAAATCGATGGTTTATACTTAGGCTAGGTATAACTTAAATAAAACGCCCATAAAATGTCGGTCGTAATTTTAAAAGCCTCAACTGCATTGCTCAACAGATGTAAAATAATGGACACTAATCAATATGCAGTCAATTCGACAGGACACACCTTTGATTTGAATCTCTATGCTAATTCTCTGTTTCAATAACAACCAGTTTGGGGATCGGTTTCTTAGCACTAATTTATTGTTTAAATAAAAGTTTGTGAGTTCGTCGCAATTGTTAATTCTATCTATCCATCTAATCAGCCCACTGCAGGCATTTGTCCGTGCCGTACGCGCCGCAGTCATTTTTCTATGCAAAATATGAAACGTCAGAAAATGCGGCTGGCTTCTGACGTCTCAGCATTTCTTCTATTGAATTGACAGTTCGGCGCGGATAGGTCTGCGACCACCCTTAGGCCTTTCTAATAACGACACTCTTTTCGATCCTACTAAAATGGGTTAACAGTCATACTTAATCCTGCTCCAGCGCTAGGATTAAGTATCTGTATATTCGGAAACCGTCAAAATACTCAATGTTTAACTATATAATATATCCAACAAAACTTATTATTAACGTATTGTAACCTAATACTTTTTGAATATACGATTATGATTATGATTATTATTAATACCCTTTAAAAACATTTACCAATAATGACCTTAACTTAAATGTTACGAAACAAGCCATTAACACTTGTCCAATGGGTAATTTGATTTACATTTCGACATTGACAAAATACATAGTAATGCGAACCTATGCGACCTTGTACGGACATGGTGGGGATACACAAATGAACAAAATTAAATCACGTTGCCTAGCATTCAAAAATTACAAGTGTAAGGAAATTTTGATTTAGAATAGAATACAATTTTATTTTCGCCACAATAAAAAACGCAGTAGGTCACGCTAAGAAAATACAATACAAATAAAACTACTAAATAGAGGTATTAGGACTAAATCTCTATATATAAAAATGAATCCCTAATTCCCTTGGTCACGGCATCACGCGGCATCACGCGGCTGGACCGATTTCATGTTTTTTTTTGTTGTGTTTGTTATTGTCAGGAGAAGGTTCTTATGACAGAAAAATCTATATATTAATCATGGAGGGCGTGAAATAAGGGTTGAAAGTTTGTATGGGGAGTTGGTAGTTCTAGTTAAATGCAATAGATGGCGTTGCTAATAAGTATGTTATTTCGCTGACGAAGTCGCGGGTACTAGCTTAGTTAAATATAAATACGAGTAGTTTGCGCAATCGTACAAATACTCTTATATATCCTACATAAATACTTATGCTTATTATAAACTAGCTGCGCTCCCGCGGTGTTACCCGCGGTCCCTCGGGATTTTTTTCATTTTACGGGATAAAAGTAGCCTATGTCCTTCCCTGGGATACAACCTTTAACTATGCCAAATTTCAGCTTAATCTGTTCAGCGGTGGGCGTGAAAGCGTAACAAACAGACAGACAGACAGACAAAGATACTTTCACATTTATAATATTAGTATGGATAGTATCGATGTTGATTAGACGATTACCTTGAGCACGATAAACAGAGATCACACGAGTAGGCAGATAGGTACATTAATTTTGTCGTTTTAAATTGGACTAATTGGTCATTATATAGCGTGGGAATGTTCTTATGTTATTGAAGTTTTTAATAGCACCTGGTAAAATGTAGGTAGTAAGTATGTTAATTCCTATAACTGTTAGGTATTCATTTCATTGCTGAACTTCACTTGACTTTACCTGTTTTTCTTATCTGTCTAGAGCTAGTACTGTTTCATTATTATCTATTAGAATGCTATGAGCTTAAGAAAACAGATAATAATACCTAATACTCGTATTTGCTTGAATATTTAGGCTCTTTTTGAAGATAATTATTCAATTATTATGCTATCTGATCTCTAAGGTGACGACCGATTACTTAGTAGCGAATAGGCGAATTGTTGCCTCGGGCGGTCCACCTGCGCTTGCGCAACGCTCGTTTTGACGGTCACTCGCCACTTACACTTACCTACACGCTACCAGGCTATTTGCATTACGTGTGATAGGCAATGGCTATTGCTATCATACATTTATAATTTCCTTTAAATAACTATAGCTTACTTTTAATAGAGATTTAAACAAAAATTATGATTTTCTATTTAATCATAAATAAAGGTATATACATATATGTACCTATGAAGCTATTTATGATACCAACTAAATCAATACTCTCTTACTGCCGGTCAAAGGTCTTCTTTACTTGCGATCAACTTTGGTTTCTGACGCATTCCTTGAGCTCTCATGAAAGGTATCAAGGTAGTCACCAACGTTTTCTAGGCCTGCCCCGGCTTTGTCTACTTCTCTCTTCTTCTTATTTAAGGATTTACTCCTTGTCGGTACAACTGATGAATCCCTCTCCATGTATCTCTTTCCAGGGCTGCTTCTTGGCTCATGTAGCTTATCCTCGGTCTTCCCCTTCGTCTACACTAATATTATAAAGAGGAAAGATTTGTTTGTTTGAAATGAGTAGGCTCCGAAACAACTGAACCGATTTGAAAAATTCTTTAACAATTACAATCCTACTATTATTCCTAATCAATGAAGGAAAGTGAGGTTTTCCCGCGGGACCGCGGGTAACACCGCGACGGACAGCTAGTCGCATTAAAATGAATAGTTCGCAATTATTAGGTAATCTTTTTATATCATCATCTTCATCATCTTCCTGCCCTTTTCCCACATTATGTGGGGTCGGCACAACATGTGTTCTTCTTACATTCTCCTCTATCAGCCGTCATCTCAACACTCACTCCTTTCTTACTCATGTCATCCTTGGAATTATGTTATCTTTTTATATCAAAACGTTTATTGGCTTAAAGTATGTTGATTTTGGTGATCGATTACACACACTCAAGATAGATAGCGATTAATTTAATATCTCCTAGCAACATGTTATCAGGTGCTCGCTTTTAAAACACGCAATAAAACCCCACGCAGAGTATTAAATAGAAAGTCTAATAAAAATAGTAAAATCATTTGCGAACAGTGAAAGGAAAATTAGAGGTTTTGATCTCATATGATTTCATTGGCGCTAATAAATACATACTTACATTTATATATCATAGCTTTTACACATTCGATTTAAGATCGTATTCCGTTGTAGTAAAGTACAAATGCTCTTGTGTTATCAGAAGATATTTATGCGGTAATAGAAATTTGGATTGAATGAGTTTATGCAATAGGAAACGCATTGAATGTTGTAATGGCGATTACAATTAATGTTTTTCAAAATCTACTTTGAAGATTTAATCAAACGCGTTGCTAAGTGCACCTTTGATTAACATCTTAAAATACCAACTACTAATAGTAGGTAGTACCACAGATAAATATACTGCAGTACCTATATTATTGAATTAGTAAACCGGGGTTAGGTACATTATGCAGGATTCGTGATCATATTCAATTTTCCTTCTAAGCCAAGACGTCGAAGGTTTCTTATTACATTTTATGTGGTAACTTAGGAAACAAAAATGCCTAAATTCGCAAATACTTGTAGATTGGATAAATTAAAAGAATAAAAAAAGAAGCCTCATTAAATACTAGTTTAAGTAAAATTTAAAATCTGTGCAGATAGGTATCACCGACTTGTTTTGCTAAGTTTTTTACTGCTGATAGCTTCTCAAATAGAGTAAATATTTTCGTGTTATTTATATCGTAAACCATAGTTCACATCGATGGCAGAACCAGTTTCCGTCGATGACAGTTCTTCCGCATTCTCAGCATTTTCTTTTTTGGAATCGTGAATGCCATCTTCAATACCTACTTTACCATATAAAATGCATCTAAATAGTTTTGCTGTATTTTAAAACTACGAGCTAATTTTCGTCGTTTATGTTAGTTTTTTTTTCCGAGATGTCTGGAGGGAGTGGGGGGAGGCCTTTGCCCAGCAGTGGGACTCTCATGGCTGATAATAATAATAATAATGTTAGTTTTAGCATCTTCTTGGAAAACGGAAGATTAGACCCGTTTTTGTACTTTTCTATAAATTCTTATTTATTGTTTTTTAAATCACTTTTACCACATCTTAGTGTAAAATATTAATAGTAGGTATACTTTCTTCTAAAATAATAAACAAATATGGAACATAAATTTAATTAATTAATTAGAAAGACTTCTGTAATTAGCATTGAATCTGTATAAGTAAGTATTTTATTTTGCTGTGTGAAAGTACATACCTTACCTAAGTGTCATTGAACTTAAAAATAAAATTTAAGGTATTTACTTTTTGATAAACTGAATTGATAAACTATCATATGAATGAGGTGTGATTTTGATAAATTAGTAGATACATTTAACTAACTAATTATCGGACAGGAGCATAAGCCTTTGGGACAATTGGCTTACTAAATCAGACAATGGTTTACCTATGTATTTTTTAAGATCATAAACTTTTAATATAAAACAAGTCTTAGGTATTGTAGATATCCCTTATGTAGGAAGAATAATGTAAAATTAGTATGGTCTACGACAAGTGTATTTTATCGTTAGCAAAATGCTATAAGTACAACATTAATCAACTTAACTAGACAGTTTGATTCTTACCTTAATCACAAGCATGATAACAATGATGATGGTATTATACAAGCATTGTTAGTTTTTATCATACAATTCATCATCATTATGGCGTATTAAAGACGTTACTGAAGGGTTATTCGCGTTAGAATTTTCGTTTGTTTCATTAATATTCGGATGCTTCTTACTACGAGATAGATAGTATTCCGTCGATAAGATCAACGCTAAAACACGGTTCTAACCTAGGATCAAATATTCCAAATCGAAAAATTGGCCCTTGAAGTCAGAAATCGCATAACATCCGAATATACATCAAACGAACAAAAAAATAGAACGGGAATACGGCCCCTGATTTGTGATAAAATTTACGCAAAGTGACTTTGTTGATACATTCAAAATATATCACTATACGCCTTATTTTTTAATTACCAACATTTGAAACATAGTCTCGGTGTCTGTTAATGATCAACTCAAAAATCATGGATTTTTGATAGCTACTGCGGTTTTACTGACTGGGGATGTACAAGAACATAGTTTGAATGAGAGTCCGTATGCCATTTTCTGTAGTACTTATTTGTACAGTTTTCATAAAATTTTGTTCGTTGACTGTTGACTACAATCATCGACAACTTTGTGATAGTTATGTAAAAAAAAAATTCTGACCATGTCATTTTATGCATCTACTGCAACTGTCCCTAAATTGTTTTTGGTAGTTTTTATTTTTATTTTTTTATGATGAATGGGTGGGCTCTTGATCTCAAACTTACATAGGTAAGAGTGAGGTCTACGATGGAGCGAGCTTACCCAGAAGGTGCCTATTAACTCTCTTCTTAAAAACAATAGGGTCGTAGCTCAGCGGAAATACGTACGTCGTAGGTAGTGACAAAATCGCGGTGCATATGGTTGTACTGTGTTTCTGCAGATCATGCACATAGTTTTACGGCTGCGAATAGCGTATCTCTTGTTTCTTAGCCAAGGAAAATTAGATAAATAGGCTTAGAGTCACTTTCTATTTTGAGGGTATTTATTTCCCAAATCCAATTTCTATAAAATGCCATATCTATTGTGGGCCATATTATCTTTGCAGTAATTCGGTTTGTCCTTCATTAATCACCGGAAAAAGTAACATTTGTTTAAACTTAATTTGCTTTGTCAATAAAACAATAAATTACTGTAATCTTTACTTGAATACTACCTTGTTTTGCTTCTTCCGCATCACAGAATATGTAGCACTCTCTATTAGTTTCTGATTTCATGAGATCATTTGTATTTAAATTAAGGTCATTGTACCCCAAGATACGAGACCATAATGTATCTTTGACACAAAATAGTTATCTGCAGTCAGATTTCAAATCCAGCATTGTCCTAGATTTCATTTGTAGATTGATGTACTTATGTAGAATGTTTTAAAATCATTTTAAATATCTAGGTTACCATCAAGTGCCTGTGTTTGTTTATAGTAAAATTTAAATTGTTTTTATTTGTTAGATTGTAATCTTTTGCAATATGAAGTTTACTCACATCGTTTCAGTCTTTGTTGTCTTAGACATAAACATTATCATAGTCTTGATCAATTTTGACCGCACTTTCTGATTCATAATGGTCCTCCTACACGTGGTTAATACTTGTACTAGACTAGGCCAATCATTGACTTGAATTTTGACAATTACTATTATTCACGTCCTGGGTATCAACCTACTTGTCTTTTTAGTAAGTAATCGGCTGAATTCATATCTCGTCAGCCCACGCTAACATTTAGACTTAGCGTAGGAAGGATTATTCATCATATTTTGTCGTACAGCTATTGCAATGCATTAGAGGCTATTTTTCATTAATTCATCTTATTTTATTTCTTTTGCTCAATTAGAGTGGAGTTTATACTTTTTGCGCAGTGAAGTCATGGTCTAAATTGGATTAAGTGGGTGCTTTTTGTGGCTTGATCTCATTTAGCTATTTGCTTATAATGCCACTTTAATGGTTTGACGAAATAGACAAGCGGTCAAGATAGATCTCTGTACAAATAGCAATGAGTACCTAATTGAATTTATTATTCACAAGATTACAACTATCGCTTAAACTGCTTTGTTATTGTTTTGTTTATTTATTAGACTACATTTTAATATCTACCTACTGAAGGATAAAAAAATATAACAATTTTAGTTGTCTCTCATTTTCACAAAAAAATAAATACAAAAGTGTATAATATTGAGCTATAATATGTAATGAATTCACAAGGTTGCCCTTGACAGCGGAGGTTGTCAGCCTGGCAAGTTCACATCATCATAATCAGCGACAATTTGCGGTATCCTGTCGCAGGCTGTACTTATTGTACTTCCTCTGAACCTCACGTTAAGTGGTGCTCTTCGATTTACCATTAGCATAACTAGCTGAGGACTTGCTTGACAGACCTACTCGTCGTAATACAAAGAAGTGTATAATCCTTAGTTTTTTCTGATTTTTTTTCAATAATCGGGGGTCCTGTAATTGTTTTTGCGTGAAGGAGTAACAAACATAGGTAGGTATACACACACTGTAATCTCTTATAAACTTCTTTTTATCTTCAACACAACTAACTGTCTTTACAGTACCTAGATAGAAAATTGAGGTTAAATAACAGGACGTATGTTAATTAAAATTGCTGCTTGAACGCCTAAACTTATTTTCAAAACTGTGTGCCAAACGCTAATATTTATTGATGTGACATCTACGAGGCTGACACACAAACACAGCACTTTCTCATGAGAACCTCATTGTCTTGGCCACCCATTGTTTTAGAAGCACGATCATGTAAACATTACTTTCCTCGGTATAGGAAAATCGTGTGACGATACTAAAATGGAAATTGAAAATCAACAGCAGATAATCATGAAGTTTTTGCAATGCGATGTGATTTATCGTGAATCAAATTTTATGATTTCTTATACTAGTTCACTTACGCTATCGATGAATGCTAAAAAGAAACGTGTAATTGATGTTTTCGTGTGATCTTTCGTAATTCTGTTCGTATAATTTTATTTTCACTTTCGTTTAATTGCAAGATAATTATTTAAATCGTTGGTAACACACATACCAATAACTGTGATAGTTCCCAAGGTTAGTTATTTTATTTCAAAGTTTCAACTTTACACAGACTTCACGGTTGCTAACTCCTGGTGCATACAACCTCTTATCAGGCTCACACGTCAATAAAATGAAATGGCCATAAACATTTACAGTCAAAGTCAAGAGTCTTTAATCTTGACGGGATCAGCGAGTAAGATTAATTCCTCATGCGTAGGGCGGAGGAAGGAGGAAACGCATCTATTTAAAGAAATCTAAAAACGGTTCCCACGTGCTTCGAATGTTTTACTAATTTTATGAATAGGAACGCTGTTTTCAGTTCGCTAAACTGTTGAACCTCATAATATTGTTAGTAGCATCTTCGTGGCTCTATTTAGGTATTTATTGCTATATTTGCTATACTTAGGATTTCGCTGATTGAGATAATGAATAAAGTACCTACTACCTACTGGGCAAGCTTATTTCATCTCAAACAATCCTTAGCGTCCTAAATATACCTAAGCTTGTAGGATTACTGCACCTGGCTATCGGCTGATACTTATTAAACCTACCAATTGAGAATATAATCAAGTTTACAAAGAGAAACATTGAATATGTTAACGGTAGCACGATTTTATTTTCTTCCCCGAGGAATAGGGTAACGATCGTCACGGACGGCCCGCTCTTCTCACGACCGTGGGAAAAGCAGGCAAGTAATCTATTTAGATAAACGTTGGAAAAAGGAGAATTTATTATTACCTATAGCATGCTTTTAGTTAGATAGATAGATAGATAGAAAATACTTTATTGCACACCACATAAAAAGTAAAACAAAAACATACAAAAAACTTAACTATGATATACAATCGGCGGTCTTATCGCTAAAAAGCGATCTCTACCAGACAACCTGTGGATGGATAAATGGACATATCGAAAAATATAAAGGGGCATGACCAAAGAAAGAATTGGTTTTGAAATAATATAATATACCTACTTAATTGTATACTTACAACTAATAATAAACTTACTTAAACTTACATACTAATAAATACATATTTATATACTTATATGCATACAATATATATAAATAATATATGTATAGTTTTGTCTAACAACACAGGAGAAGTCAACGATAAGAGGACAAGTAGTGTTCCTTCAACATGATTTTGAAGGAGGAAATTGATTTAGCACGTCGGATTGCAACAGGTAAATCATTCCACAGGCAGACTGCCTGCACAGTAAAAGAGTTACCATAGTAGGAGGAGGAGTGGGTGGGCGTTATAAGCTGAAGAGTTTCAGAGGAGCGCAAAGTGCGAGGATGCGACTCATGAAGAAAATGAAAGCGTTCTTTAAGGTAATGTGGTGAGCAAGGATTAAATAAAATATTGTACAGTAGACAAAGAATGTGGGAGTTACGGCGAAGACGAATGGGTAGCCACTTCAGCTTACTACGAAACTCGGAAACATGGTCGTATTTACGCAGACCAAAAACAAACCGTATTCCCAAGTTCTGCAGTCGCTCGAGTTTATTTAGTTGCTGCTCAGTGACATCCAGATAACAAGAGTCAGCATAATCGAGAATGGGAAGAAGAAGAGACTGAGCGAGCGAAATTTTGGTGGCAATCGGTAGGAAATTCCGCAATCTCCTTAAAGAACCCATCGATGCAAACATTCGACGGCTGATCTCAGAAAGCTGCGGTCCCCATGACAGTTGCTTGTCAAAGAAAACTCCCAAATTTTTCACCTTGTCACTTTGTACTATATGTGTGCCATCAAAAAGAACTTGTGGAATGCTAGTCCAGTCAATTTTAGCAATCATGTACGGGCTACCTATAACAATGACCTGAGTTTTCAAAGGATTTACACGAATGCCGTAAGATTTGCTCCATTCTAAAATACGACCCAGATCATCATTAATTAAGTTAATAGCTTGTGGTAGTTCATCAACAGTAGCATGCGTGTAAATTTGGAGATCATCTGCATAGAGGTGGTACGATGAAGTTAGTTGTTTAGAAATAGAATTTATAAAAATTGAGAAAAGGAGAGGAGATAAAACGCCGCCCTGTGGTACGCCAGCAGATATATTGCACCATGATGAAAAAACATCGTCAGTACGTATACGCTGTCGGCGCCCGTGCAGGTAACTATGAAACCAATCAATCACCGTTGGAGATATGTTGAGAGAGCGAAGAATACCTAGGAGGATATCAAAATCGACATTATTAAAAGCATTACTAAAATCTAATAATGCCAGTACAGTCACTTGTCCTCTTTCCATGCCAGCCCGTATGTCATCAGTTATCTTAACTAAAGCAGACACTGTGCTATGTCCAGGACGGAAACCGGATTGAAAATGATTTAGGAGGTTGTTTTTGGAAAGGAAAATACTAAGTTGCCTATGGACAAGACGTTCCAGTACTTTAGAGAGGAAAGGGAGAATAGATATCGGACGGAAATCAGAAAAGGAGGCTGGACTAGATTTCTTAGGGAGGGGAGTGACCTGTGCTTCTTTCCACAAGAGAGGAAATACACCAGAGGAAATTGAAAAATTAAGGATGTAACTGATATAAGGAACAATAAGGTCAAGAATGGGAGTAATCATATTTCGGCTTATGCTATCACTGCCGACAGCTTTAGACGAAATAGAAGCAATGCTCTTCTTAACATCACAATCGGTGAATTGATTAAAAGTGAAAGATGGGTAGTCCGGTATCGAAGTGGATGAGAGTTTAAGGAGAGTTTGTGATTTTATATGTAAATCAAAGTTCGGAAACATTGTGAAATGTTGATTCAGCAAATTTATGTCGATGTTTTGAGGTAACTTATCAGGATCACGAGACTTACCGATACCCAATGACCGCAGAAACTTCCAAACCTTTGCAGGCTCAGAGTTCTCTACTGAATTATGAATATGACGGCGTTGTGCGTCACGACACGCTCTATTGCAGAGATTCCGACAAGCAATGTACTTTTCTTTATTTCGATCAGAATATTTTGATTTAAGTTTCGCCTTGGCTACAAGTTTTTTGTGCATAATTGATCTCAGTTCTGGCGTTATCCATGGTGCTGGTAGATGCTTTAACTTAATTTCCCTAGGTGGAGCGTGCTTATCGTAAAGTTTAATAATAGCATTGTTGAAAAAATTAAGTTTATCGTCCACTGTAGGTTCATCAGCAAGTTGAGACCAATCAATAGATTCAGCATCTTGACGTAGTTTCTCTAAGTCCATGCCACCAAAATTTCGCTGCATGACAATTTTGGGCTTATCTTTGGGAGGACGAATTTTGTAAGAAAGATATAGAAGATCATGATGAGAAAAAGCCCCTGCTGCACATTGACCATGTGTAGATACATGGTCAGGAGAAGATACAAAAATTAGATCAATAAGAGAGGGAGTACGATTTGGAACAAAATGTGTAGCAGTCGAGGGAAGAATAGAAAGGTTGCATGCCCTAGTAAGAGATTCCAGTGAAGCTGTACGATGATCTTTCTTGAGAAGGCAAGTATTGAAATCTCCCAAAATGATAGTATGATTGTAAGAAACAGCAAAGTTTTCCAAGAGTGTTTCAAAAGAGTGGAAGAAGTTAATACTGGAGGAAGGACAATAATACACCCCTAGAAGAACCTTGACATGCAAAAGACTTATTTCTATAAAGAGATGCTCACCCGCACTAGACGGAGGTGGCTGTGCCGACATGCTGATAATGGAAAAGGGGATATGTTTACGAAGATATATGGCAACACCCCCACCAACCGTACCAATGCGATCATTTCGTATAAGCTGAAATCCTGGCAGAGAATAAGATTCAGATGAGAGACAAGGTTTAAGCCAGGACTCAGAGACTAGAAGGGCATGTAAATTTTTATTTTTAAAGGAAGCTAACAAATCAGGGTAGTGCGCAGGGATGCTTTGAGCATTAATATGAATGACATTAAAATTTTTTGGGACATCAATAAGAAATGAATTAATGGAATCAGCTAAAGAAGGGACACTAATAAAGCTATCATCACTACTTGAATCACAAGAGACATAATCATCACTATCTGAAGTGTCAGACATAGACTAAACCCGATATTGATTAGACAAAAAATATATATTTAAATATTTACGTTATAAACTACAAAACAATAATAATAATAAAATATGATGTATAATTATACCTAATTTATGTATATATATTTACTTATGATAAATATTTAAAAACTTACTACAATGTGTCCGTCAAGCGACCATCCACCCGCCAGGTTGTGCTCCAATAGAAAAAGCAAATTTAGGAGAACATAAACCAACATTGCACAGTAAGTAAGTACACAAACTTGATAGCAAAAGGAATCAAGGTAGGTAGGAGATATCAACTTTATATAAACAATAACTATGAAGCTAAATTCTGACCCAAGAAGAAAAAAACCAATTATGATAGCAGACTAACAAAATTTCACATAATACAAAATCATCTGTGCCAAAAGAATTAATCCAAACCTTTTATGAAGAAAAACTTAGGTCATTCATTGATCCAATCCAACTTACCAACTGTCAGTGTCAAACTGGAGTGAAGTCTGACATTACACGTCAATCAATCTAGATGCGAATTGCGAATAGTGTGAAGTGAACAAAACAACAAAAACAAAGTGGGTTGGATTGCAAATTTGTTGGTAAATGTGGGTGTAGTTGTCCATTAGACATCTACCTACTAATAATACTTGGGTCAGAAAAAAAGTAACAAAAGGGGAGATACAATACTACACTTAGAAATACCATGGCCGAGACTATCTTCGCGCAGCAACACGCTTGGGCTTTGCGGCGTCCTTCGATGCGGCATCCTTCGACGCCGACGACGCCTTCGGGGCTACTGCTTGTACCTCTGTGCCGATGGAGGCAAGGTCCGCAACGCATGTTATCCTATGCCGCACTCCATCCGCTCCTAGGACGTACACAGTGCCATCCATCGTCCAGCACCGCGATAAACCAAAACGTTCACGCGCCAACATGAACGCATCATGCCTTTGCTTTGTGAGAAACTCGGAAATTGTAATTCCGGTGCCCTTCAACTTTGACTTGGCTGCCCATACCTTACTCCGCACAGACGCATCACTAAATTTGATGAGAATAGGCCTAGAGCGATCTGAAGTTCCTCCACGGCCCATCCTGTGACAGCGGCTGATGTCATTAGCTGAAAAGCCACCTTGATTAAGCCGCTCGACCACCAACTTTACTGCAACCTGTGAGAGGTTTTCTTTGGACTCCTCAGCCACTCCATGAACCAGAAGTATCTTACGCCTCCCTCTCATCTCAAGGTGATCCAGTTGCTTCGCCATAAATTCGATCTGCAGCTGTAGTGCCCGCAACGCCCCTGTTATAAAAGACTTGAAGTCGGCATACTCTGCGGCAAGCCCAGTTATAGTGGATGGTGAAGAAGTTTTCTGCAGTCCTGCCTCAAATTGGCCCATCCTCAAGCTGAATGACTTAATCATTTCCGTCATTGAGTTTTGTATGTCCTCCATTTTGTATGGTATAGTGTAGTGCAACACAAAGGAAATTATAAGTGTGAACTTAGCGCAATGTAGATGTTATGTAGCGGATGGATAACACTTCCTGGCTGGTATGTTAACTTACTTTAACAGACTTTTCATTTATTTATGCACAGTAATTAGTTTTTCTATTTAATTTAATAAATAACTAATAGACGTAAGTGTATGGAGTTTCAAATCTACCCCCAACTATGTCTATAACTAGTTACGTTATAGACGGAAGTTATCGCGGAAGTTCTGGGGAAATATAATGGGAAAATCATATGTTTACAACCACAATATTGATAGGAAGTCGTGTTAGGAAAACAGAGATTGCATTGTCTTGTAATGACGCAAATGGAGATAAGTAATTTTCTTCTCATTGTTCTCGATAATGCATCGGTCTGGACAATATTCAAGCATACGATCTTACATCGAACAAATGAGATTAGATTATGGAGACTGAAATCGATTGAGAAATATAGATTTATTCATCTTTGCTGAAAATGTTTGTTGCGGTTTCTGTCATGGCGTAATTTTGTACCCGGGACCACAGCCCGGAACAGACTTGTCCTGTCCTGAAAGGAAGTACTTACCTAACTAACGCCTTTAGCGACTGCCAAAGCCTAGGTATCTACATATAGAGGTCCAGATCTGTAGAGAGTACCAGAACGCCTATAGCACTTTGGTAACTACAAAACTTAGGTACTTGCCTACATCAAAAATTAAGACGCACGTATGCAGGGATATCAGATTTACCTACCTACTCAAGACACGATCCTGACATACATATCTTTCGCTTTATCTACTCTCATCATTTGTCAGGTTAATTGTGAGAACCGTTGTTCCTCTGTTATAACAGGATGATATGCTGATTCCAAAGTCAAGATCACCTGACAGGCTTGTATCTAGATCGATCATCATTCATCATCCCACAAGTGGACCATTCAAATTTGCGAAATCGAGTACTCGATCTGTAATCGATTCTCTTTCTGTAATCGATTCACGTCAGGTATTGCTTGCACTTAACATACTATCCTCGATCGTGTGGGCGAATGTATTTGGACGCATTTTAACGGTGCATCCTTTCGCGATGTTCTTTTAATATGTTGTTCTTGTATTTTGCTACCTATTGATGTGTTGAACAATCCTTGGACGCCTCAACTGGTTCTAGTTTCTTTTGTTACGTAAATATTAGATTACGTTTCCGTAAATAAATGTAAGCTGTCTTATTGTAATTGATCGTTTTGCCTATGCCTTTCTGCCAGGTCTTGTGTTTTCATCTCCCACGCATTCCCAACAATATTGATATCGTCCGGTCATCGGGCAAACCATCCAGCTTACTGGTCATAGACTATCTTGTAACTACAGTACTGTTTTTGAATAATGTTCTATCTATCAGTTTTCCGTTATCTTGTATTGCGATTGTACCTAACTCTTGACAACTACCCTCCTATTCATTACTGATTACAATCTCCAAGGCTTTAGCTAGTCAAGGAAATTTTATTTCTAAAAATACATAAGATACTGTCAGAGTACTTCCTCTTGATAAAAGTGTCATATTCCAGAATGGAAATAGATTTGTTTTTAGAGATCATAGATTCCGAGATTCTTTGGAAATATAAAACTTCGAATTTTCACTAAATATTTTTCATTTCTAAGTTTTATTTTGTACTTACTTATTTGAAGAGAATTATTTTGTGGTTTAATTGGTTTTATTTATAGGTTTTCATTAGGTAATTTACTAATTAGGTGTAGGTAATAGGGTTTACCTAGTCCCTGCGGCGTCTTTCAAGCGTCTTGTTCATTAGAAAATATTTATAGCTATCCTCTTCGAATATTGTTCACTGTGCCCTCTTATCTGGGTTCCACTCTTCTCTCTTCTGGCCCTAAGTTTCAGTAAACAAACTCAAATATAATACGCAATAAGATAAAAATCACGAGGTCTTGCATGGTTTCTATATTTGTCAGCAGTTATCGACATTATAATATTTATCTTGTTCAATATATCAACTAGGTGAGTACTATACCTACCTATTTTGTTTTCGCAAAAGAGGCTGTTAGTAGGTCGACTGATTTCATTAAAATCGCCCGTGTTTTATAAACTTCTTCAATGGAATATAACAATGAGGAGCCATCCTTATTTTGTGTTATTATTCAGTGAGTATAGTTTTTATTACTTTAGTTCACCAAGAACCACGTTAGTGATATACAGGGTGTAAAAAGACTGCTACCGAAAACTGAGGGATTGCAATCAGACCATGATTCTGAACATATTTATCGAAAAAAAACTAAAAAAAAATTTTGACTTAGCTACGTCATTTTATTTTATTTTCTAGTTTTTTGCTACTAGTACAACATAATAAGACCATACCTACCTAATCATTTCATTTATAAAAGAAAAAACAATTAAAACTCAAAATCCAGCAATCTACGTATAAAAACGCGCCCAGTACATACGCAAACAGTGATCTTCAAACGCTGTTTTCTCCGGATATAATGATTTTTTCGGAAAATCCTTTTGGATTTGGTTGTGTTTTGGGATGCTGTACCTACCCCTTTCGGCTTCGGTAGACGTCTTTTTACACCCTGTATAAATAAATATAAATAATTCTGGACATTTTCACACAGCATCATCTAGCCCCAAACTAAGCAAAGCTTGTGCTATGGGAACCAGATACTTATATAATTTTTGTTTGTAAATACATACATATTATACATAGAAACAACCAGACCTGAGACTAATATCTGTAGGCCATACAAACATTTGTCCCGCAGCGGGGATCGAACCCGCAACCTTCTGCGTCGCAGGCGGACCTTCGCCCACTGCGCCATAGAGGTCGATATTTATATTTATTGATTTTTTTAAATATTTCTCCGTTTGTATTTATTTTGTCTAGGAAATATACAAAAGCCGTTTTATACCTAGTCATTTTTCCTGATAGACCTAAGTCGCCTAAAGCCCGTTTACATCCTGTAAAATAGTAAACGCATAATCTCCTGGTAACTCAACTATTTACTTTGTTTATCTGCTAAAAGTCTTGTTGACTTATCTAACGACTTCTCATTACATAGTAACATCTTTTGTTTGTTGTTTCCGGAGATAAAAACTTTCGTGCTCACAAATCCCGTTTTTATGTTTAGTGCGTTTTGTGCATCGACAGTCGACATTGCATTTGGAATATTACAAAAATAAGTTTCTTGTGGAAAATGGTTGTGAAATTACGATACGATTCTGCACAGTATTTTTGTTTAGAACAAAGAGGTAAGCCACTCAGTAAATTATAATAAAAAAGTTGAGAAATAAACTTTTTCGTTTGTTAGTTTTGGCATGGCTTATGAATTAACTCTTTTCATAATTTTGTTTATTTAGAATAATCGGATTATTGACGTCATGAAATAAAGTCGCTCTACGAATAGACCGTCTAGACGTCCCGACAAAGACATTCAATTATTTTCGATGCATTTGTGTTCTCCTAGTTAGATTTTAATCGTCCCTGATTCCATGGTATTAACACATTTTCTGCGACTCACTGTGTTACATTACAACACTCACGTTAAAATTGTACCTACTAGAATTTTTCAAAAGAAATGTTTACTTGGGTAGCTACTAAGTGCCCATCAGCGATATTTTGGAGCGAAGTTCCTTTTCGGACGGTATTGAGGATGGGGGCTAGAAGAAAAAGCACATAATAATACACAATAATGAAATACACAAACATAGGTCAAAACGTCACAGTGCGAAGTGCGCAGACGCGAAACAGTCCATAGATTGGATTGTTAGTACGGAAGAGCGTTTCTAGGATTTTAATATTTGACAATAATTTATTTGTCAAAATGCCAAATGTCAAAGTTGAAACTTCGTTCCAACCGTGTTCCATGGAGGTTCCACGACACTCACGTACTTTTTTTTTGATGACTCGACTAACATTCCTTGTTGTTATTGTACCTATATGAAGCACACAACATACGATATTTTTAAGTCTCAGTTTCTGTTAGGTTATTTCTAAACATACACAAACTCTTCAGAAGCTATAGGTACTAGTAGGTTTTGGCTTTCTTTTTAACCAAAAGCTGCAGCATTCGACGAAAGAGCAAGTATTTCTATAAATACATGACGATAATAAACTTTGGGCTGGGAGTTGGGAGCCGGCACAGTTAAACAGCGCCTCGGGGCGCGACGCGACGCTTCCCGTGACGTCAACTTGTGTTGTGATCATAAACGTCCAAATGTTTTTTGACTTATTGTCAGTTTTATAATGCGTAAACGACCGCTTCTTCCTGACTCAAAGCAATAATTTAAATAGTTTTATTACTTATGTTATTTTGATTGTTGGTGGTCGATATCACTGTTTTAGTTTCTGTAACTTTCAAAATATATAGGTATTTTTAATAATGATTACAATTTATACTGTAATCATAATCACACCTACTTATTTATTTATCTTCTTTTGTAGAAAATGCTTATCGCATAGAATATTTATTTGATAGCGTTAGTTATTTTAATTTTGTATAGATGCCTCATCAACATAATTTGTCAATGATCCTCTATTATCTTTGAGAACTAAAACCGGATTAAGCTACTTGACCCAATTCGATGACACATCGGAATGCCGCAAAAATGCATGATATCTAATATAATGTATTTGTAAAATCTGCCAACGAGTCATTCCGTGACGCGTTTGCACGTAGTTTTCGTCAAATCCCACTATCTACAAATTGTTTGGCAGCTTCAGTTGTATTTCAATAAGTTTGCACAATGCAGACGTATAGGTATCTATTATATTATTTTTTAATTAAATAGGTAAACAAAAACATTTAAACTCATAACGTCATTTTGAACTATTTTTGAAGTTGTGTTGCAAAGTGAGAAAGTGCATGAGAGAAATACACTCTAGTTTGATCAATGTGTGTGATGGGAGCACTTTGCCGTTTTCAGGCAAGATATGTTATAGGTGAGTTCCTCAATCTCAACGTCATTATACGAAATCGGCACACTTCAAAATCAGTTGCATAGTTAGTATTTTGATCCTACTCGTATACCTACTGGGTCACACTAGGTCCATGTATCGTGGATATCAGAAAACTGTAGGTAAAACCACATACGCCAATTAAAATTCATAAAATTCATCAACCTACCTAATACTGGTCGTAGAATGAAAGTCCTTTTCTTTGTGTAGTAACTACTGATATTGTTAACTCTAATAAACATGATTGTAAAAGGGGTATTTGTATTGCAATTAACTGACTTTCAACAATCAAACAAATTAAGGGCAGGCGCTTCTCAATTAATGCATTATTTGAGTTATCCTGTTGTTGCATCCGCCGGCCGGTTCATTGCAACTAGTTATAAATAGATGGCGCGAATACTAAACAAATACATCCTGCTTACTGATTTAAAACAAGCAGACATACCATTTAGGACTGATAAAATGCAACAAAAATAACGAAGAAAGACTTATAAAGGAGGAGGTATGTTTGACTATGCAGGTAGGTCTAGGTAGGTACCCACCTACATATATAGGTCGACTATATAACTTTGGTACCCTACTTGAAGCGTTAGACCACTCTGTCAAGAGAAATGAAACGATTGAGAAGAACCCTACTTGATATAAAAATGTTAGGACTAGAAATCAAAGGATCATTTACTTAGTTTCTTCTTTCTGTATTCTGTGGTTTTGTAAAAGAATTTAGCTAACTTACCTACTCAGACTGAGTCAGACGGACAGACAGACATACCTACGAGCTATATTTAGCGGACAGTCTCTGAAATGTAAACATAAGGCAGGACTTACATCCTTCTAATCTAACTTTTTGTTTAGATCCATGGTGAAAGAAAACATCAATTATTCTTTGTTGCTCATTTATAATTCTGTTGAATTTAATAAACGGGATATTGTTGGAGCTTTTAACTTGACCCTAAGCCCCTTATTAATAAACGTGGTGTAAAGTTACGCCGGGTTTAACTTAGGAGTAACCAAACAATTTTAGGCGTTTAAACCTGGCGTAACTTTACACCACGTTTATTAATAAGGCCCTGGATGTTTATGTACAGTCGTCACGAAGACAGATTACAAAATGTGATATTGTAAACATGTTCGGGTTGATGTTTATGTGAAGTTTCCTTTGTGGAAGGATCTGTGAATCACGACGTCCCGTCCCTTTGAGTTGCAAGAGTTGCGTCAATTTAGTCTTATTGGCGTGGCGCATTATGAATCACTGGCTTTCCAAGCTCAGTTCATTACTTACAGGATACAATGCTCTTACAAAATTGTCAATAAAGTTTCTCTAATTCGTTTAATTTTTTTCTAACCGTTGTATTTACGATTTAAATATTGTTGTTTTCAAAATGCATCTATAATCTGGCAACAATTTGACGCTTTACCAACTGAGCTAATCGGCAATCAACACTACGAAGTAGAAGTCTTGATAATCTTAAGGTGATTCTACCTCTTAAGGTGAGAACGACAACTTCCTAAAATGACAACTTCCGAAAACGACAATTTCCGAGAATTTCCTACTGAACAAATACCTTTAAATATACATTTACTTTAAATTTAATATTTGTCCACAGAAGGAGAGTTGGAAACAGAATGGCTGCAAGCTGCAGGGTTAGGTTCCCTCGCGGCGCCGTTCCAGGTGGGCCTGGAGGTCACGGAGGCCCAGCTGGGTGAGGCGGTCAGTCCCCTGCCCCGGGAGCAGGCCGCAGCCGTCAGGCGAAGAGTCAGGAGACTGAACCGGACTGTAAGGAGGAAACGAGCCGCTTCCAGAGCCAGAAAGCCGGATATACGAGATGTTTTTAGGGATTTGGAGGTGAGTCAGCAAAACTTTTGAATAATCAGGGTAAAGAAGTAGCACGTATTGAAAATATTAGAGAAATCTTTTCAGCAGTGGATGTGGCCTGATTATTTAAGAAATAGAAATGAGAAGAATATTTTTTATAAAAGAAGGAAAATATGCTTAAAGTCCTTCAAATCTTTGGCAGCAAACGAAAGTCTTAGAGGAACAATGATCATAGTTCCTCCTTTATTTGTTGAATACAATAGATTCTGCTCATAAGCAGAAAAGTTTGGGCTCGGCACCTTCACGTTCGAACTCAAAAGATTACAAATAGAGAGGAAAAAACAAATACGCCCACGTTACGAACAGACAGGTAGTACGTGACTCAATAACAAAAAAAAAATGCACGCAAGAGGAGTGATTCAACAAACGATTCTTCGAATGGTGATCGTATCGGCATTTATGTTTAGTTTAATAGATAATTTCAATAAAATACATTCAAATGTTATTGTAAAATTATGATTATGTTCGAAGATGAACGCAATTAAAAAAAGGAAGCTGATAATGACTTAACTCAAACTAAGCCAAGAAACTTAAAACTCCAAGAAAAACCTAAAACTCGATTAAAAATCCAAATGTCATTCTCGTAAGCAGTCTGAAAGGTATTCATTAAATGATAGATGACGAGAGTCAGAGGTTGAACAACAACAAACAATGTACAGTTCGCCCAACGTATCTAGGCATTCGTGAAATTAGCCGTTTGTCTGCACAGAGCACAATTTTGTATGAAAAAGTGTTCATTGCGCAGACTATCGGCTAACTTTACGAATGCCTAGATCCGTTGGGCGAAGTATAAGTAGACGTAAGTATAACTTAGTAGGACTTCAAAACACCAAAACAGACTTGTTTTAGACATTTTCAACAAGTTACCTAGTCTTCCCTTTAACTATACAAGGACATACCTAGTAATGTGCTACTTGCTTTAAGAGTACCTAGGTAGTTACGTTTTAAAGCTTCATGTTAACTAGGAGTAAGATAAGAGTAGCTAGGATTTTACGATTATTTACAGTTAGGCTAAAACCGGGAATTCCTTTAATGACTGACACTTATTGGATTACTGTACAGAGCTTTATGTCAAAGTTCTTTTCAGAAACCGCTAACCTACGGTAAATCTGAGTTTTATTATTTACAATTACATTTTACGATTACATCTACACGTGAAGTGGTGTCTGGTTTCAAAGCTTTTTATTAAGCTTAGTGGCCTCAGACTGGTCGGCACGCGTCTTGGATGCCGGAACGTGGCTAGACTTAGAGACGTCTATTTCGCGATAAGGCAGGTGCTATCTCAAGCTAATAAATTCTTGTAATTTATAGTCTGTGCTTCTGCAGTCCAAACTGTCATGTTGTATGGTGAATAGTTTTTGGATTCCTTTTGAAAATAATAGCGGAATTGATTTTGCTTTTGGGTTTTAAATACAGATTACGTAAAGCTACATCTGAAATAATAAAAGGTTTATTATTACTAACGTACCATTTCCTTACTTCGGAAGTTTATTTAATGATTTTCACACAGTGAAACCTCGGACAGGTATCTAATCTATAAAATAATGTGTGTCAGTCCGCAGCTGTTACATTGATTGACATGTGGTAGCTTTCTGGTCAGCTGAGGCTGATCCAAATCATAGTTTCACTTGGAAACTCAAACCAGTCAATTGTCAGTTTTTTCTCTCGAACCGGTCAATCTGAGATATGTCAATATCGCGCTTTCACGGCAACTTACGCATTTTCTAAAGACTGGTGCTCAGAAGGAAAGTTCGTTTTTGCAAGAGCAACAATGAAGAATGAAACGAGCATGCTGTTTGCGATTATAAATGTTTGCTTTCTTCGAGCACTATTCAAGTATCCACTAAGTACCTAATTAAAAGTGGTTCATGCTCCAAGCAAGACTTATCCAATTCAATTATGCCTATTCGTCTGTCCATGCGTCAGTCACAGGCAGGTATCTTTTGAATCGTATTTAGTTGAAATTTTGTCTTAATTATTGTAGGTACCTACATGGTGGTACTGAATCCTTTGTAGACAAGTCCAACTAGCACAGAATTTTTGTCATTAGTTATTCATTAAACACCTACGAAACAAATGAAGCCCCGTCTCATCCCACTGCCACTTCGTCAGTGCAAACCTCGATGTAATGGAATATGGTAGATCTATTACTTCAGTGCACCCACATCTCTACAAATCTATTTGTGGTCCATCCAAGTGAACAATAAGATTATGAACGGAGATTAAAGATGTATAATCTAGCACATTTATAGGTTAATCGATATGAAGCAGAGCGCTTTCCAACATCGGAAGTTCCTCTCGTGACAAATTGTAATTGGGAGCATCGGATGCAGGTCTTGGAACATTTGGGTTAATGTTAGATGTGTTGTGTGGTTTAATGTAAGTTATATCTGATATTGATTGAAAGATAAATGATGGTACAATAAGAACAATTTAGTAGGTACCTACCGACATACCTACAGGGGATTCTGATAAGGCAGAGGATGCTGATGAATGAAGTTAATATGATTCATGCTTTTGTATTTAGGCCGTTAAGAAAAATAAAGGTAAATCTGAAGAAGTGTAATCGATATCAGTAGGTGGGTACTTGCAGTAGGTAGCAGTCAATCTTACGTGTTCATACCACAGTCATACCTTCGTCATAGCAGCACCGATTCGGTTATTGATAGCATTGTTTAGATGCATTGTGAATCAGTTATTTTTCTAACTGCAATTTTCAAGATTTATAAATAAGAAAGTGTGTCATTGCTAATTTCAATTCTAAGAATATTGTCGAATTGTGTCCGCTTCGCAGAACCAGTAGCACTGCCGGCTGACAGGCGGAATTTAAGTCAAAAACCATTAAAAGATCATTCAGTTACACAAGTTAGCTGGTTACCAATTGCATCGCCAACTTTTAAACAAATTAGGGCCAGCTGATAACCAATGGCCGTCGTTAGATAAATATGCTATTAAGGTTTAGGGAATAGTCCGCTTCCATTCTTAAAAGGCACGAGTCGTTTCGAAAACTATTTCAAAATTACGATAATTAAAAAGTATAAGAAAACTGTTATGAAAAATTGTCGCAACACGAATTGTGTAAAGTGATTATTAGAAGTATTCAGTACAGAACGGACGTTGGTTCTACTCGCAGTAATTACGGAGCGTCCGGTGGTTTCAAAAGTTTCAAGTGTTGGTGCAGTTTGGTTAGTGCGGTGATCAGTGGATGGTGGTGAACATGTTGTGTGAAACTATGCGAGCGAAGGTGTGCGAAAAGATTGAGAACTGTAAAGGACTGGCGCTGGTCAAAACCTATCTGGATGCATTGGTAGGTGGCCTTCAACTAACCAACCCACATTCATCTATAAAGGGTCAGGTTACCTACCTACCTACATACATGATCCGTTCTAGTGCCAGGTGAAACGTTCGTTTGTTTTGCTTCTCCACGCTGAAACGGCTGAACGGATTTGGATGAGTTATGAATACCATAGATTTTGTCCCGGAAAAGTAACGTAGGTATTCCCAAAGGGCAGCACCGCAGACCGAACTTCATTTAGGTAGTAGGTACAAGTAGGTACTTGATGTAGAACCTATTGTTAATTTGTGTCTGGTGGCGAAAATAAAACTTTATTCTTATCATAACGCTGCGCTGGCGCCAACAAAAATCATAAGTTGTAATTGAATTCAAAACTTGTTCATTTACTAATTCTAATGACAGATAACAACTTTCTATTATGGTCTGGTCATTTGTTGACATTTAAAACTCTGGCTATTATCAAATATTTGGGTGTTTATTTCCCATAGCAATAAAAAGTACGTGAGTGTCGTGGAACACTCGGTTGGAACGAAACAAAGAGTACTTTTCTATACTGGGAATATAATAAATTAAGTTTTAATTAGGTATCCTAGAAACGCTCTTCCATACTAACAATGTAACAATCTATGGACTAAGTCGTGGCTGCGCATTTCGCACTGTGACGATTTGACATATACATGTGTCGTGACGGTAAAATGGAACAAAATTATTGTTCCAGCCTCAGCCTTTTTTTTCTTCGATACCGTCCGAAAAGGAACTTTGTTCCAAAAATTAGCGTTATAGAATGGACCTCACTCAGCATTGAGATCTGGAGTTTGTTTATACCTGCCTACTCTTGTCTTGCTTCTGCATTTTCTAGAAATATTAAACTTCCCGTAGTTAGGTAGTTCCAAGTCTAAAGTTCTTCAAGTAGGTAACTTCAAATCTAGCCTTAGAAGGTACGGACTTCTGAAATATCTAGGTATTCGTAATCATAAATCATGAACAGGATAAGCCAATTAATGATTTCTACCTTCAAGGCAAGAAATATGAGTAGGTATGCTAGCTATGAAGATATTCTTGTATGATTGGTAAAGAATTAGAACTCTAGTAGGTTTGTAAGTATGTACTTTACCTTGGATTATACCGTAAAGAAACACGCGAGCTAATACCTACAATTAACAAGAAAAAGTACTTACCTATCGAGTAGGTAATCAAATTACATAAAGTCCAAGCCAAAAAGCATTATAAAGGTTGCACCGTTGAGATCTGAATAGTGATTCTACTCCTCTTCCTTCGCGACCCATAACCGTTACGGACTGGATTCATTAGGTATAAATATTAATGGGCATTGTGATAATATCTTAATAGATTATTTGATTCATAAAAGAATTGCGTATTGGCCATTCAAAAATTTATTATTTTTTTGACCAAGGACCATTTAAATTAAGCTGTTTTCTGTGTATTATCCGTATTTTCACCCACATAAAATTGTGTAGATTTAAGTACCTATTTTGTAACTGTGTATATGTGGAGAAAATAAAACTTTATTCTATTCTATTCTATTATGGACGCACAGAAACAATAATCAGAAAATAATTCTTCGTCTACTCTGCTATTGAGTTAAAAAAGAAGCAACAATGTTATTCATAGCATTCTATTCAAATCATTGAATTCTTATTCCAGAACTAATCCATAGGCATTCACACAAGCGTTCACTAATCCGTCATAATCTTAGATATTATCAGGCTCATTGAATACGAAACGGCTCACTGGAATTCAAAAATAATGCTATAGGTAGATTATATTATCTATGTTCTGTGTAGGCAGTGAGAGCTATATTTTCTAACTGTAGATAAGATACTGACTATACCTAAACATATTATAACAATGCACTCGAATTAAACAACTTATTTACAAGTAATTGTCTGTAGAATGTGTTTGTTAAATATATAAAACACTGTTATGTTTTTGGTATTTTTAAAACGATCTGTGTGTAGTTTGCAGAAAGAGAGAAATACCTACACAACTTTTAAAACCATTTTGAATTGAGGACGTTTTGCTTTTAGAGCATTTTATATTAGTCGATGTGCATTTAAGAACATTTAGATTCAAAAACCTCCTGGTCCTAAATAGATTATTGTTGAACCCGGTTATTGTTCATACCATGTCGATTGACAAACCGTTTTACTGGCGGCTGTGTTAATGTTACTCTTCGGCAGATAATACCCATTCTTGTCTCTAATATCATATTATTATTCCGTTGGTCCGTCTACATGCTATTTCCAAGTAAGTGATTCTAATAAGGCATGATGCCATCCACTGCCTTTGTTTAGAGTCATTCACCTTGGATGTTATCCTTATGATGTAGGTGGACTGATTTTAATCTATGGACCTCGAAGTGTAGGTTCAAAATTGTTGAGGTAATTATTGGTAAATTGGTCCTACAAGCCACTTCCTACAGGTAAATGTAAATTTGTGCTATGGTAGCAATACATTTTCGGTGGGTATATCAAAGGACCGGAAAGCGGCAGTCTCATCAGTGATCTAGCTACCGTGACGACGTCCCGTCAGTTTCCCAAGCTAATAGTCCAGCTATTAAACATAAACAGGTGTCGCTACTGACACACATGTCCAACCACTTCCCGGCAAACTGGTCTACTGCCTGTCCTTACAAGGTTAACATTACGATACCCGTTTCTAATCTGTAGGAAGTGTATGACAAGTCTATGGTAATTGTGGAAAGCTAGATGTGAAAACTGAAAATTATTTTTTGGTCTTGATACATTAAGTGACCTTTTATCCCTAAAAAACCAAACTTCAAACTTATGCCCATTTTTTAATTAGGGTCACAAAATGGACGTGACTTATGATCAAAAGGTATTGCAGACGATGTAGTAAGCATTTCATCGGTACGGCACATCTGCTAGTTTTGTATTATGTAACTCGAAAAATGCTAATGAATGGAAAGAGTGATTCAATATATATTTCTTTCTGTGATTGATTGAATAATCCTTATTAGGATCAGCTATGATTGGATAGTTCATCGTTGCATCACGCACCATCGCCATAATAGATAGTTTCACCAAAATTCATCTTAAACATATCCAAGAGTCATTAATCTATTAGCTTTCTAAAGAATAAAATTACATAAGTACCAAACTGTGGGGACAAATACACAATCGTATACGTAATCTTGTTTTCTCTTTCAAATGCCTTTTTCTAAGGAACTCATAATATGTTCTAATTGCCGTTTTTGGGAAGAGACAATGATTTAATGGGACGGAAGTTGGTGTTTGGCTATTAGAAGGTTCTCAAGGCATTGAGAACAGCTATGATGACTTTACAAGATACGTAATACCTACTTACCTACATCTTTTAACCCACAAAATTATAAAGCCTTCGTGTAGATTGAGACTGGCAGATAGGTATTTTAAAATGTCCGTACAGTTCGCCCAACAGATCTAGGCATTCGTGAAGTTGTTGAAGTGAAGAACTGTAACTATGTTTTTCTGTTTAAACAAAAAACAACATTTTATTCAGCTTTATAAGGGTCGGTTCACATCTCACGGAAGATGCGTCGAGCGTATTCAGCGGTCTTCGAAATTCTATTCAATTCAATTCAAAACGTTTATTTTTATATTCAATCATCGCATTACCTACCTACGTTTACATTGAGTCTCTGCAATCACACAGTAAATCAACATGACAAGTTGCTAAAGTCTTAATTTACGAAAGAAGTGCATTTCTATGAGTGCACGTCTGCTCCCACGCTACTTTCTAACTAGGCAAAAAGATTTGGTAAATAAACAATGATTTTGTTTCCGTTGTTTATTAATTATCGAGATAATTGGATAACTGGCACAGTTTTTATGTCAGATGAAATGTTAGAATTGAAGATTCTTGCATAGTTTTAGGTTTTAAATCTGCCAACGATCGTACGAATAAGGCTCTGGCTGTGGTGGCTTTGGCGCCAAGTTCGACTCTCGCGGCAGGACAAAATTAAATGTTTGTATTATCTTCAGTTAGGTACTTGTTACCAGTCTGGCTGTAACCTAGTAGTTCCCATAATTAGGTTCTTAAAGTTTTTGATATTCACGACACAGGGAATCCTTTTGTGGAATCAAGACTGTGTATCTGGTCTGAATGTTGTCACTAGTTTTTCGTCCCTGTATGGCTCAAAGAGGCTCCTTTCGTGCACTAGGTACTCCTTGTTTTACAATTCAAGTATTTTGCTGCAGAACTCAAGCGGCAGTGAACCGCGGTCGCGCAGCGCGACTCCCGACTCCTTGGATTCTCTGCCGAGCGGCGGCTCTGGTAGCCCACCGACAGAATGGGCAGACTCAGCCACGCCACCGGACTTTGTGTAAGTACCATCAAACTTTTCAAGCAAAAGCTCTAACTACTCAACGGCTGAAGAGATTTTCTGGAGGAATTTCTTAATCCGTTCATGCAGACTACTTTTAAAAAAGTTATTTGCAGTAACCAATCGATATTTTGAGGTAGTTTGTTTAGGGTAGGTAAAGTAATGCTGAATATGATATAATAAGCAAAGTTTTGTAAAACAAAATCAATAAAACGCCATACTGGATGGTAGCTTAGTCAGAATGCATGAGAACCTAGTTATTCATAATAATATGGATCACGAGCAGCAACGTGCGTGCGTCTGCGCGAATTTTATTTTGAGTTGCATTTCAAGACTTTCGTGAAACGCACTGCATTCCTTTGACTCATTTTACTTTTCCCAGATTTGTGAAGTGTATCTTTGAGATTCTTGGGCAATTAACGAATTGTTGTTTTGTGGTTTTTCTCACTAACTAGACGGTTCGCTCTCTATTCGTCATTATATCTAAATATTTTCCTCTGTAATTATATTCGAATGTTGCACGTTAAAATGCGTGTTACTTTCATGTTTCTCACGAAAGCAAATTCTCCTTTGAGTTGGTACATTTTTGTCTAATTTTAATGTTTTTGTTAACCTATTTTTAAGGCGTAAGGTATCGTATTTTGTGTTACGCAAATATGCAAAGCGTAGACTCATGAATTCGCTCGTGGCGTTTTCAAGTCAAAAGTAAGGTTATGTCAGCCCTCCATTTTCTAAAACAACCTATTAGGTATTGGTCCTAGGAACAAACTGAATTTCTGATTCGTAGGTATACAAGTCAATGATGATTAATATTAAATGTTACAAAATTCGCATCAACTAACGTGCATATCTGTTTGACAGCGACAGTTTCCCGCCAGCAGGCACGCACGCCCCCCTGGCGCGCACGCCGTCAGCACCGGCTGCGCCGCGCCGCTCGCGCCTCTCCCCGCCCGCGGACCTCTCCCCCCCGCTGCCCATGCACGAGCTCTTCAAGCCGAATGATCTGCACTGGGCTGATATCGCCACCAATACTGGTAAGACTTCGAATTTATGACTTCTTCTTGTTGTGAGAACTAACTGGATATACATTTGATCAACAATGATTGTGTTCAAAAAAGTGGTGGCGTAGGATGTCTGATGGGCTTCTTAAAAACACCAACTGTGTTCAAATTATTTTAAATCAATGATGATATTACAATGCTATTAGCTTTGAAGTTGTAATTATGTCATTACCCAAATGCATCGTCATCAGAAATAACCAGCTTATTTGTCTTTGCTGATGACTTGTTGATTCATTTCCATCGCGTATCATTACAAACGCGACCTCAGCATGTACATAGGTAGAATAGGTACATAATTGCAAAGACCATTAACATTCTGAATGTCTTCATCAGTGACGTCATCGTGAGCATCGTGACCTTCGTCGGTATAATATTTAATCTAGCTGATGACATTTTCCTCGTCTCCATTACAACTAGATAGATTACTTCTACATTCCACTGATTCAAATTATTGTCTTTTCCAGAGGGTATTGAACTCCTGGGCTATCAAAGATACGGAACAGTCCAAGGACCAAGGATAGGAAAAGAGCGCATAAATGGATCTATACTGAAGGACAACGACCCGTTCATGTAAGTACAAAATGTAAAATGTTCATGAATAACTGAAGGACTGAAGGAATTGTTAAGACCTAACTGAATGAAAGAAGAGTCACAGTTTTAATAAAAGTAGGTATAGGTCCGATGTTCAAATATCAAGTGTGACTAATGAGTTGTTTCTATACAGAAACAAACACACGTCGGTGTCGAGAGCTAAGAGCGCTGCGTCCGTGCAGCAACCACTCAGCTTCGAACATAAATTCAACCTCGACAGGCAGATGCTCAACCGAGAGGAGGTAAGAAACTCCTTCTAGAAGACAATTCCGCCTTGCAAGACCTTAAATTGAATTTGATATCTAAGATCAACCTACTTATGGTAGACATAGTCATTAGTCACTAGACAGACAGGTGTGAAGAAGAGTAAAATAAGTAATGATTGATAATCATGTTGATTTCTAGGATTGGCCTGAAGAAGACAGCAACGTGGACATCGAAAGCATCGGAGAGCCGCAGCTGAAGCGTCTGCCGCCGCTCCTCTGGCTAGAGCTGACGGCGCTGTTCGACAAGTTCTCACTGCCGTTCCAGAAGAGGAAACCGCCCAAGAAGAAGAGGAAAGAAGGTAAGAATACCTACAACATGAATAGGTCAACGGGGTGTAAACTAGACAAGAATTAATAGCAGTTTTTGAAGTTGCGTTGAGGAACGAAGTCTAAAGTTTCAGGTGTTATTTTCCATGGCATGCATTTATTTTATCTAAAAGTATCGTGATTATGAATAACGTGGTAAATCTTTGGGAAAAACGTTGGTATCTTGACAGGAGATTGACACAAAGAGCTAACCAAAGTAAATGATTTTTCAGAGGGTTCAGTATTCGGAGTGTCTCTGGAAACCTTGGTGCGCAAGGATATGATCCTGTGGGAAGAGACATGGAGCTGCGTGCCGAGCATCTTCAGGTCCCTGGCTGCCTCGCTACGTGCCAGGACTCATGACGAGGGACTGTTCCGGGTGTCTGGCAATAAACACAGGGTAAGCTTACTTTTTGTGAATCAAAACCGAATTGTGCGCATGTGGCCAAAAACCGAATGAATGTGCTTCTATTTACGTACATATTTGCAAATTAAAATTTACCTACCTATGCTAAACACACATGACCTGAGGTTACATTTTGACTCCCAACAGTGCGTAGGTACTTCTGAAAAAACTATTTGAGGCACAGACAATAACAAAATCTTTAAATGCGATGACGAAGTTAGATTTTGACCTTGCTTAACATGGGCCACGGCTTCTAATTGGCAGCATTCACCATTGTGTTAGTTGTGCACAAAAACAAACAACATTGCGCTGTTGTCACCAAGCGTATATTGCATGTCCATTACACGCACCAAGAATAAGCAAACAATGCCATTGACAGTGTACAAAGCCTTGGTGATTGATGTTTATGCATTCTGTTGAATAAGGTAAATAATGATGATGTTTTTCTCTAAACAGAGCACGGGTGTAATCAAAACACGTATTTACTTATCTTATTACTTATCTTATACGTATCTTCAGATCTCTATGTCATCTGCTCGTTTGAGCGTCGTGTGAAGGCCATAGGTACCTGTTGATGAAAGTTTGCTTCATTTTAATGAGCTGTTCAGTATCCAAAGCGAAATACTTCACACTGATAAGTTTTCCAAAATGATGTCTGTCTTCGTTTCGATTCCGGGTCTTTAACATCTTGAAGAAGCATTTCAGTAAAACCGTTTTTCCTTTCAGATCGCAGCTCTGTGCCAGCAGATCGAGCGACAGTGGTACGAGCAGCGTGACGTCGTGGAGGCTACCTTCGACTCCGCCAGCAGCCACGACCTTGCTGCTGTGTACAAGCGACTGCTGCGGGCGTTGCCTTCGCCACTCTTGACACAGGAACTGATGAGGCTATTTTATCACACTTATTGTGAGTAATCTTATCCCTTCAAAACCAGCCATCATTTTGAGTGTTTTTATATTCATTGAGAGATCCCACCACATGTCATTGAGAGATGACAAGATTTACGGTTCCTACTGTATGACAAACATTGCCCCAGGCACCACAGCGTCCTGTTGAATGTAGGCATATGTTGCCTCTTGACGCTGTATAAATCATCATACATAGGCCATGTTTTAAGTTTGTAGGTACTGTAAACAAGCATAGCATTTTGTCTGCTTTATTTTAACTGTTGTACTCTGCCTCATCATCTTTTTTAATTTCATTTCTTCCAGCCCTGACGGGACCCACGCGAGGCCGTGCTCTGAACCTGCTAATCCTGCTGCTCCCGCCGGAACAGCGCGCCACGCTGCGCGACTTGCTGCGACTCGGCCGCGAGATCGTGGCCTGCAGCGATACTAACAAGATGAGCGAGCACAACGTGGCCATGATTATCGCTCCCACGCTCTTCCCGCCAAGGTTAGTATATGGCGCTGTTATCTGTTAGGAATGTCGCGGAATCAACAAAATGGGCCAGCATAATGTGATTTGATTGTTGATCCCATGAGCTTATTAATCAATTTGATGTTATCAGATGGGTTCTCATTTAAATTCTCACACGTTCTCGATTATAGCACCACACCATTCAACGTACCTACTTATGTTATTTTTGAGAGGAGCTTTATCTTTTGGGCTTGAGGCTCTTTGAGCTAAGATAGGCATTAGGCATTTTAGGCAAGCCACTTTATCGTACCTTGACCTTTATTACCTATGCTTTGTAGGAAAACCGTGTAGGTACGTCAGGTATGCATTCAACTAAAAATGTTCTAATTTGACCTGTAATTTCGTTACAGCCTGCTGATAAAATCATCAGACAGCCTGGAGACGCAGCTGGCCACCGCCGCAAACAGCTGTCACGTGACCGAGGCCATGATGCGATGGTGCGATCAGCTGTGGACGGTGCCCGCTTCGCTCGTCGCCGCCAGTCAAAGGAAACCTCCGCCGCAACGACGGAACCATCACACTTGAGCTGGACTACACTCATATAGGATAGAAAATAACTGGCCAGACCAGCCACGGCCACGGCCTAGTGAACGCGCGAACGAGGGCTTTTGGTTGATACTAGCATGGTTGGAAGGTTGAGTGCTGGACACGCAAACTTTTTAGCTTTATAGTTTTCTAATTGAATAACTTACTTCGAATCGAAAGTGTATTGAGAGATACTAAAAGATAGGCTAAGCTGCGTTATGTAAATAAGTCGTATTAAAGTATTCAAATATGTTAACATCACAGTAAGTTAAGTATAAAATGTAATGGATAATGGAGGGTCAGATACTAAGTAGTGTATATTGAAGATTTATTTGAGAAACCAATTTTATTTAGATTTTTTAACATCAACTGCAAACAGGTTCTATAAAATGCGCATGAATACTTTAGGGTCGTATGCAAGAGTGTAGATGGAATCTTCATGAATATGTAATGTTTTCTGGGCTGACCCAGAAAACATAGTCCTGAGACTATGGCTGAAAGATTGGAATCTTCAATAAACTTCTATGTAGTAATTTGTCTGGCACATTTGTGCCTCACAGGGGACTCGAAATGGTTGAGAGATCTCTCTCTCAAGTTTGATAATTAGAATGATGGTGCTCACATATTTACCATTAAGTTAACTTGTTCAATTTGTGCTGTGTTAATATACCGAACAAGCCAAGTGATTTACGTTTACAATGATACATTATTCTTATAAGCTATTTTGTGAATGAGATGCCAAATATTCAAATACTTAATATTTTTTTTGTAATTTATTCAGTACACTTCCAGTTGAGGCTAAGATTTTGGTGCCATTGGTTTGTGAAAACATTCAGTTACCTATCTTTTCGGCAGAAATATTTTTAGCTACAGTTTTTGTTTTATAATTTCTATTATTATGTCCAGGAAATAAATAATATTTACTTTAGTTAAGTTCTGTTTCTGATTTGAATAATGTTTGAAATGGCAGTATTGCCTTTAATAACACCAATTAATTTGTTTTAATTTTGAAATTGGAGTGTATTTTCAATTATATTTTTATTCATTAAATTTGGGATAGTGTAAATAAAATATATTGTTTAAATCAAGCAATTTTACCAATACTTTAACTAGACAAGCAAAGACTGACTTGTGTATTATGTTTGAATGATATTTCATTAGAATAAGTTGTAATAAGTATTTAAATAAAACCCTATATTCAAAGTGTGTGTTTTATTTTGATCTTATAAAAATAACATGAAAATTTCTTACCATTTTCTCCTATCTCCTGGGCCAGCCCAAATATAAACTGAACTTAATGTCTTAGTACTTAAAGTTCTTAATCAAATACACAGCTTCATTATCCGCCCCACATAAGATTCTTCCTTTATCACAATTTACAGTGTTTATTCCTTTATGAAGTGGTGGCATAAGTGAGTTGACCACCATAGCATTTTTGTCTTCCAACGGCATCCATGCTAGTTGATTATCAGGTCCTCGAGCACTTTTAATCATGGACTCCATATTCCAATCCCAGATTTCACCAGATACGGAGCTGGTGATGAGCTTGTGAGGGTTTTCTGGGTGGAACTGCATCTCGGTTACTCCTGCTGAATGGGCATTGACTAAGGAGGTAGGGAATGAGTTCATTCTTAGATCCCAGACTGCTAATGCTCCGGACTCACTTCCTGCCAGTACTATATGAGGCAGGGTGGGATGGTTTGTTATACAAGTGGCTGCTAGCTCATCTCCAGCTAAAAGGAATGCGGCTGATGGCTTGTCCGCCTGCGATCTGAGGTCCCAAATCTTCATGTTCCCTCTGATGTTTCCTGTTATAATCTGAAAGCAAGTTACTGTATGAGCTACTATCAAGAGGTTTTAATAAAAATTACTAACTTTAACTTACCAACAATTTTTTTACCAGAATCTAATATTTCATCAAATGTATTTATAATATACTAGCTGCTGCGCACGGCTTCGCCCGCGTGGTACCAACATTTTGAATAGCCTATACGCTATTTCAGGTCACTATCTACGCCTATTCAAAGTTTCATCTAAATCGGTTCACTGGTTTAGGCGTGATTTAAACACAAACATACAAACATCTAAACAAACTGAAAAACTATCAGCATTATTATATTAGTGGGATAATTGATGATTATATGATAAAAAATGTTTAAGAAATGAATTGAATTAATTAAAATAAAACTAACCTCAGTATGTTTGATGAAGCATACAGAATGCAGTGAGCAACTATCAGCTTCAGTGATTGTGCGAGTGACTTCTCCTCTCCTACTGCTAAGAATTCTGATATTCCCATCCTCGCCAATGGAGGCGATGTCTCCATCTATTGTATCTAACGAGGTGCAAGAGCATTGGTTTTCTCTGAAAGATAGAATTTGCAAATTGAAGATAGAAGTTGCAGAGTTATGCAACTTTCGACTTAAGAAGATGAATTATTGAGTTTCTTACCCATAGCTATGTAGTTTCTTCCACGTAAATACTTCTCTTAGAGGGGATTTTCTGTCGTAAGCACTTATCTCCAACAACTTCACTTCGCCATTCGACAGGGAAACAGCTATTTTGTTCTTCTCTGTGAACTTTATTTGCGTCACATCTCCATCAACAAGGAACTCTGAGAGTGCCCGCGGATATTCAATCTCTTCTTCATCGTGTGGGCTCTCCAGTGTAAAGACCTTTACGGAGTTCGCTTCGTCGTCCCAACTCCCAGTAAAGAAACATTTCGTGTCGACGTATTCCTCGGGGATCCATCGGATTTTATTTATTTTCTGAGAGACAAACGTGCCTTGGACGTCGAGCGGCATTTTGGTACCAATTATTTAATTTTTTGGCACTCACAAATTATAATTAAAAGCCGGGGTGATCGTTTTCAACCAAGTTTTCAACTTTCAACTACCTAACCAAACCCAAACCAAACCAAACACAAAAGCAACAAACAATTAAACTAAACTTCTTCTTTTTGGCTATACTGGCATAAACTGTATTAACAGTATAATTCTGCCAATGTCAAGTTTTAAATATGTATTCATGTCATGTCAAGTCAAGTCATGTCAGTTTTTTCAGGTTTTGAAAGAAACATGGCGGCTTGTCCTTAGATAAGGGCTTGACATATTTTCAAAACCAACGGAAATCTTTCGTCAAATGATAAATCTTCTTGAATACTCCCCCATTCCATTTGCCAAATCTCCTGTTACGTATCCAAGGCTTCATTAGTAAAATGCCACCGAAATTACATAATAAAACCTAGTAAAACACGAGAAAACCAAATAAAATAGCAAAGCTAGCTCCTGCAGAAATGGCGAAAGGAAAGAAGTCCAAAGGAAGGAATATTATTTTTCCATCACATTTTTACTTGGCAGTTTTGAAATGGAATATAGTATCTGAATGTACCCTCAGATAAAAAATATCTAAGGAATTACCACACGTCTGCCAGTCTTACTTGACACTTGACAGCATTTTGTTTGTCATGGTCAACTCAACTCATTCATTCACCAGCTGTTGTTTGATTGACATCACATTCATTGACTTCAATTGACTTGTTTATATTTTGGTGCTATAGGTTATAGTGCTCGTATTCTTTCTTCTATTTATTAATGAATTGAAGTTGTAACCTTCTCTAGAAATGGGGCGGCTAGGTATCCTTTCTCCAGTTGACTCTGGAGAGTTTATCGCAAAAAATGCAGAACACGTAAAAATACATGAAGATGGTCTAAACAAACTTTGCAACGAGGTAAGAGACAGTGCCTTTAAGTGACGGCTTTTTGGTTACTGCTAATTCTCGTAACTTGAAACTTGGATGGGTATGGGACATGGGTACATTCTTCTTCTGCCGTATTTTAGGATTTCGAAGCTTATGCTTACTCAAGTGATAAGGGCTACGTTGATATGTACCTACTACGCGAACGAAGTCGCGGGCGTTCCGCTAGTTTCATTTCTCTGTTGAGCCTCGGCTGCCGCCGTTACAAACAACCAAAAATCAACTGATTTTCAATGCTTTTCATCATAGATTTGGCTAGAGTAGTATTACTAATAGTATTCCGAGCGGGATAGGTCCATGATAGGTAGGTACCATATGGTTATTGTTTTCTATTTGCTTGCAAAGGTAACAAGCATGAAATTTAATACTTTTACGATTTATTTCCTAGATGCTGCAGTCAGTGTCAGCTAACAAGCTTCAGATTCCGGACACAGGGGCCAATATCAGCTACCTTCCTAAAGACCACCCGAGGGCAGCTGACTGGATATTTGTAGCTGATGCCTTGAACTTTTGCTTCTGGTCTTATACAGGAGCCCAGAAATGGACAGTTGATGGTCATTCTGGGTACTTTGCTTTAGAGGCCGCATTGGCTAGGGCTGTGAAGGTACCTACTATGTCATTGCACATATCTATCATTTATCTCAATTTATAAATTACAATCATCAGAACCCAGGTCTCCTAAATGAATACGGTATTGGTCGCGAAGGAACAGGAGTAAAATCACCTATTTTTAAGACGTTTCAAAGTGATCCCAGTGGTCTTACTGAATGAATGCTTTTTGATTTTGACTTTGACTTTGAATAATAAAAGCAACATTATTTTTAGTATTACTGCATCCAAGAACTTAGTTAAGTACTTTACTTATCTACCTACCTTGTTTCTCTTCAGGAAGGCTATGACATCACAAACCCTGAGTACTACTCAAAGATCACAAAAGAACAACTTCAGACAATCATGAGAGGTGACAGCTCTGCTACAATCCCGCTCTTCGAAGAACGTCAATCAATACTACATGAAGTTGGAAATATTCTACTCAACAAATACAATGGAACATTCCAAACCTGTCTTGAAGAAGCTAACAAATCTGCTGTGAAACTTCTAGAAATTATTGTAGAAAACTTTCCCTGTTTTCGAGATGAAGCTACCTTTAAAAGTACAAAAGTCTCTTTGTATAAGAGAGCACAGATTTTGGTGGCAGATATATGGAATTTCTTTGGTGGAATGGGTCTGGGAGAATTCGAAGATATTGAAAGGATAACAATGTTCGCTGATTATAGAATACCACAGGTGCTGGTATACTTTGGAGTAATGAGTTACAGTGATGAGCTGATGGAGTTGCTGAAGAATGGTAAGCTTTTCTATGAAATAGGTAGGTACTATGAGACTCTTTGTTTGCATGGCACCAACACAGTCCATGATTCTTGGGGATTGCATTACATTCAAATAACTTTGGGTACGTAACTTACCTTATATTGGCTACACCAGGCCCTTGATTCATAATACAGCGGAATGCATTCGGTTCAGAATCGACCAACAGCAACCAATCACAGTGCAGGAATTGATCCAAATTTGATGTTTCTTGCACTGTGATTGGTTGCTGTCGGTCGATTCCGAATTGAATGCATTCCGCTGTATTATGAATCAAGGCCCTGGTCTAGATCAGTAACTAGGTACCTACATCATAGTAGGTCGTACTACTACTATTGTTGGAGAGGTATCTTATATGATGTAGGTACGAACTATTGACTTTGATACTCATATTATGTGTCGATTCATAATTTAAAAGTTTATTCAAGGAAAACTTTGTGAGGAATTCTGAATCTGTTATCTCTACTTATCAAATAGAAAAAAATAAATGATGTGTCATCCTTTTACAGACGTGCTGCTGCCAAACGGCTCGGAAAAAGAAGTTGAGATTCGAGGCTGTTCAATCCATGCAGTAGAACTCCTCAGGAAGAAGCTAGAAGAACTTAGAACAGAGCCACCCAACTCCAGCCTCATAGACTATTTCCTCTGGTGTTATCGACGGAAGTATGCTGAGGAATTGGAAGGTGTACCTTTTCATAAGACTTTAGGAATCTTCTATTAAATGGTATGCGTTTTTTAGTATTGATTGATAAATTTCTCCTAGTGTAGGTATGAAGATGTATAATTATCATAGGTAGGTGTCTGATAACCTATCTAAAATGATGTTTTTAGGGTTTCAATAGGTTTACTAGAAATTATTTGATACAAAAGTGACTCATTAATTTTGTTATCAGAACTTGTATTCCTGATAATGGTGCTATGATAACAGATATATCGTATTATATTTTAAGTATTAACTACCATTTATTTACCACTAGCGACCCGCCCCGGCTTCGCACGGGTGCAATGCTGATACTAAATTAAATACACTACAGAAAAACTATGAACGTTGTATATAAAAACATAGCGACCCGCTCCGACTTTGCACGGGCATAAATAAGCCCAAAAAAAAATAGGTTAATTTACGACATCACGTTAGAAACCTCTAAAATTAGCAATGTTGCCTTAGTATATGATGCATGTATTATACATATAAACCTTCCTCTTGAATCACTCTATCTATTGGAAAAAACCGCATCAAAATCCGTTGCGTAGTTTTAAAGATTTAAGCGCACATAGGGATATAGGGACAGAAAAGGCGACTTTGTTTTATACTATGTAGTGATGTAGGTAGTAGGTACCTATCGAATTCTAATGTAAATAAATAACACATCATATACACTTATATTTTTATTACATAATACACCTTTATCCAAATATCTTTTGTGTGAAACATTTAATGTTCGTTTATCACATTCAAACAGTGGTCCCATAGATTTTGGAACAAGTATTGCATATCCAACGATGACTCCTAAACTACAGACCACTACCAGACCAATTACATTACATAAACCAATTTATTTACAACTTTGGCATTAGCTAAATAACTTAAATGAAATGATGAATAAATGGCACTATGTATTTACACCATAACCTAGTTTTACAGGGTGTTTAAATATCAGAAACTGCTATAAGCAAACACCTTAAATTGTTCGTCCTTATACTACTGTGACCATCCCTAATGTCCACTAGAGTAAAACTAGAAGGAGGAGTTCAATGTAAAATACTGCAGTGCTTCGACTACATCGCTTATTTAGCTCAAACAAGCGGTAGTCGAAATACTGCAAAAAACGCAATTCTTGCAATTGTGGAACAGAGGCACTCTGACTCTGACTCAATTTTCTTAAAAATAAGCACTATTTACCATTAAACTTAGTTTTGAGACTTTCGAAGAACGCTAGCTTGGTTTTGATAGTACCAGGTTCAGGTACTGGACTGCCTGGTCTGCTGGATTCCCTCGTCACGTCTCCACCCGGGACTTCTTTGGAACCTCCCGGGACTTTGATAGGGGTTGACATGGAAAGTTTGAGTCCCTCTCGGAACTCTTTGGTTATGCTCCTGGCCGTAAGACTGTGCATGAACAGTTGTTTGTTTGCCTGTGTGTCTGCATTGAGGTTGTTTAGGATGTTCTCTTTGCTTCTTCGCCGCTTTGAGTAGGGCTGGGGTACCTGGAAGATGAAATCAGATATCTATATTTATATTATTTATACAAAAACAAATCTACCATCTGTTTAAAACATCTAAGCTTAGGGAACTTAATCTTATGTTTTCAAGATCATTCGATGCTGAATCTAAGGGGGTAGTCAGAGGCATGTCCAAATAAATTATTTGGACACATTACGACTGTGTTGACTCTTCAGTAAATAACAATAAAGTATTTTTGTAGTTCTGGGTTAATATGAAATCTTGCTCTGTTCTTGTTAGCAAAATATTACGCAGGAAATTACTTACCTAAATATCACAGTATGATTGTGAACCTACATTTTTAAAATGCTTAAACAAATATAGATATAACAAAACACATAAAGATAACTCACATTCACAGGTTCACTTAAATTTTCCATACTGACGAATTTCTTAGCCAGTTCCTTCACTTTCGGCAGTTGCGGTAGGATATCTTCTAGTTCACAGATCTCTGAGATGTCTTCATTATTTTCTTTTATAACCACAGCTTCTTCGTCTGATTCACCGTTTTGAATGATGCTATCAGTATCTTCTGTGATACTCTTATCATGTATGTCGACGTTTTTCCCGCTGTCAGTAGAAGCCTCGTATCTTTCTGCTATCTTATCATCGGGCCTACATTTTATAACTTCGCCTGTCTGAACGTTGTATATTTTAATAGAATCCTCCAAACTACTCGAGCTTAGGTACGAATTTGCAACACTGACCGGTGACTTTATAGGTTCCTCGTTTTTGTCTTGTTCCGTGTCATTTACTGCGATTTCTGATTTGTAAGCTGATTGTAAGATTTCCTCGAATTTCTCATCGGTTTCATCATCGACAATGACTGGCCTTGCTGAGTATAAATTATAATCATTGTGGTCTTCGTACTCAATTAAAATTTCAGTTTTATTGTTTGGTGTTGTTGTTATTGATTCTTTTTGATCTTTTCTAGCAAATTGAGAATACTGTTGATTGGTTGCTATCTCTTGGATCTGCTTTATAAGTAATCCCTGCAAATGATTATATGTTTGATAGTGCATTTGATAGTGGAAATTAGTGATAGTGTAAGTCAATGCAATTTTAATAAATTATATTTTCGGTAAATCATAATTAGTCAATAATAAAACAATATAAAATAACTGTTATGCAAATCAATTGTAAAATCAAGGCTGTGAACAAAGTTAGTAGGTGTTATAATCGTTTTATGTAGGTATATTAATGTTAGATACATCGTGCTCGGTACTATAACAAACTAAGGTGCGATGGCAAAATTCGTGCGTTTTGAAATAAGGTTATGTCTTAAAGAAAAAGATGAAATGAATATGATTGAAGCAAATGCAGAAGATGGTAAATGGAAGAATATCATCATTAGCCCCTCGTTAGTTCAGTGGCAAGCCAACGGTTAGTAATCATTTGCCAAAATCATACAACACTCACCACTAATGTCTTGTTGTATTACTGTTGTAAATAGTACTGAAAAATTTAATAAAGGAAAACACAAATCTATGAGTGCAGCTCTAAGGGTAGTCCTCGTATTAGTGCATAAGTGCTGTTAGTCAGCGTTTCTTTATTCCACAAACATGCCAACACACAGGCAGTAGGTATCTACTATGTGTGTCAAAACGAAGATATTTTAGATTTTTATGTGATGCCATCCACCATCCTGATCTCTTATGAAAGATGGTTGTGATGTCAGAAATTAGCCTACACTAAACTCTATGTTTGTTTGTTCCAATCGCAGATCTATGTATGTATCGTACATAGTAGAGATTCAATTATTGAGTTATCAGAAGTGCCATTGACATTTGAGGTGGTGTATTAGATAATTGGAACTACAGAAGTGGCTATCACCATAGATCGGTACGGAAGCCTCTGCTTAACCTTAGACTCCCCCCGAACGTGAAGTTGAGGCCGGGCCGGCGCTTGGCGCGTGCACACAGGTCCTCACTTCGCAGCGTGTTGTTGCGCCTAACGTTCGCGTACGGCTCGAAAAGCTCCTCTGTGATCTCGGGCTTGTTTGGTATTTTAAGTCTAACTATATCCTCGTTTTCCACATAACCGTCACCTTTGCACACTGTACTCTGTCTTACGTTGGGCTTGCGTTCGACATAACGCTCTATCGCGTGATCGTCGGTTTCATTTTGCCTATCGGGGTGTTCAAAGATGGGGTTGATCGCAAAGTTTGGGCTCGCGTTTCTGGGACTGAGCACGGCGCGGACGATGTTCTGATGGAGAGCGCTCGCCTCGAGGTCGCTTAGCGAGCTGCTGGCACTTACAGGCGATGCGAACTCTGTATCGAAATTATCTAAGCTCGTAGACTTGTTCATTGACGATAAGGAGCTCGTGTCGCTGAAACTGTTCTTTTTGCGACCGCCCGCAGACGCTTTTGCCTCCCTTATGTAATAATCGCGACCATATCTGAAATGGAATAAATGCAACGTTTGTACAGATATCAACAATTTTACCTTCCAAAAAATGCTTAAAGATAAAATATTTACCGTTTGTACTGAGGTAATTCATCAGCCAGTATGTCTTTCAAGGCCTTTGGCGATGGGCTTTTCGTCCTTCTGTCTGTACCTATGTTCTCTGTGCTTACTGAAGGCGATAGTTTATTTTGTTCATGTTCTTCAATACCATTTCCTTGGGGCGTCTCGTCAGATGTTTCATTAAGTAGTGATGTTTCATTTCTTTCGTCAAACTCTTGTTTACTGGTAATCATGTCAAAAAGTGATGATGTACTCTTAGCTAGTAGCCGTTTTTGAATGGCCTCTGGTGAATATGGATTGTTGGGCATATCGACACAGTTGAGCCACTTTTTGCGTTCTCTGTAGGCTACTGATCCTGAAACAAACAAAAAACACAAAAAACTTTTCTTGAGTATCACTTTAGGGCAGGTTTTATAAATATATATCTGATTTTTTTATTCATGAACATACCTGGTACTAGTTCATCCTCCTCCTTTGTTTCATCTATTTCTCTTTGCAATCTGGAAAATGTAATACGTTTAGTAACAAGTAATTTTCGAGGAGTTATTTCTACGAATGATTTGAGAGTTCTTACTCATGCGTATCTTCAAAGTGCTTTCTTCTTAAACTATCGGCGTATCGTTGTACTGGGACTGTAACTGTTTCTTCGTATTCGCCTTCACGTTCATGATGATTAAGAGTGTTATTGTTGGATTCTGCAAGATTATTTCCACCATATTAATATGCTGTCATGCCTATGATAAACTTAAACCAGCAAATTTTTTCTCTTTTATTTTTCGCGAACCATTTAAGTACTATACTTACTAACCAAAGAATAGTTAATAAATATTCTTACCTTTATTATGAGCGAGGCTCTCTATACTGTCATCGAAAACTTCTTCGTATTGATCGTTAGTAAAAATTCCATTACCATTCATTAGAGACCGGTGAATTTCCTCTTTCAAATTGAACTCTGCTTTACGCAATGGACCGTCACCGATTCCCATTTCTAACACGGAATCATTGCCATTTATTATCCCGTCAACTACATCGACGTTCATGTTTTTAGCTTGCGCAATAGTTACGTCATTAATCTTATCAATGATACCGTCTACTGCTACGTCGTTTTTACTTCCATTTTCAACTATTTTATCGAATTCTCCCGTCGCATCTATTGTTAGACTGTCTGGCTCATAGTCAGATTCGTTGTCTACTTTGATCTTCCCACCGATAACGTGTTTGGAATCTAGAACTTTTTTGATGTCACTTTTATATTCGCCGTGTTCTTCAGTGTCACTTGCATTGTCTGATAGGTCCGTGGTGTCGTCTGCATCTCTGTCGCCAATCATGGCTCGGTAATCGGCGTTGGAGTTTGGGACAAGCATAGGAACTGGGACAGACTGAATCGTCTTTATCTTCTTCTTTTGGAAGAGCCAGTTTTCTTCCCACGTGCCGTCGGCTCCTTGCAGGTCGCTGCTGGATACTTCATCAAATTCTCGCTCCTCGTTATCATCTGTAAAATAAAAATTAAAAATAGTTTCTTATTCGTTTTTTGACCCTTAGCATAATGTAAGCACAAACTAATTGTTATTATTTCAACGGATGTGTTTGTGAGAAGCCAGCGTTGTCGAACAATGCATCGTAAAAACTTGATTTGCAAAAACCAGCTTATATAACTTTTGTTAGGAATAAAAAAAATTAAGAAGTTTTAAATTTTTTATTAAAGCTCAGTCTGATATTTTAGTAGAATATCAACTAATAAATACTGTGACAGTAGAGTTGAAAAAGAAGCAGGTTTCCTCACGATATTTTACTTCACCGTAACGAGATCTGAGCTCGTTAACATATAAAAGTTCTCGATATAGTCAAATTCAAGCAAAAGATGATTGCCGGACTCAGATTCCACTACATTTAGAGCTAAGTCGAGCATTATTCTGTTAAAATACGTCTTATAATACGCAATATAAGTACGTACCGGTGTGATGCACTATGTCTCCTCCAAATTCAGGGAAGGGCACACGTCGCGGCACTTCCAGGGCTTCGTCCGTCGCCTCCCCCTCTTCCCAGTCCGACACGTCATCTTCGGGCAGCTGAAATTATACATAAACAATTGCTTATAACTGTCTCAGTTTGAAATCTGACCTATCTCCGATCATAGACTATTTGTATGTTGGTATGAGGTTGTTGCCAACGGAGTTTTTAGGCCGGTCGAAAAGTCGTTTAGCTAAAATTTAAAGCTCTTCGAAGCACGGTGTAGTTGTCTTTGTGTTCTATTAACATCACTACTATATTTTGTAACCTTGATTTTATTCCTCTATTAGACTCGCGTATATTTTTTTACTGATCCGACGCTCATTTATCGGCAATTATGATGGTTTTAGTGATGAGTAATATGTGGTTACATTAAATCATCACTTGCTATAAAAACCATGGTTCAAACAACCGGATGTAGGTTCGATAATCAACAGTCTTAGCAATATGTTATCAATTTAATTTAGCTATAGATAAAATAAAATTAGATTGTTGCCGGATCCGTGTTTCAAGTTGATTATGTCATTTAGGTACATTGTAAGCTGATTAAGTATATTTATTATTAAATATCTTATTGTTTATATACTGATGCATTACTTTGCTTAGGATTCTCATCAATTTAAATTCTTGTTCAGTTTGTTTGAAAGTTAAAACTTTAAAGCAAGAATTGGCCTCTAGTGGCATTAACTGCCTGTCTGGCTATAAAGTCTTTTCGCAAAATTCTAGCAGCCCAAAAATTCTCATAAAAGAGTGGTCCGCCATAGAACTAGACGAATAAAAGTCTGGGTAAAACTACTCACAGGAGGTGAGATATCCCTGGAGTGATGGGTTATGTTCCTCGAAGGCATGGACCGTGGTGACGATCGCTCAGATGGTGTGGGACTAGCGCTGGCCGAGTGGATCCCACTGCTGCGGCCGCCGGAGCCGTTCTCATTTTGGAACCTCTCGATCACCTGGAAGTTGGAACGTAGTGTCCAGAGTTAGACTGACATGAAAACTAGAGTTTTAGTAACGTGCCACTGAGTAAAAAAAAAAAAAAAACATTATACACATTATACATCCCCGTCACCAATAAACCTGAAATAAAGTTTTTCCAATGTTCAACTGCAGAATAAGCAAAATCACCACCAATAAACCAATTATGAAGTTACACCTTGCATAACTATGACATTTCTTTCATACAAACGCTATTTCGAAGTTACACAAGCCTGCCCCCTAGTATAAATCTAGTGTAACCACAGAATACATGTTAGTATGTATGTAAAAATATTTTCTGGTAACACCAAAGAGTTCGTATTATATTCTACTCGCACATACCAAGGAGTTTTTGTTTACTTGTTCTAGATACATATTGCACCTAATAGGTACTGTTTGTTTACTTTTCCATACATTACAGGCGAAAAAAATAAATTACAAAAAAATGGAACTGATGGCAATAGAAGACGTAGAACGAGTGAATTGTATAATTAATTTCATGCAGCCAGTAAGACAAGAAAAAGTATATAAAAAAAGAGAAAATCCTTTTGATTTGTACAGCGATGAACAGTTTCGATTAAAATATCGGTTTACTAAAAACGGTGTGATGTATTTGGACGAATTGTTTGGTAGATCTCTCAATATGAATACACGTGGAGGTGGATTTTCCTCGTTCTCCCAGTTGACACAGCGCTCTCTCTTAGCCATTTTTTCTCAAGATAAATCCAAAATATTAAAATAAATTCGCAATAATCTTTAATTATTTGAAACAATTTTGTAGCACAATACGAATTCCCGCCACCGACAAAATCAAGAAGTTTCAAATTTGACAAATATAAGCTGTAGTCATAGACAAAAATGATACTTTTTTAGAGGTTTCTCTTTGGATGCGATGTTGCCGATTCGTGCATCTTGACGTATCCGAAAAATAGTTTCATCAGAGTTCCACCTGGTTTATTGGTGAGAAATTATTTATGACATATTCTGAATTTATGCAAGGTTTATCTATGCAATGCGTAAATCTGGTGGAACTTCGGAAAAACTAGTTTTTATTGGTGAGACCATAGAGGTATATTATATAATTTCTATGAGAATAAAATATTAGATGTTTCAATAATAATAAGGGTTTTAACGTGAACCTAGAGTTTTCTAAATCTGGATGATGTCCGAGTATTGAACGAAAAAATAATTTTACGCCTTGTCGATGCCCAGTTTTTTGTATTTTTTCATGTAAGCAATGGTAGAAAAACTATTTCAACTGAATGTATATAAGTAAAAATTTTTGAAAAAAAAAATTGAACCGACTTCACAGAACACAAACAGAAGAACCTTCTACACACTAAAAAGAGAAAAATAAGAATATAATTTGAAGTCGGTGCCAACTATTCATTTACATCTAAGAAATTCAAAAGAACTTGGGTGCAAAATTGTATCCTGGTACGCTATCGCTCGATTTCTTTCTTTGATAGGTACCTAATCGTATTCACTTGGCACCGACTTCAAATTATATTCTTATTTTTCTCTTTTTAGTGTGTAGAAGGTTCTTCTGTTTGTGTTCTGTGAAGTCGTCGGTTCAATTTTTTTTTTCAAAAATTTTTATTTTTCACTTTTTAGTGTAAGTAAATAAATACTGTGTAAATAAAAGTGTATGTGTAAATAATATAGTAAGCTACGAGTACATTAAGACTTTGCTTATCGTAGCTTAAGTAGGAAAGGATAAGAGAAGTCATGGGCAGACCTACTAAAGGACAGACCGGAGTTCAGCAAGGGGGAAAACTATCAATCCATAAGGAAAAGAAATATTTTGTACTACCTCGGGTGTAATACCCTTTCAAACTATTTAATGTTTGACTCAGATTGTGAGTCAGGGTGTGTTGTGTAGTGAGAATGAGGTTTTTTTAATGTTACGGGAAAACTGTCAATCCCTCAGGAAAAAAAAATATATGGCGCCACCTTGAGAGTATACCTCTTTTTAACAAAAAAAAATTTTGGAAATCGGTCCACAATTTTCTTAAAGTTCAGTGATTGTTTTAGTTTTACGGGAAAACTATTAATCCCTCAGGAAAAAAAAATATGTGGCGCCACCTTGAGAGTATACCTCTTTCTAACAAAAAAAAAATTTTGGAAATCGGGCCACAATTTTCTTAAAGTTCAGTGATTGTTTTAGTTTTACGGGAAAACTATTAATCCCTCAGGAATAAAATTTATATGGGACCACTATAAGAGTATACCCTTTCAAACAAAAAAAACATTTTGGAAATCGGTCCACAACTGACGGAAATATCGTTTTCTTAAAGTTCAGTGATTGTTTTAGTTTTACGGGAAAACTATTAATCCCTCAGGAAAAAAAAATATGTGGCGCCACGTTGAGAGTATACCTCTTTCTAACAAAAAAAAAATTTTGGAAATCGGGCCACAATTTTCTTAAAGTTCAGTGATTGTTTTAGTTTTACAGGAAAACTATTAATCCCTCAGAAATAACATTTATATGGGACCACTATAAGAGTATACCCTTTCAAACAAAAAAAAAATTTTGGAAATCGGTCCACAACTGACGGAAATATCGGTGAACATACATAAAAAAAAAAAAAAAAAAAAAAACATACATACAGCCGAACATATAACCTCCTCCTTTTTTTGAAGTCGGTTAATAAAAATAGCATCATGCATCACAATCTTGAAATATAAGACAATAACCTGCGTTGGATTTCCATCGGGAAAGTAGCTCACAAAGCCGCTAAAGAAATTGTACATTTTCAGATTGTCATGCAACATTCGCCACTATTACTCTACACTAAGAGTGTTTTGATAAACAATATGAATTTCGAAAAAAGGTCTGTTTCACACGAATGCACTTTCGCACTGCGAGACGGGACGCGCAGTTGACATGACTTGTTGTATTTAGGGTTGTCCAAGATTAGATGTAGAAATTAAATTTATGAATACGTATAGTCATAAAATGTCTCTCCAAATTAGAATACTTACCTATAGTTATCTTGTGTCCACAATAAAATAGAATTGCTTGCTGTCACGCAAACATTATTTGCGATAAAAAATGACATTAAATTTTCTCAGTAGGTATAAACTGGCTTTTTTACAACTGTATTTTTATGCAAATGTTTTGTTTATTCTATTATTTCTAATTTAAAAAAATTAAGAGTAGAACAGGTTCAAATGTGCAGTTATGAAAAAAAAAACACTTTTTTTTTCATTTCCATACATCAGAAAATTTAAAAACCTATGTCCATAGTCTTCAGCGTAGCGAAAAACAGGTCTAATTAAAACCATCTAGGCGAACCAATTATTAAGACAAAAACAACAAAATTACAACTCATATAATAACTTGCACTTACAACTAATAACCATGCAAAAACATAGAGGCTGAAAACGAAAACTGCAAAAATGTATCCCAACATTTTCCACAAAAAAATATCACAATTTTCCACAACACTGCACTCCGAAATTCAGACTCACATCGCGAACGCAGCACGACTGTGCGCTGACTTTGGTTATGAAAACTTGTAATTATCATAATTTTATTATGGCTTACCTACCATTTCTTTTAAATCGCAGGATAGACTTAGAATATCTTTCGTTGAATGCGCTTTGTGTTATCGCGATAAGGTGCTATCTTCAACTTCATATAGGTATAGGTTTGATAGTAAAAAATCTTGAAACCGGAGGTATTGATAACGAATGGTTCAGAAACTGTTCGATGACGAATTTAGATGAAATTTCTTTAAAATATTAGAGGTTTATGAAAATTTGTAGTTTTCAACCGACTTCAAACAAGGAGGAGGTTCTCAATTCGTCTGTATGTTCTTGTTACGCGATTGATCCGCCATTTGTTGACCGATTTGCAAAATTCTTTTCATGTTTGAAAGGGTATACTCCAGAGGTGGTCCCATATAAATTTTATTCCTGAGGGATTGATACTTTCCCCGTAAAACTCTAAACACACCTTCCCTCCTAGCCATGTCATAAATAGAAATCGAATCGACAGCTTGACGCCCTGAGTCACACCGCGTTTCGAGTCAAACATTGAAGTCGGTTTTCTTATAGTATAAAAACGTAATTATGTAACTTAAATGTTTAATGATAATATCTAAAATGAGCTTTGTTCCCCTTAAATTTTCATTTAATTTTTTAACACTGAATAAAAATATATATTTATTTGCATATTAGTTATCTAAAATGTTCTATATTATGTACTTACTGATACTTGAAAGCATCAAAGGATTAGGAATTGTTATCAGCAATAAATTGTAGATAGACACGATAAAAGTTATTGTTATTTATAGTCATTTCAGGGCTTCTGCCGCGCAGGTAGGTAGGTACTTGGAATAATATTGTTTAAATTATATCTTTTATTGTAAAATATCAGAGTTTGTTTATAAAAAATGGTTCTGACATGAAATGCAAGGGTGCAAACTTGCAGATAAAAATACAAATCACTTCTCTAGATTCATTTGTAAATTTGTAATTCTTTGGTTTTAAAACTGCGATTTTGTAGAACGCATAACAAGAAACATTGATGCTAGATTTTTTATTAAAATTAAATACATACAAGAGGCAGCCCTAAATTATGCAAGGCTGAAAGCCTACCTAAGTCATTTGTAAGGATTCTTCCAATAGTTATGAATATCTACTTGCTACAATGTTATGTCAATAGTAAAACGTACCTAAACCTACCTGCTTTAATATTTAGCTCTATCAAGGGTTGTACCTAGATAGTTTCACAATTAGCACGTGAATAATCGCAATAAGTATTTATCAAAAATATAGGTTCTAGATAAGCGTAGAACTATAAATACGCGTAATCCTACAATCAATCGACTTAAGCCAATCTTGTTATTTGTCTGTAGTTACAATACAACGGCATTAATCATTTTTCGCGTGATGCTGGATAACAATTCAATTTTAACTTTATCCCAGGTTTATATACCTACTTATTGCGTCTATTTACGAAAATCGTAGGTATATTATGCCAGTGAATAACAGAATCGCCACCAGTGTTTTTTTTTAAAACATAGATTTTCTTGTTATTTCCATCTCACTCAAAACTTTATCAGATAAATAAGGAACCTTTTTACCTTGTTTAGTATAGCACTGGCCAGCAGATCCTCGTACGTTGATGACTCGATAGTTGGTGTGTGAGGTTCAGCCGCGTATCGCGCGAGCGCTGGAAGCGCTGAAGCCTCCTCCACTACCCTCGCGACCAGCCGCTTCAGGTGCACGTGGGCATTGCTGGCCCCGCTGGAGGGTCGGCTTGAAGCGCTGGATTGTGAGCCGTTGCGGAGCGGTGGCAAATCTGAGGGTGATATTATAAGTACTGATATCTTTGTATACCAAGAAAATATTTCAGAGATGTTTGCTTAGACAAACTGCTTTGATTAGATAGCACATGCACTTCAGCATTGGGCTCGAACTAGCATTCTAAACTTTACATTTACCAAGAATCTAATAAGTATTGGTTTTTTCAGTAAGTAGGTACCTATGACTAGCAAGACTTGTAATGTTAAGAAATTGCTAGTAGCCACTTGTAAAAACATTCTTGTACTCGTAGTGTAGGTATTGTAACAACGCTGATCAACGCAATCACAGTGTGAGACAAAATTATTGGGTGAAAATCATGCTTCTATTCGTATGCTTTCGCGCTTTTTACTTACTGCGATTAGGATAGATAAAAGTCAATGTGTTATGCTGACTTTTACTTGGAGCTTACCTACATTCAAAATGAGTCCCCATTCTTGAACGGAACCCTTTGAGTCACGTGCATTCGAAATTCTGAATTATAGCTTTTCGCATGTCAAGGTATAAAATTAATTAACTTCCACCATAAATGGCTTTACCTACACTTCAAATGGAACGGAAAAATACGTGCATTGAGCAAGCCGAAAGTCATACTCTGGAATTAAAGTGATCCAGGCTGTTAAGGAAAATAAGAAAAATCCTATTAGCAATCTAACAAGTGGTGATGGTGTGTTATATGACCTTGAATTTTTCAAAATCTGAGTGAATGTTTAATGTCTTTAGGGTTAATTTGGTGATACTGGTTGTTTTACTTCACCTAGTGTGAAGTGCGAATAGAAAAGAATTAGTCTCTGTTATTATGCAAAGCTATGTGGCAAGTTGGCACACCAAAACAAATATGATTGTTTACATAGCACGTAATACTGTGGGTGCAGTGATTTCATATGATTACCTACATAGGCTTAGAGGTGACAAAATTACTAATATTTGACGACTAATACTCACAAAACTAACCATACAAATCCTATAGGTACTTATACAAATAATTCAGAACATTACGATCCTGTGGAGTTAAAGTAGGGACAAGATAATAGGTCACATTTGACGTTTCATCAAAATTCAACAACGTGACCTTGTAACGGCGGGCATAAAATAAGAACTGCACAATTGCTAAACTTTTTTCAATTACGTTTACATATTTATTGTAATAATGACCGATACGAGTAATTTTACGATTTGCTTTCACTAATAAACCATTCTAAACATAATAAACAATTTCTGATCTAAAGAACTGAACGTCGTTACAATGTTGCGTCAGTCAACCCTTTTTCTTTTTAAACACTAGGGATGTTACTCTAAAAATCGAAAGCTGATAGGATTGTAAGTTGAATCGAATGCAATGATTACTTGTGAAGAAAAATCACCATAAATTTATAACCACGTTGTGATTATAGTAAAACCTAATTATACATATTTATTATTCTTTTAACTAACTATAAAAATACAAAAAAATAACTGATGTTGGGTGCAATTTAGGTGGATGTTGCTGGCAACACCAGTGCCTGTCGATGACGCATGTCATGTCGCCATAACATGATGATGACGCAGTCTTTTGTTGTTGTGCGAAGTGACTGTGCGTTTTTGGTGTGCTCTCTGTTATTTTCTTCTGATCCGGCTTTTTCATTGAACTGATCTTACTGACTACGTTTACCTGGCTATAAATTGGACTCCGATTGCTTAACGATTATTAAACAAGAAAAACATTACAGTCTTACTATGTCGAAACGGGGGAAAACTCTAAACAGTCAATCTCGCGAACTAGTGCTGAAATTGTACAATTATTTTGGACGTGAATCAGTTAACGATGGGCCTCTTTTACCATTGAAACCACCGAGAGAACGCGTTGCCGAAGCATTGGGAATAGGGAAGAAGACAGTAACTCAAATTCTGAAAGAGAAATACGGACCATCAGGCTCAGAAGATAATACTTTACGTACACCGAAAAAACGAAAGAGGGACAAGAAAATTGTTGACGTTGATAATTTTGATGCTACTGCAATTCGCAACCACATTTATGGATATTACTCGAAAAAAGAATATCCTACACGGGAAAAGCTATTGAGTTCGTTAAAAGGCGCAGGGTTATTTTTTGGAGGCAAATCGTCTCTAGCAAAGGTTTTGAAATCGATTGGCTTTAGATTTAAAAAATCCGACAAGCGGAAAATCCTGCTAGAACGCTACGATATTATTTTGAAGAGAATAACATTCTTACGTGAGGTAAATAAAATTACGGATTGGGACAATGTCGTGTTTATTGACGAAACATGGTTGAATGCGAACCATACGGTTGCGCGGACATGGACCGATGATACAGCGGCCTCCACCTCAAAAGTTCCATCGGGAAAAGGAGCCCGACTTATTATATGTCACGCGGGATCAGCTTCTCAAGGTTTTATTCCAGACTGCCTCCTCGCATTCGCCTCTAAAACTACAACAGATTACCATGAGGAAATGAACTTTGATGTTTTTAAAGAGTGGTTTGAGAAGCTGCTAGTCAGCTTAGAAAACCCATCGAAAATTATAATGGACAATGCTCCGTATCATTCTGTACAAGTTGATAAACCACCAACTCAAGCAAATAAAAAGCAAGAAATTGTCTCGTGGCTGGTAAGAAATGGTGTGGAGGCAAGTCCAACTTTATTAAAAGTTGAGTTGTTAAATCTGGTAAAAGCAACTAAGCCGTCCAAGCTCCGCTATGTAATCGATGAACTAGCCCTAGAGCATGGACACGAAGTTATTCGATTGCCTCCCTACCATTGCCAGTATAACGCCATCGAGCTTATTTGGGCACAAATAAAGGGTCATGCAGCGCGGAACAATACTGAACCACCCTTCAGTACTGCTAAAATGATGACTCTGCTACAAACTGCATGTGCAGAAGTCACTACAGAAGACTGGCGAAAAGTCGTGGAGAAGACAAAGAAAATAATTTTACAAGATTTTGAACGAGATGTGAGAATAGACAATATTATTGAAAATGAATTAATAATATCTCTGAGTGCTGACAGCAGTGATGAAGATAGCAGTTCCGATAGTTCAAGTGAATAAAAGCAATTTTTTTGTTAAATTACGTAGGTACTTGTCTTATTTTGCTCCTTTAATTTATGAAAGAAAAAATAATAATGGGACAGGGATTCGCATGATCATTTTTAAAATTCACATATGTTTCAAGTCTGTATCGATTCATTCGATTCATTCATTTAATCGATGTTTTTAAGCAGGTCACCTCACTATGAATATAAAACTGACATCTGTTAAAAGTGACCTATTATCTTGTCCCTACTGTAAGATCAAGTATTTTAATTGTATACAAGACTGCTGCTATTAATAACAATTGATTAGAAGGGAACCAATGGCTCGAATATTTGCTTAAACTGATTCCATCTCTTTTCCTTGTTAAAAAAAGCCAACACGAAAAAATAATATCAAAAACCTTGCTATATTAATACTATGTTTGTTTAGCCAGAAGCACGCAAAATAAGAGTCCAATTAACAAAGGTAATTTCAACGCAAGTAAACAGTGATAAATTACTATATTTAGCTTGTACGAAGGTAATTAGTTGACCTTTAAACTCATCTTAATTATCAGTACTGATTAATTGTTGTTATTTAGGAGGGAGAAAATGTAGTGTTTATGCACCTAATTGCGGGTAGACCCGCGTCTTGTCAACCTTTGCTTGGTAATAAACCAGTTTGCGATAGTCCGTGTTTTATTGAACATCTCATACTGAATAATATCTAGCCAGACAGACGCTAAGAATACCAGCACTAGTTACCTACTTATAAGAAGATTTTCATGCACACGAAGTAGGAATTGCCCTGGGGAATACAGTCTAATTTCATTTCATATTACCTATCTACCTATACATAAGTCACAAGTTGATGTACATAAGTGACAAAACCAAGTGTCCCTTGTGCTCCTACCGCGAATAAATGAGTATGAGTATATCAAAATTCATCACTAATTGAAGGATCATAACGATGATCTAACTAGTCAAGTGAAAACACTTAAGATAATACTGAAATAAGATTATTAAATATCCTGTGGGAATTGCTAAATGTCAGAAGCAACACCTGCCTTTAATAACCTCTGTGTTTGCTAAGTTTATTTCTTATTTGACTATTAGCTACGAGCAAGAAGCATAATTATGCGCCCTTTGCTATTCTTTTATTTAATGAATTTATTCCAAAAAGGTTCAATTGAAGCGTTATGGTACTCCCGAATTAAAAGTGCAGATATCCATTCCACTCGTACGCTAGAAGAATATTCTATCTATACTATTCTATACCTATCCCTTCAAAAATTTTAAATTCCCGCAAACCTATAATGACTCGATCATTATAGGTTTGCGGGAATTTAAAATCTCTTTCTAGACTGTTCTTTTTTCCTTCTTTCTTTTACTTCCTCCTTACAATATCATTATTCTATTGTCCTAGATTTGTTAACCTGTACCTAAACATTATAAGTCAATCAGTCATGAGTATTAATTTGTTTTTAACTGTCTACTGATCTTAACTGTGTTAATGTTGCCAGCTGGATGTCCTTTGAAGCCTTTTTGGTTGTGTCGAGGTTTCTGATGAACGGCCTTAACTTGTTTACGCAATGTGATTGTACTTATAATTTCTGAAGTACTTAATACTTTTTCTTCAACTGCACAAGTGTGACAAAATAACCAAAATACCAACTCATTATTTTCGGTCATTACCCTTTCAAAAACCTTGTTATAATGAATAGGTAGGTATTTAAGTCACAGGTCAAATTAGTGGCTTTGTGTATGACTCAAGTAAAATGAAACTTATCGCATTTGGGCACAAAGTCATAGGTGGAATAAGTAAAAGAAAATGATGAATGATGAAGGGAGGTCACATTTGTTGCAAATTTTGTGTTCCATTTCAGAAAAATCCTCATCAAATTCATGATCACCATCGTCATCATAATAACATTATCACTTACCCAAAATCTCATCGAGCCAGTAGCACGAGATGTACAGGAATATAGCCACTCCCAGCCAAAAACCGATGAGCAGGATCGCTAAATACTCCCACATTGTGGACCACAACACTATAACCACATCACTTTTGGTCTACCACATGCGCTCAGTCGCGCGTACGATCATATTTATCTTGATTTCCTTGATCACGCATGATTTTATCTTTCTTTTTTATGAAGATACGCAAATTTGTGCTGTCAATAGGTATAAGTTTAAAATCTTGTGAACTGGTTAGTGAGGATGGACAATAAAACTTGATGAAACTTGAATTGAAGTTGTGTTGCGAACTATAAACAAAAGTCTAGCGAAAGGTAGTTCTCATACTATCACTAATTGTGACACAAGACAAGACAACGTAAGTACGAAACTAATAGCCCAGTCAAATTAGACATTTAAGCTTGCAATAATTCGCATAAAGCTGAAAATTGGTACGAACGTTGGGAACACCATTATGAATGAAATATCAAAAGTCTCGAATTATCCCACCTCTGCTAAAAAGTTATTCACGTTTAAAGGTTACAAAAAAGGTTTTTGCGCTTTTTAGCTAAACTGTAAGTTTTATCATAAAAATATGTATGACAAAATTGTAGATTTTGAGATTTTGTCATACATATTTTTCACCCCTGTTTTTGAGCTAATTTGTAAAAAAACGTAAACAGGTTCACGACTGTATCCCTAAGGTGCGGTAGACATTCTCTCAGATCTTTTTTGTTAAATTCTTCTTTGTCTTGTTTGCTAATTTTACCGGGCGCTAAATTGAATTGAGTTATTAAACCGAATGAAACCAACTTTTATAGCTGAAATCGACAAAACGACACGCTAATTCAATCTCACCTCAGCAAATAAAAATATAACTTAAAATTTTTATGACCTTTTAATAACTTACTTACAAGAACGATATGGCTAACTCAGATTTATGAACCCTAACAACCGAATAACAGTTCAGGGGATGGTTTCACTATAGTTATTTATTACCTAGGTACTAAGGAGATCCTCATTCAAGAAAAATATGTGTGCGAATTCGACTCGCACTTAGCGGTTTTTCGAATAATTCTTTCAATGTTTCCACGCTTTTCAGTTTTGCGATGTTGTAGTTATGAAATCCGCCGAGCAGGATTGTTCGTTTGAAAACAAAAACTTGAATGAATTGTTTTGCTGCTGTTCGTATGTTAGTAAATAATACAAGTATTTTACGGTTTGTGTTTTAGATACATTGGAAAATGGTAAGCCAGGTGTATACTTACATGAGTTTAGATTTATATTTCACTGAAACCAATAAACCGAATTTGCATAGAGGATAGGTAGGATAGGACCTACCTAATAGAATAAATGCTATTCACTTCATGAAAGCGATGAAACTGAAAAGATGGTTTAGATCCTTAGGCGGTCATTTTCATTGTAAAGATTATAAATACCTACGGGTAGAGCTGTATCTAATAACTATGATAAAACAGAACCTTGAATTAGGTAGTTTTGATGCGTAAGCAGTAAATTTTCTCAAAGATAATTATATTAGCTACAGAGGAATTGTTAGTTATCGAGGAGAATGATTTACCGAGTTCACAGGTGATAACCGGTACTTCCAGTTGGTTGGTGACATCACGGTTGTTGAGATAAAGGGCCATGGTTTTTATGGAGTTTTGTTACTTAAGTAGGTACCTATACATATTTTGAACGCCAAAAAAAGCGGTAGGTAGTAGGTACCGCTTAAAATCTACGTCATTATTTTTTGTGCGTAAAAATACCTAACAGTTTTAACAAGTTTTATTTATTTATTTATTTTTGGAGGCTTTTGTTTTTGACTAGGCCAAGACTAGGTGAAAAAAATACATGTTTAAGAAAAAATCCCTTCTTTGTGATTGACTTGCCAACTTTAAATATTGCGAATGGAATTTTCGGTTAACGAAAACATCTGGGAAAACCCGCAGTTGAGCAAATCAAGGTTGCTCAAGTAGTGGAATTTTACTCGATATTGAATTATTGTCTCCTTGAGTAGGTAAACAAGTTATCATCTCAAAAAGCTCGTTTGCACAAGTTATAAGCAGGAAGTCCAAGAGGAATTTAAATCAATACAGTTTTTGCGAGTTAATAATGCATTCGGCCAACGAGATTGCAGTTTTTTCAAAGGTTGCGACTTGCGATGCAAATCACTAGCTCTCCTTCACGCGAGAATTTTATTTATAACATGTTGAATGTCAATAAGTACCTACATAATATTTGGAAATCTCTACGTCTACGTGTTAGGTATTAATATTATAAGTGGTAGCCTTGTTTGCCAGTTTGAGTAGGTACAACGGGTAATTTCATCTACAGAAGCCATACTTAGGCCACAGAATACTCCTGCCTGACGATGTATTGTACGTCTCTAAATAGTTAGGTATCTATTAAGAAAATTACAAGCAATATTTCTTGTTATTTTTTCGAGAAATATCAAAGCTAAGTTTAACCATAAAGATTGTAGTTAAGTAGATGAGTTTGAAACGTTTTTTTCGCTATATTTTTATAGTGTGCATCATTATTCTGTTCTGGTCCAGCACTTAAAAGCAGTAAATTAACGATAAAGCGGATAATTGCAAAGAAATTAATAGGTATTTCTTCGTTTACGACAGGAAACAAGGTACCTTTGTAGTACATGAATTCTAAGATTTCTGAGCGTCGAAGGATGTCTAGAATAGATTTAGTTTACCAGGAACTAGGACTTTTTAGTTTGTTAAGTAAATATAAGTAACCATAGTTTTTTTTTGACTGCTTTTTATTTGTTTATCTTCCTTAATGTTGATAGTTAAGCGACTTAGTTTAAAAACAATGATGAACCTCGACCTTTTACTTACAAAATTAGCAATTTTAGCAAACATTCATAATTGAAATAAGACCATTTATATTCATGTCTGATGAAATGAAGGAAACCTTGATTATTGAGATTTATTAAAAATCGACGCACGCTCACCGATTCGAAGGTTAATTTCTTTGCACGTAGAACTACTTAGTAAAGTAGGTTTATTAAAGACTTGCAAATTTGATTAAGATGGTACCTACGCCACATTTTTATAGAATTACTCATGTTTTCTTTATTTTAATTTGCTTTAAAGTTTAAACAGCCGCTGTCCTACAAATATTTAACTTTATTGGGCCATTTTAGAAAATTTAGTAAATTAAGCGAAGTGACGAGTGGTTAGGTGTATAGTGAACAACCACGCGCACGAGCCGAGCGAAGCGTGCCACGGTAGCGGCCGGCGAGTGCCATCATGAGGATCACGATTAGTGAAGCTGACAAATAACGAAATTAGCGGATCGCAATACTGTCAATTTTGCGAAACTGACGAATCAGGAAAATGACGAACTAGCGAAATTACTAACCCACCGAAACTGTCTAATGAGTAAACTGGAGAATTGATAAAATTTACTAGCGGGGAAATTGACCAGATGTACGCTAATTCAACAACAAGGGGTGGCTAGTCTATGTTCAGCTGTACATTTTTCATGAAAATAATGTTAATGAGGTGCAGTTTAGTTGCAGAGGAATAGCATTTTATCGTGTAGATAGGTAATATGTGTACGTGTATTGTGTGTGTGTGTGTGTGTGTGTGTGTACGTATATTTGTACTTAGACAAAATAAATGCAAAGGTCATCGGTGGTCCACGGTATAAAAATTAGGCCTACCGTTTGCTAGGTCAAACTTCTGGCGAATACATAAATGTACGAAACGGTATCGTTCATAAGATATGCCAGCTAGTACATCGTTCTGTTTCTAGGAAAATTATGTGAGGCGCGTGCAAGGACGATGCTTAAGGTAAATAAGTGCGAAATTATCTACCGTTGTTCCAGTACTCTGTAGGTCACTAGTTTATGAAGGTAGCATAAATATACCTAGTTTAATGGTTTCAGGTTTTTAAAGCTTGTCACGTTTTGGTTCAATAAAAAATACATTTTCGTTTTTTAATGGGTAAGTTGTTGTTCACGACTCGTCGCACACGGTTGTGAGTTAAATCATTTCAGACATTTTGCTATTGACTTCCAAGGCTTAGGTAACCTGGGATTCCATCATCAGATCCAGTCTCGATGACAATGATGACATAGGACCACCAGCGAAAAACACCCTTTCAAACAAAAATATAGAAAGCAATCGATACAAAAATCGATTTAAAGTCTGCTAAGATATTTCTTATAGCGAGTTCCGCAAGGCAAACCACTTGGCCCTACTCCATTCCACATTAGCTGCATAATATTTTCATATTGAACTTTCGCTCTCAACCTCGATGCATTTCCCATTCATTCCGGGGGTCATTTCATTACGTATTTCTCACAAAGCAAGCACTTTGCGATGTACCCAGCTTCCTTGTACCTTGTGTCAATTGCGCTGTCTGACCACTTTCATCCGGAGATGTTTATATTACGTCTTCGTAAGTTTTCTTATTTTATGACGTAATATTGTTTTGATTTTACGTTTTGTCTTAGATTTATACTTAACTAGCTGCGGCGGCCACGGTGTTACCCGCGGGCCCTCAGGATTTTTTCATTTTTTCGGGATAAAAAGTAGGTAGCCTATGTCCTTCCCTGGGATACAAACAAATTTCAGCTTAATCTGTTCTGTTTTCAGTGGTTTGGGCGTGAAAGCGTAACAAACAGACAGACAGACAGACAAACACATAGACAGACAGACAGACAAACAGATAGACAGACAGAGTTACTTTGACATTTATAATATTAGTATGGATAGTATGGATAGTATGGATATGGATATTTCAATTGCGCGTTTGTATGGATGGGTGTTTGTTTGTTACTCCTTCACGCTGAAACGGCACTTGCACAACGGATGCAGAGGCTGTATATGTTAATACCTACCCTGGATTATCGCATTGGCTATTATAATGGGTAACGAGGATGGCTGCAGTTTTCCAAGATGCATTTAAAGCAGTCATCTTTTCAACTATATGTGAGATAAATAGCTAGGGTAGTATACATTATGTTTTACTTTTCTAGTAAATATCATAAAAATATGTTGTTTATTTTATTAAACGCAAAAAGCCTGAGAAAATCTAACGATATCCTACACAGCACGATACAGATTACCAGTTAAGCATTATCTATGTTATGGATAAGCAACTTCTAAATAGTCACTTTCACTGAATCACTAATGAGGTTACCTACTTATATGGAAAAATTAAAGCCATTTGGCTCCGATAAGGGCCATGATATAAGGCTAGTTTTTCACATGACAGGTCTTTGACTCGAAGTGAAACAAACAATCTGAAATAGGAAATACTTATCTATACTTAGATGGGTAAGTTAAGTACTTAGCCTAAAAAGAAACTATACTCAGAGTCATGAACTTCTATTACAAAACAATGAAAGGTATAAGTACCTTTTACACCACAATTATATTATCTTAATTTTATGAGTTACATTATATAAAATTTAATCCATGCAATTTGCTGCTTCAATTTAAATAAATTCAATATTTAAATACTAAACTTACCTACTTAAAGTAGTTTTGAAATGATGTTGGTAAATTTTTATCTAACTCGCTATGAGTGACCACTGAGACCATTAACTACGGTAAAGAAAGATAGTGTAGGTACTTACAACGGAATCCAGTTTTTTTTTCGCATAAAATACAAAATGGAAAAACAAACTAACAAAGTTATGTTTGTCCCAAATAAATAAATAAATGCAAGTGTCAAAAAAAGACTACTCCTCAGCAGCTTTGCTTCAGCAGTTCACCAGAAATAGAATAATAACCTCATGATTTTAGTACAAAGTATCTGGAGTATGGGGCTCTTGCCTCATGAACTGATGACTGATGAGTAGTTTCGCAAGTAGCGTCTGTGGTAGCGTTTAGCAATGCGTAAATATGTATTTAATTCGAGTTATCTAGTTGAATGTCGTAAGCGTACCTAGATAACCGGTCAAACCGTGCGTGTAAATTGGGCTTCAACTTTTGTGCAACTTTGTGACGGATTAGTGCTATCCTGCTCGATCGAGGCGAGTGGAAATTATTTTTGCAAATATTTTTTACAGGTTTTCATGTGAAAATACATCTAAACATTGATGTTCACCATGCCTTGATTCAAAACAAAAAATATCTGCAAGAAATTACACCCCTGAAAGACAGGCTACTTTTTAGGTATTTCACGGACACGAGCTAGATTTTATACAAAGATGCATAAAGGTAAATTTACGGAATAAATATTTAAGAAACTTGCTAATTTTAATAACTCGTTCATGCAAATGATCTTAAGCAACTACTACGTGGTAATTTCGGCATCGATTTAAAATGTACGGACGGAAGCCGTCCAAGGTTCTACAAATCTTAAAATATGTCATTGATTATGTAGATGACCGCTCAGACCTGATCCAAGGTTGTGTGGGCTAGGAAGTGACCTGCATTACATAACATCAACTGATATCAATTTGATTTAAGTATAACAGCTTGAATGCCTTTTTCGCCTAGTTTAGCTTTTTTGTGTGTTTTTTCTAAATAAAAGTGACTTACATATTACTTATTACGCTGCAACTACTTTCAAACTACAGCTTCAAAATATGTAAGAAAAAAACTATCATGATTTTCACACAAACCACGGAAGCTAATTCATGATAGTAAAATCTTACTAAAGTATGATGATAGCATTTAGTGATGATGATAATGTATGTATGTAATAAATAATCACAACTATTTATGTATGAGAACCTCAATCAATGGAATATTATGTAATCATAGATGCGGATATTTACATCTTTAAAACATAAAATGTACCTAAGTTTTGATTGGAAGTTGATGACTGTTCAACTTGTTTATTTATAAAAGCGATAGTACCCACTTATTCTGAAATTATCACATAAGCATGGTTTCCTGTATTGACTTGTGTAGGCAATCGCGTAATAAAAAATAAATAAAAAAGGCAGGTATAATTTACATATGTTTTTTGCAAAAACAATAGAGTGATCGTTTTAATTTTTGAAAAATTAATAGAGACAAAGACTTCATCTTTAAATTTTTGAGAAATTTTAGTGAAATTCAGATTTGTGAAAATCGCTCTCGTTGCCGATTTTAGGTACTTACTTATCTAAAAACTGTAGTTTCCTGTTCCCATATATTACGGCGGTAACTTTTACAAAAACGTATTTAATAAAATCAGAATTTCTAAGATTTTTTTCTAGTGTGTCCTCATAATTTAAGATATAATTATAGAAGTAATTAGAGCAATAGGTAAAGTACCCAATTATAAGCCATGATGATCAAGTGACTGAATAAATAGGTAGCCAGTGATGGCTAACTAACACGCTATTGGATAAACTCATAATTACTCCACTCTCTTTGTTCCAACACAATATATCAGAAATTATAACGAATTATTTGCAAAGAATTTAATTTTCCTTCTACTCTTTGCTTCTGAACAATTTGCAAGTTTGTAAAATAGCATTGTTAAAAGAAAACAGACCTCCTAAGATGGAATGACATTCGTATTTGTACAGAATACGTGTTCTAAAAAGCCATTCACACAATACCATCATGGCATACCATTCTTGCCTGTTGCTTTCTCAAACCCAACGGAGCAAGAGCTAATATTCTCTGGCAAGAATAGTATGCAGAATGGTATCGTGTAAACGGTGTTTAACTCTCGATTTGCAGTATTTTTCTACAACGGAAATGTAAGCGAGAAAGTTAAAAAAATGCGCTCTATCATCACGTCTCGACGAGGTGTGCGGCCTTGACAAGAATTTCTAGGCTCTTTATACTTTGTGGAACGAAGTTCCTTTTCGGACTGTATCGAAGAAAAAAAAGACTGAGGCTGGAAAAAAAAATTTGTTCCATTTTACCGTCACGACACATATGTATATGTCAAATCGTCACAGTGCGAAATGCGCAGCCGCGACACAGTCCATAGATGGTTACATCGTTAGTACGGAAGAGCGTTTCTTGGATACCTAATTTACAATTAATTTATTATATTCCCAGTATAGAAAAGTACTCTTTGCTTCGTTCCAACCGAGTGTTCCACGACACTCACGTACTTTTATTTATTCAAGTATTAATACCTTTCTCCGTTTGAGCTTTTAATCTAGTCACAAGCGTTGGTTTTCTAGACAAACAACATTGTTCCGCAATTGCTCACAACACCAATATTTTTATCACTGTCAATATATTCTCACAGTTATTACATTTCCAAAACGATTTGCTGAATCGTAAAATAGTTAATGATTGAACTAACTTAAGTCTTTTACGATGCTTTTTCTTATGCGACCTATATCAGAACCATCGAAAGATAGTTCCAAATCTATCTCACAGGTGTTTTTCATCACCGTTTCAGCCGCTTAGCTTTCTGGTATGCGACCTTGGCTTTCCATTGACTTGCGTAACCTAGAGATTTACAATGAAGTATCGCGTGTCGATAATACATGCCATGGCAATCAAAGCTTGCACAAAAACTATTGAACAAGAATCTACATTATAAAGGTACAAGCCGTTTACAAGCTATTTAGGATCTGCATCTTTGCACTAGATTCGAACAAATTACATTGAAAAACCTAACTTGGATGAAGTTCTAAGTTTAAAAAAATGTACATTCTACGTACAGTCAGCGTCACCCATTTGGCAACCCCCTATGCGGTTTGAACTGCGTGCCTTAAGTAGGGTGTCATAATCACTGTTGATTAAACCCTCTAATAAATAAATTATAAAAAAATAATGCTGGACTTTTTTACACAGCATCATCTAGCCCCAAAGTAAGCAGAGCTTGTGTTATGGGTACATGACTGATATACTACTTATATACTTTTTTTTTGTAAATACATACATATTATACATAGAAACACTCAGACCCGAGACAAATATTTGTAGATCATACAAACATTGGTCCCGCGGCGGGGATCGAACCCGCAACCTTCTGCGTCGCAAGGTTGTCAATCGATTAAAACCTCTAAATAAAGATTTTAATGATTTAAGATTTTAATTAAGATTTATTTACGCGCCAGCGTTACCTACGTGCTTTAAACCTACTAAATAATTTTCTCCACGAGTTCCAGCATATCGACATTTTCAATGACAGTCTATGCTCCATATATAACAATTTAAGAGTATATTTAAGTTATGTTCATTTACGATAACTAAGCGCTTTGGACTTTTCTGTAAGCTTTCTATCTATTTTTAATAAATCATTTCATTTCATTTTAAAAAACCCCACGCGTGATCTGATACGCACTTATTCAGTTTAATTATTCTTGTGTATGGTTTTATTTTGTAGCAAAACGAGCGTTTTTAAAGTAATACTTTCAGCTGGGGAATTAAAAGAGTAGGTCTGTTGAACATGAACTTAATTCATAGCGTGGAAATCTTCCTTGCTCTATGTTTTCCTTCATGATGTGCAAGTAATTAGTTCGTAAGTACCTGTTAGGGCTATTGAAGTACATGGGAATTTCTCCATTCTCCAACAATCATGATTGTGAGATCATAAGTTAAGACAGAAAAAATATCGCATTAGATATCAAGGATATTTTTGTTTGTGATAAATCGTAAAAAAAATTAATCATAATAGAGATTGCTATTTTGTATTTCTTAATCAGACGTCTTCCTATAATAAACTTTATATTTTCATATCATCATCATCATCAGCCTATGGCAGTCCACTGCTGGACATAGGCCTCCCCTAGTGCGCGCCATTGCGCCCTGTCCTATAATAATAATATATTTTCATATAATCAATCCATATTTCCTACGTGCCTATGTCTTCGCACCCATCATTATAATAATTTATTTCTCATGTGAAACAAGAATAACACAGAAATGAAGGAGGTACGTACGTAGGTACTTATTTTGATATTACCATCCACCTTGTACTTTGCACTTGCGAAACCTGTTTTTCAAGCAACAGAGTTAAATTATAAGCAGTTAATTGTTATTATCTGTGTAAAAAACACTATTCATCTCGCTACTTGAGTTTTTGTCGGAAGACGTGTTTCATTCTCACCGTAAATAATGCACAAAAACAAATACTTTAGTATAAATCTTTGCATTTATTAACGTTGGTACCTAGTACAAAAATTAATAACTCTACTATTATTCCTTTGCACGACTAATGTATAAAATCAAAAATGTCCAACTAGAGCTAAAAGAACCAACAAAAATTTCGTCCAACACGAATTTTGTCCAATTAGATATTTTTTCCTTTTTTGTTAAACCTTATCATCTCCTGAAAGGTACAATATAGGAACGATGATTTAGTTTAAAGTTTTGCCCATTATCATCATCATCTTCCTGCCCTTGTCCCACAGTATGTGGGGTCGGCACAATGTTCTTCTTCCATTCTTCTCTATCAGCCGTCATCTCAACACTCACTCCTTTCTTACTCATGTTACTAGTGTTGCTATCAGAAATAGAAAAAATAATAGGTATGGTGAAAATGGTAGCCTCATTTGGGTAATCCACGTCTAGCAAAGCACCTTCTCTGAAGGTCAATTGCGTGACATCAGTGTAAACATAGTCTAAGATAGCGTCTGATAACTCACCCTGAGGTTACCGGCGAAAACAAACGCTGATATTTTTGAGACTCTGGTATAAAATGAATAAAAAATTGCATGTTATAATTGGACCATACGTGTACGACAATCTGTAGATTGGAGATTAAATAATTCTGGCTAAAACTTTTGATCCGATTGTGAAATTGTGAACATTTGCTATAAGCTGCTCTGTTCCCTGGTGAATTCGGTACGTAGACCCTCCTTTAACGTGGTTAAGGGCTATAGAATGTGTAACATCCTTTCCTTATTTCACATTACAGTAAAGTAATCGCAAAAAACGGGACTGGTTACTCATAAATCGGAATTGAAATAAAATGTAAGCACTTTATTATTTTTGTTACGTGAATTTAATAGCATTTTGCTGTTCGCTCTACATTTGAACTAAGTAAAGATGATTTATGATTTGAAATAAAAAATTGTGTAATTAATTTGTGGAGCCGTTACAAGTTTGTGATGTTACTCAACATCGAACGATGGGTGGAATAGGGAAAATTGAAAATGTTAGAAAATACGAAATGTTCAGCCCAAGTTAGCTATTTTTATTCTAAAATGTTTCTTTTGAAAATTATGATTAAATCCGGAGGTAAGGTTTATCAATTTTAGATCAATCGCTTAATAAAATAATCTCAATTAAATTACTTAGGTTTATTTTTGAATGTGTTAGTAAGTATAGTTTTATCAAATGACTATTTGTCTTGTTGTTCAATAAAATGATAAGCCATGTCGCAGTGATATCTAAATACCTCAGACGTGTTCATTCAGAGAATCGCTAAGAATCAGAAATAGTCAAGAATGCGTAACGATGACTATTCGCAGTCAAAATTAATTGCTGCTTAATCAGCAATCTTGGAAAATTTACAGAGCATTCGAAGAAATACGTTTTAAATGAGTGTTGGTATTGAAAGTCGATAACATTTCAGAATTATTCAAAGGATTTACAACAAGCAACAAATCTATTAGAGGCATAAAAATTATGCGTCACCTCATTAACCATTTGTTCAAATAAAACTCATACCACTTGACACTGCAAAACACACGGATTTTTCACACCACTATCACGGTCCCGCCAAAAATTTTTTTTTATTTGATCACGGAGGTTCGTAAAAAAAGTTCGTTCGGAAAACTAATTCGCGCGTGAAAAATTCGGAGCGCGTGGATGGAAGCGCGCGTCGCGTGTGCCGGCCAAGTTAGTGTGTGGTGTGAGTTAACCGAGTGGAAACCGGTCGGTGCCACCACGCGGCCACTTGTTAACCGAAACTACTGATGGTGTCGCATAATCGTTACGTCTTACGATTTTTGATCCGATTATTAAGTGGTAATTGGATCACTGGGACAAAATATAAAAATACGTATATTACGTACCTTCCGAATAAAAAACAACGAAGCACCTTATCTTCTTTTTTATTTATGAAAGTAACGAATCCATTTCATCAAAAAAAAAATAAACTTATAGTACCTACTACTTACCTAATTAATAAATTATGTTCTGTTCATTCAAAGTACAAAGTTGCAGACGCCGGTGGTCCCTCCTTCTCTTGACGTCAGATTCTAACAATAGAAATAATCTTTCGCAAACAATGACGGACTAGGAACTTGTTGCTATTATCTAAACACATCTACTTTCCTATCATAACGTTGTCCGTCTCATAAATTGACTTATGGGCCCTTAAACGTATTCTTAATCTATGATTATCTCTTCATTGACACGAGCAGAGCATACTGTTTCGTATTATTGTATGTGGCGATATTGGATAGAGACAAAATTCTGTGTTGGGCTAAAAGTAGCACAAATTATTTTTTAGTCCAAATGAACTGACCTTAATCGGGTGTTAATCGCAGGTTAACGTGTGATCATCTTATAATCCTATTAATCGGTGCAACTGGGCGTAGTTTTCACGTGTGATTCAAGCGTAGGCAAGTCAAGAAAATGATCTACCTTTTTATACAGTTTTATAATGATCTATCTTGACTTATCTTGTTTATTAAACTTCTGGTTTAGCTCTGCTCTGTTGCTACATAGCTTGACGAATATACAAAGGTCATTTTGGATTTTAGTCTAAGTTGAGTACAAACAGTTACTGAACAAATAAACGTATGGATGGATCACGGATCACGACTATAATTATCGATAAGATGACTAAGCGAATCAAACGCAGACGTTAGCATCCCATCACAGACGAACTAGCCAGTCTGAGCATCCCATACATGACAGGTTCCAAGCCCATCGCCGGAGCCGCCGCCTTGGGAATCTAATCCGATTAAGCATAGACTTTGAGCTTAGCGAAAAAATCCTCTATGAGATTTTAAGCATTGCCAACCATTCGCACCTAGTCTCCTGCGTAGCGTATTTTGTAAAGTAAATATAGTAAGTAGATTCGTTTTTGTAGGCACATTCCTCAGTAAAGTCACCAGTGCTTCTGCCGAGTCATCATAACCTGCGGATGGCAAGGTTGTAAACAATGGAACAATACCCAAAGTACAACTTCCAGCGACCTTGTACTGTCAGCGAACACGTGACACACACGCGACCAAGAAATTGCAATTTTCTTGTAATTTGACTCGGTAGCACCAAGCAGCTACTTATAAACATCATAGGAAAAATGCGAAGAAAACTGTTATAATTGTGGCTAAAGATATGGTGGGAAAAACCTAGGTAAGTACCTTCTTAAGTCAAGGACGCACAGACGCACTAGCGGTAGAACCGCGGGGCGGCTAGCTGCGCGGCTAAAATTTGAGTACAATTTTGTGGCGGTGTGACAAGCGGTTGCATATTAAAACTGGAAAAGCGACCCGCCACTAGTGCGATAGAGAGTTCAAGTTGCCAAACTTTAGCCCTCTTACGCACTAGCGGAAAACGGAAAAGTTATGAGGATAAATCTTAAGTATGAATTCGACGTTGAAACGGCTTTGTATTGATGCTTATAAGTGCTTTAAAACGTTATAACCTTTCAATTAATAGTTTACCTAGAGTTTGTTTTAGTTACACGCTATACGTAGGCACTAATATTTCTCAAGGCCTCTTGTTCAGTGCAAATGCCATCACTGATTGCAAAAAACCGATCCATCTCTCCATTGGAAAGCGATTGCAACCACGTGTGCGCCAGACTAATCGATCGAATTATCGTGTGTAATCGAATCTGCACGGTTTCTCGGAAAGCAGGGTTGCGTAAACTATGTGTTTCTAGTATCGCTCTATGGGTCTGATTACTCTATCCAACTCGATAGATCGTTCATTTGATTTACTCGTATTAGATTTTTTTTTTAACTTTTGTTTATTTTCCCATTTTTAATCATTGGTATAATACTTATCATGATACCTTTTCGGTGCTTCTAGAAAACTATTTTTTCCTGTTGTTTGGACCTTCGGAAAGAGTTTTCTTTCTTTTTAACCGACTTTAAAAAAGGAGGAGGTAAATGTTCGGTTGTATGTATGTATGTTTTTTAAATGTATGTTCACCGATGACTCCGTCAATTATGGACCGAGTTCCAAAATTCTTTTTTTATTTTAAAGGGTTATAACTCAGGAGATAGTCCCATATATATTTTATTCCTGAGAGATTGATAGTTTTCCCATAAAACTCAAACAAACCTCTTTCTAGTTTTCTTTTTAGATTTTAAAAAACGTTTTTATTTTCTTCGCTATAGCGATTCAACGATTGAGTTACATTGATACACCTGTGTGATAATTTTTTGTCGACGCACGATTTCATAAAACATAGAAGAAATAGAAAACTCAGGGGTAATTTGGGCCCGTTATAAGACCCACATGGAGTTTTAAATGTTGGTGAAATGTAACAGTTCTATGAATAAAGATCCAACTGCTGATTTGTTTCTTAACAAACGGACACCGTCATGTTAAATTCATCATAGGTAACTAACACGATTCATCAATTCGTAATCTGCTCTATCAAACAAGTTCCTATTGACTTTTGCTTTGATACTATTCGATGGTTCTGGAGATTCCATAATAATATCGAACATAGGTACAAAATGTATGCTTCCTCTTCTGTGTTACTTAGTATTTATTGTAGGTGCCTATACCTAGATATTTTTAGATAGAAGTAAATAAAATGCAAGTATATAATAATTTTCTAGTATAAAAGACATTTTGTTTGTTTAAGAAAACCTCTCCAACTTCAATTGGAGCCTTAAAGTTTCGTAGTGGATCATCATAGACGTTAACTTCATTGTGGACTTCATTTGATTGTCGCAGTTTATTAGGAAACTGTATATTAAAAGTAGTTATTACTATAACGTAGTGGAACGAATGCTATTGCTGCTAATTGTTAAGATCGATTATTTATTCAATTTTAACTATAATATTTGTCTACATACATTAATTCAAGGATCTATACCTATACAACAACAGCAAGATAACCGTTAAATCAGAGTCTTATTTTTTACCACACGTTTATCATTTCTCTACTTTTTACTTCTAAGTTATATATCTTGGCTATCTTATTTTTTCTAATATACTAAGGCAAGACGAAACTTGAAAAACTTAAAAGTGACCTTGTTATTCTGGCCGAGTGCGCCAATAAAAATGACACAAACAAAACCTTCATCTTAATTTAAGGTGGTATCAAACCAATCGCTAAAATATCTTCAATTATTGCAGGCACAGTTCTCTCATTACCGATTTCTCAGCACCTTTCGTTTCGTGGTTTCGCCATAGTTTGTGTGAGTTTGATTATACAACGAGCAGGTGTAAGATGACCCTACGCGCCAATCAATACGCAATCATCGCTTCGGGCAAGAACTCGAAACTGATACAGCCGTGACACTGGTGGCCTAGTGGAAAGGTAACCACAGATATTGAGTTTTAATCTAAAGATCGTTCGGTAGCCTTATTGTCTTACTCAACTGGGAATGGACATGGCCTTCATTTTGACTTTTGAAACCCATTATGGACTTCAATTGTCATTTTTCAATAATGTGATTGGTTGAGCTCTATTGGGATGACAACTGGAAATGGATTTCGAATTAGACAATAAGGCTGCAGGTTTGAATATTGGACAATCAATGGTTTTGCGCTTCGGATTTGAAAAAGGCAATATTCCAATCGGTAAAGCCATAGGATAGCTCTGTCACAATCACCATAATACCGATCTAAATAGGCATGTTGTGTTTAGTCGGCCTCTTTCGCTACATTCCTCGACATTCAAATATGTATTACATTCTTCATATCTCATGTTATTCGTCACTCCATAATACCATACTATTTACCTACACATGGCCCATTCTTCTTTATAAGTACTTATATCAAAACCGATCTTCCTGCATCTACTGAGGCTTCTCAATCAATAAAAGCATTACCTATATAAGTTTCACAAAAACGTTTGTTAGAAATAAGAAACAATGTGATATTTTCTCATTGCCGACCTCACTTCTCATCGATTTGTGAAAGCTGATCAATAAGCAATATCGACCGATCAATGATGAGCTTCTTATGGCGGTAACAATACTATGATTACAAAAAAGAAATAGGTAGATAAGATTATAGTCGCATCGCATATCGCAGTAGACTTACTGCGGCACTGATAGATATGTAATGCCTAATTTAATCGATCCTTAGTGAAGATTTTCCTCATTATAATAAAAAAGTACTATAAAACAATCCGCACAGACAATCCAAACAGTCCACGTGAGAATCGTAAAGTTAGACTTTGGTCAGCATTAAGCCTTTAACTACTTTTTGCAACGAAGTTCCTTTTCGGACAGTATCGAGGATGGAGGCTAGAAAAAAAACCGTCACCACACACACATAGGTCAAAACGTCACAGTGGGAAGTACGCAGACGCAAAACAGTCTATAGACTGTTACACTGTTAGTACTAGGATTTTAATATTTGACAATAATTTATTTGACAAATGACGAATTTCAAAGTTGAAACTTCGTTCTAACCGAGTGTTCCACGGAGGTTCCACGACACTCACATATTTTTCATTTATTACCTTGAACTACACGTCTGAGTTTGTCCTCTCCTACAAGTCTAGACTGCAGTATTAAGCATTTATTTATTTAAGTACTTATTTATTTTTACTCCTAAATTGATCCCACATTTTCTCACAGCAGGACTGGTCCAACTGCTTATTTTTGAATTAGCGGTCCCACGGTTTTGCGCAGTAAAAAGTGAGCAATGAGCTTAAGCGCTCTCCTTTTGCTTGCACTTTTATGGCCTTACGGGGTTCCACACACATCAGTGACGTATCAGGGACGTAATGAAACCGACGAAATTGCTGCTTGAACTTATCAGCATCGATCATCGCAACCCATTGATGGTTATATATGAGATATTACTACTACTATGAGATTTATCTCCTGCCTATTTAAAAATTGACATTTTTTCCTGTCTTTGAATCCATTCGAAAGTCAAAACGGATAATAACTTTTAAAATACTCAAACAAATTGTCTTTTCATGTTGTACCTACCTACTACAGAAGTAATATCAACATACCACAATAAAAAAAAACAACAAAAGGATAGAATAAAGACACTGGATGTACCTTAGTGACATTACTTGAGTATTAAAAACATCCACCACTTGTACTGCAGTTAAGCTCTCGCGAAACTACCAAAGCAAAAAGTAGGTAAAGCAATTTCACTGTTGAATGGACCATATGCCCTCGTAAAAGTCAAAGTAAAATAACTGAGAGGTGCTGAATTCTTGACCCCGAGTGGGAACTATCGTCAATGAGATACTTCGGAAATACCTTATATTAAAATTTAGAATTCATTTGTCAAGTGTATTCTTGCAAAGCTTGTAGGTTTAAATGTGATTATTTAAGATAAAAAAGATAAAAAATAAGATAAGAACTTAATGTAGATTTTGGAACGAAGTTCCTTTTCGGGTGGTATCGGATGGGGATTGGGGGCTAGACGACAAAAAGTGTTAGATATTTGCGTCACGACACATACATAATGACATACATAGGTCAAAACGTCACAGTCACGGCGAAGAGCGCAGTCGCAAAACAGTCCATAGATTGTTACATTGTCAGTAGGTACGGAAGAGCGTTGCTAGGATTTTATAATTTATTTGACAAATGCCAAATGTCAAACTTGAAACTTCGTTCCAACCGTGTGTTCCACGATATTTAGGTACGTACTTTTTCTCTAATTGTAGATCTTTCTTTAATATTTTTCTTTCTTTCTTTGGTGTAGGTGTAGTACCTACACGCTACACTCAGCAACGATATAGGTAATTTTCAGGCTAAATTAATTTTTTTTTAGAAATCAAAAATAACCTTAGTTGCTGACGCATTTGCAAAAGCATTTATTCAGTAGGACCGCTGGGATCACTTTGAAACGTCTTAAAACTAGGTGATTCTACTCCTGTTCCTTCGCGACCAATACCGTGAAGAACCATGCTTATAGATTATTATTATAACATATATTAATACTTTTTGTTTTGCCGACCGTAACTTAAACAATCAAGCTACTAGGTATGTCTTCCTCCAAAACGATGAAATCTCCTCTAATCATCACGTTTCATGCAATTTGTGATTGTATTCATCAGTGTGTCAAGAACAAAACGATTACGGTTAATGCTTCATGAATTATGTGATTTCTGATTATTTTAGGTTCATCATCTTCCCATCCTGTAGTTACCCATCATTGTAAGGCTAGTCTTCTTACAATTTTGTATCCACTTACAGTTTTGGAACGAAGTTCCTTTTCGGACGGTATCGAAGAAAAAAAGACTGAGGCTTGAAAAAAAAATATTCTTCCATTTTACCGTCACGAACGACACATGTATATTAAGTCAAATCGTCACAGTGGAAATGCGCAGCCGCGACACAGTCCATAGATTGTTACATTGTTAGTACGGAAGAGCGTTTCTAGGATACCTCATTGACAATAATTTATTATATTTCCAGTATAGAAAAGTACTATTTGCTTCGTTCCAATCGAGTGTTCCACAACACTCACGTACGTTTTTTTGAGTAATCCCCAATTCGTACCACTAAAACTTGTACCAGGTGGTACCAGTTGGGAAATTGAAAAATATGATTATTTTTGTTCCCAATTCGTACCACTTTTCTATTTTTGTTGAATTCATTCGTTTAGTACGCTCAGCTCAATAATTAGTCTTAGTCCTAATATGTTTTTTCGGTAAAATTTAAGACAACTGTTAACAATAGGGTTTGCTTTTAACTTAGTAACATTGCAGGTGGCATGTCAAACATATAATTTATAACCCTTCTGCTTAAATTTCGGTTCAACCATTTGGTCTTGCATCAACAGGAGTATTTGCAATGCTTTTTTAGTGTTGACTTGTTTGAACACAATTCAAAAAGAAGAAAAATTAATTAAATTTATTAAAAAAAATTAAATATAATTAAAATTAAATTTTACGTCAAGCCGTTCTATCAATTGTACACGCTGCATATTGATGTAGGTAGTACAAAAAATCACAATAATATAGTGCCCGTTATATTTGCTCTTCTTCCAAACAAAACGAGACGAACTTATGAAATTATGTTTAGACTAATTAAATCCCAAATTCCAGAATGGAATCCAAAGTCTTTTATGAGTATTAGATTTTGGAAAAGCAGCTATGCAGGCGATAAACAAAATATTTTCAGGAACCCCTATAACCGGTTGTTACTTTCATTTCACTCGATGTCTATGGAAGAAAGCAAAATATTTAAAAATAACTAAATCGAAACTTATAAGAAAACATGTCCAACGTTGTTCAGCTTTGGCGCATTTACCGAAAAGTGCAGCAGGAGACGGATGGCTTTATATTATGTGTTTATGTTATGTGTCGATCTCCAAAAGAAGAAAATGTAAGTAATTAAATTTCACGATTATTTTGTGAATACTTGGCTTGATGAATCATCACTTCTTTACGACAAATGGAGTTGCATAATAAATAGAAAAATAAATAAGAAGCCTCAAAGTATCGCACATTTTTTAACACTGTTGCAAAGAGAGGCAAACTATTTCAAAACTTTAGTTAGAAATGGCTCTAATATTTATGAGAAAATGAAAGAAACAAATGAAATTGATACATAGAAAGCATAGTGTCAGGTTTTACAAATGCAGTGATTTCTGTTGACTTATGCTTTGAATCATTGCTAATTTAAGATAAATAATTAAGAACAAGACTGAATTTATACAATTACTACAGCATCGACTAATTTTAAGACTGATTATAACTAAAACTTATAAATGTAATGAGTACATACCTACCTATATTATACTTGTAATAGTAGTAAGTTGTAATAGAGTTAAGACTGATTCCTGGTGATAACATTTTAATCAAGTAGATCTTTATACTTTTGTGATCTAAATGATGTTTTATTTATGCTTTGTTGATTACGTTTTTACCTTTTGAATTTTTGTTATATACATTTAATAATATTGTGTTTAGTTTTTCTTGAATAAATAATGTTATGAAAAATCTATATCGTTTTGCTTTTATTACTTATTAGTTGCATTATTTGTCGTTGACTGTACTAAACACCAATTTTTGAAAGTGGTACGAGTTGGGAACAAAAATAATCATATTTTTCAATTTCCCAACTGGTACCACCTGGTACAAGTTTTAGTGGTACGAATTGGGAATTACTCGTTTTTTTTTAATTTTTTTTTCTTTAGTGTCGTCACTTCACCCCCAGCAGCATATTTGAGACAACAACTGGTTTTCAATTGAATTTAAGTACAAATTGCATTATTATGCAAGTTTATCCCTATCAAACTTATGGTCCTATGGGTCCCTGATTCAGGTTTTTCCCGCCAGTTTTTGAGGTTATCGACCCAGAGATTTGTTTGACATGTCCTTGATCACCCGACAAGGTTTATTGTACCCAAAGGCTACGTCTACCTTAGCTTATGAGTAGTGTAATTAATACAAATGTGGTATCAAACATCGCCTTTTTTGTTTTTTTCGGACATCGATTTTATATCAAAGATCAGCAAGCAGCAATATAATGTTAAAGTATCTAATTAACTTGTTAATAAATTTAAAAAGTTTAAAAAATATATTCTTAATACCTTCTCTCTCGTAATAGTTCTCTAAACTATCATTCATCTCGCCTCTTTTTTTCTACAGATTTCATTTAACCTCTAAATTTTGACTGCCTAATTGATTTTATTAAAAAGCATCTTTCAAAATTAGATGATTTCTCTATAGAAGTATCAATATCTTGTAGAGTAAAGTAAAGTTTTATTTTGCTAAAATTGCAAATTTCTTAAATTAGCAAAGCATCGTGCAAGTAAAAAAACACAGTAAACAGGTTCACGACTGTATCCCAAAGGTGCGGTAGACATTCTCTCAGATCTTACTTATTCCAGATCCTTTGAATCCTTTGATCGTGCAAGTGCAGAGTAGAATACCACCCGTGCCTGCACAAGCGCTAATATTATTATTATTATTAATTTGTAATATTATTGCGCAGATCAACTCGCAAGGCATTGACCGGTCGCGATTATGCGTTCCATAGAACAACGGATGGACCATGACGGTGAGTATGGAGATCCGTGGGCTACCGAGAACTTATAAAACGAAAATATAATATAAATAACCATATATTTAAAAAAAAAATAAGTATTTTAAAAAAGCCGTGTTGGCCGAATGGGGTTGTACCTCAACTTTTAATCCGAAGGTTGTGGGTTCAAATCCCGGCCGTGCATCAATGGATTTTGCGTTTCGTAAAATTTATATGCGCTTTAACACGTGCTCTAAACGGTGAAGGAAAACATCGTGAGGAAACCAGTTAGTGTTCTTATAGGCGGCGATGGGCTTGCAACCTGTCACGTATGGAATACTAACTTCTGCAAGATGTGGGCATGTATCAAATATGTGTTTGGACATGCCTCTGACTACCCCCCTTATACATCTGCAAAGGATCTGGAATAAGTAACATAAAAAGATCTGAGAGAATGTTTACCGCACCTTGGGGATACAGTCGTGAACCTGTTTTATATATTTATTACCAGTGTTTATTCTTAACCTTTAACTGGTGACGTGGGGAAAATTATGGATGCAAATAAAACAAACAAAATCAAACTCGGGGAAACACAAGATAAGGTAAGTATTTAACTGTTTCTTAGCCTAAGTGTAAAGACCTCGTTCAAATCAAACAGAATTTCAGAATCTAAATATTTTTATTGCATTGTTACATGATAAAGGTCTCATTGTAAATGGTACAATTTTAAACAGCTATCCATTTCGGATGATAACCATTCGATTTTTTTCGTTTCGATTCGATTGGATTTGAACAATTCGTCTTATATTAGCGAGAGCCTAAAGCGGCTGTTACACAAGGAAAGTTTCCCGCACGCGAGCGGCGATTTCTTCTAGGCAATAATATGGTCACCTAGAAGAAATCGCCGCTCGGGTGCGAGAAACTCTCCTTGAGTAACAGCCGCTTTAGTCAAGTAAACTATGTTTGCTGCCCGGATTCTTCTTAGTATTGGTTAAAAGCCTTATAATCTATGCTATTATCCCGATTCTATGAGTAAGCGAATTCAATAATTTTTGTCTTAGACTTGAACTGACCTTTAAAAGGCTGAAGTATTCAAAAAACTTGAAAACCCTTGAAAAACCTAGTTACGGAGTAGCCTCGAGCTGCCTGCAGCTATACGGAAACGTGCATCCATATAGTAATTACACCGTTTGAATACATAATTAATGCGGGTTCACACTAGGTCAGGAGCGTAGGTAGACCTATTATAAACCTATTTATAAATTTTTATACCTTCCTTTAAAACTGAGTAACTAATTACAACCCCTCAATACTTACCAGTGAAGATGTAGGTGCTTAGGTGCATTTATTAAATATTTTTTGAGTAGGTAGCTATAATAATTTCAGTAGGTACAGTTTTGGAATATAGTAGCAAAGCACAAAATGTTATTGTTATTTAATACCCTTTTGTCCGTGTAGGTACTAGGTACCTACTTACCTACGTCAGAAAATCAGAAGTAAGTACCTATATCAGGAAGACAGCCAGCCATTCATCTCGTAAGGAAAAAAAAAGCGTTTTATCCGAAAACTCTTTTTTTTTTTCTAAATATCATAAAAACGATGTTTTTCCTTGATGCAAGATGTATTTGATACCTACTGATGATGATGCGACCCGTAGGCGAATGATTGCACAGGCGCAGGTAGCGCAATCTTTATTTTTTGATAAATCAGTGACTTTTTTTGTTACGCATGGTGTAAATGACCTTTCAAGTTGAGAAGTAATGGAAACTTTATACGTAGGTACTAAGTAGTATTATATTATCTGTGCTTATAGTCAATGCAATAACATTTGAGCTGAGTAAATAAAAAGAGATTAACTGATTAGGTACTAAGTAATTATTAATAGACCCGTCATGTCTAAAAAATTTACTACCTATCAACATCATACCGACAGTTTTTTGCTTTGCCTGTAAATATAATTCGGTAAACAGATACTTAAGTACTTACAATACATCTATAATAATATCTTTAAGGGTATTTGCATAGAGTTTCCACAACATACAGAACATTCAAACAAAATCCTGAATAAAATCAGAAAGCAAACGTGCGAGCGAGCTTCTATACAATACAATCTGCAGGCACCTTTCAAGTTTGCGCTTTTGCATGCATTTATGCAGTAGTGTGTTTCTTTCTTGTGCAAATTATAAGCAAGATAAACAAATGGTGGAGTCCCGCGAGCCAGCAACAAAAATGTATAGTGCTAAAGAAACTGAAGCTACATGAAGAGGGATTCATCAGTTGTGCCGACAAGGAGTAAATCCTCAAATTAGAAGAAGAAATAAACTGGATAATAAGAGCAAAACACATACATAATACCTACATCTTGGATGTCCAATACACCTTCGATATTACTAGTTCAGCTTGCATTCGACAATATCAAAACTAAACCTAAACATTATTTTTCCAAGTAATACGATTAAAGCTTGACTTTTTAAAACAGTTCATGGTTCACCTCCATCACCACATATCCATGTGTTTTGGGCTTAGATTGGGCATGTGCACAAGTAAAATAAACCCGGCATAAAGCATGCGATGCCTTACGTGTGAGCGCGTCCCGTAGCGCGGTGCCCAGTGTGGAGAGAGCGAGCTGCAGCGGGGCGTGGTATCGCTCCAGCATTCGCTCATCTACAAGTGCATGCTTATTAACGTTTCATACAAGCTGGAACTAGTAGCTCTGTGGATAAGGCCGACTAAGCAGAGTTGGTTCTAGCAAGCATATTCCATCTCTAATAATGTTGCTGGCACTACTGCGATCTGTTGAGCAGGCTTAGACAAAGGTTGCCTTCTGACGCTATATATGATATACAGCGTCAGAACCTTAAAGATGTAAAGGCCTAAGTTTATTTTGTTAATCTAGTGACGGGGCATTTTATTTAAACCTAACACACACTTTATCAGTTTTCGTATTGTGATCTTGCTAGATGACGTGTTAGTTCCTAAATCTAGACTTCAGATTCACCGGTAGGCAAGTTTTTATGTTCATGAAAATTCAAATTAAAAATAACAAATACTTGAGCTAATTTTAGAATTTACTTATTATATGATGGATTTGAATAGCACGATGCTGTTAACAAACCCAATTTTTCTGGACCGAATGCTGGTTTCTTAGACCATTAGCAAAACATTACTAGGCTACGTTGTGTAGGTACAGAAGTATCAGACGCCAGAAAACATTCAGTTCAGGTCAGTTCAATGGCTCTACTAGGTTCCTATGAGATTTATGGGAACTTACTACGGACTACTGAAGAATGTTATAATATGGCGTGTTGTCAGAATAGTTAACAACTTACAGGCAGGATGGTCATACAGTGGAGAGACCCTGGTCCCCTCCAAAGTGCCGCCGGTCAGCTTGGCCGCCAGCGTCTCCAAGAACTCTCGCACAGTAGCATCATTCTGAGCAGCTCGGCTGCTCGGACCAGGGCTCTCTCGCCCGTCATACTCCTCTTCTGAAAAGATAACAATAACCAAATTAAAGTCTTTAATGTATTATTTATTTATCCTGAATCCCATCATATTTTCCTTTCAATTTTTTTATAAGATGTCTCAGTGTGCCCAGTTGAACCACAAACATTTAAATATCAACTTTCGCAACTGCAACTTTCGCTTTCATATAGTGGGAGTCTAGAAGTATTACCAATTTGCTCCAGTTTGTCTGTAGATAAGGACCAGGGCATCAGGGTGACTGCACGCTGCACCTGCCGCAGGAACCACGCTCCTGATTCAAACTTCACAGGCCTGGAATGACAAGATTTACAATAAGATTCATATACATATTTTTTTTTTATTGCTAATCACTCATCATAGATACGCGCCAAAATTTATAAGGTCAAGCAAGTTTTAGCATGTTGCTAAAATCCTAAATTAGAACACTATTTTATAATCATCAGTGACTCATAGGCTCATACCGCAACAGTATGCCGTTCTTACTGTGGTCTCTTTAACATCTAGAAAACGTTGACATCCAAGGTTGACTGCGGTATAAAATCAAAAGGAAACGTACTGAAAATCCCGGCAGATGCAAGGGATGTACCCTCCTTGCTGGTCGCCGCCGCACCTAGCACACACGCAGTCGTCCTTCGCAGCCTTCACGCATCTTCTACTGGTCTGCACCTCCCTGAAACAACATGTTACTTAATAAAAAATAGGAAAATGAGTCTCACTACAGTGAAACTCATTATGGGCATGGCCTGCCTCATTTCATTTTAGGTAACATGTTAGCATAGCATCCTATAAGCTCAGTTTCAATAACAGTCTCTATGTCATGGCTCAACGACTTTTTGCTGAATAGTTCTTGGTGTTTCCAAGAACTAGCCCGGGTGGCTATGTGGCATATCTTAGACCATTCAACCCTACAACTTCAAATATACTTGTCGGTACACCACAAGAGCTAATATCGTAAATATCAAGACGTGTAATACGTCGCCCATTGAGTAATTGTATTCAAGGTGAGCACGTGTTTAACATGTGGGCAACACCCAATATACTCGCGGTAGAATGTTTCGTAGACAAAATTACGAAAACAGACATAAAATTCAATTATAGAGTTGTTTTGGTAAATGTAGCGTGTTAAGTGTTAATACGAATCTGCTGAATTCTGCGCATGCTATTGCGCTATTGCATATAATGTCTGTAAAGATAATGTATCAGCTGTTTGTTGTTTTCACAATAAAAAGGCACCGGTCCTAACGCCGGCAATCGTCGCAGCAGGTAGCGTCTTGTTCAGATAGTTTTTCTTGGTTTTATTATTTTCTTTGGTCTTTCCACTAGATAGATCCCGCCACATTCAAATCTATTTAAACCCTATTATTATTCCTCCACGTCACATGAAATATATCTTACGTTTATTTAGTTTCTTTGAGAAATTATCTAATGTCAATCTTGATTCGTGATAGACCCTAATTGTAGGGGTAGGTACTAACCTACCCCTACAATTAGGGTCTATGAGTTAGTACTCATACCGTTCATCATATTATCCACGTTGCTTAACTAGACAAGCCTACAGATAAAATCTACAGTCTAATTGTGAAAGGTGCTTCAAGTGTGCAATGCCGGGTGCTATTGCAATGTTCTGAACCTGCAATATTGCATTACTTATAATTAAGCTTCTTACTTTAGGTACTGTTGGAATTTAGGCGCCAGCGCGGCGTATGAGGTGGAAAAACGTCTTCTCAGCCCCTCATCATATGAATTTTATTGCGACATAGTTACTAATCCTATTTGTATACTTATTTTTTTCTTTTATGGCTGATATAAAGAACCTCCTAATTTTTTTCGGTAATTCTCTAGCTAGTCTAACGTGCTGGCCGAGAATATCATTGACTTTTAATTCAAAGATTCCCGGCCGCTAATCAATGGACTGGGATATAGGTATATCCCAGTCCATTGATTAGCGGCCGACATAGGTATGTCAAGCGTCAAACTATGAGTTTACCAACACATTGTTATAACTTATAAATACTACTTACTGCTTAGTAACAAAACAATGTAACTCAATTTATGTAATGTTAATGTTTTAACATATTATAGGTAGGTACTAGGAGTATCTAAGTAAACTTATTTGCAAATCAAAACACGATAACATTTCAATATTTATTGCAGTCATCGGAGGTCGAATAAGAGTAAACAAAAATGTTGATAACGTGGTATCGTCACTTATAAATTAATGGACATTATCATGGTCCATCTGAGATAAAAAATATTTTAGGTAAATCATAATGTTCTTTGTCTCTTGACATGGATAATGGACCTACCTATTTAAAACTGATTTATTAAATCAAAGGAATTAAATTACATAGGTCAAAAATATAGATTGATATTCATAATTTTTCGATAGATGCTATGACCAAACAATGGATGATGCTCTATGTATATAAAACATACAAAGCATCTCTCTACATGAATTAAATCTTGCTATACGGCTTTATATAATTAATATTCTTTCATTAGTGATAAGTGTGTTTATTTCACATATAATAGAGTAACATCGGAGTCTAAGGTATCAAGTAAGTATCTTTTATTATATATTACCTTATTATAATCTGGAGTAGTTTCGATGCTTGTTTGTTTGTAAAATATGGAATCTTTTATATGTTTCATCATTGAACCTGTTAAACAGGTTCATTTATATAGGTTGTACGCCAACCTTTGAGTTAAAGGTATAAGTTCTTCATGTGCATCGCGGAATATACCGATTTCTAGTTTTTCTGGTTTCACAAGTTATCCTACTCCTAATCGCTTCCTTTGTAGTACAGCAAACCGGCTTGGTATTACTTTTGCTTACTAGAGAGATTACCTTTGATTAGGAAGACTTCTGGACACTTCTATTTCAATTCTATCTTCATATAGAATTTTATATAACTTCTCACTTATGATGATTAGGATCGAGTTTGATGGACACTTTGTAACTGATCCTGGATCATTCTTAGATAAATTTGGGCACAGTTTGGTAAAGTGAGCACAACTTTCTTGCGGATTTTTGAAGTTCTAACAAACAGTTACAATATCAATTCTTTGTGTAACATACAAGCAATGAGTTAATCGTAAGATGTTGAGCTTTATTGATTTAACTTTTAGGCCAATCAACGCTAAGAGTAGTCTATAAAAATAGTAAAAAATTACTTATGTTGATCCCCCCTACTAAACCTACTTAAATCCATAACACAATCACTGTCACTGCACACAATCAGCCAAGGACGAATGTCTTAATTCGTTCTAGCTTTCCTCAGTCTTCACAGTTCCACACTTCACTCATCATCCTCAAACCACATCGAAGTCACACTCCTCGAGCCTTCCCTAGCGTGCTCCTCCGTCACGATCCTGATGACCACAACCTCCATCATGCAGAGCGCGAAGAGTATTATAAACACTGCGAAGTTGGACCCCTGATGGTGGAACTGGAAGTTGTTGGGGAGAGGACCTGGTGGTGGCCATGCTGAGACCCCGAGGGTCATCAGACTTGTGATTTCCGAGAGAACCATTATGTCTTCATTTCTGGAAGAAAGTTGTGCTCCGATATTTGAATCGTAGAAACCGTTTTGTTCTTTCGCGACCCAGACCTGTTGTTTAGATTGAATAATGCGGTTCTTTGTAATAATATTCTTTGTATAATAATATTGTGGTTCTCTGGTTCACGATCCACGTCGTCAGCGCACGAAAGTATGCCTTCTAATGATTAGTTTGTTTCACCAACTTTGCATTGCTAATGAAGCATTTCTCACGGTAGTAGGTACTTTTTATTGTCATTTATAATTGATTGTTTGTACTTCGATAAGATTTAGGTAATCGTACGTGTGTATGTCTCGCGTATCGGACCCGAATTGCGGGCAGCAAGGACTGGACGTGGCCGGTATGAGCGTGCTGTTGCAACTGCTCTTATGAAATATAAGTCGCTTAGAATCTCGCTGGGCCATTTCCCAATGAAAATGCGAGTGAGCGCAACGAGGTCAAGGCTGAGCGATGACCTTAGTGACAACGGATTCGGCTGCTTGTTTGCTTTTGATATGAGCGTTTTGATATTCCTTTTCGCAAGTGTGGAAGTTTTTGGGGGAAGTTCCTCTCTCACATTATGTTTTATTCAAAGTTCTAAAATAATATTTCGAAAGTCCAGACATCTGTATACTAATTTAATTCGGTTCTCGAGAACAATGAAGTTGTGTTTAATTTCATGCAGATTATCTCAAAATTATCAACGAAAAAAATCATCAAAATTGGTCAAGTCATTTATGAGTACATTTGAGAACAATATAAAGATTTTATACACCTATCGTGTAGGAAAATTAAACCTAGAGGTCAGGTCGTTGACCGAAATCTTTAAATAGACAGGTAAGTAAGTACTTACTTTTAACTCATTGTGTAGCTGTTTACTGGAGCAATGCAAATTAGAAGAGCATTGTTCAACAATAATGAGCTAATCAATGATATGAAATAAACTAGACCTAATCAATAAATTAATGTTTTTCACTGCTTTTGTTATTTTTTGCAGTCAATATTTGCCGATCGCCAATCCTGAATTCAGTGCGTTTGCATCTCGGTTTGGTGGGTACGTAAGTCGTACTTAGTGTATTTACTACCGCCGTTTTTGCGACCTGTTTTTTACGTATCCAAAGAGATTAGTCATTTTTTACCTCATTTGTTACCATCGGAAAGTCATCTGTCATTTAAATTTACCCATGTCTCGAAGTCTTGGATTAAAACATGTTTATTTTCATCGCGTACAAAGATGCTCCCGAGCTCTCGACAACACTTCGCCGGAGTTCATCAGACATTGACCTAGCGGTGGAGAAGACTCTGCTAGTGAACCCCAACTGTCCAGTTCGTATCATGCTGGAGTACATCAGGAAGAAATGCCGACTCGGTATCTACACGGTCTTTGATATTTGCGATGAGTTTGGCTACTTGAAAGGACTCTTCAGCTTGCCCACATACGCGTATGCCACTGATCTGTTTGAACATAAGAAGACTTACTATGTGATTGTTGTGAAACAGGTATCACAAATTTTTTAGGCCTTCCTTTTATCATGAAACTATATTAACAATGTTAGGATCACGACTGTATCCCCAAGGCACGGTAGACATGCTTTCGGTTCAAGCCACTCAAGGTCTTGTCATAATACAACAAAATACATATTTCGCACCGTTTTGCTGAATAGTGGAGGCCATTTTCATGGCTTTTATTTAAAACCCTAACCGCAAATTAAGCCTTCAATGCATTATGAATTGATTCAATGCATTAAAAATATATTTCAGGAAAATGACAAAAGACTCTCAGTGCTCCCTCAGCTGAACCATGAAAACCGCATATACCTGAGCCTAAAGGATCGCTGCAAACGATTCCTCCTCACTGGAGACTTAAGTCCTCAATCCACTCCTTCAAAACTCACGCCACCTCCCGCAAGCAAGGCTGTTCTGAAGAAAAAGTAATCTGATAGGAATCTGTTTAATTTTTTGCAAGTTTTTCTCATTTCAATGTATAAAAAAGTAAATATAAGTAGCAAATATTTATGATTTTTAATCAAACCTTTGTAGCTAAATAAAATAGAACCTGTATAATGATCAGGCTGAGGCATAGTTTGATCGGCAATACCTACAACTCGGAGATCGTTGGAAGGAGAGGAACTAAGTTGTAAGGAACTATCATTGTATAAAGTAGCTTTGTATGAGGATGCATAATATGTCAGCTCAGCTTTAGGAAACGTATGCTGCTCCTTTAATATCGAAATGTGCGTTCATTATTTCACAGATGGTTGCTAGTTTAGAAGAGATAGGCGCTTGAAATACGCCTAACGTAGTAGAGACCTAAGTTTTTCTCTTCTTGTGATATCGTTTATCATCACCAACAGCGAATTAAGTTAGAACTAAACACTAACATAAGGTTTATTGGTTGTGGAGTCGGAAGTCAATAGATGAACCGATGATGACTAACCCCTTCCTGTGGCGTTGATAGTGGCCATATTAGGGAGGCACCTGCCTTGGCTATCAATTATTGAATCCTTTTGAGTTCCGGATAGTTTATTTGACATAAATTGGTTCTCTGTCGCCTATTTGGTGTTCCTACAGTAAAAGTATTTTGAAAACGCCACAATATGCTATGCTCCATGTAACTAAACTACCCAAGTATTTAATATAGGTTAGGTTAGGAACTTATGATATAAAAATGAAAGATATAGGTAGGTAATTATGGATTGGCCACTGGGTTTCTTACATCCATGCATTTTTTACAGACGGGCGCAGGAACATAGGAACTTAGGAGTTATGTTCCTGCGCCCGTCTGTAAAAAATGCATGGATGTAAGAAATCCAGTGTCCAATCCATTAAATTATAGGCAGATGGCACGGCTCAAAGAATTAAAAGAAGTCTTACTTATTATATAATTTCAAAATAGTAATATTTATAGCATGTGCGGGACTCTACGTCGACCACACACTTAGCTGATTAGTAATTCAGAGCGCCAGAGCGCTCGCACCGGAAGGATGTCGCACGAGGGTACCTACTACGATGGAATAGTAAACGATGACGTCACGTTATGTAATCTTTGCCTTTTTATTTACAGATTTTGTTAGATCAGTACGTGACCGTGTCGCTTTTTGGTCTAGATAAGGTTTTTAGCATGAAACTGATGAGAGTTAAGCACAGTCACAGAATACAGAAAGACACAGTATCTAGCAGCAGATTTAACGCACTGCGTGGCTGGGACCACGCACGTAGTCGTGTGCGTAGTGGGCAGTGAACGTGCTAGAGCATAACAAACGAAATCTTGTAATATTTATATCAGGGTAACAAACTTGTGTAGTAGGTAAGGTACTTCATACCGATCTACTTGTGAATAAGGTCTCCTTCCTTTGTGAACATAATCCAGCAAATTTTTTTTAAGAATTCACGAACTTTAATAATTTAAATAATCACAGATTTTTTAAAGAGCTGTCAGTTTTAAAGGCTTTGTAAATAGTTTTTTTATGGAAATTATGATCAGACCTCTTTATTCCACAAACTAGGTTCTATCTAGACCAAAAAACTATCTGCGTGTCGTGGTCGGTCAATTACATTGAACGCCTGCTGGAGTTTTGGTTATTTTGTGCTTTTCTACGATTTATGCACCGGAGACGGTGCTATCACTCATATTAGTTTACCTACTTCACTTTTTGGTAACAGAAGTAAGGGAAATCTTAGGAAAAATCCCCACACATGAAGCATATTATGGGACAATTTTAGTTAAGGGTATTTTTCCTCCAAACTTTTGTAAATAGAAGCCTAGTAGCAGTACTTAAGCGAGTAAAAAATTCCAAACTATAATAAGGCATTTTATTCATCAAGATCACGAGCCGTATCATTCGATTCTTGCTAATTACCAATGTGTCACAGGAAAAAACGAATCAAAGTTTCAGGAAATGGCCCCTCACAATAAAAAGGCTAACTCTTAGCAAACTCAAAACCCAATGAAATGTTAGGAACCAGTGCTAAGGGTAGGCTAGTGGTCGTTTTGCGCAAAATGCGCGTCGCCACGGTCCGGCGCGCGGAGCGGACTCATGCGCACTGATCCACGCAGACACTCAATTTGAATTATTTCGGTATCAGAATGATAACTGTGCCTTACTGTGTTATACGTCTATGAATTATTACGTTGAAGAAAATATTTAGCTTCTATGCACATTGTGCGGATGAAGATATTTTGGAGTGGAGAGATACGGCATACCTTATTAAAAAGGAGTGCAGAAAGTAAAAGACACAGATGACCAGTGGCGTAGCACTGCTCGAGTAATGATTATTAAACTTGATCAATGCTACGATCCTGACATTGAAATTCTGTTGTCTCTACCTACCCCTGGAAAAGGGTGCGTTTTTTATGATAAGTACCTACTTTTTTTATTTTTAATAAAATATATAAATATAAATAACTTTATTATCTATAGATAAAGCAGCGTAAAAACAAGATAAAATAATAGACTGGAAAATATTTGCTATTTTACTTTACAATATTTTTCTAAGTATCTCTGCATAAAATGAATATAAGATAAAAAAACTGAAATATTATGTCCGGTTCACGTATTCCAAACTTTCACAAAGTAAATTTTACTTTCGGAGAAAGTGACTTTTTGAAATTAGATCTTAGAAAATAATCACATAGGCAGTTAGTAGTTTACCTTTAGATTGATTCTCCAAAAATCCAATAACTTTTCATTAGTATGTATTCAATATTTCACTCTGATATGAAATTTTATCCTTCACAAACACATTCACAGAAACACTTCAACGCAATTTGATTAAAATATCGGTGGTTTCTTATCACCTGATATATATCGAATTATTTTTAGGAATCTAGGACTTATTTTCGGAAGTAACTCGGAGTTGCAAGTTATTTTGGGAAGTTTCGGAAGTACGGTTCGATTGGCGTCCGCGTGCTGACTGCCGGCTGCCATCGACATGGCTCGTGCATCCGTTGCAGGGTCCTGTCGTTTTTGGGGTTCCTTATGTACCCGGTGAACCAGAGCCGTTAGGAATATAAATGTGATGACGACTGCATCCACATTCATGGTCATTCTCTCAGACCTATGGCGAGTCCTCTGATGTTTGAGTACAGAGGCAAGTCCTGTCAGCTACTGAATAAGAGGTTTCTATTTTGTAGAATTTTGCAACTTTAATGGTTTTCGTTAATCTTTATCATATTTTAAGGTAGGTAGGTAGGTATCTACTTATATCATTGTTATTGATACCTACTTTTATTAAAAAGTTCTATACAGAACCCATTCCCACGGCGTATAAGCGTTCACCTAATTGACATCCATTACAGCGTGAAAACACATGGCCAATAGCCAACAAACCCCATTGAGAGCCCGCCACGGTTCACCCGCCGCCCTACTTGCTAATCATTTAACGGTTTGCGTTCCAAGGTAATTTTAATTGGAAATAATTGGCTTTTGTAATAGCGGGATTAGACGCACCAAGACTGTGATCTCGCCTGAGTGCTCGGTACAGTACGTTCAATGGATCTCGGCATTCGTGAAGTTAGCCGTTTCGATGTGCAGTTGACACTTTTCATACAAAATTGGGAGCCGTTGATCGTACCATGTTAGACATAACCGAGCTTGGCCGTGAGCCGAGTGATAAACGAACTTTCAACTTTTCGGCCTAGGAGGAACGTACGAACGTACTCGTAGGTAGAATACAATACAAAAAATACAAATACAAGCAAAATTCACTTTTATTAGAATTATGTTCTATAAAAAAGCACGACGAAGTGCTTGTGGTTAGAACGGCCACCGTCTGGTTCAAATCAATTATTGCCCTGATTATCGGTAGGTATCCATACCTAACTGTTGTAATAGATATCTACCGATAACTAGGGCAACTCTATTTTCTTTTACAGCCTATTTTCTCTCGCGTATTTAGCTCCATTTTCATCTACCAGCCATATCAACATTGAGTCTCTTCTTGCCCATGACGTCTTTCACACAGTCCAAGAATTAGTCCAAAAAAATGTCTAAGAAAAGGTTCCTTGCGTTCATAAAACCTATGTAGTTTTTTACCCGACTGTCAAAGTAAGGGTTATGTTTTTTGCACGTATCATGTATGTATGTATGCGTTAAATTTATTTGTTCCCTCGCATCTTGCAAACGACTAGATGGATTTCGATAATTAGGGTATCGTTAGATTTGTCTTAATAACGAGTGGTTTTTGAAAAAAAAACAAAATGGCGGATTTTATGCGCGAAATAGTAACGCGTTAAGAAAAAAAATTAGCCAATTATATCGAGTGGGATATCAAAATGATGAAAATTGAAAGGAGATTACAAAAATGTATATAAGTCATGTGTTTAAATTTAGTTTTGAATAACAAATTGGCAATGAATGCATGCAAATGGTTTTATTCATAGTTAAGGTACCCTACGCATTACAAAATCTCAAAAGTTGACTTTCTTGACAAGCTTAGGGGCAGCAGTGGGTGAAGTCAGGCTGTGGATGATGATGATGATGATGACTTTCTTATAGTCGGCTTTTTTGATTTTTTTAATTGTAATACTGGTTTATTGTAAATCTTTGTAAGCAGTTCACTGGCCTAAAAGTCACCAAAAAAGACCCAGTGTCCAAGCGTAGGCCTGTGATCATTACCATCTCGCTGGTGCCCGTTCCGGTCCACCTGCCTTTTGTTCATACCAGCTCATACTCTAAAATACGGATGTGACGAAATCAAGCTTTCAACTGTGGACTGATGTGAATCTCTTCTAATAATGTGTTGGTTTGGTAGGTTAAGTTGGTACTTAGGTAAGTAGTACTTTTGTCCACAAAACTTGCGTTGCGTACTTAAAAACATTTTTAATTATCCCGATTTAATTATAAAAAATATATACTTATGTACTTACTCTACTGTAATGGTAAATTAGTCGATCAATTTCAATTATCATCAACCTACCTAGGTACATTATGAACTATGAAGAAAGACTATAATAAAAATATTTGCCTCTTTGCATGGTTGACTTGGTTTGAAAGCATCTGGAAAGCATATCATAGTGATGCCATCTAGTAGCACTATATTGAACTACAGAAATGCATGTTGTCTAACCGACCCAAGGCTCTACCAGCATTGCAGCATAGACACCTACAACAATAGCGCTCTTTCTCACATTGAAGATAGATGGTGCTAATATCACGATTCCGTAAATCATGTTCCATCCAGGAGAAATCGAGCTTAGTCTTCGATTCTGCTGATTTTTACTGGATTGATTATTTGCCATTTGCATGCCATAGGTACTCGTAAAACTAAAAAAAAATTTGACAGCTTTCGCATAATATTTCACAGATTCTGTCCTTAAAGATCAATAAACTCACTTGGGCCAGGTAACTCCGTTGGCGACGAGGTAGCACACTCCAGACACGATACCAGCCAGCAGACCAAGGCTGACCCCCGTTGTTAGGGACAAGGAGTCCGGCATCTTCACTCCACAGGTTGTCACAGCATTGTTCTATCACTGTTCACTGAAGGTTTTCACACTGAGTCTGATCACTTTCTATCTCACTCTTATCTTCTAAATGTGAAAAGACATAAACAAACAAGAAACAATTTTAAAGTTTAGCTTTAGGGTGCTCTTTTGATAAATTATTGTTTCAGCTTTGGCAATTTTTTATAATTGAAGTTTTTTGAGTGAGTGTTGGTCAGTTCAAAAATCTCAGATTATCGTCTACTTACTCGACGTTGTGTATTTTTTAATTAGGTATATGTATAAGTAATTCAAGAATTATTAAGAAATAAATTTTATAAGTAGGTTTACTAGGTTTACTACACTTTAAGTTTAAATACAGTTTAACCTCATATGCAAATATAATCCAAGTAACTTAATAGCATACAAGATTTACAGCGTCATTTAAGTTTCAGAAGGTCCTTCGTCCCTGCGGTCCTGTCTAATGGAATTTGGGTTAAAATTCCACGAACAGGAAATTCCAGGGTGCCAACCTAGGGTTAGACGTGCGTCGTCAGCATTTCTGTGTGCTGGCAAAATGCCTTTTGGTGTTGAGAGGGTTTAGGAGGCGGTTTGTCACTTATGTAGTATGCTGGTTCAACGTCACGCTTTTCGTAGTAAATAGACTTCTGTTTTTCTTTTACCGTGTAGACTGTAGAGCGAAATTAAACTACTTACATCTAATTATATAGATAAGCAATTGGTAAATTGAGTTACTTACGTATAATGTTGGAACCCATAATATTATCCACCCCCAATAGTTATTAAATTTTCGCTACCAAGTAAAATCTATTTGTTACCTATCTTATTATCTTAAAGGTATCTTATACGTCTTGTTCATTACGGTAATCTTAACATAATTCGGTTAAAACAAATCTTTATTGGATTAAAACTAAATTAGTTCTTATCAAAATCCATCATGCACTTAGCCAAGATCACCGTTGCTCAACCCAATGAAGATATTCCCAAGAGAGCATACAATAGGTCCAACGGGATGCTACTGCAACTTGAAACAATAGCTCATGAGAACTTCTCGTGCACTTCGGGAAATCTAGAAAATTCAATGAATACGTAGTCCCCACGTTTTAGATTAAAATCTATAGCAATTTATGTGTTTGAAAGAAGTTTGAAATCAAGGTGATTTTTGTACAGGCAGCATAAAAAAAACTTGTATTTCCAAAAGGCGAAATATTGAAAAAAAAAAATACAGGATCATGACTGTAGGTAGTACTAGCCTATTACCTAGACACGGACGACATACGCTCAAATCATTCCATTCCATATCCTCTTAGCATCTAAGGGGATAGGTCGGTGGCACGTCGACTTCCAAATACGTATTATGCGCATTTTTTTCTCCGATTATGATGAACCCGCGCGCGACTTTGTCTGCGCATTTTTCATAGAAACTTTAACACCCTGTTCAACATCTTTTTGATTTTCGAAAATTAGATTCTACATTCCAAATTTCATAACAATTGGTTAAGTCGTCACAGAGATACGTGGTAACAAACATTCGCGCACACAAAGAAACTTTCGCAATAATAATATTAGTAGGAAGTAGGATAGAAGAATAGGTTAGGAAGGATAGTAGGATTAGTAGGAAGTAGGATAGGATAGGCATCTACTTTATTCATAGTGGTACTTATAGATCATTGCACATCGGTACATAACCGGTACTTGAGATGTCCATTCAAAACTTTCCGGTCATAAGGTTCCTGATGTAGGTACCTACCAAGGTACTGTGTAAGTGTAAGTAATAGTCGGTAATGCCTGTGGTAATGCGTGAGAAACGTTCTCTCGCCAATAAGAAGCAAACATCTTTGAGTTCTATTTACATGAGAATGGGGAAAATTCTCGATTCATCATCCGCAGCCTGATTTATTGAGATTTCATTTAAGTATTACATACTATCTAGAAAGAAAAGAAGTAAAAGTGAGTTTTTTACGCCGATTGAAAGTGAGCTTAGGTAAGTAAGTATACATGCGTTTCTATAGGCCCTACTGTAAAAATGTAAAGTAAAATGGGTGTTAGTTAAGTGAGACAATTTACTGATAAATAAACCACGCACCTTGCAAAGTTTCATCATCACTGCCAGCATTATGTTCGCATAGTGTTGTTTTTGCCACTCCGACTTCAAAAAAGGAGGTTCTCAATTCGTCTTTATGTTTTTGATAAACCCCGTTAGGGCTGTATCTACGAGAACCATTTAGTCACGTTTGTATATAAATTACCTTTAAACAGAATAAATGGAGTGGCATTATTTAGATTTTATAGAGCAAAATTGTATTGGAAATTTCCTCTGTAAATGAGCATAACCAGGAAATGGGAAAGCTACTGAATATGTAAATAATGGTGGCATTCCGATTCGATCTCGTTTACGCCTTACTTTTTCTGAACCTGTGTGAAAGTGAATTGGATATTACCTACCAGGGGCCAGAGATGCCCGGCTCCTTAAGACCTAACTTCTTACGTCTTTACCAGATGATTTATACAGAGTCAAGAGGCAACCTATGTCTAATGCAACGGGACGCTGTAGTGCCTAGGACATTTTTGATCTTGAGTTGGAGATTTGCCCAGGAATCTAAACCATCCTCTTAGTCATGTCATACTTGTAGGCATTACATACATACATACTCGTAGTTTATATTTATTTTACTTTATCTTTGCTCTCAGCTTTCTCCTCTAGCTTACGGTGGATAAAATAGTTTGAGAGTTTAAACCTTTGAGAAAAGAAAACTTATATTTCTTAGGTCATTGATAAAATAAGTACAACATTGACCATTTAAGTCACTGTCAATTCCCACCTGACTTATATTTTTTGAATTTTATAAACATCAGCATTTTTACAATATATTTTTAATTGTAATATTTTAATTAATTAATTTACTTATTTCTTTATATTTTTCTTATTAATGTCGCTTGCTCTGCAATTGCAATGCCTGCTGGGGATTCAGTGCAACGACTTTGTGATGGTGGCTGCCGACCAAACCAACACTATGAGCATTATGATCATGAAAAACGGTAAGCAATTAAGCATACGCTCTTAGCAATATTCACTTCGGTTTGAACTTTATGTAGGTACTTAGCGAGTAAAGCTATCTGAACATACCAAGAGGTAGGTATATTTTTACGTGGATTATGAGTCCTAGAATTAGCAGTCACATTACAGTAAATCATTATTTTTGTATTCATTGTTATACCAAATATGCTTATTTGACTTCAGGTCAAATGCCACAAAATTCAGTAGAGTCGTATTCGATCAGTAAAGTTGCAATTTTGTGGTCCCACCACACTTTTAATCTACCAAAACAACTAGGCTAGGTTTGAATAAAATACGTTTACCTACATACAATCACGATTTACCTAAGTTGTGTTATAATTTCAATCTATTCCGAATTAGTTTATTTTGATAAAAAATGGAAGATGACTGATGTTGATTTTATATCTCTAAAGATGTGAACCAAGGTCACCACCGGCATAATCAGTCAGCCGACCTTCCTATTACTTATTTTACGATTCTTTCCCCTTTTCGTCAAGTTTCCTCAAGGTTGTGCCACAGATTACGAATCCTTTTCCATCTCGGTTTTCCGCATATCTGTAACATCTTATCTCACATATTTCTATTTGGTATTTTGTTAAATCAGTTATTGGTATTTTCTACAACCCAAAAGAATCCCATTCTATTTCATTTGATTATTAAAATCAACAAGTTTTCATTTCGTTTCTCATTTTACAAAAGTTTAAAATAAATTGAAATGCCTAATAGTTACATGGCTGGTGGGAAATGAGCCGAGACAGAGATATTTGGAAAGATATGGGGGGAGACCATTGCCTAGCAGTTGGATAATGTAGGTTAAAAAAAATAGTTACATACATTTTTTTTACTTATAATGCACCACAAAAATCAAATCTCGCATCGTTACAATTTAGTTTCCCAGTTGAACTTGTGCTTATTTTTCAAGTTGTTTTCCTGAGAATAGTCTACTGGGCCTGACTATGATGTTATGATTCTATTTTAAATTTACCTTCAAAATAATAAAGACAGCAATACAACATAATGAAACCCTTATCCCTCATAAACCTTACAAAGAGCTCAGGATGTTTATTGTGACAACATTGCGTAACTTATCAAGTTTTATCTTACGAAAAGCATTCCGGGACCGGCTTGAGATGATCCGTCTTAGATGAAGGGATAATGGGGGCAACATAAACCGAACGATCTCTGATTGAATTATGGTTTTTAGACGTGACTCCGAAATTAACAATCTAAGATCGAAGTAGAAGCCTGGAGAATCAGGGCGACAAACACGCTTTGAGGCTTCGTTTTCTTTTCCGTGATCAATCTCAAGTCTAATTAAATGTAGCTTAAAATTTCAATTGTTAGCAAGGCTGAATAAAGTAATACTGAATTGTTGTCTAGCAAACAAACCACTCAGAAGATGTTCTGACAGATTATCTATTGTCTAGGACCAAGGCTACCTTTTCATTACATGTGCCCATTTTCAAATTGCCACAACATAGCTTTTGTAAATTGCCGTGCGTCATCTAAGTGCACACATTAGAAGATAAAATCACTTAGCATTTAAAAACTCCTAGAAAATGGATACTTCATTAAATTCAAATGATTACAGTACACAGTGATTTTAAAAGGCTAGATTTAGCAACACCATTTAGTTAAGTGGATGTAGTGTCTATCGGAAAAAGCATCAATTCGTCCTTTAACATCATCTAAATAGACAAAGTACAATATAGGGTCTTCAAATAAGAGTTTCTTCTAGGAAAACATGCTTCATCTTACACCTCCCTATTGCTTAACATCAGGCAAAGTGAGGTCAAATGCTATTTAAGAAAAAAAAAACTATATGGTTCTACGATATTCCAAAATTTAGGGTTTTCACTGGTGGTGTCTTATGGTATTTGAAAGGTAAATTAAAGAATGGAAACATGTCCGACCCAATTTTGTTGGAAAGAGGGTAGAAAAATATGACTCATTCAAAAAGGTATTATGCTTTTGTGACTGTATTAGCCCGTACAATCTAATTGTTGGGCAAAGTCACCCCAATTTCCGCCAGTCAATACGATACAGTGTCCTCGTATGCTCTTAGATGTCTAGCTCATTTTGATTAAGTATTTAATTCCAGATGAAGACAAGTTACATGAGGTAGGTGATTCACTACTGATGGGTGTGATAGGCAGCCCCGCAGACTCTGTTCAGTTCTCCCAGTTCGTCTCTAAGAACCTGCAGCTGTACAAGATGAGGAACAAGTATAAGCTGGACACAGCAGAAGTTGTACACTTCACACGGAAGAACTTGGCTGATGGTTTAAGAGGAGGGGTGAGTTCTGAAGACATGAGGTTGCGAGTTCAAATAATTAACTTGGTAAAATGTTTGAGACATTATCTTTAAAGAAACATGAGTAAAATAAATCAAGTTGACAAAGCGACATTTTTGGGTCTCAATCTACATAATAAATAAGTTCTAGTGCTAGTTAAAGGACATCATCCACGCTTCATACATTTTTGGTCCAAAATCCAAAAGTGTCGGTCAAACAAAAAAAGTGCTGTATCCTGATAGAATACGTCGGCCTTAGTTAGCATTTGTTAATATGGCACCAAAGCTGTAACACATGTATAAGTAGTGCTATAAGCTTTGGTGTCCAAATACAATAAAAAAACGTGTTTGTTGCCCTGGTTCTTCACGGTATTGGTCGCGAAGGAACAGGAGTAGAATCACCTAGTTTTAAGACGTTTCAAAGTGATCCCAGCGGTACTGTATAAATGATTTGAATTTTTGACTTTGACTTTGAAAAGCCTACATTTTTGTTGGTGAAGCATTACCTATTACGAATTTTGTCATCCTAGATGTCATAGTGAATCTAATTATTTGTGAAAAGGAAGCACTACGTCAGCTGCAGGGTAAGCGAGCATGCAAAACGCTCTCGTTTTCTTCAGGTTTTTTGTAACACTTTCATTCGCATATAAAGTCAGTGCTAAATGCTAATTGCTCTCTAAATAACTAATTAATCTCGTCTATGGCCGGTATACGAATTATTTTAATTAAATGTTTGAATTGAATGAAATTGCTGGGTTTCTACCTGCAAAAAAATTCTAACAATGTTTAGTTTGGTTAAAAAACGTGCGTGTTGGTGTGTTTTGATAGTATCTAATTGTTAGACTTGATTCTGGATAATTTATTTCGGGTATTTGCCTACGATAAGTAATATCGCAGGCATTTTATTTACTACCAGGAATGTCAAAAAGAAAATCAATTTTCCGCTTCTAAGAAATGATCGGAAAATGGAATGGAAATAAGTTTTCTGTTGTCTCATCTGCGGCATCGCGTAAAAAGATAAAGTTGAAAAAAAATTACCAAAGTTGATGAAAAACAATTACTCCACAGCGTGGTCCACAGTGTCTTAGGCACTTCTTGAGTTTCAGTTTCTCACGATTTTTCATCATAAATTCAAACGAAGGTATAACTCTTGACTGCTACGAAATCATATATCGTTTATTAAAAAAACTTTTATGTAAAAATCATAAAATGATGCCCATATCATTTTCCTTTTTTTTTGCTTGAGATGGCTCTTTCAAAGTCTAAAATTGCATTAAGTAAGTATATTTTTTGTGAAGTGGTATTTGAATTAAAATATCTACAATTTCTGGATACTTACAGGTACTTATATTACTAATCGTAGTTTCCCCTCGACACAAATAGTGTGAGATTCGGACTGCATGCATTATTCCTTAGAAATTAAAAACAATAGATGGCGTTTTAAAAAAATCAACTGTTTATCATGTTTCGTCGCTGACTCTAAACATAATTGTTGGTTTACTTATTTTATTATTTTAGAACCCTTCAATCCTGAATCTGGTGATCGCCGGGTTCGATGAGATACAAGGTGGCCAGCTTTACTCCCTGGACCTCCTGGCAACCTGCATGAAGGTGCCGGTTGCTGTCCATGGCTTCGGAGGCCTTCTCAGCCTTGCGATACTCGACCAGTATTATAAAAACTGTGAGTATGGACCGTTAATACGGATTGAGTCAATTTTATGCAATAAAAGAACAGGGAGAACAGGATTTGGCAGATTTTGCCGGTTTCGTTCCCAGGTGTAGTAAGTTTCAAAGCAATTTTTTTTTTATTATAGAGATTCTATCAGATTCTTTGAACCTGGTGGGAAAATATTTTCCCACTAGGTTTAAAGAATATTTTTATATCCCTGTAGAGACACAAATACATATTAAAACATTTAATAATTTACCTACAGATATAAAAGAACTACATGGAAAATTATTTAAGATAAAAGTAAGAAACTGGCTTATTCAAAAAGTTTTTTTATAATATCAATGAATATTTTGAGAATACATTTTGTTAAATACATAAATAATTTTAATAATGTCACATACTTAATAGGTACTTATAGTAAGTATTAAGGTAAGTACTGACTGATAGTTTATAACATTTTGTTTAGGTAAACCTAGGCAAATTTAACTTTTAGTATTCACCTAGTTTTACTTTGCCATAACTTTCTATGAAGGTAGGTATCTAATACTACCTTCATACTAATATTATTGTACGCCCACGATGGGTTAACACGTTCACTGCGCCATCATTTTCAAAAAACTTTCAGCTGGTGCTTTGGAGACCTAAAAGATCTCGAAACTAACCTACCCTTTGGTGCGTTTGAGACCTAATCAGTCTCCTAAAAATACAGTTTTGAAAATAATTTATATTTTCCAAAAAACCAATGATATAATATTTTGAAGTTTTTGTGGGTCAAGAGAGGCTATTGCTCTACATTTTGCTAGGTTCGCACGCAGTTATGACATTAAAATAAACTACAAATACCAAAAAAAAATTAGGTATCGATTGTATCTCTTACCGCAACCGAAGATAGTTCAATATGTGTAGTAAAGTAGTGATGGGAATAAAATAATAATCTCGTCGATTGAAAAAGCTCCAACGTAGAAAGGTTCATCTTTTTATTTTTAGGTACGTCAAATATTTCATAATCAGAATCACTGTCACTATTAGCCAATGGGGGGCAAATTTGGACATTTTCCAAAATTGATATTTTACTGGACGAAGCAGCAGGATAATCCGGCGTTGAGTTTTCGTTTTTAGAAATCTCACCAAAATAAATAGACTTTTTACACTTTGTCCCTTTACAATTACTCATTGTTTATTAACAATAATCAACACACTTTAAAATACAATTACGTAGTAATATTTTTGAACCGTGCGCGCGACGTCGATGCTAGGACAACACTAAATCGAGTCACGCGGCGCCCGCGCCGACGACCCTCCCTCTCTTGCGTCTACGAGGCGTACGATTTCACGAGTACCGACAGGTCTCCTAACGCAAGGAATGGAAATAATTATACTACTGTGCGTTAGGGACCTAATCCATCTCTATATTTTTTTTTTATGTCCTTGAATTCACCTTTAAATAGGAAGCAAATATGTATATTTGTCTTACTCATACTTAAAGGACTTTACACGTTAGAGCCTCCCGCAAGGAGTGAAACAACACGATTATAGTCAACGCACAATACAAAAGTCCTGCAAGAGATCTGATAGATCTCGTAATGCAACGAACGTGTTAACTGTTACTCACATCTTTGCAACACAGTTTAAACAATAAATGTTTCTTATTTCTTATTTCTTAAATTCCTTACATCGTTATAAAAGATAGAATTTTGAAATCTCTATACAAAATGAATCCCTATATCCCTTGGTCACGCCATCACGCGTGAACGGCTGGACCGATTTCACTATTTTTTTTTGTTGTGTTTGTTATTGTCAGGAGCAGGTTCCTAAAACAGAAAAAAAAATAAAAAATTGCGCGGAAAAAATTAATCCCTATGCGCAGACGAACCGACGGGTCAGCTAGTGTTATATAATTAAAAGCTTTCCTCTTCCAGCACTAACAGAGATGCAAGCCTACGATGTCTTGACGAAGTGCGTGCGTGAGATCCATGAGCGGCTTGTCTTCAGCCTGCCCAACTTCAAGGTAAAGGCGGTCAGTCGAAGCGGCATCCATGAATTGCCGCCCATCACTCCTGCCTCTTACAAATAGACCATCCAAGTTATCAGTGAATATTTTCACTCAGTGTGGTCTCCGTATAATTCCCATTCTCGGATCCTTCGAAATATTTTGTTGGATATTTGTAGTATATCTAACAAATATAGCAATCGACGTCGTGTTTTTTTTTATAATATTTTTTGGGAGTATTTTAATAAACCTGTTTTTATGAAGTATTAAGGAATATAAAATACCTGTACAATCAGTTTAATTTGTTGTTTTTCTACAATTTTTAATTAATTACGAATATCTAAGTAAGATGAAGTACCTATATTCAACGATAACTTATTTTATTTGTATTCTATGAATAAACAATAGGGTAAAAGCCCGTATTTTTTCATAGCTTCACCAGAGTGAAGCTATAAAAAATACATGAATAAATAATTTAAAAATTTATTAGATTACTAAATGTAAAAAGTTTTTCCATAAAAAAATAATTACAACTCTAATCCCCGGGATTAACAGGCTTCAACGGTGTGCTCCACAGATAATTTAACTTTGAGTTTACACACTGTACACAGAGGTACAGTCAACTCCAGAATGAAATTAACAACCCTATCTGACAATAAAAAAAAACATTTTTATTGCTTCGTTATAGGATAATACTTTTGAATGATGAAGGTTGAAAACAGATAAGTGCAGTTCGCCCAACGAATCTAGACATTCGTGAAGTTAGCCGTTTGTCTGCGCAGAACACAATTTTGTATGAAAAAACGTTCACTGCGCAGTCAAACGGCTAACTTCACGAACCAACTAACTACCATTTCAGCGATTTTTTGTAATTTATTTGTCAAACAATAAAAAGAGTGTGAACCAGAGTGGAATCAAAAAGGCATCTGCTCTAAAGCGAGACGTTAGAGCAATAGGACTGCTTGTGTGGCGTTGTTAACACCGCAGATAAGTAACATTTGACGAGTTTAATTGCTAGCTCAAGATAATTCTACCTTCCTTTATAGTAATCTTCAGTTTTTCTCACGGATTCTGGGTTCATAGTTCACACGGAGGCTTCGTGACCGTATATAATTCAATCAGATATTGCAAGAGCTTCTATATCTTAATGAAAGCTTATGCATATTACTGAAAGATTGCGTCCTCAGACAATTGATTTATGATTTTATGAAATACCTACTCGGTAATCACCAGCCAATTAGAATAGAGCTGGTACCTACTCCTATTTTCAAATAATATAATTTATTTATGCATAACCAAAGCATAGCCATGTGTTTTGACAGTCAAAGGGTAAATATGTGCTGTGGTTCCGCAAAATACATTCCATGTAGGTACAATAATCGTTCTTTAGCTCTCTGAAGTAGCATTTTTTATGACGCCTAAAATCATGCTATCTCACTTAGGTACTCTACCGAACCTGCGCACTCGTCTATTGCATCTAACTTCAGAGAGCTAAAGATACGTTGTGTTTAGTATACTTATGTGTAAGTACTTGGAATGTATTCTGCTGTAAACTCTGATTTCCATAGAAGATCAAAGATTAAGAAGCGTATTGGATAAAAAATGTACGCAAGTACCAAGGCTGTTAAGACAATTCTCTGTCAGAGAGAATGTCTACCGTGCCTTGATCCAATCGTAACGTTTAGTTTCCAGTAGGTAGGTACATCAAATTGAGTACCTACCTATACATTTATATTAATAGAGTCGTGTTGTAAACGATGATCACTGTAAGCAAGAATAGAATTGACTAGGGACTTTCAAGGTTATTTAGTAATCAAAAATTGTGGAGGCCCATGTTACGTCATAGTTCATTATCTTACAACAGCTCATAGTTTTCTATCTAAACACAAACGGAGTTCTGGCAACCTGGTGTAAATCATACTACTTACACTTAGAAAAGGCTACTTAGTATATTTTATATTTTAAAAGTAGGTAAAGCATTTCCGATGAACCATGCACAGGTGAAAACGCGGGATATAAAATATAAACTCACCAAAAGTCATAGCGCTCGTATATCACCTGCATTCCTAGACCTAGTACATTATTATATTAGTTTAGAAGAGTCAATTATGCAACACTTAGCCTACTTAGGCCTTTACATCTATATTAGATGATTTATACAGCGTCAGGAGGCAACCTATGCCTACACTTAACGGGACGCTGTAGTGCCTGGGACATTGTTTTGAGATGGAATAGGCTTGCCCAGCACCTAAACCATCCTCTCAGCTTAATCAGCCTGGTCCACAGGAAAGACAACGTCAATACGTGTGGAGCTGACTAAGCTGCGGGTTTCCTCACGATGTTTTCCTTCACCGTTAAGAGCACGTGTTAAAGCGCATATAAATTTTACGAAACGTAAAATCCATTGATGCACGGCCGGGATTCGAACCCGTGACCTTCGGATTGAAAGTCAAGGTTCAACCCCATTCGACCAACACGGCTCTTACAACACTTAGCCTAAGTACATAGAATCTAGGTACCTACCTACAGGTACGTCGTCCGTCGGTGCAAACAAACGTCAAGGTGTTGATAACGTGAGACGCACGACACTCTCATTATCGCTTTAGACATATTTCATGCATGAAAATGTAGCCTTCAGGATGCTTTACCATACTTACAGGAGAATTACATTTATGAAAATAGAGAAAAAAAACTGTCGACAAAATCTTTTGACAACCTCTGTGGCGCAGTGGGCGAAGGTCCGCCTGCGACGCAGAAGGTTGCGGGTTCGATCCCCGCCGCGGGACAAATGTTTGTATGACCTACAGATATTTGTCCCTGGTCTGGGTGTTTCTATGTATAATATGTATGTATTTACAAACAAAGAGTATATAAGTAGTTTATCAGTCATTGTAGTACCCATAACACAAGCTCTGCTTACTTTGGGGCTAGATGATGCTGTGTGGAAAGTCCAGCGTTATTTATTTATTTTTATTTCTTTTTTAGGTTATTCTTATATTCTAACAAAACAAAACAAGATCATGGTTTTATCCTAGTTTTCAACCTAGCGTATAGCAACAACTTTTTAAATCCTTCTCCAAGTATCATTCAAATCAGTCAACTGCTTACGGACTGATTTAAACACAAGCATATACAGGGTGTAAAAAGACGTCTACCGAAGCCGAAAGGGGTAGGTACAGCATCCCAACACACAACCAAATCCAAAAGGATTTTCCCAAAAAATCATTATATCCAGAGAAAACAGCGTTTGAAGATTACTGTTTGCGTATGTGCTGGGCGCGTTGTTTTACGTAGATTGCTAGATTTTGAGTTTTATTTAACTGTTTATTTCTTTTATAAATGAAATTATTAGGTAGGTAGTAGTAAATAACCAGAAATAAAATGACGTAGCTAAATAAAAAAAAATGCGTTTTTTTTTCGCTAAATATGTTTAGAATCATGGTCTGATTGCAACCTCTCAGTTTTCGGTAGTAGTCTTTTTACAACCTGTATATGTTATCTGGTTCCCATAGTACAAGCTTTGGGACTAGATGATGCTGTGTGAAATGTCCAGCATTATTAATTTATTTATATTAACATGCGAATGATATATGAATATGAATACCGATAATATAACTAGAAGTAGAACACTCTGAATGCGTAGAGTTCTAATATTTGTAAAGAAAGTTAATCACAGATTAGTCAACTATTTGAGCATGAACTGACCATTTTGAGCAATATAGTGGAAAGTTTGTTGAAGCAGTTAAACAAATGCACTCGTGGGCGACATTGTTTGCACAAATTAAACTTACGTTCATTACTCAGAGCAAAAATAACTAATAGATATGGGATTTCTTTGTAGCCTGACTGAAGACTTTTTCATGGCTTATCGATAGCGTAAAGTCATTGGGACCAAGAACTCAACGTGACGTTCAAAACAACAGTTACTCAGATTAACGAAAAAAAAAAACATTTACATTTCTTTTTTCTGAGCTCGGATACTAGGTACCTAATTGAGGTTATGCTGAAGTATAGTTCAAAATTCGAAAATAGAATTATTTAAATTCAACAAACCTATTCCACTCATACTATTTGTAGCAATGGAAGCCCACTGGTGCTCTTGTTAGAGTCGTTCATACTCGTAGATGCAACTTTGCTTACGGTAGAGCTACAGCTTGCTCACCAGTACTCTATCTGCATAAATAACGAAGTGCTTTCATAACATATTTGCCAAGTGAAAATGCAGAATTATCTGTAGTTTCATGTGTTTAAGTTTTGCAGAATAATTGGTCAGTTTTATTGTTTTGTAACGTAAAGTTTATTGTTGTGAATCGTTATAAAATGATTTAAAGCCTGAATAATTAGGTATGTTTCGAAACTAAATCCTCTTTATAATAAGCGCGGGACAAATACAAGAGACGGGCGCGGGCGCGGCGCCACTTCTATACAAAAATAAGAATAATTCCAAAGAACTGGCGCCACTTCTTTCAAAATGTATAGAATTGGCGCCACGCCTTCAGCAAATGCTGGATAAAGTTATTTTCAGACCTAGATACTAACGTAGAGGCAATAATAATAAATAGCGTAACGAATGCTAATAATATGGAGTAACTTCAAGCTTCGAAAAACAATGCAAATTCATTTACACGCTTTTCATCCATAATGATGATAATATGCATGAAATTAAAACAATATCCATTTCCGTACAAACCAATATTGTCTGAAAGCCATGAACCAACTTCAAACACTCACTCAAACACATTGTAAACAATCTCTTTATGAAAAAAACACTGTCACTCGATTTGAAGCCTTATTTTGATTCCGATAAGACGTACTTATTTCACAATATTTTTACGATAATTTAAATTCACCTCGACTATCACACACGATAATAATCCTTATAAGGCGAGTGATAAGGTAGAGAATGCCGTTCGGGTGGGGAGAAGACGAGACGCGCGCGCAGGGTAAATGCGCAAGAGACGATTTGCTGAGAAGGTTGATAACGCAAGCCTCCCGCCATCTCTAGTAGAGTCACCAGGCTTTGAGTCTTTGTAAGGATATGATAGTACGAATACAAATACAAAAATGTTTATTACAGCAAAACATACAAACAGTTCTTTAAAGATGGATAACATAAAAAAGAGAAAACTTATAATTATGTTGTAGTTTGCTGACTGAGAGCTATTACAGTATCTAATAGTTTCCTCACTAGGCGACGCGTCGCCTGTATCGAGGAAATCCAAACACTCACTCAAACACATTGTAAACAATCTCGTTATGAAAAAAACTCACTATTCACATAGTACTCAAAAATATCCAGTAAAACCACAGAACTCCGAGTACGTATAGACTTTTTAAAAGTTTAGTAGGAGATTCCACGCCTTTTTTCCATGAAGGATGCGGTGGTTTGGGGTAGATAACATCAATATAGGGCAATCACTGCAAACATTTTGGGTTGCTAATAAATATAAAACTAATAGGTATGACATTGCGACACAATCGTGATTCTTTTTCATATTTTCTTCATAAAAAAATTACAAAATTTGAAAGTATGGTCACACGCACTACGTGAATGAAAGTATGAAAATTTTACATTACAGTCTCCACTTTAAGTACCTAAGAAATAATAGAGAATAAAATATAAATAGTGCATTGTTACACTTTAAACACACACCACATCTTTGTTAGTTTATTGTCTAACATGTCTTCAAATTACCTAACTCTTTTTTCCTTATGCACTTACATATACTTCACACATAAGTACTTCACGGAAAACCATAAACAGTTTTTTTACAATCATTTTCAGTGATTGCTTGCCCAAATCGTCGCAATTTTTTACTTAAATTAAAAAACTTCGCAATTGTTTCTTTGAAATGGCCACTTAGTTAATATCCAGGCCTCTAAGTTGGTAAATAAGTGAATAATAAGTAGGTATTGTAACAAGCGTCATGTATCTTTACCCATAGCCGTTGCGCCTCTGCACATGACATAGTATCTTTCTTATTGTACATCTTCTTGTATCTTTCTTATAAGTACTTGAGCTGTTATTACCTACTAGATGATAATATGGTAACGATACGAATAAAAAAAAAACATACATACAGCCGAACATAGAACCTCCTCCTTTATTTTAAGTTGGTTAAAAAGAGCTGGTGTTTTATCTCGGACAAAAGATAATTATAGAAATTAGACTAGTGGATGCCGCCAGAACTTTAGGCAGACCGGAAAAAATTGTGTACACACATACATCTTGATGCTTTTTAGGATACTTTTTTCCCAGGGGAAAAAAACATGTACCTACCTACTAAAATAAATGTTTAGGTACTTAAACAAAAATTTGGTTAGGTAATCTATAATTTCCTCTCTCTATCGCTTGGCGTTTCAGTATTCACTCCTTTTAAACTTATAAGTTTTATTATACCTAATCACAACAACTGCTAGGTGTTGATTGAGCCTATAGGCTGGTTTATATTGCATGTCAACTTAGCGCTGCCGGGTTTCGGAGACACGTTAATAGGGTCTTTCATTTTAAACTAACTTAATTCTGAAATTGGGTTCAACATCAAAATTAAAAAAATATTTATGTTATGTTTTTTTTGTTTTGTTATGAAAATCCCGAGAAAATCGATAAAGATCCTTTCAATTGATTGTTGCTTCTTGTATAACTTAGTCCATTCGTGATGTAACTGCGCTGCGATTGGTGGAACGTCTGCTCTCTTTGAAAATCATTATGCAACATGTCTGAAAAACCAATAAATGATAAATTTTGAAGTGAAAACTTAAATGGGCTTAGGAATTAAATTGATACGGTCAAACGTCTATTTACAACTCAAAAATGAGGCCCTGTCAGTTTGTGTAGTTTAAAATGAAAGACCCTGTATTGTCGCTCCTGGCTAGGCCATAAAACTTTGTCACAAGAGTTGGCCACTATAATATGAACTTACATTTATTGATAGATTCGCTTATTTAGATTATTTATCACCGGTTTCGATAATCTATGAGTCAGTCCCCGGGTGGGTCAGGGTATCGGCTGGTTTCCGCTGACACTGCGTCCGGACAACATCCGTCTTGTACATCATAACGGGATTTATGATGTATCAGTGATATTTACTGGCTTCCACCTATATGCTGTTCCAGGCTGCGAGACATTTTTATTAATCTGGCTTTCATTTTAATCAGTCCATTGTTATAATTTGGCGTGATTAAAAAAACACAAACATCTAGACATACCTTCATACTATATTATTATTTATAGAAACTAAGCTATTACATATTTACATATATTTACAAAATACAACTGCATTAGTCAAGCTATCTTAGGATCGTTAGAAACGATCTATAGATAGCTTAACTGATCCAGGTCACTGTCGGTCGGAAACGTGCCCATAATACTACATACTTGATTTATGTAGATTGTAGGTGCTAATATGTTTTTCATCGAATCAAATTTTGATTTATTTCTTCCTGCGCCGTGATCCTGAATACTTATAAATAATCGACAGATATTTATAGCAATTATTGCTTTTACTTGGCGAATAACGTTACTCAGGAATTACCTATCTAAGCTAATCAACACTTTAATTAAAGTTCCATTCCAGTCGCTAACGCTTGGTTACCTATGTGCTATAATATAAAAAAAGTACGTGAGCGTTGTGGAACACTCGGTTGAAACGAAGCAAAGAGTACTTTTCTATACTGGGAATTTCAAATTCAAATTCAAATCAAAAGCTCTTCCGTACTAACAATGTAACAATCTATGGACTGTTCGCGGCTGCGCACTTCGCACTGTGACAATTTCGTGACGTGACCGCCACCGTTCAAATTAATGATAACATTGGCAGTTATTTCATTTTTCATCGAGTGCGAGTGCTCTTGTCTAGACCGCATCAGAAATAGGTCACTAGTGATGCCATTATATCGATAATGCATGTTATCGATTTATTTTTTAAGTTACCATTAATTCGTTTAGGTAATAGTGCTACATAAAGAGCGCGTTTAAATCTTTGGTTGAGATTTTTATAAACAAAAGTGTCATAATGATTAACTGGCTAGAACAAGAATTAGGACCTACATAAAGTCACCTACATTCAAATTCACAACGTAGGTACTAGGTATACTCGTGGTAGGTATTTTGCAATGTAGTAACAACATTCGTGTTACATAGTTAATGAGCTTTTAAATTACGTTCAAAAATACTTTTTTAGGTTTCATACAAAAACAAACTCATTTAAGGCCCTGTTCGACGAGCGAGTAAAACCGTGGTCTTATGGCTCGTCGGTAAAGCTCGCCGGTGTATCATTTCAATACCGCGGTTTTGTGGGTTACCTGCTCGCGGCTCTTCATGTTTGCTTAATTTTTTACTCGGCTCGTACGATACGACTGTTTCACTCACTAGTCAATCAGTACATCGAGCTGCGAGAAAAACCGAAGTCCTTTCAAACCGCGGTATAGGCTCGTATGTCGATCTCCCACTTTAGGTATCTTTTGATTTAGTAGTAGGAGAAACAAACGAAAAAAAAACGTACTAAATTTTTTTCTAATCTTATTTGCATATGACTTTATCGATATCGATGAACCTACATCAGTCTCTAGCAGAGTGCGAATACGAATAGTGAAGTGGCGAATCGAAATCGGGATTAAATTGAAACCATGATTTACTGCTGGCGGAATTTAAAATGACTTCGGAAGTGCAACACTTTGAACTTTTATAAATGGAACCTTGAATGCAGAGTTCAGTTTATTTTATTTCATTGTCTCTGAACTTCTACAGTTTTATTTCGCTGCAGTTTAGTTTGTTATAATTTATTTGAGTCTGCAGTTTATGATACTTTTTTAAAATATGAAAATATTTGTTCTGGGTCTGGTACTACTTGGTCATAGTAGGTAGATACCTACCACACCATTCTAGATATCAGACATGCATTTCATATTTTTCAACAATCAGAAAAAGTTTTGCTTAGTCCATTAATTTAGGAGTCTATCAAATATTTGCTATAACGATAGCTGCAGGCGTTTGTAAAACATCAAATTCAGTTTCTTCACTGTGTAGTGTGTTTCCATTGTTCATGGTAGAACATTGTTCTGACGTAGTCTCCCCATTACCTTTGAATCCTTTCAATCACCGAATCAATATGGACTCACGCCTAGAATTTGATTGAAATCACTACAAACAGTATGGAACGCAAGAAGATGGCACGTATGGAAGGCAGAACTACAAAGTGTCTACAAAAACCAATTGAACTATGAGGCCTAAGACGGTATACCAATAACATACAAAGGAAGATAGAATAAAAAAGAAGCAATAAAGGACGACCTCCTCTAGACCGGTTACAGTACCTAATGAAAGCGACCATGTACATATACCATTAATGGATCAGAGTGGAACTCACAAGTGGAAACAAAACCATTGATGGAATATAGGGGAAAAAAAAGTGGAAACTAATCCCTTAATGGATTTGATTAGTGGATCTGAGTGGAATAGGGCAATCTGACGAGGAAAAATATTGTGCTCATCAAATTTCCGCTCACAAACTGCGATTCAAAATCAAAACACTATTTAGATATGATGAAAATAACTGAAGAAACAATTTTGCATTGAGTCGGTATTGTGAATAGGTATATAAGTAGAATAACCAAGACCCAAACATGAATAGATCACGTGAGTCTGCGAGTCTCCTCCGAAGGATAATACGAACTTCATAGATAATTCTGCTTAGCAACTCGAACCCTCTTTGAAAATAGGGTAGTTGCTATACGCATGCGTCGGCCAAATGTCAATCGCGTCATTTCAAGTCACAACATAACCTAAAACATTACGATGTGGACCAAAACAATTAGAAAATACGTGTAAAGACTGCTAAACTCGTAAATGTGTGTTCCATACTGTGTATTTATGATCTGGGATACTCTATTCCCATTGGTGCAGATTTATCGAACCATCGGCAACCAATTGAATATAATTAGGGGAGGAATGAGTTGTGAATCAGTTGGTGTTTATTTTGTGTGCTAGTGTTTTCTAATGGTGATTGTGTGCCGGTGTTTTTGTATCGTAAAAACTCGTGGTTTAAAATTATAGAAAATAGTTAGATCGTAAGTATTTGTACTTTATTGGTTTATTTGGATTAGAAAAGAAACAAAATCGTCTTTCTCTTTCGCACGATCTAAAGGAAGTAGGTAGGTACTTCCGTTTCCTGAGAATGATGTTCCTTTATAAAAATGTAAACATGTAGGTACCTAACTTTGTAGAATTTGAAAACCTTCTGAATCCTGGACAAAACTTAGCGATGGCTTTCGCGAAGTCAATCCATCTTATACAGGTGGGGTGGGTGGCATACCTATACAAATGTAAGATACCGACAGTTTGAGCCTATACTTTCAGAGTAGTCTACTAAACTTATAAGACAGAACATAATTATATATAAATAATTAGCACATTCAAATACAATCAAATATTCAAATCCTTTTCGGTAGCAACCGAACTCCTCAAATATTGCAGTGAATTGTAACCGGTATTTGTGCCAAGTCTGGACAGTAAAAAGTTTTATATTCTCAAATAAAAAGCATGTCAACCGCACCTTGGCGTTAATGGTATGTAAATAAAAATTTTTGAAAAAAAAAATTGAACCGACTTCACAGAACACAAACAGACGAACCTTCTACACACTAAAAAGAGAAAAATAAGAATATAATTTGAAGTCGGTACCAACTATTCATTTACATCTAAGAAATTCAAAAGAACTTGGGTGCAAAATTGTATCCTGGTACGCTATAGCTCGATTTCTTTTTTTGATAGGTACCTAATCGTATTCACTTGGCACCGACTTCAAATTATATTCTTATTTTTCTCTTTTTAGTGTGTAGAAGGTTCGTCTGTTTGTGTTCTGTGAAGTCGGTTCAATTTTATTTTTCAAAAATTTTTATTTTTCACTTTTTAGTGTAAGTAAATAAATACTGTGTAAATAAAAGTGTGAGTGTAAATAATATAGTAAGCTACATTAAGACCCTGCTTATCGTAGTTTAAGTAGGAAAGGATAAGAGAAGTCATGGGCAGGCCTACTAAAGGACACACCGGAGTTCAGCAAGGGGGAAAACTATCAATCCCTCAGGAAAAGAAAATATTTTGGACCACCTCGGGTGTAATACCCTTTCAAACTATTTAATGTTTGACTCTGATTGTGAGTCAGGGTGTGTTGTGTAGTGAGAATGAGGTTTTTTGAATGTTACGGGAAAACTGTCAATCCCTCAGGAAAAGAAATTATATGGCGCCACCTTGAGAGTATACCTCTTTCTAACAAAAAAAAAAATTTTGGAAATCGGTCCACAATTTTCTTAAAGTTCAGTGCTTTTTTTAGTTTTACGGGAAAAGTATCAAACCCTCAGGAATAAAATTTATATGGGACCACCTTGATAGTATACCCTTTCAAACAAAAAAAAAATTTGGAAATCGGTCCACAACTGACGGAAATATCGCTGTACATACATTAAAAAAAAAAAAAAAAAAAAAAAAAACATACATACAGCCGAACATAGAACCTCCTTCTTTTTTTGAAGTCGGTTAAAAATAAATGCCAAAATCTTCAAATTAAGTTTAGGTAGGTACTCAGACATAAACGGATTCTAAAAAGCTATGATATGATTATTGTCCCATAAAAATTAAACTCAACTTATAAAACAAAAAGCTAAGGTCTCTTGTAGAAACAATGAAAATCCGGGCTTTTAAAGACAAGTTCGAACAAATCGTACGGAAAGATTAAGTAAGTACACGATTAGTGTCGCACCATTGCGTCTCAGAAGTTCCTGCGAGATCGTACGTTTGGATACCCGTGATCTCGTCTTTGTTTAATCTCCGTAAGAATTGGTAATTTTTAGTATTTGCACGTTTCGAATTACTTACGAATTTTTGTTGAGATCCGTACTTACCTATCAGAAAAGTTATCATAGCGATAAGGTAAATCCATTAGGTAATAGATGTACTCGTAGAAGGTTATGCTTCTATGTCGATGTTTTCTATACGATCTGAAATACGAATTCGTGGTTTGCTTCTAATATAGGTACTTAGCTACCTATATTTATCAAACACGGCTAGATAGTTCCTCCGTATCTGTATTCTGTGGTAGTACAGGCTTGATAGGTAGGTAACTTTGTCCAAAAAAAATTTTCATTAATTCTGTCTTTCATAATCCTAGTTGTATAAGCGACACGCACAAAATGTTAGGTAAACTTAGTTGCACTGAGGAAATCTAATACTCTTTAGGACAAATTATAGGCTAAATATAGGGTCTTTCATTTTATACTAACTTAATTCAGGAATTAGGTTCAAAAAATAAATTAAAAAAATATTTATTAATGTTTTTTTTTTGTTTTGTTTTGAAAATCCCGAGACGAAACAACCCAAAAATGAGGCCCAGTCAGTTTGCAGCAGAATGCATTTGGCATTCTGCCTCTAATTTGTTCTAACGACGATTTATAGGGTTTTTCATTTAAAACTACACAAACTTTTTATAGAGCTCCTAGCTCTTTCAATGAGTTAGTTAAGGCAAACTGTGACGTAGATTTATTTACTACCAGCACAAGTAAGCTGAAACGCTTGCTATAATAAAGTAATTGAGCAATATTCTAAGTGCGTATAGATGCTTTTTTTGTATTTATTTTTAGGTTAAAATTGGTACTATTATTGGTTCTTGTCGCCATCTGTTAGTACTGTTCGTTTCATGCTATACATAGTTCGTTGATATTTATTCGCGGAAACTTTTAATTGGCCTTCCTATAGTATGTAGCCTCCTACTGCATACTATTTATAAGTTATACACTAAAATGTTCATACCTGGCTGTTAGTTTTCCCAAAACTTGTAAAATAAAAAAAAATAGATTCTACCTAATGATCTAAGTAAGAAAGAAGTGGGTGCTGAGATGACGCTGAAGCGAAATGGAAGAGGGATACATGTTGTGCCGACCCCACAAAGAGTGGGACAAGATGATGTTGACCTATAACTGAGATCATTAGAAACATTCCAAATAATTTCAGAGATAAAGATTCATTTTGATAAAATTCGGTTGATCTACGCATTTGTCAATATTTACTATCCCCAATCCCATTACTTTGTTATCAATGTGACTGATATTTATTCAGTTAACCAATTAACTTCCAATTAAGTAGAGTAGCGTTGAATACAGGACAGGTAGCCCCTTGACGTCAGTTTACTGCGGACTTTGTTGACAGAGACATATTCGTCGATTCAAATAGTTTATAGTAAATAGAATTGATTATGCGATTCCAATGTCTGCATAATTAAAAAGTGCTATTATTGTAATGCAAATGTCTTATGATTCATCACAGTCTGAGGAACGTGTTTCGGTGTGATTACAGTTTACAGTAAGTTCAATAAACTCTACAAAAACCATTGTGTGAAGTTAGAGAGAGCCAAAACACTCACTTTATCCACCAATCCAAAAAGCCGAACAGTTTATGAACAAATTTTTTTTCGAATCAGCAAAAATCTACTTGGTTGTGAGATTGGCCTGCGCAGAATTCAGTCGCTTGTATGTAGGTAATATAGCTGTTGATATTATATTGTAACTCAACAAGCATTTATTGAGATTTATGTTTTTTTTTATCGAAAGCAAATGTCGCTGTAGGACGTTTTCTAAGAATCTTTTGTTGTCTATAAAAACCTAAAACGGTGTTGTGTGGAAAATAAAGTAGGTACTAAATTAAAATAGATACTTTTTGATTCCGCTTTGAAATGAAACTTAACAGAAACAGTGAATATTAGTGTGTTGTGTCCAACCATTAAGATATGAAATACAAATTATAGGTATACATACACTTACCTTTTTTTGTTAAATTTATTCATTATTTAGATTTATAGACTACCTCGAACTTCCTACCAAAAGACGTTTTAAGTATAAAGACACAAAAATACCTACCTACCTACAGTTGAATAAAATTTTAGGAATAAAGACAGATTTACTTACGTACTTATCTCTATCCATATTCTAACATTGTTCGTCTCATTCCTTATCTTGAAATAAGGCAATAGACAGAGTAATCCAAATAAACCACTGATAATCGTCAACAAACCATCGTACGATCTAAAGATAGCACTGTTTTACTATAGAATTTCGGTGTTTCAGAGACTGATAAGCGTAGAGTGGAATGTGACTGTTGCTGAACTAACTGTGATAAATATAGTGATGACCACACGTGTCTTATAACTCTGTACTTACTTGGAACTTAGTCCAGGTGGACCTCTCTGTGACCTTCATGTGATTGACACTTTTGGTGGTCAAGAGCTTATGAAGTATAACGATCGTTGGATTAGCCAAGAATTGTCGCAGAAACGGCAAAGATTATAAATGGACCAGAGTTGAAATTACAAAAATGACATTAGAAAAAAACTACGATCTGTTCCCATCGGAGCCAAATTTAAGGTCACCAGACAGCTCTCGGCACTCCATAAGTGGCAGTGTCATGGATGGCCTGACCGTCGGCTCAAACAAAGTGAATTATGTTGTGACTAGAAGACGATGGTTCATATTAGCTCTCTTTGTGATATACTCCGCTTCAAACTCGATGCAGTGGACTCAGTATACCATCATCAGTGACGTAGTGGTTTCTTACTATGGTGTGGACAGCACGCTGGTTTCCTGGACGTCTATGGTGTATATGATCACTTATGTGCCGCTCATCTTCCCTGGGAGCTGGCTTTTAGACAAAACGGTGAGTTTTTAAACATATTTAGGAAACACTTCTTTTACGTTGGGGAAGGATATTTTTTATAGATATTTTTGTATCTGCAACTACCTACAGTCCTACAATCTAGTTATTAAGAAACTAGCTGCGCTCCTGCGGTGTTACCCGCGGTCCCTCAGGATTTTTTCATTTTTCGGGATAAAATGTAACCCTGGGATACAACCTTTAACTATGCCAAATTTCAGCTTAATCTTTTCAGCGGTTTGGGCGTGAAAGCGTAACAAACAGACAGACAGACAGACAGAGTTACTTTAACATTTAAAATATTAATATGGATAAGAAATAAGAAAAATATAATTTCAAACATAAAGTAAAATACAGTGGTTCATTTAATCCGATCCCGTGATTTTACCCTTTTAGGTACCTACTTATTAATTTAAATCTATGATATAGATATGTGTTATTCACATATCTACGTACTTATATACGTAATAACTAATTAGGTAAGACTGGGATGAGAACTAACATAACCTCATAACTTCTCTTATTATTTGAAAAATTACAAAAGTAGCGAGTTTTTGTTAGTTTCGGACAAATACTTATGACGTAAGAAATATAAGTAGGTAATGTATTGTTGCTATACTTACTTACTTATTATTTTGTTAACATAAAAACTAAATATTTCAGTAGGTTATTTACACTTTTTGTTAGTATGTACACTAACCGTTTTTGTAACAGGACACGTAGAGTTGAAAAGGTAGGTACTTATACTCGTAGAATCTATTTTGACTGAAACCTTGAGCACGACTACCTATAAAAACCCGGTAGGTATTATACTTAATAACAATGGGAAATGAAAAATATGTAGGTACGTGTCAACGATTACCTACTAACAACAAAAAACTTGTAGGTAGACAAGATTTTGGCTACTGAGCGTTCGATGAATATCAGTTCCATACACACGTAAATTTTACAACTCCTATTAAATCCTTACAGCATTTAACCCCAATTCCACCCTTTGTTGACCATACTCATTCATCTCACACTATCCCAGTCCAACGTTACCTGGCCCCTGACGTCCCAGTATGTTTCCCTATAGTGAAAGGATTACAAAGCAGGGTGACCTACTTGACAGCTCGCATTAATCTGGCTAAGATATCTGATGCAAGACTGTTAATTAACAGCTCAGCTTTGAAATATTCCCTGTCTTACGTGACAGGGTAGGCACCGCTATAGGAGAAGCGAAGCTATGCAACATGACAACGATAAAATCAACAACAGGCTAAAAATTATACCAGTGACTATTACAAATAAGTACATAAATCAAATATGGTCAAGCCGTTTATGAGAACAACAAATACAGAATTCTGGAAAATTTTCGATATTCTAAGTACTAAACAATCGATAATTGTCGGTACCAGCTATTAAGTCGTTGGTGAATCTGTAGTTGATGACCACAGGTTGACCACTAACTTACATAAGTCCAATAAAAAAATATGACTATCAAGAAACGTTCATCAACATAAAAAGGAGTTTATCCATTCGTGATAGATAACTCTGACCTAGTTTCGTAATGACAGTAATCTTTCATAGTCGATTAACGAATATTCTGATAGTCGATGGAAACCCATCGGGGTTGTCCATTTGTCAGTCGAGATCTGTGCCAAAGCCCACTAATATAAGAAATCTTAAAACTTGCTTTTTGGACTTTTTTTTTTTGTGATTCAATCGACCAGGTAGCTGATTTGAGCAAAAATTGGAACAGGTGTATAAATTTATGCTATTTTAGATGCAGGCAAAACTCGGTCTACAAAGATCTAAGCATTCGTGAAGTTAGCTGTTTTCAATGCGCAGGCGCCTCATTCATACTAAATTGTCTACTGTGTACTACGCATCATCGACTACTTAATTGTAGACTGGTCAAAATAACCTTAATTTTGACGACCTTTGTGGCGCATTGGGAAAAAGCTCGGCTGTGACACAGGAGGTTGCAGGTTGATTCCCGCCGCGCCGTGGAGCAAATATATTTATGATCTGCAAATATTTGTCTCGGGTTTGCGTGCTTTCTATATTTTGTAGGTTCCCTTAGCTGTGCTTAGTTAAGATAAGATAAGTTAGGGGCTAGATAACGCTATGTAGCTATAGGTAAGTACTTGACCTCCAATTTATTTATTTAACTCTAAAAATCAGATCTCAAAAGTTCATAATGGAATGAATATTAGACTTTATCGTTGGAAGCTCCGCGGAGTATTTGTGAAATGATCTGTGAAGATGAATAGCTCTTCCGGCGGAGATGAGCCGATACAGCGGATAAAGTGCCGATTTGTAATGTTACACTGAGTTGTGTCTAAAGAGCTCTGTTTCATGATTGACTTATAGCTTGAGAGCCAACAAAAGATAAAAAGGCTTGTCTCATCATAATTATGTTTTGCAGTAAACGACTAAAAAAGTATTGACTCGTTATGAACTCATAGTTTTTGTAAAATTTGTTACAACAATGAAAATTATACTATAGAACTCATAAAGGGTAAATTTGTATTAATTAGTTGTTGCAAACTCTGATGAGGGTTATCGAACGCCTGGAGTTTGACGTAATTATAATGTTCATAGAAGTAATTGCATAGATCACAGCGTAAAATGATACGAAACGACTGTATTCCCTAAGTAAAAAACGTAAACAGGTTCACGACTGTATCCCAAGGTGCGGTAGACATTCTCTCAGATCTTGTTATGTTACTTATTCCAGATCCTTTGAAGATGTCTAAGGGGGGTAGTCAGAGGCATGTCCAAACACATATTCCCTAAGTGAAGGTATATTAATTATTATTATTTCACTCTTACTGCTTAAAACTTTGATGGGGTAGTCAGACGCATGACTATAGTCTATGTCAGGTTGCATAAATGATCTCAGAGGTCGTATACCACTACCCCGTATCTTCCTCGTTCAGGCCATGTCTGCAACAATAGAGGAAGCAGACAGCAAGGATACTAAATAAGCGTTTACATTGGTAGTCCCATCCATCCTGGCGTATCTCGGCACAGCAGTATCGATTACAAACCCTTTCGTATCGGGTTATTGAATGATACGTTTTGTAGTGTACCTACTACGTTTATACAGCAACAAATGATGCCTTGTGTATTTTGCGATAAGTATTGGGAGATATTGTATAGGATAGAACTCTTTTGTACCTAAGTAGTTCATTTCTTTATGAATTTGACATGTCTATCAAAACTCCTCGTCATTCTTGGCGTTGTTGGCGTTAAAAGATATTATCCCACACACAGGAATCGTAATTTTTGGCCATTCTAAATGATATCATAGCTTCTTAAAAGAAAATGATGAGAAATGGGAGGCCACGAGTTGAACAAGCGTCAGATATTAAGAGAAGGAGGTCATGAAAACTAGAGACCGCGAGAGTTTCATTGCACTGACAAAAGACATGCTCTTAAAATACTTAAAAGTAAAAATTCAATTAAGTACAGGAAAAATAGAATAACCAACAGCAACGGATAATTTTGTGATATTCATCATTGCAATCGCCAGCTGACGCTATTCGCTTTATAAATTCCCGCCATTTTTCAACTTGACATTCAGTTAATTCTGACATTCGTCAGATTAAACTAGCATTTTTACCTACGAAAAAGTTACTTTTGAAGCGCAGTGTCACAAAATTGTTAGTTATAATACGCACAATCGTTCTTTAGCTCTCTGAAGTAGCTGCGCAGAACCCATTTTTGATGACGCCTAAAATCGTGCTATCTCACTTACTCTACCAAACCTACGCAATCGTCTATTGCACCTTCAGAGAGCTAAAGATCCGTTGTGCTTAGTATACTTAATTGTTTTCCAAGCAAAATAATACACTTAAAACAGCTGTGATGTGAGCTAGCGAGTAAGCTAGGTACCAGGCGCGGTCAAAAGGGGGGTGGTCACGGGGACATGCCCCCCCCCCCTAAATCGTACACGTAAAATGGTAGGTAGATAAGTAAGAAGTAGTATACAATCAGCTTCATAACCACTGATTGGTTATAATAAAGCTGATTGTAGGTACACATATACATAAGTTCATAGTGTTTCCATGAAAAAAATTATGCTTGGTTTGGTATTAGACGAAACAGCTAATGGATTGGATACCTTTCATGCAGCATTTAACTATTTTCTAAAAGTTGACTATGATTTTATTCAGTTGAATTGCATTCAAAGATATAACTTTTATTTACAGAAACTAAGCTACTACATATTTACATATATTTACAAAATACAACAGGATTAGTCAAGCTATCTAAGGATCGTTAGAAACGTTCTATAGATAGCTCAACTGATCCAGCTCACTGTCAGTCGGAAGCGTGCCCAAAACACTGGCGGCATTACCACGCTGGATGGCAATGCTGATCCTTTGAGCCAAAAATGTGCCAAAGATATAACTACTTAGTAAATATAATTCAGTAAATAATAGTTAAATGATTTTGCTATGTAAATAAACATTTCTTTTCATTCCATTTCATACAACAGCTGAAAATTGGACATTAATTTCATTACGGTTGACAATATAATGAAATCCTTCATAATGTGTGTTTACACTTGAAGGCTGCTTTCCACCACGCTTTTGTAACGTAGTAGGTATAATTATATCAATTTACTTAAATAGTCTTATTCCTTACGTAGGTAGTTCGTTGTTTTATTTCGTACCATGGACAAAGAAACAGTTATTTATTGTAGCCACAAAGCGTAAAGCTTGAAATATTGCCCCTGCTTCAGCAGACAGTCGGCCTCGTGTCCTCTACCTTTGTATTTGACCAGAGTTTGGGACAAAAGGGAGAGTTATTCGTCCTTTTTGCCGCTTTTTGGGCGTCATTAATATTTGTTTACCTCCGTTGTGACGAAATCACGGAAAATATTTCACTCGCCTAAGTATATTCTTTTTTTGGTCTGTAATTTTTTTCCTACATTAAATTACCTACGTTACAGAAAATATATCATAAGTTATGTATTTTTATCACGATCTTCAGGTCAATCATTGATCAGCTTTTTGTAATTCTTTATTGTACACAGGAAAACACTAACAGACTCATTGCAGCCAAGCATTGTGAAAAGATATCTAAAAAATATTTTATTTATAGAAGACACCAATGGTTGGTGGAACCTATCAAAGGAGAGAGATGGTTGGAAGGAATTGGGGGAGACCTTTGCCCAGCAGTGGGACAGTATAGGTTAAATAAAATAAAAAAGAAGACACCAATACTTATGCTAAATAAAGAAGTGCTTCTGATTACGCCTTAGACCTACAAAAGGACCTGTGGGTTATTCGCGTTCGTTTTTTCGTTCGTTTGATGAATATTCGGATGCTTCTTACTACGAGCTACACTGTATTCAGTTGATACGATTAACGTTAAAATACGGTCCTAAGCTAAGGCCAAATATTACAAACCGAAAAATTTACCCTTGAAGTCAGAAATCGTAGTAAGAAACATCCGAATATTCATCAAACGAACGAAAATAAGAACTGGAATACGGACCCTGAGGGTATTTATTCTTTTGTCCTTTTTGAGCTTTTTTTCATAGAATAATATCCGTGTCTTGAATTGAGAAAATGTGTACCATGCCTTGGGGATACATTCGTAACTCTGTTTCGTTATGTTTTCGTATTAGGTATGTAGTTCAATTTCTTCAAAAATTTGTAATAAACCATAATTAGAGCACACACAGTTCATAAGAGGCATCATCCTTTACAAATATGATTAGGACGCTGTGGGTACCTACTAACATCATATACTTTGTTGAAGCTTCTCATAATAAGCAATGATGCTATAAAGTGTTAAAGGTTGTCCAAAAATATGATAAGAAAATAAGTATGAAGAGATTTATGCAGCTTTAGTAGGTACATAGGTACCTACTTACTCAGATCGGATGTTATCAAAAGTGTGGGCTAGTGGCCAACTTTCGTGTCGTAATAAGAAAAGTTCGCACGAATAATAGAGTATCAAAATATTCCAAATTCCCTTATTAAAATACACCATCTTTGGCGGGAAAGTCGAGCAGAATTATTACTTTCTCCTACAATATTTTCCCATTTTAATCCATTAGCGAACTTTTCAATTAACACTAACTGCGTAACTGTATTAAATTGTGACAAATAGCTTTGGTTCCACAATGGCTGTCCTTGCAAGGTCGTGAGAAGCAATCGCCTTTTTGACCGTGAGGACTGGGCACAGATAAGTTACTAGTATGTAAGATCCTGGACCTTGGGTTTTTCAGCAAATTCATAAAGGTGGTCTATGGATTGTGACCTTGAATTCAGTTACTTAAGAGTAAGTGTGTGTAAGCGTTTTGAGTCTACATTTTTCATACGCACTGCAAAATTGTGGAACTCATTGCCGGGTACGGTATTTCCCGAAAAGTACCTACGATATAGGGGTCTTCAAATCAAGAGTAAATAGGTTCCTTCTAGGCAAGGAAGCTCAATCTTAGACCTCACTACTGCTTAACATCAGGCAGAGGGAGGTCAAATGCTGACCTATTTAATTTAAAAAAAAAGTGTTATAAGCTGAGTTACTGGATTTTAAGCTACTCAAAAGTATTTATCAAGGTTAGGCAATTATTATTAAGATTACCTTTCTTCTCAAAACGGCACCTGACAGACATAGTTTTAAAGTGTCTCTATCTGATTTACATGCTTAGCTTACCTTGTAAAATATACGCAAAACTAACAAAAACCTATATCTTTTTTTTATATATATCTTTCAGTGATTCCTTCAGACTCTACGAGCTTTTGAAAGCTGCATGACTTCTTACATGAAAACTGATAAGTAAGTACTTATTGTTTTTTGTAACCTTCTAGAGGTTTCGCGTTCAAGGTCAGATCCTTACGACCTTGGCGCGGTCCCATGCTCATTTGGCCTCCCTCGAATTTCCCTGATTTATCGGCCAGTTACCAAAGGCCCTGTGAAGGGTCTATACAAATTGAATATATAAATTGGGGTCTTGTACTTTGTATCTTTATATTTGACTTAAATGGAAGGTTGTGGTTCCTTTGATGTTCGGAACTGTGTAAAAAATAATAATATTTTAAAGTAAAAATCGCTGGATAGGTGAATAATATCCAAAAGTATCAGGGGGTGATATTATTATGAGCGTTGTAGGTGTAAGTTTGACTTACTTGCTTAAAAGTACATAGTAAACAACACAACCTACCAAAGAAATAAAATTAAAAAAAACAACCGGATTTGGTAAAATGGTTTTTTTTCATTGTATACGGAATGGTTTAATTGGTATTAAACCGGCCTTACATCTGGTTTACTGCGATATTGAGTTTGATCATATTTGCCAATGGATACAGGTGTTTTAGAGAATTTAAGAATTATAGTCTAATTAATCTATGAATGCTACGAGTAATACCATCACTGGATATCTTTTACAATATTTTACGTCTCCATCAGAAGTTATCACTGTAAAAATAGTAAACAAAACTGTTGATCATTATGAGTCCTTGCGATACGGGAACCTTTCAAATCAAATCAAATATATTTATTTCAGTAACTTAATCTACTTTAGTTACATGGGTTTGAGACCTCCTTTTAAGTATGAAAATACCTGTATTAGGATGTCTCGCTCTTCCGTTACAGAATATCTTTAAAGATTAAGTAAAGAAAAATAAGGTAAAAAGTAAAGTAAAAAAGAAAATAATAACAAAAACCATAATATAGTGCGTCTTAGTTTTGTGTGTGTGTGTGTGTGTGTGTGTGTGTGTGTGTGTGTGTGTGTGTGTGTGTGTGTGTGTGTGTGTGTGTGTGTGTGTGTAGGAATGTGATAATGTGGAGGTGTTTATGTGTACTTGTACAACTTGAAACTTTGTTTTATAGTAGTTGTATATGGGTAAGTCACTATATTTATTTAATATAGATATAAGTATAAATATAAGCATTACGATACAATATCTAGAAGTTTTTCTACATCATCGTAGCTCATTGTCCGTAACCATTCAATTAATGTTTTTTTACAGTTATATTTATTCATAGGATACATATTTATTTTTTTGTTAATTGAGTTATACAGGTAACTGGATTGAGCAGTATACTGCCGTGATGCAAATTTAGTGCGTACAATTGATTTAGGTGCTACTTTATCTTTTCTTCTCCTATTTAATAAAGCTGGGTTATATTCAAGGGAGCAGTGTAGCTTCAATACCGAGTTTAGTATGTATAGTTTTCTGACTGATAATAGTCCAGAAATTGAGTAGAGCGAGTTAGTTGAGTATCTATAAGGTTTGAAATACATCACTTTTAATAGGGATCTTTGCGCTCGTTCAACTTCTAGGAACTTTGTTTTCGAAGCACCGCCCCAGACTGGAATACAGTAGTTGAGGAGAGATTGGGCAAGAGATAAGTATATCTGGTTAATCAATTCTTTATTTGCAACTTGCCGTAAAATTTTAAATATCCAGATTAATTTACGAACCCTATTCATGAGAATTTCAATTTGCGCGTGCCATGATAGACGTTGGTCAATCATAACTCCTAAGTATTTTGTTGATGTTACTTTATCTATAGTAGGGCAGGTACAAGTTGTTTCGTTACCATTGCATTTGTGTATTTTTATTTCATAGTTAGTTTTAGGTTGCGTGCTATTGTACATTGTGAACGTCATGAAGTTTGTTTTAGATATGTTGAGTGTAAGTAGGTTATGATTAAGCCAATTGATTATCCTTCTCAGTCCCAGTTCAGCCATTGTCTTAGTATCTTTCCAGGATGTTCCACTGAAGATAATGGCTGTATCGTCCGCATACGAGAAAATCCTCTCATCGCCAGTTTCGAGGTTCAAGAGATCATTAATGTACACTAAAAACAAAGTCGGCCCCAGTACGCTCCCTTGCGGTACCCCATAGCTAATCTCTTCATAATCACTGATATGGTCACCAATTTTAACTCTCTGTTTTCGGTTGCTTAGATAGCTGGTCAGTAGGGCCAGCGGCACTCCTCGTATCCCTATTCTTTCGAGCTTTTGGATAAGAATTGGGATGGACACAGTATCAAAAGCTTTTTTGAGGTCAAGGAACACCGCTAGGCACTTCTTTCCTTTGTCCACAGATTGCACAATGACATTAGTGAGTGCCATAATCGCATCTTCTGTGGAGAGTCCTTGTCTGAAGCCATATTGTGATTTTGATAGGATGTTAAAGTTATTCAAGTAACGGATGAGTCTAAAGTTAATAATTTTTTCCATTATTTTAGATATAGATGTCAAAACAGATATAGGTCTATAGTTGTTAATATCTTTTCTTTCCCCGTTTTTATGTACTGGTGTTATGATTGAATGCTTAAGGGGATCAGGGAATATTCCTTTATTAAAACAGAGGTTCATTAAGTGACATAAAATTGGGACCAATATGTGCCTAGCTAGTTTGAGAAATTTTGTAGGTATGTTATCCCATCCAGGTGCGCTTTCTGATTTAAGATTCATGATGACACTATTGACTTCTTGAAGATCAGCTTCAACGAGTAAAAAAGATGAACTTTGGCTTAGAATAGAGGGAGGTTCATCATGTACATTGTTTTGACTTATGATACTTTCCGCTAAAGTTTTACCTATATTTGCAAAATATGTATTAGCATAATCAACTGATTCTTTAGGTAAGGCCTTAGTATAGAGTAACTGATCGTTTGATGTTTTAGTAGTCTTGTAATGTGTTATGTTATTAATTGTTTTCCATAAAGTTTTACTGTTTTTTGTTGATCTATTTAGTTGTTCCCTGTCATATTTTCTTTTAAGTTTTTTAATTAGGTTATTACAGTAATTTCGATATCTTCTGTAAGTTATTGTGAGCGTTTCGTTTTTCGGATCAGCGCGAAGTTTTTTTTTGCATATTATTCCTATTGATGATACAGCGCAGTATACCTTGAGTAATCCACGGTTTAATAATTTGTTTACTTCTGGGTATACGTATTGTAATTGTATTATCAATAAGACTTTTTTGTATTACAGATATTAGAAGTTTACATAACTCATTAGGATCACTTAGATTAAATAAAACTCTGAAGTCATGCTCCGCTAGGCTCTTCACTGCATTTTTATAATTAACAATGACTTTAGTTTTACGATTGTTTGCATAAGACAATTTAGAAAGACTTAGCAAAACCATTAGATGGTCTGTTATGGAAGTTTGTACCACCGCTATAGCAGCTGCGTTTTTACCTTTATTAATTTTTAAGATAACATGGTCTAGGCAGCTCTCTCCTCTCGTGGGTAAGTCATGTCCTGGTAGTAGACCTTGCATGGATAGCATATTAAGATATTTTAATCTATTGTTTCTTTCCTGACTGACTTCTATTTCTCTGGGCAAGGTATTTATGTTAATATCACCAACTATAACAATTTTATCTGCGCTTTTAATGCTGTCTAGGTGATGATGGAGGGAGTCAATGAATGGTTCCGCATTATTATTATTAGAGGGTGATCTATAAATACATAATATTATTGTACCAAGTAGATTAACTTGTAGACATGATGCATGTTTTAATCGTATTTCGGTGACCAAGGGTTTATGTGTGTTCTTAATATAAGTAGTTACGCCATCATTCTGATTCAAGTGAATCGTCGTGGCAAAAGTGTTGTAGTTAGGTAGTCGTGGTAAAGGTTTGTTTTGTGACAGTCTACATTCAGATAAGACAATAATGTCTGCTTCAAATTCTAGTTGTGCCAGGTTTGTAACTAAGTCGTTCATATTTTTGTAAATGCTTCTAATATTTTGTGAAATTATTGTAAAGTCAGTTGATTTAATATGCAACAAATTAGGGATTTCTGCAATTGAACATTCAAAAGAATTTGCAATTTCAGCATTGTCCAATTCATTTACTTCTAGAGGTCGATCCATCATAAACATATTTTAAGAGAAACTTTGTGCGTTTCTAGTACATTTTGCTTGATAAATTGAAGTTGTTCATATTTTGTACAATATGTATGATTTTTTATTTCAATTGTTGTAGTTGAATATAGATAGAACGTTGTAATGGTTACATAATATATCGGTTGTATATGTACGCCTTTTATAGGTAGTATATTAAGTTTTTGTTTTTGTAAATAGTAGTTCAGTGTGAGTTGTTTTTTTGTATAGTGTTTTGATAAATAATAATATTTTATTATATAGTACTTCCAAAGTAACTGTTTTGACAAAAGAATAGCTATGAAAGTTTTCTTATAAGATAAAGTATTACATGATAGTACACCCGTATAAACATAGATACTACTGTTCAGTCACGCTGCTTGTAGCAGGCTATGGACCTGGTTTTCAGATTTTATTAGTATGATGGGTGAGTTTTCATTCATTCTCACGTATACACGGCCATATGATGTCCAGCAGAACTTGTACCCTTTTGATTTGGCAAGATCCCGGGCAAGGAAAAACAGACGCGATCCTTTTACAGTCAGCTGCTCGGACACAAAAATAGGTGTGTCTTCATTTTTCTTCAGACCTAGGTGCAACGCACGCAGCTTATTTTTCTGTCTTATATTGTGAGCTTTGCTCTTCTTCAGGACGTCCATTTTGACAATGGTGGATGAGAATTCTACCACAATGGGTGTGTTTTTCTGGTCATGTTTTTTTTCTCGCACTCTATAAATGTCTCGGACATCCGATTTACTTATATCGCAGTCAATAGATTTCCCCAGATTTATAACCATATTTATTAAATCCTCTTTTTCTTCATTGTTGTTTTTTGGTACATTTGTAATTTGTATGTTTGTTTTACGGCTGCCTCTTTGGAGGTCCTCAAGCCTGTCCTCTAGTAGTGTTATGCGTTCACTATCCTTCATTCGTTGTTGTTCTAATAGATGAACTTTCTTCGTAAGCTCTTCGTTTTGCTTAATCAGGTGATTAATAGAAGACTCGATACCATGATTTGATTTTTTAATTTCCGTTAGGGACGGTGAGAATAAGTTTTTAAGCTCAGATTCTTGCTCAGTCATTAGTTGACACATCATGGTTTTCATTTCCTCCCTAAAGGCTCTGAAATCTTCACACCATTCATCCTCTCTTGCTCTTTTTCCACGCAGAAAAATGTAGTCAGGAGGAGTAGTAGTAACAGAGCCTAAGTTACTTTCCGAGGGGGACTTCATGATTTTACTTTCACTCATGTTGACCGATAATAATTTGTTAAGGCCGAAAAAAATATCAAGGTGGTAGTCAGGGGCAAGTCTTGAGAGCTTACGCGTCCGGAGTTGGGAACTGTAAGTGCGCTTTGCGTGGCCGCCACCAGGCTAACAGAAGTATCGAGGCGATGCACTCGAGCTTTGAGCAGGAAATGTGTGAGTAGCGTAGCCCAGTGCGCAGGAAAGGGACTGCTATATGTTTTTGGATCCGGTTGTGCTCTGGCGCCCTTCTGGAGTTGAAGAACTGTAGGTGCGTTGTGCGCGGCCACTACCAGGCAAACAGAAGTATCGAGGCGATGCGCTCGAGCATTGAGCAGGTAATGTGTGAGTAGCGTACACCTGTGCGCAGGAATGGGACAGCTATGTGTCTACGCTCTGGAGTTCGCGCTGTGTAGCTGGGCGAGTAGGTAAATATTGTACTTGCGTGCGTATGAGCAGGACAAATTCTCGTAGTAGGTTGAGCGCGTCACCCGTTGTCTTGAATGAACTTCGGTAGATAGAAGAACTCCTAGCAACTTCTGTACTCCTAATTTTTTAATTTTATTTTCTTGGTAAAATGTTATTAAAATTTTTATTTAAAAATAAACTAAGTTATCAGGTTTACGTCTACACCAAAAGGCGGTCCGGGGGGAAGAGGACCTTTACCTCGAAAACTTTCCTCTTACCTTGTCATATAAGGAAATACTTATTATTATCCCATATAGTGTTTTAAAAATATTTAGGTACCTACTTACATTAATTAAATAAAGAAGTTCTTGATTACTTATCATATTTGACCTTCTAGATTTTTTAATTTTTTTCATTTTTAAAATGTTATGCCATGACTTTCAAGGTCAGAAACCAGATGTACCGACTTAACTAAGTATTTTTATATGCTTGCTTTCTTATGAACTCCACTGTTCCAGGTACCTAACCACCAGCAACCTACCAACAGCATTCTTGAACGATTTCTGATAACCTTTCTGCATCATCTTAAGTTATTTATCTTATTTTCATCTTAATGAAAACAAATTTTAAAATGCAGTGACAACTAATTAAAAGTCACTGAAAACTGTTCGGTTTCAGCAAATTGCCGCGATCGTTAGAGACACGCGGCCCTCCCCACCGCTAGGTATTCAAATTGTAAATGGCCGAGACTAGACTGACTACATGCATCCGGTTTTGCGTGCAATCAGATTCAAAGTTCGAACTCGTCTTATTTTGTGGTACCTAGTTCTTTATGGAAATTGAATATGAAATAATCACATGAGACACATTAAAGTAAAGTAACGCTCTGCGCAGTTACAAAATAGATGGGTGACAGCTAGTGGCAATAACTACTGAGTGCTTTTATGCTTCGGAAGGCACGGTAAATTGTCAGCCCAGGCTGTAAAAGGACGACTTTATACAGCCTATTTGAACGATAAAAGCCATGATGAAGTGAAGGTCAACACCTTCACCAAAGTTGGTCACTAACTCATACGAACTTACTTACAATACGCACAATCGTTCTTTAGCTCTCTAAAGTAGCTGCGCAGAACCCATTTTTGATGACGCCTAAAATCGTGCTATCTCGCTCACTCTTCCAAACCTGCGCAATCGTATATTGCACCTAGCTTCAGAGAGCTAAAGATCCGTTGTGCTTAGTATACCTACCTACTTACTCGTACTATCAAATTTCAGATCATCGCCTTATACCTAGTTACCTATTTATTATGATCACAAACCAGCCTCATGTAGTCCAAATTAAGATGACACCATGAGTTACGCCGACACTTTGAAATTGATGACGCCTTTTCGGGGACGAAAACCTTAAAATTAACTGTGTTTGAAATAATAATTACACTCTATTGAATAAATAACTAAGTTTTGTTGTAATTAGTAAAATATTTTCATCAATCAAACTAACCTATGTTCTTGTCATGCGATCATTAGTCGAAGAACTTCGACTATTGAACAGGACGACTGGTAACCCCAAAGTGGTAGTTATCTCAAATCTTTTATGTAGGTACTCCAGATCCTTTGAAGAAGGCATTGGAAGAAGGAAGTCAGAAGCATTTTCATTCCATATTTGGCAGATGCCTACCTACATTTCGCAAATGTTTTCAAATCTCTTTTACCCACCTCTTCAACCCCTCTAGAATTCGCTTTGGTGCTATTTTTGGTGACCTATAAGTCAGTCTTAATTTGGATTCAGAGATGAGAGTTCTCTTTTATGATTCACGACCTATGCTATTTTCAGCGTAGCAGCCTCAAAATCACCTACAATTCACTATCATAGCAGTAGTTAATTTTTTTTATATATCCTGTTTGATTTTTACGAAATATAAAAACCTACTACGTACCTATACGCCTAACTGTGCGTGGACTGCCTGAAAATGATGACTGCGTTTGGCTTGCCTACATTGACACTGATTTGACACAGTCAAGAGATTTGACCAATGATTAGTTAACTTTGAAGATGATTTGCGTTCGAGAAACCCGCTGTTAGCAACAGTTTTTAGAACCACTCGTCGTAAGTTTACATTAAGTTTAACTACGTTGGTTGGTCTACTAAAAAAAGTCTTAATAATAATAACACCTAGGTATTTAAGCAAATAATGCTGGACATGACATCTCACACAGCATCATCTGGCCCCAACATTAATAGAGTTTATGTTATGGAAAGTTAAATCTAAGCCAAAAGCCATCAGCTTTTCAAAAAAAAATATAAATGAATAAAAAAATTAAAAAAATTAAAAATATAAATGAAAAATATAAAAAAATATATATTTTATAAATGAATTCTATTCTATTCTATTCAAACAGTGTATTCCAAAAGAGCAAACATTTTCTATCTGTCTTGATTTTCCTTCCGAAATTCGAGTCTAAGCATAAGCACACAGTGGAAGTGCACGCTAAAAGCAGATAAGTGGAGCACTCTGCAATACCGTCGCTACAGATTAAACAGCGTGTTTTTGTGTAGGTACCTGATAATATTGCCTGAAGCGCAAGTGGTGTAGTTTTCATTAAATAGATAAACAAACAGAATTGCGACTGTATCTCCAAGTTGCGGTACCTAGTTAAATACGCGAAGCTGGTTGTTAGCAATTGCTGTTTCCATTTAAACATAGGTCTGAAATCTAGAAAGTAATTTTAAACATCCCTTTTCGTCTACTGACACCGTGACCAAATAAAGTGGATTTTCCATTGACCCATTCTATACGTTCAAAGACCGCTTTGAATAACAATAGAGAAGGAAATCGGTTTGGATGTTTGTTTGGTGCGGTCGACGTTGGACACGTCTTGATGTGGTCGTCTGTTGGATTTTATGTAAAGTCGACTTTAATTTATTTTTGGGAAAACAGGCAAAACATTGAATTTCAAGACCAAGTAGATGTTATCTGTCTGTCTGCCCTTAGGTGAAAGAGGTGTGATTTTATAGAAGTACCTACCTACCAAAAGTATAAACATAGGTAAAATTATCTATCATACCTTACGGATACTGAATATTGCTTGCTTAGTTAAAAGTATGTATTACACTCTACTACTACGAGACCAAGAAACTTGCGCTATAGCAGCAGATAAAATTACAATATTTATTATTTTATTGTGTTAGTTAGCTAATGCTGATTATATGCTCACACTTATTACTCACTTCACCAATAAAACCATTACGTACTGGCTTAATAATCATTGTTCATTATCATTAGGTACAGTCAGTGACGTCATACATCCTTATGTCCAGACTTTGGAAGTACCTACTAATCAAAGTTCATATTTAGTTTACTCATTACTGAGACACCTGTTTTATGTTCGCTTTTTTAACAACAAACTAGCACAGACACTAGTATGACTCGTAATCACTGCGCTGTTCTCAACAATAACTTGATTACGCGGCTGACATTCAGTGCCAACAACACTTATGAATAATAGCAGTAGACTGGTTGGTGTCGGCAATCAGCAAGGGTGCACCGGAAGTCATCCATTCAGAGATCCGTGCCGACCCGACGGAGGAAAATGGAAAATAGTCGTGGCCAGGCAGCCGCGCAGAGCGCACGCATGCCAGACCTCGAGTAAAACACAACATACCGCGCGCGGGAAAAACGACAATAACTTAGAATAGGAATTTTTAGCTTCGAAAGCAAATATTGCCAATTTTTTTATAACGACAATAATTTATAATGGCGGAAAAGAATATAGAAGTTTGTGGGAGCGTTATGGACGGGGTAGCTGAGAAGGGGATGATCGAGTCGCCGACTAAAAAAGTCCCGACTGAATACACAGTGTACCCCATACGTTGGCTGGTTCTATTTGTGTTTGTATTCTACTCTGCCTCGAACAGCATGCAATGGGTGCAGTACAGCATCATCCAAGACGCTGTGGTGAAGCACTACGGCATATCCAGCATCATGGTGTACTGGACCTCAATGGTTTACATGATCACTTACATACCGCTCATCTTTCCTGCTAGCTGGCTCTTGGATAAAGTGGTAAGTAGATTATCTAAAAATACCGGCGAATAGGACTCTCTAGCATTGATACATTTTAGACATCATCATCATCTTCCTGCCCTTATCCCACATTATGTGGGGTCGGCACAACATGTGTTCTTCTTCCATTCTCCTCTATCAGCCGTCATCTCAACAATCACTCCTTCTTACTCATGTCATCCTTCACACAATCCATCCATCTTCCATCCTACCTCTACTCGTAAATCCATCAACATTCATACCAAGCACTCTCCTAGTTACATGACCTTCTTCCCTTCTCATTAAATGCCCATACCATTTTGGACATATTTTGAAAAATCCAAATTCCGTCCCAGGTTTCCACGCTTGGTTGTGGTTGTGGCGTTAGTTTATCCCCTGACTTTTTTCTTTTAGACAATTTATTAATAATTTTAATAGAAATTAAAATTATTCAAACAAAATAACAGCGTAACGAAAGAAACAATCACTTGTTTTTTTTATTCATAGTTTATTATAATAAAATAGTTAAACTGTTAGATAAGTTAAGTTTTTTTATTGTAAACTGTTGAATTTAATATGTTGTTCTTAAATATGTTGTCATAACTACTCATTTATGATAAGAATGCCGGTTAAATTAAATAACTCAACCACGTGTCTTATGAGATTGATAAATACGTATAGGTAGTATCGTACGATACATTTTCGATAGTACTTTTATGGTCTGGGCTAATAGGTAAGCTATGTCTGGTTACACACTATTGATTTACCTTTTTCCTTGAGGAAAGTTAATTTAAATGACTTTTTTCCTTTTTCATATTATCTGGCGTCTCTCGCATCTACCTACTTAGTAATTTACAAACAAATTAATTACCCGGATAAAATCTTCAGGCAAGGCAATGAGTACATAATTCATATACCTACCTAACCAGTTATAAGTATTCTAGCAATTTGCTATTAAAACGGATACCTACTATTAATAATTCCAGAGATCTTTTTTTCGCTATCCAATAATGAAGTTTGGAATTTGTTTTAATACTAAAGGGTTCGCAGTGTCAGTTCTCTTTGAAGAGTTCTAAATTGGATTCCTTGATTCTAATTAGAAACTTCCAAACAGGATTTGGTTCGCTAGTAAGTTTTGTATAAAACCCACAGATGAGGAAAATCACACGAACCAGTTTTTAGGTAATCACAGAATCGAACACAACTACACATAAAAACTACTTATTAGAGTGAATAATAATTGCAATGCTTTGCTATTTTCTGCATTCACAACTAAATATACCGTACGTACGATTGGGGTTGAGTCTTGATTCGGTAAGCTCCCCTGATGAAATGGTTTCGTATGTAAATAATCAACAAACCGATTTAGATTGACTCGTATAGGTATACCTAAATAAGTCGTGTACAATTCGCTCAATGGATCTAGGCATTCGGCTAACTTCACGAATGCCTATATTCATTGGGCGAACTGTACATATTTATTTTCTGACTAAACACTCTGCATCATCTAGCCTCAAACTAAGCAAATTGTACCTACCCAAAGGCCTGTGCCTGAATGATGTACTTAAGTAATTTTGGAACACCCTCATCACATCAAAACTTAAAATCCATCTAAGTAGGTAAGTACTTAGTTTCAAACTTTTCAATGTCATAGGTAAGTAAGTAGGTAAGTAATTCTCTCGTGTAAGTAGGTTTATTTTCATTGTTGAGTGTTGATCAACATCTCAGAGCGTGACCTCAGATAAGGCGAACCCTACTTACGAGCCAATTGTTGGCTACTTAAGTAAATTCTCATTACTTCGATAACATTCGCTACTGTTTTACTGCAATCGGATACCTACTGTTACTGGGAAACATTCCAAGACAAAGTTTTTTTATACCTACCTAAATACCTACCTAGTTAAGCTAGCTTTCAAATCGTGTTTGTTGCCCGGGTTCTTCACGGTATTGGTCGCGAAGGAACAAGAGTAGAATCACCTGGTTTTTGTGATGGTTTTACTTAAGTGTTCAGTTTGATAACGGATTTAAAGAAATAGTCTGGTCCGACCTATTTCTTTAAATCTATGTATGTGTTGAATATTTATTGGGTTCATTGGGTCGTGCCTCTACAAATCTTTTAAAGATCTTAAATGCCCAAATCTCTGAGATTGCTTTCTTGTAGGTATCTACTACCTACCTGTACGTTGGTATCTAGTCAAAGAGTAATTTATGCGCACCGTCAGCAAATCGACCCAGAGGTCCCGATAAATTGGCTTTTTCATTTGTCCGCAAATATCCAATTATATTTGTTTCCACCTGTTCATGCGTAATATTGTGGTGTGCGTGAATATTATGAATATTATTGTGGTTTCGCTGGCCAGGCGTTTGGTTTGAGTGACGCTGTGCGGATTGATCATCAATTTGTGCGTGACGTAGCGTAAAATCATTCAAATCAAATCAAATCAAATCCTACAACTACTTACAAAGAACACCACTAAGTACCTATACCTATTTATAGATTTTGCGGACTCGAATAAAATGTTTCTAGAACTAAAAATATTGTATTTTTAACTGACGAAAAAAAAGGAGGAAATTATCAAGTCGACGCGTATTTTTTTTATGTTAGACCACGCATAACTTTTTTACAGAGGAGTCCGATTTTGATAATTCTTTTTTTTATTAGAAAGGGTATACTTCCAAAGGGGTCACAACTATATCAGAATCCATGGACAATCCATGCCTACACTTAACGGGACGCTGGTGCCCGGGACATTGTTTGGGCAGCATAACTGAGCTTGTTTATACCTTTTTCCGTTTTGGTGGCACAGGTACTTGTCAGAACATTTTTAATTAACACAATTCTCGGTCCACTAAGCTTGGAATTTACGTGGTTTTCGCTGCAGGCTTTGCGGCTTTCTGAACTTAATTCGATAAGTTATGGTTCAAAACTTTTCTCGCGTTTCGTTTCAATAGAAAAGATTTCAACGCGCGCTGTAGCACAACCGTAGCATAAGCTCGGTTTTGTAAATTTGCCTGTTTTTCTTTTGTACAATCCTAAAAAAGCAGCGTTTGGTTTGTAAATATGGAATGTTAACTTTTGGCATTGCCAAGTACCTATTTGTTCGAACATACCTCTCGACTACTACCAACCCCCTAAGGTTTTGACACCCGCTACGCTAACAAGCAGTGATTTTTTTTTTTCAGAAAATAACAGTTTCTTTATGTTTTTAGGTAGGCTTCCAGTAAAACAGCATGCTTAGAAAAATAATGTCATCGCCATAGGTGTAAGTAGGTACGTTAAAGTTATCATTCATAAACATTAGTATCAAATAAATAGCGCTGGACTTTTCACACAGCATCAGCCACATAGTAAGCAGAGCTTGTGTTATGGATATTACTTAGGTATATACTTTTTGCTTGTAAATACATACATATTATACATAGAAACATCCAGACCCGAGACAAATATTTGTGTAAATCAAATCAACTTTTATGTCTCTTTGTATTAAGTTAACTAGCTCTTCAATTGGTACTCACGCAGTACTTGCCTTGACAATATCGATGTAATTACAAGGTGCTCTCTCGGTGATAAACACGGCAAGGCCTCGATACAGTGAGCACGCGGAAGCGGAAACGGAAGCGGGTAATGTTGAATCGGGTATGTGCATAACTTTTTGTTTTAGTAGATAAATCTAACGATTTTAACTCCTAAATACATGAACGATTCCTCCGCGAGAATACACATGACATCTTCGAATAGACTCAAAATTTTTTCATTAATTTCATTTGTACCTAAGTAGGTACTATATGAGCTACTAGAGTTATGTGTTGTGTAGGTTATTATATTCATCGTTCCCAAGTTTTAAGATTTATAAGATTTCGAGTGATTTCAGGGAATCATCTGGTTTTAATTTGTCAACCTGCTGAGAAATTTTTCAGCTCATCAACTGAAATCCGTCTTAGTTCATAAGACAATTTATAGCATTTGTGGTATGCAAAGATACCGGAAAACAATACATTAGGTAAATTCCCTACGGTGGTAGTTCATCCGCGTACGCGATCCACTGTGAACAAGCATGAAGGATTCCAAGTTTCTATAGGTAGGTACCTACTACTTGTGAGTGTTTGTAAGTGTTCGCAAAACACTCAGAACTTGAAAGTCACTTCAGTTCAGGATAATTCGTGCGTGATTCTGTTCGAAACATGAATGTTGCACACGACGTCACAGGACAAGCGATATACCGCCAAATAATCAAAGCAATTTTTAAATTTTTTGAAGTTTGAAATTAGATCGCTAAGATAATCATAACTTTGTTTTAGCTAATCTACAAAAATAATGAGAACTGTGTGGCGAATCACGATGGCAGTTTATTTACCGAGCATACATAAAAGATATCACGCCTTCATCATAATCTACACACGCTAAAGTCTTGGGTTTATCTATGTATATGAGGGAATAGATATCAGATTAACAGAACATTCATCCAACATTAATAAAACTAAATGAGTATTCAAAGTGGGTAGGTAGGTACTTGTGTTTGTAATAAAAAAAAGCTATTTTATTGTTTTAAAAAGATGACGAATGGAAAAACGAGTATGAAAACATACATACCTACATATCACTTGGTCAATTTGTAATATTATTGAAATCGTTTAATCAACATAAATTATAAAATTCAAGCAGTGAAAGAGGAGACAGTCTTTGTTGGTCTGGTTCTTCACGGTATGCAAATGCGATATTAGTTGCAAATGAATAGGAGTACCTACTTATTCATCTAGCTATTAAGACTTTTTCCTATTCGTATGAGTAATTGGCCAACTCTTATGACGGGGTATTCTTATTCAAGTAATCCCAGAGGTCCTATTGAATAAAATGATTTTTGACTGAGACTAACGTCGGCAACTTAGTTTTGCTCCCTGAGCCAAACGTTTCTTTTAATTGTGAGTGTTTTGCTTTTGTCTGGTTAAGACCTGCGACACACAGCGCAACCTCCAGAATCGTGTGTAAGATGTGTGCGTAAATCACGTGGTGCGTGTGAGTGACAGTGACAGGTGTGCGTGAAACAAACGTTTGCTAACTCACTGCCTGCTGAAGGTATCAAGATAACAGGGCCGAATTTAGGGACTCAAGTTCACTGAAATCGTAACCGGTTTATCATTACTTAATAGGTTCCCTGTACTTACTCACTTCTTAATAAACTTACTTATAAAAAGTGATTTTATCCTTTATGTAGGTACCTACTTACCTACTTAGTGTGTGATTGATAACTTTTCAAGTATTAAGTATAGTTTCGAGATTTTTATTGCGTTCACGCACTAAAAGTGCGAACACCGATTAAGCTTAGTTTGTGTAAGTATAAGAAATCAATGGAAGACTATCGCAAAGTATTTCAATCTTCCATCACACCTGCATTTACACAAATTTTAAGATAAAAATCTTACCGAACGCAGAATTTATATCACTCTACAGACTTTTAGCGCACAAATCTAAAACGAAGTAGGTAGATAAAATTTGAACATAAACCTTTACAGCTTATTACACCGGGTTCGTAAATCGGGGAAATGAGTTTTCCGACTATTTGCATTCACTCAGTCCTTCATCCGCAATCCACCCCTGTCGTTACTTCCACGCCTCCGTTCAGACGAATGTGGGATTAATTATGTATTCAGGAGTAATGTGTGCCAATAGTTTATCCTCCCTGGATATTATCAAAGGTTAGCGGGAGAATATTGTCTTTGAAGGCGGATCTTAAGTTTTCTATTGTGAGGGAAATGGAACAAAGTTGTTTCTACCTGAACAATTTCAGCCATGTTAGATATATTTTCCTTTTCAGCCATGTTAGGCTAAGTGCCTCGATTTTCGTCGTGGAAGTGGAGGAATCAAATCCCTGCCATGCATCAATGGATTTTTTGTTTCGGCATACGTTAATACGATCTCTAAACGGGGAAGGCAAACATCGTAAGGAAACCAGTTAGTAACTACCTGAACTCCTATAGGCGAGGATGGGCTTTTGCAACCACCTAAGGATCTTCTGCAATTTACTATCCCCTTAGACATTACAAAAGGATATTTAATTTTCTCAGACTGTTTTACCATATCTTGCGGATACAGCCGAGATCGTACTTCAGTTGTGAGGCCAACGCAGCCGTTTTCCTCATCATAGAACAGACAGAGACGAAAGCCTTCGTTTAACTTGATTAGTAATGTTTCCATTAGGTAGGTACCTACTACAAGTAACCGTTCAATCTTTTATCAGTTGCACCGTATTTTATGTTACTGAATCCTAGCATCTTGGCTACAAAAAGTAGCTAAACTGTGATACATTTCTTACGCGATGGACTAATAATAAACAAGTATTTTGTAGCACTCTCGCAAATCCACTTATCCTTGGGTTGCTATCTCACGCAGTTTATTGCCACTCGTAAAAATATGCGATACTGGAAACGAAAAAGGCTATATCAGGCGGGAAGATTTCTTCATCCGATTAATTTGTGTTTGCCACTATAGATATGAGCCAAGTCACAGACAGCAGTAAGTAAAGAAGTTCTCTGAATAAGTTCTCAAATAGGTCTCAAATACTGAGATTTCAATATTTGGCTTTTTTAGCCTCTGTTTGCAAAGTTTTGATTAGATACCTACCTATGTACCTATTTGAAATAATGTTAATCGGAAATCTAAATAACAATAATATCAGCTGGTTAGTCTTCTTATTAGATTAAGTAGGTACCTGCCAGAGTTCTAAATGAGAAATTTCTCATTTTAACCGACACAATTACTTGGAAGCTTGGGTATTAATAAACGACGATGTGAAAGAAGGAAGGCCCTTAGAGAAGATGATTAGTTTTTTCTATTTAAATACTTTGTCTAGCATTCAATATAGACAGTCGCATTGACTTGGTAAGACGGTTGGTCGAGGTCAAGTAGGTTTAGCATAATTTATGGATGAACTGGTTACAGATTGGGCAGATTGTTCCGGTTACATTCTCTTTGACATAGTTAGACATCATATATTATACTTTTACACATAGGTTTTAAAACCATTGACGTTTCAGATAGCCTAGGCGCCAGAAACATGTTGGATGTTGGTCACGAGACACCTTTAAAGGTTTAGTCCTCAATTGCTCACTGTATTTTTGCCACTTTGTTTAATTATTCGAATTGCTTGTGGCAAGATTACATTTACCGATCATCATCATAACCCGATAGCTCATACGTAGATTATTTTAGTGTATTAATTATTTATATTTAGGTACTTATATGTGTTATACGAGTAGGTATATGAATGAATGAATGAATGAATGAAAATTCTTTATTGCACACCATTAATAAAATTAACACAGACAAAAACAAAAGAAAAACCAAGTATATGTTAAGTTATGTAAGTTTATATGTTTTATAAGGTATTTATTTTACATAGTTATATAAAAAATAATCACTCGAACTGCCGCGATACAGGCTTAGCCTAGTGCGGGGTTCGTGGTGAATTACGTATTATACGTTATTGTAATATTTATGTATGAAGTTTTATGAATTAATTGATTGAAACTGATTGAAATCGTCACCTCGGGTCCACTGCTGGGTATAGGTCTTAATTTTTAAAGGCTGACATAGAAAAAAGATGGGTGAGAAGACTAATACTAGGTTGAAATGTCTGGAAATTTTTTGAGCGCTCGGCCTAGCATTCGTTATTGTCTACACCGAGCCAGTGCTCGATTCACGAGGCTGATCTGTGGCCAAGTGGCCAAGATCAGCCTCGTGAATCTGCTCGGTACGTGTAATCTAGCCTTTATAATCGTGGCATTAGCTAAAGTTATTTCTCAATCAACACCTACGCTCTCTGGCATGTCAAGATTATCTCTGGCTGATTCTTCACGGTATTGGTCGCGAAGGAACAGGAGTAGAATCACCTAGTTTTAAGACGTTTCAAAGTGATCCCAGCGGTCCTACTGAATAAATTCTTTTTGACTTTGACTTTGACAAGTCTTCGACAACAAAGCAGCAAACTACTTTTTACATTTTAACAAAATAAAACCAAACACGTGTTGCAAAAATAACCATAAATCGTGACTAATTGCTAGAAGTAAATGACAAAGATAAGTAAGTAGTTGTTTTGTTTTTAAAATTGTATACCTACCTAGGTCGTTCTTTTAAGCCTTTACTGAGAAACATTTGTTTATGAACAAAAACAAAAATCTACGTGATTCTAAAACAAGTTAAATTGTTTCAGACACTTTTTAAAATCTTGCGATAAATACTACGTTTTTCTAGAATGTTTCTGTGCTCCCTGATGGAAGTGGAGATCAACGAAACAAATCTGTTCTGCAACAGCTGTATACAAGTGTGGACGTATGTTTCAGTTTTTTATAAACAACATGGCGGTAGTTTGGAATGTCAACATCATATTTAAATTATAGAATAAAAAAAAGCCGTTATCAGGGATTGTGCAACTCGCGGTCGCTATGAAACAACTGAGGTGTGGACGGCTAAGTTTCCGAAACATTTATTTCTGTAAAGATCTACGTTTTGTTCAGAAACTTTGTATCTGAAACATGTTTCTCAGTGAATACATGGCTTTATTTTCACACCAACAGCTACTTCGCATTACCTACCTATCTATAAACCTAGTTATAGTATAAGAAATATTTTTTACCCAATCTTGAATGAGGAAAACCATAGTAGGTATGTGTGCAATTACCGACGAGAATCTTAGGTATCTACAACTGGTTTCAAAGCCTTAACGATGACAATCTGTTTACCTTTTGATCGGGGAAATCCCCCAAAACTAGAAACTTAGTAGAGCATTGGACCAATCATCATCATTTGCCCGTAAGTTTGCTATCTTAAAATTTTATGAGTTTTATAAGTACAGTTTTAAGTTTTTATTCTACTTCTTGGCCCTAGCTCTTTCGAACCAGTGTGGTGAAAGGATTTTTTTTTATTGGAATACAAACTTAATAAAAAATCATAGAACAAATTAGGTAAATCAAATGGGTAAGTATTGTATTAATTCTCAACAATTTTTTGCTTGTAGCTTCGCTCGCGTGTGTCAAGCATTTCACATCGTAGCTTATAAAAAAAAGGCTAGAAACTGTAGCATGCCCATACGAGCTGGTATCCGGACATCCGTGCCTTTGATTCTGCACAATGCTGACAGCTGTTACACATCTGTGCCGCTCAGGCCAGGCCAAGGTCTCCTACAGCAAGTTTCATTAAAAGATTCCATTATGCAAATACGGTCCAGTTTTAAATGTTTTACAGTGAAAGATGAGATTCAAACTAGCTGATGACTTACTTAGGTAAGTTAAGTTTCTAAACTTAGGTTTTCAAATACTTCCTAACTAAATTAAGTAGTTAGGAATTTTTAGGACGCCTTAAGGCCTCCGCCATGGCTTAACGACTTAAATATCAATTTATCGTGCCCTCCGAAGCACGGAAGTGCTCAGATGAAAATGCCACTGGCGGTCACCCATCCACTTCAGACCGTTTCGAACGTTGCTTAACTTCGACGATCTATCAGATTAAATAGACCTAAATACCTAGGTACAACAAATCAGCCTGTTTGCACTACGCTCCCAGGTATGTATGTAATGTATGTATAGTATGTATACATAAATATACATACCTGGTAGTGTAGTGCAAGTAGTCTCGTAGTATAGGTATCTTCTTTCCGATCTCTTGGAATCTTTCACTATACTTACTAATATCGTTTGATGACTACCTACCTACACTAAGTAACTTACTACGTCTGACTTGACTATTACTAAGTACCTACCTAGGTAAATAAGGTTGTCTGACTTCTTTTTTAGGTCAGATCACAAAGCCGTTGGGCTTTCTTAGTGTGTCAGAGATCTTTAGATCGGGCCATAGGTTCTAAGATAAAATGACTTCCTTGAACGCATTTATTGTTACCTGAATGAAGCATCTAATAAAGTTCTGATCCCATTGTGCCTTTGTCAAGAGTTAAAGACTCATTGATAACTAAGTTTATAAATAAGGAAACACAACACAAAATGAAACTTGTGATTAGCACGTAAATATTCAGAATAATATTACTTATCTTATTTCAAATGGTTTCGCATTGTGTCAAGGTGATATCATATTATGAATAGTAATCAGGAAAAATTATGATAAGAATACGGCAAGGTGTAAAATTATGACAGCACTGGCGCCGATTCTGATGTGCACTGATTAAAGTTAACTAAACTAAAATGCTTCATTCGTATTTTGTATACGATAAAGTCCATAATAGAATGACTATACTTAGCAGTGACATTTCTAAAATTACTTATTTTTTGTCAAAATCAAGTATTTGTGGGTAAAATTAGTCAATACCATTTTGCTTGCTGTGTCTATCAGCTGTTACAGAAGCTCAGAGACGCCATTTTGATTATAATTTTAGTAATGTCACTTTTGGTGACATGCCGTTTTCGTCTTTATTGAGAACAAAATAAGAACGTTCAAATTTTAGTTTAATTAAGTTTAGTCTGTGAACAACAGAATCGTTGCCACTGTTCATTTTTAGCTTAGCTAATGCCTTTTTATTTCCCTAATTTACCTAACATAGTACTTAACTTGCCTATTGAGTATTTACCGCTGTTTACGAGTGTACTACATTTTTAAGACTCTCTACTCATAAGAAGTAGTAGTAGTAGTACACCTTCTTACAAACATACTTCAGGTAGGTACGGGAGATCACCCATGTCGTTAGTACCTATTCTTTCGTTTGGTTATCAGTTTGTTACGCTTACACGTAATTAGATGCATATAGGTACAACATTGACAACAGACACGTGCCGATGTTGATAAACACGTCATACGTATACGTAACACATTAATGGAATCATTGTCGAGTAGGTAGTGGTAGGTACCTATAATCTGTGCTATAGTGCACCTTTACGGTAAAGCACGTTGCAAATAATCATGGTCAATATGTTTAGGGTCACCTCACAACATTCGCTGATACCACTTTCGGCATTCACATGCGACGTGGCTTTTCCGTCACAAAAAAATGTGCATATCACCTGCTACTACTGAGTAGGGAGGTATTAATAGACCTCCACATTTCACACCCAAAAGTTTAAAATTCGCATTTAAGTTTAATGTATAAACTACTAGCTGCGCTCCCGGATTTCTCGCTCGGGATTTTTCGGGATAAAAAGTAGCCTATGTCCTTCCCTGGGATACAACTTTCATCCATGCCAACTTTCAGCTTAATCTGTTCAGTGGTTTAGACGTGAAAAGGTAACAAACAGACGGACAGACAGACAAACCGACAGAGTTACTCTCACATTTATAATATTAGTATGGATATGGATAAACGTAGTAGGTACTTACCTACCTAGTAGTAGGTACTTACATACCTAGTAGTAGGTACTTATTTAGTAAGTAATACATTCACATAATTGAATAAGTGGTATTCGCATGTAATAAATAGCCTAATCCATGCTATATTTGATGTAGGTAAATTGCTTTATCTGTTACGCACATGTTTACAGACGTACCTATAGGTAGGCACTGATGATTTTTTATTACATTGTTGGCTTATAACAACGTTCATTGACATCGTACGTGCGACATCGTTGAATGCTATACTTCTAGCTACATAGGTAAAACAAAAAGATTATTTTCGCTCACAAATAAATTTGTAAATAGATACTCGTAGATGGCGGTCCACCACAATAGAGTTACTTATTGGTTTTTGAAAGGGATTCCCAAATGAGGGACGTTTTTGCCAAACAATCGAGCTAAAAAAGTAGCTGTCAAATATTGTTGGGAACAGCGCTTTACCTACCTTCAAAGAATATCGTATAAAGTGAAAGTAGGTACAAAATAATATATTTTGCGCAGGACTATTGCCTGTGATGAGTTTGAAAGACCAATAGGAAAACGAAGTTTCGGGCAAGATCCCCCTGATACTGTGTCAAGCTAATTCCTCTTTGATTGAGTTGCCTCTAGAAGCCTCCACTTAGACACAATTAAGTCAACAAGGACGCTAGGGACCGCTGTCGCTCGCTTCAACTGTAAATCGATCAAGAGGTTCAAATTAATAATGAACATTTTTAAGCACTTACCTTATTTATTTATTTATGGGATTAGCAAATAATTTTTATGTATTCTTATAATTCGGTAGACCGCGGCGACGCGACGGTGGAGAGACGAACTTGACTCTCACTCTCCTGATTGGACCACATTAGCTCACAATAGAGAGGAGTGGAAGAAACGAAGGGAGGCCTTTGTCCTGCTGTCAGGACATCACGGGCTATTAATAATAATAAATAATATTCTTAGATAATCCTATTCCCACGTTTTACCCGAGAAAGGGTTTAAGTTAAACTGTTGGTGTAAAGCTTTGCTCTGCTCAGCATCTTGAAAATGACTCTTCACGCCAATTAATTCTCCAATTAAGAAGTTGCGCGAAATTGCGCCAACTCACAGTTCCAGTTCTGATGTAGGTGACTAATTCGTGCACGTTCGTAGTTTCGAAGAAAACTTTTGCCTGAAGCAAACGGAGAAAAGCACAACTCTACTTAATCATCGATATAGATTAAGATATATTATACTACACGCTTATAAAAGCTACGGCGAAGAGCTGTAAAGTAGGTAATGCACTTCCACAAAATTTCAACCATACCTAGTTCTATTGCCTAGCCCTGTTGGGACAGCATCGTTGCCATCAGCGTTGACAAGCCGTGTGTTGCTACGAAATAATTACGTTTTAATACTAAAAAGAAAACCGACTTCAATGTTTGACTCGAAACGCGGTGTGACTCAGGGCGTCAAGCTGTCGATTCGATTTCTATTTGTGACATGGCTAGGAGGGAAGGTGTTTAGAGTTTTACGGGGAAACTATCAATCCCTCAGGAATAAAATTTATATGGGACCACCTCTGGAGTATACCCTTTCAAACATAAAAATAATTTTGCAAATCGGTCAACAAATGGCGGAACAATCGCGTAACAAGATACAAAAAAAAAACATACAGACGACTTGAGAACCTTTTTTGAAGTCAGTTGAAAATAGAACCAATTAAATGAAACATAGTGTGCGATACTTGCATTGTGCATATATCTCTCGCTGCCCGCCTGATGTAGGTGGGTACAGTGTTGCGCGAAGGTGTACGTGACAGTCGCGAAATAAATTTGCATGAGTTTGCACACCGAGAGCTCAGAATTGCCTGGCTTTTATACGAGTCCCTTATTTACGAGTGCACATTGAAGCACTTTTATACATCGCAGGATACCTAGTGCTGTGTTTTTGCTTGAACTAAGCATGTGAGATGGATAACATCGAATAATATATTTATATTATTAGCAAATTTAGCTTGTTCTTACTTTTAGTAGGTATGCCTTTGATATTTTACCGATATCCTCTAATTATCTTAGCAATGGGTTTCTCTAAATCCGTAGGTGCAACCGAGCAGTTGGTGTTTTGCTGATGAACAGCACATAGTAGATACAAAATACATCAAGTGTAACAAACGAAAGCTTATTCCGTCTAGATAAAGATCTAAACTGAAACTCGTACACAAATTCAATTCCCGATAAATCCTCTCCGCTCTTGAACGCGACAGGATTTGTCCGGAAATAGTACCTACAGCGATACCTCCGAACCGGTAAATCCCTGTTCCAATTCAATACACAACTTTTCACATTCCTTTTTTTCTTTCGTCCGTTCGCTTTAACGGTTGGCGTCTTTTACTTTTTAACCGACTTCAAAAAAAGGAGGAGGTTATATGTTCGGCTGTATGTATGTTTTTTTTTTTTTTTTTTTTTTTTTTTTTTTTATGTATGTTCACCGATATTTCCGTCAGTTGTGGACCGATTACCAAAATTTTTTTTTTGTTTGAAAGGGTATACTCTTATAGTGGTCCCATATAAATTTTATTCCTCAGGGATTAATAGTTTTCCCGTAAAACTAAAACAATCACTGAACTTTAAGAAAATTGTGGCCCGATTTCCAAAATTTTTTTTTTGTTAGAAAGAGGTATACTCTCAAGGTGGCGCCATATATTTTTTTCCTGAGGGATTAATAGTTTTCCCGTAAAACTAAAACAATCACTGAACTTTAAGAAAATTGTGGACCGATTTCCAAAATTTTTTTTGTTAGAAAGTGTAAAGGACACACTCTCAAGGTGGCGCCATATATTTTTTTTCCTGAGGGATTGACAGTTTTCCCGTAACATTCAAAAAACCTCATTCTCACTACACAACACACCCTGACTCACAATCTGAGTCAAACATTAAATAGTTTGAAAGGGTATTACACCCGAGGTAGTCCAAAATATTTTCTTTTCCTTATGGATTGATAGTTTTCCCCCTTGCTGAACTCCGGTGTGTCCTTTAGTAGGTCTGCCCATGACTTCTCTTATCCTTTCCTACTTAAGCTACGATAAGCAAAGTCTTAATGTACTCGTAGCTTACTATATTATTTACACATACACTTTTATTTACACAGTATTTATTTACTTACACTAAAAAGTGAAAAATAAAACATTTTTGAAAAAAAAAATTGAACCGACTTCACAGAACACAAACAGAAGAACCGTCTACACACTAAAAAGAGAAAAATAAGAATATAATTTGAAGTCGGTGCCAAGTGAATACGATTAGGTACCTATCAAAAAAAGAAATCGAGCGATAGCGTACCAGGATACAATTTTGCACCCAAGTTCTTTTGAATTTCTTAGATGTAAATGAATAGTTGGCACCGACTTCAAATTATATTCTTATTTTTCTCTTTTTAGTGTGTAGACGGTTCTTCTGTTTGTGTTCTGTGAAGTCGGTTCAATTTTTTTTTTCAAAAATGTTTTATGTTATTATGAAATAAAAAGTTAAGTACCTACTAAGTAGATCTACATATTTATTTAAGTAGGTACCTACTGGATTCTTGGAATTGCTGACTGTCTGTTCCTAGAAACGTATTCAGTCCAATGAGTTCTTCTTCTAAAAAGGTAAGTAGGTTAGGTATGTAACGCATCTTCTTAAATGTGATAATTATTTTAACAAAACACCAGTTTGTTTTGTTAAAATATCATGAAACCAGTGATCATTTCGTGGCTTTCAAATAAATTTCATTACACGACACTCGCTTTAAAGGCACCAGACTGATGAAAACATAGTAGCGATGCACAATTTAATTAAACCTCAGACTTTCATGTACGAATACCATCACAAGATAAGTTTGTTATACTACTAACATAATCCTTGCTAGGAATTCTACACTAGAGTTTACAGCTAAGTTACTGTGGAAGGATGAAATGTTTCATAGGTGCAAATATTATAATGTTACCACAGACAATTTAATAGATGTTGTTCAGTGGTTCATTAACAATTGTAGATATCAATGTAACCTAATAATGGCGATTAGTATACAGGTTTTCGTGTTAAAACTGAAGGTCTCTATGAGTTAAATAGGTAATAAATCTTAACGGAGTTTATTTAAACTAGTCTGTTAGCAAGGGTTGATTCAATCATCTTGTACCTACCTAAATTGTTCCAAAAGGGTTTCTCGATTAGTGAATGTCATCCTACCTAAGGTATAGAGACCCTTTTCACGGAAATTCGGTTTCGCAGGTGGCGTTGGATAACAGATCGTTGTTTTATTTAGGCTTACCTACTTGTAAGTACCTAGGTAAAGTGCCTATCCTCAAGGTACTATAGTCATTATTTTAGATATTTAAAAATAATTCAAGATAATTTGGAGATGTCTTGAACATTAGCGAAACTAACCGCGTTCGGGTTATCCGCGACCTTCAGACTTCATGAATTCGAGATTCCGACAAACGTTGAAATTATAAAGGTAAACTCTGTCAATCCATTCGAAAAAGATAACATGGTCTAAAAGCCTTGTGCTGTTAGCATAAGGATTATTTGCGTTTAGTAGGTACCTATCTACATGCTAGCCGTAAATGGCTAAGCTAGGTAAATTATCTCCTTTTGCGATCTGTGAGAACTTCGTTTGTTTATTTCCGCATGTTTTTTTGGTGAAACCACAGAACTACTCGTATATCTAGATATAAGTACTCGTAATACGATACGATATAAAATATGAACATAAAAAATAAGAACGAAAGTACCTAGTTACGTAGAATAATTTTAGTTGTTGTCTAAGATATGCCGAATAAAAATCTGTCTCGTTCAACTGGTCATCAAATTCGCTGATGGCATTACCACGATGGAATGCTGATTCGTTGGCTCTGGTACGGATATTTTCAAAGATCTGATGAATCGCCATGCTGGAGCATGTGCTACGGTACCATTTTTTATCAGGAAAGAAATCGTACCTTCGTAGATATCTACCTACTAATCACATATCCTACTAAGACATCATATTTCATCATAACGAGCAGCACACTTCTGCGCTTAAAAGCTTTCTGCGTAATGAAACGAATTTATCTTGGAAAATATTTTCCCAGCGCTTTTTCAGGACGGAGTTCAAATATTTTTTGAAAATTATAACAGTGAAAAATGCACAAATCTTGCAAGACAATTCTTCCAAAGCTTCTTAGAGAGTCTAAGAAATGGCGATGCTCCAGTATATCACTTGATATTTTACATTTACTTTATTGATATTGCTTTTAGGTATCTGTTAATACTATGATAGGCTTAACGTTACGCTAAACGTTGTCAACTTCCAAAATGTTATGCAGATGATGTAGGTCTGTAGATATCTTCCTGTTATTTTTTTTTCCGCATTAGATAGTATCAAGCTTCACTACAATCGACTGAAAACTCCGCAAAAAGAATTTCCCAACTCTTACTAATTAATCTCTTTTCTTCCAGGGTCTGAGAGTTACAACAATCATCGGCGCCTTCGGCACCTGCCTCGGAGCATGGCTGAAGGTGTTCTCCGTGCCTCAGGATATGTTCTGGCTGGGCTTCGTGGGGCAGACGGTGGTGGCAATCAGCCAGGTTTTCATACTCAACGTGCCACCGCGCCTTGCTGCCGTGTGGTTCGGGGCGGATCAGGTCTCTTCTGCTTGCAGTATCGGCGTGTTTGGAAACCAGGTTAGTTTGAACTGCTTGCTGTCGTAAGGCCTGATAATATTCCTCCATATTCATCAGACAAAAGTGTAGGTCAATTTAAATATGTATACTTTCTCAACAAAAACATAACAACAAGCCTCAGTTCTTATACTTAGGTATTGATTGTGAGATCTCCGGTATCTTACACAATCTAGAGCAGAGCTTATTTCAGCCTATTGAACTCTCCTTCGATTGGTCTGTAGTTCTTACTCTAAACAGAATTCCTTAGCCCTTTGTTTGTCTAACTGAAGGCAAGGTTTAAGTGGATTCCTGGTTCTAACAATTGCTATTTTCATCGTATCAAGATTTCCCGAATCCATTTGCTCCTGTTTCTTCTTTGTCCCGCAGGATTATTACGAGTTAGATTTTGTAAGAACATTTTGTTGCCAAAAAGATTCTTGAGAGCTAATCGAAACATAATAAGACTAATCTTGGAAAATCGATTTTGTCGAGGTAGTATTTTTCACAATGGACCACTCGACCGCTTCAAACCTACCTACATTTATTTTAGTTCCATGTGACTTGTCAGAAACTTTGAGTTTATATCAATAGGTGTGAACAGTTTCCACTTACGTTACCTATAACTTTCGATAAGCATTGCCTTGTTGTTTTCAATTTATATTACTCGTACCTAAGCGTGATAAAAGTATTTTATGGGGCCCTACAACTAAATGATTTAGGTAGGTTTTGTTTCTATAGGTAAAAATTTTAGATACTTAAAGAATAATAAGTAACCTATACTACCTACCCTCAAATTAGTTAAATATGTAGGTGTAGGTAACTCAATAGCTAGGAACCTACCACAAGAAACAACAGAAACAGACTCCTCTCTTGGTCTGACAAAAATATTGTTGAGGTGAATATGGAGGGAACAGATAAATCAACTCGATATGTTCTACAGTGCTAAAAAAAGGAACAACAAATTTGTTAAAGCAACCTATTTGTAGAGTCCTGCGAGTCTCTGATAAGCGCGAGCCAACGAATCGTCAACCTTAAGATCATAACCATTAGTCTCAAAATGTAATTTTCAAGACCTGGAGAATGCGATAGGCGATGGTATCCAAGGAAAAGGTCTCCGTATTTCATTAGGGACGGTACTGTCATGAACCGTTTATTCTAACGAGCTGTCGAGTTTGATCCCGCGATCCTGACTCCGCAGATTTGAATAATAAACCGACATTGCGTTTTATTAGGTACTCCTTCTCTTTGATTTTCCGCAAATAGGACTGACACATTTGAAAAATTATTACGATAACGCCACGGTAACAGCTAGGCAGCTGTACAAAAATAACGAATCGACGTTGTCGAATGTCGACGACCCGTTGAACCTACTCATAAAAGCTCAATTTGCATGTGAGTGTAGGTAAATAGGTAACTGAATAGGTTAGTAATTATACTTTTTACCAATCTACCATTTTATTTTTATCCCACAATCCCAGCTCAGTTAGTTTAGAACGTGTAACATCGTGGCGTGACTCGTGACCCACTCTCGGAAGTGTTTATCCAATTGTCTAGAGGAGACTGAGGGGCCAGTGATTGCATGATACGATAGGATTCAGTGCGATCTGTGATTATGGTAGCTATAGTATAGAGTAGGTAACTTTAGTATACTACCAACCAAGACATACCTACCAAGAGATAGATCTCTTGGTAGGTATGTCACAAACAGTGATCATTTTCCGGTGTTTACGCCAGCTAAGTAGGTAGGTACAGCACGTCGTACGTAATGTAGACAAACAAGCATGAAATGTCTAACGCCAACGATCAAATCATCATCTTCTGTCTGTAGCAGTCCTATGCAGGACTGAAGCAACCGAAAGAAGGCACTGGGCACTTATTTTTAACCCCTCAGCTTTATTTTGAATTGTTTGTTTAAACGTTTAATTAATTTAATTTTAGTTTCACCTCACTGCTGCTGGTGACAAAGCTCCAATAAATTTTCCGATAACGACCTTTTGTCTGCGGCTTTTCAAAACATTTGAAAGCCGAGATTAATAGCCGAAGTGTGTCCCTGCTCCTGCCTGATGGACGTTTTTTGATTAATTGGAAAAAGTTATCCCATTTTTACACCTACCTACCTGTTCATTCTAAACAGAAAAAGTTAACTCTGATGAATGGACTGGGCCGTGTCACCGTGTGTTTATAAAGCTAGTCTTTGCTTCGAAGATAATTAATAATGAAACCTACACAGGGAAATGAAAAGCCACTTTGTACAATTGCAACCTTAGTTTTTTGCCGTAAGTATTTATAGCTTTTGCAACCCTAGCTTTGAATTATATAAACATCCGGTTAAAATATGGCGTAGCATCCGGTTGGTAAAACAAACGAGCTATACCTTTTATAGCTTTGTTCAGGCGGCCAGTTTTTGCTAGCTGGTGTGTAGGTATATTTCACATACACAACACTGTTATTCTCCGTTTATACATGATACGTATTGGCATGAATCTAGGCCTGAAACGGCGTGGTTTGTCAATCAAAAAGTTTTCTAGAACATCGAATCAGGGCCCGTAAAATCTACGATCTAGAGAATTATCTACGGCGTAGATCTTTGTATGAAAAAAGTTTTTAGCTAAAATACTTGATAAAGTCTTACTTCTTAACAAAAAAACTAAACCGAAATAGGTTAATTTAGGAGCTACAAGGCCACAGATAGACACAGAATCACACAAACACAGACACGTAAAATCAGAGGAAAAAATGAATTTCAGAAAATTAACAGTTGCTTTACTGGTTTCAGCTTGGCGTTGCACTTGGGTTCGTTCTCCCGCCAATACTGGTGGACGCCAATGGCACAGTAGAGGAGATGTCGGCAGACTTCAGGCTGATGTTCTATCTGGTGGCTGGATTTACGAGTGTCCTCTTCGTATTTATATTGCTTTGTAAGTAAATATCGATCAAATAGTTACTAACTTTATAAGCAATGTGAGATGTCAAGTCTACAGCTCCCATCAAAGCCGCACTTAGGTAGATATGTCGCTTTAATGGTGCTGCGACTTCTTCAGAGAGCTCAGCAGTAAGTGGCGCTTAAACATTTCTTACATTTCAGTCTTCAAGAAAGCTCCAGCCACTCCTCCGTCAGCCGCCGCGGACCTCGGTTCCAGTCTCGACTCCAACTTCCTGCAGTCCATCAAGAAGCTGCTCACCAACCGGAACTATATCCTGCTGCTCATATCCTATGGACTCAACGTCGGCACTTTCTACGCCATATCTACGTTGCTAAACCAAGTCATTCTTTCTTATTATCCGGTTAGTAAATCTCTTTATTGTTTCACTTGAATAAAGGAGTGTTTAATTTACTGGCTGATGATACTTAATTATCATGATAAAAATTACCCAAGGGCATAATCTGCTATTTAGCATTGAAATGTGCTAAAGGAGTTGAGGGAGTAAGCTTATGTCCATCATGCTATCATTTATGCTGCCGATGATGATAAAAAGAGTTAAGAATATCTAAGTAATTCATCCTGTTTCAGAAAGCTAACGCTGATGCCGGCCGTATTGGCCTAGTGATCGTGGTGGCGGGTATGGCGGGCTCCGTGCTGTGCGGGCTCGTGCTGGACAAGACGCACAAGTTCAAGGAGACGACGCTGGCGGTGTACACGGCGTCGGTTGTCGGCATGCTCATTTTCACCTTTACTCTTGACTGCGGTATTGCTGTTGTCTATCTCAGCAGCATTTTACTTGGGTAAGAGTTTCAACTCATCTATCTTCAATCTCTTATCCTCTTGACGCGAGTATTTCGAACGCTTTACAGTCATTTAGCTTCAAGCTTTTGTCGTGTTACGAGCTCTTGGAAAATTTAGGTTCAACGAATTGCCTGTCTACGACACCGTATAGAAGGGGTTTAGGAAGGAATAAGTCCTCATTCCAAAAATTTTCATGTGCTTTTGTATGTAGGCTATCCTTTGTGAAAATTCCAGCTTGCCTCGCATTTTCTACATGTATGTTGTATTTTATTCACAGCTTCTTCATGACCGGCTACCTACCCGTGGGTTTCGAGTTTGCATCGGAAGTTACCTACCCCGAGCCCGAGGGAACCACGTCTGGGATTCTCAATGCTGTTGTTCAGGTATAAAATAGTATAAAGCTACTACCCTTCGATCAATGAATATAAGAATTATGTATATCTAGAAAGCCTTTTAAAAAAAAGAGCCATAAAGCAGTTACTTCCTAGGACGATTTTGGCTAACTCCTCCAAGGAATCTTCTCGTGGTTATTGTTGTTGCTTGAAACCTTTCCTTTCAGGTTTTCGGTATTCTCACCACGCTGATGTACGAATGGATGCTGAGCAACGTGGGCGACCGCTGGTCCAACCTGACTCTATGCGCCTTGCTGGCTCTTGGAGCAGTCATCACGGCCGGCATCGGCTCCGACTTGCGACGTCAGGCGGCACAGAACAAGGGGTAAACCAAGGAAAGCCGCGAATTTCGCTTACTTTGGCTGTGTAGTTTCAAAGTTTCGAAACTTTGAAATTCTCTAGGCTTTATGGTAGTACAAAACTGGTTGGTCTGCTACTTGTGGGACTTTGCTTTCAAAGTTTAAATCGTGAAATAGGAATCGTTTTTTGACTAAAAAGGTTTGCGTTTGACCACTCTGCCTGATGTGACATGGACACCATGCAATATTGACTAGTCTAGAAGACTAGGGAGGTACTGAAGGTACGTACCTACTGTTCTGAAAATATAGGCAGCAGTTTCACATTGTTGTCTGCAATCTGCATAAACTTATAAGTAACCTACCAATGTTCATTAAACAAATTACAAAAAATCAATTGTAGCAGGTCAATGAAGCTGAGAGAATGGTTTATGATTAAAGTTATGTTAATGTTTAGACGACTTTGATAGAGTTTTGTCTCGATTTATCTATGTATCCTTAAGTTAATCTAACCGAAATCTCCTCCAAGTAGGTATAGAAAGTCGAAGTTCCTTGTCACCTTATGTAGCTACAAACAAGAATAAAGTCATTATAAACCCTATTGTTAACAGTTGTCTTAGATTTTACCGAAAAAACATAATAAGACTAAGACTAATTATTGAGCTGAGCGTACTAAACGAATGAATTCAACAAAAATAGAAAAGTGGTACGAGTTGGGAACAAAAATAATAATATTTTTCAACTTCCCAACTGGTACCACCTGGTACAAGTTTTAGTGGTACGAATTGGGAATTACTCCAGTATTGAATGGGGAATTGTAATTAAGAAATAATAATAAAATAATCTTTAGAAGGTTCATTGTGTATCACTTGGAGAATGATCAATATTATCATTCCAATGTATGAATAATTGACTATATTAGGTAGATTAGTAACTTAGGTACTAAAATGGAAATCGTGACAATAATTGTGCGTAGTAGAGAAATTAAGTAGATTGCCAAAATGATGAAATGGAATTTTTGAAAATAATTAATGTAGGTGTAGGTACGAGACTATATTTATGGACAAACAAATATTTAATCCTTTAGAAATAACTTAATGAGTCGATCAAAGATCCTATTAAGATGGCCACTTGGCGTTACTTGTTAACATACAAAATAGAACAGAAAATATTGTAAACAAGGGATATTACCTTAATGTAATTATTGTTATAATATATTACCTATTTAAATGTGCTTGAAAGTTTTCGCTGTTAGGTAATAAGTAATTGAATATAAAAATATTTGAAAAAGTTACTATGATAGCCTTTTAATACGAATATAAATATTGCAAGATGAGGCTGCTACTCGTAGTAGGAATGATTCAGTGATTTTTGTAATATCTAGGTACGGACTATGCAGATATTATGTACCAGTGTATTTTGACGAACATTTAGAACTAGACTAGTAGGAGCCCAAACATACTACCTGCCTACTTACCTACCCATGAAATTAGGTACTTACATCAGTAGGTAGGTGTTTAATTAATAAATAAATAAATAAAATAAAATTTGTTTATTTCAGACTACAAATGGTCCATATCTTGTTAGTAGGTACAGAAAAATCTTATTTTAGGATTAGTAATCTATATAACTTATGCAGGTAGACAATGCAGAGAGTGGACAATTAAGATAATCCTTCTTTGATCACTCTCCGCACAAGGCACTTCCAGAAAGGAAAGGTATAGCTGTCAGCAACAGTGTTCAGGATGGTGTTGTGACTACCCCGGATTCTGTTAACAGGGATGCAGTTTTCTTGCGCCAGATAGCATGAAAACCATTTGTGTAGTTCTGGGCAAACATCCCTGATGCGCTGCAGTACCGAGGCAGTCCCAACAACATCCTAAATATGTTATTATATTGGATGCGTAGGGTGTCTAGTGAACTTTTCGCATGGCAGACCCATAGGTTTCCCGTATAAAAGCTCTAAATTAATGAACTTATCAAATACCTAGTGTTCTTCGGTCTCACTCAGTAGGTATTGTTTATAATCAGGCCTTTAGCTACTTGCGCTACCTAAGTGTAATTCCATAAATTATGAAAGGTGTGTGTAGGTAGGTTTTCGTTAATTGACGACCTCTGTAGCGCAGTGGGCGAAGGCCCGCCTGCGACGCAAAAGGTTGCGGGTTCGATCCCCGCGGCGGGACCAATGTTTGTATGATCTACAAATATTTGTCTCGGGTCTGGGTGTTTCTATGTATAATATGTATGTATTTACAAAAAAAAAGTAGGTATATAAGTAGTATATCAGTCATCTAGTACCCATAACACAAGCTCTGCTTACTTTAGGGCTAGATGATGCTGTGTGAAAAGTCCAGCATTATTTATTTATTTATTTATTTAATTATAAATGCGTCATAATCCGCTAAACACATAAGTAGTTAATAGATAGGTAAGTATTGTGTAATTGTGATTCATCCAGTATTAGTATCTATTTTTATTATTATGTTTTAGAAACTAATAAGGTTTTGATGAAAAAATAAATATAAGTAGGTAGGTATTGGTTCTATCATACCTACCTACATAGGTACTGTGAGTTGATTCAAATGAGCCTACACACGGATATTTACCAGCCTACTGTTAATGTGATACAATATAATTTCTTACTTACCTACCTACTTCAATTTTTTATTTTATTTTGTAAATTTGTTACTAGCCACACCAACTGAATAAATAAAATTGTTTAATTCAATTCGATTCAAAACGTTTATCTTGAGTTAATGATTTGATTGCCTAACAATAAAGTGAATGTTTATATTAAGCAAAGTGTAGGTATGTGTATGTTTTATTGTTGTTTATTAAAATGTTCGATGATAAATTATTTGTTATTATTTAAATGGACTTACCTATACCACAGACAATATACCCTATACCACAGACAATAGCCTATACTATAGCCAAATTCAATATGGAATTTTTGTAATCATTGGTGAGTCTAGGGTTGTCACTCACGTAATGTTCAGTGCTCGGTTCCACTTCAGAGTAAGTTGTCGTGAATTGAAGATTAAAAAGGCTTAAAATCGGTAGGGGTTTCCTTCCTGATTATTTATCTACCACTTTTATCACCCGGAACAGCCTAGTTTTCGAAAAAATAATAATATATTTTAGTAATTTCAAGCGAAGTTTGCAACCTGTTACTGGGAATATCAACTTCTACAAAATGTGGGCAAGTGGCCATTATAAAATTTTAATTTTTGGACATGCCTCTGACTACCTACCTACCCAAGATTACAAAAGATCTGAGAATGTCTACCTCGCTTTGGGGAAACAGTCGTAGCTGTTTATGTTTTTTTTAGGGTTCCGTAGGTAGGTATCCAAAGGTTAAAACGGGACCACGGATTTAATGAAATGAGGGGCTTGGCTATGGAGGCGTGGCCCGTGTCACACAACATCAAGTTTATTCCAACTGGTTCGGTCAAAATCGGGCACTAGTCGCGCTTCATGGCTGGTCGCGTGTACATTTACCAATGTACTCAAAATTAAAAGTTCTTTAATGTTCGACATACATTGCTGTGTTTATCTTGAGACCAGTCACAATCCAAGCAACAAATGACGCAATGGAATGTAACGTCAACAATGCTCTCAACACTACGTGTGTTGCGTGGTACGGCCGCTGGTGCGCTCCCGGCGCCGCGAGGAGAAATTATATGGTATTCTGTGGAAGCTAGATATCGATGCCTAAGTTTGTATAGTTATAATAAATGGTTCGCATTGATTGGGTAATTTGTTAGTGTGAATCGGTCAAGTAGCCAGTAATAGCGTTGTGTTCAGTGTGTGTGTTGCGCGAAAGGGGAAAATCTGGCGACATCGTGTTTCATATGATTATTATCAAATCAAATAGCCAGTCTATATATGTCTGTGAACGGGACCCTTTTACCAAGTCTTCGCTCTCTGTCCGTCTGTCACCAGGCTGCATCTCATGAACCGTGATAGTTAGAGAGTTGAAATTTTCACAGATTCTGATGATGTATTTTTGTTGCCGCTTTAACAACAAATACTAATAAACATACAGCAAACGTGTTTTTCTTGCCGTTTTTATAGATAAATGATACGGAACCCTTCCTTCGCGACTCGCACTTGTTTATTAAAAAGTACTGGATACTGTGTGTTGATTTATTTGCTAATTGCGTTGCTATGGCAACACGATTTGTGTTTGCCTCACAGCTTTGCATCCTTTCCATGAAAAATTTTATTTATTTTTTTCATTCAATCAAACTTTGGCTTTTTGCTGTTTTGATTAATTGATTGATTGATGCATTGTTTGGTTGTGTGTGTTCATAGATTTAGCCCATATTTAGCTTAGCCTATGGATTTAGCATGGTACATTTTGGTACCCTATATCATAGATTTAGTATGGTACCTTTTTGCCCTATATTATGTGTGTGTTGGTTGCTTTGCTTGCATTGATTTGATTGATTGATTTGAAGCCTGCTGCAAGCAAAGAGAAGCAAAGAGAATTAATAATCTGCTCCCCTGCTGTGGTGACTGAATGAATGAAAGGAATGAAGTGAATTGAAAAAGTGTGAAAAATTTGAGAGCAAAACAAACAAACATGAATTTCAGTTGAATTTCAGGCACAAATCTATGTAAAAAGCTCCTCTTTTCTAAGAAAATGTAGATTTTAACAAAGGCTGCTAAATGTTTCAATAAAATTTTGTTGTGTTTATTTATTGTAATTGGTTTGGTGTTTAAATGAAGAGTGGAAGATGAATAATTCTACTAAAGAACAAATTGGATGTGATACTATTTGTAAAAGTCATTCGGCTAGGACTGAACGAGGTAAGTATTTTCTTGATTGTTTAGGCTCATCTTCCAGGTACTCCCGACAGATCCAGCCAGCCAAAAAATGGTTGGTAGGTATCTGTGTGTACCTGTGTAGGTTAGCCACCAACACCATACATACATGTTATAACAGCTTCATATTAAAACGCAGCGACAGGAGTCCACCTATGGGATGCTGTAGTGATACATTGTTTTAGATGAAATAGGTCCGTTTCTTACTAATTAAGTAGGTATCTCTACTTAACACTTAAGCAGTCGCTAATGGGTCTATCAGACCCAGTCCTCCATTGTTTGCATAGTAACTATTGAACCTTAAGGATTGCCACGTTGCCGCTCTTAGTACCTTCCGACGTTAGAGTGAGACTGCGAATAACGGTCGCCGCAGTCAGTTGGCACGCTGCGCTCGAGTGCTATGGACGTAAAAGGTACGCATGGGTTCTTTGGACCCGGTAGCGACTATATACGTAAGTGATTTTCCAAAACTTTATAACTCTAATTAACTCTTTAAAATTTGTTTTTTTTATAGAAAATGGCAACAATAGGTCCTTGAACTTCTGGGATATTGAACTGAATCCCACAGCACATAAAAGCACGCATACGAAACATAATACCGAAGTCCAGCCATCTCCTGGTATCAAGCGAGCCAGTTAGTGGACGAAAAGTGCGTTGTGGTCTTTGCAATTGGAAAAAAGACAGAAAAACTAAAATTTCCTGCGTAAAATGCAATATACCAATTTGTGGAGAACACACTAATGCAATATGTGTGAACTGCAATAACAATATTTGACTTACAAAGTGACAAAATAGTGCCGATTTATAGTTATGTTCCAAAGAAGTTATTTTTAAATTGTTGATTTTTAGAGAAGTTTTTTAGTTTTTTTTACGAAATAATGATTGATCTCTTTTTGTGATTTTGAATAAGTACATTATAGTAGTATTAGAAAAATGAAGAAACTTAATGTTATTATCTTTATTTTATAAGATATAAGGTAAAAGTTAAAATGTGTCTTTAAAGTAAGTTGAATTTTAGTATGTTTTTAAATTGCGTTTTTTTATGAATAAAGGTATTAAATAAAAATGTTTAATACCATTTGTAATTTTATTTTAGAATATAATTACTGTTACGAAATACACAATAAAATTAAATTCAGCAGTTTTAGAAAAAATCGGCAATATTAAACTGGGTCCGGTGGACACGGTAGCGACTCCTAGCGTATCAAAACAGGGCGCGACTGCCCAAGTGTTAATAAGTATGATAATACATACTCATTACATATTACCTACTGGGTATCTGCATAGGTAGGTAGGTGGTAGTAGTAACTGCTAGCTTGATAGATATTGTTATTCAGTTGCATGCTGTGTTTTGTCATATAATGCCATAAAAATATTCAACCTGCAGATTTGTACCGCATATGCCCCTCGAAACTCAGCAAGCGAGAGTTAGAAGACTTATACTTTGCACTACTGGAGAACAATCTAGAACTTAAGAAGAACATCAATATATATCAGGACAAGATCAAGGTGCTTTCTACAAAACTGCAGAGGATGACTGTCCAGAAGAATGTTGCCGGCAAGGAGAAAGATTGCTGTGCTAGCAAGGCGGTCATTCACGAGCAGAGGGAATCGTAAGTTCATTAGTACTTACTTTTTTTTTAATCTTTTTTAATTTAGAGACCTTGATTGATTATCGAGCATGCCGGTCCCATTGTTGGTCTCTCATTTACAAAATTATTCCTCCAATAGCCTGAGGGTCTGTCGGTAGAGCATGATGGCCGCATCAGATGTCTGAGAGTACTCAAATATTTTTTATTTTATTTATTTTTATTTTACAAATTTTTGGAAAACTTACAGCTAGGCAATACAAAGTAGGTAAGGTACTATTATAGAACATACACCCACTTGACATAGGTTGGTAGGTACTTTTTAGACCACAGGTGCTTCACTAAAATATCTTCAATTTGTTTAAGTAGGCCTATCTTTGCTGTCCCATACCTAAGGTATTTTGTGGCCAATTTTGTCTCACAAAAGCACTTAACTCTCACTTATTTGGTAAAATAAGGTACTAACTACTAAGTATGTAAGGAGACTAATACACCATTATATTTTAGTTTAACAGATTTGAAGAAGACAAATGAACGGATGGCCGATAGGATTCGGCTACTTAACATGAGGCTTTGTTCCGCCAAGCAGTTTCTAAAGCGGAGCCCATCTCAGTCAAATAGTTGTAAAACATGCACTCGGTGCTCATTCAAGTAAGCTTATAATAGAACTAACTGCATCTAAACATAATCTGTGAATAATTTATAAAAAGTATATAAAATATTTCAGGGTTTATAAAAAAAATGTATCCTCGGTAACTTTTAAAAGAGTAGATCAACTACTTACCCACAAATTCCTTTGAAAATAGTTATCTAGCATAATAGGTTTAGTACAAGTCAGTTTATATGTTTTGATTGGAAAATTATCATCATATAATATTATAATCTTTCTCATATATTCTAAAAAATCATCAAAAATCATCTAAAAAAATCATCATAAAAATTCTAGAAAATTATCATCATATATTCTAAAAAACGTGGCATAAAGTTATTCCTCGGAATAAACTAAAAATAACCATAAATTTTGACAGTTTACATTCAGGAATAACTTTACACCACGTTTTTTAGTAAGGAGTTAAGGACCTTACAAGTATGTGATAAAAATGTTTTATTTTTTCAGAAATTCTTCAATGAGTGCCTTGAATCCAAAGAAAAAAAGTGACTCAAATATGAGGACAACTGCTGTGTCCTGTCAATTTTTTGAGAAGTAATAGCCTGATTACACTAACCGAGTAGAGTGGCGGGACAGTGCCCTCGGCCGGGCGCTCGGTAAATGTAAACACATAAGCGAGTACTCGGCCGAGCCCTCGGTGGAGCAACAAGCCGAGAGAGTCACTCGGACCCCTTTCTATTTACTCGGCCGAGTACCCGCCCCCCGCTTCTCCGCACTGTCTCGCTCGCTCGCTCGGTGGATCTGAACACGCGCACTCGGCCAGCTCGGTGACCACTCACCACTCTCACTTTTTGTAAACAAAGAAAAGTCATAATAGTATCACTGTCATAATTACCCTCTGATCTAGTCTGTGATTGGACCAATTTACTCTCATGTTTCCGAGTGTTCCACGATACTCGCGTACTTTTTTTCTTAGATCTTTTAAACTGTATACCTAACCTAATCTGTAAATCCTTTTCCAGGGATGTATCTGATAAGGCTACAAGAACTGTGGAGACGGAGACCAACTCTGCCAGACCAGAAAAGTAAGTTTTCAAAATGTTTATTACCTACATGTTTTACTGGCGCCACTTTCTTTGCGTTTAGCTAAACCTTGTCAAAAATTATTTGTGGTTTTAGGGGTGACACAGATGAACAATGCAATGAGAATAAATGCAAAACTACGATGCAAGAGTTGAAAGAGAAAATCAACAACTTGCAAGAGGTATTTTAACTGCTTTTAGCGATACGATTCTTACTTCAGCCTGTATTTTTAACTGTTTTTCAGCGAAACCTGCGGAACGCATCCGCGACTAAAATAAACGATTGGTTGCGGTCGGTTGAAAAGCGGAAAGGTTTCATCGCGGATGCGTTCCTTTGAAGTATGAATCGCTATGCTGAAGATCATAGTTATCTAACGCCTTACAAAATAATAATTATTGTTCGTAATTATTACTTACTCCCTTGGCGCAGCGACCCAAAGTGAATCTTGGCTCGTAGCTCGTATCAGAGATACGAGAACTCGCCACTTTTTCTTGTTCCTGTATAAAAAGCAGTTCGTAATTATTGCTATGTCCTCGCACAATGAATACTCGGAAGTCTCTAGTATCGGAACTCTACGATGAGAACCTTCGGGTTCAAAGTGATCACGTGGCTAGCAAACATGCGCTATTTTAACTGCTTTTTATCTATATTGGTAGATTCATATTAAGAACGATTTCAAAATGGTGGCGATAATCATATTCCCTCGCTTGCACACTACTGATGGCACTGGTGTGCAAGCGAGAGAACATGATTACATATCTGTGTTGGTCGAATGGGGTTGTGCCTCGACTTTCAATCGTGGGTTCAAATCCCGGCTGTGTATAAATCGATTTTTCGTTTCGTAAAATTTATAAGCGCTATAACACGAGCTCTCAACGGGGAAGGAAAAACATCGTTAGCAAATCCGCAGCTTAGTCAGCTCCACACGTATCGACGTCGTCTTTCCTGTTGGCGGCTGATTAAGCTGAGAGGATGGTTTAGGTGCTGGGCAAGCCTATTCCATCTCAAACAATGTCCCAGGCACTACAGCGTCCGATAGGTTGCCTCCTGACGCTGTTTAAATCATCCAATATAGATGTAAAGGCCTAAGTTTTAGTTTAGTCATAAAATCACGCCTCTTTCCCGAAGGGGTAGGCAAAGACCACAGATCTCCATTTGCTACATGATTATCGCCGCCATTTTAGATTTGTTTCTCGAACCGTGTTATGATCATACTTGCAGGAGCTCGATACTTCGCACAATGAATACTCAGAACGTATAGCCAAACTAGAGTCGCTGGTATCGGAACTCCACGATGAGAACTTACGGGTCCGAAGTGACCACGTGGCTAGTGAACATACGTTACAGCAGCGAGTGAAGAAAGCTGACCTCTTGCAGGATCAGTTGAGGACGGCTGATGCTAAGTGCAGTATGTATTTTAATTGTTCTGCTGTTTTATATTGCTTGTGGATGGAAAAGCCAACCAATCATAAAAGCTCGAGTGGAAAAGAAATAGCGAATTTTTCGCTCTAGCATTGTGATTGTGATTAATCAATTCAAATGCGCGTGATGTCAATGTCCGGTATTTTTAACAAACTCAAACTGTAAGCTGTGATGGAAAACATCGTGACGTCTCAATTCAATGGGTTTGCAATCTGTCACGCAAATAGGTGAGCTAACTTCTGGAATGTAAGCAGTTGCCAAATGTGTATTTGGACGTGCTTCTGATTACCCTCTTAGACAGACATTTCAAAGAATCGATTGTTATCTGAGAGAGTGTCCACTGTACCTTGTGGATACACTTGAGTTTTTTTTTTGAGATGGTTATGAATCTAAAACTTATTTTTTATTTCCATAGATGAACTGAACATGGAACTCAGCATAGAAAAGCGGAAGGTAGCAGAGTTGGAGACTGGCCTTAAACTAGCCAACTTGTCCAACCATGTCATTGAAACTATTGATCAGTTGGCGGCTACGAAGGTACATCTTGCTATTCAAACCAACTAATCCAATCCATATCCATACTACCCATACTTAATTTTATAAATGTGAAAGTAACTCTGTCTGTCTATCTGTCTGTCTGTTTGTTACGCTTTCACGCCCAAACCGCTGAACAGATTAAGCTGAAATACATAGGCTACTTTTTATCCCGAAAAAATGACAAAATCCCGAGGGACCGCGGGTCACATCGCGGGATTGCAGCTAGTGTTATTATATTATACATCTAACTTTTTTCCTGTAAGTAGGTAGGTAGGTACTAATCCATTGTAATGTTTTGTCTGTTCGCTTTTCGCTCCACTATTCAAGAGATTCCGATTTTTGGCATGGAGCTTGTAGTTCGAGTAGATGAATTGGACAATGAACATCGACAAATTGAAGTATCGATATCTAGCTTGTTATACCTAGTAACGTGCCACGTTCTAAGCGGTCAGTAAGTGGATGGGTGACCGCTAGTGGCATTATCAACTGAGCGCTTTCGGAGGGCACGTTGAATTGTCGTTAAATGACGGAGGCCTTGAGGCGGCCTAAAAACTCCGTCCTAACTCATACGAACCTATCCATAGCGATATCCGCTCCGATCCGTTGCTTTGTTAATTCGACGACTTCTGTAGCGCAGTGGGCGAAGGCCCGCCTGCGATGCAAAAGGTTGCGGGTTCGATCCCCGCGGCGGGACTAATGTTTGTATGACCTATAGATATTTGTCTCGGGTCTGGGTGTTTCTATGTATAATATGTATGTATTTACAAGCAAAAAGTATAAGTAGTATATGTGTGAAAAAGTCCAGCATTATTTATTCCTTGTTTTTTGTTCTGAAGGATAAACAGGAGGACAGAGAGGAAGTTAGGAATGGGCCTCAAGCACAAATTTCGCGTGGATTTTCTTACATTTTCGAACCTACACAAAATGAAGAGCCTGTTTCTTCGAAAAAGACCGTAAGATATCTATATTTTTATCTATCCAGCCGGTAACACCCACTGTTGGGTATAGGCCTCTTCTCTTTCACGCTACTCCTGGCGGTCTTGTGCCAGCTGGATCCACTGTTCTCCCACCGCCCCCACCATGTCGTCTGACCATCGGGCAGGTGGTCTGCCCCGAGGCCGCCGCATATCTCTTGGCCACCTCTCGGTAGCCGCCTTGGTCCATCGGTTGTCGTCCCGTCTGGCCAAGTGTCCCGCCCATCTCCACTTAAGCCTTTAAGTTGTAAATGTATTTTTTTATTTATTTTAAAATAAACTTGTTTTTTTTCATAAAGATTTCCGATCCGATGTTTTTGTTTTCGTTTCAAAGGAAAATAATGATCTGAACATAATCGAGATCTCACGTGAAAGCTCTCGCTCGCAGAAGAACGAAGAACTCTCCTCTCCTTCTAAGGTTAGCACAGTTTTTAATTTTTTTGATAAATAATAAATATCCAATTATATTTAGCCTAGCTTAAGCCGTGTCTCCTGCGACCAAAAATAAAAACATTTTAACAAAACACATTTTCCGTCGGCTTCGGATAACATTTTGTATACAAAAAAGTTACGCCGCGCCCACATTTTGTTCGATGTTTGATGTTAGGTGTTAGAAAACACAAAAACAGTGTCGCAGGAGACCCGACTTTAATGTCTACGTCCGCGTGAAAACGTACAACAACGATTTTTTTCTAAGTTCATAGTGTACTGAACTTTTGACTAGATAAATTGTATTTCAGGTTTTGGAGCTACCGGTGTCAAACAAGAAACCTGACGTGAAGAACTCTAAATCAGACGACTCTGGTTACACGGAGCTAAATAAAAGCAGTGAAGCTGACGATGACCAGGTAATACGAATAGACAAGAATAAAAACTTTGGCCTTTACATCTTTAATAGATGATTTATACAGCGTCAGGAGGCAATCCATGCCTACACTTAACGGGACGCTGTAGCGGCTGGGACATTGTTTGAGATGGAATAGGCTTGCCCAGCATCTAAACCATCCTCTCAGCTTAATCAGCCGCCCACAGGAAAGACAACGTCAATACGTGTGGAGCTGACTAAGCTGCGGGATTCCTCACGATGTTTTCCTTCACCGTTAAGAGCTTGTGTTATAGCGCATATAAATTTTCATCATCATCATCCGCAGCCTGATTTCACCCACTGCTGGGTATAGGCCTCCCTTCGCTTTTGCCATTCTTCCCGGTCCTGTGCCCGCCTGATCCACTGTCGGCCTACGACGTTAATGATATCGTCCGCCCACCTCGCTGCCGGACGTACGGATATAAATTTTACGAAACGAAAAATCCATTGATGCACGGCCGAGACTCGAACTCACGTCCTTCGGATTGAAAGTCGAGGCACAACCCCATTCGACCAACACGGCTCTAGACTAGAATAGACTAGAATAATCATAATTCCCTTGCCTTCATCTCACGCTGGACATTTTCACACAGCATCATCTAGCCCCAAACTAAGCAAAGCTTGTACTATGGGAACCAGATAACTGATATACTACTTAAATACTTTTTCTTTGTTAATACATACATATTATACATAGAAACACTCAGACCCGAGATAAATATTTGCATACGTTCTAATTCAATAAATAGCACGTTCCCTGTCCATCACTGAGGGTAATAAAGTATATAGCATAGGCACTGACAGTGTTAAATTACTTATTTCAGGCCATGGTTAAATTGAATCGTGAACTTCTAAAGAAAATAGCTGAGCTCCAAACACAACTAGATGCCGTGAAGATTGCAGCTGTGAGTATTGAGTGTTAATTCCTGCAACATATTGTGGATAATTCAGGATTCGCCAGATTTTAAACGATATCTGGGACTATACCTACATTTTCACACTTAGATATTTCATTGAGTAAATGAAAAATCTTATCAAAATTTTCGATTCCGACGAGATTCGAACCCGCGACGATCAGACCCCTCCTCAAGCCGGAGTGCCTTGAACCTCGGCCAGTATGCAAATATATGTGATCATACAATACCATCACTATTATTATTATTTTTTATTTAACCTATGTCATCCCACTGCTGGGCAAAGGTCTCCCCCAATTTCTTCCATCTGTCACGGTCTTCTGCCACGTCCCACCATAATAATACATAATACCCATCATTATTATTTTAGCTTACTTTAACTATAATCTTATCTTGTCTCCATCACTTACTATAGGTACTTACCACCTATACCTAACCTATATACTACTCTAGTATAGTTTAGCTAAGATAAACTTTTGTAAACCTTTATCTGAAATAAATCTTATCTTATCTTATCTTATTATGTATTATTATTTGCCTCCCTTTGTTCCATCCAACACGATCCTCCATTTATTACGAGTCCTATCCATTTATTACGACCCACGGAAAATAACATCTAAGTAGGTAAAACCATTTAAACTTTGTTTCAGGCCGGTGAAAATTTAAAGATTCAACACATAAGACAGCCAAGGGCATTTGAATCTTACGACAAGGAGACTGAAAATGAGTCTAATATAATGATTGCGATGTCCAATTTAAGTGTGGCTCTGTTGCGGGATGTACCGCCCAGTGATGCGAATGATAAGGTCTGTGAAATAATTACAAGTAGAATCTTCTTATCGTGTCACCAGTTCTTTCGAACCAGTGTGGTGAAAGGATTGTAAGTGCGCCTCAAAGAGGCTCCTTTCGTGCACTTGACACCGTTTGAGAGTACTGGCCACAGAAAATCAGAAATAAGGTACTGGCATAGTGCACATACATTTTTGGGCAGAAAACCTCATCGGTGTACGATCAGCGGCCTTATTGTCTAACTTGAGATCCATTCCCGTTTGTCATCCCGTTAGAGCTCAACCAATCACATAATAGGAAAATGACAATTGAAGTCCAGAATGGGTTTCTAATGTCAAAATGAAGCCCATGTCCATTGCCAGTTGAATTACACAATAAGGCAGCAGGATTAAACTCACGACCTTACGATTGGAAAGAACTAATGACCAACAAGAATTTGTCCAAATACATATTTGACGACCTCTGTAGCGCGGTGGGCGAAGGCCCGCCTGCGACGCAAAAGGTTGCGGGTTCGATCCCCGCGGCGGGACCAATGTTTGTATGATCTACAAATATTTGTCTCCGGTCTAGGTGTTTCTATGTATAATATGTATGTATTTACAAACAAAAAGTATATAAGTAGTATATCAGTCATCTAGTACCCATAACACAAGCTCTGCTTACTTTGGGGCTAGATGATGCTGTGAGAAAAGTCCAGCATTATTTATTTATTTATTTTATTTATATTCGTCCATCTATGAAAATTGTCCAATAAGAATTTTATCCATGTCAGAAAGTTGTCCAATCTGAATTTCATTGGATAATTATTCATTGTTATGTCGTTTTTAATTGCAGAAATTCCGAAATGAGACAGAGTTATCCGGTCCGCCTGTATCTACTGCTTTAGTTCCTATTGCCACCTTCGTGCCCGAAGACGAGGCCACTTCGTCAAAACCCTGGGAGACCCTCCTTATCAAGCAGCGAAGTGTTGATGAAAATGTACAAAGGTAAATATAATAATAAATTTATAACATAGTGACATTAGACAATTATTTTGATAAATATAATTTGAAATCCACTGCTCTTCACGCTAATCACTTTCTCCAATTTTTTTTATAGTTTGTGATGTATAATTTACATCACAGTATAATATAAATAAGTCTAGCCACGGCATAATATGTCTTATGCCGTAGCTAGCACTGATCACTTAATTTTGGCCTAATTTTAAACTAGTTTAAAAAAATAACGAGTACATTCTTATCACATTACATTCAACAAAACAAACTTTATCACGATTGTATTCCCAATTTTGATTTAATTCAAATAAATGATTCAGGGGATTGAATTTTTTTGTCTAAAAATCCCCTGAGCATCTCATCCGAGTGGAGGCAGGGGACTTAGACAAAAAGACTAAAAACCCCTGACGCAGGGGATTGTCGAACTGGATTTGTATACCTACCTATTTTACATCATCCTACAAAATGTTGAGTTTACGAAATATTATTTTTTCCCAGTGTCACAGAAGAGCCTTCCAATAACTCCACAGCTAAGGTAAAGTTCGACACGAAAGCGCCAAAGGATGATAACCACAATAGCTTTCAAATTCCGGGCCCTTTACCAGCAGTCTATCCTTCTTCGCAGAACTCTAAAGATAGGAGGAAGAGTCTAAGGAATCAGAATCTCAGCAAGGTAAATAATCTGCTGTATACAGGGTGTAAAAAGACGACCTCTGTGGCGCAGTGGGCGAAGGTCCGCCTGCGACGCAGAAGGTTGCGGGTTCGATCCCCGCCGCGGGACAAATGTTTGTATGACCTACAGATATTTTTCTCGGGTCTGGGTGTTTCTATGTATAATATGTATGTATTTACAAACAAAAAGTAGTATATCAGTTATCTGGTTCCCATAGTACAAGCTTTGCTTAGTTTGGGGCTAGAGGATGCTGTGTGAAATGTCCAGCATTATTTATATTTATTACTTATTTATTTATTTATTTATTTATTGGATACCACACGTAAAAGACATACAAGAAAAAAAAGACACTTAACTTATAGGTAGACAACTGGCGGCCTTATCGCTGAAAGCGATCTCTTCCAGGCAACCATTTGAGTGATAAGCATAAACGACTTAATGGAAGGTAGTTTGCATAATATAAATTAGGTATTAATTGCGATTTGCAATATCGCGTAAACATAATTACTTAGATAATAATAGATTATTCAAGATTAAAATAACTTTAATAAACGCAAGGTTTCTCATTAGGAATCCTTGGAACGGCTAAAGAAAAAAGCGAGTTCCGACGAAAAAACAGTCAAAATATTCGAAGAAAGTGAAATAGAATCTGGCATAGGCAAGGCCGACGAATCATCCCTAATCACCGGCCCAGACTTCAAAAATGATGAAAGATGGAACTCTCCTGAAAATCAAAGAAAAATTAATGAAGAGGCGAAGCTTGGTTTTCGAACTCCAACTAGAGACTCTATCTATGTGAATAAAAAGAAACTAACGCGCGATGAAGCAACTATGGCTGAAGTGAAAAAAGAGTCTGAATCAACCTACTATTTGGACAGTTTGTGCACGCCGCCGCTCGCTGATAGCCCTGTTATTAATAACAATATGAATGAAACATCGACGCAAGTTGATGGAAAACCTGAGTATGGTGAGTCTTATTTCTCATTCCATTCTCCATCCCACTCAACCCATCCGTACCCATTCCATATCTGTGGGTCTTCGTCTGTCACAATTTGTTCACCCACCCTTTTACACTCCATTTACTCATCCCTTATCAGTTCGTTCACTGCTGGACTCCCAATCTTTTCACCCATCCCTTATCTCTCGATTCACCCATCCTTCCCCACTACATTCACGCATCCCATCCAACTCCATTCACCCAACCCTTCCAATTATATTTACTGCTGGGTATTTAGTCTGTCCCAATATTTTCACCCATCCGTTACAACTCCATTCTACCCATCATTTACAAAAATCATACAATAAAGCGTTTATCTATCTATCTATCATTCAGGACTCTGTAGCTGTTGGGTAGCTAGTCCGTCCCATTTACATCCATCCTTTCCCACTCTATTCTCCCATCACTCATCCGTTCCCACTCTATTCCCCAACCGTTCCCACTCCATTCACCACCCATTCCCAGTCCATTCATCCTTCCTCCCCTCCCAGAATTATGCGAAGCCCGTGCCACGATCTGCCGCTGTCCGTCCCGGCGTCGTGACGTGGCCGTGTTCCGCTCCTGCAGCGGTACTCTGCGGTTCCGCACCAGCGCAACTACGCGCGGTCTGCGGGCTTGCGACTGTCTGAACAATGTGGAACATTGTGGTATACATACATAGCTTGGTTTTATTTAACAACATGGTCAACGTAGAGTTATTATGTATGAGCATTAGCAAACATTCACAGTACTGCTTCGGTCCACCGTAGGGTTTTTATGTCTCAGTAATAGCAAAATTCGTCAGTGCTGCTTCTACAGGATAATCAAATCTATTACCCACGTAGTAGGTTTGAAACATCCTTGGTTTCAAATTAAACTTTAGTTCAATCTTACTTAGTCTTGGTAGATCATCGAAGTTGAGCAATGAGCTGATGAGTTATGCTAATGGCATTATCATCCTTCGGGTGCACATTAAATTGTCGATCCCGACTGTGAAGTGGCTAAGCCATGACGCAGACCTTTCCGCGGCCTAAAAACTCCGCCACCAGATTGCTAACTCACAATGAACTTTATTTTTACCTGCCTAGAGATATTGAAATATAGAATACTATCTAAAACAGCACACATTGTTTTTTACCAGTAGTGATAGTCCATTTTTCAAAAACTTCAGGTACACAAATGGACCCGCCCATCCCGACCAGACGCGACTCAGCCACGTACACGGCCGATATGCCACAAACCTACACCGTGCCAGACAGGCAGTCTCGCGCCACCTCGCCTGGTAATACGGACCACGAGATATCATCGCTCTCTGATCTACCTTCTGAGAAAGATGGTAAGAGATATCATTTTTATTTTCTTTCTAGTATGTTCTACAGCTGGGAAAAGGTCCCCCTTTATTTTCCACTCCTTACGCTTTCAAGGTAGAATTCGTTTACAAAAAAAAAATTCTTCTCTTCTCTAAAATGTTGAGTGGCTGTGAAGTTTGAAAGTGGCGCTTAAGACGCATAAGCTGAAGAGTTTTAATTAAGGTTAGCGTGGTATGGGCATTCTAAGAAGGGATGAAAAAGATGAAAGGTGTTTCTCATTTCTTCTCTTCAATATTGCATGCACTACGTAGAATAGAAAACTAATGTTAAAAACTAGGTAGTTCTTCTCCTTTTTTTTTCGTTAAACGAAGTAGTCAAGCTTCAGTGGGGAGCTAATTGAACAAAGTGCCTGTAGTGAAAGTAAGAGTATTTAAATAAATAATAATAATGCTGGACTTTTCATACATCATCATTTAGCCCTAAAGTAAGCAAAGCTTGTATTTCCAGGTAAGCCCCCAATGGTACCTCCCGGCGGTTACCCCCGTGCCTCGCTTTCCCCCGGTGAAGACAGGGGCACTATGACGTTGACAGACACGGAAACTGACGCCGGACACTATGACTACGGTTCGCTCAGTGAGGGAGAATTGCCCGTCGCTAACAAAGGTTAGCTACTGCAGAACTTCTTACTTTGAGATATTGACATGATATTCAAGATACTTATTCCAAACTTATTTCAGCTCCTCATTCAGCTGGAGAGTGGACATCAGACACCAGTCCGTGAGTAATCTTTTTTTCTTTTTACAAAAACATCAATTTGAAAATCAGTCGTCGTGTCTTTTATCGATGGTGGTCCAATTCAGTAGCGATTGTTAGAGCGTTTTCACACTATCCAATCCGATATCGGATATCGGAGCTATCAATACGTGCGTCTGATACCGATATCGGATCGGATAATGTGAAACCGCTCTTAGGCTGTGTTGTTGTACCGTGATCATGATAAATCTGATTCTAGTTCATTAAATAATAAGAGACTTTTGGATTTATTTCCTCTTTGTAACGCTCGAACAACGCCAGCATGATCTAGAATCAATAAAACATCTGCAGCATGCAAAACTTTCTCCCTCCACGAGAATTGATCCCTAGCCCCCTGCGTCTCAGTCGAACGCTTGCCCACTGCGCCACCGAAGTCGTAAAAGATCCGCTGAAATTTTGGCATGTGTTATTTCCAGTCCCGTCGCGACATCTTCAGAGAGGATGGAAGCGACTCTGCAGTCCATTACTGAAGAGCTAGCGCGATGTCGACGCTTGCTTCTTAACACACGGTCGCAGGAGGTGATCATTTACTCTGTTACGTAGGATTTTTAAAGATTGTATTTACCATTCTTCAATTTAAGCGATTTTTCCAGTAGTACATATACTTGTTTGTCATCTTTGTGGCCGACTGAGCGCTTCTATACTTCGATAGCATTCAAGATCTGCCCTAATATGAGCTCTTATAGCGATCCAGTTTAGGTCCTAAATTGAACGGATTCGGTATAACGTACCATGACGTATGACAAGAAAAGTTACTAATAATAAAATTTACTAGACTTGTCGTAAAAACTAAATCGTTTTGCAATATAATACTTAAATAATACAAGTAAAACTATTTTCAACCGACTTCAAAAAAGGAGGAGGTTCTCAATTCGTCTGTATGTTTTTTTTTTTGTATCTTGTTACGCGATTGCTCCGCCATTTGTTGACCGATTTGCAAAATTCTTTCCATGTTTGAAAGGGTATACTCCAGAGGTGGTCCCATATAAATTTTATTCCTGAGGGATTGATAGTTTCCCCGTCAAACTCTAAACACCTTCCCTCCTAGCCATGTCACAAATAGAAATCGAATCGACAGCTTGACGCCCTGAGTCACACCGCGTTTCGAGTCAAACATTGAAGTCGGTTTTCTTTTTAGTATAAAAACGTAATTATCTGCTTAAAACGTCACGTCACGGATCGAAAACTTTGCGAGGAACCTAAACTGGATAGCACCCAAACTGAATTGTAGGTCATAATAGGGCACAGCTTGAATATGAAAGTCGTGAACCTTTGGAATCTTAGGGTAGCCTTAAAACCCTGTCTCTTGAATTGGCCATTAGACAATGAAACCTATTTTGTAGAAAAAACTTATTCTATTCTATTCTAGACTTGTACCTTGTATTGACAAGAATTTAGAAAATAAAATGTGACAGTCTAAAGCATGTTTTAGTTATGTAGCTGGTATTTTGATCTCATTGTTATAGTTGAGTAGTTAGAGAATGTAGAGGAGTTATAAGTTGAAAATAAACGTATTTTGGAAATTGTTGTTTTATTGAAACTTGAAATTTTCATGTGAATTCTTAATTTATATTGAAGATACTATAATTAAATTACATAAAATTATTTTCTGAGGCATTTTTAGTTGACTCAGTAAGTTGATGTAGATTATACTCATACATTTAGAAAAGTAGTTGTAGTTTTATACATAGTGTATCCGATGAAAGCATATTTCTGAACAGCATCAGCCTAATAGTAAGTACCTACCTAGGAGAGTTGTTTCATCTCACGATGTAACACACGTTGTTTCTATAAGCGTCGGTTCGCTACATCAGAATGAGTGCTTAGTATCGCTTACGCACACAGAAACAAATCTACACCCAGAATTAAGGCCAATCCGGCTTCGCGAGACCACAAAATGAGAAGGCTTTTGGGACCCTGTGCGTCCGCACGCACTGTGAGACCTCATAGTAATGTTTGTGAATACCGGTTTTAGCCTGTTCATAGCCAAAAACGTAAAGATCTCTTTAGTTTCTTAATAGCTTTTTGAAGTGAAAACTTCTTCAGACGCGTTGGGCATTTTTGATGAGATGAGAATAAATTCTTGGATTCGCCTCGAAAAGGTCACGTGCGAGTCACGTGACTGCTCACCGATACCTACCAGTAGCGCCATCTAGTTCTGTACTCGGTAAACTTTTACGGCAATATTTTTACTTTTCTATAAGCTCATTTTATAACTAAACGAGTTAATAAAAATGCATATTTTTTTTTGTTCAAGTTTTCTCTTCTCTCGGCACTTCCGGAAGTGCCAAGGCTTAAAAAAAATCAAAATAATGAACATACTTCAAGCCATCTTCCAGAACGGGAGCCAACCGCTCTGCCGCGGAGAGCGACAGCCCGAGCCGACCAAAGAGGAGTTAGGGATAGCGCTGCGACAGAGTGCGGCGAACAGACACATCGTCGAGTCCAACTCACTCTCCTGTGTGTTCATCTTGCATATTGGGACTCTGGTGCTCTCTGACGAGGTAAGCTTAAGAATCTGCCCTTGAACCCGGCATATTGTCGAGTTCCGTTGAGATCTTGGCAGGTTATAGGTATTTCATTGAGAAAAGTCCTATCAAAATTTTCGATTCCGACGGGATTCGAACTCTACTCCTGTTACTTGGCGACCATATCGTGAAGAACCAAAGCTGATTTTGTCATTAGGAATCCATTATTTTTATGAAGCCATTATCGGTAGTTGCGATCCAAGCTAGTGTCCATTCTATACGTAGATTCTCTGTCAATACCTAGGTCTACTCTCATATTTTTCTTTCTTGAATATTTCCCGACAGTCAGTACTTTACTGCCGCGACAAGACACTGCTTTTGACGTGGAAGTTCTACAGTCAGAACGCAGCGATGACGCGCGTGCAGTCCGGAAGAGTTGTGCAGTTTGATTTCGTCACTGAGTACGACGTCGCTTTCAATGATGACTTTCTAGACTATATGAAACATGTATGTACAATGCGAATACCTACTTTTATGTGAATCTATATTGAATCAATCATCCATATTGAAATTTTATAAATATCTTATTCAAATACGTCGCTTCGCTTATCCGTCTTTTATTACGAGCTATGCATCATTTTCATCATAGGTATTTATTTACATAAAAACTCCACCGCCAATGACCACCATCCATATTTTCTATCTCGTAAATTTTTGCATCATTTTCTTCTCAATATTTGTAGCCATGTTTCCTAAGTCATAATATCCTGGATATAAAAATTCCGTTCACAAGAGCCAACATCTTGAAACTTTCCCTCCCAAAACAGTCAGACATGGCGATAGTTCTCTGCGAGATGAACAAGCAGGACGAGCCGTTCGCGGTGTGTTCATTACCGCTGCGTGAGGCGTTATTACATGCGAATCGACGAGCCGACATGTCTCTGGCCCTGGTAAGTAGAAATACATATTGTAGGTACTAGCTCGCAAAGCGCCCGTGGTGTAGCTGAACTGAAGCAGCTATATGCTGACAAAAAGGATAGGCTGTGGCATTATCAACTGTGCTTTGGAAGGTACGTTTAGTGGTTGGTCCCAGCTAAAAGTCGATAAGCCACGACCGATACATTTTGGCGGCCAAAAACACCGTCACCAGAGTTTCTTTTATAAAGAATGGGACGTCTCTTGAGCTCGAAACTTACACAGACGCAAGTCTACGATGGAAGGAGCCTACGAATGTGCCTATTAACTCTCTTCTTAAAAACAACGGGGTCGTAGCTCAGCGGAAATACTGACGCTGGAATCTGATTCCAAATTTTTGCAGTGCGCATAATAAAAGAACTTTGAAAGCGCGTAGTTCTGATAAGTGGATAATACATATAAACCAAGTGAGGATGATAGTCAGCTGTGCGTCAGAAGTAAGTTCGCACTCCTATGAACATACTTTTAGTACAACTGCGCACTTGATTAATGTATTCCCAAATAATATGGCACCTATTCTTCCGGTTTCCTCCATCAGCCGTCATCTCAACCCCATACTCCTTATCTTCGTTCATCATCATTTGCCTGCTCTTATCCCGCTTATACGGGGTCGGCACAACATGTTCTCTTCTTCCACTCTCCCCTATCACTCGTCATCTCCGTATCCACTCCTTTCTTACCCATATCTTCTTTCACACAATCCATCCATCTCTTCTTTGGTCTACCTCAACTCACATATCCATCCATTTCCATTTCCTTTATCTTCGTTCATAAACTCTAACTATTGTACATTTTTCTGACGTGTGTTATGACGATGTCCTACGAATAAGGTGCCAGCAGCGGCGGCCAGCAGTGGAAGACATAGAGACAGCATGGGCGATGAAATAGGTGTCCTGGACCTGTGGTGCACCCTTCGTGTCGATGTGTCTTTACTGCCCGCTATACATCGCGTCATGCACACGGTAAACGGTATTTTTAACTATCCGTATTCGTTACGGACTTAGGGCCGGTCAATAGTGTTTTAAACCATCAGAGAGAGTAATCTCCGGTCTCCGATTATTTCATAAGATCAATGGTAAATAATCGACCATGGATAGTTTAAACTATCTATTAGTTATACTTAGGCCGGGGTCGGGTTAAACTACCACTCCTGAGATTGACCTATTTGGAACTGGTGTTTTTGGAACGAAGTATCGGATGGGGGCGGGATGAAAAAAAGTGTTCTATTTTTGCGTCACGACACATGTATATGTCAAACCGTCACAGTGCGAAATGCGCAGCCGCGACACAGTCCATAGATTATTACATCGTTAGTACAGAAGAGCGTTTCTTGAATACCTAATTGACAATTACATTCCCAGTATAGAAAAGTACTCTTTGCTTCGTTCCAAACGAGTGTTCCACGACATTCACGTACATTTTTTGTATTGCTAGCCGTCTCCACCAAACGCGTACCCAAACCCACTGAGACTTGGTGATCGCGAGTCTAAGATAATCCAGCAGGCTGTGGACGACGAGGTGTCCAGTGAAAGACTCTCAAGGGACTTGGATCTCAGCATATCGAAGCATGGAAACTCTAATACGGTGAAACAGGTATTACGGCGCATGTACAGGAGTCACAACGAATCTTTAGCTCTCTGAAGTAGCTGCGCAGAACCCATTTTTGATGACGCCTCAAAGACAAGGACAGCGTTCTATCTCGCCTACTCTGCATACTCAATGTACTACATGCGCAAACCGGCGCAATTGTGTATTGCTTCAGTGAGCTAAAGATTGGTTGTGCCTACTGTAGTTTGTTTAGTAATTAGCTAGCGAACAAAATAACCGTGAATACTCAAAACACTCAATATACAGAAGTAGAGATCAACAAGCCAGTAAACTCATTCGGCTTAATTGATGTTCAACCAACAGAGATATTGAGCCTTATAAACTCACTAAAAACTGATTGCTCCATTGGATGGGATAACATCTCATCTAGGATAATCAAAGAGAATAAAATGACTTTACTGTCACCTATCACCCACATTTGTCACCTTAGCTTCGCAACATCAGTCTTTCCCAACTCTTTTAAAAAATCCATAATATTACCAATATATAAATCAGGTGATAAAAAGACAACAAGTAATTACAGGCCTATATCAATACTACCAGCACTTTCAAAAATTCTAGAGAAAGCTCTTAACAATAGATTAGTAAAATATTTAGAAGACTTCAACCTAATCTCAAATAACCAATTTGGTTTTCGTAAGGGGCGTTCAACGGCAGACGCAGTTTCGGTGGTGAACAATTTTATCATTGACTGTCTAGATAGAGGGGTCAAATGCATGGGCGTATTCCTAGACCTTGCAAAAGCGTTTGATACAGTCTCAATTTCTTTACTCTTACACAAGCTGGAAGGTCTCGGTATACGGGGAGATCAATTGAAGTTGTTCGAAAGTTATCTAACCGATAGAACACAATGTGTTAAGATCGGAGAGTATACCAGCACTGATTTGACAGTATCATATGGGATTCCTCAAGGCTCTATCATAGGGCCAACTCTATTCTTGGTCTACATGAATCAAATTTGTGACCTTAAAATTAATAACTGCAAAATTGTAGCGTTTGCCGATGATACAGTATTACTTTTTAGAGAAAAACTTGGAAGAAACTTTTCGAAACTGCACAGAAAGGTTTTGAGTTGGTATCTAAGCACCTCTACAGTAACGTTCTAACTTTGAACGCCACCAAAACAAAGTGCATTACTTTCTCTCTTCGAAGTCCAGGTCAACCTAGCAGCGATGAGAATATCCTTCGTGCACACTCTACTCAATGCTTACAAACATCAACTGAAAACTGTAACTGCCTTACGATTGAGAGAGTTACCATGGTCAAATACTTGGGAGTCACAATAGATCAACACATGACTTACGAATATCACATCAAGTCAATTACAGCTAGAGTACGCAAGCTAATTGCAATTTTCAAAAAGATCAGATACACAGCAAATTGCGCCCAGATAAAAACTAGTTATTTCGCTCTATGCCAGTCTTTATTGCTATACTGCATAGAGTCATGGGGTGGAGCTGCAAAAACTCGCCTGCTTCCTCTTGAGAGAGCACAAAGGGCTGTCCTTAAAGTTGCCTTCAACAGACCTTTTAGATATCCAACTACTCAACTCTACATTGAATCGAATGTTCTCTCGGTTAGGAAACTATTCATACTACAGCTTATCCTAAAACAGCACAAAGAACCGCCACACCTAGATGTTACCTTGAAAAGAAGAAAGAACAAAATTTACAAACCTGAAGCCTGTAGAACATCATTTGCACAACACCATTTACCCTTCCTAGGTCCATTTGTTTACAATAGAATTTATTACATATTAAAATTAAGCCAAACACTTACTCGCCAACAATGCAAGAAAAGTGTATCGAGCTATTTGCAAAGCTTAGACTACGGTCTGACAGAGGATCTGCTATATATTCAATCGTGATTTTGGGCTATACATAGTTTATTAAGATAACATATAATATTTTTTTCAACACACTTGCTCATAAAGTGGCTCTATGGTCACCGCAATTAGGCACATAATGACACCCATAATCAAACTGTGACTTTTTCATTACTATAACTCACTAGTGAGTAATAGATTTTTTTTTTAATTTTATTGGTTGAGTTGCTTTGTTCTTTAAAAAGTTTTTATTCAGAAAAAAGATCGTGTTCAATAGAACAAATAAATTAATGTTCCTATTGCTTGCTCATTTCATGCAACTTCTAATTTAAATAGATAATTTTAACTCGTACGTGTTTAATAAATAAAACTTTCACTCAAATATAACTTTTGTTTTCTCTATAATAAAAGAAAACTTTAAATTCCCCATTTTGTCCGTGGCAGAATAGGCCGCAAACCCTATGCGCGGCGCGGAAATATAGTCTGTGGCCGATCGCAATGCGCGCGCATAGGAAAACTGATTAATTTTTCCCGCAATAGCGAAACATTTTTCACAACTCGTTTTCACTGTTGAAAATGAGTTTTTATTGTTATTTTATTCACAAGTGTGTTGAAAAACGTCGTATGATACACGTGTGTATTGATGATTACCGTCCTCTGTTCTATTATGAGCCTCGCCTAACGGCTCGGCTCATAAAAACACCTCGGCGGTAATCACCAATGTTACACACTAGTACCATAATGTACTATTACGTACCTTACTTATAATTAAGTGTCACTCTTTCTCGGTGATATATTTTTACCTACCAACCAACTCTACCTAGTAGCTACTCTTGAGTTTTTATTTTATACTCTTTTTTTTTTTCTTTGGTTGGATTTGACTTGGTTAATAAAAGTAAGATTAAGGCTATAGCATAAAGTACCTACTCATATTTAAGCCGAAGGTTTTTGAGCCCTCGCGTCTAAACACAAGTGAAAACTTAGTTAGAGCGAGGAGTCACTATTACTTTGTAAGGTTTAATACAAGTATGTTTACTTTTGTAAGCTAAGATACTTTTACAGTTAAACAAAACTACTTTGTAAACCTTTTTTGTGAATAAATACTTTTTTATTATTATTATTATTAATTCTTAATAGATCGTCGAAGTTAAGGAACGGTACGTTCTGTGTGGTTTTAAAGTGAATGGACCCCACTGGAGTTTTAAGATGGATCACCTAAAAGAAAGTTAAGCCCGAAACCGTGTTTGTTGCCCTGATTCACGGTATTGGTCGCGAAGGAACAGGAGTAGAATCAACAGTTTTAATACTATTGTAAGTGATCCCAGCGGTCCTACTGAATAAATATTTTTGACTTTGATGGTTGACCGCTGGTGGTATTATCAACTCAATGCTTCTGTGCTTCGGAGGGCACGCTAAATTATCGGTTCCGGCTATGAAATCTATAATAAGGGAAACTTTTAGGCAGCCTATAACGGCAGTTACATTTTTGAAATCGTTTTTAAAGAATAGATTTGGAACACCTGACTAATGTCATGTCGGTAGGTACTCAGAGTCGCTAGCGTCTACTTATGTCGGAGACAAATCGTCGTCGCATCGCCCGACACCGCGCTGTTATCTGTATGCTGTATGTTATGTGTAATGTGTAAGTAGCCCTTAGTGACACTAAGTGCGGCTGTGTGACGAGTAACGATCCCAGACGACGATAATATCCCAGCGGGCCTACTGAATGAATGCTTTTTGACTTTGACTTTGACTTTCACTTTGACTTTGAAATGAAAAATCTTGTCTAATATTGAATTTTGTTTAGTACTTGGTTTTGGTTTCAGTCGACTGCTCCCGAATTTTTTTCGGAAAACTTCAATCCTAAAACAAATGAGGTAGACCAACAATTGGATCCGGAGAAAAATTCAAGTCGCTATGACGACGAGGTAACTATAACAATTTTAACTAATCTATAGCATACTTTTTACCCGCCAAACCGCACTGGACCAGCGTGACGTTAAGGTCCAACCCCCCTCCCCCCTTTTATGATGGAAAGTACACTTGGTTGGTTAAAGGTAAGGCTAGTTAAACTTGCCCAAAATGATATTCTATCCTATTCTAAGTGCTTGGGAATCCCAGCAGCAGTGCTGGCGTTGACGGGCGCCAAATCGGCTCTGGGGTGAGGGGACAGGTGAATCTACGGCAAACCGTGTCCTCGGAGTGCAGGGAGTGGAAGTTGCCCAGCAGTGGGACACGATAGGATAGCGATTGAGATCAAAAAACACCCGTATTTCAACCGTTAAGATGGTTTTCGTGAAGTTTATTAAAAAAAAATAGCATACATTTTTGATCAAGTTTTTTATACAAACAACACACAAACAAAGTACAAAGTTTTTATTGTAAGAGAACTCTTTTTAGGGTTAAGCTCGCCTATGCCATTACTCTATATTTTAAGTTTTTATGTACATAATTTCATTAAGAATACAAAACGTTAAGACCGTCATGATTCGGTTTTTAAAAAATAAGTTTTTTAAAAACCGAATCATGACGGTGTTTCTAAAGACACACAACATGACATTATTACAAGTCTTTAGGTGTTCAAGATCCCTTTAAAATATCTAAGAAGGTAATCAGAGGTACATTATAATAAGTGGTACGTATCTTGCAGGAGCTTGCTTTACATACATAACGGGTTGCAAGCCTCTTACCGCTTCTTATTCAATTAACAGCTAACTATGATTTTCTTCACCGTTTAGAGCTCGTGTTAATTGTTTTCTGAAACGAAAAAAAAAACATTGATATCCGGCTGGGATTCGAACCCACGATCTTCTAATACGGTATTATTGTTTGTTCAGTCTCTATTTGGCTATAATTTTTTTAAGAACAGCACACACTACGAATATACAGGGTGTAAAAAGACTACTAACGAAAACTGAGGGGTTGCAATCAGACCATGATTTTAAACATTTAGCGAAAAAAAAACCCGCATTTTTTACTTAGTCATTTTATGTTATTACCGGTTATTTACTACTAGTACAACATAATTAGACCATACCTACCTAATAATTTCATTTAAAAAAGAAAAACACATTTAAAACCCAAAATCCAGGAACGTACGTAAAACAACGCGCCCAGTACATACGCAAACAGTAATCTTCAAACGCTGTTTTCTCCGGATATAATTCTTTTTTCCTTTTGGATTTAGTTGTGTGTTGGGATGCTGTGCCTACCCCTTTCGGCTTCGGTAGACGTCTTTTTACACCCTGTATTGCTAGACTTATTTACTGATCTACTAGACGTATTAAATCAGCTTATTTTTGTAATGCTAAGCTATTTATAAGTGTTTATTAGTTCACTCAGATACAGTAGTTAGGTACTCGGACAGTCACTGTTGTTTAAGCTGTACATTACTAGGGATGGGCCTGTTGTATTGCCGTCTCCGTATTTTTTTTTATTACAGCGATTTTTTGAAACAAAATTTTTTGAAAACATAGTCTCAAAATACTTGTAACGAAATAAAAATAAAAATACGCTTCTATAGGTTGAATTCGAAAGGGCTATATTTTACAAAAATCGCATTCCTATCGGAGGTCTAAAAACTTCGTCACTAGAGTGTACTACTAACTCGTACGAAGTTTAATAGTTCAAATACGGGCAAACCAGACCGTATCCGTATCCGACAATTAAACAAAATGATAAATAGAAAGTGTGATCGCGTCTCTAGTATCGAAATATCCGATAGGAGATTGAACGATGACTCGTGCCAAGACACGACGGTCCCACGCGCTTGCGACCACACATTACACCTTTGAAAGTTCTTTAAACATTATGCTACACTACGGTCTATAGATATAGGCAGTCGTGAAGTTCGATCGACATGCGACGTTTTCTCATACTAAATAGCCTATGAATTGAAATTACGACTAAATAAATAACGCTGGACTTTTCACACAGCATCATCTAGCCTCAAAGTAAGCAAATCTTGTTTTATGGGTACTAGATGACTGATAAACTACTATAAACTTTTTTGTTTTCGAAATACATACATATTATACATAGTAACACCCGAGACAAATATCTGTAGGTCATACAAACATTTGTCCCGCGGCGGGGATCGAACCCGCAACTTCTGCGTCGCAGGCGGACCTTCGCCCACTGCGCCACAGAGGTCGTCAGAATGCCTAGATCCATCGGTCGTGATGTATCTGCTGACCCGACAGACGACAAAATTATCGTTACACAATTTCCGACGAATTGTCGATTTTTCAAAAAAAATTCTTTCATGGTTTTGTTCTGACAATCACCTTAGGCATGGAGATTATAGGAGGATATGTGGTTAGCACAATAGTTTATCCTTTTCCACTCTGCTCTATCAGCCGTCATCTGTACATTCTTTACACAAAAATTTGATTTTAAATTTTTAAATTGATATTTATTCGCGGAAAATTGTAATTGGCCTTCTTATAGTATGTAGCCTCCTGCTGCATACTATTTATAAGTTACACTAAAATGTTCATACCTAGCTGTAAGTTTTCCCAAAACTTGTAAAATAAAATAAAATAAAATAAATAAATATTTGATATTTCCACCAATATTTATGCATTATTATAGGTACAAGGATATCAAATCATCAAGCCATACCGGCGACGAAGCACGCAAACACAGAAGTCCACTCCATCATCGGTAATTATATACTCGTACTTATGTCAAAAATGTACCTAATGATGTTAATTTGAATTTTAGCCTAAAAGTGAAAAAAATCATTATTAATCTTTTCAGGATCTAGGACAAAAAGGGACAGTTGGCTTCAAAAAACGATGGCCCCCAGTATGTACCTACCTAGCTAATTTATATTTATATTATGCTTTGTGTTACGAGAATATTTAGAGATACGTGTATTAGTGTATTCCAGCAAATTTGCCAAAAAATCTCTCATTATAATCTTGTCCCAGTTATTTACGCATACAACAAAGGTATCGCCTAAATGACTATCGCTTATCGATATCTCTAACTCTTTTCAAATGTTTCCCTATTATTTGTGTATATTGAAGTACTATTAACAAGATCACTTAAAAGCTTCAGCTGAACTTTTTGTACGCAGCTACGACAAGATTCCTCCGGGATCATAATCAATGAAGTGGTAAGATTTTTTTCAGTTGAATATCTTATTTAGTAAATAAGTTCATTTATGTAACAAAATTGTATAATACCAAGAAAAAACTATTTGTTTGATTTGATTCATCATAAAGCTTTAGTTTCGTATTCGGTCCCGTAAATTCTTAATTTCCTATTCTTTCAAAGCATAAAATAGAACTGCCATGTTCCATATATTCCCAAGTTTCATGCGATCGACTCGGGCAGTCAGTCACGTCTAATTGTATGATTTGGATTTGAATTATGATCGAATATTGTAATTTTTCAGCCCGCGTTCATACGATCCTCGGATGATATGAAGCTGGCATTAGAGGTAAGGACATAGTATGCTAAGAAAGGACAAAAGGTGTGCTTGACTCAGAAATTAATATTGGATAAAACCTCAGAATGGTGGGCGAAACAACAGTAATGAGAAATTAAAAAAATCTATTGTTTAAAAGTACCCTAAACCGAGCGTGTATGAAGAATGTAATGAGAGTGAATGAGGCAAAAGTTGTGTGTCAGGATCGTAGCAAGTGGAGATCCGTGGTCTCTGTCTAGCCCTTCGGGAAAGAGGCGTGATTTTATGTACGTATGTATTATACTGTGTTGCACATAGAGGATAATATTTAGATAGGTATCAACAGTTTGCCCATCGTGGACCAAGATCGCCGCGAGCGGCAAGACAAAATGTTTGCTTGATCTGTAGTGTAGATTAGATTATTGGTCTTTGTGTTGTCGTACCGTAAGTACTCAAAGTTTTTGATACCCATGACACAGAGAATCAAAGAGCGGGATTAAGGCTGTTGGGCAAATCTACAAGTTACGGTTATATGGCGTTAGACCGGAAAGCTTGGAAAACTCGAGGGGAGGCCTTTGCCGTTAGACCGGAAAGCTCGGAAAACTCGAGGGGAGGCCTTTGCCGTTAGACCGGAAAGCTCGGAAAACTCGAGGGGAGGCCTTTGCCGTTAGACCGGAAAGCTCGGAAAACTCGAGGGGAGGCCTTTGCCGTTAGACCGGAAAGCTTGGAAAACTCGAGGGGAGGCCTTTGCCGTTAGACCGGAAAGCTCGGAAACTCGAGGGGAGGCCTTTGCCGTTAGACCGGAAAGCTCGGAAAACTCGAGGGGAGGCCTTTGCCGTTAGACCGGAAAGCGCGGAAAACTCGAGGGGAGGCCTTTGCCGTTAGACCGGAAAGCGCGGAAAACTCGAGGGGAGGCCTTTGCCGTTAGACCGGAAAGCTTGGAAAACTCGAGGGGAGGCCTTTGCCCAGCAGTGGGATAGTAGGGGCTACGAACAAAAACAACAACAACAACGGTTATATCAACGTCTAGGACCCTCATAGAGTCAGAGCGAGTTCTTGCTAGCACATTTTGACACAACTTTATAACTACCACTTCTCATCAGTAAAAAAAAGTTTGTCATCTTTACTGTCTTATATATTTATGGCTTGCTGAGGCAGACAATATGCGTCGCATCTTCCGTCAGATTTCAAGCTCGTAATTATAGAACATCAATAGAAAGTCTTCAAAAAATGTGTGTTTGACACAAATCAAAGGCACAAGGTCAAGCGTTATCGTAATAACTAGAACTGAATTCTAACCAGTAAAATTCAATTCCAGAGAAACGCGCAAAATGATACGCAGAGGATGGCGAAAATTGATGATGTAAGAAAAATTTAAACCAGACGAATAAGCTATTGGTGATGAATGTAACGAAGTATACATTTTTATTACTAATATAATATAAATTTCAGGAATCTTCACATTTCCAGTCCAGTATGGGTTCAGTGGTAAGATATAAATAATATTTAACGGATTTGAATCTAATCTAATATATAAAATTCTCGTGTCACAGTTTTCGTTGCCATACTCCTCCGAAACGGCTTGACCGATTTTGATGAAATTTTTTGTGCTTATCCGGTATCTATGAGAATCGGCCAACATCTATTTTTGATCCCCCTAAATGTTAGGGGTAGTCCACCCCTAAATTTTTATTTTTATTTTTTTTTAGACAAAATTTTTAATTTCTATTTTTTTATGATACAACATACAAAAATACATACAATCCTCAATTTTCACCCTTCTACGATCAACCCTTATTTTTTAATAGCGATATAATGGAAAAACAACGTTTGCCGCGGGTCAGCTAGTTATTTTATAAATTAATTGATTTATTATACAAGTAATCTTTTTGTTTTTTAGAAAAGTTCTGCTGTAAGACATCAACTATCAAGGCTGAGGTTGACTAAAAATAAAATGGTATTTTTTTCTCTACTTTTTGTATTATAAACAAAACAACAACTCCTATCTATAGCCACAGAATACGGAAAGCTATAGCTTCATTCTATTCGATTCGGCATTGAATTGTTACATGCCTTAGTAGGTCCTTAGACATGGTGCCTAGGAGATACAGTGGATAATCCGTTGCTTTTGGTGATTGTACCTTTAAAAACAGACAGACAGACAGACGGCTAGACATGGCGATACTGTAAGGTTTCTTGTTTACAGAACCCTGAAATAAAAACAGGTTCACGACTGTAACCCCAAGGTGCGGTAGACATTCTCTGAGATATTTTTATGTTACTTATTCCAGATCCTTAGAAGATGTCTAAGGGGGGTAGTCAGAGGCATGTCCAAACACATATTCCACAACACAGGTTCTCCTAGGGTGGGAGCTAGCGCACTCGCAAATTTCTACCCGCAATAACCAAATTATTTTATTTCTTTTTATTACTAAACTTAAGTCTTTTGTTACTACTTATTTTGATTATATAAACAAGAAATAATATTATTATTAACTTCTCTAAGGTATGATTTGTAGCTATAGTTAAGCACTCAACATTGTTACACCTGAATATATAAATTATTATATAAAAAAAAAAAATTTGATACATGCCCACATCTTGCAGAAGTTAGTATTCCATACGTGACAGGTTGCAAGCCCATCCCATCGCCGCCTATAAGAACACTAACTGGTTTCACGATGTTTTCCTTCACCGCTTAGAGCACCTGAAATACCGTCGAAATTATGCGATTTTTGTTTATTTTTAGCAAAGCAGAGATCGCGTCGACAGTCTTGAAGAGTTGCTGAAAAAGAAAGCATCGTCCAGTAAGATTTTTTCTAATTTTTTAATCACAAAAAAGTGACTGTCAGTCAGTTTTTCCGACTGACAGTGACCTGGATCAGTTGAGCTATCTATAGATCGTTTCAAACGATCCTTAGATAGCTTGACTAATCCTATTGTATTTTGTAAATATGTAGTAGCTTAGTTTCTGTAAATAAAATACTTAATCACAAAAATGTTTAGTCAAAAAAAAAAAACACGTTTCTGTAAAAACCGTTACATTGGAATTAAGCTTCAGGAATCCATGAAGAACAAAATTGCCGAAGATTTCACTGAATTTCATAATTCATCGGATTTTTATTGAATAAGTACGTACCTAGACCTACCTACTTAGCACTTACCTACTTAGCGTGAGGAAACCGGCATGTCGTAGAACTACGGCTGCTTATTACAAAAACGTAAAACCTTGGTTGAACCCCATGTTGCAACATGTCAAAACAAAACTGTTAGGTACCACAAAAAAGCGTTCTATGTACCAGTATTTAAAGATTGTTTTTCTAGGGACAGTTTTTTTGTTAGACTTGGTCTAAACTCGGCTCATTTTATTGTAATAAGCCCCACAAAGTTTGAAAACATGTGTCAAGTGCACGAAAGGAGCCTCTTTGAGGCGCACTTATAATCCTTTCACCGCACTGGTTCGAAAGAACTAGTTACACAAGAAGAAGAAGAAACACTTTAATTTAACATCATTTTCCAGTTTTCTCGTTGGAAAATTCAAATCCTAATTTGTGTTCGTCAGTTGAAGATACCTCAAACCTGCCGTTGGCCAGCACTGAGGGCTATGTCAGGGACCAAGACAGCGAGCGGTCCAAGATGATCAATATCAGTAAATATGTTGGTGAGTACCACAACTGCTCTATGCTGCTTATTACATAAACGTTAAACCTTAGTTGAACCCCATGTTGACACATGTCAAAACAAAACTGTTACCACAAAAAAAGAGTTCTATGTACGTGTATTTAAAGATCGTTTTTCTAGGGACAGTTTTTTTAGTTAGACTTAGTCTAAACTCTGTTCATTTTCTTGTAATAAGACGGGTGTTCAAGCATCTCCCTATACTTTCAAATAGCACTAAACTTTGTACAGTACGCAGAACCAATCTTTAGCTCTCTGAAGTTAGGTGCACTAAACGATTGCGCAGGTTTGCGCGAGTAGGTGAGATAGCACGATGCAAAAAACTAAGCGAGTGTGCGAGGCAGCTAAACAACGCGGTTTTTTTTTTAGGCGTCATCAAAACTGGGTTCTGCGCAGCTACTTCTAAGAGCTAAAGACTGGTTGTGCGTACTGTACCTAACTTACCTTAATCGTACCTAATTACTACCTATCTCAAAACAGCATAATTACACAAATGCATTTTGATAGGCGTTTTTTTTTCCCTTTGCGAATGTGTAATGTTATATCTCTCTTTGACTTCTAACCTGAACGGACGCTATTTCTAAATTTAATCGATTACTACAATATATTGTCAAGAAATATTAAGTTGGAGTTTAATTTACGAAGAATTAGGCTCCCTTATGTTCTGACACTGAACACTATGATGTGTCTCTTTATTAATATTCACGGACCAATAGTTTCGGTTATGAACTTTGTTAAAATGTTGCATATTAAAATTTTAAACATACTTTTAAGGCAAAAATTAATAGAAATGAATGAAGAAAAACCCAATACAAATACAGTTGCTTATTTCTTAGTTAACCATTAAGGCCCATACTAATAAACGTGGTGTAGAGTTATTCCTCGGAACAAACTAAAAATAACCATACATTTTGACAGTTTACACTCAGGAATATACCACGATTATTAGTAAGGCCGTAAATATTTAATTTGCAGCGACGACACCAGAAATAAACAAGATTGATTCGACAAAGAAAACTGTCAAATATAATGATACACTCTCCTGCGCTGAACTACAGAAGGTATTTTATAAACTTTTGTAATACAATCTCCTCCAAAGTATCTCTGTCCGTCTGTTACCTTTTCAAGACTAAACTAAGAACAGTGGGCCCTTAAGCTCAAGGGGCCCTCGGACTCTGAGTCAGAACCCCAGAGTCCGGAAGGTTTTATTCTTAGGAAACTATTGGTATGATTATTTTGTAAATAAAACAACTGCATTTCGATATTTTTGAAAAAAAGTACTTAAGTTACTACAGTCAGCCCAGTAAATGACGAATCAAATCGTAAGTTTTTACAAAAATTCTAAATACGTTAACATTTTGCCACATCCTGTATATTTTGACTTGAAAAAACCTATACTGTTCAGTTAGGGACTGAGAAATGTATGGGGACACAATTTTGCTGCATTCAATGCGAGCTAAATCGCGGAAAACAAAGTTGTTTTATTGTTATGGCAACAATAAAACAACCGTCTCACTCGACAGCTGGTTCACGACTGAAGACAACCACAGACGTACAAAGTGTAAACTATCTTGCAGGATAGCAGCGCAGACTCGGACGAAACTGGCACACAAAGCATAGACATCACCATCCTCTGGCTGGCCCTGAACGAGGAATGCGAGGCTATGGTCAACTCTAGCATACAAAAGTTGTATGTGGCATATAGCTTCCTTGGCAGAAGAGGGGCCGATTTGGAAACTCCGTTCAGTCTGCCGAAACCGAAGCACTACGCTGATAAATGCTACTTTAATTTCAAAAAGAGTAAGTTTAGTTATTTTTTGTAAAATTTAAAGTTTGTATTTTGAACTTTTATATTTACCATTTTATGGCAATTCAAGCTTACTTCGTCAACAGGTTTTCAACCTTCCCCCTAAGAAACTGTAAGCACAGGTCCAGTAGGTCCAACTCACGAAGGTCTTCATTTGATTTGTTTCTGTGCGTGAGCGATACTGAGCGCTCATTCGTCCATGGAGCGTTCTCGAGCTTACGCAACAACGTACACGTATTTACACACACAATTAAGACCAGCCCGCCTTCGTAAGATAGAACTATAGCATAGTTTAACGAAGCCTTAGCCAGAAATCCATTGATGCACGGCCGGTATTTGAACCCACGAATTTCGGATTGAAAGTCGAGGCGCAACCCCATTCGACATCGGTTCTTACAACAATATAGCTTCTTAACGGTGAAGGAAAACATCGTGAGGAAACCTGTAGCTTAGTCAGCTCCACACGTATTGACGTCGTCTTTCCTGTGAACGGCTGATTAAGCTGAGAGGATGGTTTAGGTGCTGGGCAAGCCTATTCCATCTCAAAAAATGTCCCAGGCACTACAGCGTCCTGTTAAGTGTAGGTAGGCATGGATTGCCTCCTGACGCTGTATAAATCATCTAATATCCCGTTCCCCCAGCATTCAATCTCCACGAGTGTGACCTACCGCTACTGGGACACATGTCCCGATGTCGCGCGGGCGGCGGCGCCTCCACCGACCCGCGGGACTGTATCGTGTTCACTCTCATCAGCGAGCCCGCCGAGGACCCGCTGGGACTCTCCAACTGTGAGGATATCGGGTAAGTCTTCATGCTCATTGAAGTGGTGCAGGATTGGTCGTTGAGGTGAATGGTACAGCATTCCATCAACACTATGTCTCAACCGACAGGATTGCATCGTCTTCACTTCAGCGAGTCCGCTGAGGATTCAGTCAAACAGAGTACTGCTAAAGTTTTTATGCAATGTTCCCGTTGTCCTTTTACATATTTTTTGGTTTTCAGGAACGTTTTTCGGGATGAAAAGTAGCCTATATGCTATTCTGGAGTTATACCTTTCACCTTACCAAATTTCATTGTATACTGTTTCGTCGTTTGAGCCTTATTCTTACACAAACATACAAACATCCAAATATCCAAACATCTGAACAAAACTCACAAACTTTCAGCTTTATTATATTAGTGGGATTTTTCGTCATAAATCGAAAACTATTAAAAATCTGTCGGTCAGAAAAAATATTAAAAATCTGTTTAAACTTGCGCTAGTGAAGCCCTTTCATACGCTACCCCACATGGCACGGTTAATTCAAAATTTCGACCCCCTTTTTTGCATTGGGCCCAGTTTTTTATGATATAACTAAAATAAATAATGCTGGACATTTCACACAGCATCATCTAGCCCCAAACTAAGCAAAGCTTGTAATATGGGAACCAGATAACTGATATACTACTTATATACTTTTTGTTTGTAAATACATACATATTATACATAGAAACACCCAGACCTGAGACAAATATATGTAGGTCATACAATCATTTGTCCCGCGGCGGGGATCGAGCCCGCAACCTTCTGCGTCGCAGGCGGACCTTCGCCCACTGCGCCACAGAGGTCGTCTGAAAAATATACGGTTTTCAGATTTCTCCCTGTACTTGTAGTCTAAGACGAAACTACTTGCCAAATATCAAAGTTCTAACTCAACGAAAAGTGCACGAAAGGAGCCTCTTAACTTCTCTCTACTTATGATCCTTTCACCACACTGGTTCGAAAGAACTGGTGACACGACAAGAAGAAGAAGCAAACGTTAATATCGGACTGTAATCTGTGTCAGCTACGCATACCTGTACCTGGGCGACGTGCTGGCGTACAGCGGCGACAGCGCGGGCTACACCGAAGTGGTCGGAGTGCGCGGAGTCCGCGGCGGCGTGTGCGGAGTGCTGGCCGTGCGAGTGGAGCAGCTGCCAGTGCTGCGCCGAGCGCTGGCGCTAGCGCACTCGCGTGTCTCGCGTGGCTAGTGCGCTTCTTTCCTGCCATGTAAGTGCTTCGGATACAGCTATCACTGCGCAGCCATCAGAAACTCAATCATCATCAAAAATGTGACAAATTACAGTATTGAGCTTTTCTTTTATAGTTAGGTTTGTTCCTAAGAAACTATATTCTTTTGCCACACCCAGCTACCTGAAGTTGTAATTGTACAGGGTTTCCATCCGTGTCCAGTCAGTGTGACCAGCTGCTTGGCAATGATGTCCCAAAATTTTGTACTGACCTCGTATCTTTGGCGATCACCATTCTTTCTCAAACGTTCGATCATCCCGCCATCATCACGGCTCGGGCATCCAAGAAGTAACAATGTTTCTCCACTTCTCATGTCACTTCCGGCTTCCGGCACATTCATTCATTATCTCGTCATAGCAAATAACTGAGTTGTGAAACCAGTCTTCATCATCAACATCAGCCTGGACTCACCCTCTGCTGGTTTTAACGTGCATGTTATTCGTTTTTAGTTGAGGGGGGATGCTCTACGAGTAGACAAATTCATCATAACAACAACACTATCTTTTGTTCCAGCTTGAATAAACTTCCCCCGAATTTCTCTCCGTAGTATGAGGTACTCGTAATCGTCTGAAAAAATAAAAAGTGTTTTGTCATAATTTATTAATTGAAAAAAATTAAACGCATCTTCATAAAATTCTGATTTTACTTTTAATATCAGTAGAAATCATAGAGTTTTTTTTTTTTTGGAACAATAAACAGCTACATTATATAAGTTATAGAGTTATTTGGATCTATAACTATTATAGAGTTATTTGGATCTGTCATTGAGAAATTCATATTTCAGAAAAAAAAATGCAACATTTCTCAGTTTTGAGGCTAAATGTATGTGTATGTACAGTCGCGGAATGAAAAGGTTGACCAGTTTTCAAATAAATTCGTTTACGCGTTGCAAGCCCCTTTTTAAACTGCGTACGACGACGAGAGTGCTGTACTGAAAATTATGTTAAACTAGAAATGGAAAACTTTTATTTTGTAAATTAAACTGTATAATAACTAAGTTTAAATTCTCTTAGACATTCATTATGACAGAATGTGTCATACTCGGTCGATAAAGCAGGTAGTTATCAAACGAATACATACTGAGCAAGCAATAACAGATCCTTTTCATTCCGCGACTTTACTTGAAAAACATAGTAGGTATGATGTGTTTGTTTATATATAAGTACATAATTTAAATGATTTGCAATAGATCTTGCACATTACCGCATTGCCACTGATACAAATTCGATCAGTCATATCGAGACGATAAATCTCTTTAGACTTAACCAGATCCGTACTCGAAATAAAACGTGGATGCATGCCTAGAACAAATAACAACCGGACACTCAAAATAAATTGAAATTTAAAACTGAAAGTTTTTTAGCGATGAACAGACGAAAATAAAACAATGTAATACTAATCGGACTCAATCATAAAATCATTATCTAGTAATAGCGAAGACCTTCAGTATCTTACAATCACTGGATTTGACAAGTATCTCCTAAGAACTAACACCAAGAAAATCATCATAAGAATGAAGCTACTAATAAAGCTTTATTTTCTTCTGTATTTTTTACCTTTTTATAAATGTAGTTTTGTTTTGAAAAAGATTGGCTAGCCAGCAAGCTAGTAAACCATCCATCCGAAACCGTCCTGTAGCAAAATGTTCCCGCTTGCATTCCTAACAGTCATAGTAGAAGCGACGGCGTTGGGCGACGCACGCCCGCCCGAAATATACGCGATCGATTTCGTAACCCCCGATCGGTAAAACTGTGCATTCCCATGTGTACATAACATCCCCTCACGTGATCATACATCAGTGTTTGTGAATATGGTGGCAAAAACATGCAAACTCATAGATGATTTGTATATAACTGTAAAAGCAAAGTTTTAATTAAAAAGTATAAAACCGTGTCATAATAGTATAGGGTGTGTCAAACTACGAATACATTTTCATAAAACAATTTTGTTGACACATATGTGTTCAATTAATGCGGAGTTTTCAGTGTGGAAACATTTTCATCTGTTTATTTGAATAGCGTAAACTATTCATTGCTGTTTAAAAGAGTAGCATCGGTTAGGTTGGCACTGTTTATTAAATATGTTGTTGAAGATATATATTTTGCTAAAGAGCACCGTATACAAAATGTATCGTCAGGGGGAGGCAACGGCAATGAAATAAATAATAAATCTATCTACTTCTCATTGAAATGAGTCCAATCATTGTCCAATAATCATCAAATTAATGTCCTGTAACGAGTTATTGCATAAACCCTTGTCTTGTAAAGATTAATCGGTCAATCAGCCCGTTGCATTGGCGCTACGCGTCCTTGCCCCACTGACGTGCCAACTCGCGGACGCATTTAGCCCGGCCTACCGGGCTGTACTAAACTTTCTTCAGCATCTATCAATCAATTACAGACCTTACTACCAACTGATAAGAATACTAATCAATCTACATGCAATTTATCTATCTACTCTACATAAACACGATGCAATCAATTGTGAATCTTAGTGCGTTGGGTTAAGGTTGCGTGAATGAAACAGGGGATGGAACGCGGACTCGATCGTTGTACTCAGCGACATTTGGGAGGCAGTTCTTTCGCTCACGGCTGCTTTTTCATCTGTCAAGAGATTGGCAACATTGATGGATTGGTACAGTTGTGAAACTCATGTTCTTAGCTTGCTTTACGAAGGGTTAATAACCTTACATTGCCATATTTTTTAAATTTACAAGCTGTCTGTTTACCGGCTCGATTATTGTCTTCAAGATGTTTTATAATAGGAAGGATTAGTTAGAATTAGCTACTTCAGAGAAGATTCTGAAGTTTCTGATATCTGTAACAGCTGATTTATAAAGTGGCGGTACATTGGCAAGAAATTAGAAACTTGCACGAAATTATCCTGTACTTTTACCATGTCGCTGTCACGGGCATGATTCATACTCTCTATTTGTCCGCTGCGATGCAACGTTCGTTGACATTTCCGTGCTGGGTAGATGTTGAAAGATTTGACATTATTGATACCCTGATTAAGGTTTGTCTGCTCAGGGTTTTCTTCAATTTCATACAATTTCACTCTTTAGCTAGGCAATTGCATTTCCCAAAGCCCCTTTTATTTTAGCACCAATATTTTTAAAGTACGCTTCTAATCCTACAAAATCTCATACTCCGATGTCACATCTGGTCTGTCTGTAATTCAGGATTACCAGCGAAGAATTTGCAAGATTGTATCATTCGTGACTAATGTTACTTGTGAACTTGTATTTAGTGAAACGACACAGGACGTAGGCGTAGCTAATTATAGCAACTATTTCAAGTTCATACATTGATTATACGCGCGGGTAAATATTTGTGACCCATTTGTGTCGCTGCGATGGATACTTTGAGGCTTACGGTAAACTGTCTATTGCTTTAAAACTCTTATCTATTCATTATCTTTGAACTAAACTTTGATCACTGAATATACTGATCAGTCAATTATCGTATCAGTCCAATATCAGTATTTTTTATTTAGGTGATATTTAACTTCTTATTTGTACCTAATCATCATAGTAAAACTCAATATAGATGGACTTACTTTAAAAATATCTTTGATAAATATAGTCATGAGCCCCAATAAACATTTTCTCTCTCAATATGTCACAATGAGAACGTATCGCGTCTGAAATGGCCTCAAGGTTGCATCGGATCGCTAGTTTTACGGCGCCGGCGCATGTCCGGAATGTCACGGACGCCATTCACATCCGTCCCGGATACGCAGTTCTGATACTACTCAATATTCCTAAAAAATCTATCAAACTTTACATGGAATCTTTGTTGTAGACATTTTGTTTGTGAGAGAAAATAAATAAATATTTGATTTAATTATAAATAGGTTTCAGTATAAGGTAGCAAAATAAATCCAGCGATGACAGTCTGACTGATTAGCAGATCATTTGCAAGAAGGCCGAAGTGTTACATTAATCATTTAAATCATCGTGCAAAGGCCGTATAAATCTCCGCCGGTTTATCTATCCAGAGATTAATAATCAGTTCTGGTTCTGCCATTTGGCATGAAGAGTTGGCTTCGTGTCAGCATTCTTGGGCACGTGTCTGTTTACCTGCAATGCTAGTTTTTCTGTAGGAGTACTAGATTGCAGTAACGTTTACCCACTAGGATTTGTTTCGGTTTTCAATACTTATTTGATTGCAACAAATAGTACATGTCGTTAACCTGCCCTTTGTACAGCTTTTTAATAAATAATACTGGACTTTTCACACAGCATCATCTAGCCCCAAAGTAAGCAGAGCTTGTGTTATGGGTACTACATGACTGATATACTTATATACTTTTTGTTTGTAAATAGTAACACCCAGACACGAAAATATTTGTAGACCATACAGACATTAGTCCCGCCGCGGGCATCGAACTCGCAACATTTTGCGTCGCAGGCGGCAATTTCGATGAGTGAGGGGTTTCGACGAGTTAAGAACTAGGGCTCGTTTCCAATAAGGTGAAGCTTAAAGAATTTCATGAATTGACCAGTCACAAAGCTCGGAAGCTCAAAATCTCAAATCACTCGATCATTGTCATTTGGCAATTCATGATCCACAAACTAAGACAAGGCTGAACGGAGTGTCGTTCAGCTTTGCCTTAGTGGAAACGCACCTTAAACTTCCTTTTGAGTTTCAATTATATCTGTATACATTTTATAGATATCCATATTGCACTGTTGCGCACGGCATCGTGAGTTTTGCCAAATTCGTACTAATATTATCCCGTGAATCAGTCGCCTTGGAATATGAACTATCTTATTATAAAACATTCCATTCAGGAAATGAAGCGACATATTTATATTTATATTTTTGTTCAGAGCGCCAGGTGTAGTTTATTAAATATATTAGTATCTAATTTGAATTCGGTTACGTAAAAACAAGTAAATAAGGTCACAAATATCCTCAAAGATAGTAGACATTATATAACTTGGATTTTAGAAATTCAAGCCCTTTGGAAGCATCTAGAGGTTGGTCACTAGCACGTTACTTATTATATTTCTTTTACTTATTCTAAAAATTAGTTAAAATTATAAAAAAAAAAGTTAGTTATTGCTAGATGCTTATTTTAGTAACTTAGTTTCGTCGCGCAGCTGTGTGTGCGTAGCTAAGCAAAATCAAGTTTCGTAGCTTAGCTACGCTGTAGACGTACGTCTATGCTACAGCGTAGCTAAGCTACGATATAAACTAAGACCGCAGATTTCACCAATAACAGGACATAGGTATGTTCTCTGGGTAAAGGGTTGTACAAACAAGCCTAGAGACAACTCTACCAGCATCCATTTGAATGTCACCATGTTGATAAGGTAGACATTAATGGCGGTGAACTAAACTTTTTCTGTTAAACATATTCTTCATGTTATGATCTTTATCTTCTATCGAACCAGGGTGGTGGAAGAATTTTGAATGCGCCTATGACTCAGAGCAAAACTGCTTTTATTCCCATTCTGCTCTTACATCATCAGCCATAAATATTGTGTTCGTTCACAATTACATGCTTGTTCTATCTGATTACTTAATCGAAAATGAGCTCATACATTCGTAAATATATTCAAATGAGAGTTCAACAATCTCATTTGTTGAATCTTCCGATGTGTGCTTTCACTTACGTCATCGAAAATTTATGAACTCGCGCGATAATATCTGGAAATTGAAGTAATAAATGTATGTGCGTCGTGGGAATATTTATACTTACACAAAATACTGAAAAGTATAAATATTTGGAAGTGTGATTTATAAGACTATAAGTCTGCTAAGTGTATTCAACCGACTTCAAAAAAAGGAGGAGGTTCTCAATTCGTATGTATGTTTTTTTTTTTTTTTGTATCTTGTTACGCGATTGTTCCGCCATTTGTTGACCGATTTGCAAAATTCTTTTCATGTTTGAAAGGGTATACTCCAGAGGTGGTCCCATATAAATTTTATTCCTGAGGGATTGATAGTTTCCCCGTTAAACTCTAAACACCTTCCCTCCTAGCCATGTCACAAATAGAAATCGAATCGACAGCTTGACGCCCTGAGTCACACCGCGTTTCGAGTCAAACATTGAAGTCGGTTTTCTTTTTAGTATAAAAACGTAATTATTTTTCATTTACCTTCATATTTTAATTATGTTAGCCGTATCTATCGTTTTCATGTATTAGTGCTTCTTTGAACATTGAACCACGCTGGTTCAGTTCATAATCGTAGTTGAATGAGGTATTGGCCAATCACGGAGTTTTTAGACTGCCTAAAGGCCTCCGTCGTAGTTTCACGGCTTATATTAATTAACAAGTCAACGTGCCCTCCGAAGCATAGAAGCGTTCAGTTGATAGTGCCACTAGCGGCTCCCATGCACCCATCTACTTTGTGATCCCTCAGAACGTCGCTTAACTTCGACGATCTATCAAGTAGGACTAGGCAAGCAGCATCATGTATACTAAGCACAACGGATCTTTAGCTCTCTGAAGTTAGGTGCAATAGATGATTGCGCAGGTTTGGTAGAGTGAACGAGATAGCACGATTTTAGGCGTCATCAAAAATGGGTTCTGCGAAAGAACGATTGTGCGTATTTTACTTACTTACCCTTTTATTCTTCGTTCTGGGCACAGAGTGAGTCAGTGTGTCATTACCACTCTAAAAAAGCTACGTTAAACACATTTCTACATAAACACAAAACACATTTATCTGTCTTCTACATCTTCTACTGATTAATATCTACAGAAAAATAAAATGAAATCTTCAAATCTAACAAAATTTAATGCTTCGAGAACAAGTAATGAAAGTGCTACTTAACTGGACATAAGTGATCAGTGACTCAGTGAAACAGTGCTACACTCCACAATACACACACCAACACACAATGGACACTACACAAGACACAGACACAATGACCCCGGAAGCTATAGGTCAGTTACATTACATTAAAATTGTATGGACGGTGATGAAAATCTATTTTGAATATTATTAAAGTCCCTCTCGAAAAGCTTAGGACGTATTCCAGAGTAAAATCCCAAACAATTTTAATATAAAACTACCTATCGACTTACACTGAATAGAACGAATCAGCTGAAAGTATTTGTTTATTGTTTTGTAATGTTAATAAGGAAGTGGTGAATCAATAGTTTTCACAGATTTTATACCAATAAGAAGTGGTTTAGTTAGTGTATCGGTGTGCCCAGCAAATAATTTCGATACCACCATCTATGTAATATACTTACATAGTCTTCTATGAATACAGTACTTTTGGAGGAAGAGTACGTACTTTTTAGCTGATGAAAATAGATTTTTGTCACGTCATACAAAACATTGGCATGTTTACTTCAAAGTTTAATTTAAACTATTACTATAACAACTTAACTAAATGTATATGAACGCTGACCGTTGACACAACACTATTTTTAACATAATAATTGGTTCTCTATTTAACTTACGGATGATCGCAAGATGTCTCTTATATGTATAGTTTAGATTTTGGTCAAAATATTCGGGATAGATTTTTGTGAGACGGGACATTAATGGCAGGTTCCTTAACCGTTGTATCCCAAAATCAACCCTGTATACTAAAACATGATTCAGCACAAACAGATGCATGAACATGAGATATACCAATATTACTTGATAAGTTGTCTGTACGTTGAATAAAGGATTAAGACACTACACACCCCTACACTCAAGGCTACAAAGACAAAAGCCTATAGTAGATAGGCTACACTCTAAACTAAACTATAACTACTATTCTACGTAGATGCTAAAACCATAATAAGACTGTACCTGATTTTCTAAAAATACTATTACCAAAGTAAAAAAATTTAAAAATTAAATTACGTTTAATTTTATCTGCCTCTCCATTTTCTCTGCCTAAGTAGTTGAGTTGTAGATATTAATAGTAGTTAATAATCGAAAAGCTTTCATTGAATGTAGTTGCCACGCAGTAGATAGTTTTTAAATCCATAATTCATCATTCATTCATGATCATTATACCTACAAAATATGTAAAACCATAACTTTACCTATATGAACTTAAACAAAAAGGTTTTGTTTAATCATTCATTCCTAGCATTCAATCACAGCTAAAAAGTAGAACGATTCATATCGTATACGAAGTACGGAGTACGGAGTGTTATAACTTGGTACTTCTGATCCGGAAAATCCTGATGATCCTTGCTTATTGTATCAAAACAATTGCTAATTTAGTATCCTCTCATCATTCATTAGCCGAAAGTCTTAACGATTTCCATGTCATATTCATTAAATCTCATCTTCCATATTTCAACCGGCTTTACTAATACAGCTTATAAGTGCAGTTTCACACCATTAACTTTTTCCAAGGCTTGGAAGTAGTGCAAAGTAGAAGAGCGTAGTGTCAGTGCATATCGTCAGTGGTCCGTGTGTGCAGAGTTTGGCGAGTGGCTGAGCCGCGTTGCTGTGCCGGGCTTGCTGCGCTCGCGCCGCGACAGCGAGCGAAGCGCGCGCGCGAGGACGCTTCAACTCATCATGGATGTGAGTATACTTTATCCTTTGTTATCGTAAGGTTTTAATGTATACTTAATTGTTTTACGAAATCTGTCTTCCTGTGTTTGTTGTTTGTACATATTTTTTTTTAATAAGTATACTTAGTTCTAATAATGATTATGAAATATTAATTATAATATCCAATACTAAATGCGAAAAGGTTTAAAAACAAAAAAGACCAAAGATGTGTTTTCAAAATTGATATTAGAGACCAAAACATAAAACCGTATCGTAAACGTTATTAACACTCCGTTCAATTTATAGCCTATTAAATGTAACACACAAGTTTCCTCAGGTTTCCATTCCAACATGTGTTGGTATCAATAACGTTAGAACATTTGGTTTATCGGCGTTTCATTGTGGGAAAATAATCCGACAAGTATCAAGAAAACTGATGAACAATTCAATTTGCTTGTTGTTCCAGTCGCAAAAGACACGTTTAGATCAAGTGATTATTTCTGTTGTTTTACAATTTACTTGCTACTCGATTTCGTTCACATAAACATTATAATTTTCCTTTATATTTTTCAAATTATTAGTTTAGTTTTTTGTACAAAAGCTATATCCTAAGGAGATTTGGCTATGATCTTAACTTACATCTCTCATCATAACCACAACGACCTAAGTATGTAATTTCGTAGAAAATTTTAATTTCCATTGCAAAATTGGTACACGCTTCCAATGTCAAACCCCTTTACTATCTCTTTGTCACCTTCCTATCTGGGCCACGCTCCAATATTAATGTTCAGAACAGTCAATAATATCAATGGATAATGTTTGGACAGCCAGGAAACATTAATTTGAAATGTACAATTAGCATTATTTGTTTCGTTAATATAAGTCTCGTATGTTAAGATGGCATCAAGGTATCGCTAAACTGACGCGAGTAAATGCAACAATGTTTTAAAATACTGCTCTATTGCCAAGTATCAATTTATAGGAGTATTCGTGTTAATCTTTTAGTATAATCGTTTATTTCATCATGTTGAGATTTTCATTTTAGTACTCATTGGCTTGCTTAAAGTAGTTATTACAATACTCTTACGAGACCAGTATTTAAAAATACATTAGTGACGAAAAAGCTTGTCATAGTTGTCAATTTAGTTTCGTATGAAATAGGAATAAAGCGTGAGCAAATAATCAGCAAATAAATTTCAAAATAGTGTGATCCAATGCCGGCATTATTTTAGTTTCTATAACGGTATACTTTTCTGAATAATACAATGCTTGCTATGTACAGCGCCATCTATAAGCAAACAAGTGTACCACGTAGCTATCCGACTGAAAATAAACCAATATTCAAACCTCACGTTCCTTCATTCGTTTCTCGTATCACAGTTAAAGCGTAGTAAACAAATACACAAAGAGATGGCGCTCTACGCAGCTCATATTTTGTAAGATGTAGATTCTTGGGTTTGTTATTTTTGCATTGTTTTGACGAGCACTTATTTGACGGATGACCGCGTAATTGCATCCAGGTGGTGTGGTATAACTAATACTATTTTCGCTTCTTGAAGTGCTGAGAATAGGATATTAGTATCAACAAAACATTTTTAATGTAAATATCCCATTATTATTTCTGTTTCTGATTTTTGCCAGACTGTAAAACTACTTTTAACGAATAAGATATTTGATGATCATCAGACCTTCATTGATGGTAGGTTATAGCTGGATTTATCGAATGTTTGCGAAATACCTATAGTATTTTTCACGTAGGAACGTATCCCTGACACATAGAACCTTTTACGCTGTACAATAATGAAACATTTTGAAATAAATGAAATCAAGTGATAATACTTCCAGATACAACTTCAAAAATTTTATTGGATTTTGTCTATTTCCTTTTTAATCATTTCAAATATTAACATAAAAGAGCCTTGTTTTGTGAAAAGGACTATAGTTTAAAATGTCTCGACCGTCCGCGTGGCTGGCCACTTACTCATACGAATTTACTTAAAAGCTTTAAAGTACCGAGTTTAAGATCTTATTGACCAATATTGTTCTAATAAATTTAATGTTTATGTTAATAATACACACTGTTCCATAGCGGAACAGATTTTGTATCTATTATTTCGTTTGAAATTTCGTGTTCATTTTTTATTTTATTATGTGGGTGGAATAATGCAGAAAACACAATCTTGAGGGTAGATCAAACCTATCCTTTACTAATTCTATTGGCTGTTTTGGAGTGACGCCTACTTCACTGTCTTTCGACACGGCGACAAGGCAGCCACACTGGTCTTCGCCATCCTACGGGCCACACGCGCGCGCATATTTCGTGTCTTCGCACAAGTGCCGTTCGTGCTCCCAGACTCTTAAGATCTCTTGTGAACGTTCCACTCAAAGACCCACAATCTGCAATCATAGAACCAGCAGTGCCCAATACCCTATGGATTTATAGTGCGGTGATTCTATCGGTACAACCAGGAGGCGACATCTTTGGACCCGCTAGATTGACGAGAAAAAGGTTAGTCGCTTCATACAGCCTACTGAAACTCCCGTACATAGTTTTGATCCTTCGATCACGGATTTGATTCCTCCAGATTGTGTCGTCTTTATTGCCCTTTGCTACACTACGTGTACGTACATTTTTTAGGAATTTTCCATTGCCATCTTTGTAACGCAAAATGGCGGACGATTCGGCTATCGAACAAGATATTTTCGAACGAGATATTATCTTGGAAGATCTTAAGAGAACGTTGCTTTTTTCTACTACTGATATTTTACAATTTAAATCACGATCTTCCGATCTTATTTCTCAACAAAGGAAGTTTGGTAAACTTCAAGCTAAAATTGAAAAGGCTTTAATGAAGTTAAAAACTTTTAATAAAGAAGAACAGTTAAAAATTCGTAATGATTTTAGCGATTGTTATTACGCAATTCTTGTACATGTAAATAAATTTAAAGAAGCTGATCAGGAAGGGAGACGTATGAGTCGGATCCCTACTCAATCTTTGCCTCATGCGCAAAATCATTGCCTCAACAAATTGCCTACGTTGCCATTGCCAACTTTTAGTGGAGAATCTACCGATTGGCCCTCATATTACGATTTGTATCGTGCCGTTATCCACAACAATGATGCCTACACATCAGCGGAAAAGTTTAGGTATTTATTGTTAACATTAAAAAATGAACCTCATAATTTGATAAAATCAATTCCAATCACAGATGAAAATTATAGTGTCGCGTTAGATATACTTACGAATAGGTACGAGAACCGTAGGATCATTGCTTCGAAGCATTTAGATCGCATTCTTGATATCGAAAAGTGTGCTAACGAGTCGAATTTGAGTTTACGTAGACTGGTTAACGTTTACATGGAAAATATTAAAGCACTCGAAATGATGAATTTTCCTGTTCATGAATGGAGTTTCATTTTGTTGAATATCTTACTACGTAAGATACCACATACAGTTCGTAAACGCTTCGAGTTATCGCTCACTAAATCATCGGACATACCGTCCGTAGATGTACTTATAAAGTTCTTGGAACAGGAGATTTCTACATTCGAAATTATGTCGAGTAACGATTCAAAAAGTGTTGAGGGTAGGTTCCGCGCAGCCAGCACGAATTCGTACCGAGCCAGCAGCGGCGGTGGCGCCCCTGGCGGCGGTAGCTCGGGTTTCTCCAAATCAAGCGGTTTTATACCGAAACAGACGTTTGCCGTTACGGAATATTCTGATGTTCAAAATGAAAAGCGTTGCATTTTGTGTTACGATCAACACATCTTAACAAAATGCTCGAAGTTTTTAAACATGTCTCCAAATGAGAGACAAAAATTTGTAAAAAATAAAAATGTGTGTTACAACTGCTTACATGTAGGTCACGATTTAAAAGTTTGTAGGTCGAATTATTCATGCCAAACGTGTAATAAACGACATCATTCATTGCTGCATTTTGAAATTAAACCGATGAATTCGAATTCAGCATGCCCCGTCTCTTTCCCTTCTACGGAGGAACCTACGACTCCGGTCAGTCCCGACCGCACCGCCATGCCAATGCAACCGACTAACGTGAATCATGCGATGCGCGAGAGTGGCGAGGCGTCCATTGCGCCGTTTGTTAGGAAGTGTACAGTTATGCTTTCTACGGCAATCGTCAATGTATGCGTAGGTTCAACAAATCACTCGGTTCGCTGCTTGATTGACACTGGTAGTCAGGCGAGTTTTATGACGGAAGCATGTTCGAAGCGCTTAGGTTTAACTTCTAGGTATGTTGGTATTCCTGTGTTTGGGATTGGGGAGGAGAAGCCGATTCAACCGAAAGGGATAGTTTCGTGTGTTGTTACTCCGCGTGGGTCGGAGCACCCAGCCGTCGCGGTCGAAGCTCTAATCTTGCCAAAATTGTTTTCGCAATTTCCAAAAATTCCGCTACCTATTGAAGCGTGGCCTCACATTCAAAATTTAAATTTAGCCGACCCCTATTTCAACGCGAATAACGCTCAGCCGGTTGAAATGTTGTTAGGTGCCGATGTACTTTCCCACATTTTGCTGGGAAATATTGTTAAGGGTCGTCCTGATGCGCCGATTGCTATAAATAGCATATTCGGCTATTTATTGATGGGAAAAGCATTTTTCGATGTTAGTCCTGCTCCGTCTCCACTCCAGGTGTGTCATAGCTCCTTCTTCGAGGACAACGACCTCCAACGTTTCTGGGAATTGGAAGCAGTTCCCGAGGAGAAAATTCTCACCCCCGACGAACGTCAATGTGAATCGATTTTTGAAAATACTCATTTACGTGATGATCAAGGTCGATACGTCGTAGCGCTTCCATTTAAAAATGCACCTATACTAGGTCAATCACGCGACATTGCTCTCGCTCGCTTTCGTAAGTTAGAACATCGCTTAGAACGCAATCCGTCCCTTAAAAAGGACTATCACGCGTGTCTACAGGAGTATGTCGATTTAAATCAAATGGAACCTTGTGATCCTCCGTCTTACGACGAAAACTCACACTACTATATTCCGCACCACTGCGTGGTCAAAGAGTCTAGTGAAACCACCAAGTTGAGGGTGGTATTCGACGCTGCTTGTAAAACTACTAATGGAAAATCATTAAATGATCTTTTGCTCACGGGTCCGAAGTTGCACTCTGACATAGTGGACATCTTACTTAATTTTCGTGTTCACAAAATAGTTTTTACAGCCGATATAAAACATATGTATCGCAACATTGCAGTTCGTGAATCCGATTGGGATTATCAACGGATTGTTTGGCGGTCATCTCCTGACCTACCTATTCGAGATTATAGATTGCGCGTCGTCGTGTTCGGTATCAGTTCATCTCCGTACGCAGCGTTACGTGTGATACGTCAACTCGCACATGATGAAGCTGAAAGGTTCCCTCTTGCGGCCGCAGTTTTGATGAGGAATGTTTTTGTCGACGACATTGTTTCAGGGGAGGATAGTGAGGTGAACGCGCTCAATTTGCAGCAACAGCTGATTGGTATTTGTGCGAGCGCAGGATTTGAGCTGCGCAAGTGGCATAGTAACTCGCCGGCGATACTCGCCGCGGTGCCCTCGGATTTCCATGGTGAGCGGCCTGAAGCCTTATCTTTTGCGGAAGTAGAAAAAGATCCATCGATTAAGGTTCTCGGCCTCCAATGGAACCCCAGTTCCGATAGTTTTTCCTTTACAGTTAAAACGTCTAACTCAAATTGCACGAAACGTGTGATGCTGTCTGAAATAGCAAAAATTTACGATCCGGTAGGTTTCTTATCTCCGGTAATATTGTACGCGAAGCATTTAATGCAACTACTTTGGATCGCAGGTACTGGATGGGATGAGTCACCGCCTGTTGACATCATTAACGCGTGGATGAGCTTTATCAAGCAACTTCCACTCTTATCTCAGTGTGTTTTTCCGCGTCATATCTTTTCTAAAACAACATCTATTGAATTGCATGGTTTTTCTGACGCTTCTGAACGAGCTTATGCCGGGTGTGTGTACATTCGGTGTAAATGCAATGATAACCAAACTCGAGTCTTTCTTGTTTTGGCAAAAACAAGGGTTGCACCTCTGAAACGATTATCGATCCCGCGATTGGAACTTATGGCAGCGGTACTTCTCTCTAAGTTGATAAGTAAGGTCATGCTCGCCTACGGCGACCGAATTCACTTCGATCATGTATACGCATGGTCCGACTCCACGATTGTGTTAGCATGGCTACGCTCATCGCCACATGAATGGAAAACGTTTGTATCCAATCGAACTAGTGACATACTGTCACGGGTGCCTGCCAGTTGCTGGCGGCATATCCCGTCATTCGACAACCCTGCTGATTCGGCATCCCGCGGGATGTTGCCCGCGGTATTTGTTGAGCATACTTTGTGGTTTCAGGGCCCTACTTGGCTAAAGACCGAACCAAATACTTGGCCGGTACTCAATAAAAATATCAATACTGATGAAGAAAAACGTAATCTTCCTCTTCTTGCACATCCGTCTTCAGTAGATGACGCTGAGAAACCGGAACTCATTTCAAAATTCTCATCGTTAGGAAAACTCATTCGTGTAGTAACTTACATTTTTCGTTTCTATTATAAATGTAAAAAATCACATGTTGCCTTCCCTCGACACATAACGGTGCTCGAGTATAACTCAACTTTAAAAAGGATTATAGGTATAGTCCAGAAGTCTATTTTCGTAGACGATATTAAAAATATTTCAAATGGTAAATCGCCGAGTAATAAATTAAAGCGCTTATCACCATTTTTAGATAAGGACAATTTGTTGCGTGTGGGTGGACGTTTGCATAAATCATTGCTTTCATTCGAATCAAAACATCAATTGATACTTCCGAAGAAACATCACTTAACTACGTTAATAATCGATGATGCTCATGTTACACACCTACATGCAGGTCCGCAGTCCACGCAGTATTTATTGTTACAAAAATATTGGATTTTATCTGGGCGGGATATAGTTAGACAGCGCATACATAAGTGTGTTCCGTGTTTTCGCGCAAGACCCACACACACACAGCCGCGTATGGCTCCGTTACCGAGCGTACGCGCACAGTCAGCGCGTCCTTTCATAAAAACAGCTGTTGATTATGCCGGTCCATTTTACGTTCGTGCGAATAAGGTTCGAAATGCTAAAATTATAAAATCATACGTTGCAGTTTTTGTTTGCATGAGTGTTAAAGCGATACATCTCGAATTAGTTTCTGATCTTACGACAGAATCTTTCCTCGCGGCCTTACGACGATTCACGTCTCGCAGAGGTTTATGTACAGATATTTATTCCGACAATGGGAAGAACTTTGTAGGTTGTAATAATTATCTCAGGGAGTTGTATGCATTTTTAAACTCGGACGTAGTTCAAAGGTCATTACATGAACAAGTTCTAAAGCAAAACCTGACATTCCATTTTCAGCCTGTTACCGGGTCACATTTCTGTGGGTTAGTGGAAGCAGGTGTTAAAAGCTTTAAGCATCATTTACATCGCGTAATTGGTACTCGTACTCAAACGTACGACGAGATGCACACTTTGCTCTGTCAAATCGAGGCAGTCTTGAACTCGCGCCCTCTATGCATCCTAAGCTCAGATGCAACGGATCCTCAACCGCTGACTCCAGCACATTTTTTAGTGGGAGGACCGCTTACGGCCCTGCCAGACATTTCAATGACTGACTTCAATACTGATAGACTAAATCGTTGGCAGTGGGTACAACAATGCACTCAACACTTTTGGAAAAGGTGGAGTCGTGAATATTTACACGAGATCCAACAAACTCATAAATGGTTTCATAATCGCGGACCTCCGATTAGTGAAGGCATGATCGTTGTGGTGCGCGATGATAATTTACCCGTTTTACAATGGAAATTGGCACGGGTGCATGCGTTGCATCCAGGTACAGATAATATAATTCGTACTGTAACTCTTCGAATGGGTAACTCTTTTACTAAGAGACCGGTGGTGAAAATTTGCCCCATTCCTTTAAATTAAATATAGATAACATTGTTAATTTAGTAGTATAGATAGTGTGTAGGTATTAAAAATAAGTTGTTATCTCTTTCAATAAGTAGGTAGTAGGTATAATTGCAGTTTTACAACTCGTTTATCATAAGTAAGTAGTTAAAAGCAACCACGTTCTTTTAAGGTGAGCGGCATGTTCCATAGCGGAACAGATTTTGTATCTATTATTTCGTTTGAAATTTCGTGTTCATTTTTTATTTTATTATGTGGGTGGAATAATGCAGAAAACACAATCTTGAGGGTAGATCAAACCTATCCTTTACTAATTCTATTGGCTGTTTTGGAGTGACGCCTACTTCACTGTCTTTCGACACGGCGACAAGGCAGCCACACTGGTCTTCGCCATCCTACGGGCCACACGCGCGCGCATATTTCGTGTCTTCGCACAAGTGCCGTTCGTGCTCCCAGACTCTTAAGATCTCTTGTGAACGTTCCACTCAAAGACCCACAATCTGCAATCATAGAACCAGCAGTGCCCAATACCCTATGGATTTATAGTGCGGTGATTCTATCGGTACAACCAGGAGGCGACATCTTTGGACCCGCTAGATTGACGAGAAAAAGGTTAGTCGCTTCATACAGCCTACTGAAACTCCCGTACACACACTATTACTTTAATAGCATTACAAAATTAAGGTAATAGTTACCTCACAATAAGAAAGCAATAAGGAATCTAGCCCAGGCTGCGTGGGCGGTATCAAACTATTTTCAAGCCCAACAACCGAATTATATCCAGAATACCGCATTCCGGAACGGTGTATTTAATTAGTCTAGGTATTAAAAACATTGGGTGCACGGTTGTTGGCCGTGAAATCGAACGTATATTGAAATATAGTGGTCTTTACAGGAAAGGAAGAAGAAATGGTTTACATACGATGTTGTTTTCATTTAATTTTACCTAATTGAAACAAAGTTCCTTTTCGGACGGTATCGAAGAAAAAAAAGACTGAGGCTGGAAAAAAAAATTGTTCCATTTTACCGTCACGACATATGCATAAATGTCAAATCGTCAAAGTGCGAAATGCGCAGCCGCGACACAGTCCATAGATTGTTACATTGTTAGTACGGAAGAGCGTTTCTAGGATACCTAATTGACAATTCATTTATTCTATTCCCAGTATAGAAAAGTACTCTTTGCTTCGTTCCAACCGAGTGTTCCACGACACTCACGTACTTTTTTTTCGTTAAGTGGCGCCACCACACCGAAAGCCAAAAAAGACCGCGTTGACATAATTTCAACGAAGAAACGTATTTTTTTCGCGAAACTTTCTAGTAGACACTCGAACAAACCGCCAGTAAAGTTTCCCGCCAACAGCACAATAATAATACACAGACTGGTTTCCCCGAACTGCTCGCAAGTGAACCCGCAGCCCTGAACCAGTTAACTAATAATAAATCTAAGAGGATTGTTACGTCAGCTAATGCAAACTCAGAAGGTTACTGTGAGCGATGCTCGGTTTAGTTCTGAGTGACATTGAGAGTTTCCTCTGCGATATGGTGGTTCGTTGGTATACATCGTACAATCATTGTAGGTTAACCCAGGGGGTAAAGCAGATTCTTAAATATCGAGAGAGTTTACACGAGGTTCTAGATGGGTCATTACTTTTTGCTTGATACCTACTTATAAAATTTGTAATTTTGCCTGTGGTTTTGTTCGAGAATACTTTTTCCTTTCATTTTAAAACTAAAAAAAAGCTCATTAGAATGTTATTTCAGTGAATGAGACCGATAAGGCTGAAATGGTTGTTGCAAGCCTAAAAGCCTAAGTTACGTATTGGTCATGGCACATTGGTAGTTCAATCTTTCTAGAACAGTTTAAACTGTCTGTAGTAGTCAAAACATTTATTTAGAGGTGGGCCCTGTTGCCCAATGCGTGGTTTGACTCTATTTCTTCAGAGGGATCATCATTAGTCACAAGATAATTATCAGAACTCAGATTGACGTTGTTCATGGATTAGTAAAATTTTAAAAACAAAACTGAGAGCACTTTCATAATTGCTTCGCCTTGAAATTAATGTTTGTTGATTCTAAAATCATGATTGGTAGATATCGTTCTGTCAGCGTTCATCATTATCTCAAGGTTAAGGCTATTTTTTTCCTACAATTTGATTGAAGTAACTGATTTTTTACACAGTAGACTAAAGTCAACTTGTAAGTGAAGGCCTTTCTTAGGACTAGAACGATAAGTAGGGAAGACATGAATCTTAAAATCTCATTGTTTTGCATTTCTTTTAAATTTAAAATGATAGTTTATGTGACAATCATTATGACCTGAATGGGTTATAAAAAAATTATAAAATTCATGATAATTGTAGCCGAGAAAACATTTGCAAAAAAATTTAAGTAGTATAGATAATTTACTTCTGTATTTTGACTGTCGCGATATAAACGGTCGCCAATTTTGAGAAACAATAAATTATCAGTAAAAAGAAAAATGCGGACGCTCTAATGCACCTCATTTAGGATGCTAAAGCTGAGTCTACACGAATTTATCGTATTAATACACAGATAGAGTTACTTTCACTTTTAAGTATGGGTAATATTAGATTTGTAGCAAAGTTCTAAGTGAATTTCAGGTTGATAGTGTGAACTCTCTTTAGGAGATAGAGATGAGATGTGATTTAGGTTTTTCTAGAAAAAAAGTCAAAACATATTGTTACGAATATTATTTGTATGTGATCCGTTTCAGTGATCCATTTGTTTCATGAAATTGTTTTAAACTAGACTTCCACCCACGATCGCCCCACGGGCTATGTCCATTTGACGTCGATTTATAAACAGTTCTACAAATAAAAGGCGACATCTGAGCTACTGACCAAGCCAATATTCAAGGGCATTTCAAATATAAAATGAGATTTTCCAATAAAAATATTCATTGCTCGTAAAAGTTGAGAGCCCTAAACGTTTTACGACTTCAGTTAATCCAAGCAACCTTTTGCGTATGTTGAACCCCTGGCATTGGAAAACCACATTTAATAACTAGCGCTGTCATTTTGTGTGATTTATTTCTTCCAGAATTAATCTTCTGGGGTTATTGGAGAATCCATATAAAAACCAGAGTCTGAAAAAAGAGCGTTAATAAGATTAAGAGTGAAAACTCGTTAAAAATTTAGTATTTATTGAGCAAAAACTACCGAGAATGTTCAAATTAAGCTCGTATTATGTTCAGATTTAAACAGTGCTCTAATAGTTGTATAGTTTTTTCTTAAAATATCGGCGGTGAAGGGAGCAACGTAAGGCACATGTTTGTTAGAACGGCATGGGATTAACCAATGCATTGTTTTCGACCTGTCGGTTACTATATCGTCGAATCACGACAGAGATCTTGAAAACTCCGACACTAGAGTCAATAGCTCCTACGATCGTGCTTCGTCACATAGCTTTATGAGAGTGACACGCCGAAACCAACATCTCGTTGGCTCGACTCTTATGTTCTCTTTGGTATTTGGCACTGAAAATTCTTACCGTGTTCATCTTTTCTTGATAACTGATAAATTTTATTATTAAGATGTAAGCTGACGTGTTGCTAGAATAAGAATGGATAGTTTTACTAGATTTGGTTACTTGGAAGCTAGTAAAAGTCTGAATCGGGACAAGAACGAAGAAAACTGCTTATGGTCTTGTTTAAGTGGCGGTGAAGACGACAGCAAAATATTCATGGTTGACGTAGGCTCATAGTTTTTTGACTTTGTGAATCATGATTTCACTTGCTTTCTGGCAAACCTTTACGAACCAAATCTGTAATTCCCATTTATCTTCTTCACACACAACAGCACCTAAACGCGGTCACATTAACAACAATCCGTCGAGATTGTCACCCGGCTTTCCTTGTCGCGTCTGAACTGTAAAATATGGAGTGCATTTGCATTAGCCGTAAATAACTTATGGCTGTCAGTAGAGATTTACGGTGTTATAATTAGTTTGGGTGCGACCCAATTCGGTGATGTGTGATGCATCGTTTATTTTCCAGATCTTTGTAGCGTGGATGGAAAATTAACGTTTATGTTACGCATAAGGCTGAATTCGACCTAACTATTTAGCTGCAGTCCAAGTCTCATCCTGTTAATCAAATAAAATCAATAATCTCTATACTTAGTACTTATTACACTGCGACTAACTCGTTTGGATGAATCTTGCCTTAGCAGCTAACAGTACCTATGGTGGTTTGTTTTCAGTCTGTTTTTCATTGTTATGTTCATATGTTCTAGTGGTAGAGGCTACGCGAGGTCCTAACTACGTGTAAAGCGTCATTCAAAACAGAACGCATTGCAATGATCCTGAACTCGAAAGTTTCATGACGTTTATTCGATTCAGTACTGTAGTCTTATTCCTTTGTTATTTGTGTTCTTTGTCAGATACTTAGCGCTTTTTTCCACATAATTCAAATGTACCTCAGTATTTCGAGTTTGATTTTTTGTCTCTTCATTCACGTCTCGCGGGACACTAGCCAAGTACTTCAGCCCCCTTACCATGGCGATTCTCTAGGTACCGGAGAATAGATAAAAATGACAGTAATGACATTAGAGTGTAGATAAAACGGGTAGAATGTGGATAAAAGTTACTTTTGTCTACACTGTAATGTCATTACTGTCATTTTTATCTATTCTCTGGTGCCTAGACAATCGCCATGGTAAGAGGGCTGATACTATTACCGTCTTTTGAACCGTGCAGGTAACTGTTTGCTATTCCTTGTCAGTCTCGCGTTATGTCAGCACGTCTGGTTCTTGACCGCAATGTCTCTGACGTTTCCTGAAGCACCATGAATGACAATGATCCAAGTGTGTCGATGACTCGTCTTGCTGAATTTGTCTGATTATTCACTTTTACAAAATCATGGTTTACTCTTTCTTTTGTTTGTGATCCTTACTTCTTATTATAAGAAGTTTAGCTTGTTCCCTCCCTTGTCCATTTTACATACAAAATCCTTTTTTTTTTGACTTTAGACTCCACCCTACATGTTGATGTGCCTTAGTGGTTTTTCCTTTGGACAAATGGTACTCCAAGCATATTTGTCCAATTCTTTACAGTTTCCTCTAATTGTAGGTAGTAAGGTAAGTCTTTATTTGTAGTTGGTTCTTTACTTTAGTGTACTATAGTAGCAGTTCATGGCAGATATAACAATTATCTGTGTGACGGTACCTCAGCCGTCCATCATCAGTTCGTTTAAACGGGTAGGACTTGACGCCACGTTTACGAATATGTTTTCTCAGCGATATCGACACTGGTAGCTAAAATCGTCATAAGCAATCAGCTGAAATGCATGAGTAGGTACAACTTCGAAAGTCTAAGTCAAAGTCAGGTTTGGCCATCGCCCATCATTTAAACACGGCTGAGATTCAAAATTCTTACGGGTCTATCGGATAGGTAATTATCAATTGTCATTGAATTTTTTTTATTCTTGTGAAAACCAACTTGATTTCGAGAACCTTCCCACTTGGTCGATAGTTAATATGTTTTGATCTGTTTCTTAGAATAGTCGAAGTAGGCGCACTAGAAATAAATTAGATCTGGATTTAAGACCGTTCTCTTTGACTCGCTTCCAATATGATAGACGTTGCAATCATTGTCTTATTTTAATCCACAAACAAGTCTTCTTTTATCGCGGTTTTCTTAGTATTCACTTCTTTCTTACCTAATGTATTTACTTTAGAAATCAGTAACGATTTTATGTATCAAAATGCAGTCTCACAGGCCATTCACACTTGCAAAGTTCATTTCCCTCCAATTTTTAATGAAGCTGTGACAGCTGTCAAATCATTCTCCCGCCAGATCGTCTGGAAGATTTTCCGCAAACGATTCACGAATCAGAGCAAGGAGTTTGTTTATGCGACCATTCACTCGCGACACTCATAATTTTGTCGATGAGAAAATTCTCAGGTTTTTCCTGAAAGCGGTGTCGTAAAAATTTTCAAGGAAGATTTTAAACTTGTTGACACTGTTGTAATGAAAATGCTGTGTAATGATTCTGCTAATATGACTCACCTTGCCGAGTGAGGAAAATATTAGTTTCTACTACATAAGAGAAATAAAACAAGGTATTTGTTTTATTTCTCCTATGTACTCGTAGTAGAAAAGCTTCATGAAATAAAGCCGATTAAGATTTTATCCATCCTGAAATTACATTGAATTTTCGGATTACTATACACTTTCTAGAAATAAATGAACACGTATCAACAAGTATGTTTATTATCTTAATAGTGTGTCTATTTTTGTCCTCACACCTGGCCGTCCGGCGGAAGTTTCTTACAGAAGTATAGCTTGCGCAGGAATAGGTGTTTTGTGTAAATGTTTTGGTAATTTCCTCGTTCTAATGTCAACGAAGAAGAGAAATAGATAACAAAATTACTTTATACACAGCTTTTTATTCCAATCCAATCTTAAATTTTCTTCTATTGGGTTGTTTCATAATTTTGTGCTTGGATTATTCAAATAATCATAGATTTTGTGATAGGTACCTATCTCACGCAACAAGTTATGGTTTCAAGTTCATGTTTCGTGTATAAATATGTATATTTATAGGCACCACCGCTGAATTGAATAAATTGCGAGTTATTATAAAAGGTCTAACAATCTCTGTATTATTGCTGGTGCTTAAAACTTTTTTTTGTAATAGTATTGCTCCTAAGGTTGAAGATATTTCTAGGTCATAATCACTCTTCCACATGACCTCACCTGTCCGTTTCAGTTGTAACGTGTAACGGAAACGCGCGAACAACTGATCAAAGAACACCTTGCAATGCTTCAAAGGGTTATCAATCTGCGATCGAAGACTGATTGGCTTGCTTTTGATGTTTCAGTGTAAAGTCCTAATGTGTTTTGCCAAAATCTTTCCACTGAGGATCGATCAGTTTACGTAGCTCCTGACCGTGTTGTATGAGTCATAAGAATCACTAAAATGGCTTCAAGTCTTTGAAGATCATCAATTTGTAGAGCATCTGATGTTCCTTCCACAATTTTCACTTCAATTAATCCATCTGTTACTTCAGCAAATGTTTTGATCATAGCACTTTCGGAAGATAACACTCGACCGAGCTGAGAGCAAGTAAAAATAAACATAATGTTTCGCTATCAATCGCTAAACCAAAGCGATTATCGAGACGAACAGTAACCCACAATCTGTGATCTTGAAACTACATTACCATGACATATTGTATCGAGCTTTATAAACATTATTAAGGGAGAGTAATCTTTTTAGAAGGCAGAAAATCGTTACTCAAAGACTAGTTTTTGTTTATGTGGCTAAAACGTACTGTAGCCAAGAGGCTGTGCTTGGCTTATTTATAATTTTATGAATGAATTTTAAATGGTTAAAAATAAGAAACGTAACATTTGAACTTCAAAGACATTCGATGGTGTAATAATGAAGGTCGCATGATAGATGAGTTAGTCTCATCCGCTTAACTAATTCCTTTTATCCGGGAATAGATAGATTTCAAGGTTGAATAAAATAGAGTATGTTTTAATCGTTTTCTTTTCTTTGTTTATTTCAATAATTTGGGCCATTAGTAATAGTAATGTGTGCTTTGATGCCAGATTAAATCACGTGAAGGGTTGAATTATGTCGTCCCATTATGCTATCATTCTGTAAACCTAATTTTTAGTGTGAAACCTTCATATTATTTTATTTTCCGACTTTTCAAAAAGCTGGCAAACCAATAAAAATATAAGTTTACCTACGATCAGATAATGTAACTAAACTTACAAGCAGCACTCAAAGCAAAAACCAAAATATTTATTTCTAGAGACCAGTCAATAGCTTTGTCCGCACATCACTAACAAACTTTGCTCTTGCCTGTGAGTATTTTGTAAAAACTAAATACCCAATTACCAGACGTTGAAATGTATCTGGAACACAACCAATCAGCAGGTATATTTTCAACTGATTATTTCCCCCCGTCAATACATTCGCTTCGAAAGATACATCGTTCGCAAATATTTGCATTCGCCTTATATCATTGCAGTTTACCTTTGTCTGTCACTTTTAATACGACTTCACAAAGTGAAAATAAACAGGTTCATCCTCGTCGGCTCGGTTCGAAGGTTCGCTGATTTAAATGAAATATAATAATAGGAACAAACTAAAAAATAATACTATTGTGAGTTATGTTTGAGAGCAAGGCTATGTTAAGGTTGATGACAACTAGACAACATAGTAATTGGATGCTGTTAACTGTTGATACTGGGTTTTTCATCATGATACCTATTTGTTTAAGGGATCTTTTTACTACTGTGAAATAATTTTCTGTTCTTAAACTTATTATAAACTGTTTTAACTTGTGGTGTGGGTAGATGTTTTGGTATTTTTACATCATCAGCAGAATACATGTTATGATTGCGTGTTACGTAGGACGAAAGTTTTCAGAACCTGTCACATAACTCAAGTAAATGCCGCCATAAACTTCAGGCAGAAAACTATGAAATTCGCCATTTCATTATGGAACTGTGTCATGTTTTAGCGTGAAGAATAAATTCATCTTTCTTTTGTTTATAAATAACTCGTAACCGGAACAATGTACACGGCACACCGTCTGAGTGTAAGGTGCGAAAGCGCTCGCGCAGAGAGCAGCCTCGGCAGAAAGCTTACGGCTTCAGTCGCTCTGCATCCTCCGCTCGGAAAACCCGCGCACACTCGCTCACGGAAACACGCTCGATACATCGATCGCGGTACCTAAACAAACAAAAGTTTTATTTAAAAAAGTGTACAAACAATAATGCCGGTTTGAAAACAAGCAACAATGTCGTTCTGCAGAATCACAGGGCGCAGTAGAGGGCTGCCAAAGCCTAACTACTTCCCGCTTTTAGCTCCGATCTCGCCTGCTGACGCCAAACGCTGCTGCAGGATCACCGGAAAGTCTTACGGGCTACCTTCGCATCATTACATTCCAGTACTACTCACAGCACGCTCTTCGAAGGCCAAATGCAAGATTACGAACGTTTCAGGTGAAATAGGACCTCATCACTATTCACCTGAAATTAACTATGGAAACAGAAAACACGAAATACTATCAGACTTCAGGTACATATTCCCAGTCTTGGACGGATCCACGGAAGCGCAGAAATGTTTGATGGAAATGTTATTGGGGAAGCAGGTCACGGAGGATAAGCGTTACGTTTACACGGTGCAAGAGAGAAGATGCAGTTTGGTGTTCTCAGCGCAAATGGAAGCAGCAGTACGAGATGGTGATGTTAGAGATGTCATGCTCGCCAAGGACTCTGATACCGTTTTGATCAAAACAAAACAGGGACGCAGCGTATCTATGGATTTCAAGGACTTTACGGAAGATGTTGATATGTTTGAAGGTGAAGGACCAAATGCTGAAGTTTTGAAACAAAGAGAAATTGAAGAACTTGAAGAAAGGAAAAAGAAAATGAAACGAGCTGCTGGTTTATCATCGATGAAAAAAATATTTGAAAACAAAGAGAAACTGGCTGAAGTTCAAGAGCTCGAAGAAGAAAATGTTCGCAGAGTGCGAACAGCTAAGAAAGCAAAAATGGATGAATTTAGACATGAGAAGCATGATACCAAAACATTTAAATACAACAACTTTGATACGAGTCATATGCGGTCAAAGTCAAGCATTGTAATGTGCACTGGCGAATGGAGGGAACAGATACATCCTCTTATCGAATCCTGGGACTGGGAAGCGTTTGAAAAAGACGTCACGGATGAACAATTTATACCAAAAGTGACTACTTTGCCTGCACCTGTTAAAATTACGCCATATCACTGCGAGGCGGAATCATACGAAGTGGATCGTAATATCGGAGAGGTGTCTAGTGCTTTGGAAAGTGTGCCCTGTGTCAACCCACTGAAACCCTTTAAAACTCGCCCGTCTGAAGCAATTTTAAGTAGCGTTAAGGAAATACCAGTAGAACGTTTAATTGAAACTTCGGATGTCACAGAGAAATTAATTGATAATGATAAGGTTAATATGCTGCCAACTTTAGAAATCTTGCCAGATATTATTAAAAATATTAAAAAGGGCAAAAGAGAGAAAGTTGCAAAAGTATCAGGCTTGACTATTGATATAAACAAAGCCAAGAAGTTTATTCCCGGACAAGTCGTTAACACGCCCCAAGGTCCGGTGTTTGTGCCAGGTCAGACAGTTGAAACTCCCGTTGGACCAGTTTTTGTTCCGGGTTTGAGTGTGAATACACCTGCTGGCCCAAGTTTGATACCTGGTCATATCGTAACTAATGAAAATACTAACGAACCGTTCTTTTTGGCCGGTCAAGTTTTGAAAACTAAAGACGGAGAAGAATTTGTATGTGGCCAAACAGTAAAACATAAGAATGACTCTTATCGGTTTGTTGAAGGTCAAACAGTATTATCTGAAGAGGGATTTAAATTCGTACCCGGAAAGATAGTGCAAACAGGATCTGAAGATGTCTTTGTACCTGGCCAAACTATTATGACCCCTGAGGGAATACAATTTGTTCCTGGTCAAACAATAACGGAAAATAATGGTGTCACCTTTACCCCTGGACAAAATTCTAAGATAAACAACGAATGGCAGTTTGTTCCTGGTCAAGTTGTACATCAAGATGATGAGTTGCATTTCGTGCCTGGTGCTACAATCGCTACTCCAAATGGCCTTAAATTTGTTCCTGGCCAAACAGTAGCCGTCGGAGATGGAGAAGCATGTTTTGTGCCCGGTATCACCAAATCAACAAGCAAAGGATTAGAATTTATACCCGGAACTACAGTAGAAACCATTGATGGCCCTAAATTCATCGAGGGGCAGATTGTCCACACTGATGTTGGTGAAAAGTTCATGCCTGGGAAAACCATTGTTCAAGCAGATGGACATGTTGAGTTTTCAGTGGCAAAATCTGTAGAAGACATAATATTTAGTGAAAGTGCTCCAGTTGGTTTACCGATTGACATCAAAACATGTTCTTTGTCTGAAGAATCCTTGTACGTTTTCGGGCACATGGTACAGACATCTAATGGGATAGAGTTCTACCCTGGAACTAGGGCGCCAAAATTAGATGGTAAAGTTGTTCCGGGTCGCCTCGTCAAAAATGAAGCTAACGAATCTAGGTTTGTTCCTGGAACGATGGTTGAAGGCATTTTTGTACCAGGACAAATCGTTTTTACAGAAAATGGTGAACAATTCGTACCAGGTCAAGTGGTCGACACAGCAGATGGACCTAAATTTGTACCCGGCCAGGTAGTAAACACTAAATCTGGCCCTAAATTTGTTCCTGGACAAACTATTCATACCATTGATGGGCCTCGCTTTGTGCCTGGTCAAATTATTGAAACAAAAGCAGGACCAACATTTATACCCGGTCAAGTTATATCTACCGAAGATGAAGGTTCAAGATTCGTTCCTGGACAGGTAGTTGATACTGAAGAAGGACCTAGATTTGTGCCTGGTAGAGTAATTGAATCTGACGACCATGGAGTCACTTTTGTTCCTGGACAAATAGTGCAAACACCTGAAGGTTTGAAATTCGTGGCTCCTGATCTAACTGAAGGCGAAGAAGGTCTCGAATTTTCAGTTCAAAGTTTCGTCGTTACTCCAGAAGAGTTAAAACTCCTAAAAGTAAAAACAAACCCGAACGATACAACCTCTACCAAGGGTGAACTAACTATAGATACACACATGTTGAGACAGCTTTCTGAAGCCGGTATGTCAATTGGAAGACAAGTTCCCGCAGAACTTCCGGCTATTAGTGTTCTTTTAAATCAAACTAGAAATGCAGAAGTGTTAAAAGCCTTTGTGACTGATTTTGGACTAAAAGACGAAGTTGCAAATCAATTAATGGATGTCATTTCATCCATTATAGAAATGAGTGCTCACTTGAAATCTGAATTACAAGAAAATGGAAGGAGTGACGATCACTCAAGCGAGTCCAAAAAATCCAGAAATGGAAAAAAGAAAATGGAAATTGCCGAAAATGGGTGTTCCGGTGAAAATGGTCAATCTGCTCAACAGGAACATGTGAAAAATTCAATTGCTGCTGCTGTGCTTGCTGCTTTGGTTACTGCTGAGCAGTTTGAAGAAGTAAATAATAACATAAGTAAAGAAAAATATCAACTTATTCTCAAATCCATCGACACTATTTTAGGCAAATCAATTGACGAAGATTTGGTAGCCGCCATGTATAAAATTCTTCAAAAAGAGGACGATAAAGAAAATCTATGCGAAGAAATTTTAGAAAACTCCTCCGAACCGAAAGTTGAGTTGATCAAAATTGCTCTTAACAGAGCCCTACATAAAAGCTCCTTTCCTGAAGAAGACATCATAGAAAAGTTTGCTGATTTTTTGAGCTCCGAAAATGAAGTGTTGGGTCCGGCATTTAAAAATATTTCAAAGAGTGACACCAGTCTTCTATATAACGTTCTTGGTAGCATATCGGACTCAATCTCTTTTATCAAAACTGATCATGAAGCGACCGAAACATTGCAAAAAGCAATTGTGAATGCTGTGCAAGAAGCTAGTACCAAGGAGCTGCAAGCAATCCTCACTGAAAACAACAAAGAAAACATAAAAGAATTGATCGTGCAGTCGGTAGGACTTGCGAAGATCCTTGGTTTGAGAGAGGTTGCCTCCAATCTGCTTGCACTTGTCAACGACGAAAACTGCATGGCTAAAATAGCAGAAGATGCTACGAGTCTAAATATATTAAAACGACTTACAGTCATGCGAAAGCTCGCTGATAACACACCAAGTCTCAATTCAGCTTTACGTAAACTAGAAACAGATCCGATACTAGCTCGTACAGATCCTAATCTCAGGGATCTGGTACGAGAGAGTGCGGCGCTGATGATTGTACCAGAAGAAACTCCTTTAATGACTTCCGAAGACGTTCCACTAAGCTTGCTACAGCCTGAAAACTGTCTGGCCATGGAAGATTTCTTATTCCAACGTAAGAAGCATAGAGGAGCTTTGCTTATTATGAAGAAGGGTCTACAAGCCGTGGTGCCCCGTGAAGCTAGTCGAGCGGTGCTAACAGGACAAGTGGCCTACACAGTTCTCGATGAAAGTGGTATCAGCCACTTTGAGCCAATGCACGTATTCAATGCTTTGAATCTTAGTCAACCATCGGCCCATCGTTTCTCAATGTATAGTTGCCCTGTTGTCGACGATAACGAAGAAGACTTGCAGACATTCACTGGCTATTGCAATATTAGCAACAATCAAAGGATAACAAAGTTCGGCGGCTGGTCTCGAAGATACAGCGGTGTGCTACTTGATAGAGAAAATACTAGAAGCAGAATCAGTAGTCTGGACCACACACCAAGCTACAAACGATATTCTTCAAGATCTTTATCTACTTCGAGATCTAGGTCTAGTCTGGGAAGTCCACCGAAGGTAATAATCAAGGACCTGAGCACCCAGAAGCTAATATAATTTTTTTGTGACCGTTTTTATAACATACCTTTCTTTGTTACAGGTCGAAGATGTAGTGGTAGCATCGGCAGATTACACTGCTGCTGCCGAAGACGAAGTCTCCCTGAAGTCAGGTGACATCGTAGAGGTTCTCGATACAAAGGCCGGTCTTGGATCCAAGTGAGTGTCCATTTATTTATTAATAGCATGAGCTTTGCACAACTGTGCCCTCATTGGATATATCGTAAATAAACATAACTTACTACCAGCATTACGTTTGTGTAACTGCAGTTACTGCCCCGAGTGTAAATCATAGATCGTTAGTATTGACTAATATATCTTTTTGATACTAAACAAACATACCACAATAGGTCCGACATTTACATTTCTTAATGTTATATTAAGAGAATAATTATGATCATCCTTCATAAAAACGCGGAAACATAATATCATTTTAAATCATTAGCACTACCACAATCATACATCAAAGCTTCTCACGACTCCTCTGATATTATTTTCATCTTACCCTTTGGATTCTAAGCCGTGTAGTCGCATACAGGAAATGCTCGGAGTGCATTTTAATAGATGCGGTAAGCATTCCGCATGGGACTCCTGGATAATTTTAGGCTGGAGTTCGTTGCACTGAGCTTGCGTAACGTGACGATTTTAAAGCGATAATATTATAAGGTAACCAATATAAATGGACAGACGCACATTTATCACTACTTCAATTTGTGCATCACTTGATCCAATAGTACCATTGCTTAGTTACCTGCTGCAACTGACCTTACTCAATCTTTTCACAATCACATTCAGTTTTACGAGTTCACCGTTTACCTAGCACATTAAACTTGTCATCAACCACAAGACCACCATCCTCTAACAAAGCCTCATCAGCACGCAACCCACAATCATCATCAGATCATCGTATGATGACGTAATGAGAGATACTTGTTGATGCAGGTACAGAGGACGTGTCTATTGTTACGAGAACCATTTCTTCAATACCCGCGGTCCATCTCTAGACTACGTTTTTAGCGTCCCCACTTACAAAATGTATTATTACTGATACATCACCTGGAGGTGCAGCCATCACGCCATTGTAAATATAGCCATTAGCTTAATGTACATTTAATCATTATTGGCCTTATTACAAAAAAGTTAAACCTTAGTTGAACACCATGTTGACACATGTCAAAACAAAACTGTTACCACAAAAAAGCGTTCTATGAGATCGTTTTTCTAGAGACAGTTTTTTAGTTAGTGCTTCGCTAAACTCGGTTCATATTTTTTTGTAATAAGACGGTAAGTATATGTTGTGATCAAAATTATAACTATTGTGATAACTATTGGCAGTTAGTTACCATACATTTATTTTAGTCGTTTGTGTATAATGTGTTATGTCAATGATAGAGGGTATGTAATAAAGGTAGTAAACATGTTGTCGTTTCTTTTAGTAATTCATTTCGTACTTCTTTACTTTGATTAGTTCATATCCGATGCTTTTTCATTGAATTCGATAGTCTTTTATAGACTTTCACTGTAGATACATCCCTTAGTTTTATAAGTCTGACGAATATCCAAATCTAGATACGATATAAAAAAACTATAAAAAAGTACTTATCTCAATATTTATGACTGTCATTGATAGGATAAAGTGTCATTCTGTAAGAATGAGTCAGTCTCATGCACGCGGCTCTAAACAAGCTCTCAACAACATCATTTCCAACAGTTTCAGAATCAATAAAAAGTACCTACAAAGTAGCAAATGACTCAACTATAATAGACAAGTTTGTTTGTTCATCGATCTCTATATGCGTATGAAGGAAAATGAATGAAAATCATAGTGAGACAGCTAAATAAAAGGTGCTAAGACAAAACTGGTAACATTTTGGTGGGTGACCATATTTACTATAGATTTACCATGGTACCTTTTTGGTTCATGATATTTACGCATAAAATTGGTCAAAAGTCAACTCTACGACTAACATAATTTGCATTGATATTATACACCCCTACTTTTTAATTACCAAAAAAATTTTAAACATGCTCTCGGTGAACTGATCACATTTACGTAATTAAAACTCATAAATAGATTAAAAAAAATTACAACCTAAAAAGGAGACGAGACGACTAAAACATGGATTTATGATAGCTACTGGGGTTTTACTGACTGGGGATGATACGAGAGCATAGTTTAAATGAGAATCCGTACGCGATTGTTGTCTGTAGTACATATTTGTACAGTTTTAATAAAATTTTGTTCGGTTTTGGTTGACCACAATCCTCGACTAAAAAAATCTGACTATGCCATTATCATTTTCTGCATCTACTGCAACCGTCCTTAGATTTTTTTGGGTAGTCATAAAATAGCTGTGTATACCTGATATAAGTAAGTATCTGTCTAGTTTGAAATACGCTTTCAATAGATCTACTAATAACTACTAATTTCTAGGTCTATAGAGAAACGTAAACTATACTTAGCCCCTTAGTTTTCCTCATTCCTTACCTTCACCAGGTTGCCAAATACCTGCCCACCGTACAACCTAGAAAACCATGGAAATGCTGTATAATTTTAAACAATAGGTACAAAAATAAAAGGTTCAGACAGAGTCGACAGCTTATACTAGTAACCTGAAAATCTAGGTGCCAATTTTCAACTGGCTTACTGCCAAAACGAATCGTACAGGTAAAGGAGACGATGCCATTTAAGATAACATGTCACATTGGACACTTTATTTGGCTATTATTTCTAATATTCGCTTTGCGCTAATATTAATTACGGGAAATTGTCCATTAGCTAGCAATAATAGAGCATTTAAGTCCTATGATAGTGTTATTAAATTATTATTTTAAAGAAACGTTAGTGTTTAGCTTTGTTTAGATTGTAGATTATGATTTTGATATTATTATATTGCTATTCTATGTATTTATAATATTTTTACCTTTAATTTATGAGGGAAACAGGCGCCGCCTCCCATGACGAAATCCGAGCGGAATGGAGATTAACGATTTATGAAAAATGAGTTGGTGAAGAAATACATCTCGCCGAATTTAAATTCTAAAAAAATGTGTGCAGTTCCTAAGATGACCGAGGAATAGTGTGCAAAACCGGACATATTTCTCAAAGTTCGATTGTTCTAACTTACTGTTAAATTAAAACTGCAACTTTTAAAATGGACTTAAGAGGGTCTTAAGCCTAGTAGTTTCCAGTAGTAAGTGGTGAGCGAAGCCATACCAGCCATACCACTTATTGCAAAACTACAAATGCTGTCTAAGCTCCTTTTAAAAAGCAAATCAACAAAATGTACAGAGCACCTCCAGATCACAGAAGGTATTTGTGTGGTAGTAATAGAAGAGGCAAAACTTGGCAACATTTGTTTATAGAAAATATTTTGAGAAATCCTAATGCTATAAGTAAAGTAAGCGAGGTTACATCAAACTTGTAGGTAGTATTACGAAGCACATTGTAACTATAGTAAAACCGATGTTTAGTATCAATTTCCTCTCCAGTTCAAAACATTGAGTAAGTCAGTTACAAGGCGAGGCCTATGTCCTGTGAAACGGTGCCACCATTGACGTCACTGGGTTTCTGGGCCGCTTTAAATAGCGCGATGCATGCGCTGCTCAAGTGAAATGGATAGTGGGCCCGACATGGGGTGACCCAGGGTGTGGCAATCTTCGAAGAAACGAGGAAATACTAGCCATATTCTTTATTTATTTATTAAGGATACCCAACACGGGTGTGCACCTTACATACAAGAGTTAAAACAAAATGTCTTAGGTCTAGTGTTCCCATAACAACATGCGTAAAAGAGGGCACAACAACTTATTCCTAGATAGGTTTACATAGTAGTACAACAAAGACAAAAATATACAATAATTAAAAGGCCAGAGCGTTTACCATTGAGCGTTTTTTTAACCGACTTCAAAAAAAGAAGGAGGTTCTATGTTCGGCTGTATGTATGTTTTTTTTTTTTAATGTATGTACAGTGATATTTCCGTCAGTTGTGGACCGATTTCCAAAATTTTTTTTTGTTTGAAAGGGTATACTCTCGAGGTGGTCCCATATAAATTTTATTCCTGAGGGATTAATAGTTTTCCCGTAATACTAAAAAAATCACTGATCTTTAAGAAAATTGTGGACCGATTTCCAAAATTTTTTTTTGTTAGAAAGAGGTATACTCTAGAGGTGGCGCCATATATTTTTTTTCCTGAGGGATTCACAGTTTTCCCGTAACATTCAAAAAACCTCATTCTCACTACACAACACCTGACTCACAATCTGAGTCAAACATTAAATAGTTTGAAAAGGTATATTACACCCGAGGTGGTCCAAAATATTTTTTTTCCTGAGGGATTGATAGTTTTCCCCCTTGCTGAACTCCGGTGTGTCCTTTAGTAGGCCTGCCCATGACTTCTCTTATCCTTTCCTACTTAAGCTACGATAAGCAGGGTCTTAATGTAGCTTACCATATTATTTACACTTACACTTTTATTTACACAGTATTTATTTACTTAAGTACACTAAAAAGTGTAAAATAAAAAATTTTGAAAAAAAAAATTGAACCGACTTCACAGAACACAAACAGACGAACCGTCTACACACTAAAAAGAGAAAAATAAGAATATAATTTGAAGTCGGTGCCAAGTGAATACGATTAGGTACCTATATAAAAATTTTTGAAAAAAAAAATTGAACCGACTTCACAGAACACAAACAGAAGAACTTTCTACACACTAAAAAGAGAAAATAAGAATATAATTTGAAGTCGGTGCCAACTATTCATTTACATCTAAGAAATTCAAAAGAACTTGGGTGCAAAATTGTATCCTGGTACGCTATCGCTCGATTTCTTTTTTTGATAGGTACCTTATCGTATTTACTTGGCACCGACTTCAAATTATATTCTTATTTTTCTCTTTTTAGTGTGTAGAAAGTTCTTCTGTTTGTGTTCTGTGAAGTCGGTTCAATTTTTTTTTTCAAAAATTTTTATTTTTCACTTTTTAGTGTAAGTAAATAAATACTGTGTAAATAAAAGTGTATGTGTAAATAATATAGTAAGCTACGAGTACATTAAGACTTTGCATATCGTAGCTTAAGTAGGAAAGGATAAGAGAAGTCATGGGCAGACCTACTAAAGGACAGACCGGAGTTCAGCAAGGGGGAAAACTATCAATCCATAAGGAAAAGAAATATTTTGTACTACCTCGGGTGTAATACCCTTTCAAACTATTTAATGTTTGACTCAGATTGTGAGTCAGGGTGTGTTATGTAGTGAGAATGAGGTTTTTTTAATGTTACGGGAAAACTGTCAATCCCTCAGGAAAAAAAAATATATGGCGCCACCTTGAGAGTATACCTCTTTTTAACAAAAAAAAAATTTTGGAATTCGGTCCACAATTTTCTTAGAGTTCAGTGATTGTTTTAGTTTTACGGGAAAACTATTAATCCCTCAGGAAAAAAAATATGTGGCGCCACCTTGAGAGTATACCTCTTTCTAACAAAAAAAAAATTTGGAAATCGGGACACAATTTTCTTAAAGTTCAGTGATTGTTTTAGTTTTACGGGAAAACTATTAATCCCTCAGGAATAAAATTTATATGGGACCACTATAAGAGTATACCCTTTCAAACAAAAAAAAAATTTTGGAAATCGGTCCACAACTGACGGAAATATAGTTTTCTTAAAGTTCAGTGATTGTTTTAGTTTTACGGGAAAACTATTAATCCCTCAGGAAAAAAAAATATGTGGCGCCACGTTGAGAGTACACCTCTTTCTAACAAAAAAAAAAAATTTGTAAATCGGGCCACAATTTTCTTAAAGTTCAGTGATTGTTTTAGTTTTACGGGAAAACTATTAATCCCTCAGGAATAAAATTTATATGGGACCACTATAAGAGTATACCCTTTCAAACAAAAAAAAAATTTTGGAAATCGGTCCACAACTGACGGAAATATCGGTGAACATACATAAAAAAAAAAAAAAAAAAAAAAAAAAAACATACATACAGCCGAACATATAACCTCCTCCTTTTTTTGAAGTCGGTTAAAAAATAAGAAATCGAGCGATAGCGTATCACGATACAGTTTTGCACCCAAGTTCTTTTGAATTTCTTAGATGTAAATGAATAGTTGGCACCGACTTCAAATTATATTCTTATTTTTCTCTTTTTAGTGTGTAGACGGTTCGTCTGTTTGTGTTCTGTGAAGTCGGTTCAATTTTTTTTTTCAAAAATTTTTATTTTTATGTAAGATGGAAAGCTTATATGGCATATTACTTGATATCTACTACTAGTATTCGACTAGAACTTACTAAGGTGATAATTCTCTCAGAATAGGTAAGTATTAAGACAACCTCGCGCCTCGTTTGCGTGACGAAATACGGTAGCTGATACGCAAGAGGTGCCAGTTCGATTCTCGCGGCGGAACAAAATGTATGCATCATGCATTCATTTTGTACTCCAGTTTCGGGTGGGTGATTTGGTATGATTTTACTTGATGTCTGATAACTACGACACAGGGAATCCAAAAGTATAAAGAGGACTAGGTAATATGTACCTATTCATGTGACTATCGAGTGCTTATTTAATAAGAAAAACCTAGCTGTTTTCATTTCTAAACAATAGATGCTCTTGATCTCGTCGACCTTTCAAAAATAGGCAGGATCACATGATGGAACCCTACACCCCGTCAAACCATGACACTGAGTAGTCTTCGAGCCTGACTCGGGTGGCGTTTGATTGATGGCTGGTGCCGGCACTTGGAGACGCTGTCTGTGACAATTCGCATACGAAAACATTCGTTACTACAAAGCCCTGTCAGGCATTTCTCTTTCCTGGCTAATTAATCATCTTACTGTCAATTGAGCGTATGGTTTGTAGTTATAAAAGAAGACACTAGGATTTCCTATGACGTGGTTATCAATAACTACCGAAGAACATGGTACCACAACACTCAGACCCGGAAAACTAAATGCAGATCATTCAAACAGTTTCGATGAGAATCAAAATTGCACTTCGTGTGTCTCAGTGGAGACCTCGTATGTCGCGCCATACCTCCACGGTCATCAAAGTCGAAAAGCGTTTACAGTAAGACCGCTGGAATCACTAAGAATAGTCTTAAAACTAGAAATGTTCACCTGTTGCTTCGCGTCAAAGTAGGATAATAATAATATTCATAGGTAGAAAAGTACTGAAAAAGAAAGTAGTAATATAGAGGTTCGATGACCAAACATTCTTGCCTTATGATTTTACGTATTTTCGTTAGAATAACACATCGTAAGTTTGTTGTTGCGTATGCTACGGCCGCTGCATTCCTGAAATTCCCCAAGAAACGTTGCACCCATTGACACGATGCTGGCATTATCACGGTGCGGATTCTTTGCAATCATCGTTGCACTGCAACTATTTTAGCCTCACGATTTTGGCAGAGAACATTTCAGAGTCAGATTAATGATGTGGTGATGACCCTTTACAAATCGCACGATGAATTCTTTTACCATACTTATAGGCCCTTGCCCCTTAAAGTGGTGTAAAGTTAAGCCAGTCTAAACTCCAAAAATTTTATGGTTACTCCTAAGTTACACCCGGCGTAACTTTACTCCACGTTTATTAATAAGGGCCTTAGACTTTGTAAAATAAATATAAATTTTCATAATATCCATTGAATTTTATAGACACAGTTTACAGTCATACACTGAACCTATTGTACTTATTACACTTCCTAACTATACTCTACTCAGATTTCCAACATAGAAAGATACCTTAAATAAAACTCATATTTTGTGAACCTCCCTGCGATGCGTTTTAAAAAAATCTCATCACCCATCAAAGGATCATTAATATCAAGCAGCTCTTTCGTTTTCCTTACTCTGGTAAGATATTTGGCTTTACTTCTTTATGTCAAATATCTATCCACAGCAAGCAAAACCATAAACAGAAAATTATCGTAAAAGTTCAAGTCTAGAGCAGTGGTTCCAAACAGCTGTCCCCTTAACTAGTGTCATATTCTCTTTGGTCCCCTAGTTTACATTCTAACAGTCGCATCCATTAACACCTCCCTCCTCCAGGCCGGTGGTGGACTCCTCACTCGACGTGGATGCACAACTCCTGGACACTTCAGCTGCGAAGCACAAACTGTCCTGCCGACCGAAGAAAAAGCATCCCAAGGGAAAAGGGAAGAAGAACGAAAGGTAGGTCGATTCATGGTAATACTATACTATATGCTGATATATTTTCCTGTCTGCTTACAATGACCACCTCATCTCTACGGTAGAATAGAGAAATATCATCTGAGTTTAGGCATATAGGTATGCATCTGTCTGACACCGCGATAAAACTCGCCAAAAAAATGCCATTCTGCTGTAGAGATAGGGAGTCATGATAAGCAGGATGTTCACTTGTACTCATACATGTACACTACTGACATTCAGAATCAGAATACTACCCAATACACTTGTTAAAAGGTTTAAAGATCCACAAGAAAATAAATATCAAACTGAATCAAATCAGAAACCTTCTCGCAACAGTGTTCTCACAACCGTAACCCGTTACAATCAGTTTGAGTTCAATTTTTTTTTGCAGTTAGCTTCTTTTGTCTGTTTTGGTTAGTACTCGTAGGTATCCATAGAGATTTTTTATAAACCACTCTTTGTAAATTATGATCTTTTTGAAGGATGCGTGTGTATTGCGTACACTGTCTGTGGATAAACTCTTTATAGCCTCCCGATTTATACAAATCGTATCTGTATTGTTTGATATGCGTAGCAAAAACTGCGTAACATGTTACACAATCTAATTAAATTCCTCTCTACATATAGTCTCAGCCAAAATTCAGATTCGAAGGTCAGCTTTGATATTTGTCAAGTGATCACACACGCCGCCGCGGCCGGCGCGGTCGAACAAATCGAAATAAATTGCGCTAACCGTGTTAATATATTAGCATTTCTTTTCGATAATTTGCGAGTTATTTCTGAGCATTGCATAACAAAGATGGATTAGCGTCGGGGGACAAGGTGACCCAGTTGCAGATTTGTTAAATTTCGCGTGTTCGAGTTTATTTCATAAAATAAGAGGAATATTGAAAATGAAATTAATTTAATTGAAGATCAAAATTTTATTGGGTTTTTGGTTAAATTTATGAAGTTGTTGATACAACCTAAGGTCAGCGTGCAACTGCCAAAATCAATAATTCACACTCAATCAGCAATATATCTTAATCTACTAACGAGCTAATAACGAATGCTTTATTTTCGTTATTTCAAAATGTAGGCGTTAAACATGTTCAGTGCCTCTTACATGGTCGGTTTTGAAAAATGTATAAAGAGTGGCAAGAAACACATTACAAACACACTAGTGGATGAGTACAGAAATTATAAATGAATTAGAGTCTGTATTTTGTTGTTGAATAAAGGTAGGGCTTTGATGCACCTTTTGATCATTTACTTTGAGAAACAGTTTGAGAGAAACTGCTTCACTGACCAAGAAAAGTCAAAGTCAAAAAGCATTTATTCAGTAGGACCGCTGGGATCACTTAGAAAACTGCCGTAAGAAACCAGTGCATTACCTATTGGTCGCCAACTCTTCTGTTTATTAAATGTTATGCATGACAACTGCACGCCTTTGATTCCTCTCTAAATGTTAGACATAAAAATATTGTGACACGTAATACAACTCTGAGAAAGTTGGTCAACTCAAGAGTAAACAGACATCCGTTGGATTTTTATTTATTTTATTTCATCAACCGACTTCAAAAAAGGAGGAGGTTCTCAATTCGTCTGTATGTTTTTTTTTTTTTTTTATCTTGTTACGCGATTGCTCCGCCATTTGTTGACCGATTTGCAAAATTCTTTTCATGTTTGAAAGGGTATACTCCAGAGGTGGTCCCATATAAATTTTATTCCTGAGGGATTGATAGTTTCCCCGTAAAACTCTAAACACCTTCCCTCCTAGCCATGTCACAAATAGAAATCGAATCGACAGCTTGACGCCCTGAGTCACACCGCGTTTCGAGTCAAACATTGAAGTCGGTTTTCTTTTTAGTATAAAAACGTAATTATTTTATACAAATATTTTAAATTTTCATATTTCCAACATATCAAAATATCATATCGTATTTCAAAGTGCCGTGGTTTTTACGACTACATTTAGCATATATCTATGTACGTGCATTGTGCCGAAGTGGCTATACAAGGGTTGTAAAATGCTTTAGCAGTTACAAGGTGATTGATCTTTTATATTACTAGACGGCCTATCATTGACACAGTTCTGTGATTGTCACCGTCTGTCATCGCCATAAAACGTGTTACTACTTATGCCGTTCAGCCCACAGAACTGATATCATATCAGTTCTGAGGATCAGCCGTTTCAGCGTGCATGAATAAAAAACTTATAGGATACCTAGGAGTCATAGATTATTGAGATAACTAATTGCGCCCAAGTCAACCTACGATGGTAAAGTTAGTGCGGATGTCGTTTAACTATTAAAAGCTTTAGTTCAGACTAAAGAATAGTACATTATGGTACTAGCGTGTAACATTGGTGATTACCGCCGAGGTGTTTTTATGAGCCGAGCCGTTAGGCGAGGCTCATAATAGAACAGAGGACGGTAATCATCAATACACACGTGTATCATACGACGTTTTTCAACACACTTGTGAATAAAATAACAATAAAAACTCATTTTCAACAGTGAAAACGAGTTGTGAAAAATGTTTCGCTATTGCGGGAAAAATTAATCAGTTTTCCTATGCGCGCGCATTGCGATCGGCCACAGACTATATTTCCGCGCCGCGCATAGGGTTTGCGGCCTATTCTGCCACGGACAAAATGGGGAATTTAAAGTTTTCTTTTATTATAGAGAAAACAAAAGTTATATTTGAGTGAAAGTTTTATTTATTAAACACGTACGAGTTAAAATTATCTATTTAAATTAGAAGTTGCATGAAATGAGCAAGCAATAGGAACATTAATTTATTTGTTCTATTGAACACGATCTTTTTTCTGAATAAAAACTTTTTAAAGAACAAAGCAACTCAACCAATAAAATTAAAAAAAAATTCTATTACTCACTAGTGAGTTATAGTAATGAAAAAGTCACAGTTTGATTATGGGTGTCATTATGTGCCTAATTGCGGTGACCATAGAGCCACTTTATGAGCAAGTGTGTTGAAAAATATATTATCTCGTTGCTTTATTTTGAAAAGCCTAAGAGAAGCATTTCGTAGTGTGTCTTCATCAATGAAAGCCGACCATCTGTTGTGTTTCTAATTTATTGGGGCATTGAGAACAGCTCGAGTAATATATCGGTCAAGTACGCGAATGAAATTAGAGAGTCGAGCAAAATTAGTAGATTTGTATGGCACAAGGCGTTACATCTCTACTTTAATCAAATACCTATAGGAAAGTTTAATTAGGTATATACACTTATAAGAGAATACTAAACAAATATTTCACTGTTATTCTGGAATCGTTTCTAAGAACAAACTAGGTGTAATCCTTCATTAATCAAGGCTTAAAAATAAGGAGAGTATGTCACTGTGAACATCGTTTCGCCTGTTTGTAATTTATGTTGTGCTTCCCCTACATTTTTCTTTCAAGTATGATTTACATCCGTTCTAAAATTTTATGACTAACTTTTGCAGGTAATTGTCCTATTATTTTGATGTTTTATAATGGGTCAACGTCCCCAATTCCGAGGGAATAATAGCTACAATACATCCAGTATTGCACAGTCTTTTGTCAGATGAGAAATCTCCGTGTTCATTCGTCGTTTCAGTATTTTTGGGGAGACGTGGGAGGTCTCGATAACTGGTTCAGTGTTTTGGCGTGTGTACTGATCTTTAAATAATCTGCGTTCATAACTTGCCATTCTTGCGTCCTCTCCCTAGACTAGGTTTCACCAGAACTTGCCTTTTCAGAGTGCCCTAGTTTCGTCCATTGGCAGCTAATTTGGGACCGCTGGAAAAGACATCTGTTTTCTTACTTTGAACGTTCTCATCTGAATGTCATGAAGTTAACTGACAGTTCCATCGTTAGTTTATTTTTATTGCTACACGTGCCCTATTTTTAACAGTTTGTTTATGTTCATTGCATATCGTCAGGATAGACAGCTTTCATAAATCTTTTATAATCAAAATCTTTAAATAAGCATCTCGTATCTAGAAGTGGCTCTTTTGCTAGGTAACACTAGCCAACTGTGGCTATTAACACGCATGATAGCCACTAAATAAACTGTAACTTTTCATGTGATTTCAAAAGGCGATTTACTAGTTTAACGGCCGAACTCTGAGATCAGGCGATAATAAATCATGAAATCAGTTATCTACCTACGATAAAACAGGGCAGCTCAATAGCATTGCAGCATCGTATCTACGGTAGAGTTAAAGAAACAACTCAAAGCAAAGTTTGGCAACTTTTATGCCGCGCACACAAAAAAACATAGATAAAGATAAGTAGAGTAAGCTCTATTCTTTCTCTATGGTTCCATAAAGATTGTTGAAATTATGCTGTCAGAGCCTTCGATCAACAGAAGAGATCCTATATCAATGGTCAGAGCAGAAAATAGGAAAAAGTTATTTAATACTGATGAGTGATTATCATAGACTCGGCTCTTTTAACGCCTAATTTTTTTCGTTTTGTACACACTATGCTATTGGAAGTACCACACTGAATTTCATCATTCTATGTATCACAAAATGACGTCAAACAAAATCAAAATAATCTCGATCTACTTAACAATACAGCAGACCAATCATAAAATTACGAAAATAACACAATCGGAACTATTAACCCAATCTGTATAAATATATTTGATGTTGTCTCTAAACATAATTTTGCCGTCGTAATTCCGTATTCGATTACAAACATGACCTAAATACTATGAAAGTTTTAAATCAGAAAACAAATGACATAAAATAAAATGTGTCGTTGCAGTTGACTAGAAACTACCTTTCGTGCTTTTTTTACTAAAACACCGATCCTCCATTACTCAGCCGTTTCTTTTAAATCGAAGCCACTGATTCTAATCGTGCTACGCAAAACCCTAATTATGATGTGACTAATATGACGCGTCAAAAATCTTCCGTTGGAATGATTATTTTTATGAATGTTAAGCTAATTTCTCTAACCCTGTGCCATGAACTCTATCTAGGATGAGGGATCGGGGACGTACGTCCGATCCCATTTATTTACGGACGTGTGATGGACAGCTTTTCTTGGATATATTAATTAAATAAATAGCTCCATGATGCTGTTTTACATTTTCTCTTTAATTAACTTTTAATTTACGGAAGTGTAACGAAGTTAGATTATTAAAAAATAAAAAAGGCAATATGAATGACCCCGCTGTAGCACAACTACCCTCTACTTCTCTACTATTGTTAAGTACTGACAATAGTTTTTCTGAAGAATTAATAAATAGATATTGAATTTAAGGTTAGTTCAGTTAATTTTATTTAAAATGTTTTTATGTATGTCTGTAAGTAATGAAAACCAATCATTTTAGTTGATGTGAATGTCATACACCAGCTTATTGCTAAGCCAACTCCTAAACAATTTATCATAGCTGTCATAACTTCATGAGCTAGACATTATGTGACAAGCTATGTCTGAAAACGGGGATAGACAGACGCTTTAGATATTTCCTGATTTTTTATTTTCAATTCAACATAAAAAAAATAACTAAAAATTCGAGGGCACATCGAGGACGTCAAAATTAAAAATTGGAGAAGAAAATAGATTCACTTTCTTAGTTCAGGTATGTATGTAGCAACATACGGGTCATAGTGTAGTCATTATGAAACTTAGATTTTTGAAATAACTGAATATTGTTTATAAAATGTATCCACAAATAAAAGGGAAGTTTCGCTTTCATCACTATTAACGTAAACAGAACCCAGAATAGTTCTGCATTAGTCAACAACATGGAAAAGTTGTGAAATGAGTTAATACCTGCATCATTTGTGGTTTTGGGGTCACCCACTGGTGAAAAGTCAAATTGTGAACCACCTTTTCGCTTATATCTTACCATTTTCTTTCGTTCTGTTGTATTGTTGTAGCTGTGGATATCTCAATCTGAAGGTTGCGTGTTCGGTTTTAGGATAACATCGTGAGGAAACCCACAACTTAGTGAGCTCCACAAATATGAACGATTTGATTTCAGTGTGATAAGGCCGATTGAGCTGAGATGATAGTTTGTGTAGGTAGAGTGTAGGCTACATTCTGGTATTATAGAAATTATTTATTAAAAATGAAAAGGCCTCAGTGGTTTCAAGAAGTAGACACGAGAAAACTACTACACAGCAAACGGCTTATCATGATGAGATAGCATGATCCTATCTCATAAACTGCTATGAAATATCTTCCGCGACATCTTCCTGTCAACGGGATCCACCAAAACTCATATAACTAACGATATTTATGTGCACATTACCTTGACGAAGGTATATTCCTTTTGTTTATGTAATATTTGACACGGATCACATAAAATGCCATGACAAACGATTCTGTTGTCTTCCGAAGCCTTCATTCTACAAGTCTTACCCATTTGATAATCGTAAAATTTGCTATTAAAAAATTATCACCTTCCTTAATACTTTTTTTCTTGTAAAAATCACGCGTTGTGGACCACTTGGCTTTATTCCATGCTGTGGTCTTGACATTAAAGACTGTTCGGATAGATTGGATCGTTTCTTAAAAATGCTAGGAAATAATTGATTGCGTCTACTTTATTACCCGAATGAATGCTTTAATCTAAAGTTCTGGAAGTTTGTCGCGTTTCAGTTGATGAAATAATGATGTAAGGGTGCGTCTAGATGTTGTATGGTTACGGGAGTAAAGTAAAAGTAAAAGTATTTATTCAAAATTATAAAGTGTTACAATATTTGTTGTGGGATCTCCTCTTTTAAGTCTCCAAGACCTGTATTAGAGGAGTCCCCTCTTTTCTGTGGTTCAACTTAAATGATAACACCTTGTAGTAGGAAGGTAGGTACATACAAAATTTAAAGTAATTTAATTAGAAGCTAAGGTAATAAAATTACATAATAGGTGTAGGTTTAGGTAGATAAGTAGGTAGCTAAATTTGTGATTTTACTTTTTTACATGCAAGACAAGCAAAGTTAGGAATATTATATTATATTACAGAATTTAAAAGCAGGTAAGTAATTTAACTATTATGCTAGGTAGAAAATTTACATAGTAGGTGTAGTAACTTGAAAGGTAGGTAGGTAGGTAGCTAAGTTTATGGGAGTATAAGTATCTTTGCTGTAATAAAACTGATTAAACTTTTGAGAAAACATAGAACCCCATTCTATGTTTAACTCTTTGTCTGTTTGTCTCTGCGTTTTTGCACGCTAATATCGGAAACGGCTGATTCGATTTGTATGCACAACAGTGAACATTGTATAGAGGTAAGCTTGGAGTATCACCGGGCAACACGGTAAGGCTCAGCTAGTTTTAAATTATATTCGTAAACAAGAAGCAAGAACGAAAACCTGCGGTGCTCTAGCTCTTCACTGAATACAGGGAACGCTAATGTGTATGCAGTTTTATAGCTTGTAATTTTTCCCGCCATTTACCGTTATTACCTTTCGGAAAATCACTGTGAAATTGAGGAAACCGTGTGGGCTGCTGAATTTATCGAGTCCTCTCGACTCTGTCATAGAACATGAATCACGATTTCCTTTGAAGAAAACGTATAATGTAATATTTAAACTACTTACTTTCTTTTGCAAATCGGTCACCTGGATTTTGGAAATTCAACAAATTTTGATGGCTTAAAACTTTGTTGCTGATTTGTTTTGTTTGCTATATTATTACGTGTAAAAATTGTATAGCTTGCTATTTAGAGTAGTTTTCTACGGTTTACTAAGGAAAAAAGTACAAAAATAATATGTACCTAGTGCTAGTATTTACTAAAGAATTGTATCCAGAAAGTATCGGGGCAATGCCCGCAAATGTTGATAGATGACGTCACATCGAAATGGACGGCGCGTGAAAGCTTTCGAAAGAATTAATTAGACCGTCTAAACTGACTATTAATAAAGTAATGAACCTAGTACTTGGCACCGAAACGTCAATTGTGAATTAAGAAATGAGGAGCAAATCTCACGGTGATGGCAGATATGAAACGCATTATAATTAGAGAATATTGATATATTCATGCTCTAAAGACCACTTAAAATGTAGAGCGATGAAACGCTCTATTACAAACTGTCTAGAAAATCACTGTCATATAAGCGTACCTACATAATTAAGATTTTAGGTCAATAAGTATTATTAGATTCTACGGGCATCGTATAGAAAAAATATCATGACAATACAATCATAAGTAGCCTTCAACCTTTCTAGTCCTTAAATCTTCCTGAAATATGAACTAATGAAGCCAACACGATGTGTTTTTGCTGCAGTAGGCATATTTAATAATATATTTTTATAACGACTCGTGTAAAAACCGAGAAGTTCTATGTATAATACGAATTGTAATATTCTTTTTTATAAATGTGTGAATGTACTGCTTCTGACCTTTCTGTCTGCCCTGCAAACAAATGCTTTACTTATCTTATTCTTCGTCGTCACAATAGCAAATACTTTTAATCTCGTGTCGTTGCAGATGGCTGGTGCGAGTGATAGACGACGTGCAAGGAGGACAGCTGCAGACGAGACAGGGATGGGTGCCTGCCGGGGTCCTGCAGGAGAAGCAGTCTTTGGAACGGGATCAGACCTCGCTGGCAGCAAGAAGACAGTAAGAACAGCTTTGTAATTTACAATCATTCATGTTTAGCCCACTACCTTCAAGTTGTTAAAGTTAAAAGAAAAATATATCGATCACGACCGTATCCCTGAGATGCGGTAGACATTGTGTATTGCATATCCTTTGAAGATGTCGTCATGTAAGTAGGTAGTCGTTTTAGGGAAAGGTATCTTGACCACCTTAGCTTAGCAATGAGTCCTACAGTCCGGCAATGATGATTAGATAATTATGATTTTGAGTATTAATGAGTAAATAATGGTTGTGCTGGAATGACTGAAGGATTAATAAGTGAGAGGACAACGGAGATATACGTGGTACGTTTTATTTTAGTTGGTACGTATGATCTTTGTTCGTCTGTCAGTGAGCTACAGTCTGTGGAAAGTTATCTTAGGACCCGAAATAACTTCATTGACGTCATCCCTTCCGTGTCAATTAGAACCAAATGCAACGTGTCGCTTTACGCAAAGCACTGTTATTATTAGTCAGACAATACTTTTAAGTCGCTACATCTGGTGAAGATCTTCAAATAATTTCGTAAAAGAAATCATAAATAAAATAACTTTTCTCTTTCGCTAGTTTTTATTATCTGATAATCTAAAAAATACTGTCAAGTTCTTGAAATGCTCAACTACTAAACACCAATAACTGATACAGGTTTATGTCATTTTTTATATTATTTTTATGGCAATACATTCCGCTCTTTCTATGAATTGAATTATAACTTGAAGAGGGAATTCATAAAATATGTTTTTATTGGATAAGTAATAAAAACTAGAGTGATTCTGACATGCTTTTTTTTACAGAATCTTTCTAGGATATTTTTATATGCTTATAAAATTCACTGTTTAATTACTCTAGCAGCTATTTCTGAAGTTTGAATCTTCATCTGTTCTGATGTAGATAAATAACACTCAACAATCACATTCTAAGTCCTGGCTCCTAGCCCCACACTAAGATCCCTGACATGGATTCTTATCAAAAACTACGAGTTTCAATAGGTACGTAACAAATCATACAAACATTTGTGACGCTGCAAGAATCAAACTCGTATCTCTAGCATCTGAGTCGGTCAAATGAGAAATCAATCTATAAATAAGGGATGATTTCGACTAGGTATGTTTCGGGATACATGGGACGCAAATGGATTCTACATCGTTTCGTCGAACATGGACAAGTGTTTTCCAATAAATCTTTATTTGAATGTCTGGTCGGAAAACCCAAACATAAATTAAGTTTAGGATGATGGATTTTTATTCATGATTCATACGATAACGTCACATGGGTGGAAGGTTTTCATGAACCATCTACCGCATAAAATATCTCGCTTATAAACCTTAAAGTTTGTGTGTTTGTTTGGATGTGTTTCAATCATGCCTTAACCAGTAGACAGATTTGGACAAATCTTGTAAAATACTGTTCCAACGCAAGTGTAGCCGCGGGCTGAAGCAGGTTTCATAATTATAACCTTGATATTTTGTTATTAATAGTAGTTCTTATTCAAATTCTGTGTTTTGTATTAAACTTTGTGTAATGTAATAGTTTTAATTTAACAATGTTTACTCAGAATGTTACACAATAAACATCAGTAAAACACAGTCTGATTGCTAAAATTTCATTACACAGAGGCACTCAGTTGGTAAACAATGAATATGGACTAGAAACTTGATTATTCACGTTGGCGCTGAATCAACGAATGCCCAATTTGAATATACAACTGTTGTATCAACTATGATACCTATAAATTTGTAAATTCAGTTTGGCTTGGCCAATTATGAATTGTTTACATAATTGTTCGTTACAAGATTGCAAATTAATAGATTATCAAAGTCACAGCCAAAATTCGTTTAGAGTAGTCATTTCACGAAATTTATTTTAGTATCAATGTGATAGTTTTCAATTTATCAAAAGGTAAAATTGTATTGCTTTGGCTACGGCGCTACAGCGTAGCCCCAGGTATCTCTACGCGCCGTAGGTAGCTTCGATTTACATGGAATGTAATAAATGGTTGGTGCGAGTATGATTCTCGCTTTGTATGTTCCACTGTTCGCTGGTTGTTATGTTACCTGATGGTAGTCGTAGTTTCCAATATGATACAGGGAATTTTAGTGTGGAATCAGGACTATAAATATCACATTAAGCCACAATGAATTACTCTATTCTTAGAAGTGTAAGCCTTTGTAATGAATATCTAAAGGGGGAAAATCTCTATCTCATCTTGGCCTAGATGTTAACGAGGTACTAAACTATAACCCCCGTTCACGTGCACAATGCCAGTTACCACGAGGTGCTATAAAAACGATTGTAAACCATTGAAGCGTACTGGAACACTTCCATGGACACCTAGAAATTGGTAATTATTTTAATTTTCTGTTCCCTCTGTGCAGGTGGTAAACAAGTGACTGTTTTTGAGAAAGAAACCTAGTTTTCATTTTATACCTGACGAAGTGTACAACAGTCAAAATGTTGCATTTCAAATGAAAAAACTTGTTTCTTAGATTTCTTTTGTTACGGAGGTTTAGTACATCTGTATTTATTAGACCTTTCCCCTGTAATTTTTTTTGGCGCTTGCAACAATTCCACCAAGAATATCTTGAAACTTGAAAACACCAATTCCACCTGCTTCTGTATTATTAAATATGGTCTATCGGTGCTGAGAAAAATTATATAATATTTTTTAACACCATTAATTATGCATTCCTCTCTGAATTCCGCGGTGCCTCATCGCCTTCAGCGCTGTTGACAAATTCACTGCTAATTTGTAAAAGATTTATATTTGACTTACCTATACAGGACGCATTAAAAAGTCACCAAGACCATATATTTCAAATTCTAAAATATGTTCAAAATGAGCATAAGATGTGCAGTGGTGTCTATTTCGTAAAGGGTCGCGAGTTTACGAAAATATTTAGGCGTTGTTGGTTTTCATGGAATGTCTTTGAAAGTGACAAGTAAAAACATCTTTAGACCCTAATATTTTTATTTGATTTATTGTCACCTCAATTCAAAAACCTAAAGCATAGATAATAACAATAAGTTTTCCATTTCACCATCTTCGTTTATAAACCGTGTATCATGCTTTTGTCTCCCACAATATGGAGTTTGTCTCGCTCGAGTTTATTGTTCCTCGTAATAAGCTTTCTCTTTGTTCGTTTGACAAACTGAGTGATTGATGTCATTCTTTGGCCTTTCCGACGAGTTCTACGAACTGCGCGTGGGCATAGGTTTTATCCGAGCTTTTATCCCTGTGAATCGATTTAGAATCTGGCAGGTAAGCGATAATATTTCGCGAACTAACCGTAGTTTTTCAGTTTTCCTTGTTAACGATGATTAACGAGAAGTTGTTTCGACTGACTTCCCACTGCAGTTTGACTATTTATTTAATTTTAAGATACATCACCTAATAAAAAACTAGGCCCTAAACCGTGTTTGTTGCCCTGGTTCTTCACGGTATTAGTCTCGAAGAAACAGGAGTAGAATCAACAGTTTTAAGACTATTTCTAAGTGATCCCAGCGGTCCTACTGAATGAATTATTTCATACTTTGGCTTTGAATCAGACATATCAAATCTAAAAAAACATCCTATTGGTGTTTGTAAAGTTATGTAAACATGTAGTAGTTTCTTTAAATAGTACATATATTATTCGATTTATTAGTGTAGACTTGTTAATGTAATGGTTTTAATTAATTTGATTATTGGAAGAGAATATTCCGACCGGACTGTGGAAAATAAAGATAAAGATGTCTTCCGTAGAAGATGTAAAGTCTAGCAAACACGCCGCTGTATCAGATCCAAGTATGATGCATCTCTACAGAAATAGAAGGCTGCAATCCACCGATTCCTCAGACTGACAGACGCCATTGCGCAGTTTGTAAACAGACTTGATGTATGCTATAATAATGTATTGATTATAAAGTTCTTTCTAAAGCTTTATTTATTATTTATTTATTTATTTCAGATTACAATTATATATTTATGGGTAGAATAAATTATTTTTTGCGTGAATTTATTTCTATTTCGTAAAACCAAATGATTTTACGTTTTGACGGACTTTAAAAAGGAGGTTTTAAAAACGGTTCTCTCTATTCCTGTTTATATTTTGCGTTATTATTTTAATTCCGTCGAAACTGCTTAACTGTTGTGTTGTGAAAAACATTATGTATGATTTTGGTTACATTGTTTGCCGAGTGTATGTCCATTTAAAAGTGAGTAATCCAAGATGTAGAATCATGCCTACCATTGCATGTAAATAAGATACATATGGCTAATAAGGATTTGTTTGTTTGTTCAAACAAAGCAGATTCGATTTCATGCCGTCGACCATCGAGCTTCCGCGTACCTTGCGACATAATTCAAATGTTTAGTACATTTGGATGTAAGCCGTGCAATAAATAACATTTGTGGCCAATTACTCCAACGCTTGTCTCGTTACCACCCCTTCCATGCCAGCTGCCAGCACTTGCTGATAAATATACAAAACTGGCGCAAATTGGAAATGTCGCGAACATGAAAAGCTTTATGATCTTTATCTGGGACTGGGCGTTTTTATGTATAAAATGTATGTATTTACAAATCCATAACACAAGCTCTGATTACCTTGGGGCTAGATGATGCTGCGTGAAAAGTCCAGAATGGTTTTTTTTATACTTCTCCAACTCTTTCTTAGTTTTATATAACTAGCGAACCCGGCAGACGTTGCCGAGATAAACATAGTCGGAAAATAAAAAATAGCATTTCCCTTCCTGGGATGCAATCTAGATACATCCTTGGCAAATTTAGCCTGATCTGTTCAGTGGTTTAGCCGTGGAAAGTACACACAGACAGACTTTAACATTTAAAATATTACCTATATTAGTATGTTTTTTTTTTTAGAACTGCTTTATTCACAAGCGTTGGCTATTTTTTAATTACAATAGATCATAATAGATATTGTTGTTGTGTTGAGTAAAGGCCTCAGTACACAGTCAAAGTTTTAAAACTTTGACTGCGAACAAATTAGAAATCATGGTCAAATCTTCAATTTAGTATCATAATCATTTGTCTTCATGTAATTTCTGACACTCTAATTAAATTAATATTATTTCAACCTACATTCGCAATGGAACTTAAATGTAATGTTATGAGACATAAGAACCATTATTTATGATATTAGACGTTTAGTTCTGCTTGAGTTTCGTGAGACTTGGCTTGTGAACTAATGAATAATTTCTTAGCGAGCCGTGGTTTTACGATTCTTTGTCGCTGAAGTAGACAAAACATAATAAGATGCTCTCTTACTAGCTTACAGTGGCTGGTTGTCTCATCCAATATTTTGAGTCAGTGCAAGTTTCAATAAAAAGCAGGACAGCTAGCGGATAAATGCTTTTTTAATTGTCATCAATGCATTGGTTCCGGACATAGTGATTTCGTTCACTTCAAAACAAACTATTAAACATCATACCCTCTCTTTTTAGGTACAGTGCGCCCAGCGGATCTAGGCGTTCGTGAAGTTAGCCGTTTGTCTGCGCAGAACACAATTTTGTATGAAAAATCGGTCACTGCGCAGACAAACGGCTAACTTCACGAATGCCTAGATTCGTTGGGCGAACTGTAAGTATAGATAATAGAAATACTTACATCTTTTCGTACCATTCCAAGGTTGTATTAAAATTAATTTTACAAATTTGAATCCTATAACTGTAACAGAGAAACATACCTAATGACCTATTAGATATAATCATTCAACAATTTACGTAATAAAAACCCACAAAGGTCTCTACTTCTTGGCACTGTCAGCACTTCAGCGCTGACTCAAGCGATTTATTAAATTGTTTATAATCTCGTCCTTGTCATCGCTAGGTCAAAGCTGGAGACAGGAGATGATTAAGATTGTGCGAAATCACCATTGATCTAGCTTCGAATGACGTAATATCCTTTTCACTGGAAATCTTTTTATCATAAAGTGTATTTTTATTTTACATGTTTTTGTAATTGGTGAATCATTCGCGTGAAAACTAAACTTTTATATGAAGATATGATACAAATTCACATTTCTAACTGTAACAAACTTTTAGAAACACAAAAATTAGCAAAGTGGCAATCTTTCTAATCAGCCCACTTTTTTCGACCCTGTTGCCAGTTGAATCCACTGCCTTACCAATAGTTAAAATATGTGAACTTATCGAAAGTGACAGAAAAACTAAAGTGTAACGTGTAACTTCCAGAGCTGTGGTCAGGGAGCTGGTCGAGACAGAAGAGGAGTTCGGCAGGGACATGCAACAAGTGGTGTCGCGATACATGCGGCCGATGGACAAGGCGACAACACCCAAAGTGGTCTTTGATAACCGGGAGCTGCTCTTCTCTAACTTCAAGCAGATCTGCGAGTTTCATAACACGTGAGTTTGGGCTGTATTTTGTTAAGATTTAGATTCAATTCTAAGGATTTTCGTTTTTGTTCTTTTGCAACTCGTAAAACACGTGAAACATCTTGCATTATTTCATTAAAGAAGCGCATGAATAATTTATCTAGTTCTTTCGAACAAGTGGTGAAAAGGTTTAAGTATTTAAGTATTTATTTATTCAGAAATTTGTAGCTAGTTTACAGTAAAAACCAAAGCACTAACTATACTAAATATACCTATTAAAAAAGAAATAAAATCCATTAGGTACTTAGTTAAGGCCCGTTAAGGTATTAAAAAAAACAATAAAAAGCATGCAATGTAATCCATGCATTTCCGTTAATGGTGACGCTGCATTTTACATGTCAAGACACAAGGCAAGAACGATTACGGTTGGGTAACCGTAATCGTTCGAATCTGGGTAGATTCGATTCGATTTGAGATGAATGGCATAAACTTAGCTAACTCATTAAACATAACGACAAATCCTACTACGAATATTTTAGCGTGTCTCGTATTTCTGTAGCATGTCCTGCAAGTATAATTCTCAAAGTCCACTTACAGGGTCCTACTAGAAGGCATCAAATACTACGCCGGAGAGCCAAAAATGCTAGGTCGAGCACTACTACGTATGGAGAGAGAGTTCGACAAGCATGTAGCGTATTGCCGCGACGAACCGCGTGCGCAACACTTGCTGAGAGAGCCTGTTGTACAGAAATACTTCCAGGTAAATTGATAACAGAAACAGTGACAAATATACGTCTGAATGGTAAGCGATAACCACCTTAGACCACTGTAATAGCAAAGGTCACCGCGTTACTGATCCCTATCAATGATAACCTACGTAACGTAAGAGATCGACAATTGAGACAAAATAACTCTTCATTACTCTCCGTGATTTCCATTCAAAAGTTGCCTACAAACTATCACGCCATCTATAACTATCAAACACAAATGTTATAAAATAAAAACGTAACATACTATACACTAGCGACATCTGTTGTGTGACTCTTGGTACTCTTATGTTGGCAAAAGCGCCATCTTTCCTGCTGTTTTTGAGGTAGGTTTGAATGAGGTTTGAATCTCAGTTTTCTCGCGTTCGTGTCGTAGCAAATGGTAATCAGAAGTTTGTATAGATGGCGTTAGTAGTCTCAAATGCAGAAATGAACAAGTAGCCATACATTTACACTTGACTAATACCCCAGACCATCTAATACAGAAAAATACCACCTCGGGGAAATAGCAGGCGTTTGAGTTGCAAGCACGATTCTGGCGGCTAGACAAAATGTTTGCATGATCTGCAGATATTTTGACCACATTTCTTGTTTCAGAAAGCCCATGATACAGGAAATCCTGGTGTGGTGTCAGGGCTATGTATGTAACTGTTGGATGTAATTTGTTAAAAAATGCGAACGTTTGTAAGGCAGCTGCTATCCTGGATTTGATACAATAAGGCTAGTATCCCGCGGGATAGCAAACGTATCTTGACTTTAAAACTTTTGTCTTTGTAGTCTCATGCAATGCTGAAACGATCACATCCCGATTAATTTCATATATACGCACAGTAACTCCTGAGCAATATATTATAATGGGGCGGTTGCCCCCGATATGTGTGCAATTGACAGCCCTCATACGCGGCACGCGAACTATTCTAGTTGTTGGCGCGTTGCCTAACTACTGACAACGGCGCCTGCGCAGAAACAAGATCAAGCTTTTGAGAAAGCGAGAGCAATTTGAAATGGTGAACATGAATTTGCAAACATAAATTCATTCAATTATTTTATACATACCTACGTAAATAATTTACAATAGACCCCGCACTAGGCCAAGCCTGTATCGCGATAGTCCAATTAAATCCACGTTTGTAAATAATCATCATCATTTACAGCTCAAATAACTAATCTAATAGGGCCCCGGTGCTGATCTCATCCAGGCCTTTCCCTCAATCCCTATATCATCCACTCACCTGGCCACCCATCGTTAATAATTAAACAGTATTTTGCCATGATAATTATTCCGATCAACAAAATATGGCTTTTAGAGTAATTAGAGAGAAGTCCAAGCCCATTTGGCAGCAATTCATATTTTGAGTTTTTGTCCTTCCTACCATTCTACCAGTTATCAAGATCAAAGGATCAAAAGTTATTGAACATAGTCATACTCGTACAAACCCAGTGACAAAGAGTGCGTCGCCCGGGTGATATAATTCACGTTATAGTAGAGAATACAAAATCACAATCTGTTACTAGAAAACAGTCGAAAATTCCAGGTGTTTACAATCTAAAAGTTTCGAATGCTTTCCACGATGACTATTGAGCGAGCAACGTTCTGATGATTCAAGAATAAACAAGCCTACGCATCGCCCATCCCGTCACAACTGACTCAATTCCAGAAATAATGACATACCAATACCTACGAGCGATTCATTTGTTCTGTAGTGACTTGTAAACTGCATCTTGCAAGTTTAGTGCCAATTCTCTGACAGTTTATTATTCTCTGGGATTGTTTTGGTTTCCACTGACGCTCTGTATTGGCAAGGTAAAATGTAGTCTCCAATATCTCATTCATCATTTTAAATTAGTCAAGTTTCTTCATTCAATTCGTTGCCTCTTAGATTACTCTCTGGTCTGTGTCGTGGGTCGTCTGCAGAGACAATGTAATATTTTAAAATCTGCTTTTGGCAAAGCATGTAAGCGTCAAGTGATAAATGGATTTTGTTGATCTGAAGCTTTTGGTATACTGCTGAAGCGTGAAGTCTCAACTTTGGTCGCGTTCAAGGATACGTCAAGGTCTGCGCTCGGCCTTGGCGACAGCGACCCTGGGCGAGTTTCCCTCGCGTGTCCGGTGAAATGGCGCTTTCCTATAGAACCGCGCAGGCGGCTATGTTTAGCGGCGGAGGGCAGCGGCGGCGGCGGCCAGTCGCTCGGAAGCCGCGGCCGCGACCACCTCGCTCGCTCCAGCGCATCGACCTTCGACCACTCGCCCGAGTGAAGTGTGTGACTGTGATTGTGTTCTCGTGATTGCATTGCCGACTCTACTAGGTACGCCGAACCACCGGTATTATTAGACCGGCTGCGGCGAATGTGATTCTTCCCCCGTTTCAATGTTACGGGTGTAGTGTTACCAGCATCGCGTCTGGTTTATTTCTAGTTCGCGTGGGATGAGCTTCGCAACAGGTTATGTTTTGAGCGGAGTCCGCGAGCGGCCGCGTCCAGGAACGCGGCGCGTCGCTAAAACGCAGTGGGATGACCTTGACCCAATTACGACATATGTTCTGGAGGATTAGGAATGCTAAAATTACCTCAAAGCCAATGTCCCACAACTAAATTTTCTTCTGTGTTTCCATTAACATTGTTGTAGCCATTGTTTTTTGTTTTCCCAAACAATAGACTTTACTCGATTAATGTTTGTTTACCTGTATAACGGAAACAGGTATTTAACCAGACTATAGTAAGCATATAACATTGTGTATAACATAATGCATGCACATAACATGCATAAACGTTTCTTTCATGAAATCACGGCTCTTTCATTGCCTATACGTTTAATTTTATGTATTCTGGAATGACCTATCAGACATGTAACATATCCAGGCTAGTTTATATCATACCTTCTTGACAACTGTCCAATAATCAGATATTTTGACGCGATGAAAAATGTGTCTACGAAATTCACTTCTCAATAAGTTTCACGAGTTCACGACAGTAGATCCAGTTTAATAGTCGTCTGCCCGCAGCTTAACAACAAGATTAGTTTAATGACTAGTTTACTGCTAATTAATTACAATTATCTCTTCTATGTTGTTACGGGAGATGATTCTGTCAATTTGCTTTGTTACTCAAATCTCCTGAACATGCTTATAGAAGAGTCTATGGATATTTGACCTGAAAAAGCTTAGACATACGTATCTACAGCAACAATATTATATGCCTAGAGATACTCGTCTCATTTCAAAAAATTGTTGACCGTTTAAAAGGTTCCTTCCAGATTTATGTACATAGGCTAAACCTGACCTAATACTGACTCGAACAAAGACGAGGTGGACCGCTAGTTTTAAATAAAAACCGACAAGTCATCCGAATTCACAATAAATACTAGTTCATTACCACAAGCTTACATTGTCTTGTTTGCAAGCTTTTAGTTGCCAAATTCAACATCTACGATTGACATCGTCATTCTACTTGTGTGTTTTTCTTGTTCTCAACCAAAGTATCACTTTCTATTCTTTCTAAATCTTCACAATTTATAGTAAAAGCTGTGCACCGCGGTGTGACCCGCAGTCTCGGGATTATTGAATTTTTCGGGATAAAATGTAGCCAATAGCCCTGGGATATAGTCTTTACCCATGCCTTTCAGTCTATTCTGTTCAGCGGTTTGGGCGTGAAAAGGTAACAAACAGACAGACAGAGTTACTTTCACATTTATAATATTAGTATGGATAGATGAAAATTACACAACTTACGTCAGAAACATTGTTTCTCCGTAACGAAAACGGCGATTTCCTCAGCAGTAAACATTTATTGCGGCTCTTCTGCTCGGTATTTAGCGAAGCAAACCGCAGCATTCAACTTAATGTGTCAAGGTGGTCTATATCGGTTCCATGTGATCCCATTGCTCGATGCCAGTATTTCATGATTTACGGATTTTGCCAAATTTTTAAACATACATCTGTTAGTATGTATAATAATATGGATTCTTTATTATTGTTTGCTCTTGAAAGTATTTGGAGCAAAAATAATCACCAGGTGGATTTATTTTTTAAGACCAGCAAAACGAGTTTGATAAGTTGAAACTTTACTATGCTTTACTTACAGGCAAACATTATCAATCTTGAACAGGTATTTGCTTCTTATAACAATACAAGAGCATAACACATGGCTGCAATGTCGATAAATATCTTTAACCAAAACATCTTTCTTATCATTTGTATCAAGTCAATACACGATCGAATCAGAGCTGGTGTTCTGCCAGAGCCTAGCAATTAGCATCGTGTATGTCTGATTGGAATCTGAATTGAAGTAGGCTAATGCAATAATGCATTGGAAACTGAATCCTCTATTGGTAACATCAAGACCAAAATGTTTTGCCAACAAATTCCTAATACTTACGAGATGTTTAAACTTTTGGGTGGCCATGCAAGTCGCCAGAACTGTAATATCTTCTATTATTGCAGGCCATAGCGGACAAACTTGGTGACGATAAAGGCATAACTGAACATCTGAAACTCCCTATACAGAGGATCAATGACTACCAGCTTCTCCTAAAGGTAAGGCACATTTCCTTTCATTTCAAAATCTGTAGTACCTAGGTCTCAAATGTCTTTGAATCCTCATTTAATTGTTAAGTTTTTTGACAATGACTGTACCGCTTTTTAGGAATTAGTAAAATACTCCAATCGTCTCAACGAAGACTGCACCGACATCCAAAAGGCCTTGGAACTCTTCCTCGGTGTACCGAACCGTGCTACCGACAACAAGTTCATATCGTCCATCGAAGGCTTCCGTGGTAACATCCACAAACTCGGAAGACTCCTTACCCACGACTGGTTCACGGTCACTGACGTCGAAGGCAAAGCAAAAGAGAGATACCTATTTCTCTTCAAAGCCCGGATCCTTGTTAGCAAAGTCAAGCGAGTTTCCGACGATCGGAGTGTCTTTGTTTTGAAGGACATCATCAAAGTAAGTTATACTGACTTAACTCGAGCTTTTGATATGGTAGAGATGTAAATAATTTTGTCTTACAACTCTTATGTAGATTACCTGTAGGACATTTTAATCTCGTGTGACTGTAATGACTGAATTCGTGCACTGTACTGATTTGAGCTTACATTTCCTTGTTACTATTATGCTATTTGGACTAATAGGGTACATCAAGGAACACGTATGGGGCCTACCTTAACATTTTGCTTCAAAATATAGGTGTTTCAAATTAATGTTTGACATTGTTCTTAGTAGGTAGACGGTACAATTTTCACGTCAATGCATAGAGTTTACGTAACGACTTCCGGAAACTGTTCCCACGCTTTTCTCCATTAACTAGCACGTCATGAATTTCTTAAGATAAAAATAGACCAATTCAAAAAACCATCCATTTGGTTTTTGGACAAACTCCAAGCGCCTCTCGGTAACTGATTTGTTTTGTAATAGTATGTACTGGTTATCGAATAACAAATTACTTTTACACAGTTACATATTATGTAGCTCTTTAGATAATGGAGTACTATTATGATTATAGGCCTGCTATTTTGCGTATTAACACAGATCATTATTTATTTAGATTTATTACATTGCTACATACACTTTACAGCTTCCAGAAGTTGAAATCAAAGATACTGGTGAACCACTCAAGTTTGATCTTCATTTGAAAAACACATCGTCTGTTGTAACGTTAGCTGCCCACAAGGAGACAGTCAAGACCAACTGGTTGACAGAGATTAGGAAATACGCCAGTGACGTTGGTAAGTTTTATTGATGGAATGAAATTGTTACAGAATAAAAGAGTTTTATAGTAACTATATGAATGTTTGGTATTGTAGTTGCTCTAGCCGAGCACGCAGCTGACGATCTTCAAGTTGAAGCTGAACTAGAGGATAAGGCATCAGAGCCAAAAGAAGCCGCTGAGCCTCAAGAAAAGGCTGCTGAGCCTAAGGAAAAGGCCGCTGAGCCTAAGGAAAAGGCCGCTGAGCCTAAGGAAAAGGCCGCTGAGTCTAAGGAAAAGGCCGCTGAGCCTAAAGAAAAAACAGCTGAACCTAAAAGAAAAGCAGAAGCTGAGCCAGAACAACAAGCACCTGCTAAGAAAGCAGCTGCTGAAGCCCAGCCATCACCCGCAGCTGAACCTAAAACAGCAACTAACGAACCTCAGGCTCAAGCAGCCGTCCCTGAAGAAAAGGCCGCTGAGCCTACAGAGAGAGCCGCTGAAACCAAAAAGAGAGAGCATACAGAAGACACTCAGGTTGAAATCAAAGAAGAAGTCAAGGAAAAACGTTCTCGTGTTGAAAACGCTGAAGAAATAGTCTTAACTCGAAAAGAATCTCTTCAACAACTAAGGGCAAAGAGAAAAGCTTCTCTTGAAGCTGGCGCCGCCAGCAAAGTTTCTAAGTCTGAAGTGGTTGAGATTTCATCTATAACTGAAACTTTAGAGTCGAGCGCAGTCAGTGTAAAGAGTTCCGAAGTCACAGCTGATTTAGCAACTAAATCGTCTGTGACATCCAGCTCTAAAGTTGAAAGTCAATCTGTGACATCGCAGTCGACAAGTGAAGAGACAGTCAAAGCTGCTAAAACTTCCATAGTTGAAAGTCAAACAGCAACTGTTGAAAGTGTTAAGGAAGAACGCAGTGGAGCGCAGGTTACACAGCAAGAGGTAGACAGCAGTCAAACTGTGACCGCGGAAGAAGCCGAAGAAATGTCGAGGTATAGCCGCAGTTCGCGGTTATCGGGAGGTAAATATTGCTTTATTTCACTTAAACCTTTCTTTATGTGTTTTGTGATGTTTAAACTGATGTATTATTTTCTTAGAGTACTCTAGTAGCAGCCGCAAGCTATCCAGCGGCGGCCGCTATGAATCGTCATCCACGCAAGACACTACAGGTCTGTCATCCTACACCTCTCGTAGAGAGAGTGGATCGCGCATTGAGAGCGGACGGTACGAAACTGGAGGCTCTATCGAAGGAACCACTTCCTCCCGCTATGAGTCAAAGTACAGCTCCAGCTCTAGGACAGAGGGCGGATCTAAGTACGGAATAGAATCAAGCTACGAAAGCAAAACTGAGGGATCTACCGGCTACGGCATCGAATCCGATACCACCAGCAAGCTCGACAGCATTGCCGCGAAATACGGCATCGAGACTAAGGGCAAAACCGAGTCCGATTACACCGCGGATTACGACTCTACATCCGCGAGCAAGATTGACAGCATTGCTTCGAAGTACAGAAAGGGATCGTATAGCAGCGAGAACGTTGAAGGCCGTTCGTCCAAGATCAGTATCGAGTCGTCCCTAGAAGGCAGCAAGGTTGAGGGCGCTTCCTCTATCACCCAAAGCAGCTACGAAAGCTCCAAGAATGGATCAACCTACGAAAGCGCTACATCTAAAACCGCCATCGCTAATGGGTCCATTACTACCGGAGAGTCGAAAACCGTCTCCAAATCCGAATCTCACGATGGCAAGCCAATCTTCACCACGACTCTCGAAGGAGCTACCATCGAGCGTAAGTACTTGAACAGGTAGAATGTAGTATTATAGAAGTAGACACACCTAGAGCTTGTAAATATGCTTTTAGAAACTAATTTACACTTTACATTAACTAACGCTTGTTCACACTGCAGTATGTATCAAGGGCTCGTACGGTGAAAACCTTGAGAATAAACAGATTGGTAATGTTAGGTAAATTTCGATCCAATTTGATATTGCAATTGGCACAGAAAATCATCACTCCTAAAAGTTTTGATCATATATACACCCGTACGAGCTCTCCTAACGGATATCTGAATTCTCAGCCGGCGAGAACGCCATCTTCCAATGCAAGCTGAAGGAATCATCGGAAGCCGTCAAAGTCACTTGGCTAAAGGACAACAAGCCTCTGACTGACCGTCTCATGGACCGTTGTTCCATCTCCGGAACGGAAAATGATCACAAACTGGAGTTGATGCATTGTCGTGAGGACGACACTGGAGTGTACACTGCCCTCGCTGAAAATGTGAAAGGAAATGCCCATTGCACGGCTCAGTTGGTCGTGTATGAGCGTGAGTGCTTTTCTGTTTATTAATTTTGATTAGGAAAGCTAGTTGAATGGTGATTCTTGTTGCTTTATTGCCTTTGTGTTTTGCACTTTTAAATATGCAACACAGTGAAATCAATGTTTGATAACTCATATCGTGAGTTTAGTTTCTTAATCTTATTGTTTTTCCATGTGGGATGAATAGTCGGGAAGAGAAAGATTGTTTTTGCAACGCGACCATTTTAAATTAGCTTTCCTAAAATCTAATTTGATAACTTATTTCAAATTTCAGAAGTATTTCGTTCTATTTTAAAATGAGAAATTGCATGATTCATGGCAATATCATCGATTAAGACATTGTAAAGCAGTAACACGTAGTTTGGTTCTATCAGTGTACTATCATAATTTTCCTGCATTCTGCACTGACGAACAAATTGGTTGTAAAACTGTCGTGATATGTATCCCATGCATATTTTTGTAAGAACAGTAATTTACATGTACTACACACTTAAAATATTCATCCTGATGGAGAATTTGTTTGCTGTTTGTGCATTTTAAACGCTCATTCCTGCAACGAGTTGGAGTCTCCAAAGAGAAAATGAAATATTGACATGAAAATTGCTGTTATACGAAAAAATATTGTTGTCTAGTTGTTGCATGGATTACTTATACCATCTTATTCTCATCATAAAGCACTTTAAATCAATACATTAAAACAAAAAAAAAACGACTGGAGCAGTGTTCCGTCTTGTTTATTATGATGAGAGTAAGACCACCAAAGAAAATTCTTACATTTCCTATCGGAATTATAGTGACCCCTGAAGAGAGAAAGAAGCGCAATGAACTGAACGCGCCATACTTCCTGGTAGCTCTGAAAGATACCGAGATCTTGGAGAACACGTACCTCCGCTTCATGATCAGGGTGAAAGGAGAACCTAACCCTGATGTCACGTTGTAAGTTACATTTTAATTATTATTTAGTAATTATTATATTAGTATTTTGTAGAGCTGTCTTTACATCTTAATTGTCTCAATCAAAAGGCACACCATCTCAAAGTGAAATGCTGATTAGATACCGCAAAAATAATATTACATTTGTGTTGTAGTTTTAAGACGTTTCAAAGTGATCCCAGCGGTCCTACTGAATAAACTACTGCTTTTTGACTTTGACTTTGACTTTGTTGATAACGAATAAAACTCGAAAAATGTAGACACATTGGAAACCATCCTACTTTAAGAAACAATATTAAAATATTCACCTTTAAGACTGTTAGTCCTATTGGTCCTATTAAATAACGTGACCATCATCATCTCCCTGACCTTATCCCACGCTAAGTGGGGTCGGCACAACATGTCTTCTTCTTCCACTCACTCCTATCACTCGTCAATTGTGCATCCACTCCTTTTACATTCATATCCTCTCTCACACAATCCAACCACTTCTTCTTCGGCCTTCCTCTTCTTGCATACCCAGCCACACTCATATTCATATGAAATAACGTGACCAATCTACTTAAATGTAAATCTGGAAGTTTGATTTTCGCCTGACCCAATTTGGATGATACTTATAATTAGGTGTCAAGGAGAGTGAATGTTCATGGATTTACGAGTAGAGGTAGGCTAAAGAAAAGATGGATGGATTGTGTAAAGGATGACATGAGTAAGAAAGGAGTGAGTGTTGAGATGACGGCTGATAGAGGAGAATGGAAGAAGAACACATGTTATGCCGACCCCACATAATGTGGGAAAAGGGCAGGAAGATGAGTATTGAGTATGAGACTTATAATTAGGTGTCTCGAAGCTTAAGCTATTGAAAAAGGTTAGTTGTCAATGATAAAAACAATTTCTCACCATTCACCGGCTATTTAAAAGGCTGGCAGTGGTTGGTTGCGAAATCTAGTGAATGACAAAATCTTTCCCACCAGCTACCGTGACGGCAAAGAGATAGTCTCTACATCCGAATCGGACCGTATCTCAATCATCCGCACCCGTGCCGACAAGGGTTGCTATGAGCTGGTCATCCCAGATGTGACGCCCGCTGACGCCGGCGACTACTCCTGCAAAGCTATGAACATCTATGGTGATGTTACCACTGAGGCCAAGGTCACTGTTGTTGGTAAGTTGTTACTAATGTGTGAACAATTTTACTCTTTGTACTATTTTTTACAAATTATGTTCTATGTATATTTTATAGCTAGTGTGATAGATTTTTGTGAATTGTGTCGCAAGAAATGTTGGAAAATACTTCTTCAAAGCTACGAAACTAATATTTCTTTTAAATTTAAGTAAGCCAAGGTTTTTGTTTCTCTTGAGTTCTGATTTTTTATAGAGATCACTGTCAAAAATTTTTAAAATAATATTCGTAGAATATTTCGTTCGACCTTCTCAATCACTACTTCAACTAAATTAACATTCATGCTTCAAGTTCAAGTTGCATGTTTCAAAATTGAAAATATTTACAGAGAAAGCATAATTATAAGTCCTTACTTAATATTTATAGGGTAGGTTTTCCGAAATCCGTGGTTAGAACACTAGGATTTCATTTGCACGCATGTGTAATAGGTATTCAGTGCCAGAATTTTCTGAGTACTTACCTATAAAAATATTTGAAGACTAGTGTCACAAAGTTTTAAAATGTTGACCTCCTCATGATTTTATGTCTCAGTGTAACGCTATTTGTACAAATGCGTTTGGACATCCTCCAGCGTTTGTTTACGAAACTTTCTATTTATAAGACTCCTGATTTAGACGTGTTTATTGCATAATAAAGTTACGTGACATTGATCTTATTTATGAAAACATTAAATTTTTATAGCTCTTCGATTACTTTTAAGATGATAGTAGTAATAAATTAAACCATAGTTTATTACAGAGATGTTTGTAGCTATGCTTTTCGTTGCCCTTTTGCTTCGTATGTACTATGTTATGTTGTATTTTCTCTACACCTGCTTCTAGTCTGTGTAACTAGACCCGCTCAGAACAAATTAGATCTCTAAATACATTTTCAAAGGGCAACATCAATTTGGACGCTAGCATTCCCAAGTACCTTCAAATGTCTTAGACACGCTTCTGACTGGCATTGACCTGTATCAGTTGAGCTATCTATAGATCTTTTACAACGATCCTTTGATGGTTCAACTGGTTCCAGTGTACTTTTTAAATCTATATAAACGCACCTAGTATTATCGTCATCATAAATTCAGCCCGGTATAACCCACTGCGGTGTATATTGCTTACCTCTTAAGTTCTGCTCATTTTGTCTCCAGATGACAAGAACATCTTCTTCGAGCTGCCTCCTGGCGGCGAAGGTCTCTTAGCTAAAGGAGAGAAGCCCACCTTCTCCTGGAAACGTGATGGCCAGGCCTTCGACCCAGAGGAACGGTTCAAGGTGCTACTCGGCGATGATGAAGACTCCCTGGCTCTGGTCTTCCAGCATGTGAAGCCGGAAGATGCAGGGTTATACACTTGTGTCGCTAAGACCAGTACGGGAAATATTTCCTGCTCTGCTGAACTTACCGTGCAGGGTAAGTCTTTTCTTTACAAAAAAAAATCATGGACAAACGAAATATGAACAGTTTATAAACATTCTATCAGAATTTAAGACACTAACTTCCTCATAGATATAAGGTGTATTACTTATCTTAACTTACCCAAAATCCTCAGTGGATTTCACAAGATCAATAAAATAACGTATGAGCGCGGTTAAACCTCCTAATAGGCAGTAGGTACTTTGATTGCAGATTTTAACGTCAAATGGCCACTTGGCAAGTGCTCACATTCTTCACAGTCCCAATAAAGAAATTAGTGTAAATATTAGCAAATATGCAGATATGTTTTGCAGTTTGCGAATTTAATTTGATTTTGCACAAAGATTTTTGGGCGGTCGCCTAGGTTATCTAAGTGGCCTGAAGGTTAGATCAACAGTCTTGGCAATTCTCTCTTTTGAAGAATGTCAACATTAGCAAAATATTTATGTTTGTTTTCTTATGTCGCCGAGAAATGTAAAATCCTTGTAAAATCACGGACTCGATGACATGGCGATGACTTTCTCTCTGAGAGGTGACTTTATGTATGCATGTTGGAACCATTTGAATCCCAGTGTCATGAAAAAGATAGGAGAGAGGGTAAGAATGTGAAAGGAGTTGCTGCATCAGTTGACAAATGATAAGAGATAGTGGAGGAAAATACATGTTGTACCGACCCCACTTAACATGGGATAAAGGCAGGAGAATGATGATGAAACTCATATAAAGTGAATGCTTTATTGGTTCGCATGAGGTATTCGCCAATAACTACAAGTTTTCTATCCCAGGAGCAATCAACGAGCTCCACCGTGAGCCAGAGAAGCCGTCCCTGGTGATAGAGCACAGGGACGCGATCGTGTCCGCCGGGGCTTCGGCCATGTTGGAGCTACAGTGCAAGGGCTTCCCCAAGCCTTCTATACAATTCAAGCATGATGGCAAGCTGATCGAGCCTGATGCTAGGCACAAGTGAGTTGCGTTTTGAAGAGTTTTATTTCTATGAACGTCCAAGGTCTTCTGCGTCTGATATTTTTTACTTTCAATCAGAAATGGTCAATGCAAATATTTTTTGAATGTGAATTTTTTGATTTATGATAGGTAGACATTGAGTATTGACTGAATGGTGGCCCAGATCTGGGTACAGGAACGTAGGACGTCCGGCGGCCAGATGGGCAGACGATATTGTACACGTCGCGGGCCGTCAAAGGCTCAGATTAGCGCAGGATCGTGGTGGATGGCACAAGCTTAGGGAGGCCTATACCCAGCAGTGGGTGAAGTCAGACTGTGGATGATGATGATGATGACATTGATTTTCCGACTCACTAAATGTTGAGATGAACTCAATCTAAATCTTGTCGGCCATCTACTTTTTTTTTATACATGACATCATGCATAGGTATGCATAGGTATGCATGATGTCATGTATCAAAAAAAAGTCTTAATCTTTTTGATTTCTAAAAGGTTTTAGAAATCAAAAAGATTAACATAAGTACCATTTCTGAACAGAAATAACGATAAATACATCTCAAAAGTTTCCTTCATTATTTTTATAAATATACGTAAACTTGTCTGGCCGCCAGTGTTTTGGGCACGCTTCCGACTGACAGTGACCTTTATCAGTCGAGCTATCTATAGATCGTTTCTAACTATCCTTAGATAGCTTAATTTGTAAAAAAAAAAACTTTTCTAAATATAACTTTAGTTCATAAAAATGTTTTAAGCTTTAGAAACATAAGTTCTTAAATACAATTAAAAATAATCAATAGGTTCCTATACGAAGACGAAGAGAGTATGTCGCTGGTGATAAAGAACGTGAGCGCGGCTGACGCGGGCGAGTACCACGTGACCGCGTCCAACGAACTCGGAGAAGACACCACTACCATGAAGCTGGTGGTCAAGCAGCCGCCCAACATCAAGAAGGTCGAGAACCAGGCTTGTATGGTGAGTATTGTTAAAAGAGTTTACAAAGATAGGTCATTGAAGGTCTTACATAGAAAAGTGTTCTGGAAAACTAAGCTCGTATGCTATTGCTTTATTTGTAGGTGAAATGGTATATGGTCTAGGTACAGTCGGCAACGAAAGTTTATTAACAGTCTTTCTTTAAAAAAAAATTGGTTGTCTGTAAAGTCGGTTTACTGACGATAGTTGGACGTGACAACGTCTACGCATCGCTCACTCAAGTAGGAGAGAGACGGATGTCGAACGCTGCCGAACGCAAAGGCCGATTGTGCTTCTTTGTCACTCGTTCCGCGCTCTCGCTTGCACTTCAAGCCTTACATGGAACGCCTCAGAGCGAGGTAACGCCTCATGACGTCATGTTTTTTCGTGCGTGCAGCCGGCTCTATCGAATTATAAGACGTTGTCACGTCAAAAACTTAGGCCTTTACATCTATATATATTAGATGATTTATACAGCGTCAGGAGGCAACCTATGCCTACACCTAACGGGACGCTGTAGTGCCTGGGACATTGTTTTGAGATGGTATAGGCTTGCCCAGCACCTAAACCATCCTCTTAGCTTAATCAGCCGCCCACAGGAAACACGACGTCGATACGTGTGGAGTTGACTAAGTTGCGGGTTTCCTCACGATGTTTTCCTTCACCGTTTTGGGCACTTTAAACACCTATTCATAAGGATTTTATCAGCCTTCTCCACAGGAATATGATCAATGCGTAAAAGGTAACTATATCGTGAGTCCCAAATTATCCTTCTTTATTGTTTTGCTGTGTGACTTGTCCTCCAATATTAATTTCTCAATTCAGAGCTTGTATACATGGTGTTAAAAGACTGCTATCGAAAACTGAGGGGTTGCAATCAGACCATGATTCAGAACAACTTTAGCGAAAAAAAACGCAAAAAAAAAAAATTGTGGCACTCCGGGAGTGCCGACAGAAGTGAAAACTTGAACAATTACGTACATTACGCACAATGAATTTTATCCCTCCAAAGTTACTGCGCAGAACCCATTTATGATGACCCACAAAGATGAAGACAGCGGTTGTCAGACAGACAACAAGAAATGACAGAGGCTTTACACCGCGGCCTAGAAATTAACACCTGAGTTGCGTACAGACTCATATGAACTTACTTTTTTTGGTACTTGAAAAGCTGAGGCTTGTGCCTTCACTGTGTACATTTGCCTGAAATAACAAGTACAAACTTACAAAAATAGATATTTGGTTTGTATCAAAACTCAAAAGTGATTGTACTAACATACATTTAATTTTAACTATGTACTTAGTAGCAACAATAGTATTCTGAAGTTATTGCATATAAATAGTGTGATACTTTCATTGAGTGAGTGTGATTCAAAAATTGTAGAATGTCTGTACGTATACATCTCATTGCAGGCGACTGTACCTGACAGGTAGCGCTACTACAGTATCTATTCTTGTACTACTAAAGTAGGTACAGCAGATAAATTAATACTACAGCAGCTAGGTAAATAAATACAATGTCCCAGGCACTACAGCATCCCCTTGAGTGTAGGCATAGGTTCGCTCCTGAATCTCCTGATTCTGTATAAATCATCTAGTATAGATGTACCTACAGAGGCAGAGGTTTTAGATAAAATAAAGTGTTATTGTTGAACAATTGTAATAATTTAAAAGTTAAATTTATAGTAAACGCAACATATACAATTTGACAAATCAATGATTTGAAAAGTGTCTGCGCAACCCCTATGAACACCATCACTGATAGTTATTAGTAGCTTCATGCGACTCAAGAGTACAGTTCGCCCAACGGATCTAGGCATTTGTAAAGTTAGCCATTTGTCTGCGCAGAACACAATTTTGTATGAAAAAGTGGTCACTGCGCAGACAATCTGCTAACTTCACGAATGCCTAGATTCGTTGGGCGAACTGAAAGTAAAGCCGAATTTACATTACGAAATTAGTGGCATGAAATTAATTTCGTGACATTAGTTTTACCAACAGTTTCACGTGTAATTTAATATTTTCGTAATGCATGCATTAATTTCATGAATCCAAATGAGTTTCGTGCGGTGCGCGATTTTTTGGTGAAATTAATGTCATGCAACTAATTTCATAGTGTAGACGCGACGTAAAATTAGTGTCGCGAAAGCGCCTGCGCTGTGCAGACGTCTGTATTTTTATCATCGCGCGCGCTTCAAGCGTTGAAAATGGCAAACCAACGATGGAGTACAGATAAAAATATACAACTCATTAATGAATATCAGCGACAAGAGTCTAATTCAGAGATTAACTTCATTGCACCCAAATGCCTTCTTGTTAACCATCCTCGAATCCACCAACGTCTTTTTTTTCTTGATAGTCTTTTTTTAAGTTTATATATAAGCATCTCTTTAGCCACATTGAATATAGAAAAATATAGCTTTGATGCTGATGGCGCCATGGTTACTGCAATACTGTGGATTTCACGACACAATTTTTTTTGCGAAATTACTTTCGCATATACCGAAACTACTTTCGTGAAACTGAGTTCAACATGCATGACACTAATTTCGTAATGTAAATCCCGCTTAAGACAAAAGCTAGATCAAACGGATTTTTGGATTAGGAAGGTTTTGTACCTACATATCTAGTTGGATAGAAATAGCTTTGGGAATGTTCCGGCAGTAGGTAAGTAAAAATACTTACCTACTTCTGAAAAAATGCTGCTAGGAAAAATTATCATACATATTTGTCATAGGATAAGTTTTAATCAAAAAGTGAGAAATCAGCTGTGTGTGAGTCATGTACCAATGCACTGTACTAAAAAATCCGAAATAATCACACATCACTCGGTAAGTTTGTATGTAATGTAACACAATTAGATAGTAGGTACTTTTCTCTATGCACAGCACTGACAATATTCCAGAATACATAAAAATGCTCGATCTGGGACCTTTTTATAGTTTCTCCAATTAATTTAGCTTATTCTAATGTAATTATTTATTAAATTATTATACCTATCTAATCTAAATGTAAACAAAAGCTCTATTCCTAAACTTTATGCAGTGTAGAACAGTTACTGAAAGTAGTTCTGAAATTTATAACTAGATGGCGCGACTAAAATTGGTCGTTTTCTAGATCGCGCTTCTTGACCATAAAAAGGTACCATGCTAAATCTATGGTCTTGACAGTAAAGCGTCTTACCGTTTTGACAGTAAAGCGTCTTACCGTTTTGACATTAAAGCGTCTTAGCGTTTTGACATTAAAGCATCTTAGGTCAAGTGACAGCGTCTTAGTTGAATCCAAAGATTTTTATCCATTTCAAAACTAATTCCTCTATGTCGCTAACGCGCCTAAAGAAGTTTTCACTTCAAAAATTTGACTTAGCTACGTCATTTTATTTTATTTTCTAGTTATTTACTACTAGTACAACATAATAAGACCATACCTACCTAATAATTTTATTTATAGAAGAAAACAAAAATTAAAACTCAAAATCCAGCAATCTACGGATAAAAACGCGCCTAGTACAAACGCTCGAACAGCTGTGCGAGGTCGATTTTCTCCGGGTATAAAGTTTGTTTTTTTTTTCGGAAAATCCTTTTGGATTTAGTTGTATGTTGGGATGCTGTACCTACCCCTTTCGGCTTCGGTAGACGTCTTCTTACACCCTGTATTATGTAAATCTCGATATAATCTTCGTGCAGGCCGGATCAACGCACACGGTGACGATAGAAGTGGAAGGCACGCCAGCTCCCGAACTCTCTTTCTACAAGGACGGAGTGGAGATCAAGAGTTCTGAGCGGATTCAGATCGTGAAGGAAACGGAGTACATCTACAAGATTATCATCAAGGATGCTAAGATAACCGATACTGGATCTTACTCTGTTGTGGCTAAGTAAGTCTTCGACAGTCTCTATGGTATTTTCATTTATTTATTCATTTATTTTTATTTAACAATAAAAAGAAAAGGGCTTTGTCGCTGAGCGACTATACCGCCCAATCAGTAACATCTTAGCTTAGTCTTCTTCTTCTTCTCTCTCACTTCACTTCTTGGTTTCTTCTTCTTCTTTTTATTCCTTCGTCTTCTTTTCACTTTGACTTCACTTCAAATCTTTCTTCAAATAATTATTATGTCACGTCAATTTGAGTCAATTGAAAAAACATGGCGGCTTGTCCTTTCAAAACTCCAATGGATGGAAATCTTTCGTCAAATAAGAAATCTTCTTGTATACTCCCCCATTCCATTTGCCAAATCTCCTGTTACGTATCCAAAGCTTCATTAGTAAAATGCCACCGAAATTACATAATAAAACCTAGTAAAACGAGAAAACTAAATAAAATAACAGAGCCACTAGTTCCTTCAAAAATGGCGAAAGAAGTCCGGTATTTTCATAGAAATATCAAAATTCAACCTGAAAAAAAGATTAGTAGCCACATTTTTTATATTTATACACCGCTATTTTATGACTACCACGGGACCGTTGCAGTAGATGCAGAAAATGATAATGGCATGGTCAGATTTTTTTTTATGTAACTATCACAAAGTTTTCGAGGATTGTAGTCGACCAAAACCGAACAAAATTTTATGAAAATTGTACAAATAAGTACTACAGACAACAATCGCGTACGGACTCTCATTCAAACTATGCTCTCGTTTCATCCCCAGTCAGTAAAACCGCAGTAGCTATCATAAATCCATGTCTGACTCGTCTCGTCTCCTTTTTAGGTTATAATTTTTTTTTCTCTTTTTTTTTAGTTTTACCTACATAAAGGTGATCAGTAACAGACACCGATACCATGTTTAAAATTTTTTAGGTAATTAAAAAATAGGGGTGTATACGCCAAATATAAATGTTTAATTTCTAAATTAAAATCTCATTACTGCCCTGCGGAGAGGAAGGAAAAAATGACAATACTTTTCTCCAGCCGGCCATTACAACTTACTTTCGGCTAGGTTTGTATGACGTATAAAGAAAGTTACATTTTTGAACAGGTGGTGTGAAAACCTGTGGACAAAACATTTCAAGCAACGCCATCTATCGGCATTTCTAATGCATTTTTATTCACAGGAACGAAGTGAACCAATGCTCGGACTTCTGGCAGTGGCAGGTGACGTCACCGCCGCGTGTTACTAAGAAGATGGGAGAGAGCAAAGTGTGTGATGAAAAGGATGTCGTTACTTTCAAGGTGGAGACGGAATCCGACCCAGCGCCATCTATCAAATGGTAAGACATATCGATAATCGCAAGGAATTGATAAAGTCACTCCTCCTCCTCCTCGAGTCGTATTCCTCAGTGCTGAGGGTCGTGACCTCCTTTAGGTATCACTTTCTCCCTTATTATATTTCTCCATCTGCCTCTGTCACCGGCAGTATGAAGAGCATTGTGAATCCACAATGTCATGAAAATCCATAAAGTCGCACAATCGTCCTTTAGCTCTCTGAAGTAGCTGCGCAGAACCCATTTTTGATGACGCCTAAAATGGTGCTATCTCGCTTACTCTACCAAACCTGCGCAAGCGTCTACTGCACCTAACTTCAGAGAGCTAAGGATCCGTTGCTTACTATACAGTTCTTCCAACGGATCTAAGCATTCGTGAAGTGAGCCGTCTTTTTGCGCAGAACACAATTTTGTATGAAAAAGCGGTCACTGCGCAGACAAACGCCTAAGTTCACGAATGCATAGATCCGTTGTACGAAGTGTACGTTCAAGTTCTTCAAGTTGCTACTGCCCGCGGTGTGGCCCATTTTCAAACGTTAATCCAGGATACACGCTACCTTCAGAACAAACTTTATCTAAATACGTTTAGCCGTTTCAGTGTAAAGGTACAACAAACATCCATCCAAACGAAAAGTTACAGTTACAATGGTTATCTCATACTACAGTATTTTTGAAAACAAATTATGGATGTTATTTTATTGGTACCAATTCCTTTTCATAGATTATCAAAAATAATACAAATTAACTAGTAACGAAGTTTATTAACTGGCCGAAAGTCTCATTGCCTTAAAACCTATCGGCCTATAAGGCTAGATACCTTAACTTAACCCCTTTTTTGAACTACATTCCCATCGACCTCTGAGGCGCAGTGGGTGAAAGCCCGCTTGGGACGCAGAAGGTTGCAAGTTCGATCCCGGTATTTCTATGTATAATATGTATGTATTTACAAACAAAAAAGTATATAAGTAGTATATTAGTTATCTGGTTCCCCTAGTACAACCTTAGCTTAGTTTAGGGCTAGCTAATGCTCTGTGAAATGTCCCAGCATTATTTTATTTATTTATTTATCTCCACCAGGTTCAAGAACAAGGCTGAGATCACCGAGTCGTCATCATACAAGATGTCATCATCAGGGTCCGCCCACTCGCTCGTCATCACCTCGGCAGCTCGCGCCGACACCGCGGAGTATTCTTGCGAGGTAACATACTTACAAGATTAAGATAATAGGCATGATGACAATAATTTTCAAAATCTGTTCCGAGAAAGCCCAAGATCCGTTGTGACTACTATACAATATCCGTGTTTGAACTCATTTTAATCAGCTCAAGTTAATCACAATCCCTGAGCCAGCAAATCCCCAAGATAATGTCTGCTTGTTTTCACAAATATTTATTCAACAAAACCTTTCTCGACCTCTGTGGCGCAGTGGGCGAAGGTCCGCCTGTGACGCAGAAGGTTGCGGGTTCGATCCCCGCCGCGGGACAAATGTTTGTATGACCTACAGATATTTGTCTCAGGTCTGGGTGTTTCTATGTATAATATGTATGTATTTACAAACAAAAAGTATATAAGTATTCTATCAGTTATCTGGTTCCCATAGTACAAGCTTTGCTTAGTTTGGGGCTAGATGATGCTGTGTGAAAAATGTCCAGCATTATTTTTTCTAATTATAAGCGAATGTTGTTGTAATAGATCCGCAACATCCACGGCAGCGTGTCCGACTCGTGCCTACTGAACGTGCGCTGCGGGCCCGTGTTCACACAACGGCTGCAGAACAAGGCGGCTGGTGCTGGCGACAACAACATTGAGTTCACAGTCGATGTGGACGCGTACCCGGAACCTAATGTCAAGTGGTAAGTGGACCAGGGCGTGTCCAATTATGACAGGTTGCAATTTGCAGGTTGTTTTAGAATATTTATAAAATTAGATACAAGTACTAAATAGATAATTCCCTAGGTCTAAGAAAAGATGGATAGACTGTGGAGATGTAGATGCATCGGATAAACCGCCAGACATCAAAAAAGATTTTCTGTATAGTCTTAGTCAATATGATATAATTGACACACACTGAGACTGACAAAACCTGAGCTATTTTTAGGATTTATTTTAAAATATTTCGCTTTTTACAAATTTTAGTTTCACAGCCAGTTATGAATTTCCATTTCTTAGGTTCCTGGGGGATGTGGAGATAACCGAGAAGAAGTCGGTATTCACTCGCGTGGACTCCGGCAATACACACAAGATAATCCTGAAGGAAGTGTCGGCCGAACTCGCGGGACAATACACATGCAAAGTGTCCAATGACCTGGGTTCTGACTCCTGCCAGGCCACCTTCACTGTCAACAGTAAGTTCAACCTAATTGCAATGGCATACGACTTTGTTTAGATTGAAGGAGGTGAAACATGCAAGGCAGTACACATGCAAAGTGTCCAATGATCTCGTCTCAACTCGGCTATTTCCTACCTTACTTTCACTGTGAATAGTAAGTTTAACCTAATTGCAATGGCATACGATTTTGTTTTGAAACGCAGTTTTTAGGTGAAACTTTAGGGGAACGGCTTTCGCTCCTTCGGCTGTTACCTGCCAGGCCACCTTCAACCTTATTGCAACGGTATACGGCCATTTTTGAAACGAAGTTTCTGTGCCAGACCACGTTCTTTCACAAATCAAATTATTTTCTCACTTTAGGAAAACCTCGCATCACAAAAAGCCTCGTGGACATGACAGTGGAAGCCGGGAAGACATTGAAGCTGGACGTGGAAGTAGAAGGCTGTCCCGAACCCAAGGTCAAATGGTTCAAGGATGGGAAGGAAGTGTCCACTGATGCTAGGATCAAGATTGATAGGGATACTCAGAGGTGAGACCCGGTCAAGTCTCTAATTGTAACTCAAATTATCGTTCAGTCATTCAATCATTCAAACTTAACAATTTAAAACAAATAAATAATAATCCATCAACCAGTTAAAAATACATGTACGGTCAGCGTCAGTCACTGTCACTGTCACTGTCACTGGTAACCCCCCCTGCTGTACAAACCGCCTTATTAGGGGGGTTACCAATTGATGACGCTGACTGTACCTACTGGTCTCAAAGACGCCTGGGCCGCTTTGGATTATTATTTTGATAAAAGAGCTTTGCTGGACCAATATAAATTGTATTCCTGAATACTTTTCCCGTATAACTTATTCAACTTCATACTCGCTTTGTTATTTTCTACTTTGTCCAACATTGAAGTTGGTTTTCTTAGTTTAAAAAATGTCGTTATCGAATTTGAATTGAATGTGTTCCCTTAGGCTAGAAAACTACCATCTGACTGTGACTCTGGTGAAGGAAGAAGACGGTGGAGAGTATGAGGTCAAGGCTGAAAACGAATTCGGCAGCGTCTCTTCCAAGAGCACTGTTACCGTGCACTGTGAGTATTGGAATGTAGACCTTGTTCCTAGGCGTATAGACATTAAAATGCCTTACGCGCTATAAGTAAAATACACACTTTGGAGAACATTTATTGCGCGAGAGTTATGCAAAAAGAATGCTGCATTTAGGAACGTGTTTGTTTCACGAAAAGCTAAAAGAATATTGATCATGAATGAGAAATGTTACGATTTGATTCCAATGCCTGTCTAGTGTCAAAGATTGCCAGCGATCACTATCACACAGAAATACAGACAAACACATACATGGTAAGGTCCCATCGACAGCGGAACCGATTGGTAAAGTAGTAGTTTGCATAACATAGACCACAGTAGAGGCACATAGTTTGCGGTGCCTTTAGAAACCAACCATGAGTATTTGGTAGATTGATCCACCCAAGCATTCACTTGACTGAATGTATCATAGCACTTGACCTGATCACCTGTCAAACTTAAATGTACCTCTGAAAATCTATAAACAGTTCATATTTAAACGTTGATTTCGTTTAAGGTGCATTCAAGTTTAACGTAATCTGCCATTTGTGACGTCTATAATCTAGTCCACCATTAAAATAATATGTTTGTTACCATTTTTGTTGTTTTTTAATAGCGAAAGAAGTACATTCAAGAATAACCAAACAAGAAATGGCAGAGAATGAACTTGATGAAAACACAAAGATTAAACAGGCTTTGGTAGACGATGTAGAAGTGGTAGAGAAACAAACTGCAAAGAAAGACAAAACGAAAGCCGAGACTGTTGAAGAAAAATCATTCTGGGACGAAGATGATGACGGTAAAGTTAAGACCGCTGACGTCAAAGACATTGAGAAACTAGAATCTGACAAAGCTAAAACAACCAAGTCAGAAACAGAAATGGCTGAAGAAAAATCATTCTGGGACGATAATGATGATGGCAAACCAAAATCAGTTGATGTCAAAGAGACTAAGAAACCAGAATCTGACAAAGCTAAAATAACCAAGTCAGAAACTGAAGTGGTTGAAGAGAAATCATTCTGGGACGATGATGATGATGGCAAAGCAAAATCCGTTGATGTCAAAGAGACTAAAAAACCAGAATCTGACAAAGCTAAAATAGCCAAGTCAGAACCTGAAGTGGCTGAAGAGAAATCATTTTGGGACGATAATGATGATAGTAAAGCAAAAAAATCTAAAGTAGACGAAGTAGACTCTCCTAAATCTAGCAAAGCTAGAAAGTCTATTTCAGAACCCGAAGTAGTCGAAGAAAAATCTTTCCAGGATGATGGTAAACCAAAGAAACCCGTCATTGAAGAAGCGGCACCACGCAAACTTAAATCTCAGAAATCAGTAACACAGCCAGAAGAAATCAAAGAAAAATCCATATGGGATGATAACGATTACGGCAAAACAAAGAAACCTATCATCGAAGAGTTCGAGTCCCCTAAAATCAAAGCCCACAGATCTATATCTCAGGCAGAAGAAGTCGAAGAAAACTCTTTCTGGGGTGATGATGACAACAAAACAAAGAAACCTATCATTGAAGAGGTTGAATCACCTAAAATCAAAGCACAAAGATCGGTGACAGAATCGGAAGAAATCGAAGAAAAGTCTTTCTGGGACGACATTAGTGAAAGAAAATCTAAAAAGCCTACCATTCAAGAAGTAGAGGAACCTAAAGCGGCGAAAATAAAGAAATCTTTAACACTTGAGATATCTGAGGAAAAATCTGTATGGGATGAAAACCACAACGAACAAAACAAAACACCTATTGTTGAAGAAGTAGTGATTAAAAAGAAATCTGGTGAAAAGGGAGTCACAAAGCCTGAATCAATTGAAGAAGTCCCGGCCGACGACAGCTTGAAGTCCAAGCGTAAATCTATCAAAAAAGAATCCCTAGAAGAACCATTAAGTGCTGGCATTGAAGGTATAAAGCGCTTCAAGCTTCTCTTCGATCTGCAAACAGCTTTTAGTTGCGAGAAACTCTTTTCGCTCAACCTGTTGCATGTTTAACCTGTGTTCTTAACCTTCCACGTGTGTTTTTATGTTTAGACAGAGTTTTCGAAACTGTAACTACGTTCAAGAAAGGCGGCGACGGCAGCATTCTAGTGTCTAAAGTCAGCAGCACTCGCTCTCACGGCGCTATCATAACAGGTCAGTATAAAGCTTCTTACCTTTCTTTCCCAGCCCTATGCCATTGTCATAAAAATCTAAGAAATCATTCCGAAAATTGCTTTGTTTATCTTCTAAAAAGTAACGCATTCGACCATCGCATGTCTAAAATATCGCTCGTAAATTATACTCCTAAAGTGAACATTACTATTTTAACTGGTAGGTCCGGCCGAAACGCGCACTTTGCACAAAATGACGTCAACTTCCGTATTTTACGAGGACGATGACGATAGTTATGGCAGAAAGTTTCTTGAGCCCAACACTCCTCATAAAACTTCACTAGAAGTCGAAGAGATAGCGAGTCATAGCTATTTCCTCTCGGAGATGGGCCATTATACGATTCCCGACTACATACGGAGGGGTACTTATGGGATAATAGAGGAAGCTGTAGACTCTGATAATGAAAGCATCGCGAGAAGCGCTAGAACACATGCCAATAGAAACATTTCGATTATGTCAGTCTCCGAAGATGACATGAGTTGGCAGAATGATTCTCTCTCGAGGGAGATTTCCATCGAAGATCTATCGAAGTCCATCTTCGATATTGACGAGAGTAGAAAAGTATTCAGCAAAGATTCTTACGTCAGATCCTCATCATTTAAGGAAGACTTCTTCATCGATGAGGGAGAAGAAGAATCGGTTATACTCAGTGAAAAGTCACAAAAAGTGTTCGAGAATGATATCACAGAAAAACTCATCCACATTTCGAAGGAATTCGACGAAAACGAATTTAGAAATGTAAAAACTAAAGTTGATGATGTTAGAAATAGACTCATAGAAGAGTTAGTTTTAGGGCCGACGAAAAACTTTGAAAATATAACGAAAGATGTGACTGAAAAGAATGTTGAGCGAAAGAGAAAACAAACAAATAAACTATTTAGCTTAGAGGAGGAAGTCGATGACGAAGTAGAAGCCCTGTTGAGACGAAGCCAGAGACAACGCAGCATATTAGACGATATACTGACACATGAAGACGAAAAAGGTAATTGTCAAGTCAATATAAACAGAAGGGAATCGTTAAATGATGAATAAGGCTGATATTTGAACAATAACGCTAAGTTATGTCTACCAGTGAAATTAACTCCTACTTCTAATGCTTGTAATACAACTATTGCTTGTTAGAAGAGATCTCTCTTTGATCTGTCATATTTATAATCAAGCATTTCAATATAAAATCCAAAACTATTACTATGGCAGTAACAGAAATTACATTTTCAAATCTTTATGAAGATGTCAGATCACTCACATACTTCAATGTTTCGATGTACTCGACTAATGCTGTCGTATTTGTTTTAGCACGCATGCGTAATAACATTCCCTTCTGGCATACTAATCCTTGGGGTACGAGAACGATGCGAAGGAGACACTAAGCTGATCCAGTATCCAGTATCTATATCCAGGTAAAAGTTTTTTCTTTAAATGCAGGCATGTTTTCCGCTTCAGTAGATGCAAGTAAGCTTGCTCCGAACGACTTTAAAAGGTACGTGAAGACATAAGTCACAACACAACAAAATCATAACTAGGTCTAGTATGGTAAGTATGCTGAAAACAAAACTCTTTCTATAACAGCTGTATATTGGCAAAAATCTATGGCGCATTTGAATGGAAATGTAAATATTTTCGGTATTTCAGCGGCTGATACCCTAGCTTTAATTGGCAGTCAAATATGTTTATCCCAGAATGTTACTATTTTCTGTAAAAAGAATCCTGGACATTGCAAGAGATTAAAAACCTTTTATTATTTTTTTCAGTACGACAATATTTTTTTAAGAGCTTTGTCCAAAATAGCCCACGATTACATCGCGTTGTCTGTTCTACAATCAAACTATCACCACCTAAAACTTTAAAGATCATCCTATTTGTTTATTTCTTCAGAATGCTGACTAGTCGTGGGCTATTTTGTCAAGGCTAAAAGCTACCCACACTAATGCAACATCTTTTCTTCTAGCACCCCCGACCCTAGGTGAAAGCACGCTTAAAGACGGAGACGCTTACGAATCCCTACCACTCGTATACACCATCGTAGCTGATGGTAACCCTAAGCCGACTGTCCGTTGGTTGCACAACGGCAAGGAAGTGAAGCCTTGCAACCGCGTCCACATCTCCAACGATGGAAACCTGTTCAAGATTGAGATCGATGCTGTCAACCCGAAAGATGCCGGCGAGTGGCAAGCCGAGGTCAGCAATGATCTGGGGAAGAATGTGCTGAAGGCGCAATTGACTGTTTTGCGTAAGTCTTGATTAATTGTTTTCTCGTGTTAGACGTATGTCATTAGCCGCGTACCCACCTAGCGCACAGGCTCGCGCGGCAGCCTCGCGAGCCAAATGCCTCGGCTGGTGTGGACGTGCCTCGGCCTGCCTCGGGCGCGCGTTTGCTCGACCGAGCACGGCTCGGCCCCGAGCCATCTGTTGTCGGTAAACTTGACGCGCTCAAAGGTGCCTCAGTGAGCGCTGTGCGTTAGGTGGGGACGGTTATGTTTTGGCTCGCGCGCGAAGCTACTTCTAGTTTTGTCTCTTGCCGTGTTTGTATTTTGTAATTTTGATATCATGGGCAGTCAGGAGGAGTCCATTCGCTTAATACAACTGTACAGCACGTACAATGCGCTTTGGGACCCCAAAGATCCAAAATATTTAAACAAAAATCAGCGGGAAGATAGTTGGCGGCAAATATCTGCTCAAATTAATATGCCTGTCAACTTATGATGGCTCAGCCTGCCTCGCGAGGCGGCCTCGTGTAAATTGAACAAAACTACTGAGGCTGCCGCGGGAGCCATCGCTCGCGATCCGGACACCGAGGCTGCCGCGCGAGCCTGTGCGCTAGGTGGGTACGCGGCTATTAATGTGTCCTTGCGTACCACCTGCAATAAGTAGGACGTTCCAAGCTTGACAGCATTCGTTTAGGGTTTTCCATTACCGAAACCGATTTACTCTACTAAAGCATAACCTAAGTATACGTCTACCATGTACACATAGGTTATCAAGAGTCGTACAGGGAAACTTCCTTTGCTCGCACTACAATGGATCAGGAATTGATGCGAAAAACTTACCAGAAAAACCTGACATATGACACCAACTATCCGATTAGTTTGAGATTATATTCAACACCTACAAATAACTCGTCTCTCAAACTTTTTAAAGCCTAACAAATCATAGGACATTTTCCTCCATAGCCGAGAGTGAGCTACGCAAGCCAAAGTTCACGTCACCACTGGAAGCCCAGCGCGTGTTACAACGCGAGCCGGTCACAATGCAGGCGGTCTGCACCGCCGACCCTCAACCACACGTCTCTTGGTTACTGAACGGAGAGGAGCTGACTCCTGACGCGACTGTCGTGACCTCGGCTGAGGAAAAAGACCTGGATCATGGATTGAAGGAGTGCACCTTCAAGCTACATATACCTACAGGTATTCTGTTTGATATTAAGCACCAGGGTACCTCAGGCTCGAGGCACTTAGAGATTCTGTTTGATATAAAAACACCAGCAAGTATTAAAGTTCTCTTGCAAACTCATCAGGTCGTCACGCTGATACTGGCGAGTACACAATCAAAGCGACCAACAAATATGGCGTGGGCGAGAGTTCGGCCCGTCTCGACATCTTGCTGAGGCCGGAGATCGAGGGGCTGAAGGATATCACTGCGGTGCCTTATGAGGAGACCACGTTCATTGCTAATGTTCGCGCTAACCCTATTGCCGAAGTTAAATGGTAATCTTTTAAATTAGTGTTCTTTTGATTGGCAAATATCACTTTTGATGACATTGATTATGTGCGTATACGTATGAGTATGTGCGTGAATAGCATGGCTTGGAATGCAAGTAGAGGAAGGTTGAAGAAGAAGTAGTTGGGTTGTGTGAGAGATGATTTGTAAGTTAGAGGAGTGGATGCACAGATGACGAGTGATAGGAGTGATTAGAGGAATAAAATATGTACCTAATGCCCACTTAGCGTGGTCTAAGGGTAGGCGATGACAATGATACGTAATCAATATAGTTACTGTTAGCTCGAATCCAGTTGATATTCCCGAAAATAACCGAACAATTATACCATCCATCAAGTATCATGAGCATTATAATTGTCTAAAGATGTATTGTCTTACCAAATATAAATCCAATAAAAACTGTTTCTTCAGGAGCAAGGACGGTTACGCCATCCAGCCGTCATCTCGCTTCGAGATCACAGAAGATCTAGCAACAGAAACATACAAGCTGCTCGTTAAGAAGGTATCGGTGGAAGACGCAGGGGTGTACACTCTGACCGCCAAGAATGAGATCGGGGAAACCGCTCAGCAGGCCAAACTCTCCGTGCACCGTGAGTAAAATGTGTTTATGGTATGATGTGAAGTGACACTTACCAAAGTACCTTCTATTTATAAATACGAAAATTTTGTGTTTTTTCTAGTGTAATATTTATGTCAATAGGTTGACGTCTAGGATCATTTATTTTATTTAAGCTCCACATTGTAGCATGTTACATTATTTTACACCGTTCCAAAGTTTTAATGTAACTTTAATATTACTATCTACCAGTCGGCGAACCAATCTTCAGCAAGCCTCTAGCGAAAGAGACAGTGAAAGACTACGACGACTGCACGTTAAAGGTGCGCTGTGACGGCGTGCCTTCGCCTGACGTCACGTGGTACAAAGATGGCGCCGAAGTTAAGAACGATGATAGACATACTGTCACCACTGAGGTGAAAGGCGCCGTTGACAGCCAGCTCGAGATCAAGCATTTCGAAGCTAGTGATGCTGGCAGGGTAAGTTCATTAGCTGTTAAAAAAATATTTGAGATGATGTATGTCAGTCTGTTTTATAAAATTCAATATCAATAGCTCGCTGCGCTCGCTGTAAAATGTTATTGGATTGCTTTGCTTGTATTCGTTTTGTTCATAGCGTCCACTAGAGACTGACTGAGACTGAGTTGGCCACTGACCCATTCGCATGAGTCAGTGGCCACAATCTCTACTAAAAGTAAGTTCGTACTTACTTACTTTTAGTAGAGATTATAAGTCATTCTTTGTTTTCCTCGTTGAATTCAACGAGTCATTCTTTGTTTAATCTTTAAATTACCTTTTTTTTTTTCAATATAACCAAATATATTCCAGTACAAAGTCCGCGCAGTGAACCTCGCCGGCGAAGCGTCTTGTGAAGCGGAGATATCCATCGCAAAAGCCACGCCCGGCTTCACTCACAAACTGGACCGGTCCAGGGAAGTTGATGAAGGTGAACCACTCGAACTCAAGGCTAAAGTGGATGGCAGTCCTATACCTACTGCTACATGGTGAGTTTTATCCACGGAGTATCGGAATATCTACGGAACAAAGGTTAATGTTTAGGCAGCTGGTTTACGCTAAGATACTGAGAGGTAGATGAGGGTGCTAGAAAGCCAAAGTGGACAGCAGCCCCATATCTACTGCTACATGGTGAGTTTTTATCCACGGAATATCCGGCATATTATCGAAAATCCACGGAATAGAGAAGGTAGAAACTAAAAATAAGAGACTGAGAAAGAACTAGTGACTCAGACAGAAGAAGAAAGAGTAAGTTATATGCATCTTTGTTACAATCTGTATCGTTGTTGATTATGTATTTGGCCATGCCTGACTACCCCCTCTGGTAAGGAGTTGGAGTACAATGATCTGAGAAAATGTCTTCCGCATTTTGGATAAATCGATTGGATATTGAAATGGATTTTTTGTTTCAATCGCTTGGTTCAATTCAATTCAATTTATTCATAAAAAGATAAAGGTAAAGTTGGTTGTAAAGTGGTTGTAAATATATTCCTGCAAGCTGTCCGTTGTGACTAACGTCGCACAACACCTGGCTCACAATAGATGAAGGATATTCTTCTCGTTCAGGTTCAAGGACGGGGCGCCACTGTCGCCGACTGACGAGCGCGTCAAGCAAACTGCGCTGCCTGATGGAACTGTCAAGCTTAGTATTGATCACGTGACGCCGGCTGATTGTGGCGCTTACAAACTTGTGATCACGAACCCGCATGGGGATCACGCGGCCTTGTGCGCTGTTGCTGTTAACCGTAAGTTTTTCAACGTGCACTTGACTATCCCTTAGACGTCTTTAAAGTAAATAAAAAAATAGTGCGCTTATCTATTTCTTCTGAAAAGTTTTAAAAATTTTATTAGGATAATTTATCTCTAAGAACTTATTCAAATACATATTTTTCCTTAGCCACGCCCCGCAAACCCTCGTTCAGCCAGGAGCTGACAGACGTGAAGGCGGTGGTCGGCCAGCCTTTACGGCTGGAGGCCAGGGTCATGGCCTTCCCCGCGCCTGAAGTCAAGTGGTTCAAGGATGGTAAGTTTATACTGGTTTGACAAAAATGTACCACATTGAGGGTAGCTATCTTTTTTTGTAGTTAGACGGCTTTGTTCTTTGAAAACTATAGGTTTATTTCGAAGGAAACAACAACTGCATTTTTGGAATTTTGAAAAAAATTACAATCAGACTATCGATTATATTTTCTATCAGAAACGCACCAAATAAAATCGCAAAAAAATCCATAATATTTTAGTATATGATAGTCAAGTATTACTTCCAGGTCTACCCATCCGTCCATCTCAAGCGGTGAACTTCATCAACTCCCCCGGGGGGCTCATCGGCCTGCAGATCGACAACTGCAAGCCTGAAGACGCGGGCACTTATATGCTCACTGTCACCAACAAACTTGGAGAGGTGGCTCTTTGTTCTTAATACCCAGACAGTCATACAATTCGTCCATTCGTTGCGCTAATGGTTTTGCTTGCGTGATACCAACCCTCTAGCCATGTTATGATGTTACAAATAGGAATGGAATTTATGTCAAGTATCACGACACTAAGTTCTGTAAATAGTTAGTTTGATACAAGTCAGAGCTCACTTACCTATCATTACCTAAAGTAATGGCGACCGATAAGTTTAGACAGTTTAGGCTTATTACAAGAAAATGAGCCGAGCTTAGACCAAGTCTAACTAAAAAACTGTCCCTTGAAAAACGATCTTCAAATACTCTTACATAGAACTTTTTGTGGTAACAGTTTTGTTTTGACATGGGGTTCAACCAAGGTTTTACAAGATGTATCAAGAAGAATTGGTCCTTGAGGTCAAGAATCGGTCATGTTCTTGTCCAGTCCATACTGGGCTGTCAGTCCAGTATATTATATGATACACGTCATTATAAGAAAAGAGTCAATAGCAAGTGCCAACCCTAACTTTTGTTTATAACAGGCGGCATCGAAAGCCACAGCGGACGTACAACAAAAGGACCGAAAGCCGGCCTTCATCGCGGAGTTGCAACCTGCGAAGGTCATCGAAGGTTTCCCTGCGAAACTGGAGATCAGACTGTTGGGACACCCCAAACCTACTGTCAAGTGGTGAGTCTATCTCTTTCATATATCTCCTGTCCTGTTCTTACACCCCAAGCCTACTATCAAAGGGTAAGTCTATCGTACTTTATCTCCTGGTCATTGCAAACCCTGTTAAATGGTGTTTCGATTCTCATTGACGAATGAAAATGTCAACGGCAAAACATAAGATTTGAATTCTTTGCGTGCGGTGCGGACATTTTGTGCCTTCAGCTACTAACTCATTTTAACTTGGTTAGTACTTCTTTTTTAATTATCCTATCATGCTTAGGTTACTACTAAAGCGACCTTAGTGCTTAATAACTTCGACATCAAAGTTAACCAGCTTATACACTCTCTAGCTTTGCGATCTTCCTAACCGGAAAGCAAGCGATTAAAGCAATTAAAGATCTCATATATAGGACTCTACCCTTAGTTTTGGGGTTTCGCCCCCAAGGGTCGTGTATCTGAAAGAACAAATCATTGCACTCGGTTTTGGATATTCATAACTAGCTACTGCGCGCGGCTTCACCCGCGTGGTACCAAAAATTTAAATAGTCTATATGCTATTCCAGGTGACTATCTACGCCTATTCCAAGTTTCATCCAAATCGGTTCACTGGTTTAGGCGTGATTGAAACACAAACATACAAACATCCAAATATCCGAACATCTAAACAAACTCACATACTTTCACAAGCTTTATTTTTTTTTAGTATAAAACATGGAAGTTTATTTACAGAAACTAAGCTACTACATATTTACATATATTTACAAAATACAACAGGATTAGTCAACGGATCCAGGTCACTGTCAGCTTTATTATATTAGTGGAATTTAATTTCTTACGTTTACGTTTCCCCAGGACCCACAACGGCCAAGAAGTGGTACCAGATGGAGACCGTATAAAGCTAGTATCTCAACCCGACGGCACTCACGCCCTGCTGCTGTCGGCGGCCGCCGCGGGCGACGCGGGCGGCTACAGCGTCGTGGCGGCTAACGATGTCGGCTGTGTCACTAGTGCAGCTGAACTTACTGTCGCTAGTAAGTATTATATAAATCGCTCGTAACTCATTAGTAGACATTCTTGCCTGTGTAAGTTTCGAGGTCAAAGGCCGAGCCATTCTTCATAAAAATAGTAAGTATGATATTAATAGGATTTTGTCGTGCAAACGTACCTATGGTGATGCTTTTTTCAACAGAGCCAATATGAATGCATTTTAAAATCTTTAGTGATCCATAGGTTTACACGGAAGACATTATCACGTGCGCTTTTGACAAATCACAAAACTAAAGCGGAGAAATCAATAGCTCGAAATCATAAATACATTAAAATGTGAATCGCCCTGCTGGTTACAAAGTTTATTTTCGGATAATGATAATAAATTGTATGATCCAGGCCGTACGAACGATGCGAACCCACAAGAGCGTCCGCAATTAATCCACGGCCTGCGTGACGTGACGGCGGAGGAAGGACAGCCGCTCTCCGTCACGGCTCCATTCGTCGGGAACCCCATCCCCGACGTCACATGGACCAAGGACGGACAGCCGCTGATGCCTAGTGAAAGGGTCTCGCTCACTTGTGACGGCAAGCGGGTGAGTAACATATAAATACAACTATCTTGAAACAAAGAAATCTATTTCTTCCCCTAGGAAGTACTTCAACATCATCATCGTTTCAGCCCGGTGTCACCCACTGCTGGGTAAAGGCCTTCCTTATTATTTTATGCCAGCCTCTATCGTGCGCCTCTCACGTCCAAACATTCTCTACGTCCTTCACTATGTCGTCGACCCAACGTGCTCTCGGACCTCGATTCCGTTGGCCCAATCTTGGACCGCTCGGTCGAAGATATACTCTTAAGGCCCATAATAATAAACGTGGTGTAAAGTTACGCCGCCGGGTGTAACTTAGGAGTAACATACAATTTTTGGTTCCTGAAGTAACTAGGAAAACATCGTCATAAAGTGCGTAAGCACGGATCGGTACCAACGGTCTGGGTGTTTCTATGTATAATATGTATGTATTTACAAACAAAAAGTATATAAGTAGTTTATCAGTCATTCTAGTACACATAACACAAGCTCTGCTTACTTTGGGGCTAGATGATGCTGTGTGAAAAGTCCAGCGTTATTTATTTATTATTTAATCTTATTATTAACCTTGTTCACTTTCACATTTCCACCTCTATTCGTTTGCTATTAAGATTTAAAGTAGCAATCATGAACACAGGTTGGTCTGGAGATCAGTAACGTAGAGATGCCGGACGCGGGCGTGTACGGAGTGAAACTTGTCAATCCGTTGGGAGAGGACGCTTCGGAGGGAAATATCAACGTGCGTAAGATATACCAGGCGCCCAAGTTCTCGCAGAAGTTCACTGACCTGCAGCAGGTATGCACTTGTATTATCTTTGGGGTTGGTGGTCTACATTATTTTGATCTGTGTCGATTTTTCACTTCCTTCATCTTCCATTTTAACACATTTTTTGTTGAATGAGCATTCTTGGTAACTGGTGACGAGTTGATAACATCGTAATGGAGTAAAGAGTTCTTTCAAACGTAATAAATCAAGATTCGATTACGAGCTGATCTATTTCCAAATCCTTAATTAACAATTCGCTAAAATATACTTTTATCAAAAACCTACTTCTAAAATCAACGCCAAAAAACAGTCGCCCAAAGGCCGAAGACGATCACATAGGTTGTTAATGATGTTTTGAAATAATTCGTCCAGCTACCCACATTCGACGCAAAATTCCCCGCGCGCGTCAACGGTATCCCCACCCCCGACATCACGTGGTACAAGAGTGGCTCACAACTGAAGCACAGCGACAAATATACATTGAAACGTGACGGCGATGCCTGCTGTCTGTATGTACGGGATCTGAAGCCAGAAGACGCGGGCAAATACAAGTGTGTGGCCAAGAATAGGGAGGGACAGGCCGAGTGCGAGGCTACCTTGGAAGTTGTCGATAAAATGTGAGTAATTTTGAATAAAAGAGTAGGTTTAGTAAACAGCAAAGATTGCTTAGCCGATTTTGAGTTTAATTGCTGTTGTAAAAAAGATGATTTTGCATTATCAAATGTAATGTTACTCTATTGTAGAGATGTGAGTGATCATGGTAAATGGGGGATTTACTAAGTGAGTTTACTGTTCGGAATTAGCATTGATTGTGTACTTCCTTTTCAAAGTCAAAATTATCTAGTATTAAAATGTTGGTTTTGTTTTCCTTCCAGTGGCAAGATGCAAAAGGTGGAGCCGCCATCCTTCCTGAAGAGGATCGGCGACATCGAGGTGTTCCGCGGCATGAGCGCCAAGTTCACCGCCTGCGCCACCGGCACGCCCGAGCCTGACGTCGAATGGTTCGTATCAATATTGTAGCTTGACGATCAGAATTACGGCTTGATGATCAAAATCATAGAATATTCACCAGGATCATAGGCTGATAATCAAGATCACATAATATTTACCAAAAAATCATAGGCCGACAAATAACACCGTCTGGTGATCAAAATTACAATTTTATGTTCAAAATCACCTGGTATTCATCGCTGCCTAATGATCTGAATCATAGCTTGATGCAACCTGCTGATCAAATCACAGCTTGATGATCAAAATTACAGTCTGGGATGGTGATCTATTATCATAGTCTGATGGTTCTACTGATAACATAATTCTGTAATTCTTTATTGTACACAAGACAATGGTTACAAAACAATAATTAGAAAGTACATGTACAAAGGCGAGCTTAACCCTAAAAGAGTTTTCTACCAGCAAACCTTTGAGTCTAGGGAGAAGACATTAACAAATGTAAATAAATACCACCCACTAACTATTTTGCTAATTATATACCTATACAAAAAATATTATAAAATATACCTACATATTATTATAATATGATCTATACTATATATATATTAAAATACACACATAAAATAACAATATAATTATATAGAAAAACTTTGTTTTAGACATTGTTTTAAACCTGTTGCCTATAATGATACGTCTACAATAACGAATTCAAGTCATCAGATTTCGCCCATAAATTGTCATTTATCCCCCAGGTACCGCAATGGTGAAAGGCTGTTCCCATGCGAGCGTATCCGTATGGACAAAGAGACGACAGGGCTCCTTCGGCTGACAATATCGGGCATTGACCCCTCTGACGTCGGTACCTACCAGTGTCGCATCTACAACCCGCACGGAGAAGAAACTTGCTCTGCTGAGCTTACTTATGATAGTGAGTATTTGAGTAGATCAGTATATTTTTGGATCAAAGGTGTCTTTAACGTCCGTTTTTTAAGATACTTCTTCATCTTGTCACTAGTTCTTTCGAACCAGTGTGGTGAAAGGATTATAAGTGCGCCTCAAAAAGGCTCCTTTTGTGTACTTGAAAGCTTCTTTTTAGTCAAATTTAATTGTATCTAAGAATCACTTAGGAAATATAAAGATTTTTTGAATAAAAATCGGTAAAAAAATTCACCCAGATTAGATTTGAACTCGCAACTTTCTACTTTAAATTTTTGCAACCTCCTGCTTTTCGCAATCTTCGTATGAGGGGCTAATCACGGGGCCGTTTTTAAAAAGGCCCTTAAAATATTCTGACCCATGTTTAGGAATCCTTTGAATATTAAGCAATTTGTTCAGTGGAATACAAATCTCTCAATACTTCCAGCCCTAGAGATCCAAACCGGCAAACGTCCCATCTCGGACCAATACAGCGACTTCGACAAGATGAAGAAGACAGGCATCCCAATGCCGTTGGCCGACCCGCCCATCATCTCTCGAATGGCTGACAGACATCTTACCTTGTCCTGGAAGCCTTCGATACCACACGGACCAAGGTTCCCGGTCACCTATCAGGTAATTTATCAATTAATGTTTACCCCCTTTTCACCCCCCTTAGGGATATTCAACTAGTATGCCCGCAGCTTCGCGTGGTACCAATTTTACCCTTTTCACCCCCATAGGGATAGAATTTTCCAAAATTCCTTTCATCAGGGCTGCCCTACATCATAAAACCAAACCAAACATCGACAGCGAGAATAAAGATTTTCACTTGCTTTAAATGTTTTAAAATTCTAATGTTTTCACGCTTCGAAATGGTATCGACGGTTGTCACTCAAGTAACTTTTTAATAGCAAACGAATCACATAGGTGATTCCAAAACTTTGAACTCAAACTTTACCGAACCAGTACATAACTCATCTCGACCGCAGGTGGAGATGTGCGAGCAACCGGACGGCGACTGGTTCACGGCGCGTACGGGACTCCGCTCGTGCGTCTGCGACATCCGCAACCTGGAACCCTTCCGCGACTACCGCTTCCGAGTGCGGGTCGAGAACAAGTACGGGGTCAGTGACCCCTCGCCCTTCGCGTCCACGCATCGGGAGAAAATCAACCCGGACCCGCCCAAGTTTGTGCCCTTCTTGGAACCCGGTATCGACTTCAGGCCTGATACCTCGCCTTACTTCCCCAAGGTTTGTCAGAGTCAATATTATGTATTCAATAAATGTGCTAGTTTATTTTTTTTATTATTGCTGGATCAGAATTACTGTCTAGCTCTGTGAACTTACGTTGAGTTCACTTTCAGAATTTGAAAAAAAAAATGGTATTTATTGTTTTGGCTGAGGAAAACAATAAATTAACATTAGTAGGTATAAGGAATTTCACATATCTAGAACCACAGATGGGATACTCCCGAACTAAACAAAGTCTGCATTACGGGGCCAGCTAACTAATTAGAACTCATTATGACATAGTACAGTTCGCCCAACGAATCAAGGCATTCGTGAAGTTAGCCGTTTGTCTGGGCAGAACACAATTTTGTATTAAAAAGCGGTCACTGCACAGGCAAACGGCTAACTTCACGAATGTTTAGATCCGTTTGGCGAACTGTACCTTGGTAGGTATAATGTGATTCTTCAGTGTAGTCAAATGTCCCCAGGACTTCGACATAGAGCGTCCGCCGCACGATAGCTACGCGCAGGCGCCTCGCTTCCTCCGACAGGAGCACGACTCGCAGTACGGGGTGAAGGGACACAACGCGAGCCTCTTCTGGTTCGTGTACGGATACCCCAAGCCTAAGATGACGTACTTCTATAACGACGAACCGATCGATATCGGCGGGAGGTACGACTGGAGCTACACCAGGAATGGACAGGCCACGCTGTTTATTAATAAGTAAGTAAAGCTATGAGTTTCTGTTCACTTCGCTCGCTACAAAGCGTCTTTATAAACATTCTAAAACATTAGTGGCTCGCTTCGCTTACCTTTTTGAGCGCTTATATTATTCGGTTTCAGCTGTCACTTACATAAATACCACTTATTAGATGATATCAAAGTTCCATCGTCATAACTTCACCCTTTACGCTTAACGGCCTACCGACCTTATCTTGGTTTACGATCCACTCTTAAACATCTATTCATCTTGCTGCAACGACAGACGTTTATAAGAATCATCATTTAACCTAATGGTTATAATTGCTACACTAGATTCTGCGCGCGGCTTCGCTCGCGTAGTACCACCCTTATGAATAGCCTATGCTACTATAGGTACTGCATCTATACCTATTCCAAGTTCATCCAAATCGTTTCATTATAGCCGTGATTGAAACACAAACATAGGTACTTACAAACTTTCAGCTTTATTATAGCAAGAATTCAAAACTTTGTCAAGTCAAAATAAAACAGAATAGTCTTTCTTAAACTTGCGCGATCACTATTCGTAATTACGTATTATTGAAATGGGATTTATCGCGTACAGTTCGCCCAACGAATCTAGGCATTCGTGAAGTTAGCCGTTTGTCTGCGCAGAACACAATTTTGTATGAAAAAACGCTCACTGATCCGTTGGGTGAACTGTACCTTATTTTATTTTATTTCCCTACGTTTCGCCTGCGTTGCAACAGGCGTGATCGCGGGCCGATAATGAGCGATAGTTTTTACAACTACCCTCACATATCTTCAGAATCCGAAACGACGACCCCGATAATATTACCCCGTTTCAATAATACTTAATTATAATACAGAATAGTATAATAACAGCGAACTTACCTACTCTCCTTGTTGCCTACCAGGATGTTGGAACGCGACGCCGGCTGGTACGAAGCAGTAGCCACTAACGAGCACGGCCAGGCGCGCCAGCGGGTGCGGCTCGAGCTGGCCGAGTACCCCACGTTTATCCGCCGGCCTGAAGAGGCCGTGGTGCTGCAGAGACGCTCCGTGAAGATAGAGGCCCGGCTCACGGGAGTGCCGTATCCTGACATCAAGTGGTATAAGGACTGGCAGCCGCTCGCGCCTAGCGCTAGGATCAAGGTTAGTTCAGCTTCTATACAGCTCTATGTTTTGTTCAGGTCGTGGAAAATTTTACCGCATTGAGGGTAGCTACGTTTTATAATTAGGGATTCTGTTCTTAGGAAATTATAGGCTTTTTTCGACTGGAGATATTGGGAGCCTTCGTGAACAATGCTAAATATGGTTAGAAATGGTAAACTAAAGCTAAGTGTTTTATTTTATTGGACCTAAAGGTCCAATGACTATGATTGTTAACAGGTAAAAAAAAATATGAACTCCTACAAAACCAAACGATTGTATCGATCAACCATATGGTCGATCGCCCATTAGCTCAGTTGATCGCAACGGATCGACGTATACAATTTTGTCTCATTTCTCTACCATGATCATTGTTCGCAGATGGCATTCGTAGAACCGGACCTCTGTATCCTAAGCATCCACGACGCGATTTTGAAAGACGAGGGCTTGTATTCCATCTCAGCGCGCAACGTCGCCGGCTCCGTCAGTTCCAGCGCCATGTTGCATGTCGAGGAGTCTGAACATGAATACTCATACAGGTGAGTTCATTATAACTATTACTATATGGCCTCTATCCAATATCGCCACAAATATAAGAAACTGCAGCAACCTAACTTAGTAAAAAAACTAAAACTTAAAAAAACTTAAAAAACATGTTGTAAACGACTTTACACTACCAAAACAGTAAGGACAGTTACTCATATAAATTATACTGTGACGCACCGAGCGAACCTGCATTGTTCACTCACTAGAATTGTGTACAGTTTTGAGGGTACTTTTGTTTGAATATTTCTGTTTAAAATAACTATCTCCCTACATTAACTACTAATATTGCTATTTCTATTTTTAGATTGTTCGAAGCATAATTAGCATATTAGAATAAGTTTATCTGTAAGTGAAATGTAAATTTCTTTGAGAAATAAATATCTCCAACCTTAGTACCTACTTCAGAGCTGTTACACTAGATGGCGCTGAAACTGATGAATTTCTAGAACGCGCAAGCGCTTGTTTTAATCACAATAACTATATACGACCATCCGATATAAACTATCGGTCGAAAGACCACCAAGGCAAGTGGGCTAGATGGGTCGGCCTTGGAGAGGTGAGATCTCCCTTTGAAACTTTTTGTGGGAATACCACCCTTAGGTACCCCCCAAAACTATAATGAAATTATTTTCTTCTTCTTCTTCCTGCCCTTATCCCACTTAAGTGGGGTCGGCACAACATTTTTCTTTTTTTCTTTTTCTCTCTTCCATTTCCCTCTATCTATATATGAAATTATTATTACTATTTAAACGAGGGCACTAGATCGCAGTTCGTAGTGACTGGCGAAAATGGGAGGAGACCTTTGCCCGACAATGGGATAATATGGGCTAATAGTAATAGCTGTGGTAATAGTAATTATCATGAAGTGGAAGGCCCTAGCGATGGCGGGATGGGCTAGACTCCTACAGAAAAGATTCATCAAGTGATTATACTGACCATTTTTAGGGTTCCGTACCCGAAGGGTAAAACGGGAACCCTATTACAAAGACTTTGCTGTCCGTCTGTCATTCTGTCACCAGGCTGTATCCCACGAACCGTGATAGTTAGACAGTTGAAATTTTCACAGATGATATATTTCTGTTGCCGCTTTAACAACAAAAACCAGCGCTCCAACACTCTCGAGCTGTTGGAGCAAATGCTGAGGGGTAGCCGTATTTTCACCCACATAAAATTATGTAGATTTAAGTACCTATTGTAACTGTTGTTGTAAAACTTTATTATTCTTCTTATTCTTATTTTTAAATACTAAAAAACAAAATAAAATAAATATGGGGGCTTCCATACTACAAACGTTATTTTAGTTGCCGTTTTAGATGATGGCACGGAACCCTTCGTGCGCGAGTCCGACTCGCACTTGGCCGGTTTATGACTTAGACTATGTTTGTATGCCAGGATCCGCGAGCACCCGCCGCGTATAAAGCCGAGCACGAAGCCCTTCGGCGACTTCTACGACCTCGGGGACGAGCTCGGCCGCGGCGTGCAGGGCGCCGTGTACCACGCTGCAGAGAGACTTACTGGTAACATACCTTTATATTATTATTTAACTTCTACTTCTTCGTTCGAGTCCATGTATCAACAAAACTCATAGTTATACAGGTGGTCCGGACATTCTCTAAAAAAAGCTTTGAATGTTTTTGTAACCTATGTTGTCCCACTGCTGGGCAAAGGTCTCCCCCATTATTTTCCAAGACTTGCGGTCGCCAGCTTCGTCCCACCAGTCAGCCAGGAATGTATCGAGATAGTCTTCGAGGCCTTCCTCGGCGTCGCCGCCCATCGTCAGGCACCCACTGCATCACGATCTTGGCCCATCTATCGGGATGCATTCATCATTCATTGAATGATTATAACTCGAAAACTACAAAAAAATCTAGACTGCAAAAAGATATAGACTGCAACCGGGCACGATCCAAGAATGCGACAAGCGTTTCAATTTGGTATTAGGTACAATATTAGGTACAATATTCCCTCACCCACCATGCATCTTGCGTTTCATTCTACACATCATATCAATATCCTTTCCATCAAGATCGCTACTACGCGGCACGTTTCATTCACACAATAATGATGTAGCTTGCTTACTCATTCTCGATAGCTTGTTGAAGCAAGCAAAGCAACTGTCTGACCGGTCAGTAAGTGGAGACCGCTAGCGCATTATCAACAGAGATCTTCCGTGTTTCGAAGGGCACGTCAATTGTCGGTCCCAGCTATAAGCCGTTGAGCCATGACCGCCTTAAGGTGGCCTAAAAACTCCGTCACCAGAGTCACCCACTGCCTCATACGAACTTACCAGTTACATTAATTCATCCCAGGTCGGAACTACGCTGCAAAGATAATGCACGGCCACTCCGCGTTGAAGCCATTCATGAAGAACGAGCTGGATATAATGAACATGTTGAACGATCGCCATCTTGTGCGTTTGTACGACGCATACGAACACGAGCATACATTGGCTCTGGTCACTGAACTTGCGGCGGGTGGGGAACTTGTTAGAGACAGACTACTGAGGACACAGGTATTAAAAGATTAAAAAAAAATTCAACCCATCTCGCCCCTAAACTCACCTTTCATTTCTTTAAACTTCATCCACCTTGCACCAATCTCCCCTTACTTGGTCTCTTTCAATCCGTCACTTTCCCCCAATCTTCTTCGAAGGGTTCGATGTCGTCTCGCTAACGTTTGTGAGGTCTTACTTGATGTAACCTAAAAGATAGAAATACAGAATTCTGCTTGGTTACAAAACACAACGGTAAGACTAAAAAAGTTATAAAACTTCTTGAAAAAGGGATTATAAGTTATAACACCTTAAGTTATAAGTTATATTTAATATAAGTTTAGTTATAGGTAACTTATTGCTAAACTAGATATTTACCCCTTTTTTCTAATCTAACTTCACATGAATCTTAATTCTCACATTTTATGCATCATCATCATCCTTTGTCATACCACTGCTGGGTACAGCCTCCATCACGTCTTCCATTCGTCTCTACTATCTTGCACAATTAAATGGTATAAGTAATTACAGTAGTGTTAGGCCCATACTAATAAACGTGGTATAAAGTTATTCCTGAGTGTAAACTGTCAAAATGTATGGTTTTTTTAGTTTATTCCGAGGAATAACTTTACACTACGCTTATTAGTAAGGCCCTTATTGTATATGTATGTTCCAGGGCTACACGGAGCGAGAGATCGCGGGCTACATCAGGCAGGTGCTGCGAGGGCTGAAGTATATGCACGACAATAGCGTCGCGCATCTTGGGCTCACTGTGAGTATTTTACTTTTACCATCTCAAAACTATAGAGGAAACGCTCGTTTGTATCCTAAGGAGGTTACTCAATAGAATAATTTCACAAAGCCGCCGAATCTGCTTGCTAAGATCGATCGAATAGGGGAAATTTAACTGATATAATTACGTTTTTATACTAAAAAGAAAACCGACTTCAATGTTTGACTCGAAACGCGGTGTGACTCAGGGCGTCAAGCTGTCGATTCGATTTCTATTTGTGACATGGCTAGGAGGGAAGGTGTTTAGAGTTTTACGGGGAAACTATCAATCCCTCAGGAATAAAATTTATATGGAACCACCTCTATACCCTTTCAAACATAAAAAGAATTTTGCAAATCGGTCAACAAATGGCGGAACAATCGCGTAACAAGATACAAAAAAAAAAAAAAAAGAAAAAAAAAACATACAGACGAATTGAGAACCTCCTCCTTTTTTGAAGTCGGTTGAAAACACTACGAGTAGATACTTCTAAGTACTCAATTTCATGCCTAAAGTTGGTAGGACATACATTGTACAATATTATTACTATTAAGACCTAATCCTAAGCACATATGTTCCTGCAAATAAATTGATTTGATTTGATTTCATAACGTCGTAAGAAATTGTGATTTTTTTCCGTTGGATGTCCAAAATAAACAGTTAAAATATTGTATCTTCACCACAGATCGGTGAACTACTCTTATCCCACGCGGGCAGCGACGAGCTGAAAATCTGCGACTTCGGCCTCTCCCGTCGCATTCACCTCAACAAGCACGCTTCGCTCGACTTCGGCTTCCCTGAATACGTAGCTCCCGAGGTCGCGAATGGAGAAGGAGTTTCATTTGCAGCGGATATGTGGAGTCTTGGGATAATAACTTATATATTGTTGAGCGGACATTCGCCGTTCCGAGGGGCACATGATGTAGAGACGTTGGACAGAGTGAGGGAGGGCAGGTGGGAGTGGCATGATGAGGTACGTTTTGTTACAGAGCCTAATCTTACTACTTGAAAGACTCATTAATCTTAGGTTCACTCCTCTTTGAATAACAGCTAAAAAATCCTTGCAAAGGTCACCCTGAGTAACCAGTAGTAATCAAAGATTTTTAATAATGAAGGTATCCTAAAATTTTCACCAATTCGAGATCTATCAGGTGAAGGACGTGGGTTCAAATCCTACATTTTGAGAAGTGCGAGGGTACAATTCTGCCATATGTTTCATAACAAGCCAAAGTCTTGATTTTGTACTCTGATTTTCTGACATTATGCCTCTAATGTTTGAAACACACAGGCGTTATTTGCAATATAATTTCTATCGAAAACGTATTTCTGTACTTATTCCTTTTTTCAGGGAGTCTTTTTCCATTCACATTGATTTCTTTTATTTATTATTATTAGATTCAAACTTACACAGGTAAGAGTGAGGTCTACGATGGATGGAATTGTAATTCTTTTTCAAAAAACCTTATACTTAACATTGAATACATCAGGTATGGTGGTCCCGCCTGAGCCGCGAAAGTCGCGACTTTATCTCTAAGCTGCTGGAGATCAACTGGCACAGTCGTATGGACGTGGACGCTGCGCTGGCGCACCCCTGGCTCACGCTCGCTGACAGGATGTACCAGGAGGAGTATCAGATCACCACGGATAGATTGAGGAACTACTATAATTTGTACAAGTAAGGAAACTTTCAAGGTTGATTTTTAAATGAAAATCAAAAATTTTATCGTTTGGTTCGTTTTCACAACTGATTTTCACAACTGGTTAAGAAAAAGCGAATTTTTTTCCTTTTTGAAAACTCCTCCTCCTCCTGGAGTCGTATTCCTCAGTGCTGAGGGACGTGACCTCCTTTAGGTATCACTTTCTCCCTAATTATGTTCCTCCATCTTCCTCTGTCCCCGGCAGTATGAAGAGCATTGTGAATCGTGGTGTCGAGAGTGGTGCGAATTTGGTCAGACCAGCGCATCGGACTTCGCCCACGAGGTCTTTTTCCTTCTATCTTTCCGGTCACTATTAGCTTCTCAAGGTTGTCCCCATCTTTCCTTGCAATGTGACCGAAATACTCAAGGACTTTACGCAGACACTCGGATGACAGTCTTTTTGTAATCTTGAGCTCTCGCAGTATGGATATGTTGGTCCGATGTGCTGTCCATGGAACGCGAAGCATTTTTCTCCAGCACCACATCTCAAAGGCATCAATGCGTTTGCGGTCATCTGCTCTCAAGGTCATAGGTTTTTGAAAACTATGCACTTTAAAATGCATTGAACTCATTTGAAATACATGTCTTTGTGCCACATATAGTAAAAGCAAAAATCATTTATTCAGTAGGACCGCTGGGAAACGTCTTAAAACTAGGTGATTCTACTCGTACGCCTGTTCCTTCACGACCAATACGTTCCTACGTGAAAAATATTATAGTGAGCCAAATATCTGCTCAATCCACCTTTGTACGTTAGTTAACCGGTGTGTTATCCCACAGAGACTGGACGGGCAACGCACAGTGTCGCACATGGTTCCGACGCCGGCCTCTGAGCGGCGCTTACACACACCCCTCCAAGATGGTGTACCCGCCCGGAGAGATCTACACACCGGAAGGTAATATACTAGTAATGCCCGTGACTTTGTTCGAGAAAGAATGTGGCATGTCATCATGTGCGAGAACATGACGATGGGGGGTTATTCGCGTTCGTTTTTTCGTTCGTTTGATGAATATTCGGATGCTTCTTACGAGCTACATTGTATTCGGTCGATAAGATCAACGTTAAAACACGGTCCTAACCTAGAACCAAATATTCCAAACCGAAAAGTTGGCTCTTGAAGTCAGATTTCGTGGTGGGAAGCATCCGAATATTTATCAAACGAACGAAAATAGAAACGCGAATACGGCCCCTGATCTAAATATACCATAAGACCAGTGTTTTCTTTATTAATTTACTAGCTAGTAGCTACTGCGCGCAGCTTCGCCCGCGTGGTACCAACATTTTGAATAGCCTATATGCTATTCCAGGTCACCATCTACGCCTATTCCAAGTTTCATCCAAATCAGTTCACTGGTTTGGGCGTGATTGAAACACAAACATCTAAACAAACTCACAAAATTTCAGCTTTATTATATTAGTGGGATTTATGTGTACTATGTCCTTGTTACAGGCACCCCAGACCGCTCGTTGCACGACCGTAAGCCTGTGGACCTGACCTTCAAGCAGTGGGACCATCCCGACTGGGAGGTCTCCGCTAAGTCTGAGAGCCAGTTAGTGTTCTTATCTACCTAATAACTTATATATTATATAAGTTATACTATAGCAAAAATGATGACTATCGCCGGTGCTGCCTCTACAGAAAAATCTACGTAATAAGTTTAAATTATAAAGGTGGTATAAAGCCGCCGTCAAGAGGACGGTGGCGAAGGAAAACATCGTTAGGAAACCTGCAGCTTAGTCAGCTCCACACGAATTGACTTCTTGATTGATCTTTATCTCGAATTGATCTTTATCTTTACTATTAGGCAGATTATGCTGAGAGGATGGTTTAGGTGCTGGGCAAGTCTATGCCATCACATACAATGTCCCAGGCGCTACAGCGTCCCGTTTAGTGTAGGCATAGATTGCATCCTGACACTGTATAAATCATCCAATAAAGATAAATAGATAAATAATGCTGGACATTTCACACAGCATCATCTAGCCCCGAACTAAGCAAAGCTTGTACAATGGGAACCAGATGCAATAATGTAAATAAATCATCTAAAAAAATTAAGATAAGAGGCCTAGGTTTTATCGTGGAGCCCCTGCAGAGTCTCCACGGAGCCCCAGCGGTCCGCGGAGCACACTGAGTAACGCTGCTCTAATGAATCGAGCCATAAAATAGAAGTGTAAACGTACACTTCACCCAACGAATCCAGGCATTCGTAAAGTTAGCCGTTTGTCTGCGCAGTGAACGCTTTTTCATACAAAATTGTGTTCTGAGCAGACAAACGGCTAACTTCACGAATGCCTAGATCCGTTGTAAGAGCTGTACTATGTTATGACAGCTACCAGAACGGTCCGGACACATATCTGCTGCAGCTCCGCGACACTCAGTTCCCGGTGCGACTGCGCGAGTACATGAAGGTGGCCTGTGGACGTTCCCCCGCTTACAATATCGCCGTACACGATTTGTATGATCCTAGGGTAAGTCATTCTTATATAGAAGAAGACAAGAGTCCTAAATATTATCCATACTAATATTATAAACCTGAAAATTATAAGATTAGCAAGTTTATATGTTACACAGTACGAAGCGCAACGATAACGCGATCAAATTTTTCCTGTGTCGCCATCTATTATGTAGTAAAATTTATCTGTCTGTCTGTCTGTTTGTTACCTAAACCACTGAAAAGATTATGTCCCAGGGACGGACATAGACTAATTTTTTTTTCAAAATTAATTATGGAAGGCGTGAAATAACGGTTGAATGTTTGTATGGGGAGTTGGAAGATGGCGCTATTATTGCATTTTTAAAAGTTTCAGAAGATTCTTGCAGTTTTCAGTTCTACAAGCATGTTATTTTGCTGACGAAGTCGCGGGTACCAGCTAGTTAATAATTAAATAAGTATTCATTTTAATGTTCGTTCAGAAAGACGCGATTTTTTATAGTGTGTACATCCGTTGCGCGGTTACATCCTAACAGTTAAGAAGGTTCCTTTCTTTTAAAATAAAATAATAAATAAGGCTCGTGCGGTTCCCGCCGTGTCCGATCGCAGACTTGGAGCCACTGTGACCACTATGTCTACGGCACTATCCGAACAGGATTTGAATCCGCAACGATCAGACGACCCTCTTAAGAGGGCACTCCGGCTTTAAAGCCGGAGTGCCTTACCGTTCGGCCACGGAACCCTTGACGTCACAATCGAAATCTTTGATAAGCTCATATTTTATCGTTTATAGCACCGGTAGGTCAAGGGTTCCGTGGCAGAATGGTAAGTGGTTTAACACTATTAAAAAATACTTATATTATAAAAAATTCCAGACGCCAATCATCCGCGAGCGCCGCCGCTTCACGGACATAATGGACGAAGAGATCGACGACGAGCAACGTGAAAGGATCAACAACTACGGCACCGAGAGCTACACCATCCGCCGGCTGCGGCACGAGCTGGGCACTCGCCTCGACTCGTACGCGGAGGCGCAGGCGCTCATGGAGGCCAAGAAGGACGGACAGCTGCCCTTCTTCAGGGAGAAGCCGCAGGTTAGTTCTGCTATCGTACGCGGAGGCGCAGGCGCTCATGGAGGCCAAGAAGGACGGACAGCTGCCCTTCTTCAGGGAGAAGCCGCAGGTTAGTTCTGCTATCGTACGCGGAGGCGCAGGCGCTCATGGAGGCCAAGAAGGACGGACAGCTGCCCTTCTTCAGGGAGAAGCCGCAGGTTAGTTCTGCTATCGTACGCGGAGGCGCAGGCGCTCATGGAGGCCAAGAAGGACGGACAGCTGCCCTTCTTCAGGGAGAAGCCGCATGTTAGTTCTGCTATCGTACGCGGAGGCGCAGGCGCTCATGGAGGCCAAGAAGGACGGACAGCTGCCCTTCTTCAGGGAGAAGCCGCAGGTTAGTTCTGCTATCGTACGCGGAGGCGCAGGCGCTCATGGAGGCCAAGAAGGACGGACAGCTGCCCTTCTTCAGGGAGAAGCCGCAGGTTAGTTCTGCTATCGTACGCGGAGGCGCAGGCGCTCATGGAGGCCAAGAAGGACGGACAGCTGCCCTTCTTCAGGGAGAAGCCGCAGGTTAGTTCTGCTATCGTACGCGGAGGCGCAGGCGCTCATGGAGGCCAAGAAGGACGGACAGCTGCCCTTCTTCAGGGAGAAGCCGCAGGTTAGTTCTGCTATCGTACGCGGAGGCGCAGGCGCTCATGGAGGCCAAGAAGGACGGACAGCTGCCCTTCTTCAGGGAGAAGCCGCAGGTTAGTTCTGCTATCGTACGCGGAGGCGCAGGCGCTCATGGAGGCCAAGAAGGACGGACAGCTGCCCTTCTTCAGGGAGAAGCCGCAGGTTAGTTCTGCTATCGTACGCGGAGGCGCAGGCGCTCATGGAGGCCAAGAAGGACGGACAGCTGCCCTTCTTCAGGGAGAAGCCGCAGGTTAGTTCTGCTATCGTACGCGGAGGCGCAGGCGCTCATGGAGGCCAAGAAGGACGGACAGCTGCCCTTCTTCAGGGAGAAGCCGCAGGTTAGTTCTGCTATCGTACGCGGAGTATTTTTAGCCGACTGCCAAGAAAGGGAAATTAAAATATTTAAAGAGAGATAAAATGCGTCATTTTCTAATTCTAATTTGTTTTCAGGTACTACCAGTCCAAGACGGCGAGCCGGCCAGCCTCTCGTGCTTCGCGGTCGGCGACCCCAAGCCCGTCGTGCAGTGGTTCAAGAACGACATGGTCATCGCGGAGGGACAGCGGATCAAGATCGTAGAGGACGAGCAAGGAAGGTCCACGCTCAAGTTCGAGCCGGCCAGAAACCACGACATCGGATTCTACAAAGTCGTAGCGAGGAATAAAGTTGGACAGACGGTAGCTCGCACAAGAATCCTCGAAGCGACCCATCCGGATGCCCCGGACAGCCCAACCGCCGCAGAGGTATCAGACAGCGAGGTTTTACTGCGCTGGAAGCAACCGAAATACGACGGAAACTCACCCGTCGTCTGCTACAGTCTGCAGTTCAAGGAGGGCGACAGCGTCGAGTGGAAAACTGTAGCCGATAACATCGACCACGAATTCTTCGTCGTCCGACACCTGGCCACCGACACCAGCTACCAATTCCGACTGTCATGTCGCAACAGGATCGGATGGAGCGATAAGGGAATACCGACTAATCTCATCAAGACCAAACCCGCCGGAGCCCCCAAGATCGAAGTCACTAAAGCTATGAACCACCTCCAACAGTTTACAGAGTCAGGCCATGAGATCGTTCTAGAAGAAGACAGGCCGAAGTTGAACTACGCGACGGAAGAGAGCCCGATCGAATGGGCGACCACCCCTCTTATGGACAAATACAGCTTCATTTCCGAACTCGGCAGAGGCAGGTTCTCGATCGTGGTGAAAGGTGTTGAACTCAGCAACGACAATGTGGTCGTCGCGAAGATTCTAGAAACGCGCCCAGAAACAGAAGTCCAGGTGCAAAGAGAGTTTGAATGTCTAAGAAGACTGAGGCACGAAAGGATAGCGAATCTATTAGCCGCGTACCAGCTGCCTAGTTCTGGAGTATCTGCTTTAATCATGGAGAAGCTCCAAGGAGCTGATATCCTCACTTACCTATCGAGCAGACACGAGTATTCTGAACAGCTGGTTGCAACAGTCGTGACGCAATTGTTAGACGCGTTACAATACGTGCATTGGCGAGGGTACTGCCACTTAGACCTGCAACCTGACAACGTTGTGATGTCTTCGGTGAGGTCTGTGCAGGTCAAACTGGTAGACTTCGGCTCAGCGCATAAGGTCAATAAGCTGGGAACTGTGGTGCCTCAAGTTGGAGACCTAGAATTCAAGGGTAAGTTAGAACTTAAATTTACAATTAAATACGCAGAGTGTTAATAAAACTCTGGCGTGTTGACCGCATGGGGTTGTAGCTCCACTTTTAATCCGAAAGTTGTTCTGTGTGTGGGTTCAAATCTCGGCCGTGTATCAATGGTTATTTCGTTTTATAAAATATATATGCGCTTTAACACCAGATCTTAACGGTGAAGAAAAACATCGTGAGGAAACCCGCAGCTTAGTCAGCTCCGCACGTATCGACGTCGTCTTTCCTGTGGGCAGCTGATTTAGCTGAGAGGGTGGTTTAGAAATGAAATGAAATGATTTATTAAAAATAGATAGAAAGCTTACAGAAAAGTCCAAAGCGCTTAACTATCGTAAATGAACATAACTTAAATATACTCTTAAATTGTTATATATGGAGCATAGACTGTCATTGAAAATGTCGATATGCTGGAACTCGTGGAGAAAATTATTTAGTAGGTTTAAAGCACGTAACGTTGGCGCGTTACTTGCGTGAAAGGTTCGTGTAGAATGACAGGAGAACAACTTATGCCTACGACGGCCACAGCGCACATAGTTATCAGGGACATAAAGTGTCATACTAGGTGCTGGGTACTTAGGTGCTGGGCAAGCCTATTCAATCTCAAACAATGTCCCAGGCGCTCAGCGTCCCGTGTAAGCATGGATCGCCTCCTGACGCTGTATAAACCATCTAATAAGTAAATAAATAAATAATGCTGGACTTTTCACACAGCATCATCTAGCTCCAAAGTACCTAAGCAGAGCTTGTGTTATGGGTATTAGAATGACTGATAAACTACTTATATACTTTTTGTAAATACATACATATTATACCTTCATAGAAACACCCAGACCCGAGACAAATACATTAATTACAAACATTTGTCCCGCGGCGGGGATCGAACCCGCAACCTTCTGCGTCACAGGCGGACCTTCGCCCACTGCGCCACAGAGGTCGTCAAAGTATAATGTACCTAGATGTAAAGGCCTAAGTTTTTATTTTGAATATCCAGCACCCGAGATAGTGAACGACGAGCCGGCCTACCCGCAGACAGACATCTGGTCGCTGGGAGTGCTGACGTACGTGATGCTGTCGGGCGTGTCGCCCTTCCGCGGCGCGGACGACGCGCAGACCAGACTCAATATATCCTTCGTGCGGTACCGCTTCGAACATCTCTATAAGGAGATCACGCAGGTAACTGTCCTGTTTTTTATTTATTTACATGAACAAAAAACAAGAAAAGGGCTTTGTCGCTAAGCAACTATACCGCCCAATCAGTAACATCTTAGCTTAGTCTTCTTCTTGGTTTCACTTAACTTCTTGGTTTCTTCTTCTGCTTCTTTTTATTCCTTCTTCTTCTTTTTAATTATGACAACTGTTTCACTTCACTTCAAATATGTATTCATGTCACGTCAATTTAATTTTGAAAAAACATGGCGGCTTGTCATTTTAAAACTCCAACGGATTCGTGGCACAAGGCATTCGTGAAGTTAGCCGTTTGTCTGTGCAGAACACAATTTTTTATGAAAAAGCTGTCACCGCTCAGACAAACGGCTAACTTCACGAATGCCTAGATCTGTTCCTAAGTTCGTATGAGTCAGAGGCCAACTCTGATAACGAGTTTCTAGGCCGCCTAAACGCCTTAACATCTAGTAATTTATTTTGATTTGTAATCTGTGCAGGAAGCGACGAGATTCCTGATGTTCCTGTTCAAGCGCGTGCCGCTGAAGCGTCCGCTGGCCGAGGAGTGCTACGAGCACCGCTGGCTCACGCAGAGCGACTTCATGAATAGGAAGCGGGAGCGGGCGGTCTTCTTAGGGAACAGGCTCAAGGTATACCATATGACAAGTTAGCATTTTGTGTCATGCTATCCATCGTCGCATAGAAGAAATGACTGGTTTCCTCGCGATGTTAGTGTCCATTGATACGCAATCGCTTTCGGATTGAAATAAATAAATAATGCTGGACATTTTCACACAGCATCATCTAGCCCCAAACTAAGCAAAGCTATATGAACCAGATAACTGATATACTACTTATATACTTTTTGTTTGTAAATACATACATATTATACATAGAAACACCCAGACCCGAGACAAATATCTGTAGGTCATACAAACATTTGTCCCGCGGCGGGGATGGAACCCGCAACCTTCTGCGTCGCAGGCGGACCTTCGCCCACTGCGCCACAGAGGTCGTCGAACATTGAAAGCACTATCGTACTCGGCAATTTTTGAACAGTCACTTACGTTGACATGCCCGATGGCGCTTTTTTATACCTTAGTAAGATTTAGAACAGGAGTACAGTCGTGATCCTGTTTTCTCTCATAAAACCCGAGTCGCGGTAGCCATTCTCTCATATCTGTTTCCAGATGTCTAAAGGGATAGCCAGAGGTATGTCTAAATACTTATTTGATTCCTGCCCACATTTTGATCCATACGTGATAGGATGCAAGACCACTGCCGCCTATACGAATTCTAATTGGTTTCCTCGCGATGTTTTCCTTCACCGTTGCACTGTTGTATAATCTGCACAGCTTTAAACACACGAATGCATCGTTCATAGTACTAAATAACCTTTATTCGCCAGGAGTTCAGCGACGAATACCACGAGCGTAAATCCCTCTCAGCGTCCCAAGCGGACACGGCGGCGCTCGCGTTCGGCAAGACGCCGCGAATGCTCGCCAGATCTAACAGCATCCAGGACGAATTGCAGACTAACTTCGCTTCGCACTGATACCAACTATTTACTTACCGGGAAGAGCAAATAAAAATAGTCAAAAATATCCGAAATATCTGTCGAAAAAGTTCTTTTTGAAAAATCATCTATGTGCAGTTTATTCTAATGTTCAAGTTCAAGATTTTTTTTGAATCAGATTAATCTAATTTTGGTATTTTACAACAGAAAACCGATATAGTGGCCGATTCAAGATGAGGTATATAATTTGCTTGATATATTTGGCAATTCCATTTCAACACAATGATATAGACATATCAGCAACAGCTGCTAGTCTATTTGCTCTTTCTGGTAAAATTAGAACATTTTTTCATAAGCAGAAATTTTGGCTAAATTTTGTAAGGGATTTTTATTTATTTGGGGGATCTTGCTATAGAAATAGAGTACTTTTTGGAATTTATTTATTTGAGATATCTTGAGGGGTGCTATATTTTAACTCATACTTGGATTAGTAATCACCTCATTTTAGGTTTTATTTAGAACAATTTAATATGTTTCCTACCTATTCACAAAAAGGAGCAATCTAGTAAAGCCACATTAAACAAATTCCAAAAGCCATCATAAAACTCACTTTTCATAAAATCAAAGCATCATCTACATTTTTATATGAAAACGAAACTAGTCATAATGGAATTTTGTTACGAAGATTTGTTAATGTTAAGCTATTTATTTATTTATTGTATACAATTTTTTACTATTTATTACGCTAATTGGTTACGTGGATGCTCCAGTATTAACGAATTTAATAAAGAGCATTGATTTAGCATTGTATCTTTATTTGTCTTTCCTACCAATCAGAAACTAATTAATAAAAAAAATAGGTCGAGGCACTAGATATTGATTTCATAAACTAAGGTAACCTTGAAGAAAAGCATTCAGTAGATAAACTACTCATAAAACTTATAAACTTATAAACTAAACAGTCGTATTTCGAATGACATTGAACAAAGGTGCAATATAAAGTTCAAAGATTTATTTAATTTAAAAAAAAAAATTACCTACTTTCAAAAGAATATAATAATATGATTTCATTATTTATAGCTTTTTAGAACTTCATATTACTAACACAACACTGGTTTTAAAGAAAACGAATTTCACAAAAATATCAGGACCTTGGTAATTGTTTCTGCTAAAATTCAATACTGCAAAACTTATCTAACACCGATTATTGCTTCGCCCAAAAGCTAAGTTCAGTTCTAAGGCAATTTGGTTAGATACCTTATAACTAAAATTTCTCAACTTCAAACTCATGGTCTTCGTTTAATAGGCAAAGTAATATAAAAGTAAGATTTTTTTGTATCCCTAAATCTGCACTCAATCAGGATTAAAACTTGCTAACTCTGCTTCACTATGGTTTAGCTCTGTGAGCAATTAATATGGTTAAAATTTTGTGGAGTGAACTTCATAGCTCTCATAAGATAATAAATTCATCCAAAATATACAATACAACTAGAAGCAACAATATCAAACCAAATTGTCTCAGAAAATTGCAAATAAAATATGCTTGTAAAGTAACATTGTCTATGGGAACAGTATTCATGTGGCTAGGGATACCATTCCACAAGTCTCATCTCTTATTCTTCCCTATATATTCTGATACTTTAGCTCGGAACTCTGTTTTGTTCTTGTTGTACATTTCAGCTGCTTCTATATTTAATGGGTCCTCGAAATTTAAGAGATCCTGGAATTAAAAAAAAACGTATTTTGCAAAATTGTGCTATTTTAAACAGTATTTTAAAATGCATCACAAAAATTGCAGAATTTGAACCCATGTATGGCCTGCTTGGTCATGGCTAAGCTTTAATAAACGAAATTTATGGGAAATTGTGGCAACATCCTGCGTAAAATTTTGTATGAGCATGATTGTAGGTGTAAGTTTATCACTAAAGTTAGGTATATGTCAGTAAATATGTTTAAAACATAACACATATAAATAATATTTAAGTACTGGTAGTAGCTGATGGTAGACTATAGTAAACAACTAAGTACTCACAGTAAATAATGAGTTCAATCCCCAAACCACATCTTTCAGTCTTCGTGTGGGCGCCCAGCCATGCTCATCAATAGATGTCTGCCGGAGTAGGGATAGGCATATATCTCCATCCACATTGATGTTTGGATGCCACAGTTTTGTTAGACACTTCACTCTTGGAGGCTAAAATAACAAAAAATGTGATTCGCAGAAAAAAAATAGCTTTGTGTATAGTCCGTTCGCTTTTCATAGTACCTCATACATTTGTTGTGATTTAGGTAAGAGTAAATTTAAAATCGGCTTTCTAAATGGAAAAGTATTGCAATACTTACGGCCATATTATAGTCATCTGTGACGGAGACACTAAATTTAAACTTCCCTCCGTGCCAGTAGCCTTCGTCGGGTGCCACGGTCAATATGAATTCACTTAAAACATTAGGGTCTTCGAAACTAACACTACACGTTACTGGAAGATTCTCATTCATCTCCTGGACTTCTTTTACTAGTAATTTATCTCGTATTGATATCCGTTTCTGCACAGGTTCCATGATTATACCATTACTCGGTTCCGTATGTTCCTTTTTTAACTTTCTATTGAGTGTTATCATTATTGTACGATGCCGACTGGTTAGTGAGAACGGAATTTGACCATAGCAACGCCAGCAATGAATAAATTGTTTGTTAGATTTTTTTATGAAATCCAAAAATCAGACACACCGCACACGCAAACGCAACAAAAATCTACTACTAAAAATTTAATAAGTAAGAATAAGAAAGAATGAATGAATAAATAGTGAGTGACTAGTGAGTGAGTAGTGTGAGTGGAGTGTGACTGATGGTGATGGATGACTGACTGAGTGACTGATCCTAATTTCTCAAAATGTCAAACTCACTTTTCAAGTGCAGATGTCTTCTCAAAGATACATCAATGTCGTTGTCAAGTCAAAAATTGATATTTAGATGCTTCCACCTCAGTTACTAAATACGGCCAGATTAATAAAATAATTTCCTTCTTCGTAGATATTCTCCCCCTTTCACACCAAGCAGTAAATAAGTAATAATATTACTTATATTACGCATATTATGCGTATCGGCAGGTGAATAGCAGCAGTATTAAATGGGGATTTACTGACAAGACCACATACAGTTAAGAATTTAGGAATAATATTCGAACCAGAACTCACATTTCATGATCACATTAAAAAACTCACAATAGACAGTTTTAAGAAACTAGGTTTTGTCACAAGAAATAGCAAAGATTTTTCAAATATAGACGCAATCAAAATTTTATATACCTACATCCCTTATTAGGTCTAAGCTGGAGTCTAGCGCCTGCGTATGGAATCCATATGAGGTAACGTATACCCTGATGGTGGAGAAAGTCCAGAAACGCTTTCTGCGTTTCCTATACAAAAAGGTACACGGTTACTATCCATATATGTTCCCAACTAAATATCTACAAGGTATGCTAAGCTTCAATTCACTTGAAACACGAAGGCTCTGCAACCAAATGCTCATTATGGTTAGAATTCTACGCGGTATTTTTAATTGTCCGGCCTTACTAGCTGAAGTGAGTAGACTGTATGTCCCGGAGCATCGAGTTAGGTTCCGCCCAGGGCGAGTACCGCTGTTTGCATCGAGGCCTGCAAGAACAGTAGCCCGTCAGCAATCGCCTGTATGCCGAGCACAACGACACCTCAATGCTCTGTCCACATCCAATGCAGAATATGATATCTTTGCCGATAGGTGGCCGGTGCTCGAGAGAGAGTGTCTGAGTTATAGCGAAGAGCCTAGCTCTTTGATGCCATGGTAGCCTTGTTAAATCTAACAGTTTTTGAAGATGTAGTACCTACCTACCCTTCTTGGATGTTTACTAGTTTTTTATTTGTAAAAGTGTGTTATTTTTTCTATTTATTTTTTATTAAGTACCCATATTGTTTTTTTTTAATTTGATCTCACTAGGTTAACGCCCTAGATAATAGTACAATCTGTAATGTTAGCCTAAGTTGTCTACACTTTCTACACTTCTACACCATCTACACTAATATTATAAAGAGGAAACATTTGTTTGTTTGAATTGAATAGGCTCCGAAACTACTGGACCGATTTGAAAAATTCTTTCACCATTAGAATTTTACATTCTCTCTGATGAACATAGGCTATAAATTATTTTCAAAAAAATTAGAGATCCTTATGAAAATTGCAATAATGTAACCAAAGGTGTAAAAATTTTTAACATAAAATTCTTTATATCGCGTGCGCTGCGAAAACTATTGATGATAGAACAAAAAAATGTTGTACAATATTAAAGAACGTATCAATATCTACAAAAAAGTCAGCGATAGCATATGTCCAACTATTGTGGTTGTGTCAGAGTAACAACTTTTATAATTTAAAAAGTGAATAAAAATGCCGACCAAAAGCAGACCACGTTATTCTTATTTTGGTATTTATTCTTATTCAAATTAATTCCTTCGTAGTAAAGGCTGTTTCAGTACCCGTCGATTACTTTTTGAATGATTGAAATCGGACATTTTATTCAAAAGTTATCATGAGTTTAAAAATGTAAGATACATCGCGACCACAGAATAAATATCAGTTAGTACGGTAGGACAAGTGTCTGGGATTTTTAAATACAAATACAAATACAAATACAAATACATTTATTGCCAAGAAAGAGCACACATAGGTAATACAAAGTTAATAAAAATAACTAGTGAATGAAAATGGTCGGCAATGGGACTAAACTCAGCGCTAGTCTACGCACATTGTGCGCAGTGCTGGTTTTCAGTCAAGCCCCGTGTTCGAACTAAGGTGTTTGTCGAACCATAAGTAGTCAGAAGCAGGTTTACACAACTAGGTACAATAAACAGCATTGTGGCAATACCTAACCTATTAATTAAGACTTTGTAGGTATATTAAAAATATATATAGGTAACTACCGAAGACAAAAAAATAAGTATATAAAATTTATTATAACAACATAAAAGTGTAAAACAATAATAATAATATCAACCAGGTTTGCGAGCGTATGACTGTGCAAAAGAAAAGGGGAAGTGAATGTGTGTATGGTGAGTGTGTGTATGTGTGTGTGTGTGTGTGTGTGTGTGTGTGTGTGTGTACACATGTATCTTGAGTAAGCTTTCATGTTCCTCCTAGTCTCGTAAGAGTCTAGTTATCACAGAGGAAAGCATACAAAAGTAGTTTGGTGTGTGTGTGTGTGTGTGTGTGTGTGTGTGTGTGTGTGTGTGTGGGTGCAAGTATCTTAGTAGGCTTTCATGTTCCTCCTAGTCTCTTAAGAGTCTAGTTATCACAGAGGAAAGCATACAAAAGTAGTTTGGTGTGTGTGTGTGTGTGTGTGTGTGTGTGTGTGTGTGTGTGGGTGCAAGTATCTTAGTAGGCTTTCATGTTCCTCCTAGTCTCTTAAGAGTCTAGTTATCACAGAGGAAAGCATACAAAAGTAGTTTGGCGTGTGTGCGTGTGTGTGTGTGTGTGTGTGTGTGTGTGTGTGTGTGGGTGCAAGTATCTTAGTAGGCTTTCATGTTCCTCCTAGTCTCTTAAGAGTCTAGTTATCACAGAGGAAAGCATACAGAAGTAGGTGCTTGAGAAGGACCGTTTTATAATTACTTACTCAATTTTTTTTTTTTTTTTTTTTTTGCTTTAGTTTTAAATGTTAACACAGGTAACGGGATATTAACCATGATTAATACCATAGATACTATTGATCATAGCGTATGCAACTGAGCCGAAATATCGGGAAATTCAAAAAACATTAAATCATGGTAAATATCTCGTTTACTGTGTTAAAAATGTTGAAAACCATGATAGTTTAAAAAGTGTCTGGGAATTATGGAATGGGAGAGGGGAGTGGTAATATATCAATGAAATATATATTGGAGGTAGGGGAGCATTGGGCAGTAGGGAGGTTTGGACACCCCCGTGTCATGTCGGCCATAAACCATCATGCGAAATTTGATCAGTTAGAATTGACCATGTATGGGGGTGGATTGGCATGACTAATGGTGGATTGGCATGATGGTGTATGGCCGGCATAACACGGGGATTTGCCGGTGGTGTCCAAACCTGCCTTACTGCCCTATACTCCCTTTTGTCATTCTGTTCATTCATTTGGCAATGGGCAGTCAAAGTCAAAGTCAAAATTAAAATAAGCTCAAGCAAACAGAGCAACATGCAAAACAGCTGTTCGATTCGATTGGTTTGATTGACTTCGATCGATCGATGGGTGTGGGTTGGGTTTACTTACTGGGTTTATTGTTTTCTAATTCTGAATAATTATTAGCAACTAATATTTTTATCTAAAAATATAACTAATAGAGCTTTAAATCGTGCATAAAATGGCAGAAATATCTTGGCCTTGGCAGTATAACTTCCCTCCCTTTTTTACGTAAGTAAATAACTTATTCAGTACTACTTTAGTGTTGTGTGTGTCTATAAGGATACAAAATGAAATTACTAGGTAAAGATTGGAGTTATATAAATGAGGGCAATGCCCATATCGTTTTGCAAATAAAGAAAACCGAGTTTGTACTGCGCATTATTAAAGAGGTTTCAAAACCTGTTGATCTGGAAGAAGTTGAGTACGCGGTGAATTTCGTGAATGATGTCATGTATCCTTTGTTGTCCGACGACTCAAAGTATGCTCAACAAGTCATAAATATACCACTAGATGAATTGGATGGATTACGTGAAGCTTTGCTCGCAATACGCCCAGAAAACCGTAAATTCAAATCTGCGCTCAGTAAATACGCTATCCAAACTCTCAATCTTACCTTACTTCATCCAAAATGCGAAACCAACTACTGCATTGAAATAAAACCAAAAGAGGGTTTTCTGTCATCTCAGTTAAAACCGCTGTCAAAATGCTATTATTGTTTGAAACAATACTTAAAGCTAGAAATGGGGGAAATTCAGGAGAAGAGTTCATACTGCCCCTTGGACTTATTCTCTGCAAACAAAGAAAGGATGCGGCAGGCTCTGATGAACCTGTTCGACAACCCTCAGAACAACATAAAGCTGTTTGAGAATGGCAGAGTCATTTACGATGCTAATTCAACTAGAAATGACTTCGATCAATTTATCCAAAGAATAGGAATATTCAATTCAATAATGCAGTTTCTTGATTTTATAATTGAGATATTGTTGAAAGATGTACATTCGGATTATAGTTTTGAGGACATGTTCAGAGGCACTGGATCATATCCTCTGAAGAAGAAGGAAGAGTGCATGAGCAGGAGTGACGTCAATGAGTACAAGTTCAGGCGATCCTGTCTGTACAGACTCCAGAAACTTCAAAAACTTACCGAAAATAAAAGCTTTGAGTTGCAAGTGTTTGAAGAGGAGGGTATCGAGTATGTTAATACTATTATACACCAAATAAGATCACTGAATCTATATTTGAGTGACTATCAGCACAGGGAAACGTTTTTTGAAACTGTTGATCCAGTAAATGCTGCATTGATATCAGCCGTTGCCAAAGATTGCTCCATCATGATTTGTTTCTCACCAAATTCTGTGGAAAAACAACCTTTTATAAAATTGGGAAAAAAGAAAATACCATACCGCCTGGCTGTGACAGACTTAGAGCCTAAAACAGCTAAGTCATTGCTGAAGAGGAGAGAAACTGAGATGAGAATGATTGATATTTATAAAAATAAAATGGCTATGAAGTAAATTGTAAGTATAAGATGAGCCGGCCAAGTAGACTCTTCCATAGTGAAGCCATTGAAAGAAATAATTCACTTTTTAATAACTAACATACTAACTAATCCCAGATTAAGTTAATTCAAACTCATTAACTCTCTTTCATTTATTTTCAGAATCCAACCACACACAGAAACCAGAGCAAAACAATTGGAAGCATGGGAGCAACTGATCGCTGAATACATGAAGGCCAACAAACAATCAACCGTTGATATTCGAGAAGTCCAAAACAGTCCGTTATTCAACAACACAACAATTAACAGAAAGTTATCACAAGAAGCAGTTGTGACCATTCTAGAGGACATGGCGAAGACAGGACGAGCGGCCCCGGTGGATAAGAGTAGAACGGTGTGGGAGGTGTACTGGCATTCCCTGGACGAATGGGGCAATATGGTGTATAACTGGGCGAGTGGGAATGGAATGACCAATTCTGTTTGCACTCTCTTTGAGTTGAGGGAAGGCGAGAATACTTCTGAGGAAGGTTGGTGTCTAACTGTCATTATCTTTCTGCTCTTACTTATTTTACTAGCCAATCCATGATTAGCCTTCTTTTAGTCTAGTTTATAGCTTTTTATCGTGAACTACCTCGCGCGTGTATCGCACTGTTTATGAGAAAATAAATTATTAATCATCTCGCTCAGCTCCGGCAAAACTTCGTCGTTTGTTTTATCAATTTTTTTATTTATTTATTTACTAAAATAACTACAGATTTAGCATAATATTGTGCCTGAAAACCATTATTCACATTCGTCTTAATAATAGGTAAGCTTAGGTAGGTATTTAACTTGTTAATTGTTGTTAACTTTTTAATAAAACTTTATTATTAAACTTTATTAATAAATTTTATGAATTATTTCCAGAATTCCACGGTCTAGATATGAACGTACTAGTGAAGGCGCTGAAGGCATTGGAGGCCAAAGGCAAGTGTGAACTGATGGAGTTTGACGACAACCAGGGTGTCAAGTTCTTCTGACTGGGATTGCTCAGTTTCTGTGCACTCTAGCTACCATTTATTTAAACTGCGATAGGTAAATATTATTATTATAAATATATTTGTAGAATTATGGTCACAGTACCTTACTTAATAACAGTTAATGCATTTTGTTAAGTTATAAATATTAATGTTGAAATAAATATGTAAGCTTTAAGTCTTCATTTAATTTTTACGGTAAAATAATTCCAAATTCAAAAAACCCATGCGAGTAAAAATACAATAAGGAGTGGTTGACTACTGCAAAAGTTAGATAGATAGATAGATAGATAAAATATTTATTTGGCACACATAACATTTCAACACAGACACAAAAACAAAGACAAGTAACAAGTATGTAGGCGCACAGGTAAAAACAAACTAGAAAAGAAAAAAAAGAAATACACCTAAAACTAGTAGTCTGGCACCTACATAGGTGGGTGCAACAGTGGTTTGTGTGCTGTAGTGAGCCAAAAAGGTCCAGTCTCAGCTTATTGTTACTCCATGCCCGAAGGTACACAGTAACGCTGATTTTCAGACTGGACCTGAGAAAAAGTGATATCATATAAGTATAAGTTAGAAAACTGAGTAGCAGAGTCAGCACTTTCCTCCAGCCAAGAGAAGTAAGTACCCTCAGTCAGGACAAATGTTTGCATGGTCTGCAGATCTTTGTACAGTTCTTCCAATGGAGCTAGGCATTCGTGAAGTTAGCCGTTTGTCTGCGCAGAACACCATTTTGTGTGAAAAAGCGCTCACTGCGCAGACAAACGGCTAACTTCACGAATGCCTAGATCCGTTGGGCAAACTGTACAGGTAATCGTTAGTGTGAGATCAGCCGTTGGGTGTTATTTTAAGAAAAACATTCAAATTTCAAATATTTTATTACAATCAAACAGTGTAAAATTGTACAATTTCAAAATTCACCCTAAATAATGCATTAATTACAATAATTAACATTACATTGAGAAAACCATAGGTTATTGCAGTTAGGCTTGATTAGCTCCATAAAATGGTGTATCAAAAGTGTTCCCATTTTATTGATTTAGGTATTATTTAGACGTAAATACATACTTGTATCTAGCTTGTAACAGTTTCTCTTAGACAGGTCGACATGACACTAAAAACATACCTACTAATACCTAGTTAAGTGTATATTTCCAGACAACCATGATATTAGCTACATTCAAAATATTTACAATATATGATTAGATGATGGTTATGCCAAAACGTTTTGAACCACAAATTTTTTTTCGTCAATATCGCGTCGCATTGAAAACTTATGAAACACACATATTTACCAACTAACAACGACAAACGATCAGTCTTCAACCAAAAAATCCTGCAAACTCAATAAATAAATAAATTATTCACAAAAAAAGATAAATAATTAAAGTAAAATTCTATAGTTTCCATTCTTCATTGTAATTGAATTATTTTTATACATTCATATATTTCAATATCTAGATCAGAGTTTAATTTATATTTTCGAAAAATGCCAGTATTACTTAATTCATCCGGATTCTGATATCGATTAAAAACATTCAAAATTTTAATTCTATAAAATACTTAAGGGTAAAGTTCCTACTATATCTCTCCTTGGTACATTTAGGTTAAGACAGATACATTACGGGTCTGTTTGGATAGGTAATCAAGAGTCTATCCTTGTGAAAACTGAGCAATACGTAAAACTATTGAATACTCTAAAACTAATAAATCACAGATATTTTACAACATTTACATTTAAAACTATTGGAATGTGTAATAAAGTTTCTGAGCAGTATGTACTACAAGTAGTATTGTAATAATATTAATAGAGTTACCTACTTTATTTTCTAGAATCTAAATACTAAACTGTGTTGTAGTCAACTCATAAAAATTGTTTTTGATTCATTCATTCATTCTTATACCTAGTCTAAAATGCATACATTCTAATTTTTAGATTTCCAGTATTAATCAAAGTGCATTGATTGTTTACCATACATTTCATAATCTATTATTTTTACAGCATTTGGTAAATCAGCTTCGCTCAAAAGCAAGTCTTTTATGTCCATTCTTACACTTAGATTTAACACTTCACTTGAGTTCAACAAACCTACTATGCTTAGATACATACATATTTAACAGCACTTTATCTTTTAAAAACGGTTGCTAAGGGAGATCACGTTCAATACCGTATATTTTACCATCTCCACATTTTGCTGTGTTAGTAGTATCCCAAACGTGGCATCTTCAAGGTCTCAAAAGAGGGATAGCCTACCATGTAATCCTGTTTTCTTAATATGCGTTTAAACATGATATTCGCGTTTGTAAACTCTTCACAAATGATCACTAGCTTCTAAAGCGGCATTACAGTACCCGTTGCTAGCTCTTTCCGTCGTCCCATTGGGCACCGCATTACCGTTCTCAATGGTCCGATTAGCGATGGTTCCATTGCCATTGATGCCATTGATCTTCTCGGTGGAGACGACCAGGTCTACTGAAGGAACGACGGCGTTACTCTTGCTGGGCGCTCGGTAGAACCACCACGCGAGGAAGAAGAATAGAAGCGAGCATAGCTTGCCTACCAGTGCCAGAGCGAGCATGTACCTAAAATTACAAACAAGGTTAAATAGACGGATTGGAATTGTATACAGATATTAAATCGAAGAAAACTATGAAAGAATGATATCTAAAAATAAGGGAACAGGAAACAGAGAGATACATACACACGAAAACTGAAAGCACAAAGGAACTTGGGACAATTGAAGGCAGGGTAAAGATAAAGAGTATCCTGTTGGACTTCAATACCAAGTGACTTTTCGTTAGCTACATATTAAAACTAGCGTTGAAAAACTGAATAGCTCAAGGTGGCAAACGCAAAATTATCTCTATGACCAAGGAGATAACTCTTACCTGCTCATATTATAGTTATCGTACTGCAAACAAGCTCCAGTCTTGTCGCAGGAAGTAGACCACAGCGAGCATGATAAGTCGATGAGAAACCCGAATAGCAACGGCGCCGGTATAGTGCCGAGTAACCGGACTTTTATCCATTGGATGCCGAGGGCGAACGAGCGCTGGTCTTCACGCACGCATCTGAAATAACCAACACGTTTGTATTTTGATTCAGGCTATGAAAACTTGGACCTTGCAAATGCTTCTGATTCAAGGCACATACCTACTCGTATTAAGGACTGGTGTGAAAACCTTAAAAGAATAATCATCATGTATTTAGTTCTTCAGTTTTGGAGATAAAAGCCAAGAGTTATTTGAAGGCTGATTTGAATATGTTAGTAAAACTGGTTTTGATTCGGAGCTTCTTAGGGGTGTTTTTTGGTCCTATATTATTACTTGTTTACGAAATTAAGGCAATGTTTCATTTATGGGCTAAAGTTTACCTCAAAGTTGCCGAAAGCGCAGGCATAGTAGCTAAGAATGTGAACAGCATGACGCCAAACGACAACGCAACGAACAGCCACAAGTACGGACAGTCTGTGCTGCAGATACTGTTGATAGCCTCGTATTGTACGGGATTGGCTTCTGAAATAAAAAAAAAACAACGTTACCTATTGAAACATTTGAAAATCTTTAAAAGTTTCATGATTTAAGTAACATGATCAGCAGATTTGTTCTGGACCTGGGTGTAGGTAGACATGAATGGAAAGAGTTCATAGTTCCTGATACGAGCCGTTTTCTCCTTGTGTCGTCAATAGTTACAAGTATTGTGACCGTGGAGTACCTCCGTCAACAGTAAATCTCGGCAGAGTTCCATTGCTAACGATACAAGCGCAGTCATGGAAGAGTTGCGCGGCGCCAGCGAGCGAGCGCCTGGCGCAGCCGGCGTGGCACGCCGAGTAGTACACCGCGCCGTCTGCGCCACACACCGGCGCGTAGCCCGCGTCCGCGCATACGCAGGCCATGTTGCATTGAGCGGTTAGGCTGTCGCGGCTGTAATGATAAGGTCTCTTGAGCTCAGCTGGTCAGGGTGTTACCACAGCCACAGGTCAAAGTGGAGCCACCCATGAGGGATAAAATTCCGCATATTATGAAAAATCTCAACGATTAAACATATTTTATTTTTATTCTCTGACGTCCGACAGTTTCTGATGCTCTAATGAGCATCACAACAATAATCATCAACATGAGATAAATATGCACTCTTAAATCTACTAGAATTACCTAGCTGAAAATAATCTAGCCCGATAATTTTGTCTTAAAATTTTTAAAAGATACTTCCAAATCAAGACTATTTATCAACGGAGAACACCCAAGACTCACCCAGGAACAGCTGGACTGTTGTACATAGTGGTGACGCCGGCGAAGGGATAGTCGTCACAGTTGAGGATGAAGCTGAAAGTGAAGGCGGCGGCCACCACAGTGGAGGCCACGCATAGTTTGATGATGCCAGCACAAGCCAGTTCTAGACGTTTCACCAGCCAGCCGCCTAAGAACGTGCCGCCACCACCCGCTGGGACTGTTATCACTCCTGCAACAAGTAGGTATGAAAAATAACAATGTTGAAGTCTTCGACTTAGGGAGTGAATAAGAAGACTGGGAGTTTGGAGAGCCTTCCAACTGACTGGTTATTTATTGCAAAAGCACAAAAACGCAGCAAAAGCCTTTTCCCATCTAACTTTGCACTTCAGTAGTCTACATTTTTCATTCGTTTTGTACAGAATTATCGGTTCCATTAGTTACCTACCTTATGCGATCAGTTCCTGAATGTTTTGGATTAGAATTTCCTGAATAGGAAAATATTCTGAACATAGGAACGTTCAAGAATACGTCTCATAACATACCCAGCAGCAAAGCAGCCTGTGAAGCGCTGACAGCGAACTGGTTCTCGATGAGTTTGGGCAGAAATGCAGCGAACCCCGATATCAGCATTCCTTCGCTCGCTCCAGCCAGATTCAGGAACAAGAAGGTGGGATTCTTCAATAGCGCTGCGGCCGCTTTTGGTAGCTCGTGGAGAGCGCTGAAAGCGTCTGACTTGGAAGCCGACTCGTGGGCCTCGCATACCTTTGAAGCTCGGATTTCCGCTGCACCTGTGATAAAAAAAGAGTTCATATAATATTATTTCATGCCCTCTCATTACCATAAAGATCACTCATCTTCAGGAAAGAGTGGTTTTTCTCATTGACACGACAATTTCACCTTTGTCTGGATTTGTCATTATTGATTAAACACCGTTCAAAGTTCAAAGTCCATTATTGATACCAACAGTTTACGAGAGTCTTACCGGGTAGTTCGTAAGGGAAGGCCAGCAGAGGCATAGCTATCAGCAGACAAAGGAGAGCTGATAGAATGAATCCGATCCACCACGCGCCGATCCACACCGAGCTGGCCGGTGTTATGCCCAAACTAGAATCAAATTTAAATCGTTTATTGTTCTTGTAACATAAAAGGACAAAGGGTATTTCATATCCAGTGGTTTCTTTGTAGTAACACGAGTCTAACAAAAACTATTGATGACCTCTGTGGCGCAGTGGGCAAAGGCCCGCCTGCGACGCAGAAGGTTGCGGGTTCGATCCCCGCCGCGGGACCAATGTTTGTATTATCTACAGATATTTGTCTCGGGTCTGGGTGTTTCTATGTATAATATGTATGAATTTACAAACAAGAAGTATATAAGTAGTAAATCAGTCATCACATACCATATCAGTACCGATAACACAAGCTCTGCTTACTTTGGGGCTAGATGATGCTGTGTGGAAAGTCCAGCATTATTTATTTATTTATATGCGAGTCTGCAAATCGCACGTCAGGTTCGAAAGTTAAGTCGAATTACGCTGAACTTTGTAGATGAAAATGTGATTCTTTCAACTTGATGAAGTAAATTTATGAAGAAGTAAATCGAGAAACTTACCTACCAGTGAAATGTAAATTTATTTTGAGAAATACTTACCGAATATAAACTGTTAGGTAAATTAACCTTCATAAATAAGCAACTTACTTTATAATATTCTCAACACTTCCACCTCAACAGGGACCAAAATGATTTTCGCGTTCAATAAAACCATACACTATGAAGAGCAGTGAACCATTATTACGAAAACAAATGTCTACAAAGCAAACATGGGTATTGAAACTGCCGGCAAGCCGAAGCCGAGTGTTTTCTAATGCTAATTCTGGTTTGCTCAACAATCGAGCGCGCACCAATGGACATCGAGAGGGTAGTGATGAACTCGCTGCCAACTTCTGATAATATTATTATCACATGCTGGTCAAAAGTTTTCCTGGACTGACTGGATGTTTGAAAATGAAAAATGAAAAATGAAAATGAAAATATATTTATTACTAGCAATAATAATCGTTAGATATTACCACAGGATATTACTACCTAACACATCAAGAGACGTACACAAATGTTTAGGTATTTACTGAGAAGAATAGAGCGGGAGAAGTTTACCTGTGGTCCCCACACTAGATTTATACTGTATCGTGGGTACCTATTACGGTTAACAACAGATTCAACGCCTGTGGAACTAAATGGGATAGGTAAAACTTAAAGCATAAAAGATATGATAATTAAATACCTAACACAGATAAAAAAAGTTACTTAGATAAATAAAATAGATTAGGATTAGTTTAGGGAGGGAAGTAATGGCCCGTTAATTTGCGCACAAAGGCCACACTACTCCCATTTAGTATTGCCTGTACAAGAGCCCTTTGCGGTATAAAGTGGTCTGCCATAGACTCCATTAATTTGAATAATAGCTGTTTTGTTTACCCCTGGATTTTAATTAACTTCCCATTCAAAAAAAATAAGTGCGATCGAGGACAAAACACGTAAGAGAAAATAAAATGTTATCAGGACTTGATTACCTTTTAAAAAGCCAATTTCCCATTTTTCAGGCTTCCAACAGGTAAACTTTTGTACTTGTATTTTAATCCCGTTCTCGCCAAATGAATATACGAAACCCTCTAAAGAGGTCGTTCAAAACTCGTGCCTCGGAAAATCATATTTCGTCTGTGAAACCGTGCAAGTGTAAAGGTTTTGACACACCAAATACGGCTAAAACACAAATTAAGCAGTTTGTTTCTAACAATTATTAGAGCCGTTTCTAAACTTAATTTCCTTTTCATATTATAAAGAGGAAACATTTGTTTGTTTGTTTGTTTGTTTGTTTGAATTGAATAGGCTCCGAAACTACTGGACCGATTTGAAAAATTCTTTCACCATTAGAATCCTACATTATCTGTGATGAACATAGGCTATAAATTATTTTCAAAAAAATTAGAGATCCTCATGAAAATTGCAATAATGTAACCAAAGGTGTACAAATTTTGAACATAAAATTCTTCATATCGCGTGCGCTGCGAAAACTATTGATGATAGAACAAAAAAAATTTCTACAATATTAAAGAACGTATCAATATCTACAAAAAAGTCAGCGATAGCATATGTCCAACTATTGTGGTTGTGTCAGAATAACAACTTTTATAATTTAAAAAGTGAATAAAAATGACGACCAAAAGCAGACCACGTTATTCTTATTTTGGTATTTATTCTTATCCAAATAAATTCCTTCGTAGTAAAGGCTGTTTCAGTACCCGTCGATTACTTTTTGAATGATTGAAATTGGACATTTTATTCAAAAGTTATCATGAGTTTAAAAATGTAAGATACATCGCGACCACAGAATAAATATCAGTTAGTACGGTAGGACAAGTGTCTGGGATTTTTAACACAGGTAACGGGATATTAACCATGATTAATACCATAGATACTATTGATCATGGCGAATGCAACTGCGCCGAAATATCGGGAAACTCAAAAAACATTAAATCATGGTAAATATCCCGTTAACTGTGTTAAAAATGTTGAAAACCATGATAGTTTGAAAAGTGTCTGGGAACTATGGAATGGGAGAGGAGATTGGTACCTAATATATCAATGAAATATATATGGGAGGTAGGGGAGCATTGGGCAGTAGAGAGGTTTGGACACCCCCGTGTCATGTCGGCCATAAACCATCATGCCTATCGTCAAATCGGAATTTGATCAGTTAGAATTGACCATTTTTGTGGGTGGATTGACATGATGGTGTATGGCCGGTATAACACGGGAGTTTGCCGGTGGTGTCCAAACCTGCCTTACTGCCCAATACTCCCCTACCTACCTTAGACCTTACCTACATATTAACCTCTAAACTTTAAAGGATCATACATCCCGCTCCGGGACCGCCATGTTATTATTAAATATTTGCTAAATCCATACTTCCATACTAATATTATAAATCTGAAAGTAACTCTGTCTGTCTGTCTGTTTGTTACGCTTTCACGCCCAAACCGCTAAACAGATTAAGCTGAAATTTGGCATGGATAAAGATTATACCCCAGGGACGGACATAGGCTACTTTTTTCTTTAAATATTTATAAGGGGGCGTGAAAATAAGGGTTGCAAGTTTGTATGGGGAAAAAAGTTGAGCGACGCTGGGCGTGGTCATAAAGATGATGGGTGACCGCCACTTTTTGCTCTGTTTTTGCATTGCAGATTTTTTTGTTTTTTTTTCTCATTTTGCATGATAAATAATTTTTAAATTAATTAAAAGCATGTAACATGTATATTTCTACTCATCAATACATACGAAATTAAGATTTTTTTGGTATATTAAAATACTTTTTCTTGGGCTTTGGTTCAAACGCCATCTATATCACCAAAGTCAAAACTGCTTTTTTCTTTTTTTCTCCTAGGTGGCGTTCTAATATAGCGGAGGTCGAGATACGATCATTTTGAGTTTTGAAAGCTATTGGAGATTTTTGCTTAGACTTTTCGATAATTTTTATAGGTTTTCAACTTATGTTATTTTACTCACGAAATCGCGGGTACCAGCTAGAAAATAAAATATTTTTCCTTGGCGTTGATTAGCAACGCTAGCAACGCCATCTATATTTTTCATTTTCACAACTAGGTAGCGTTGCGAGATCAAGAATACAGATCATTTAGCGTTTTGGAAATTAAAATAGGCAGTTTCATAGACGTGACGACTTAACCGATTGTAATGAAATTTGGAACGTAGATGCTTTAGCTTTTTTACTTGAATATATGCTTATCTAATTAAAAAAAATCAACCCATATGGATGTTTTACAGGGTGTTAAAGTTAGTATGGAAAATTTGATTCCTTTTTATTCACTTCAAACACAGTGTAAATAAACTTTAGGTAACACTCCTGCACTTGAATCCTAATAATGCGCAGACGAAGTTGCGCGGGTCAGCTAGTGCTTAATAAGATCCTAAGATTTTATGCATTCAAATATAATTATAATGGAGAAATACCATGATAATAGAAGGCTCAGTGTATCCAGGCCCTAAAACGGAATTAATATGGCTGAAAAGTTGCTATGAGCGTGTTCACAACACGATGAAAGCGAGAGGCCAACTTGGCTGAATGGAACTGTCGCGCCGCCGCTGAGATTAAATATTAAAAAGTAAAAAGCGCGCGGACATAATGGGACTTCGCGACTTCAAAACTTTATATTAATCGATGTTTTTGCAAAATTCACAACAGAGAATGACTTGCTAAAGCTTTTCAGGACAAGAGATTTTGTGTCGGAAAAAATATTTTGGGAAAAGTGCTACCAAATTGAGAAATTGAGTTCGTAGAAGCCGATGCTACGGCGTAGCACGTAGGCATTTATCTAAATCACAATGGTTTGTTTTTTCATTTGCTTTCCTATATTTTTTTTGGGTTCTGATATTAATGTTCTGATCGTTATAATTATGTTTGTACCTATTCATATCTAAAGCATATAATTTTTATATTAACTTACGCCCCCGAGTCGACCGACACGAAGTCCGTGTAGATAGTTAGCATCTGACCGCCGATGACGTAGCCCAGCGCTGGGCCCACCACTGCCATCGTGTAGTACACACCTAGAACAAACAAAATATCACAATACTTACCTTATTTATTTTCTCTTATTAGGTTATACTCGTATACTATATATTCTCTTTGCATTTTACAACTTTTGATGGTGACCACAGATAATGAAAGCTTGCATTTAATTTAAACTCCTTTGTTTTGAATAGGATACAAAACGGTAGAGTCGAAGAAAATAACAATGTTTAACCAAAACGTTTGCACAATAGGTACCTACATGCATGGTTTTCTGACACTCGCCTACATACCTATTCATAAAATCATGGTCTGTAACACTTCTATAGGAGTTGTCTTTGTCCTCTAATTTCTATTTAAAGCGACGTACAATCACATACGATGTGTTAAATCTGATTTGTTTGTTATGCGGCGTCACGCGAGCGAACATCAGATCAGCTGCAAAGTGCTAAACGTACAATATCGCGTTTCTAACACTCTCCCACTGTTTTCACAGCTAAAAGCAACTTACAAGTGGTAGGGATGTTGCGCAGTGTATAATGCTATACTACGCTACGCTACTTTATAGTTCGCGGTTTTTAACAAAATAGTATGTTAGCAATGTGATTTTGCTAACTTAATTCTTTATGGAAATCAATTACGCTTTAGGTAGTTACTATTAGGAAATTAAAAGTATTTCAAGGCATGCAATCGGACTAATAAAATAGGCAAATATTATATAGATTTTTATGTTTCAGGCGTTATTTTTTTTCTTATAAGTATTACAATTTTTTTTTTCGTAGGTTTAAACCTGATCGCACGCGCCGCAGTCATTTTTCTATACAAAAAATGCTGATGACGTCAGAAAATGCGACTGGCTTCTGCAGCATTTCTTCAGAATTGACAGTTCGACGTGGATAGGTCTGCGACCACCCTTAGGGAGAATATACAGTTTCTAGACTTATTATTGTTGTGTTAGGCCCAAAGTATCGCATCGCTGCCTCTATACCACAAGGTTGCGTAGAATCTCGATAGGGAGTGGCGTGTGAATACGCCCTCACTTGCAAGGGCCCTCATGGGCCTCCGTGAATGGCGAGCGATCCGCTCTCTGGCCAAAGTGCCAGTGACGGGCTTTTTGTTAAGTGTGGGACGTTTTCTTAGAAAGACTGGAGAGAATATCTAATAATACCTACCTACTAGGTATCAATAGAATGTCACTCCTTATCCCGCACCAATCGAGGCTTTGTTCTTCAAGTTCGCGAACCTTTTGAACGATTTTATATAGTGTCAGGTAGGTAATTACCAAGGTGTTTGTATAGAATTCGGTCAAGCGTGAAGCGAACTCTTGAAGAAAGCTCATAATTTGCTTTGGCCCTATGCCTATCAAAGGTCGGACTGCGCTGCGTAGTCCCAGCTCCCAAGATATTTAACTATCACAATCATAAAATAATAAAAATCACATCCAATACCATACTAGTCCTGATCCCACACTAGGATGCCCTGTATTGTGGGATATCTACGAATTACCATACCACAACACCCAGACCATGAAAAAATATCTGCAGATCGTAATTCGAAACACATTTCTATTCCCGTTTCCATTATCTGAAAGCTTTAACAACTTGTGGACACCATTGACTCCGAGTACTACCGCAACGAAGTTATCAAATTACCTATAGGTAGAATTATACTTATTTTTCTGTGAGTAAAAGAGGTGATAAACACGGAAAAGCACTCGGCACACGTTCTAATGGGCATTTAGCAACTGTAACGCGGCTTTGCTTTCGCTGTAATGGACACCGGCATTTAATTCCCCTGTTTCGAAGGGGTTGATTTTTTGCTTAGAAAATTGAGCTCATCGAGAAATTACCTACAGGGCAAATGTACCTATAGGTAGGTACTATAGAGGGGGCAGCGGCTAGACTGGATCGGGAAACAGTAGGTACCTATGTACTTATCTATAGGTATATACTATCTGTAGTAGATATAAGTATGTTTGTATTTCGGTTCGAGACGCACCGGAGATGGATCTAATGCATTTCTGAGGTCAGCACTATTAATGGATGCCGATCACTCAAGTCAGCAGGTGCAACTAACATTTGTCACACAATATGCCCTCAAACGTGAAAGGAAATCAGAGAACCAATTCAGATCCTAAACCTAGGTTAGTTCATGAGCATGCATCTAGAAGTACCACCAAAATACCTTGAATAAACCCCTCATTTGGAGACATCTAAGATAAGTTGTAAGTAGAGACGTCACAAAGAAAGATAGCTTAATCACATATCCTTAAGACCATGTGTTTACTTAACTTACAAGCAGCACAAAAAGTTTTCTTGCCTAAGTTCACTTCGTCTTAATAGATTTTTAGTATAAGTACAACAGCTTCATAACATCATCCGCACTCAAATAAACGCGGCTCGCTTCGCTTCCCTTAACCCACCTTACCCAAGTAAACCGAAGACATCTTCTTGGACACGTTCTCGTCGATGTAAGTAACACCGAGGGTAAAGAGCGGTGTTGCGCCTGCACCGTGCAACAGTTGCGCGAATACAAAGATGGCGACTGCCCACGCGCCTCCCTCCGTCTGAGTCGCTCCCTCCTCCCCACAACGGGGGGATAGCTGTGGAAGAAGAAGAATAGTTTTATAGTACTGAAGATACTTACCTTGAGCTTTCTGTATCCCAGGTGCTCTATTTCAGGTTTCTATTGTCTTTCCGATTCATTGTTGCGTTTCTTTATATGAGTACTAGGTATATTAATGCCCAAAAACAATAATAAATTGTACGTTTAACGTGAAATTAATATTTTTAATATTGATGATAGTAATGACAGGATCATTATAGGTAATCCTAGACCTACGTAATTCAATAAATCCTTGGTGAAGCGTGAGGAGAAACACAAAAGAATCTACATAAACACCTAGCTCATTATAGGTACAAACAAGTTCCATTTCCGAATCTTTGATTATTCGAGCTCGAGTGAAAGGCTTGATTACCTACTAATTGAATTAAACTCATCGAACGCAGTCTATTGTCAAACTGAATGAGTCGGCTATTGAAGTGCATCGTTTTGTGCACCCTGTATAGCTGAGTTTGCGAACTCCCTGTATTTGGAACTTTGAAAAATGTCTTTATGTTTTGCAGACGTTTTGAGGCACTTACCTAAGGTATGCAAGTCTGAGGCGGAATAAGTTTTTGTCAAAGGGCTTTGCGTAATTCATGGTTTCCGAAAAATGTTGCCTACTTACCTAGCAGCTATTATTAGACGAACATTTATAAAATACTAGAGGCACGACTTCGTTTACCTGCGTGGTACCAACGATAATGTTCTTTTCATCCTATTAGGGGTAAAATGACCAAAATTCCTTTTTAGTTCTCCCCATACATCATACGCAAATAAAACTAGTAGTAAGCATAAGCACTACATGAACTTACAGTTCGATTAGCGTTGCACAAATCGTCCGACTCTTCGCTGGCTATCCTGTAGGGTAATACGAGGAAGTGTGGCAGCGCGAAGAGAAGGGATCCAGTCCCCATGAGGAGCACCCCCCAGCCGAGCCAGCGTGGCTTCGAGGAGCTGTTCCGACCGCCCAGGTACGTCACGGGGGCTAGGCACGCGAATGAAGCCATGTCGTAGCTGGAAAGAAAATAGGTCTATAACATTACTGGCAAGGACGCTGAAATTAGTTAGGTTACTGAATATTACTTGAACTCTGCCACGCTCAAAGTTAGGTAATTTTAATTTAGCAAATTTATTTAGACTTAGGCCCAATCTCATCTTTTGCCTTTCACGCAAGTAACGCGCCAACGTTACGTGCTTTAAACCTACTAAATAATTTTCTCCACGAGTTCCAGCATATCGACATTTTCAATGACAGTCTATGCTCCATATATAACAATTTAAGAGTATATTTAAGTTATGTTCATTTACGATAGTTAAGCGCTTTGGACTTTTCTGTAAGCTTTCTATCTATTTTTAATAAATCATTTCATTTCATTTCATTTCATTTGCAAATAAAGTGGCTCATACCTACATAAATACTGTACCTATTTCAAACATTATGCTATATCTAATACTCAAACTCAAACAGTCTTCCACTATTTAAAATTCATCAAATTCGTATTAGAAAACCAACTGTAGGCAATTTTGTCTCTCTGTATTTCTCTATTCAGGCTTACGTTGAAGAAAATCGTCTAAAAAGAGAGCTAAGAATGAGCTGTAGGTAGGTACCCGCCAGCGATGACGCCGGTCTGCATGGACCGCAGGCCGAACCTCTTCTCTATAGTCGTTATGACTACATTCACGAACCCGTTCACCACCATTCCTGGAACAAAACAAAATAATATTAATGATTCTATTTCAATTATATATTCAGATATCACTCTAAAGAAACAGCGTCACCACGGATCGGAGAAGGTCCAAAGTCCTCTACTCTACTTATGAGTGCAATTTTAGGGATGTAATTTAAAAGTCTTTACCTAGTAGGTAATCCCTAAGATCCAAACCCGATCTAGATATCACACAGAATTGTTCACAACAACGTTACACTCATGCCCCTGCCTCAAACCTCCCAGTATTTAAAGATAACAAACTCTACAACCCAACGAACCATATTATTTTCGCCTTTCATTTCACTCTAGAAAATTGAGATTTAATTTTCAATTCCAAAAATAGCAGAACTCCCGCGAGGCTCAATCCGGGTATTTCATATCAAATCATCAGATATCAATTCCGGATATCGAGTGTCACGTTCAGGAATACGCTTGCAAAAATAACCGGATCCAGCTACCAGCTATTAAACTTGCACATCCGGCCGGACAGACGATCGGACGCCGGCCGGAATAGACTGACAGACGTCGATTTCAATTATTTTCTTTACTGAATTGAATGGTGGTTAATTAAGTTTTGATCGGCGTTATTCGAGTTGGATGAAAATAGGCGCGCGTATTTTCAATATCGCGGTAAGGCTGCCATTTTTAGATCATACGTAGGTATACTTACCTACCTACTTATTTTAGTAAGTAAAGTACCTGCCTATGTTATACGTATGCGTTATTTTTTTTTTTTTGCGAAATATGTTCAGAATCATGGTCTGATTGCAACCCCTCAGTTTTCGGTAGCAGTATTTTTACACCCTGTACCTACGTTTCCAAAAAAAAAAAAATACAAAATTAACGGAACCACCGTATTTAAACTGTAGGTAGGTACTTATATTAGGTATACAGTAGGTATACTCGTAATAACAGGATGTTTGATTTGATCTATATCATTATAAAAACCAGTTTATGATTATTTTGCATTTAGATACTTACATTTTTTATAAACGTCTATCTTGATCCATAATTTCCTGACCTAAATGACCTCCACTATATACCTAACTTGCCTATTTCTTTTTTTTTATCCTAAAACAATAATGTTATTTCTAGAATTTATATCTTAGTAAGATTGTTAAGATCTTGCCAGTTTAGCCCCTCGCTGTTGCTAACTGATTTCCTCGCCTACTATTTTCGAGCTAGGAAAATTTGCGTCTCCAACCCATTTTCTTTGAAAAATCTTTACTGTCCCTCACTGCATGTTACTACCAGTCACTGCACAGAGGTTATTTCCTAACAACAATGAAGCCCATGCCAAAACTGTTTATCGAGATACCCCTAACCCAATTCCATAACAAAGATTCCATTAAGGTAACAACCGTTTACAGACAATGGCGGTCGGAGACTCGACTTGGATGCCTCGTCACGTACCACACACCAACGAATGTTGGGGGTGCACTGAGATGGGTTAATTTCGTAGTTGGCGAATGTTGATATTTTTTTATATTCATAAAAAAAATACGACCTATAAGTATTCACCTATATGTTTGAGATATAATAAAACATCTAAGGGCTATAGAGTTAAAGCATTTTGTCGGCAAAAAGAAAAAAATAAAAGTACTGAAAGTTCCTCCAGCTTGCTTGCAACTTTTAGTAAAAAAAAAACAGTTCACGCACGCTGCTTTAGTAGGAACTTTGTTTCAGCTGTCTTTCCTGAATCACATCTGAGCTAAATAATGAAATAGCACCCAGTGTAACTCCAGCCAATATGGTGGCCCTTTCTCAAGATTAGCAAATGAATAGCCTCTGTAACCGAGAGTGATTAATTGGCCGCACACCATGACTCATGCTGTTTCCTTGCTGTTGCTCCGATTCATCGAGGAGAATAAACTTAGGCCTTTACATCCGAAGGCAACCTATGCCTATACGTTTGACCTGAGACATTGTTTGAGATGGAATTAGGCTTGTCTAGCACCTAAATCAGGAAGATGAAAAAAAAGAGGAAATATTTTAAATAAATACCTACTCAGAAAAATACTCATTCATGTCCAGCTAAAACTGGCATGTCTGATTTTGTAATAAATGTTTGTAGCCGCATTTGTAGGTAATAATTCTAGGAAGTAAAAGTATTTTTGCATCACAGATATTTGTTGTTTTTGTGATAGCAATAAAATATTTTTTAATGTAAGCACGAACATAGAGTTATTGCGTAGTAAAACATGTGAACCATTCCTTTATGAATTAGAACTCTGTAGATATTTAATAAATTATAACTCTTGCTTTCGCTAACACCTGGGAGGTTATTCGCGTTCGTTTGATGAATATTCGGATGCTTCTTACTACGTGTTACATTGTATTCAGTCGTTAAGATCAACGTTAAAACACGGTCCTAACCTAAGACCAAATATTCCAAACCGAAAAATTGCCCCTTGAAGTCAGAAATCGTAGTAAGAAACATTCGAATATTCATCGAACGAACGAAAATAAGAACCGGAATACGGCCCCAGAATTTTTCATTCACAACATGACATGTAATGGTCATGATAAGGTGGTCGTATGAGAGAGCCAACTCTGGTGACACAGTTTTTAGGCCGCCTTATCCTAAGCATGAAAGCGCTCAGTTGATAATGAATGCCATTTTGGGGGTAGGTAGTATTCCCCCAAATTATGGTAAAGAGGGAGTACTCGCCTCACTAAGGTTTGCCCAACTGGCACACTTACCTTAGGGCCTTTCGGCCGACAGTTATAGTCGGCTAGTTCTATATAGGTAGAAATTCCCAGTAAACATCGTCAGCGCGATTCAGAATTTTTTCCACACATAGTTATTACTTTTTGCGTGTTCCTAGCGCCATCTAGTGGTACAGCTCCGAAGTACGTCGCTGTAATTGACATCTCTTGAAGTTCAGCTTATAGTTCAGCTTGTAGTTCAGGCGATGGTAGATAGAGGTCGCCACACCATTAACGGTTACCCATCCATTCTTCTTACAGTACAGAACGAACATTGTACCTACCTACTTAGAACGACTGCAAGCTAAACAGCGCTTTACTTACATACATAAATATACCTACTTACATAGGTATTCAATGATTGTTTCCGAGTGCGCCTCGGGCTAGTTATATCATCCGACATAAGCCGATAAGGGGATTACAAAATGTTCAAAAGGTGCATTCAGATATTGAAGGATGCACAATAAAAGGATTACCTACTGCGTGATATGTGATCATGGTGTGGCGAAAGGGGGTAGGTTACCCTGCTTTAGCAATGTTTATATTGTTTACCTTTTAAAATTACTTGAGATACCTACCTACTACTTAGGTAATTTACCTACTGATTTGAATTCAAATTGAAATTTGAAACAACAGTTGAGTCTTCACATCGAATCGAATATGTAAAAAATATATATATATAGCAACTAAAAAATTTAATTTGATAATTTCGCTTGTTTTTTGATTTTAAGAAACCGGCAAATGTTGCTGATTGATTCTACCTCGGAGGTATATGGCACCCACGGATTTAAAGAAATCTGTGATGGCACCTAATTCACCTCACCTAATGCTTACTCTACATAAAAAATCAGGTTTTCACGTTATTAACGTAAGGTAATATTGTAGGTGAATATTATACAATTTTCTCTTATTTCGTAGCGAAAAAGGTAAGCCCAAACATTAGTCCGGGCCACAGGTTTATTAAATACCTTGCTCAGGAAGAAAAGTCGCAAGTCCATGCAATGTGTCCCGGAATCCTAACTAATGTCGGGTGTTACCGGGATCGCGGGCCATCCCGGGAATTCCGGCAAACAATGAGACTGTCCCGCGATGGCCGACGCGGGAAATAATGTACCACGGATTTGCGGTAATACCTTTTCTGTTATTATATGTGAGAAAGTGTTTTGTTGTCCATGTTAGGTAAGTATAAGGATTTTGTGAAACTGTTGTAGGATATTCGTAAGCTTTACGAATGTGTATTTAGTTCTAGTTTCTCTACAATAGGTACCTACCTTATTTACCTACCTAGGTACCTACTATTTCTTAGCCCTTCGTGTGTCCAATTCGCACTTTGCTCATTCAGGTTCTTCAAAAAAAAGCCGTGTTGGCCGAATGAGGTTGTACCTCAACTTTCAATCCGAACGTTGTGGGTTCGAATCCCGGCCGTGCATCAATGGATTTTGCGTTACGTAAAATTTATATGCGCTTTAACACGTGCTCTAAACGGTGAAGGAAAACATCGTGAGGAAACCAGCTTGTGTTCTTATAGGCGGCGATGGACTTGCAACCTGTCACGTATGGAATACTAACTTCTGCAAGATGTGGGAATGTATCAAATATTATGTGTTTGAACATGCCTCTGACTACCCCCCTTAGACATATTCAAAGGATCTGGAATAAGTAACATAAAAAGATCTGAGAGAATGTCTACCGCACCTTGGGGATACAGTCGTGAACTTGTGTTTTTATTTACCAACGTTTATAGTTATAAGTAATTTTTTTACAGGTTCAACAACTGATATGACTCATAATACACTTATGAGTTACATTATAAAAAAAAGCAATTAAAACAAGTTACTCAACGCTTCGTGAACAAGCAATGCCAACTTTTCTCGGCTGAGCGAGCGCGCCTTCGAGTGCTGTAGGTACCTTCAACTTAGTACCTACTTGAAGTTAACTCATACGAGTTGATGTGCTTATTAGGGATAAACACGTATTTAACTGAAGGTACTTAGAAATGAGACGCGTTTTGTTTGCTGAATAAGCCCGGGTAAAAAAAAGCTCGCTTCTTCTCTTTCCATCTTTGAAGGAGTCGAGAGGAAAAATGGATTGATTGCATCATAAGCAAAGTACCTACCTACTATTAGATAGGTACTACATCAAAATTTAAAAATGTGAGAAAGCTTGGATTTCACACACCAGGGTAGCTGAAAAGGTTTAATTAAACTTGTATTAAAAGTAAACAGACAATGAACACTTTTAAACTGATTAATACATCACCTTTCGAGTACCTACTTAATACCAACGCGAATTAGGGAGCACGTTAATTTGTATCATCCGTGAAGTACCTACATCCTGAGACGTTGATTGCAAATAAATACGGCTTGATTGCAGTCGTGGGAGGCGACGTGGATAGTGCGATGAAACCTTCGTTTGCAATGAGATTTTAAGTTTGACTCCGCTTGCTTTTGTCGCAATTGTATTACCAGTTAAGGATTATATTTTTATAGTGTTAACCGCACACTTAGGGATATTTAAAGATATTTAAATGTATCCCAAAAATTAGCACCCATGCGGGATTTGAACCCACGACCTTGCCGATCCGTGGCATCGCTCTAACCAACTGAGCTAACGGGCAACCGACGCATGAGTTGAAATTTATTGGGAGTACATACTATACAGCATTGCGCTGTGAGCGACATCTATGGAGACACATTGCAGTCATCTTTCCACTCTATGTCCAAACTTTAGTTCGGAAACATAGACAAGAGATGGCACTCTTATTAATCGATAAGGATTATATTTTTATAGTGTTAACCGCACACTTAGGGATATTTAAAGATATTTAAATGTATCCCAAAAATTAGCACCCATGCGGGATTTGAACCCACGACCTTGACGATCCGTGGCATCGCTCTAACCAACTGAGCTAACGGGCAACCGACGCATGAGTTGAAATTTATTGGGAGTACATACTATACATTATACATGTATTACCAGTTACCACACTATTCCAATGTCATAATTTATTGTAGGTAAATAAGTATTTTAAAACTAGGTAAGTGTAGTATGCACTACATAATCAGAATAATTTTAGGACTAGGTAGTAACTTCTTTTGACTATTGGGGATAAAATATTTCTTTTTTTCACATAGAAACATTGAAAATTCATTCACTAAAAAAGTAATTTCAATCGGCAGTACTCAGGTATAGCTGGCAGTATCGGCTGCCAGCGGCAGGCGCGTGGAGCCGGCACTTTCTATGTTTGTGTCGCCAACTCGATACTCCAGCCGATTGCCTAAAGGGGGACGACACAGTGAGCTCAAGTTCACGACTGAAGTCCTGCTAAAGAAAAAAAATTACTCCACGCAACGAAAAGGCTAACTTCACGAATGCCTAGATCCGATGAGTTTACTGTAGGTATTTACTCTAAAAGAACTTCTTCATAAGAGACTCTACTTTGAATCAATTTCTATAGATTTTTGGAAGTAGGTACCTAAGTAATTGTTTATTGTATGGCTCCGATTTTTTTATAATATAATACCCACAGAACTATATCTAAAGTTCTGTGATAATACCGAAATGTTACAGACATGATTTTTGATTATTGATGATTATTGGCTTATTTAAAATTAGATTTCAGAAAATGTTAGTTTACAAATGTTACTATTAATAATTTTTTAGATGACAAATTTTAATTTTGATGCGCCTTGTGTTAATATTAATTTGCACTCCGGTATGTTTCGGGAAAGCATGTTTTACAATATCTAAAACGTTTGATCTTGCATGCAAATGTAACCTACACAATGTATTAAGCAAATTAATTATCTTTATCTTTACTATTGTTTATTGATTTTACTTTTACTTACCTATACCTAAAAGTATAAGTAAAAGTATTTAGTACATAAAAGAGGTGATGAAACTGGTCCTACTGAATAAATGCTTTTTATTTTGACTTTGAGAAAAAATCTCGGTTATAATGATTTATTAAGTACCTACCTATACTGAAATTTCAACAACCATTTTGTCAGGTAAGGAATAAATATGTTCGTACTCCTACTGAGTAGGTACCTGCCGTAGGTACCTAATTTGCTTGCATTATAGTACCCAATAAAGTACTTAGCACTCGGTGCACCCCTAACTCGTTTTCATGGTTCGATGAGTACGATTATCCCGAGTGGCGAGTACCTGGTTGTAGCAGAATCAACTACCTAGTGGTTGTTTTTTTGTAAACTCAGAAATAGACAACTGCATTTCCACCACGGTACGGTAGACATTCGTGCAGATCAAGCCACTTTAAGAAACTTTGAAGGCAGAGGGTAGTCATAGGAAATAAACATTTGACACATGTCATGCCCATATGGTAATCCCCTTAGTAAGGTGGTTTGTACAATACCTACATACGCACAATCGTTTTCTTTAGCTCTCTGTAGTAGCTGCGCAGAATCCATTTTTGATGACGCCTAATGGGTCACCGTACATTCTGCAAAATGTGGATATTGTTTTATTTAAGTAGTATTTGAACGTGCGTCTGACTAGGTACCTCTGCCAAAGGATCTCAAGCTCCCTATATCTATCTATAGATCTAAGATAATGTCTACCGTGCCATGGCCGGTTTTCATGACAGTCGTGATCCTGTTTATTAATAAGTATATTTAGCAATAAGTAATCTCCAACAAGCTTATTACTTCGAAGCCAGACGTTTCAAGTGGTACTCATACCATATTAGTGAAGCATCGGTTCATATAAGTTCATTAGCTATGTTTACGATCGGCTGGTGATTGAGTGTTGTTGCCAGTTCGTAGGGGCACGAAACTTAGGTAATAATATCTGCGATAGCAACAAAGAAAATGAAACTTGCTTACCTTTACTGAATGTCATTTTATAAAGTTCTTTCGCCTTTCAAAAATTAAAATGTTAAGAGTCAAGGTGGTTTTCTTAGCAGTCTGTGGCTTATGATCAATCTTTAATTTTATTTAAAATTCTTTAAATTAAGAGTTAAGGTACTTCTCTGGTAAATGTATATATAAAAAATATCTAAAAGAGTTTAATGAAATAATTTTGACCACCTCTGTGGTGCAGAGGGCGAAGGTCCGCTTGCGACGCAGAAGGCTTCGGGTTCGATCCCCGCCGCGGGACAAATGTTTGTATGACCGACAGATATTTGTCCCGGGTCTGGGTGTTTCTATGTATAATATGTATGTATTTACAAACAAAAAGTATATAAGTAGTTTATCAGTCATCTAGTACCCATAACACAAGCTCTGCTTACTTTGGGGCTAGATGATGCTGTGTGAAAAGTCCAGCATTTTTTTTTTTTTTTTAATCATTACTAAATACTCTCTTTTTTTTTCTTCAGTTCTAGCACGATTAGGTTTATTTCTTCGATGAGATAATATGATCGAAGGTTTATTTAACTTAGATTTGCCAGCTTAAGCTGAAACTTGTGCTGAAGTGGGCAAGTTTGGCAATGCAGCTTGCAAGCACACTTTCAAGTTACTAGCATTAGGTAGCACCTGTCGCTAGTGAATAGCTCCTCTTAGCTGCAACTTAGGTACTTAATTAGGTACCTTCCTCAAAGTAGGATTAAGCTCTTGCTTGTAGTAGGTTAACACTAAAAATAAAAATAAACTTAGGTAGGTACTGGTCACTGATGGATAGATAAGTGATTGTAGTTTTTTGTACTTTAAGAGCATCTAAACTTACTTTGACGAGTATCAATTTTGTTTGACTGGCTTCCCATTGGAGCTTGACTATTTAGTTTTAAGATGGATCACCTAAAAGAATTCTCGGCCTCAAACCGTGTTTGTTGCCCTGATTCTTCACGGTATTAGTCGCGAAAGAGCAGGAGTAAAATTAGTTTTAAGACTAAGTGATCCCAGCGGTTCTACTGAACACGTGCTTTTTGACTTTGACTGTTTTTTAAATAATTATTGAAGCTAAACCTTTAAGTACATACCTAATTTTTTTTTATTTTTCTTGGGTCTAGTATACTTTACTTACTAAGGAATTTATTTTGAAAAACGTGACCTGGATCAGTTGAGCTATCTATAGATCGTTTCTAACGATCCTTAGATAGCTTGACTAATCCTGTTGTATTTTGTAAGTATATGTAAATATGTAGTAGCTTAGTTTCAATAATTTATACATATAATAAGCTAAGTATGGTATACCTACCTAAAAATAGGTATCATCAAATTTTCGCAAGAAAAAAAACTTCATAATCCCGCGACAACCGCGGGTTGTCAGCCCCTGGAAACTTTTTTAATTTTGCCGCCAGAGGTGGCGAACTAATTAACGTGTGTTAATTATCACATCATAACTTTTGATGAATGTCTTGCATTATTTAAACGGAAGTAGAGCACAATTCAGAGGTACCTAGCGTTATCCTACTAATATTACAGTTTGTGTCGCGATGGACGAGGAGTAGAATCACCTTGTTTTAAGACGTTTCAAAGTGATCCCAGCGGTCCTACTGAATAAATGCTTTTTCACTTTGACTTTGGCTTTGTGACTGGGGAAATGCGGTGATAAGTTTAGTTTATTGTGACAAAAACTTCTAAAAATGGTGTATTTTGTCAGTTTCGTACCTTTGCAATATGTATAGGTATGTTAGCTTATCTATATTCTATCCTACTAATTAGCTACTTATACAAACCTAGAAGGATCATAGCAATACATTGGGTGTTTGGTTATTCTTTCACGCGAAAACTACTGTATAGGTAAACGATGAAATTATAAATAATGCTGGACATTTTTCACACAGCATCATCTAGCCCCAAACTAAGCAAAGCTTGTACTATGGGAACCAGATAACTGATATACTACTTATATACTTTTTGTTTGTAAATACATACATAAAAAAAAAGTAAAAGTGACAAAAAAAAAGTGGTGTAAAGTTATATATTATAGGTATAGGCAGAGCGCAGCTAGTAATATAATATGTAGGTACTTAATGATGTACATAATATTTCCAAAACAAATAAGTAACACAATTACAAAGTTAAAATATCAGGGATAAGGTATGTATTGTATATCCCTGTGTTCATATTTGGTTGTGCTGCTCACATCAACGTACCTGTATTTAAGTATTTAGGTATGTACCTACGTAACTTATCCTCTGAGTGGAACTGTAGTAAACATTCTATGGTACCTGGAACCTCTACGATGAAATTAGTTATAAATATTTAGGACTGTCTTTGCGGTACGGGTATGACATGTGTAAAGGACTTTAATTGGCACTTAAAATTTAAATTAACACTGCTTTTTTAATTAACGAGCGTGCTGAAAAATATATAACTATCAAAAAGTTAATAAAAACTATATGCGTTCAAATAAATAAATAATGCTGGACATTTTTCACACAGCATCATCTAGCCCCAAGGTAAGCAGAGCTTGTGTTATGGGTACTAGATGACTGATATACCTACTACTTATATAGTTTTTGTTTGTAAATTCATACATATGATACATAGAAACACCCAGACCCGAGACAAATATTTGTAGATCATACAAACATTGGTCCCGCCGCGGGGATCGAACCCGGATCCTTTTGCGTCCTTCGCCCGCTGCGCTACAGAGGTCGTCTAATGATATGTAAATGATAGGTAGGTACTTATAGGTACAATTTTTTAGTCAGAGCTCTATACATTTATGCCCATTTATACATTTTTCTCCTGCAAGAAATGCATAGTCTAGGCATGTGCTCAAATGTACATATTTAGTCGTTGTCTCTACTGCCCGCTATACTATCTCTAAGGGACCTTGAATACACCATACCGATCTGAGAGAAAACCTTGCCTTGGGGATACCGTCTCCCAAGCAAAACCGCGGACGGAATCTACTAATAATTCCAAGTTTATACCTACCTCACTTGTCTGTAAAAAACCCTACCTTTTTCTTTTCTCAACAAAGTCACTTAGCGAACTAGTCGTAACTTAAGCGTAACTTAGCCAAGTTATTACAACAGGTGTGCTGCCGGCTCATTTAACTTGCATACTTATTTACAACTTTACTTGCGAGGTTTGTCACTTTACAGGATAGAATAGCATAGCATTTCTAGGATATTTAGCATTTGGTATTTCGTAGAGGCTCGACGCAAAGTCAAGATATTGATGTCTTCTTAAATTGTTTATTAATTAATAAGATAATTATGCGATGAGACGCGTGTCGCAGCAAGTGCTGCGCCACAACGGGTATGGCGCCACTGAAAACCAGCGCTCCAACACTCTCAAGCTGTTGGAGCAAATGCTGAGGGGTAGCCGTATTTTCACCCACATAAAATTATGTAGATTTAAGTACCTATTGTAACTGTTGTGTATGATGTGGAGAAAATAAAACTTTATTCTATTCTATTCTATATTCAATTTGATCACAGATATCAATCCTGTTCCTTCGCGATCAATACGCGTAAAGAACTAGTGTAGCAAACACGGTTTGGAGGCTTAATTTTCGGTGATATATGTAATTAATTTAATCTAAATAGCCAACAAGGGCTTTGACTTAAAAAATATGCCGTTTTTTAATTAGTTCCAAGGCGTTAAGTGTCTGTTGAATGAGTTCGAGTAATTACAGGCACGCACAAATTGAGTTACAAATTAAAATATAAACGGTTCATTCGCAGTAATCTCGTTATGGATTGCAATAAATGTAGATTACAGCCTCCCCTTGCCGCGACTATCAGTTTCAATACAAGTCTATGAATATTTAAAATCTACTGTTTGTCTGTTTATTTTAAAACCTTTGTATGTATTGAGTGTTTCAGGTCGCTAACGGTAAATTGGAGAAAACTAACAAACAGAATTCAAATGTTGTCAGTGTCAAAGATTTAGAAAAAAAACATATTATAAATTCTAACTTGAGAAATCTACAAAAAACGTGTTTAGGACATACTGTGTAATATTCAATCAGCTAAAATAGTACTTAAAATTTTTGAATAAAATCGATTTAAAATTATTTACCTACGTGAAATTGCAATTTCTGTAGAACAGGGTAATAAAAATATCAGATTTCTTTAACTGAAGGTGACTGAAGTGTTGCTTCTCCTTTGTTGCGTGTCGCTTTTCACGGGTGAATCCGCGGACAAAAGCCACCAAAAATAAATAGAACACGTTAAATTTTATAATCCTATGATTTGTAGGGCTGACTGCGAGCTCATTTCGGAGGCGCGTGTTTTTAAATTAATGGCAGGATATTGTGCGCTCATCTGTGAACTGAGCTGCAGCTCATAAAGAAAGAAAAGAAAATACGATTTATTTTTGTGTTTAAAAACAATAATGCTAATTAGTTAGTATTCTTCGTCATCATCATCCACAATCTGACTTTACCCACTACTGAGTAGGTATAGGTTTCCTCCGGGTGACATAGTCTAGATAATTTATTTAAGAACTCTACAATTTAGTGTAATATCTAATTTTTTAATCCATTTTTCATCGATACTCAAATTTAAATTATTCGGTCCAAATTGAAGCTTCTCCTCCAGCTAACAAACAACGGTAACATACGCCGTTGAAAGCCATTACGTAGTGCAACAGAACTCGTATAGCCTGAGTGCTTGCTTACAGTGGTTTAGAGAAAATGGAATAGACTTACCTACCCAATCTAAGAACGGAATAATTTGAATAAGTACCAACTACATGCTTCCAACACTTGAATTTTGTAATGCCTGCTTCTATAAAATGAGAATGTTCTAGTATCTAGATACTTAGGAACCCAATTGAATGTATATTCCTTTTAAATACAGTCGCAATTTGTTTCGAAAAAATACAGATTGGTGTAAGGTATTAAATAAATAATTAGTACATTCCTAAAACAGTTAAATGCTCTCCTATCAGTTAAAGTAGGTATCTACTTATGAAAAGCTCGCCAGAGAAAAAGATGCACATTATGATGTTGCAATTTTTTTTTTCAAGTAATCAACGTTTGTTTATTTCATTTGAAACAACTGTCTATGCCTTGAATTCAGAGTAAGGAGACTTTGTCAGAGGGATTAATCGTACAACGGTTGTATTACAACTATTTATTTTGTCAAGCCATAGATTACAGGATTTTTAGATTTAAAAAAGCTCACTCGAATTGACACTAGCTTAAATTTTCCTCTCTCTTCCAGACAATCAACTTCCTGTTGAAAGCGTTCCTTCATAAATCTGCATTACGTTTTGCCGGACAAGAGTTATAGCCCCCAACAGGTGTACCTACCTACCTACTGGTACCGGAACACGTTTTTAATAACGAAATATACCCGTGATATACTGCCGGGGTTATTGCACCTTTGTTTATTCTGCATTGTTAACACATTATATTAAAGCTATTTTGAAAATAAAGACTGGGTAGGTACGTAATGAATCGGTACATGTGCAGAGTATTGGTCGCGAAGGAACAGGAGTAGAATTACCTAGTTTTAAGACGTTTCAAAGTGATCCCAGCGGTCCTACTGAATAAATGCTTTTTGACTTTGACTTTGACTTTGTACATTAGCTAATGAATGTCGATTGACTGGATATTAAAAAATGTTATATCAGACCAAATAGGTAATTATTAGATTGCGATCTTGATTGCCTTAATTCATCGACTTGACAGGAAATGATTATAATGAACAAAAAAAATATTATGATAGTCGGGTAATGGGCTTCACTCTAAATAACTTAGAATTGCTGAAATCATTAAATTATTAAAAAAATATATTAACAGTACAAAATGCAAACATAGTACAAAATTTACGGATCTGTTGACATCAAAAATATGACATCAACTAAAAAGCAACTCCCGAAGATAAATATCCACAAGTTGCAGCTCAGTGATGAGCGAACTCACCGGTCCGGGATAATTTCCCCGGAGTCCGGGACACTCCCGAGCCGCGCTAATCGACGCGGCCATTGCTGACGATTGCTTCATTCAATTCAACAGAGGTAGTAGTTTAGAAAAACCATGATTTTGTTCAAACATGAAGAAAATTCATATTTTTCAAGTAGATCCTATCTAAAAGTTTTGTAGAAGTTGGAAATATATTGCAACTCCCGGAATTTTCCTAGGTTTTTGAAAATTCCTGGGAATATGCTGGATTCCTGAAAATTTCCGAGAATATTGAAATTGAAAATTCCGTAGAAAAATCTTTTAGAAAACTCTTTTAGGGTTAAGCTCGCCTTTGTACATGTACTTTCTAATTATTGTTTTGTAACCATTGTCTTGTGTACAATAACGAATTACAATAAAGAATTACAGAATTACAGAAAATTAGCCAAGCATAAATAAAAAGTAAATGAACAGATTATTACTTCCTATCATGCGTTGAATAAGCGTGAAGAATGTCAGATAAATAGGTAAAGAGCATTATGTAATCTGTGATACGATTATAGTGTAACCTCTAAGAGAAATACATTTCTCTATGACATAAAGCTCAAATCAGCTTAAAATCATCTGCTTCACATAAATATCTCTGTCATTACGACAATAGAACCGGCTTCGATGCAAACCGCTATCTAACCAAGTATGGAATTGCAGGCGCTTCGTGACCATTTCAATCAATTCGTATTTTATTTCAGCATTGCATGTAAGTACACTTGTGCTCAAGGTGAAACGGGACGTAAATATCGGAAAAGTGTCCGTGACTATCTTACTTAACATGCATGCTGTAACCTATTATTTGGGTTCTGGTATAATCTGGTAATAAAGATTATAAAGTAATATAGGTAGTATATACTTAATTTAAAAATACTTAATTTAAAGCTCTTTACTTAATTAAAAGCTTAATAAAAAAAAATAAGGTTATTAAACAATGAGGTAGTAAATTTGACACAGTTAAATAACAGATTTCGCCAAATCCGTCTGCAACGTTCCCAAAGATAGGCTCAAAAATTTTTGTATTATCTACGGAGCCTAGAACATTATACGACGATTTGTTTGTTCTATTATTGCGTAGGTGTCGATAATTTTCCGTGAAAGAAAGTGTGCGCTATGATCGATCTGCAGTTTCTCACGCTCGCTAACTTTCTACCAATCTGCATAATACGATAATACGCTTCCACGCGTGTCACCCTCCTATTAACTATTCTGTATATCTACAAGTAGAGTAAAGAATGTTAAAATTCTGTACTCTACGCCATTCCAGGCTATGATTTACATCTACTTATTTCAAGTTTCATAAAAACAAAAGGACATGACCTGGTCACAGTTCGAGTATGGTTCATAATGCCCCACTAACCTTCGGACAAATCGCATTGCAGTGCAGTCAATATGACTTGCCTTCAACATTACGTGCAGGTTGGTTCAAAATGAAAGGTTGTCAAACATGTTTTTAATAAATTTCTTGTGTTCAGCCTTACCAACACAACCTTATTTATGGTAGAAAGAAGTATCTAAATGAAAAGTATGATGATTGAGTAAATTACATTTGAATTTAGACTTTAAAATTGCCGGTAGGAAAATGTTTTTGTCCTTATTCAAATGTCATTTTACTCTATTCTACCATATACACCAGGCTGCGTCACCTACGAGTCACTAAACATTAGGATAGCATCCAGGTCCCTACGTGCTTGGCCGCAGGTTTCTGATGTTAACTATATCTAGGATCATGGTAAATAAGGAGTATCGTATGAGCTAGGCATGATTATCCATATCCATACTAATATTATAAATGTGAAAGTAACTCTGTCTGTCTGTCTGTCTGTTTGTTACGATTTCACGCCCAAACCGCTGAACAGATTAAGCTGAAATTTGGCATAGTGAAAGGTTGTATCCCAGGGAAGGACTACTTTTTATCCCGAAAAAATCCCGAGGGACCGCGGGTCACACCGCGGGAGCGCAGCTAGTTATGTATAAAAATTACAAAGTGCAGGATGGTCAACTCCTAAGCTTGACATGTCATGTAAGACTAAGAGGTATAGAATTAGGTACCTACAATTGTAAATTGTACATCAATGTAAGTTTAAGTCTGAACTTACCCTGTATGGCTCCGGCCCAGCAAAGACAGAAGAGCGCCCACTTGGCGGTCCGGAACCGCTGCAGCCAATGCGGCCGGAACAAACCCCAGCCGCATCGCAGGCCGCGGTCCCGAGCTGATGCCACATCTAGCTCTGGATCCCGACCAGGCTGGAAACATAGAACCTTTGTACCTACACATATTCACGAAAACAGGGTTACGGTGGTATCGGATTTTCCAAAGTGCTGTAGACTCAGATATGTCCCAGTTAAACCCAAGATCTGTAGTCACTGTTCTTTGAAAATTGGTACATCAACATGCCATTGCTCACATTCCAAACGGGAAAAGTTGCAAGCGCATCGCCACCTATAAAAATTCAAACTGGTTTTCTCTCAATACTTAGGTGTTGCGAGTTTTTTCCAGCTTTCGCTGTTTGCGCCATGGAAGCTTGCTCTCCACGTCCACAATGAAGTACTTAAGAGGTTGGAACATTTGAGATTGTTGAGATTGAAGAAAGTACACTTTAAACCCCATTTATTTTTTTATTTAAAAAAAAGCATGAAAATAATGAACCCAATTATAGTGTTAAACAATTGCTTCTTCCGGGATTAAACGAATGTTTGGATTTATAAAGAGAGATTTAGTGCGGATATTATTCTGTTAAGTTAATCGATGATTAATGGTCGTTTAAGCTATTAAGTTAACTGTCAGGTGGGCGGCTTCTGATTGTGGAATGTCTTGAATCACGTTGATTCTTATTATTATGACTTTGAGACAACCAGTTTTTTGTTAGAGTATTGTATGATACTACACCCACTTGTACTCACTCATGACTCATGACTGAGAAGACTAAAAATACAGGAAGATATTATTGATCAAGTGCTAAGCGAACAAAAATTTCGTGGTAAGTTGGCGAGTTTATTGTAAAGGAACATAGTCAGATTGACAGTCTAATTGTAGGTATTGGTTTTTGAGGGTGGAGGTTATGCCATATTGGCAATTATTGTCTAGTCTATTATAGACTGGATGCGCTGTTGGTTTGTGGGGGTGGGGGAAGTCTAGGTAAGACTTCGTATCGTGCGGTTGTATTTACCATAATCAAACATCCATGGTATTTAATCTGCATCTTTATTGGAACGAAGTTCCTTTTCGGACGGTATCGGATGTGGGCTAAAAAAGAGTTAGATTTTTGCGTCACGCACGACACAATCATGTATATGTCAAAACGTCACAGTGCGAAGTGCGCAGTCGCGAAGCAGTGCTACAATGTTAGTACGGAAGGGCGTTTCTAGGATTTTAATAAATTATTTATTTGACAAAGGTCTAAGTAACTTTGTTCCATCCAACCGAGTGTTCCACGACACTCACGTTCGCTTAATGCTTAACGACATCACTCAAATCTGCATCATAGATGTGATCTTTGTTGGTTTGTTATTTTATCTACGTCATTTATGAACTTTCTTTGTTTATTCTTAATCTACGTCATAGATCCTTCTGCCCCCCATTGAAGTCGTATCAAGGTCCAAATCGCCTCTTCCATTGGAGCAGGCACGTTCATTGGCGATGAATGGCCATAATTCAGGGCACAGGCCGCACAATGGTGCGCGACAATGCATGGAGCTGATATCCTGTGCTTTGTGTAGCTTTCAACACTGATTTTGTTTAGATAAGTACCTCGGGAAGTGGGTATAAACTGAGTCAGCTGCTTGATTTTTCTAAGCTCTAATGGTAGGTATAAATAAATAAATAAATAAATAAATAAATAATGCTGGACTTTTCACACACAATATATATATATATTTTGTATATTTATTAATATACAGAAACTAAGCTTTTAAACTACAACACTTTACAAAATACGCTAAAATTAGATGAGGTAGGTATCCGAGGATCGCTGAAATCTATAAGATGAAATGTGATCTACGCTCTACACTATTCAATCGTTGTCGTCCTATGGAATTGATACCTACAGCTACCACTCTTCGCGATTGATTTTATTTCGTTTATTTTATTTTTCCTAAGAAGCGAACATTTGAATTTTATATGAAAGTTTCAAAAGTATACCTACAACGCTAACGTAACGTAAGTACCTACTTACATCAAAATTTGAAAAGGTTTAAGTAGGTGATTGACACAGTGCGTGTAGTTTGTTCGACCATAATCACATAACACGTTATCAAACGAAATTATAGTGTGATCAAGGATCAAGGTGATATTTTAACCCTGTGTCGTAGACCCTTAGTTGACTGACAACTTGTGTATAAATTGGAACGAGAAAATAAGGCTGGTCTTTGATATACAAGTGAGCAAATTGCCTTGATGATTTTAAATAGGATTTCAGATTTAGGCCCTTACCTACTGTAACTTGACATAAAATTATGTCATGCATAACCTACGAATAACCATACATTTTTTTATTATGCATGACATAACTTTATGTCAAGTGTATTAGTAGGTACCTAAGGGCCTATGTGTTTACATAAATTACCTTCTACTTAGTAGATGAAAGGTAATTAGGTAAAGGTGTTTGAATAAAATTGTATGCCTATTTTATGTTCAGTGTAACTCAATGATATTTTAAATTAACGTACTACAATATGTACATAAAATTACAAAATACAATAGAACAAGTCAAGCTATCTCCTCTCATGTTTCCCAAAATGTTTCAAATATTTCACCAATATAGATTTGAATTTTCAATTTATATTCGCTACATTCATACGAGTAGTTACTTAATTTTTATACTATTATTAGTTTCATTATGTGTAAATACCTGATATCATTAACAGCGGTGAGGTGAAGGACAAACTCACTGCGTGGTTCCTTGCTCACGTGCGTCATAATAAGATGGTCATACCTCTTTGGTACTAACTATTAAGTTTTTTTCTTTTGCACATTTTGTTTATGAAAATGTCACGTTTTTGCGTGCCATAACGCTTTATTATTATTTAAGGTAGGTAGGTCATTTTGTTTTAGAAATACTCACCATTTTAGTGCACGCATTCACGGGATCCATCGCAGAAAAATCTTTCAAAACATTCGTAAGTAGGTAAATACTCAAAAAGTTTTTAGTAGGCAGAAAAAATTATTCAAAATCGTTCTATTTTAAAAAGTTTAACTGAGCTGAATACTTTTTATTTACAAACTATTCTAATTAAAAATCTTTCCAATCACTTTAATTTTGGAATAAGCGCGAACTCGTAAAAGTTTTGGTAGTTTCCAGTGCGGTTCTGTGGGCGGGCGGCGCGGCCTCTCGCGAGCTACTGAGGGCAGCGACACCGCTCCTGACTATATAAACCAGGATACAGTACATCCAGGAAAGTGAGACAATTATAAAATTATATTCGAAACGATGCGGTGCAGGAAAATTACATAACTTTACCGTGATTTTGTGACCATAATAACTTGTTCTATATTTGTTTCTAATACTTACATACCTACTTAATATTTCCCAGACTTTAGAGTGTAAGTATAAGGTAAACATTGTCAGCAAGTCTAATGTAAAGCCATTGGCTGCAAATGATGCCCCTTGTTGGGTGCCACTTATTATTATTGGCAGATGAAACGAATATTTTATTTTGCGCTGAACCCTCTTACTGATGAAAAACAGGCTACAATATATTTTCTGCAGCTGCAACTGGCAGCCGATTTGGATTAGCTATCCGCAGATTGAATCTAGGTATCGGCAATTGATCCATGACCAGTCTAATAAGTACTGCTCTGATTGAGACTGTCTACCTATAACATAACTTGATATTTAGTAAGTTTTCATTTTCTTATCTAGTTATTTTACTACTTTTAATCAAATAGTTAACTTAGACCATTCGTTTCTTTGGATGGAACTAGTATAAGTCCGGATGGGGGCGTTGGTGCCTGCAACACAGTTTTACAAAAAACTTCTGCAGGTATCATCGTTATCACTGTATACGTAAGCCACTGTTACTGTTCCTGAATAAACTTGATTTGATTTGATTTGATTTGATTTTGATTTGATAATATTTTTTTAGAACGACAATTTGGTGAAATTCTTGTATCAGACAGGCTCAATGATGAGCTCAATGACTTTTCACAGAAAACCCCAACAGGATAATACAAGTAAATTAGTTTTACACAATTGAATGAGCTCAATTCCGGCGACCCACTGAAGCGGGTTGGTTCATTTTTAATCTGTATTCTGTTGTAGTACTGCGCACGTGGCAGGATCTTGACGTGACTTTAATTTGAATTGGGAACAAAATTAAATTCGCGCCATATTTATGGCCTTTCAAGGGAAATCGAGAAATGGGCTAATGGGCGAAGCAATTCTTAACGCGAAGCTCTTCTTGCGTTTGTCTTTAATTAAAGTTTCATTAATTCAGGTAAACGAGGTACTTAGTTAGATGGTGCAAAAAGGAAATGTACCGATACTGCTATAGATAAGTTTGATGCCATATTGTAAACTCTACAAAGACAAATTGTAAATTACTTGGGTTTGAGCATCTCCTTTCCTCGGGTTCCGCAGGTCGATGGTTTGGAATCCGTCGTCGACAGCCTCGAAGGCTTTATTGACGACCCCTTCTGTCGTCATCGCTTACTTCTGAAACAAATACAGTTTTCATTTCAATATCAACACAGTAAAAAGTAATCAAATAATAAAAAATCACGACCATTGTATACAACGTGCTATACAACTTAATTCAGGAATTGGGTTCAAAAAATATTTATGTATTTTTTTTTGTGTTGTTATGAAAATCCCGAGAAAATCGATAAAGACTATCCTGTCAATTTTGATTGTTGCTTCTTGTATAACTTAGCCCATTCGTGATGTAGCTGCGCTGCGATTGGTGGAACGTCTGTTCTCCTTGAAAATCATTATGATAAAAATAAATTTTGAAGTGAATACTTAAATGGGCTTAGGAATTAAATTGATACGGTCAAACGTCTATTTACAACCCAAAAATGAGGCACTGTCAGTTTGTGTAGTTTAAAATGAAAGACCCTATAGACATAAGTACATTTTATAGTATCTATGAACAGATAAGAAAAGAAAATACTACTAATTAGTCAGTAAATTCGTCGCATACTAATTAGTCAAAAGACAAATAGATAAACTTTGTTCCCATGTGAGTAAATGAAATCTGACAACACCCACACAATACAAATAGTCTTGAGAACCGGTACAAGGTATTACTAATAAAGTCAAATTCTTTATTAGTACGATTGTTTACCGGCTTCTGACTATTATTTGAAACACACAAAAGAAAGCTAGGACCAAACCCTGTTCACTTTTAATCGCAAAGGAAAAAGAGTCCCACGGAATAAATGCTTTTTGATTGAACTGCAAATTCAATTTGTTTTAGGTAGGTAATTTTAGTACATTGATGATATTCTCGAATAAAGTAAGTTATTCTATCAATTCATATATTCAATTCAAAACGTTTATTGCTATATAAACCCGGTTTTTAGCTAGATCTCTCCAATTTCTTGCCAGTGATATAATTACAATAAAATTAATAGTGGGCTAAGGTTTTTCTATAACGAATCTAAACTAAACAGTTAAAACGAACAAAAGACATCAACGCGCTACTTTTATTACTCATCATAAAAATACCAAGTAACCCTATCTGATGAGACACACACACCTATGCTTTGCTTGCATAGTAATGTCCCACTATCTTTTCTGTTTCTATTGCTAACAATAACAGAAGTGTATGTATAATCCTCCTTAGGATAAATAAATAATAAATAATGCTGGCTGGACTTTTCACACAGCATCATCTAGCCCCAAAGTAAGCTTGAGCTTGTGGTATGGGTACTAGATGACTGATAAACTACTTAATATATACTTTTTGTTTGTAAATACATACATATTATACATAGAAACACCCAGACCCGAGACAAATATCTGTAGGTCATATGTACAAACATTTGTCCCGCGGCGGGAATCGAACCCGCAACCTTCTGTATCGCAGGCGGACCTTCGCCCACTGCGCCGCAGAGGTCGTCATATAGGATTACTTCGTAAATACTTTCATAGTTCAAACCTACTCATAATTATTAACTCCCAAACATCCATTTTTATCAATGGAAATATATAAATCAATTAACAATGACATAAAAAACTTGTAGCTTTACAAATTGTCATTAACGGCCGCACTCAGAGACAATAACGTCTACCACGTTAGTGTCTCCGAGTACCGACATAAGCTTTTTCTAATTTTACTTATGGATCCTCTTAATTTTTGCAAATCGAACCCACGACCTGAACGCTGGAGGCAGAGCCAGTGCATTAAAGCCAGCCATGTTGGATGATCAATAATTAGTATGACGAGTGACGACATTTGTATTGGTTACGTCGAATTCATTAGTGGCTAGCAGGTAACTCAGATTAACTTGCTCGCTCACATTGAACAAATGAATGTTAAAGAACGTGCTACGAATAGTGTAGGTACCTATTAGCACATACTTCTTCGTTAGTGAATGATTTAATTAAATAATAATTATTCTACACTTGTTGCTCCCTGTGGTGTTGGTACGTGTAAAACAGAAACTCAATGTCCCGCAATTTCAAAGCATAAGGTATATGCTCGGTAACAAATAAAAAAAAGCTTGTTCAGGCTTTCCTTTTTAAAACACGAATATGTTACTCAGGTTTAAACTCAAAAAAAATTATGGTTACTATTAAATTACACACGGCGTAACTTTACACCACGTTTATTAATAAGGGCCTTATAGTTTCAACATAGTGACACAAGCTGAGACTATTGTCTACAATGACCTATAGTTTGGAAGCCATTTTCCCAAGCACTATATTTTAGATGTAAACATAAGCCTTCCCTGACGCTAGCCTGATAGACGTTCACCCAGATGATTCAAGATCCTTTTAAAGGTTACCTTCTGATTGTAGACCACTTAAAATAGATAAAAATTTGAATTTTTTAAAACAAGTAACATCCGTATTCTCAAACACGCGTCATCTGCGCTTGCGCAACTGACTCTCATCCATAATTAATGAGTACTTGTAACTGTACGTACAATCCGTATGTATTTATGATATAAATGGACTGTATATATATGTTGTCTGTATATATGTAAGTTTAAAACGGTGTTTGTGTGATGTTTATCAGATCTGTAGAGATTCATCTAAATTGCCACAGAATTTGTTCGCAATTACACTATCTACATTATCATCAGTACATATTTGCATAACCTAGTTTTGTACCACGGCTTGACTTGCTGATAAAAATTTGCAATTACTCACACCTATATTCCTATCCTACTCATTATTATAAATGAGTACCTACATTCCTATGTTTGCTGTCAAACGACGTTTTTTTTTTTTTTTTTTTTATGATGAATGGGTCGGCTCTTGACCTCAAACTTACACAGGTAAGAGTGAGGTCTACGATGGAGCGAGCTTACCCAGAAGGTGCCTATTAACTCTCTTCTTAAAAACAATAGGGTCGTAGCTCAGCGGAAATACGGACGCTGGAAGCTGATTCCAAATTTTTGCAGTGCGCATAATAAAAGAACTTTCGAAGCGCTTAGTTCTAAGAAGTGGAATATCAACCAGGTGAGGATGATATTTAGCTGTGCGTCTGAAGTCCCTGTAAAAGAACGATGAAGGCGGAATAAGGTCGTGTAGCTCGTTATCGTTAATCTGGCAAAGTTTTGTTTTTATAGGTACCTTGGTTTATACCGATACCTATTAAAACAAACCTTTGCCAGATTGCAGTGTTGATGCGTGGATAATACTTAGAATTGGCTACAGTTTGCTATCGTAGCGATATTATGCTTTGGTACTCACTAGTAACCAAGCCTAGAAAAATGAATCATTCATAAGTAGTTTCTCACTAGGAACGAACTACTCATTACCTTCGGTGCAAAGCAAACCTAGGACCGAGTGCAATTCCGAACCGACGTCCATGACTACAATCTCCAATCTCAACTTGTCAAGTTTCAAACATTCACACCTATTATTAGGTAGACGTATGTTTTATTTCAAAGTAGATTCCCGTGACCAAAGACAATATAATACACTGTGACTAAGAGTTGAATACATTAGGTACTTTACTTGAATAGAAAAAATATGGTCAATTTCGCACGCGCTTCCAACGCAGAAACAACACTCCACAATAGCTTACGAATAGAACCATGAACTTAAGCCACGGTTTCAAATACAAGGAAGGACAGCATAGAGATATATCTCAACTTCACTCGTGTTTCAAACATAGCAAGAGAATAATATAAACAAAAAGTAGCGAGTTGATAAACTTTTAGCGAATTTTTTTGCCTACAAAAATAACGTCTGTTCATAGAGACGCGGCATTTTTTACTTTTGTCAATTCTTTACTCAAAGTAAGACTTACTTTATAAGGAAACTAGCGACCCGCCCCGGCTTCGCACGGGTGCAATGCTGATACTAAATTAAATACACTACAGAAAAACTATGAACGTTGTATATAAAAACATAGCGGCCCGCTCCGACTTTGCACGGGCATAAATAAGCCCAAAAAAATAGGTTAATTTACGACATCACGTTAGAAACCTCTAAAATTAGCAATGTTGCCTTAGTATATGATGCATGTATTATACATATAAACCTTCCTCTTGAATCACTCTATCTATTGGAAAAAACCGCATCAAAATCCGTTGCGTAGTTTTAAAGATTTAAGCGCACATAGGGATATAGGGACAGAAAAGGCGACTTTGTTTTATACTATGTAGTGATGATATAGAAACAAATCTTTGCCATAAAATGGAACGGTCACTGTAGCTTGGAGTCTGCATTATGTAAAGACGGATCTGAGTGGACCAGTTTGTCCATAATGTTCTGACGTCACAGCTTGCAGGATGAATGGTTCAAGCTTTCTCCAAATAAGAGAAAAGCGATAAGAGTTGTAAGCTATTAGTGAAAGTAGAATAGGTATTGTATAATAAGTACTTTTTGTCGTGACAATAATGAGCGGCAAAAACTCATAAATATTTTAAGAACCCGATGGTTGAGCAACTGCACTCGTAAATCGACTTTGGTTACACAGTTTAGTTTGTAAACACATTTTTGCAAAGTTAGACACCATTTACACGATACCATTCTTGCCTCTTGCCACAGAATATTAGCTTTTGCTCGGTTGAGTTTGAGAAAGCAAAAGGCAAGAAATGTATGACAGGATGGCATCATGTAAACGGTATCTTACTTCAGAATCCTTGCTGTTTTGTTTTGCGCAAACAGAAAACCTATTCATAAAAGTTAAAAGTTCTCTTGAAACAATAGATCTATAGATTTCGCAAAGTCAAGGTTGAGACAAATGGAATAGAAAAACACTTTACAAATAGCTGCGAGATCACAAAAAAAAATTCTGCACTTCATAGTAGGTACCTATCGACGAGGTAGGTTACCTGTGTTGTGTAGTTTGTATCAAAGCAATGACACTATCAATAATTTAACATTTCATTGAATATTAAATAATTTGATTTATTGAACGAGTATAAATTGAAATAGTTCTTATTAGTTATGTAAGTAAGTAGGTATTGAACAAGGATAAATCAAACATTTATCTACTAAAAAGGGCAAAGTTAGCAAACCGGAATGACATAAATACACTCAAGACCTAGCAAGACGAGTAAATAGTTCTTGCAGTGTTATAAAAAAATATAAGGCTTTTAATTTATCTTTTGAAGAAACGAGGGTACTCACAAATTAATCAATGATCAAAACACACGCATTATCACATTACACTATCACAGCTTTAACACACACATGCACAAACAGTTCGGTAACAATGACGTAAAGAAAGTAAAAGTATCGTTCGAATTTTGAATAATTTGATTGCGCGATGCGTGCGCGTGCTCACCTGGCGCGAGACAGACTGGCCGGTCAAGGACCGTGCGAATGCGCACTACTAAAACACAGTATCACAACTGCAAAGCCTTCTCAAAGCCAACTGACAAAATTAATGACAATGCGTTTTCCTCACTGTGGTGCTTACTGAAGGTGTGCTGAAGGGGTGACATGTGTTGTCACTCCTTCAGCACACTTTCAGAAAACTATCATTATGGATGGATGGTTATTTATTTATTTTTGTTTTAAAGAATCGAAATATTATGTAAGTTCATGTACAGTCAGCAACGAAGGTCGATTAACATTTTATGTTTCACCAACATTTTTACTAATATTTGAAGAAGTCTTGGTTCATACTAATTTTCCAAGAAAAGTAATTTTTCTTGGTTTCCGAAAACAAATGCCATTTTAAAAAGTTTAACTGTTAATCGACTTTCGTTGCTGACTGTACTTATCGACTCTTTGATCTTATTCTGTAATTAGCCTTAATATTAATTAGCTTAATATAGCCTATAGAATCACGTTTAAACATTAGGACCGTTTATTACCTAAGTTAGCCAAATTATTTAGTTATAAAACTCTATTCGCAAACAATGTAGATAGGTACATATATTGACGTAATTATTATGAAGATTTGCTTCTAACAGAATCAAAGCTTCAGATATAGGTTTTGGTCTTACGCAACCGCGTGCGCCTGCGCAACCTATCCGACCGGATGTGTAGGGTTGCCAACGCGGGTAAATGGCTACGCATCGCCGCGCTAAGGTACTGGCATACCTGCTAATTAAAATGTGCGCAGCGAGCTTGAATAATGGATGTTTAATCTAATGAGACATGGCCCTTAGATTGTTGTGAATAATTTAAAAATAAATGTTGTATTATTTTCTGTACTTTATCAACCTAAGGTAGTCATCAGCTAACGCTTGGTAAATACCACAAAATAGAGGCGTTTTACCTGAAATAAAACGCTTATTATATACTTACCTTATTAGAAGCTTATTTGTAATGAAGATGGCAACACTAGTTCCCGTTGTAGTTCCTCTCTCTCTTTCTACCATATATAGCTAAAGATAGCCTTTCTCCCTCGCACGTTGTGTCGTCACCAGGCAGCTGGAGGTGCTTGAATCTTCAGCACTGCTCGTCATTGTGTCGAAATTACACCAGGCAGCGATAAAATATAAGCTTCTAATAAGGTAAGTATATAATAAGCGTTTTATTTCAGGTAAAACGCCTCTATTATATTTTGACCTTATTAGAAGCTTATTTGTAATGAAGACCTGTTTGTTATCGCCTGGTGCAAACGCCAATGTGATAGAGAAGATAGTTATGAGAAAGGCGTATGGTTATCTAATAACTATTATTAAATATTTATTATGAATGAGATAGGAATTACCCAGGTATTGGGTACAATCATATTTACCTACCTAGTTTATGAGTAGGTAGGAAACCTAAATCAAGAATAAAAAGACATTAAAAAAGTACTATTTAGTATTTTTTATTTGTAACACAGGTAGGTAATCCAACTACTTAAAAATTCTTAATTTAAATCAGCACAAAAAATAAATACGAAACTTCTCGTGACACTCTGAGTAATTGAAAATTAGGTACAAAGAAAATGTCAATATACCAGATAAAGGAAGGTACCTATCTAGGTAAGTAACTTAAAATAAAGTTTTAAGATGAGGTAAAAAACTGCAATTAAGTTCAATTTACTGGATTAAACAGCGATGTGACCATAGATCTGTCGTTAGGTGACGGTTTTTTAATTTCACGACGGTAAAACTTTTGAAAAGTTTTTTCCGTTCTCCAATTACCTCTAGCTAAAATGTCATCTAAAGCAAAATTATCAATCCAATTCCTAGATGCTACCGCAGACCGTACGCTTCCAGGAGTAGCTGAGATACCTGCTGCCTTCATTAGAGACTTGATCCAGCCTGCAATGATTGTTCGAGAGGCAGGAGAGGGCGACCCTCGCAAATTTATGAATAAATTTGAAGATCCCGAACAACTACGTCTATCATTTAGGACTGTGATCGTTTTATTTAACCAAAATACAGGGTTTAAATTCAGATTTTGTGTGTTAGCTAAAAGTTTCCATCCCGATTGTCTATATTCTCTACAGTCCGTTTTTGATCCGAACTGAGGCCATAATATAATAAAATCATTTTCAATAGTACAATGATCACTATCTACGCTTAAAAGGGTCAAATCATGAATTCTGCGACCCGAACAAAGACTCAACAGAGCTGCAGTATGCCTGACTATTTGGAAAACATTCGTGCAGTCAACTGAATAATTAGTCATGAAATTGGCCAAGATATTAATATCCCAAATAGGTGGTTTTGGGATTTTGGGAGTTTTCAACGATATTGATTTAAGAATATGTCTTACAAGAACATCTTCGCTTAACTTGCCAGACAACTCTGCGTTACAGAGCGTGGAAATTACTGATTTGTGAAGAAGAACTGTGTTATAAGAGAATTTAAATTTTAAATAAAGGTCAGCTAGAAACCGAGCTAATTCAGAGCCTTCAGGGTGAATAGGATTTACTTTTTGTTGCTCAGCCCATGAAATCCAGCGTTCCCAAGGAGCTTTATATGTTTTTAAGGTAGAAGTTCGCCAGGACGATCTAAGCAGGGCTATCTGATCTAAATCCCACGATTTTAGATTTTCATTCCACCCCCACATTTCCAAATTTCTAAAACCATGTCCTGGACTTTGGGAGGTGGCAATCCCGTGGTTGTGTCGATTAGGAATCGTTTCAGATTCGACAGGGTGAAGGGGGGTGCGATTGCTCGGGATTTCAGATCCGCGCGCCAAAATACCTTCTCCCATCTGGGGACTACCATCAGATAGATTCCCGAGGCATTGTTGAGGTGCATCAGTACTCGAGGAATGAGGAATGGTGGTGGGAATATCCACGCCAGTGAAAAGTTCCAATTCACGCTGAACGCGTTGTGAAACATCGCTTCGTGATCGTTGATGTCTAAGGTTACATAGTTCGCTAGAACCCGAGCTGTTTTGGAGGCAAATAAGTCTATCAACGGAGTTCCCATTTTTGCAAAAATCATCTCCGTGCAAGTTGGAATCAGGTGCCACTCTGGAATTCGTCGTTGTCTGGATAGGGAATCTGCATGATTGTTGAACATTCCGGGAATGTAATAAACTTTGAATTGAATCTGGTAATGGTCTAAAACCTGAAGGATTTGACGTGTCAGGTCCATTAGTTGTGGGGACTTCGTTCCTCCTTCGTTTCGAAGATAAGCAACGGTTGTTCGATTGTCCGACTGAATAAGAATCGAACTTCCTGAAATCCCTGCAGCATGTATTTTTAAGACCTTCAAAACAGCCAATAACTCCTTGAGATTGCAATGGAGATTCTGTTCGTCTTGATGCCAACTGCCCGATATCGCTTGGTTGTCGAGCTGTGCCCCCCAAGCTATATCTGACGCATCCGTGGTTAAAAAATGTGTTGGTGGTGGTACATGTATCGGAGTTGGAAACTGACAATTTTGACGCCACCAGAGCATTTCGTCCAGTACTGCATGAGGAAGACTGTACTCTGTGGAGTTTGTGTTTTCTGATAGTTTGCCTAAAAACTGCAGAGTTTCTCGGTGATTTAGTCGACCGCGAGGGACCACAAAACTGGCAAAACATAGCCTGCCTATAACACTCTGAAGCTCTTTCAATGTTATCTGTTTTGTTTCTAAAACTCGAGATACTTTCTTGACAATGGTAACAGTCTTTTCCACAGGTAGCTTTTTGTGATTTGTCCAAGTGTTCCAGACAATTCCTAGGTATGTGATTTCTTTTTGTGGAACAAGAACAGACTTTTCGTAATTTACCTGAAACCCGAGGAATTCTAGGGTTTCTAATAGAAGATTTGCATGCTGGGTTAATACAGTTGGATTTTGATTTGCAATGAGAAAATCGTCGAGGTATACAATAATCCTTACACCTTTTTCTCGGAGAATCTGGGCTATCCAGTTCGTGAGGCACGCAAACACTTTTGGTGCTGTGCAGAGCCCGAATGGGAGACAGGTCATTTCCAGTATTTCGTCTTTGTATAAAAGGCGTAGAAATCGTCTGTGTGACTGAGCTATCGGAAGGTTGAAATAGGCCTGTGATAAGTCCACCTTGCTCATCCAATCTTGAGCTTGAAGGAAATCGGGTACGCGGTACATATTTATTAGTCGAAACCGTTCCGTTAGCACATACTGATTCAACAATCTTAGATTGAAAATTGGTCGATATGAGCCGTCGCTCTTTGGCACTAAAAACATTGGGGAAATAAAGCTCGGAGATCGAGCTGCTACCTTCAAAACCCCTTGTTGTTTCATTTGACGAATGCTTATAGACATTTGGTCTGATTCGTGTGTGCGATAACCATCGTTTTGTAAGCACGGTGTTATCAAGGGTGGCTTTTGGCAAAAGGGTATGCGATACCCGGTAATTATTTTCATTATAAATTTTGGAGCTTCCATTTTTCTCCAATGATTGACATATTGTGCTAATCGGCCGGCTCGAAAACGTTTCGAGTCATTGTTTTTTCTTATTATTGCCTTTGTGGGTAGAGGGTGAAAAGTTTCGCTTTTGTCCCCTTTGAGGCTGTCGATACTGCTTCGATCCGCGAGATCGAAATGTAGACCCTCTATTATGAGGGTAGTGATTGCGCTGTTCATGGCCAGCAGTATTTTGCCCTTTCGAAGGGTAATGATATGATTGGCCCTGCGAGGGCTGGTTGTGATGGCAATGCGTATGAGTGCCTGAGTGATCACAGCAATAGCTGGTATGACCATGCGATGGTACATAATGACGTGCGTGCCCCTGCGAGGGGAGCCGTGGGGTAGTATTGTTAGGTTTTGCTCGCGAAGCATTCCCACTACCGCTGGATTGGTTGACTGGCCAAAATGCCTTTCTAACACCACCAGCTTTTTCTAAGGCCGATGAGAGGGCCTCAGGCTTGAAAACATGTGTATTCGACGGAGGAATTTTATTTAGGGTTACTCTAACTAACGGGTCGCGAACCGATTTTAGAATACCGTCCCTTCTCATCTCTACAGTTTCTGCTCTGTGGCCACAAGCCATTTGTAAAAGATCTGTGGATACCTTATGAAAATCGCCTTTGAGAAAAAGTTCATCAATTTTTTCATTTATATCCGCAAGCGAAGCATCTGGGGTTCTAGACCACCCTATCAAACTACGTAAGCTACTTAGAACAGCTTCTTTTTGTTTTAGAATGCAAAACGTGATTGCTGCATAGGATTTATCAGAATAAGCTAAGTGGCGTATATTGTCATACGCCTTCACCTCTTCGTTTGTTTCGAGTTCGGTAAATCCTGGTGCATGATTATATAATTTTTGAGTTTCAGCATATCTTATATCAGACCACGTACTACTCTCAAAACGTTGTACCTCATCTAACATTTGAACATATTGCTGAGGGGTTTTAGGCACAGCGGGATCTTTGAGTTTAGTCTCAATAGCAAAGGTTAAATCCGACACAGGGGCAGGATTTTCAGGTCTCAGATTTTCGGATTGCGTCACATGCGATGCGTTACAATCATAAAGTTGGCGACTAACATCGGATATACACGACTCACTATCATTATCAGGGTAGTTACGAGCATTTTCATAATAAGAAATTGTTTTCTGCAATTCACCCACATCATTCGTCAATTTTTCAATACGACGACGCTCGCGTCGCTTCTTTTTAGATCGACGTTGCTTCTTTTTCTTTGGCTCTCGTGAAGATTCAGAGGAGCTAGAGGAAGATGTCGAACTACTGCTACTACTCGATGATGACGATTTACGTTTTCGTGATTTATTACTACGTTGTGGTCTAACATTAGGGGTAGACGTGGTCATAGACTCCTCATTTTCCATTTTCTAGGTGTAATAGTTAGCTACACCACACTAAACAAGAACAAAACACAAAAAATCACGAAAAGTTCAAATTCTTGTCAAAAGAAAAAATTTAGGGTAGAAAGAAAATTTTCTGAAATTGATAAATGATCAAGTTCAGAGTTTAAATAACGAACGGTAACACCGTTAATATGATTACTATTATCATAATACTTGTGCAACTTACGTGTAGCTGGTGTAGTCAGCCAAAACACTGCTTTTAAGCAAAATATGAAAATGTTAAGATCACTATTATGTATAGGTAGGTAGCTTATAATTATAATTATAAGGATTTTCAGAAAGCAGTGAAATAAATACGCAAAAGTTTAAATCTTTAGGAGCACAAGTGAACTCAACGGGAAATTCAACGCCAATGACGAGCAGTGCTGAAGATTCAAGCACCTCCAGCTGCCTGGTGACGACACAACGTGCGAGGGAGAAAGGCTATCTTTAGCTATATATGGTAGAAAGAGAGAGAGGAACTACAACGGGAACTAGTGTTGCCATCTTCATTACAAATAAGCTTCTAATAAGGTCAAAATATAATGCACTAACTTCATTAAGTTTAAAAAACAACCTACTTATGTTTGCAAGTAAGTAAGTTTATTTTACAGATATATTTTTTTACAATATTTTTAGAGGTTCGGCATATTTTAAAAACAAAATGAATACCTGTTCAATTTCTAAAATATAGTCAAGTAAAATGTTTTTGTGGTAGCCCTACCGAATGTACTGGTCCATTGACGGCACCACCTTCTTGCTCATCTGTGCCATGATAAAAGCCTTAAAAAATATTCTCACGGTATATAAATATATACTTAACTCAACTGGGTACACTTTTATAGACCTAAGTACGTAGGTACTCGTTGATTTTAAGATGTACCTAATCCAAAAAATAATAAGCACATTTTTTTTTACTTCTTCATGATATTCTTCTCTCAGTACTCGTATAAAGACATCATTTATGGATTTTCGGAAGCAAATAACTTTATTATTGGCGCAAGCTAGAATCAATCTCTCAACTTTCACTTAAAAACTCCCATTCTACTCCATTCATCATGATTCAATTATATTAGAATAATGTTTATGGAATAATCTCTTTGATTGCTCTGATAATCCAACAAGTAATGCTAATTAAAAGTTAATTATACTATTGTCTTCGTGCATCGAAGACTATAAAATAGCACTAAAAGTACATTTGCTTGAGCACACATTATAAGCTTGCAAAGATATCTACATAACGGTAAATATTTTAATTACCCACGATAGTAAAATTAATATTACTGGTTTGACACGAATACTACTTTCAGGTCACTAAATTATAGACTAGTTGTAACGCGCGACGTTGTCTGTGGGTAATTGAAACTCGTCCACTCTCGTAGACAGAACTGTGAGCAAAGCGAGCTTCGTAATATGCAAGGGAAGTCACGTGAATATTTTCCGGTCATCAAGCAACTACACATAGATTTACAGAAAGATAATGAATAATTGTAGGTAGATGTAGTATCATTTTCTGTGTCGTTTTTTTTTTATGGAAGAGGGGGCAAACGAGCCAGTGGCACACCGGATGGTAAGTGATTACCACCGCCCACAGACAACTGCAGCATCAAGAAGCACTGCAGATGCGTTGCCGGCCTTTGAGGTAGGAATAGGCTCTTTTCTTGAAGGTGCCTAAGTTGTTAACTTATTTATTTATTGAACATCATAATACTTATAATTTCGTCCTTTCGTTCGGTTACAATGTTTTACTGTTTCAAGCAGCTATACTCAACCATTTTATCTATTTCTTTATTTAGGACATTCCCAGCGACAATCATTATTGGCAGTCATGGCATGATGGATAAGCTCAATGCAGCCGGGTTGGGCAAGGTAACAATGACGTATTATCTACACTGAAAGCAAATGTAACGGTTTGAATCAATGAGTCAATTTACAAAATAGTTCAGCGAGAATATCTACCGTGGCATAGATACGAACGTGATTGTTCCGTTTTAATTCCGTATCTAAATAAATCCGATAAATGAATTCTTAAACAATTATTGACGGAGATTTCACGCTGATCTAGATTTAAAATTAATAAGGCTTGTACTGAGACAACAAGGGAAGGTACCACCCATGACCTTTGGGTGTTGCTTATTTAATGAATAGTTACCTAAGTAAAATTTATATGCGCTTTAACACGAGCTCTTTCTTAACGGTGAAGGAAAACATCGTGAGGAAACCCGCAGCTTTGTCAGCTCCACACGTATTGACGTCGTCTTACCTGTGGGCCAGTAAGCCGAGAGGATGGTTTAGGTGCTGGGCAAGCCTATTCCATCTCAAACAATGGCCCAGGCACTACAGCGTTGGATTGCCTCCTGACGCTGTATAAATTATCTAATATAGATGTAAAGGCCTAAGACCTAAGTAATTTTAAAAGGAACAGCCCATTTAACACAACAACTCTTAAAAAATCTGCTTATGCCAAAACAGAGGCAGGAATTCGAACCTTCAAATTACCAGTCGATGCCCCAAGGGGCTGTATAAACCTGGATGTTTAGATACTACCCTTGTAACCCCGTAGAACATCCCCGTCAGGCAATATGTGTCCTATAAAGCCTTGAAAAGCGCTCGTCTCGACGATGTCTTGCACACGGTGTTTTTGTTTGTACTGGTGGACGTATTCAGGACACAAGGGTCAAGTAGTCACTGAGCAGGAAAAGTAAAATATCTTCTGCTAAAGATTCGCGATTGTGCGTTTTTTGACAACTGCTGAAGATGGGCCGAGATAGGCAATTTTTAGGGTTCTTTACTCTCGCTTGCACACGTGTGCAATTAAAATCAGAAGTTTGACAAAAACCGGAGTTTGGTTTGTCTAGGTTTGCCATAGTGTAAAGCCCGCATAAAATCTGTGCTTCATGACACGTTGAATGATCATAAAAGCCATAAAGAAAGTCTGAAAACTCCGTTACCAGTGTTGGCCACTAACTCAACGAACTTACTTTTTAACTTAAAATGTAAAGCGGTTACATGCCCAGCTCCCTCCCTGCGTTACCTGCCGCTGACACCAATGTAGACCGCAGCGCATACACCGCCTTTTGTTGCCATGTTGGCTAATCTCCAGCTCATTTTTGCATGTTAGAAAACATACAGATGGATGGTAGTAGTTTTTTTTATCCAATCTAAGTGCAATGAACATTTAATAATCGACATTTCGTAGAGGTTCAGCCTACGTCGTAGCAAAGACTGCAGAAACAAAAGATTTCAACGCAGTCTTTACATATTTGTTAATTATTGTTACGGATGAAAATTACTATTAAAAGACACCTTACCTCACTTGTGCTCAAGTAAGAATGTAATGTGTATGTATTTACATTATTTACGGGTTCGATCCCCGCCGCGGGACAAATGTTTGTATGACCTACACAGATATTTGTCTCGGGTCTGGGTGTTTCTATGTATAATATGTATTTATTTACAAAAAAAAAAGTATATAAGTAGTATATCAGTTATCTGGTTCCCATAGTACAGCTTTGCTTAGTTTGGGGCTAGATGATGCTGTGTGAAAATGTCCAGCATTATATTATTATTATTATTATTATTATTATTATTTACAAACGAAAAGTATATAAATAGTATATCAGTTATCTGGTTCCCATAGTACAAGCTTTGCTTAGTTTGGGGCTAGATGATGCTATGTGAAAATTTCCAGCATTATTTATTTATTTAATGTCTCTTAAAAATACCTCGTCATAATATCGTTCGTAATCCGTATTACAATCATACACATACTTATTATGCTTCAATTGAATGTGCTTGGAGTTATTCATTTCATGGACAAACGCACTCGCCTCGCTAAGTTTTCTAGAATGGGATATTGACCAAGAAATGAAAGGATTTAGATGTTTCACAGCATTACTAAATCGTTAATTATCGATTGTGAAAAAGCAGATAGGAACTCGCTCGTTTCCTACACCGCACCGCCCGGTGATGGGCAAACATTCTAATTGTGTTAGATTTACACAATGATATTAAGATTTACATCTATACCATGACAATTAGGAAAATTAAAGTTAAACAATTAGGAAAAGGAAAGTTTAATCTTGTTCATACAACCTTTTTTGTCTCCGAATTCAATAATATAAAACCTTTTTTACAAATTACAATCTTCCCTAACGTAGCCATGACAACGGTAACTATTGACAAAATGGTGACAGTTTTTTGAAACTTTACAAAGATTATAAAAATAGAAAAAAAGTGTTTCACGATGCTTTCTACGCGTAAACAAACGTGAGACAAATATAGCAGCGAAAAAAAACCCGGCTTTAGCATGAAGTTGCTGAAGTTCCACCTGCGGTACCATCCGCCAGGGTTGGTGCTGGAGTACATCCAGAAAGGGGTCGTCAAGAACAAAGATATTGATCTACTCGACCTAAATTCCAAGTAAGATCACCCTGCTTAGTACCCTACTATGTCCCACTAATTATAATTCAATATCTTTGCGAGTCGTACATGGGAAAGTCTGGCTGGAACACGCGAAGAGAGGCCTATACCCAGCAATGGAATGACACAGGCTGCATGTGATGATGATATTATATATATTTAAATAAATAATGCTGGACTTTTCACACCGCATCATCTAGCCCCAAAGTAAGCTTGAGCTTGTGGTATGGGTACTAGATGACTGATAAACTACTTATATACTTTTGGTTTGTAAATACATACATATTATACATAGAAACACCCAGACCCGAGACAAATATTTGTAGGTCATACAAACATTTGTCCCGCGGCGGGGATCGAACCCGCAACCTTCTGCATCGCAGGCCTTTTCAATCACGCCTTCACAATAAATGTAGATTGTAAACTGGTTGTCTTCTTACGCTGTATAACTCTACTAATCAGACGAAGAATTGCTAACTCTATTGATTTATTTACAGTTCAGATCTGAAAGAGATCTCAAAACGTCTGTACCAGAAGGAAGTGCTGATAACTGATGATGTCAGAGACCAGCTGGACCACTGCCTCGACATCCTGAAGAAGAGGATCGAACATGAAGGTCCCGCCGGCAAACGGTTCTATATCTTCAAGACCTTGCACACCCATGTGCTGCCACTGACCAATGTGGCTTTTGATAAGAGTGGGAAGAGGTACAATCAAGAATGAATAATCATGTATCCTAGTCTACTCTCGATCCGACGATCCAGCCGCCGAACGCGCCGAACTGTCAATTCAATAGAAAAAATGCTGAGACGTCAGAATCCAGCCGCATTTTTTGACGTCATCAGTATTTTTTGTATAGAAAAATGACGAGTAAGGCGCGGACAATTGTGCGATCAGCTGTCAACGACCAGTAAGATCGGATTACTGTTTATAATAAGCACAATGTTTTCCCAGATGTCTCTCCGGCAGCTACGATCGCACATGCAAGGTGTGGAACGTGGAGAATGGCAAAGAGCTGGCGACACTCGCTGGTCACCAGAACGTTGTATACTCTGTCGGCTTCAACTTTCCAACTTGGTAAGACTTTGAAATAACAGGCTACTTTATATAAAACAAATTATTTCCACATCACCTGCTCGAAAATGACACACTAGAATACAATGATAATGCGAACCTTACCTGCAGCAAATTATATTATACTTAACACAGAACTCCCTCGTTACGCTCGAAAGGTAACTCTCATCCTTCAATGCGCTCTGGATTTAATACAGCGCCCGTGACATAAGTGAGACACTGATTTATCCCCTCGATTAAACCATGATGGGGGCCTTGCTTGAGGCGGCTCAAAAAACTCCGTCAGCAGAATACATTTAAATGAAACGGTCAGTAAAACTCCGTCAGCAGAATACATTTAAATGAAACGGTCAGTAAGTGTATGGATGACCGCCAGTGGCATTATCAACTGAGCGTTTCCGTGCTTCGGAGGGAACGTTAAATTGTTAGTCCCGGTGACGGAGAAACTCCGTCACCAGAATTGGCCATACTTACATTTAACATGAAAAATAATAATTTATTTATTTACAGAAACTAAGCTACTACATATTTACATATATTTACAAAATCCAACAGGATTAGTCAAGCTATCTAAGGATCGTTAGAAATGAATAAATCCCTATATCCCTTGGTCACGCCATCACGCATGAACGGCTGGACCGATTTCACTATTTTTTTTTTGTTGTGTTTGTTATTGTAAGGAGAAGGTTCTTATGACAGAAAAATGGTATACAGGGTGGTCAAGTTTATATGGAAAATTTTATTCCTTGCTCACTCTAAACTTGGTATAAATAGAAAAATTCCCCTTAGGGGTTGTGCAAGGCAGTTCCAAAGATCGTTGACGAAACAATGCGAAGACGAAGGCGCGCGCGTGTCAGCTATAGTTCATCCATCGAGCATTGGCAATGTTTACTAACAAACCCACTGACAGTTCAATCAGCTGATGTAGGGGTGAAAAACATTTTCATTAATTAGGTTAGCTCTTGCCTGCGTCTTCATTTGCGTATTTAGGATACTATATAAATTAAGTATAAAACATATACAGTACATGTATACTTTTTAACATACTAAAATGCAACAACTTAGTACATAACCTAGCAAGCTATTACCCATTATAGAGGCTGCTGTCTTGAGCTTTGTTGGGTGCATCTCTGGGCTGTGCTACTGATATTTGATGTAAATAATTTGAGACAGTCACGGGCTGTGAAATCAGCCCACTGTAAATTTTTTTGCAGCTAAGCAAATATGCAGCGTGTATTGGAACGTGATGCTCTGCACAAATAATCCGGCTAAATAATGGTCATAGTGTTATCCTTGATTTAGAATCGTAGTTCAAAAGAATCCAATTGTTTGCTACCCATGACGTCAAAACTGAAATTCGTTAGGGATGGCACTGTTACAAAGACAAAAAATCTGTGTGTGATCTAATCCTTGTTTTAGACCACTTAATGACCATTTGTAAATTGAAATAATTAGATTTTACATAGAATTGACGTAGAGATTAAAAAAAGTAACAAATCCAATAGAATTTAATGGTGAAATCATTGGAATTTTGTTGGTCGTGCATAATTTCGTAGTGATAACCCTAAAAATCAGCTGATTTCGTTTGTATACAAAAAGTGACAATGCTCGATGGATGAACTATAGATATAAAATAATTAAATAATTTTATTAGAAATTTTGAATTACAATCAGTGATCGCGCGATAACGGGCTCGTTCGACAAGTCTGCTAAGGTGTGGGACCCGGCGACAGGCGAGTGTCTCGCCACGCTGTGGGGGCACACGGCCGAGGTGGTCGCCGCACAGTTCAGTCCCAAGGGAGACTTCGCAGCCACAGGCTCTATGGACAAGAATGCTAAGCTCTATGATGTTCGGACTGGTAAAGAAAATAATGCTCTGTTATTAAAGGTTTCATCAAGTAATTCTTCATCCTCCGCAGCCTTTGCATCCCACCTGTTAGGTATTGGTAGGCCTCAAATTCAAATTCAAATTCAAAACGTTTATTGCTTCATGTTAGTAAATAGATCTTAAAATAAAATTGTGTTTCATAACATGAGCCCCGCTGGGGCACTGCAACATTTGGTACTTAGTTTAGGTAACTAACTTAACTTACAATCTAACTTAACTAACAATTAGGTAATTAATAAATTGGCACAGCCTTTTTCTTAACTTTATGAAAAGAGACATTTTTGGTTTAAGGTTTAGGTACAATTGAATACATATTTAGGAACCTGAGTTTACTTTTTGCATCTTTTATTATCTTCTAAATAATCTTGAATATTGTAATAACTTTTTTCTATTAAATAAGATTTTAATTTTTTGTTAAATATTGTATTTTCTTCAATGTTTTGTAGTTCTGAGGGTAAATTATTATAAATCTGGATTGACATATTGTATGTTCCTGATTTAACTATTTGTAATTTAGTGTATGGTAGGGCTATTTTATTTTTGTTTCTCAAATTGTGTGGTTTAGTATATTGTTCTTTAGATAATGTGTATAAAGTTTTATGTGTTCTCACAAATTTACAGATTTCATAGATATATATTGAAGTTAAAGTTAGGATTTTTAGTTTGTTAAAATGGAATTTACAGCTCTCTCTTTCTGATATATTGACTAAGATTCTGATACATCTTTTTTGTAAGACAAATAACTTATTTGACTCAGAGCTATTGCCCCACAGTATAATACAGTAACTCAACCATGAGTGGGCGTATGCGTAATATGCCGTTAAACTTACCTCCAAGTTGGTACATTTTTTTAGTTCAAATAATGCATAGACAAACCTTGACAGTTTACTAGCTATTTTATCTATATGACACTTCCAATTCACTGAGGTGTCTATAGTTACACCCAGTAAACTACATGAATCTACAGAATTTAGTTTATTATTATTATAGTTAAGATTATTCATAGTTAGGGGTAGTTTTTGATAAGGTTTAAACTGCATGATTTTTGTTTTGGTTATATTAAGTTGTAAGTTATGTTCTTTGAGCCAATTTATTATTAAATCTAGTGTTGTATTTATTTCTGAATTGAGATCTTGTTGCTCGTTACACGGGAAAATTACAGTTATATCATCAGCATATAAAATAGATTTTTTATTTATTATTTGTGGTAGATCATTTATGTAGATTAAAAAGAGAATACAGCCTAACACACTTCCTTGAGGTATTGAATTTAGAATATTTAATTTATGAGATTGTATATTGCTTAATTGGTTATTAAGTGTATCAAAGAAATCGATTTCTACATATTGCTTGCGGTTTTTCAGGTAGGAACTAAACCATTCTAAAGCTGGACCGCGCACTCCAATTCCATTTAGTTTTTTAAGAAGAATGTGGTGGGATACCCTGTCATAGGCCTTACTCATGTCTAACATGATACCAATGGCATATTTTCTGTCATCTATTATATTAATTATTTCTCTATTTAAATTATAAAGAGCTGTTGTAGTTGATCTATGTTTTCTGAAGCCATGTTGACTATTGTCAAAGATTTTAAATTTTTCACAAAATTGGGTTAAACGGTTGGCCATGGCAGTTTCAAAGATTTTTGAGAATGTTGATAATAATGCTATTGGTCTAAAATGTTGTGGGGTATTAGCTGATTTGGTTTTAGGTATGGGTTTAATAATTGAGGTTTTTAGTAAATTTGGAAATACAGCTTCAGCAAAGGATTGATTTATCAACACAGTTAGAGGTATTGTTAGTTCCTCATTACAGTGCTTTATTAATTTTGGTGGAAACTCATCCATACCATGACTTAGCTTATTTTTTAGAGATCTAATAATATTATAAACTTCTAGATGAGTAACTGAGCTTAGATACAAAGTGTTAACACTTGGGTTAATTATAGGGCGGCCATGAGGGGTATTGTTCGGGGTTGTTTGGTCATTTCCAACTGAAACAAAATACTCATTAAGAGTATTTGTAACTATAACAGGCTCACTTATAATTTTATTATTTATTTTTAATGATATATTTTTCTTTTCCTTTTTAGTTATCTTATTTGTTCGCTCTTTTATTATGCTCCACATAGATTTAGTTAAATTGTTTGAAGTTTCCATTTTTTTTATATAGTATAGCTTTTTTGATGTCCTAACAGCTTTTTTTAACATTGTTTCATATTTTTTATAATGTTCGTTCAAAATTGTATTATTTACTTGTGATATTAATATTTTTAGCAATCTTTTGTTCTTACAAGAGGTTTTTATACCTTTTGTTACCCATGTTTTATTTTTTTTAATCTTAATTAATATTTGTTTCTTTGGTATACAATTATTTAATATTGTAACTAATTGTTCATGAAAAACTTTATAATTAGTGTTTATGTCATGGTCATGTATTAGTATATTTTGCCAATTTATATTTTGAAGTTTTGTTTTAAATAATGTTAGGTTTTGTTGATTAAATAGTCTTTTTTGAACTTTATATGGTTGTTCTGTACTTATTTTTGACTTGTGTAGAGAGATTTGAGTGCCCTTATGGTCAGACAACCCATATTCATCAACATCAATACTAAAGTTACATTTGTCAAAATTTGTGTATATCACATCAAGGCATTTAGAGGTTGTGCTAGTAATTCTTGTGGGTTCATTTACATTTTGTTGAAAGTTAAATCTATTAAACAGTTGAATCATAGACCTAGCTTGTTTTGTTTTTCCAAGTATATTCACATTTAAGTCTCCACCTATAATTATGTTTTTATTTTTATATTTAGTTTCTAATAATTGCAACAATTTTTCTAATTGAGTATTAAAAATTATTTTTTCTCTATTACTATTAGGCCAATATATAACTACTAATATCACGTTTAACTTAATTATATCTATTGCACAAAGTTCTATTATATATTCTATAGTTAAAGTATTTATATCATCACATTCTTTGTACTCAATATTTTCTTTTATAAAGATGCAGACTCCCCCTTTATCATAGTGTGTTCTGCAGAAGAGACTAGCTGTGGTGTAACCTTCCAACGCAAGTAAATTTATTTTCGACGGGTATATATGGGTTTCAGTCAAGCAAATAGCAAGCAGATCCTTTTCTTCAGCTAATACTTCAATGAGGTGCAATTTATTTACTAATCCGCCACCCATGTTTTGGTAAAGAACTGACAGGTTATTAGGAACGAAAGGACTGCAAGGAGTTCCTTTGTTTTGAGTTGTTGAGTACTGGTGAAGTAATCTTTACTTGTTTGTCCAGTCTGGTGATGTTATTCCCAGGTGTTTCTGTGAAGTTCTTCTGTAGTTTACAGTGTGCTGGAGTCAGATTCAGGTTTGCTTGACTATGTTGGTTGTGGTGGTTTGTGGTGGGGATGACAGCGGTGATGAAGGCCTACTCTGTCTGTTGTTCTGGACATGGTTGAGAGTCTTCAGTGGCTGATTATCTGGATGTCTTGTATTGCATAGTTGGTCTTGCTTTGGGCATGATGCTCGTTCGCTTGGTGCCGCTGTGTTGTTTGTGTGGCATTCCTGTTGAAGCTTGCTGATTTTCTGTTGTGATGGTGTTGAGTGACATCCCATTGATGTAATTGGGTGTTCTTGTGATGTTTGGTAGGCTTCCCTTCTTTGTTTTCTATCTTGTAAACCATTATTTTCTAAATATTCAGATATCCACAAGCCAGTATTCCTAAAATACCTTTTGTTAGAAAGTAAGTATTTGCACATCCTTTTGCTTAAAAGTTCTATTTTCAAGGGCCTTTTGTAACCTTTAGAACCAATCCTTTGGAATTCTTCGATGTATCCCGTTATGTCAATGTGGGTGATAGAATACAATGTTTCTACTATTCTGTCATGCAGTTGGTGTTCAGTTTCATGTTTGTACTCTAGCAGTCCATATAACACAACTGTTTTGCTTACATCGACAGCTTTTGCTACCGTAGTTGGTTCCGGGTTGTTTATGTTTTGTTTCTGTAGGGGGGTTGACAAAATTAAGTCAGAGCTTCTAGTTATTGTTGGTGTTGTTTTTAGGAGCTGTAAAGTGTTTTTAATCTCATCTAGTTCAAGACGCAGTTGTTTGTTTTCTTTTTCCAGTACATTGATACGATTTGTATTCTGTTCTCGGTGAAGTTGAAGTCCTTTCAAATCAGCTCTTCGCTTATGCCAACTTTCCCTATAGGAAGGGATAGGATACATAGCTGATGAGTTATTTAAGATTATGATGCCTTGAAGTGCCATTAAAGTTCATATTAACCCTTCTAGACTACTCTACTAGAGAGGTATTGTAATAATTACGTTTTAATACTAAAAAGAAAACCGACTTCAATGTTTGACTCGAAACGCGGTGTGACTCAGGGCGTCAAGCTGTCGATTCGATTTCTATTTGTGACATGGCTAGGAGGGAAGGTGTTTAGAGTTTTACGGGGAAACTATCGATCCCTCAGGAATTAAATTTATATGGGACCACCTCTGGAGTATACCCTTTCAAACATAAAAAGAATTTTGCAAATCGGTCAACAAAACAATCGCGTAACTCCTTTTTTGAAGTCGGTTGAAAATGGCGAAACTTCTGAAAACAAAATAAGGTTTTTCAACGCGATTAATGAAAATACGTGATTATTCCCGTTTAATGAATAAAGATTATAATAGTTTAAGAATACAAGAATTCTCTTAGGCCTTTGATAGTTTTATTACACAGGCATTGACAAAGATAGTAGTAAAGGTAATTTTTCAGGCGCTGAAATCCACACGTACACCGGCCACACGGGCGAGGTGATAGCTTTGCAGTTCGACCCTAATGAAGGGCAGCGACTCATCACGGGCTCCTTCGACGGCACCATCGCCATGTGGGACACCAGGGTCAAGGAGTGAGTCATTTTTGTTTTATTCTCGCATTTACTCGTAGTAACGCCTTAAAAGTAGCAGAGCAATCGATTGTGGAATTGCTATTACAATCTGGTGAGGCGATTGTGGTGGTTTATTATGAAACTGTCTTTGTCTAGGTTCCTACTGCTTTGCGTAAAGTTTCTAAAATTACGAGCAATGAGATTATATTAATTAGAAGTTCTCTGAAAGAGCGAAGACAAAATTTGAGTTCTGTTTCTAGTTTTTCCATTGGGTCTTTGTCCGTCATAAGAAGACTTATTTTTGGCTTCATTCTTACAAGCTGTCTAAAGAACTTCAGACTTGACCCCATTGCATAATGTCACCATTCGGGTCTAAATCACAATGCATTTGTTCAGAATTTTATGTCCTGCACTATTTACCATAACCTCGTTACCTATCTAAGTACGGTAGAATAGACTTAAAATAAGATTTGGGTTTTCTTAATTTGAGTGAGGCAAAAGCAACTTTTCTACACGACTCAAATGTCTGTTTTCGGTATTCTACGGTGCTAAGCAGGCTGATGTATTTGTGTAGTCGTGTAGCGGTACTCCAAGGTCACAACGGCGAGATATCGAACGTGCAGCTGAACTGGGACAGCTCGCTGGTGGGCTCCAGCTCCCTGGACGGCAGCGCCAAGCTCTGGGACGCGAGGAATACCGCCTGCCTCGCTACCGTCGCCTCGCATACTGATGAGGTAGGACTTTCAGGCTTTGGCTCCTAACGAAGGGGTTCCAAAATGTATTTCTTAATATAAGTTTAGCTCCCCTGCATCATAAAGGAATCTCCAAGTTTCATGTTTCTAGGACTTATGGTTTAGGCTGCAGGTTGTGTCAGTCGTCAATTAAATAATTAAAAGTCAGTGATGGTCTTGCAACTTGTCAAAAGAACCGGAATTCATCGGAAACTACCCAACAAACTGCGGTGGTAGTTTCCAACACCGACTCCGATAGCCTTTCCAATTCAAATTAGTCGCAAATTTCGTTTTTCGACGAATTAAAACGCCTCTCCAGGTGCTAGACATCTGCTTCGACTGGGCGGGACAGCGCATGGCGACCTCATCCAGCGACTGCTCGGCGCGCGTCTACGACGTGAAGGCGGACTTCAAGGAGCTCGCGGTCATGAAGGGACATCGGGAGGAAGTCTCCAAGGTACGCTTGGAGCTGCATGGAATCTCTTTGACCTTTTAAATTGACAATCTGACCCCTAAGACTGAGCTTGTACTCCCGTTCTCCAAGGTTTGCTTCAGTCCAGCTGGAGGCTGCCTTCTGACAGCATCAGCTGACAGAAGCGCGCGAGTCTGGAACACCACTACTGGCAATTGCATACAGGTATCGAACCTTCCTTCCTACTTTCTATCATAGTCTATCATCTATCATAGGCTCTATCGTAGACCTCATTCTTGCCTGTGTAAGTTTTGAGGTCAAGAGCCGACCCGTTCATCATAAGAAGAAGAGAAAAGAAGGCTACTTATTCGGAATGCTAAACACTGACTTGCGTCTAAGTCACAGTGATCCCAGCGGTACAACAGAATAAATGCTTTTTAACTTTTGACTTTATAAAACTAGGTATATTCCACTAGCTCATATTCCAGGCGTAGCCGTGTTGGCCGAATGGAGTTGTCCCTCGACTTTTAATCCGAAGGTCGTGGGTTCGAACCCCGGCCGTGCATGAATGGATTTTTCGTTTCGTAAAATTTATAAGTATGCACTTTAACACGAGCTCTTAACGGTAAAGGAAAACATCGTGAGAAAACCCGCTGCTTAGTCAGCTCCACACGTATTGACGTTATCTTTTCTGGGGGCGGCTGATTAAGCTGAGAGGATGGTTTAGGTGCTACAAGCCTATTCCATCTCAAACAATGTCCCAGGCACTACAGCGTCCCGTTAAGTGTAGGAATGGATTGCCTCCTGACGCTGTATAAATCATCTAACATAAATGTAAAGGCCTAAGTTATTTTTTCATATTCCAGGTGCTGTCAGGCCACCAAGGAGAGATATTCTCATGTGCGTATTCGTACGCGGGAGACGCCATCATCACCGCCTCTAAGGACAACACTTGCCGCATCTGGAGGTGACTCGACTGGTGGACGTAGACTGTAGTCTACACTGTACACCATCCAGCTACCAATTTTGGATAAAGTTTTAGAATCCAGTGGAAAGGTTTGAAGGATAGTTTTCTTTGAAGAATTTGAAAGAACGTTAGAATAAATAATTCTCTGTACCGGGACAAACACACCGAATCCATACGGTTGTTTCAGCGAAAGAGCAACGAACATCCATCCATTCATAATTTTAATTTGTAGTAAGATTGAGCACTATACAGTTTTACATATATATCAGTTGGCTGATGTATAACTGGACTAAGTATGTGCCCAAAACAATTGTCTTAGTTTTACATAGCTAAAAAATTACCTACTTATTGGATGGACATTTTGATTTATTACAACAAAATATTTGAATTTTTTTATCTACATTCTACCTACATGCATAGCAAAAATCATGTCGATAACGTAGTATGCTAATATGCACTATAAATTAACTTTGTAATGTAGCGGACTCGTTCGTAGAGTAGTAGATAATAGTGAATTCTCACTCATGCCCATTATTTACTTATATGAAACTAGGTACTTAGCTAGATTTTCTATACCTCTAGGTTCTAATGTTAACTAATTTATAAATAAACTTTACTTACCTATCGAATGTCTAATATACCTATTGATTTACAATAAGATACCTAAGTACAGTACGCACAACCGATCTTTAGCTCTCTGAAGTTAGGTGCACTAAGCGATTGCGCAGGTTTGGTAGAGTAAGCGAGCTAGCACGATGCAACAAGCTAAGCGATTGGGCGAGGCAGCTATACAACGCTTTCTTTTTCATCAAAAATGGGTTCTGCGCAGCTACTTCAGAGAGCTAAAGATTGGTTGTGCGTACTGTACCTATTTATCGAATGAGTTGTTATTTAAATTTTAAATATCTGCTGTTATGTTTCGGCCTAGATATCGTACCTAATACAACAGACAATATAATACTAAGTAGTAGGTAACTATACCCAGTACCTTTATAATGTAGTTGAATAAAATTCATTTTAGCAGCATCTGTTTCCTGCTATCATTGACTCACCATGCATTTATTACCGGCCAATTGTGAGCCAGCTAGATATTGAGTTGTGTAAACAATATGGCACAGAGCTCTACCTTTCATACTAACTGCTATTTTTCTGTGGCATGCTGTGAGTTTTCATAATAACTGGTGTGTAGGCTGTGGCAGGTTGATAGTAACTAGCGTGTTATCTGTGACCGAGCTCGCATCCTGCCTCGACCACAGATTAAAAAATACCCTCAATGAAGAGGTCAAATGCGATGATAAAGCGAATTGGTACGCGAACACACAAGTGCTTTGAGAGTGTATTTATGTAGGTATTTTTCAAGGTTATTTTGATGCAAAATACCGTGATAACTCATAAAATTGACATGCCTAAACTATAGCCTGATTAATTATAGAGTTAAATTGGAATTGCAATTCAGTTAGCTCAGTTGAAGCTGCTGTAAACTTTTATCAAAATGGTGTGGTCTATACCTACCTATGCTGTTATTCTTTTTGATATATAGTTAAACAGATTTTTATGGTCCTACCTGTAAAAACAGATTACGCTATAAGGCGCTACAGTAGTTTATAAATGACTCTATTTGCGCCTTTACTACTTATTTTCATATTGATAGGTACCCATCAACAACGGTACAGGGAACAGAGACGCCGCCAATCCAATCTAACTGTAGGTACAGTGTGAAACTATTCAAGCATCTTATCCTACATGCTCCACAAAATTGAACCTTACTCTAGAACATAGATGACAGAAATCACAATAAAAGGATACAAAAATTCCTCTCAATTATGGTGGAACTTGTGTTGCCATCTATACGTAATTACATAAGCTGCGGGCGCGCATCAAAACATAATTTTACCTCATAGCCGGCGTGTTCCCCAAGCTGAATAGACGTGTCAATATGTTTAATTTTCTCAGTTTCCTAGCAGCATTTCTTTCGATAGTGAATTGTGAATATGTCTATGAGACTAAGTGGTTTGAGGTGCCTCTAGATCACTTCGGTTACCAAAGAAATGAGACTTTCAAGATCAAGTATTTGGAGAATAACGATTACTGGGACAAGGGTGGTGGGCCTATCTTCTTTTACACCGGGAATGAGGTATGTTGTCAAAACTGATCCTAGTTTGTCATGATATCGGCCATGACCCGTCTATGAGCTATCTACGACGTTATTTTATATAGAATAGAATAATATTATGGCGACTCTATATTGCATTGCGAGATGCAGACTGAAGATCTAATGAGGTCATGGACGATATTATTCTGGGAAATAGATTAAGAGTCGAACATTTATGAATTCCTTTTTAAATTCCTCCTCCTTATGACATCTTGGCTGGCTGTACAAGTGTACACCTAAGACATTACTTATAGGTAGGTATAGGTATCAACAACCTTATCAATTAACATGCTTCATAGGCGATCTCTGACCGTCAATATTTATTTTGCATATGTTGTGATGTTCCTCGTATTCCCAGGGTCAGATCGAAGTGTTCGCGAAACACACCGGCTTCATGTGGGACATTGCTGCGGAGTACAAGGCCAGATTGATATTTGCAGAACACAGGTTGGTCAGGATTCATTGACTTACTTATTTTCTTTTTATCTTATTTTCCACGCGCTACCGCCTGTTACAAAATATCCTTTCAAATACCTACCTAGGTAAAAATAAATTAAGAACATGAGACTCACTAGGTACCTGATACTAGCCTATGGTCCATAGGCTTTCGACTACTTTCGAGCTTCAAGCGTCAACATTCGCGTCGATTTGAAAAAAGCAGGGTAACAAAGCAGATAAGAAATCCGATTGTAATGTAGTAAGTACATTAACATCCAGGGTCAGCCTGGGCTGGGCATTGAACTGTTAACGTTTTTTGAACTTTAGTATAACTTAGTTACAAAGTAAAGTTAGTTCCGTAAGCTGTTACAAGTGGTTATCAATCAATAGTTACCTCATGATAGTCAACATCAAATTAGATTAGGATTGAGTTTAAATAAAGGTCATGATGTTCAAATTTACATTAATTTGAAGAACGTTGTTTTTCAGACTTACTTTCATACACACTAATAATTCCAAATGGATTTCCTACCAGTCTGTGTAATATTCGTTCTCTGCTGCAGATATTATGGCCAGTCGATGCCTTTTGGCAACAAATCTCTGGATAAGGATCACATCGGCTACCTGACATCGTCACAAGCACTAGCAGACTATGCAGACCTCATCAACTCCCTCCAGGGAGACGAGATCGCTCCGCGCTACCCTGTCATTGCTTTTGGAGGTGAGATAACTCTAAATTTTCAGTTTTTTTTTTTGTCCAAAATATCCCACTATGCAATCCATATTCCAATTTTTCTGAATTTGGAATGGGAACGAAAATAGTTTAATAGTGGCTAAAGACACCTAGATGGGAAAATGTCGAAGAATGTGTATGCATTTTCTATAGCACGTGCCGAGTTATTACTTATTACCTACTTGCAGACGTAGATAATAAAGGTGTGTTATTGTCGTAGGTGTCAAATGTCTGAAATATTACCTACATAAACATTCCCAGACATTGGTGCTAGGTAGGTAGTAGGTACTTACATTAAATGTATATACGTATAAGCCTATAAGCTTTGTATTATGTGGTATAATTAGGTACGTAGGTACAGTCAGCAACGAAAGTCGATTGACAGTTTGGTTTTTAGGACGCCATTTATTTTCGATTTCTAATGAACAGTAAACTTTGCCTTGGAAATTATTTCAAAATTCTGGTCATGATGTTACGGATTTCGGAAATATTCAGATTTGTGAAACATCATGTTAATCGACTTTCCTTGCTGACTGCACCTACCTAATACTCGTATGAAAAAAATCAAACAGAATTTCTTATCGGACAATTTTTGAGGGAAACGAACCAGTGAATCCTAAAATTATGACCTGGATGTGGAAGACCTAGGATGAAGCGGTGGGACTTTTACTTCTGATTAGGTACAGCTCATAGTGCCAAAGAGTGGAAGGAAGAAGACCTTTGCTCTGCAGCGAGACGATTACTGAATAAAAATACTTATATTGTAATACCTACTTTCCTACTTATTCAAATATTTTACCTTCCTCATGAAATAAGTACCTACCTAAAGCAAAACAATAGGTCGGTGTAGGTGCCTACCTACTTGGTACCTGTTGTGCATGCCTGTTGCGAGGAGTGTGAACAATGTGAACAAAATCTTATTGAATATCAACTGCCTATCCACTCTCTTTGTAGGTAGGTATTAGCTAAGTAGAGATGTTATTATTATTATATTTATTAGGCAACGCCAATAGCATACATAATACGCATTTATATGAACATTTTAAAAGTCATTTTAAAATGTTAAAAACAACAGCTAAAAAGCTAATAAAAGTTAAAGATTAATTAAAGATAATGTTCAAACCGAAGATTCGGATTATATTCAAACCTAATATAACCCACTTTAAACATCTCTTTACCTTCCCAGGGTCATACGGAGGCATGCTCGCAGCATACTTCCGCATGAAGTACCCTCACGTAGTCGCGGGCGCCATAGCGGCCTCCGCTCCCATCCACATGTACCCCGGCATGATGCCTTGTGAGGTCTTCAACCGGATCGTCTCCTCCAGCTTCCGGCAGGCTTCGAGGAAGTGCGCGCAGAACATCAAGGACTCTTGGAGTGTTATCAGGTAAAATTAACTAAATGGACAGTGTTTTGTTGTTTTATGGTAGGTAAAGTAGGACGATGAAGAATAGGTAGCATACTCTTTCTAAATTCTCAGATAAATACATGACTGTGGTATTTTATGATATCCTTTTTCTTAGGTAGGTACCTAACTACCTATAAAAAGATGGGATACCTAAGAAGACCAAGATAGAGGACATTAAGTAGGTAGGTACTACTTAGTCTGATAACACCACTGGAATCTTAGTGAGAAGTAGGTACCTACCTACCTAACTATTATCTAACCTCCTCTTTCAACCTACATTGAAGCACTGATAGGTTGACCTAAATAGGTACCTGCCTAATATAATAATCTAGTTACAATAAGCATAACGGATCTTTAGGTCTCTGAAGTTAGGTGCAATAGACGATTGCGCAGGTTTGGTAGAGCAAGCGAGATAGCACCATTTTAGGTGTCATCAAAAATGGGTTCTGCGCAGCTACTTCAGAGAGCTAAAGAACGATTGTGCGTATTGTACATACCTACAACGGCTGCAACTAAATAAACATAAACTTTGTAAATCCCTTTCAGAGACTTCTCTAAATCAACCAATGGCTCCGCGTGGCTCAAGAAGAACTGGAACCTCTGTGACCCTGTGAAGGATGTGGACGTCCTGATAGACTTCCTGACATCCATGTACACCACCCTGGCCATGGTCAACTATCCCTTCTCCAGCGACTTCCTCATGCCATTGCCGGCCAACCCAGTGAGGACTGTCTGCCAGTATCTGGATACAAAGCTTGAGGGGCAGAAACTTTTGGAGGTGAAGACTCATTGACCTAAGACCCTCGATGTTTTATTTTGGAACCCTTAGTCAGTTAAACCTATTCAAGATCATGAAATTATGTTTAGTTGTATTAGACAATGGTATCTTCTTGTTGCAGGGTGTCGGCAAAGTGGTGGACATATTCACGAATTACAACCACACCAGCAAGTGTGTTGACTTCAAGCAGGGCGATAACTACGGAAACCTAGACGCCAGTGGATGGGACTATCAGGTACCAGGATTTCAAGTGTGCCTCAAGAGGTTGCTTCCTACCCTTGACCCATGTTTTCGAACTTTTTCGTTTCTTTGGCATGTTTTCCTCGCTGCATAGCTTTCTAGACGGAAAACTTATTGGTGCACGATCGAATTCCAACCTTGGATCAAATGAGCTAAAGTCCCAGAGTCGCCAAGAGCACCTAGAAGTTTTCAGGCGATGAGCACCTACAAAGTCTACCTACTGCTTATAATCACCCTCTCCCTGAATACAAGTCCTAAAACCCAAATTAACTTGTTCAAAACCTCCTAGGCATGCACGGAAATGGTGATGCCGATGTGTTCCACCGGTAAGACGGACATGTTCGAGCCAGCTCCGTGGAACTTCACGCAGTACGCGGCCGATTGCCACAAGAAGTACGGCGTGACTCCAAGGGAAAGAGACGCCAGGATCACGTATGGAGGGTCTATGTTGCAAGCTGCGAGTAATATTGTCTTCAGCAACGGGCTTTTGGATCCTTGGGCGGCAGGTTAGTCTTCTTTATTCCTCAGTAGCTGCGCTCCCGCGGTGTTACCCGCGGTCCCTCGGGATTTTTTCGGGATAAAAAGTAGCCTATGTCCTTCCTTGGGATACAACCTTTAACTATGCCAAATTTCAGCTTAATCTGTTCAGCGGTTTGGGCGTGAAAGCGTAACAAACAGACAGACAGAGTTACTTTCACATTTATAATATTAAGTATGGAAGTATGGATACCTATGGATTTTGACAACCAGTTGGTAGCCCACTTTAGATCAAAATTGTGGTTACCTACTAAATACCACTGGAATCACACAAGCAATCCGCTTATGGTCAGAAGACCGATCGCAGATGAAAATGGAAAAAAAAAAAAACCTACTAAATACCTACTACCTAGGTATTTAGGTCTGCGCAGTAACCGCTTTTTCATACAAAATTTTGTTCTGCACAGACAAACGGCTAACTTCACGAATGCCCAGATCCGTCGGAAGAATTGTACCTGATGCCTATATTAAAGGTAATTAACCCCAAACCCTTCTCCCCAGGCGGTATTCTAAACAGCCAGAGCGAGTCAGTAAAGGCCGTGGTGATCCCCGACGCGGCGCACCACCTGGACCTGATGCCGGCCAGCGACGCCGACCCGCAGCCCGTGCAGATGGCGCGCTCCATACACAAGGAGAACATCAACAAGTGGATCAACCAGTACAACATGAAGAGGCCGAGGAGGCACTGGGCTTGAATTTAATAAACATTTTTTTGTCAAAATTACTTGTTTCATTTTTGAACCCAAAAGTCCTCCCTAGTCCCAAAATTCCGTGTTACCATGGTGTTACAGGGTGTTACCTACGTCCTTTCAGAGGAATAGTGTGATAAAGAATAGGTATTATGTTACCTACCTATTTTGCTTTTTCGTAAGCATACACGGCAGAGTAACTACATTCTTCTTTGAAGATATATCTAATCTAGAGGGTATTCAGAGGCATGTCTGATCCGATTATTAGTGATGCATGCACACGTTTTGTAAAGTTCAATTTTTTTTTATAAGTCAAAGTCAATGTCCATGTAGATAGTTGTCAATGTCTTGAATTGAGGTTTTGTAAATGTCAAAGTCAAAGTCCATATCCATGTAGTTGTCAATGTCATTAGATTAGATTACTAATTGAAGCTCTCACAAAATCAAAACAAACAAACAACTTTTTCAACTTTTCAAGTTTTCTTACTAAAAATGAGCACCACGTGCAAATACTGCAATGAAGCAGAAGACAAACAGAACAGGCCCGGCCTGCTATGCTATGGATGCATGAATTTCGTGCACCTAACGTGTTTACGCCGGGCCGGAACACCGGGGGAATTCGCTTGCGATATATTCTTCGAATTTACCTGCGAAAGCTGTTCTCCAGATAAAAATGAATGTTTCACACGATACAAGTTTCCTTGGTAAGTAAATTGTCGCACTAATAATATTCTTTCAACTTCTGTTTCTATAAACTAAACTTCGGCGAGCTAGTGGATAAAAGTGGCGGCGGAGTTTAACCGCCTGAAGGTCTTGAGTAAGACTACCTCCTTAGTATGGAAACGTTTAGTTGCTCAATTAGTTAGAAGCATGTTCTAAACACATTTTGCACAGTAATTACAAGAATAATGTATGTTTTGTAAGTTAACTGCAATGTGCACCAATTGTCCATTTTGTCTCATTTTCAGGGTAAATGTGATCTATCTGACCCTAAACCACCTCTGCACACAGTCGTATGGGATCAGTCACCATGGGTACTTCCACTACAAGACACACATCTGTTCCTTCATCGACAGATACTGGCAGGCACTGTTCGGAAGTTCCAAGTAAGGATTTATATCACCATCATACAATACAGACCTATTATACATTAGTGACATTATAGCAGGTACAAAAAGAAGTTAAATTGTCATACATCAGTCTAGCCGTGACCACAGGTACAGCAATGTGTGTGATCAGTGAACACATCAATCAATCAGATAGTTGAGAGTGAAACAGTATTAGTGTGCATAATGCTGCCTCATAACTTAATGTTTTTACTCTGATTCTCTGCCACATATTGGTTTACTAGATGCATTATTAGGACAATATTATTAATGAGTCACTAACACTCATTACATTACAGTAAGCAGAAGAAGAACTGGGTGGGTACCATAGCCGGAGTGCTGTCTGTATACAACAAGCTGTTCTTCAAGTCGGGCTCCACTGTGCTCGGCGAGACGGGCTGGTGGAGGCTCCTGCATAACTTCTCTCCCGCTGTGGCAGCACATATCAGTAAGAATAATTTTACCTTTAAATTATTCTTTGTTATTCCAATGCATTCTCTAGTAAAAGAGAGTCAGATGGAGAGAGTTGCATCATTGTGCTCACAAGAGCTAAGCTCTTAAAATTGATTGATTTATGATTCTATATTAAGTTGAGTAAATGGGAACTTATTGGTAAATTATAACAATATGCGAAACATAATAAGGCAATTTATTTCTTTTATTCTGATTACAGTTCAAGAAATGGCTCGAGACAAGCCGAAAATCCGACCAAGGAACCAACAAGCCCTGGAGAGAAACCACTTCATGGCTAAAATTTGTGAAATGGGTGAAATATAATTAAAAATTATATATTTTTTTAATTCTTTATATTTGAAACTATGTATATACTAGACCCCACAGACATTGTCATGTCCTTAGTTCATTCATAAATCAGTAGTGTCTGGAATATTGTTTGAGACTGAAGACTTGCCCTGTACCATCCACTTATCCACAGGATATATAATGGTAATTAACTTGTTGTAATACGCAGGTTACAAGGACCTAATAAAGCCGGATATAGACGAGGCGGTAGAACTAGAGCCCGTGCCGAGCAAGAAGAAACGCGTCGACTCAGTGGATAGCGCAGTCTCGGGGGCTTCCTACTTGGAACACATCGACTCTGACAGTGGACGGTAACTTCTGTCATACTATTTACAAAATAACATTTTTGTTTGTCCTAAATGAATTCATAAAAGCCTCCTCAACTGTACTTTTAGAGGTGTTGAGACAGAAAAGCAAACAGAAAATTTATATGCGCCATATTGAATCCCGAGCGCATCGAAGTTTTTCAACTTTCGAGTGAAACGAGGAAGTTATAATTAGAAGCTTAAGGCAGACAGGTATTCAAGCGTGCCCAAGGTTACAGCTTTATCTCCAAAAGATCATCATCTCGCGTATCAACCTGCATTTTACTGTATACTAATCTTTAAATCTACAGGTATGAGATAGAGGAGCAGTCTTACTCAGATCCCCTCCTGCTGCAGCCTGGAGAGTACTCGATGCCGGCAGAATTAGACCTCAAGGGGTTTGAATACACCCCCGCTGCTAAGTTGATGCGAGTACAAGTAAGTTTATTTTTATTTTATTTATTGATTTATAACAATCACATTGTCTTAACAGTAGGGACACCAAAGCGACAATGGAATTACAAACAACACAAATACTTAGTAGCAGCGACTGTGAATTTCGCCAATGTAGTGCTAAAAACATCTATATCCTCTGAAGTGCATAAGCTATTGATAGCACTTAGGGCTCGCGTGAATGGTGCTTTGCTTAGGAGGTTAGTCCTTGCGTTCGGGAAGTTGTCTGAAAATCAGAGCTATGTATCGTTCAAAGTCAAACCAAGCTATAAAATTGATTCTATTGTATACGTATTTGCTAATTTTCTTGTAATAAGCCCCATTTTGTTTAAAATACAATGTTTTTCAGAGTGACACATCCAGCGTACATTCCTTCAACCAAAACTCCACGCGATACTACGACTCGGACTCACGAAGCGGCTCGGAACAAGAGAAGAAGGTCGTGGAAAAGCCGAAGAAGATTGTAGAAGAGAAAGCGGTACGAAAAGAGTCTCTCTTCTCAACACAACTGAACTCAGAAGATCTACCGTGGGAGGATGATTTGGACAAGGAATGGGATAAAGATACTGGTACAGAATAAGACTTATCAAAGCTTATTAATATTTAACACTAGCTGTAGCCCATGTCTTCACTCACGTGGTAGGTACAGTCAGCATCATTAACTGATAACCCACAGAACGAAGCACGCAGGTTCAAAGCGGTTATTAGGGCTACAAGTTGATGATTTTTATTGTACCATCGAACTTTGTTCACAATTTCATGTTATTTCATATTCTTGCGCAAATTCATTATAATAATAAAAAGAAGGAGGTTCTATGTTCGGTTCTACGGAAAGGCTAGGGAATTGATGACTCTAACTGTATACAATTATATTATATTTATTATTGTATATAATTATACATATATACAATTTCATGGTTGCGCAGAATCCTAGTACCTACTTTTTGCAATATCCCGTGCTAACTTCTATATTTTCTGGTATTAACTTTCAGATAAAGATCAGAAACAGAAGCTAGTAGAACTAACCCAGTACGAAGAGATACAACTGTTGAAACGAGCGGAGAGTCTCGCGAGGAGAGTCAGAGATCCGAGCCGACGCGCCTACCTG